>OX578272.1:176131324-177562158 GCA_951217065.1 Baccha elongata
TATAATTCATATATATAATACAAGGGAATATTTATTATTTTTATTGAATGTTTTTGATTTTAAAATTAATTGATTAAACATTTTATAACTATAAACACAATTATATGTAATATGCTAACCAGCCTGAAAACTAAGACATAGCTTTAAAATTCACATACTATTAAAACAAATTAAATACATTTTGCTAACATAACAAATGCATTTGTTACTTACTTACTACTTATTATTATTTTTACAGTAAAGTTATAAACAATTCGATTCATTATGTAAATAATAATAAAACAACAATTATATTTTTTTTATATTAGACTGCTCCATGTCGGATTTTAATTCGGCGGTGTTTCAGTAAGGACCATTCTTAGATGAATTTTGTCATATCTTTTGAAGAATAGAGCAGCGTCAATGAATTTAAACGGTCATCACCCATTGTCGTTCGCAAATGATTTGAGACACCCCCCACACCCCCCTCTCGGTACGCCTCTACACACGGCCTAAGGACCTGTCAAATTGTGTATGATGAGCTGTCAGTTCGTTTGTGGTGGGTTTTCATATTTCAACAAGTCATGTTTTTCTGCAGGATCGGATGAACAAAAATACATCAGCGCTTAGTACATTTCAAGCACTGTACATTAAATGACATTTTCTGATCATTGATTTGATTAACATTGCAATATAACATTTCATATTGATATGCATTAGGTACCCTTTTTATCGGGAGTAAAGTCCCAATACAATAAATATGGTTACGGTTTTAAATGTAGTTTCGTGTCATTTACTCATGATGTCGTTTTTTTCACATAAGTCTATAAGAAAAATACTGCCGACTATCACTTTGAAATTCCTAAGAACTGTCTTTTAACTGATGTTTAGATCATTTTCACTCGATATTTTGAGGTTTTTGATTCTTTAACCTGATTTTTTTCATTCAACTGAAACGTATAATTTATCTTTTTCAGAAGTTTATTTTTTGAGTTTCATTTCTGAAATTATCTTATGCGATTTTAGACAATTTGAAGCAGCTTGTCTCTTCTAGATTCAATTCAGACTGGAATCAATCATTCAATCATATTTTCTTCCTTTCCGACAGTTTTAATATTTTCAACTGGGAAGGTACAACTCATCACTGCGTCACTCTAAGGATTCGTATATGTAGTAGTTCAATCAAATGAATCTTAATGTAAAACAGTACTGATTTAAATGAAATAAAAATATATTCTTTATTAATAACAATAACTTACAAAAACAACAATGTTATCATCATCAAGAGCTCAAAGACAAGTTAAATCCTGTTTTTTTTTTCTTCGCGCGCTACTGTTGGGACACATAACTTTACCTCATTTAATGCATTTTTTTTTATTTTTCTTCCAACCAGAATTATCAAGAAACGCCTTAACTCTTATAGTAAGTATCAAGTTTCCTCATCCTTCTTTAGCACCGAAAAAAAACACATAGAAAGGAAAATCATTTCCTGGACTAATTGATTTGAAATTAAATTAACAAAACACTTTCAGAATTCGCGCTGATTTAGCTCGTTCATTTGGCTAGCTACTGCAGTATCAATATGGGGACAACATGGCAATTTAATTATAGGACCATAAACCTGTCTGGTCGTTAAGAAAAAGAAACAAACTCTTAATGTTAGCTGCTGCAGTGGGAATAGCAACAAAAATAATAATAAAAGAAAACGCTCGGCATGAAAACATGTTGAACGTTGAACGATCCATCGTACTCGGCGGCGGCCGATGACGCGCGGTGGCACAAGCACAGCGGAGGTTGTTTACTATTTATAGAGGACAAGGACTGGGTTTTCAATTTCTTTCGAATTACTTTCATGGAGTGTCTTGAAAAAAAAATATTAAACCATTACATTAACAAGGCTCAAATGGAGTATTTTTAATTTTGATAAAAATAAAGTTTAATAGAATTTGTAAGGGTGAAATAATTAATGGACCACTGCACTGAGAACAGTGATGTATTTCAAGATATTTCTTGTTACTAATTTATCAACAAAAAACATAATTTATATGTTGACAATGTTTGACTCGCATAACAAACGTTTATTGTCGCGTGCGTGACAATCGTGTTGCGTTCTAAGGTCTAAATATTTACATTACAAGAATTGCTTCTTTCAGGATTTTATTGTTTGCTGCTTTGCATTTTATGCTTGTTTCTTTAAACATAAACATGTTAAAGTCTTCGATAGAAAAACACAGAGTATAAGTTTTGCTCAGTTGAGACAACCAATTACTCAAATTACTATCACTGACAGCGGACAGCTAAATTTTTGATAAAAAAGCACATAATAATCTTTACTTTATCAAGAAACAACATAGAGTTCTTTAAATAAAAAAAAAACACTACCGAAAGCCTTAAGAAATAAGAATCTGACGAAAGTTGAACTTGTACATTATCGAGCGAGTAATTGAATTGTCCCCCGTCGTGGTTAGTATTCGGAGTTCAAACCCTTTCATTTAAACGAACACTCAGGGCGCCACCTCTAATAAAAATTGACAAATTCTCTAAAAGTACCACCGAGACTACAAATTAATATCATTTGCCTCATTTCAGACATTCGCATTCCGGAAAATATTATATGTCCTCCACTTTTGGAGAACTGGCAGCGTACCCAAAAGAACTATTTGAGAGTGTTAAAATCAAACGAAGGATCACTCTTAATCTTAAAACCCGGTGCCCAATTTTCACTACACTATATTTGGTCCTCAAACCTATGGAGCGGTTAATCTGGTCTTCAAATCTTGGAGTCTGGTCCTCCAGGTTGAAAGTTTTGCGTAAATCTAACTTCCCTACCAAGAAAAATACTTTTTTTTGAGAAAAGCCATCAAGCTAAAAAGATTAGCCAGTGGCTCTTTAGTTGTGGTTTTCTGATAAGAGCAAGATTTTGGCAAGAAGTTTTGAGCTTTCTATATGTAAGCGAGCGGTTGGCAACGGGTATATTTACTCAGTTATCCCACGAAACAGAAAGATGACATCTCCTCGTGATGAAGTATATATATATGAAATATGATATACATGTCCCAAATACAAGGTTTCGAAAACTTCTTATATTTTTTACGGAACAACAGCGGGTGTCGGCCGTCAAGCTTAATTAAGAGTTAGTCTAGCTCAAATCAGAGTTAAGTCCAGCTTAAGTCAAAGTTAACTGAGAGTTCAGAGGCAGAGTTAGCTCTAGGTCAGAGTTAAGTTAGCTCAGAGATGGATAACTTTTAGTTTTAGTTTATGTTTTTTTACTCAACAATGTTGAATAATGGATAAATGATGTTTTATACTTAAAGTCCAACCATAATGGTCGAAAGCAAAAGGAAGCTAGTGTCATAACTCAACGTCTAGTTTCCTTTTAGCAGAGTTAAATAAATAAAAACGTCTTGATTCCAATAGAGCAAACAACAGAATAATATTTTATTGAAAATTATTTTCTTTCAAACAACAAAATCAAAACTTAGTTACTTATAAATTTTGATCGCAAGTATAATCTAAACAAGTATTTCAACACCCCCACTCGAACAAAATTTACCTCAAATTTAAACCCATGTTATTGGAACAGAAATTATGTTTTTCGGCAGATACTGGTTTTGTTAAATAATCTGCGACCATTAATTCAGTCCCAATTCCAATGAAAGAGATAATATTCATGTTCTTCTTCTCACGAATAAAATGATGTCGAACATCAATATGTTTGGATATTGATAGATACTTGCTTGTCGATGCCAGATGAACTGCACTTTGGTTGTCGCAATATATGTTCATGACTGAGTTGTTTTGGTTGAGTTCAGACTCGAGGCCACGAATCCACATTGCTTCTTGAGTTGAGGCGGAAAGTGCCATATATTCAGCTTCTGTTTTGTCGCCCAGGACACGGCACCTCCTTGTAAGATACATACGTATCCTGTGACAGATCTTCTTTCGTCACAATCACTTGCCCAGTCTGAATCCGAGTAAATTTTGAACTCAGAATTACCATTTCTTGAAAATTTTAGTTTGGCTGATTTTGTTCCTTTCAGATATCTGAACAATCTCTTCACAGCACCCCAATGTTCTTTGCCAGGACAGTTATTGAATTTGCTTAATTTGTTGACTGCGAAGCAAATATCCGGTCGAGTACACTGTGCTGCAAACAATAAACTTCCGATTGCTTGCTGATAAGGAATCTTCGCCATTTCTTTTTCTTCTTCTGTAGATTTAGGTGACATTTCTTTTGACAATTTTATGTTGATGTCCATAGGAGTTGCTACAGGATTTGACTCATCCATATTAAATTTAATCAGCATCTCAGATATGTATTTTTCTTGATCTAGGTACACTGCATCTTTGTCACGTGTTCATTCCTAAACAATTCTTCGCGTTTCCCAAAAACTTCATCTTGAACTCTTTCATCAGATTTAGTTTCAGGTTTTCATAGAATGCAGTTTCGTTAGTGAAGATTAAGATATCATCGACATAGATTGCTAAAAACGTCATGGTCTTATTGTTTCGATGGAAGTATATGCAAGGATCCACTTCTGAACGCTTCAATTCAAGTTTTTGGAGGACTCGATCTAGTTTGGTGTTCCAAACTAAACTTGATTGCTTCAGTCCATACACAGCTTTATTGAGTTTCATCACTTGACCTTCTCTTCCCACCGAAAACCCCTTCGGTTTCTCAACATAGATGTCTTCACTTAATTCACCCTGGAGAAAAGCAGTAATAGCATCCATTTGTTGAATTTGCAGATCATACTTCACTGACAATGCTATTAAATATCGTATGGAAGAGTACTTCACGACAGGTGAATAGGTTTCATCATAATCAATACCTTTTTTCTGTGTAAAACCTTTCACCACTAATCGAGCCTTGTATCGTACATCATTTTTTTCGTCAAGCTTCTTCTTGAACACCCATTTGGTCTTGATAATGTTGGCTCCAGCAGGTTTGTCTACACATTTCCAGGTATCGTTTTCTTCAAATGACCTCATTTCACTCTGCATCGCTTCTACCCATTTTTCTTTATCACTTCTGGATAAAGCATCTTCCATGTCTTCGGGATCTTCCAAGATGTTGACCGTCTCAGCATTGTAAACTACCCTTGGCAACTTTGAAATTCTTTCGCTTCGGCGTGGGAGAGCTGGTTCTTCAGCTTCTGATAGTTGTGGCGTAACTTCAACTATCTGCTCATTCCTCACATCAGATTGGATATACCAAGCGGTGAAAGAAAAACTTCAGTCACTGATGACGTTGTCAATGATGGATTTTCTTCATTATCCCCCTCTTCAAAGCCATATAATTCTGGATTTGACGAACATGACTCGAAATCATTCTCTATGGCAGGACTTTCTTGATTCTCGAATGGATTTACCCCCACTACAGCAGTATACATTGGAACCTCACGAGTGTTTTCATTTTGAGTTTTATAGTGAAAGTTATCTTCATGAAAAACTACATTACGGCTGATGAAAACATCCTTCTTTTGTAAGCTGTAGAGACGAAAACCTTTTGAAGTATCTGAATACCCCACAAAGATGCATTTCTCAGATTTTGAATCCAGCTTTCGACGTTTTTGCTTGGGAATGTGAGACATCGCTGTACAACCAAATATTCGAAAAGAACTAACATCTGGTTTGCGATTGCTCCATAACTCTTCTGGCGTTTTTTCAAGTTTTCTATGCGGTGAACGGTTAACAATATAACACGCACAGTTAACTGCTTCAGCCCAAAAAAATTTTGGCATTCTAGCGTCACACAACATAGCTCGTGCCTTTTCTATAAGTGTTCTGTTCATCCTTTCTGCCAAACCGTTCTGTTCTGGAGTATAGGGAACGGTTGTTTGATGAACAATCCCAGACTTCTTCAACTCTAGTTGCATAGCTTTGTTAACGAATTCTTTACCATTGTCCGTTCTTAAGACCTTAATTCTTGCTTCTTGTTGATTTTCGACTTCGGCTTTGAATTCAAGAAAACAGTTCAACACAGCATCTTTGGACTTCATGAAGTACACGAATACCTTCCGGGTGAAATCATCTATAAAAGTAACATAATATATACTTCCCTTAATAGATTTCGCCTCCATCGGCCCACAGACGTCAGAATGGATTATTTGTAGTACTTTTGATGACCTTGACCCTTCTGATGGAAAGCTATTCCGATGCTGCTTGCCTTCTGCACATGACAAACAAGTCGAAAGAGAATTTTGACTCAAATCAATACCTTTAACTAAGCCTCGTGCAAGTAGCTTCATATTGTCTTGACCCAAGTGACCAAATCTTCGATGCCAAATATTGTCCAAATCATTTTGCGCAACATAAGCAATCTGATTTGTAGCAATATCCAACTTATAAAGCCCGTTTTCAGAACTACCTTTTGCTATGACTTCTTTTGAAGAATTTATGACACGACATCCATCTTTGTCAAAGACGACAACATTCTCATGATCCACAATCTTCTTTATGGATAGTAAGTTGACTTTCAACTCTGGGACATAAAGAGCATCATGAACAACAACATCACTTCTTCCTTGTGCAGTTAAAACAGGCAACGACATGTCACCCTTACTGATAGCATTCATAGACATATTATTTGCTGTCTTAATTTGACCTTGAAATGGCTTGAGTTCTTTAAAATAACCAGGATCAGATGTCATATGGTCAGTTGCACCACTTTCGAAACACCATTCATGCTGTTTCGACTCTGCATGAAACGCTGCAAACATTGAGCCACCTTTTGTTGACTTGAAATCTTGACTTTTTAACTTCGATGGACAATCTGAAGCGTAATGTCCAACCCCATCACAGTTAAAGCAACGTGATTTGCCTTTCTTGTCATACTTTGACTTCATTTTCTTGTGTGAATTCGAGAAACTTCCTCTCTTTGACAAAAGAGCACTGTTGGATGATTTTGAATCATACTTAACGTCCTGCAGCAATTTCATTTTGATGGAATCTGCTGTAATTGGCTTTCCACTGCAACCTATGCTCATGATCATTGGCTTATATTCGTCAGGAAGACCCTTCAATAATATGCTTCCAACCCATTCTTCATTTACTGCAAATCCTATTTCATTCAACTTCTGTGTAGTCGAAACGATTTGGCTTACGTAATCTTCTACGGAGGAACATTCTACCAGGACCACTGAGCATAGTTTTTGAAGCAAACCAATGCGCCTGTCCAAGCCAGAATCTTGAAAAAGATTTTGCAAAGCTGTCCAAACTTCTTTGGAAGTCTTTGCGTCTCTTACATGGACGTAAAGACTCTTGTCGATGGCCAGAATCATCTTACAATGAGCAGTATTATCTTTAGCAGCATCCAAAGCAACGCCTGCATCAGGTTCTATACATTTCCATGAATCATCAAGTTGTAATTGGGTTTTCATGGCAAAGCTCCATGTTGACCAATTTTCGGAACCAACAAGCTTCTCCATTTGATGGGTTCCCAAATTCTGTTGCAAAGACATTTTTTTCTTTTTAAGCAATATATTTTTTCTTTAAATTATATAATTCCTTATTTTGTTATTGCCCTGGGCCCATAACCTTTTAGCAGAGTTAAATAAATAAAAACGTCTTGATTCCAATAGAGCAAACAACAGAATAATATTTTATTGAAAATTATTTTCTTTCAAACAACAAAATCAAAACTTAGTTACTTATAAATTTTGATCGCAAGTATAATCTAAACAAGTATTTCAACATTTCCTTAAGTGCCGTCAATTCTTTAAATCGCTCATAATGGTTGGATGCGAACGCAAGCAAATTTCATGTGTATTTGGCACTATGTTCGAATAATTTCGTACGATCCCGTACCGTACGCACAGTTTTGACTTTTATAGTTGAGTTTTAAGTAGTAGTGGAAGAATGAGTCCCATGAAAAAAAAATGCAGTTTTTTTTTTTTTTTTTTCTATTTTTCAAAGGGTCTATATCTCAGTCCCCTGGCATGTCAGAATCCCTTTTTAACATCAAAAAATCATTGCCGTTCCTCTATTTTAGCTCCCACACTAAAAAAAACTTTTTCATTGTAATCCCAAATAACACATAATTGTTATGAAATAGATAAATATTATTTAGCAATGCATTTTATTGCGAAAAAAAAGTCACTAAACTTTGTTCTTCGCATTTCTAATCAGTCCCCTGAATGATTAAAAACGTCAAAAATATCGATTACTTCTATATAGATCTAAGTCCCATCTCAAAGAATATAGAATATCGAGTCTCGTTGAAACAAAATTGGGTTTACATCTCGCGTTTGTTTGTTATGTCACTTTAAAAAAAATACATTTGTACGAGAGGTCGTAGATTGTCCCTTTTATTTATCATTCCCCTGGCGAGTACTTACTTATAATTTTTGTATAGAAGTAGGCATATTTGTTAGTATTATAATATAGGCTAAGTTAAACTATCATATATTTTCTGTTTTTTTATTCTTTCAAATTAAACGTTTTTATGTTTTTTGATTAAAAAATGTAATAAAAACTTAGTCATCTGGGAATTTTATGAAAAAAGGCACTAAAATTCTATCCAGAGATCTGAGAAATTTTCAGAAGATGATACATTTTAACGGGTTTTGTCGTGTGTGTTGCTATGCAATCTTAAATCTATAATCCAACATAACACATAAAAACTTATTTTAGAAGCATTTTCACAGTTAATTAGGTTTAAGATAATGCTATCTTACCACTATGAATCATGCTGATATCGATCAGTTGTTTCTGCCATTTAGGTAAATAAAAAGTCATATTTTGATTTGAATAAGCGACTATTTATAAGTTTATAACTTTTTTTATCAGTCCCCTGGTATCAAAATCTCAGTACCCTGACCATTTTTTTTTTTTTTAATTGCCATAATATTGTTCTTCTTTATTTGTTTTTTTTTTTTAAATATTTCAGCACAGGACGAACAAGCGCACAGTAAAGTGTTTTAAAGATGTAAGGATCATTGAACTCTTTTGAGAATCTGATTATTAGTTCAAAGCGGCCCCTTGCTTTACTAGTTATGTTATCAATGTGAGGATTAAAAGAAAGCTTAACATCAAATAGAATTCCTAGGTCATTAAACATTACCACCTTTTCCACCTGAACATCTTCAATAAAATAAAAGGTTTCTGCTGGATCACGTCTCCTGGAATAGGTCATAGCATTGCATTTATTAACATTGAGGTTCATTCCGTTTTTAGAACACCATTCCAAAACATTATCAATATCGTGTTGGAGAAATAAATATCCATTAGGATTCTTAAACCCATAAAAAAGTTTAAAATCATCAGCAAATATTAAGATCTTGCTATAATAGATAGCCGTGTGTAAGTCATTGATGAATATAATGAAGAGAATAGGTCCAATATGACTGCCTTTTTGAACTTCAGATAACACGTCGATTTTCTTAGAGATGCAATTATTTAATTTGACATTTTGGGTTCTGTGCTCTAAGTACGATGCCAATTTAGAAACCCAAAAAAGGTCAGTTCATTTAAAAGAATTTTATGGTACACTCTATCAAAGGCTTTACTTAAGTCAACATAAAAAACATCAGTTTGTAAATAATCATATAAATTCCTGTTTATTTGATTTGTAAACTCAAGCAAGTTTCAATAGAACTACAACTAATTTGTACGAGTTTAAGATTCCAATTTTTTTTTACCAAATTATGAGCATTTTATTCCACTTTTTGCACATACTCTGCCGGACAAAATTAGAGGAACGATGCATGTTCTCTCTCTCTCAAGGTCAAAAATAGACTAACGGGATAGTTTGTTTGCATTTTTTATGAAAGCAATTGCTTCCATGGTAAGTGTAGTGATCTATAGCTGCCAGATTTGATATCATTTGGCTAACGGAAAACAAAAGCAAGCACTTCAAAGTCCTACTGGAATATTGTTTATGACAAATGTGATTAATTGAAGCAAAAATGCCAGATTTGAGTGAGGTTCAAGTTGCCCAGGCCCTGTGTTTGATCGAAAATGGTTTTTCGTACCGTAAAGTGGCCTTAAGGCTAAATGTGTCAAAATTCGTTATTTTTCGAAATGTGAAAAGGTATAGAGAAACCGGTTCTCTGAAAAGGAATCCCGGACAAGGCAGGAAAAAGGTCACGACGCAAAGAGACGACAGATTCATTGTGACCTATGTCCTCAGAAACAGGTCTGCGACGTCAATTGAGGCTAGGAACAGACTTCTGGAAGTGCAAAATGTAAGAATTTCGTCCAAAACTGTAAGAAGACGACTCAAAGATTCTGGATTAAAACAGTGCAGGCCAGTAAGAGCTCCACTTCTCACCAGACGCCATAGAGTAGCGCGTGTTGCCTTCGCACGTAACCATATAAACTAGTCTGAGGTCGACTGGCAACGAGTGCTATTCACTGATGAGTCCAGATTTTGCCTCAAGCCGGACGACAGGCGGGGCAAAGTGTACAGACAACCAAATGAGCGGTATGCACAATGCAGCATCATTCCTCGAGTTGCTTATGGTGGAGGTTCCATAATGGTTTGGGGTGGCATATGTTTGGGATTTCGCACGGAATTACATGTGGTTAAGAATGGGTCTTTGACAGCAGAGCGATATGTGAGGGATATTTTGCAAGAAGTTGTTGTTCCATTTATATCAAATATCGGCGAAAATTTCGTCTTAATGCTCGTCCCCACTTAATAACTCGTTCCCACACTGCGAATAGTAGTATCTTCGAGAGGCCCACCTGAACACCTAAGACTGGCCGAACTGCTCTCCTGATTTGAATCCCATCGAGCATGTCTGGGACATGCTTTATAAACAATTAAAGGAGAAAAATCCGAGTATATCAAACATAGAGGAGCTTAAAACTGCTTTACTTGAAGCTTGAGAGCAAATACCCCAGCAAAACATTGATAATGTAATCAGAAGTATGCCAAGCAGACTTATTTCTGTCCTCAATACAAGAAGAGGGAATACTAAGCATTAACACATCCCTACTTTCAATAAACTTCAAAGGTATACTTCCAGTTTTGTAAAGCAATGAAAATAACTTTTTTAACAGAATTTCCTTTTTTTTTTAGGTTTTTGTGTTTTTTTTTTAAGGAAAACAAGTAGCAGATTTTTTTTTTTTTTTTCAAATAACTATAAATTAGTTAAGTTATAAATCCTCATTACAAATAAAGATGAAATGAAAATAAACCAAGATTTTTCAATTTTTTCATGCGTTCCTCTAATTTTGTCCGGCAGTATACATAAATCATTGGGATTTTTCAAAAATTAAACAATTCATCCGCTAACTTGTACTATTATTTTTATTTTAGCGGAAATGACATAACATAACAAAACAAATAAAAATGCTTCTTCAGCATGAAAATGCATCAAAATCGCATACATTATTTAATTCCACAAGCTTTCGTGCGCTAAGATAAGGGACGTAAGAAATAAAGCACTTATTGAACCACCCTTTATAATACATTTGGTTTAGTTTCAGAGGAATATTAAAAAAACGTAAAGTTAAACAAACTGCAAGTTTTCTACGTTTGAAAAAAAAAATTAAATTGACGACATTGAGATACATTTTATAGGTAGGTAATTAACCAAAAATCGTTTCTGTTACCGCTTCTCTATTCATTCTACCATGAATTCCATAAATTGATTTTAATCAAACTTAATGATTTTTTTTATTTAATCTAAAAAAAAAACACTCAGAAATCTGAAGAAAGAATCGGATTTTAAATTAAAAATTCTGCATCAATTTTCTCATTTTTGATTTCTTTTTGATAAGTCTCTTTTGAGCTTGTATATAATAAAACTTTTAGTTTGCCCCATCAGTGTTGTAACAAGAATAAACAACAACAACAAAAAACAAAAGAGTAACACAAAAATATAAATAAAAACAACTGTAAACTAAAATGAGAAATCTCAGGGGTCAAGGTCTTACACACCGTTCTGTTGCCGTGTAAAATTCTTGACTTGATGATGATGAACGCGACTTGCATGTTCAGTCTGCTTCTAGCCAGATCATATAAGCATTATAAAATGAGGAGTGTCCGTTGTTCTTTGCCAAGAGTGAGGTGCAAATAAATATAGAAAACAAGGTTAAGGAATGCATATCTAGATAATTTTTTATTCAAGGTATTTCAAAAGGTGGCAACTGTTGGCCAACAACCTGTCATTCAAAAACTTGGTCTTACCCGAAAGAATAATAAAAGAATATTATCATCATCATCATCATCGGCTCGACAACCGGGGTCCGGTCCTGGCCTCCTTCAACAAGTCTCTCCACCTATCCCGGTCTCGAGCCGACGCCATCCAGTTGCGCACCCCAAGGCTCCGGGCGTCCTGGTCTACGCCATCTCTCCAGCGCAAGCATGGTCTACCACGCTGTCGTCTGCCATAGAATGTACCAAAAAGAATATTATGGTTGGTTTTAATTTATATATATATTTCGCAGATCAACAGGCTTTTAACGTTTCTGCATGTATTTTCTCGTTTTAGCGTGCGAAAGCTTTTTATTGCTTTTATTTTATTTTGAATTTCCCTTGGTCAAGGTAAAAGTGTGTTTGCATTTTGCAGTGCATTCGACAAAATGATGAATGAAACTTTGAAGGCGAACAAATTAATGAATGCGAGGACATGCCATTGAACTTTGAAACTACTTGAAAACTGGGAAGAGTCAGGACAGATGATGAATGATTGGTTGGTTGTTTGTGATTTCGAAGTTTTCTCAGAAATATTAAATTCCTGGAAATGCAATGAAATAAATGATCTACCGACACAATTATCGCAAGGAGAGAATGGGAAATTTCTTTCACAAAAAAGGCTCTAACACCGGAAGAGAAGCGAAAAATAATAAAAATTGTCTCAAATTCAGCCCACTCCACGATGGAAATCAGACAATTAGCGGGTTAAAGTGCCAGCAAATCAACGGTTCGTCGAGCTATTTTAGGAGCTCCACACTTGAAATTCAAGAAGTTAAAAAATACCACCACTAAATGCAGCAAGAAAGGAACTAAGCTTGGAATTCGCGCGTCTTCACATGACATGGGATACTCAGGTTGGGACTTTTAAGTGTTTTAAATTGTGGAGAAACGTGGTGTTTTCTGATGAGAAATGAACGGAAAAACAAAATTAGCGGGTGCCTCAGTATATATAGTACTGCCTAAGAAATGTGTGTTAAGTTAGAATTACCACTTTCAATTTCCAAAAGTTTAACTATTGGCTTAATTGTCGTGAATTTGTCGTAAATTAGTCGTGCAACTAAAAAATTTGTCGCGCCACTATTTTAGAAAATAACCCCTGGTAATGCTAACTTGACTGTCAAGTTAGCACTACCACCCCAGAAAATGGATTAAATTTAATCGAAAATTAAGAAGGATAATGGAAATTATTGTCGCTTTTTTGTCGTTAATAACTTATGCAACTAAAAAGTTTGTCGCGCTTCTTTTTTTTTAAATAACCCCAAATTTACGAAAAATTCACGACAGTTAATCAAATAGTTAAACTCTTGAAAATTTAAAATGGTAATGCTAACTTGACACACATACCTAAGAATGAGTTGTTAAAAAACTTTATAATTTTTCCCAAATCGTTTTCGTTTACCCAATCGACACCTTTTTAATTCAATAAATTTCATAAGAGAGATGAGTGTAAACCATCACCCTGTGAATAGCCTTAGAGTGCGATTATGGCACGTCTTCTGATAAAGATGTAGTTGCAACTTTCATTGAACGACGGCAAAAGCAAATTCTTTAAATTGTGAAAAATGTGATTATCTTACCGGAATTTTCGTGTATTTCGTTTGCCAAGAAAATATAACTCAAAACATTAAAAAAAATAAAACAAATTTAAAATTTGCAGCATAAAATAATTTTCCTAGTGCAATATCACTTAATCCGTCTTTAGATAAATGGCACCATAAATTCTTTATCCCAATTCCCAACCATGAAATATGTAAAAAGAGGATTTTTATTAATTTCATATTTTTGTATCTTCTTTAAGAGAAAAAAAGAGAGAGAGAGAGAGAGAGAGAGAGAGAGAAGAATTTTAAATGTAATGAAATGATGATTAAAATCGCAAAAAAGAACTGAGTTTTCTTCATCACACATACTTTTTCTTATTTTAAAAATGAAAAATGAAATAATATTTCCCTGATATTAAAGAATCAGTAGTAATTTCATCTTTAGCACGAACTAAGATGTCGACGACGTTATATTTTTGGAATTTATTATTTTATTTTTGCGCCATCCCAAGATATGTTCATAATATGCAAACTAAGAATTTGTCCACAGAAAAAATAAGATACATTTTCCTCCAAAAAGGAATATATGCAAATCAATGTTGTAATTTTTGGTATGAACTGTCCTTTTTTATATTATATGGCGTCTGAAATTCGAAAGAATTCACAAGAAGTTATTTTTTCTAATTTTAGCTTGCTTTCTGTATTTGTTATGCTGTTAAGTAGTATAAACATTTTTATGATCTCTTTGGCTACGAAAAGGTACTTTTATATTATATACGGAGTATATATACAAACAAATGAAAACAAAAATGTAAGTACCAAAATGGAAAAAAGTGGTGAAGAACAACAAAACGATTTGTGGATAGCTTCTGATTTCTGGAGGAATTTTTAATGTACATATAGCTTTTTAGATCTATAGATAAAACTTCGTTCGAAAAGAAGAAATAGTCGGTTTTATGTGGAATGCGAAAATCTTTATCTCAGTTTCAAGTCACATTTTTCTGAGCTAATGCTAACTTTTCTATGAAAATTTAAAATTATTTGGCATGCGAAAGCAGGCTTTAGCTCAGAAAAATTAAATTTGAGACTGAGATAAACCTTTCACATACCACACAATGTCCGACAACCAAATGTCTAGTCAAGTTTCAATCGCCCATTCGTAGTGGACCTTCACTACTTACGAGTATTTGCCAGAATCACACGAAAATTTTGATAGGCTAATGATTAACTGGTTCACAGTGAGCCATTACTGTATACTGAACCATTAGCTTTTTAATTGTTCTATACGCACTCAAGATGTTACAACTTCTCTTTTATTACATTTTGGAAAATTTCAAAATTGCCTAGTGCAGTTGAAGTAAATGTTTCTTGTTTCTTTGATCAGAACTAATTTGACTACAAGCTGACAATTATAGAAGTCTCTAACTCTAGATTATTTTCAAAGAACTCATAATGGTGCCGTGAACGAACTGTTAGTTCACTTTCAAATGTGTTAGTTCACTTTCAAATGTGAGACATAATCCCATTATGGCTTAAATTCAATTTTGAAATTGAACTAAGAAAAAGTTCGTTTTAGAATGTGATCTTGATTCTTATTTGAATGTGAAAATTAACTTAAGACGCGTGAACAAGGTTGGGGAAAGGTAGAAAATCTTGAATGACAAAATCTCGAATTGCAAAAATTTCGAGTAGTACAAAATGAAAATCTTGAATTTCGGTTCAAAGCTAAATAAATAATAAATCCAAAATAAACTTTGCATACACCCAAACTCGCACCCACCCCAAATCCTATAACAGGCCTAGGCAGGGGCGCAGCATGACCCCATTCCTACCCCACTGTTTATACGCCATAAACTGAAACGCCTTGTTCTAGTTCAATAGTAGTTTTGCATTCGAGATTTGTAAAGTAAAACATGTGGTTTTTTGAAAAAAAAAAAAAATTGATTCCAACTTCACTACGGATAGCTTTTCAAAAAAAAAAAAAAACACGGGTAATGCTATTTCTGTTTCCCTTTGGAATGTGTGAACACAATTTTTCGTAGTTCGTAGCGTAGAGTTCCATTCGGGGAAATTCCCGATAAAAATGGTAAATGGGAACTAACTCCACACAATATTCAGATGAAATTAGTTATCACCTTTAGTTGGAATTTACTTCACTAAAATAAAGTGAAATTAGTTCCCACCAGAAGTTAGTTTCCATGTGAAGTTAGTTCCCGTGAAGTTAGTTCCCTGCACCAATTAATACTGCAAAGAAACATTTTGGAAAAAAGTACCTATTATTTTAAAAGTTTTTTTTAATTTAATTTTTCACACTTTAAATAAAATTTTATATTAAAAAAGTCAACGAATTACCCAGGGCAAGTTTGTGCAAACTAGTCATGCCATTTATTTTTAACTAAAAAGTAAAAATACTTTTACCTACCAAAACAAAAATGTCCAACATAAATAAAATCGTAAAACCATCAAAGTAAATTAGATCAGTCGATACCATCAAAGCGTGTAATAAATCTCCAAATAGAGACTGATGGTTCCGATACGTCTTTCTATAATGTTTGCAAAGTTATCTTTTAACCACAAAACCAAACTAACATTTTGTTTGTACCCTACTGTTATACTCTCTATATCCTTTCCTTTTCAACCCATATCGATGGGAACTGAGTCCTGGATGCGAATTGGTTCCAACTCATCACTGATGATGTTAATGATATGGAAAAAGAAAAACTGTTGCATAATAATATTATTTGTCTCTAGTTCTGTGTGACCGCAATCGATGGGTGTTATCACCAAACACTACCGCATATCACACAACCGCAACACATTGCACGCCACCACTTTACCACCAGCTTGAACGTGGTTCTCTTCATCAACATCATCTCATGATGTGGATGCCGCTTCTAAAACCCATAGTCGTCGACAACGAACGTGGTGAAACACGATTCCAATTCATGTTTTATTCATGTTGTTGAGTACCTACTTCTAGTTTAGAATTGCAGTGCCACGAGGTGTCAAATGTCCACCTCTATCTAGCTAGACAATAGAAACGACAGTAATTTAACTCGAGATGCGGGAAAAACTTAAAATTAGAAAATAAAAAACTTTTATCATACCGCTGCTGGTGGTACCTAGTGCTCTTTTCAAAGTCAAAGTTCAGAAAAGTCATTCAGAATTTCACTGCCAGAGTTAGATCTAGTTAAAAACAACGTTGACAGATTTTATAAAAAAGCAATACGAAAATAATTTAAAGTTAGTTTTACATAAACATCATCAACCTAACCAATGCATCAATTTACACTTCGCAGTTTTCAGTTCGTTGCTCATGTGAACAGCACGAAATGACAGAAACAATCAGTTGTGATGGAAAACTCGAAACAAAGGTTTCGAGGGAGAATAAGTGGAAATAACTAGATTCTCTAATTACAGATTGTTACTACATCGATTGTTAGTCATTTTCTCATTCATCAAACGGGTTGTGGGATCTATAGAGAGTCACTCTTGATTTAGTAAAATTGTGGAGCGGGTGCAAATTGTTGCAACGTTTTTTTTTTTTTTTTTTTTTTTTTGTTACATTCATTTATAAACACTCATTGTTTAAAAAAAAAGAAAAATTATTTTAAAATTGGTTTGGTATGTTAAAAGTTTAAACTTCAGGGGAAAATTTGATTGCATATCCAAAGTGCGAAATAACGAAACCCTTTGAGTGGAATTGCAAAAAGTTGATTTATTTCGTAGAAAATTTGAATGTGTATAATTGAGTAGGCGTGTTAAAAGAAATACTATAGTGAGCTTTGGAAGCACTTGAAAAATGGAAATATGTATTTCATAAAAAAGGTGGAAGTAGCAGTTTCACTTGGATTTCACTTATACATATGTTGCATATTGAGTTGGAAGCTAGAGTTCTATTGTACTGATGCAATTTTCTCGTAGATCTGGCTCGCAACATATTTTATCTCAACGAATTAATTATTGAATTTATCCAAACTACGATTTGCGTTAAATAGGACTTTCAAGGTGAAGGGAACTAACTTTACGGGAACTCAGTTAAAATGGGAAGGGGAACTAGCTTCACCACTAGTGGGAACTAATTTCACTTTTTTTTTTTGTGAAGTAAATTCCCAGTCAAGTTGAGAACTAATTTCATCTGAAGATTGTGTGAAGTTAGTTCTCATTTACTATTTTTATATTACAGGAGATATGAAGGTGAAAATATGGGGCAACTTTAGTTCCCTGTGCCCCCAACAGTTGAGATACCCTGCCTTGGGTATGCAATATGTTCATTTTGTATAAAAAGTGTAACGTCACCCAAAAGAGTGAAATAATTTCCCACGAAAAAGTTAAGTTATTTCCCACTCAAAGTGGAAATTTACTTCATAAAAAAAAAGTGAAATTAGTTCACACTAGTGGTGAAGTTAGTTCCCATGTGAAGTTAGTTCGCGTGAAGTTAGTTTCTTGCTCCGACTTTCAAGTCTTTGTGATTTTTTTATAATTCCAGATGTATTCTATTAAAAAATTAATTTTTAAAGAAGGTGAAACTTAAAAGTCAAAATGCCGGTGTACCGCAAAGGTTTGTTATGATTCCGACTCTTTTTTTCTCACTTTTATTTGATACTTCTAATTTAATACCTAAACTTTTTCGCTGCCTCTACTTTTCATATTCGTTTGCTGGTTAACAATCCTTGTATATCGAATACGCAATGCTGTTTTCTGTCGCTATTCATGGATCGTAATTATATCGATCCAATGCTGTGAAACAGTTTGATTTCCGATTTCTTGAACAGATAACCAAATTTTAATATAAGTTTATTGCTTTTATTGACGGCGCAAAATGATGAAGGTATCGATTCTGCACACATCGGAGTATCACCCTTATTTCGATTCCCGTTCTGTTAGAAGATGAAACCAAACGTCAAAATGTTTATATAAATAAATTGTTTTTAAACCCGCATTTGCGAATGAAGGTTCAGTGAACAAAAATCGCATTTGTATGAAATTCACTTGAACCGGAATTGGATTCTAGCAACCACAATAACAAAGAAAATACACAAAGAACAGCAACAAAATTATTCACCACGGTGAATAGATTTTAATTCACCACTACGTTTTCATTCACCGAAAGAGAATTGTATTTTTGTACCAAGTGAATAAAAAAACGCAATGCCTGAAAGCGAATGTGAAAACGATTTTTCGATTCACGTTTTCACAAAACCAGAATTGACCCCCGGGAGCTTATCAAATTGACTCTGCAGCTTCATTGTAATTTCTACAATTCCGGATTCACTTCCATGTTCGTTTTTGTTTCGTCATCAAACGCTAACTAAGCATCGATTCCCCTAAGTGTGTGAGAAGTATAAATGTACGCTGACTAAATAAATGTGGTCCCGAAACTGTACCTAAAGGTATACAATTCGTTAAAATTATTTAGTGGGTACGAGTTTCAATTGAATGTAGCTTAATTTTGTGGATTTAAATTGAAGACAATAAAAATTAAAATGAATCTATAATAAACGATCTATAATTTATTTTAAAAAATAGTTACACCCAACACCGATCGAAATCCTTTGTAATATTTCAGCTAAAAATGAGACTATGAGTTCATTGTCAGACATCCTGTTCTTTAGGAAATACATTGATTTTATCTAGGCACTATATAGGCAGTGAAGTTAAATAAGTTTTAGGTTTGTGAATATACAAGATTGTCTTCTAAATAGTACCACACTGTCAGATGATAACTTTTTGAATGACGTAATACTTGTAAATATTTTTTTTATTTTTTTGCGAAACGTGAATTAGGTGCAGATTTTCCGGCAAACCTGCTAGACTCAATGAAACTGCAATTAGAAGAGGAAGCAACAATATCATGCCTAATTTTTCCGGTGTCTACCATTCGTGGTTCTTATTTCGTTCAGAGCAGATTCTGAGTTGTCAAAAATAAAGTTGTGCTCAAGTGTGTTTTAAAAATAAATCTGAACGCTTAGACGTCAGACCATGTTCAGTTCAGAGAACACTCTGAACGATCAGACTCTGTTCAGAGCTCTGTTCTGAACGAAAAATAAAAAAAGGCCTAATGAAGCGGGACAGCTGTGATCTTAACATCGTGGATATAAAAAAGAATATAGTTGAAGTAGACTTGGATCCCATGCAAGGTGGGAACGTACTTCACTTTATCATGGGAACTTAGTACACCTACACACTTTGAACAATGAAGTGAAAACTAATTTTCAACAACAACATTAAACTATAAATGAAGAACTTTTAATTACAGCTAGGTATCAGACCCTTTTTACTAACTCTTAAGTTTATCTTGATAATAACGTAAGTACCTACTCAAAAAAAAATCTCCGTTTTCTTTTATTATTTTCAGAATCTGGTAATCAAAGATTCAAAGCAGTTATTTTTGAAATTAAGTTAACAAGATTCTGGTAATTAAAAAAGAAAAATCGAGGGAACTAAAGTCACACAGTTTTCTTAGAGTTAAATTCTCATGATGGATGCGAAAAAAGTGGATTTAGTTCCCACTCAGTCGGAAATTAAAACCTCGGTGGACTTTTTAATTCACTACAAAAGAAAAAATAAGTTTCAATTTCTCTGACAATACCCGTCAAAGGATCGTTGATTGTTCGTTACCTTCAAAACCATCTGTTTTTGATTGTTTGGTGCTCTTTATTTAGCTTTAAAAGCCATTTTGTTTAGTTTTTACATTTTTACTAATTTAGTTTTAGTTGGTATCTCAAATGAAAATTTAACATACAAAATTGTTGATCGGTTTACAGTTTTGATTTTTCGTTATGTTTATAACATTACCATAAGCTTTAATAATAAATTATGTAACATTGATTTGATTTGTGCAATTTTTAATCATATGATTTAATATATAGTTGATTGGATATATTCACTAAGTTTTCTTTTGAATTCATTAATATTATTTGTATTTTCAATATCTCTAGGAAGATTATGAAAACCATGAAAACCCATATAAAAAATGGTTCTTTGGCCTTTCGTGGTTCTTGATCTAATTATTCTTAAGTCATCACTATTTCTCAAGATGTATTGTGCAACTTCATTTGTACTAATATTATCACATAAGTAACCGGGAAACATATTGTTCTTGATTTTAAATACAAATATCATTTTTTCTATATTTATAATAAGTAGATACATTACAAACGAAAATTCCACTATTTATGGTAGGTAGGTGTTAGTATCTTCATATCTGTTTATAATATTAAACATTGTAACCTACGTGAGAAATAAAAAAAAAATGCTATAACCAGTCATGCGGTAATGATAGCTTTTCGTGATTTCTGTACGCTATTTCTTTCTTTAAGTAGTTTATATCAAATTTCAATAAACATTTAATTGGTATTTTTTTATTGTACCTACTGCATATCTAAATATGTTTGTGTGATTTGTATAGCTTTGCAAATCTTATTAATTATTTTATCTATTATACGTTTAAAGAACTAGTTTGATAACAATATATGATTAAACAATTCAAATTTAAATGCCAAACAAAATGTTAAGGTCGATTAATTAAAACGAAAATAAAATCACATGCAGAAAAATAATTAATTGATTCATGTATACATATAAGATTATTTTCGTTTAAAGATAAAAACAAATATGATATGATACTAGTGTAAAATTTTCGAGCACGTATATTTAGGTAGCAAATGAAAACAAATTATATTCACTTGGATTTGGATAAAAGCAATCGCGATTTTATTGAAATAAAAGCAAAACACAAGTCATTATAATTAATTCTTGACCCCCACCCGAGTGAAATCTTTCACTAATATTTCCTTCTTTATTTGTTCAACGAATTATAGGCGCTTGAACCAGAATAAAAAAACAACAAAATGTCCGTCACTAATAAAAAAGCCATCTTCTAATTGGATGAATAAACACGAATTGAGTTAAGGTTGACATGTACCTACAATGGTAGAATTGCGTAGTGCGATGACTATGTGTGGAGGTTACAGGTTCGATTCCTGGCCCAGGAAAAAAAATCGTCTAAATCATCTTGTTTTGTTGTTAAAATGTGTACGTTCGGTTGAGCAATCATGGTTTTTTCTAATTTTCACCAATATTTGGAAAGAATTTCGATATCAATTCTTCCTTAGAATTTGCGGAATGACAAAACTTCTGTGAAAACGAAATGAGGCTAATGGACATTAATTTTTAAACAGTGCAGTGTGGAAACTCATCTGCCAATTTGTCATTTTGTAACGCCTATCAGATATTCGTTGTTAACTTGAAAGAAGCAAATTGAAGACCGCAAATCGTATCTAAAATCAAAGTTTTACAATCAGTTTTGCTGGGTGAATTGAGGGAAAAATGTCTCCGTTGCCGTCATGTACTGCTTTTTATTTTATTGTATCGTGCGGTTCTTTTCGATGCTGATTTAAAATTTTATAGTAAGTCTATGTATCTTGGTATGTACAGATTAGATCAAAGCACCTTTATAGCATTGCTCCGCCGCTCAAGTTCTGGGTCGATTAGGAACAGGCATACCTAATCCGAGTAACATCTTGACGGACATCGTCTCCTGTCGTGCGAAGAAATAAAAATCAATCTGTCAATCTGTGTTAAGATATCCCTACCTAGAAGCTACTGTATTCAAGACTCTTCCAGAGTCTAAAGGCAATCGAAAGAACCTTCCATAAAAGGATTCACCTTAAAAAAGTTACAGAATTCGATAAACTTTTCAATTTTTAAAGACGAATTACGTGCTTTTACACTGCAAGTCATAAGGATAGAAGGAGGCATATTTGAGAAGTAAAACTGATGTTACTATCGTTATATGCAAATTATACAAAAAAAAGAGTATGGAGGTCAACAAAGTAGTACATTCAAAACAAAATAGAGAACTTGTGAATTTTTAGAAACCTGGGTTAATAAAATTCAGAAATTAAATTAAGTCAAAAACAAATAAATTAAAATCGCGTCATAAGAATAGAAGCAGTGCCAAAATCAAAGTTTTTTATCAAGTGGTAACATCTTTTTCGACATTGATGGATCATTTTGCATAGTAAGCTCATTAAGTCGTAAGTTTTAAGAAAAATGGGAAGAAACATTTTTTTTGTTACATTGAAGCGTCTTAAGCCTAAGAAAAAACGCTCCTAGATAATGTCAGAAAGAAGCATAGGATGTGTTTCGCCAAAGAAAACATGACGTGAAATGTTCAAAAATGGTAAGCTCAAACGACACTGTCGGAAATTTTTATTTCTGACGAAAAAAAGTGTATTTTGTATGGGCTGAATGTTTAAAAATATTTTTTTACTATCTAAGAAAACAGGAGCGATATCTGAACAAAAAACAGAACAGGGAAGGAAACTTAGTGGTGGAGGTGCAAAATCCTACTATAGAACTATTGACTTTATGATACAAAACACAAAAATTAATGGAAACAGCTACAAATCCTTGATTATTGAAAATAATCAATTTAATATGAATTTTTAATGGTAGTACTAACTCAACTGTCAAATTTTTTAGTTGCACGACAAATTCACGACAAAAAAAACTTTAATAAAAAAAAAAAAAAAACAAAAAAACTGAAATTATTATTATTATTGTTTTTTGGGATTACTTAAAAATAAAAATGCGCCACAAATTTTTTTTGTTGCATGACTTATTTACGACAAAGAAGCATCAATTATCCTTTTTAATTATCAATAACATTTAATCATTTTTCTGGGGTGATAGTGCTAACTTGACTGTCAAGTTAACATTACCAGGGGTTATTTTCTAAAACATTCACGCGACAATTTTTTTTAGTTGCACGACAAATTCACGACAATTAATTCAATAGTTTAACTTTTGAAATTTCAAAGTGGTAATGCTAAATTGACAGACATGATTTTTAGCAAAATGATCGAAAATTCCCGTCGCAATTCAAGAAGAGATCAACGAAATTCAAAATGTTCACGGCTGCAATGAATATTTGTGTCCGTATTCATCCTCGAAGAATTTCGTTTTTAACAACCTAAGGCATATCTCAATCTTGGAAATAAAGCAATTAGATGAAAATGGTTTTAAAGGATAGTTGCTGACGAAAGACAAATCAAGAAACCGCTTGCACTGCGAAAATGCTATGCGACTTACATTTTGCTGAATTTCATCAATAATTTAAGATATTGTAAAATCAATGGGCGCCCAAAAATCATCATCAAAATAAACATTCTTAACTGTTACTTTTTTTTCCTCTGAAATATTTGAGAAGAGGAGTGTTTTGATTTTGATTTCATGAGCCTGTTTGCGTTGGAACCACTGGAACTGACGCTCTGGAAAAGACGGCATAGCGAAGTCTTTTTTTAAACCCTCCAATATCAGAATTGATTAAAACCTTTATTTTACATTTAATACTATCTATATAAAGAGCAATTAAAACATGAATAATAAAATATTACCGAAGAAATAGGCAAAACTTTTCACTTCACAGCCAAATCGACATCATTTTATTCCATTCTTTTGTCTGCATGCATACTGCATGTCTACAAAATTGGTTCCTACAATTAGTATACGTAGATATGTACCTACTACATTATGTATTTAATACCTACCTACGTTAACATTAAAGAGAAAAAAAAGTATCTACATACTCTACGCAAAATAATAATAATAATAATAATACAAAAAAAAATTGCAATCACAGAACAGAGACCAAAATAATCGTCATCATCATTATCAAGCTTCTAAACGAGATTGCGGAAGTTGATAATAAAAGTTGAGAGCGACTTCACGCATACATCCATATAAAGAAAAAAACTATGCCGGTTCTTGTTGTTAAGGGTAAAAAAAAATTTGCAAATATTTTTACTTTATTATTTTTTTTTTATGTACATATGTATTGTGTTTTGTTTTTGCATTTTATTCAATAAGTTTTGTTTTATGTTTTGCGGTTGAACACTGTAGATGTAAAATGAGAGCTCTCCAACGCAAAATCAAGAGGACCTAAATTATTCGTTTTTAGTTGTGCCAGAAAATATAGAAGTTGGTTTCAACTAAAACAAAATTATGTACTGGCCAACCTAAATATTGGAAGGGGCAGCCATGCAAATTTGTTGCCAGAAATTGTCTAAAAAGTATTCATGCCAACACTAAATTATTAACAACAAAGTCAGCTGTAAAATTTTATAGATTTTTTTTATTTTATATTTTGTGGTTTTGTTAGTATTGGGGTATGCTGGAGATACATATATACATTATTTACAGACGGTCGGTTTAAACTCGTAAAATTTTGTTTTGAAAATCCGCAAAAAAATGGGATCCGGTCTGGTGCTGATGATTATTTTTTATTTTTTTTTTTAATTTGTCGACAGAGAATAGGAGTTTTTTTTTGGTAAATTAAAAATAAATGATTGTGACTTTGCATACTTCGAACTCGAATGTTGACACCCAAAAAACCCGACTACTAAAATAATGTCCGACCACCCAACAAAATTAAATATGTATACATTTTTCAGCAATAAAAAATCCTTTCTGGATTTTTTTTTTGAGAAGTGTTTGAATCATAACAAGATGAAAATGATTCAACACTTAAAAGTCTTCCATAATGAATAATCTCGTTTACCAAGTGTGCTTGACCTGTTTTGTGTGAAAAAAAAATGAGAACATTTCAATTCAATTTGTTCAAAAGCATTATTATGGCAATTTTTAATGCGAAAAAAGATCACATTGCCAAAATATACTTTTATATATGTACGTAAACAAGTATCTATTGTGTCACCCAAAGTTCCACTATGATGTGTACTTTCTCCTGCATCAGAACACAATTATTCATGAACATGTTATAATATGCAACAACAACAAAAATATAAAAAGTTTTTACAATAAATTGGCTATTGAAATCGAGAACAACAGCAAAATGGAAAGCGAAATTGTGTAGGAACATGCCCCTGGCATATAAATGTGTTGTATGTACTGTAAGAGAACCCAACAGGCACCAAAATTATGCAGATACACATACTTATACATATTTGAATCTAGATCTTAAAATTGTTTTTGTTTTTATATTGGTACCTTCTTTAATGAAGTAGGTAGGTACGTTCCTCAACTTATTTAAAGACTGGATTACGAAAAACAGATTTTGTGCCCGCCTGATTTGATTGATTTCTTAAGCGGCTGTCTAGCATTCCCATTAGAGTGACCGCGAGAAATCTATTATTGAAAATGAATAGGGGAACTGCATTAAATGATCAGCATCAGCAGATTTTCAGATAATCAATATTTGAGCAGAATTGGATAACGCTAAATTGTGCCGACGATCGCTCAAAGTTTAAAAAATCTGTGTTTTTTTTTAATTGATATGTCAGCACAAAGTTTTATCGAAATCGTAAATGCCGTTTTCGATAAAACTTTGACTAAAACTGTAACGGGCGTCGGGCATCTGGAGCTCAATTCTGCAAGCGTGAATTTTGCTGTGAGCACAAAAAAATTACACAAAAACTCATTCCGATTCCGCAAATGTACCTTTGTGTGTTTTGTGTTAGTTTTTTTTCTGCTTCTCACCCTATCTCGAAGCGTGAGCTTAAAATATTAAAAATTTAAAAAATAAACAAAAAACAGTTCTCAAACTAATTTCTGATCACTAGGCAAGAACAAAAATGTATTTAGCGCTCTCAACACAAAACATTTTGAGGAATCTCGTGAACAGGGATTTGTTGTCACGCTTGCCGAATTCAACCCCTGGTTTAAGTTTTCCAAGTTTTCTCCAAAACAGCTCTTACAATTTTGATAAAGCTTTGTCAACGCTGTAGTTGAATTTCAGGACTTTGGCTTAAAATGTACATAACGGAGAATCTGTGTTTTTAACAGTTTTTTAAAAACGTTTTTTTTTTTTACAATTTAGCTCTTTCGATATTTTTCAGCATTGGACAAACTAAAAAAATTAGGGCTTCAAGAAATTGACTAACTCTACTTCAAGACAAGACTCCCGAAAATATTGGTTGTGATAGACCCAGCTCAAAGTCATTTCCCATACCATTTTGATATCTTCCAATACCGATAACACATACAAATTTTATAAGTAGTGAAACTGACAAACTTTGAGGAGTTTTATATTCTTAATAACATATTTGGGCAAATTTATAACAATTTAAGTTAAGTTAAAAATCTTAAAAAAATCAGTTAGAACCGTTAGAAAAAGAAACAGAGAAAGAGGACTCGAGGTTGCAAGGCGTAAAAAATAAACATGGCTCTCGGAAAAAAAAATTTCGACTGGAATTGGAATTGGAATATAATCTTATGATCAGATGAACCAAACTTTGAAGTCGTATTATACTAAACTTTCGAACATGTAAACATACAGGAGTTCGACGAAAAATTGTAGGTCCACTCCAATCCTCTAAAGAGATCATAAAAAGAAGAAAATTACGGTACTTTGCCCAATCGGCACTCAAGTTTTGAGAGTGATTCTTGAAGAGAATTGTTTGTAGTTGATTGTGAAAAAGATTCGTTTGAAGTTGAAAGACAAAAAAGTTTTTTTTATTTTTAAAAAGAAAAAGTACTACAACTGCCTCTATTAAGAAAAAAATTAAGCTATAGGTCAACTCTGTCTCTATATTATAAGAAACGAAAAAAATGTAACGCAATGATCGCTACTACAAACGAAATTATTTTAAAGATTAACTATTGGATTAGATAATTGTCGGGAATTTGTCGTGCAACTAAAAAAATTTGTCGCGCAATTTTTTTTCAAAATAACCCCTTTAAATGTTAACTTGTCAAGTCAAGTTAGCATTAGGTACCAGGGGTTATTTAAAAATTTTAAGTTGCACGATAAATTCACGACAAAAAAAAAACTGAAATTATTTGCGTTATATCCTTTTTTATTTTCAATTGGATTTGATCCTTTTTCTGGGGTGGTAAGCCTTACATGAACGAAAAATTAGTTCATTGGGGTTATTAAAAAATAAAAATGCAAACAATTT
The DNA here is from genome assembly GCA_951217065.1 of Baccha elongata. NCBI lineage: Eukaryota > Metazoa > Arthropoda > Insecta > Diptera > Syrphidae > Baccha > Baccha elongata. The sequence continues at coordinate 176,158,915 of OX578272.1, forward strand.
TTTTAAAGGAGACAATTTCGTAATCCTTTTTATTTTCGATTACTTTTACACGGCAAATTCACGACTATTAATCCAATAGTTAAATTTTTGAAATTTTAAAGTGGTAATGCTAATTTGACGGACATCACTTTTTCATTTCTCTTTTTGTTTTATATTTATGTGGTTTTCCGATTAAACATAATCCACAGAAAAAAAGAGAACGATTCACAGGTTCTAATGGCACTATCGCGTAAAAATAAAAACGATCGAATGATCGTTGTTTTACAGATGCTGTCCCTATCATATTTAAATAGAAATATGATAGGGGCATAGGGATCGTTCAATCGTTTTATGCCAAATTCCTTGGGAATAAAAAGTATACTTTTTTTGGACTGAAGTTGTTTTTTCCGGAAAAAAAGTCAATTAACATGATTTATGGTCAAAAAAAGTTGATTTTTCCCCTCAAATCAAATGTTTTTGAACCTCGATTTGGTAGCTAGATTCAAACGTATTTTCACACAAACCAAATATATTTTAAAACTTCTGTCAGATGAATATTTAAACTGCGTAATATGGTTTATTTTAATACGGACTTGCGAAATAAATATTTAAAATAATATAAGACGATTTTTGTTGTAAATAGTACAATTTGTGAATAAACGGAGTTATAGCGAGTTTTAAAAACCCTTCTATAAAATACAAACAAATTTGACTCCCCTTATTATATTGAGGATTGATAAATTTGAAATGCGCAAAGTGTGTTCAAAATTAGCACTAAGTTATCTTTGCTTTTTAGTACAAACTTGACTACTGCAGCGCCACACGTATAGCCTCCAATTTAATGATTCTTTAAATTTCTTAGTAAGTTGCACGGTTTCACTGCTAGTAGTTATGTTGACATACGTGCTACTAGCAGTCCATGTATACTATCTATCAATTTAACGTTTTTTCGTTACGAAAACTTTCAGTTCATTCTTCCATTCATTCTTCATTGTTCCAAAAAATATGCACAACTGGGTCGCACGCACTTGCTCTTGTTTCGAACTATGGGACTACAAAAATTTTAATTAATGAAATTATGTATCATCGTATTTTAATTTTGTCATCTTAGTGTTGAATGTTTAACTATCATGCATTAGCAAATATTCGGTTAAGCCGTTATCTTATTCTGGCCAAATTTGTGAAAAAAAACCGTTACAAACGTCCCTTACAAACACTTTTTATAGCTAATTCTGAAACACTTGTTTTAAACTCATTACTTTCATACACTTGTAAACTTTCTTCGAGATACAAAAATTCGTTCAATCGTAGGTGTAATGCTTTTGCAAACAAAAAAAAAAACGATATTGGCCACTGTGCGCCATATTTTGTAAGTGAGCATCTGAAACTGTTTATGGACATTTCTTGGAAAACATATACCATTGATTGACGGCTTTAATTGTTCGGGATTATAGGTTTTCAGTATTTTGACTTTCGAGATATAGGATTTTCCATACAATTACATACCTTTCTTCACATGCCTTCTCTAATCTACATATCTTTTTGTTTGAAGTAATTGTCTTCTAAAGAAAAAGCTTTTAGTAGGAGGTAGTTGAAAAAATAGCATCATCATCATCATCATCGGCTCGACAACCGGGGTCCGGTCCTGGCCTCCTTCAACAAGTCTCTCCACCTATCCCGGTCTCGAGCCGACGCCATCCAGTTGCGCACCCCAAGGCTCTGGGCGTCCTGGTCTACGCCATCTCTCCAGCGCAAGCATGGTCTACCACGCTGTCGTCTGCCATAGAATGTACCACAAAGAACTTTCCGAGCAGGTTCCTCTTCGCTCATGCGAGCTAGGTGCCCTGCCCACCGAAGTCTACCGAGCCTAATTTTTGTCACTATATCTGCTTCAAGGTAGATTGCGTACAATTCATGATTGTACCGTCTCCGGAATCGTCCTTCCTCACATATGGGGCCAACAATTCTCCTTAAGACTTTTCTCTCGAACGCGGCTAAGAGGTCAGAGTGCCTTTTGCTAAGCACCCAAGTCTCGGATCCATATGTGAGTACTGGCAGAACCATGGTCCTGTACAGCAGTAGTTTTGAAGTTATGGTGAGATTTCTGGATTTGAAGAGCTTTGACAGACTGTAGTAGGCTCTGTTGGATTTGAGAAGCCGCCCGCGTATTTCTTCTTCTATATTGTTATCGGCTGCTACTATTGACCCAAGGTATTTAAAGGATTGCACCACTTCAAATTCGTGCTCCGCTACCTTGATTGTTTGACCAACTGTTCCTCTCGCATTCGACGCCACCATGTACTTTGTTTTACCTTCACTAATGTGCAGCCCCAGATTTTGTGCCGCCTGCTCGATCTGGATGAAGGAATCGTGTACAGCTTGCTCGGTTCTTCCGATGATGTCGATGTCGTCTGCGTAAGCCAGTATCTGGCTGGACCTGTTGACGATGGTCCCTCTTGTTGCCGTGCCAGAGTCACGGATTGCTTTCTCCAACGCCAGGTTGAAGAGGAGGCAGGCCAAACCATCCCCTTGTCGGAGTCCATTAAAGATGTTGATTGGTCTGGATAGCAATCCGGCTATTTTTACTTGGCTTGTTACGTTGGTCATGGTCAACCTACATAGTCGTGTCAATTTATTTGGGATGCCGAATTCTCTCATGGCTTTGTAAAGTTCTACCCTGGCTATGCTATCATAGGCGGCCTTAAAGTCTATAAACAGGTGGTATGTTGGGATGTTAAATTCTAGACATTTTTCCATCGCCTGCCTAAGGGTAAAGATCTGATCAGTTGTTGATTTGCCTGGAATGAAACCACACTGATATTGTCCGATGATGGTTTTAGCGTATGGGGTTATCCGGTCTTGTAGGATAGAGGAGAGTATCTTATAGGCGGTACTCAACAACGTGATACCTCTATAGTTGCTGCACGTTGTGACATCTCCTTTCTTATGTATGGGGCATATTATATCTTTTTCTTCGTCTGAGGACTCCTACGTAGGTCCGTGAACGTTAATGAGGCTAATGTTCGTAAATTTGCCTCGCACGCGAAGGGTGCATAGCCTTTCGCTTATAGCGTTAAAGCCGATGATGGTAGACTTCATTTTTTCGCTGACTAGGAAGCCTACCCCGAGCACATGGTGTTTTGTATGACAGCTGTAGTATACGTCATATTCTTTCTTCTGTAAAACACCATTCCCTGTCCATCTGATTTCTTGTAGTGCTGTTATGTCAGCTCTATATTTTGACAGGGCATCGGCTAGCTGCTGAGCAGCTCGAGCTCTATAGAGCGATCGTACGTTCCATAAGAAAATTCGTAAATCGTTTTGCCGTTTTCGTTGCGTTGGTTGTCGTCGTGAGATCAGTCCGTTTCCGAGGCTTGTTGTCGGGTTCGTAATTCTAAAATTTTACGGAACAGGGAATTAACCTGTTGCCAACCTGAGGAACTAGCCTGATCATATTAGCCAAACCGTTTTTAAAAGGCTTGTTACTAGCGGCCGCCGCAAAGAGGCTATGATCACACTTCCACCAGTCCCGAATAGTTACGGCACGTGCATGTATTCATATGCTACATGTTATTCCCCCTATTCGTCTGATGGCTGACCGCACAATAACTTTGTTCGAACAACATTTCTTTATTCCATAAAAGTCCATTAATTTCTACAAAATTTATACAAAATAAATCTACCTGAAAGGATTGATTCCTTCTTTTTTTTCAAACTGAAAATACTTCAACAGTTGGACACACAAACAATTACGGTTGAAATATTTACCAAATAATAAAATATCACTTGACCAGACCACACATAAACCAGTCTGTTGCTGTTGCATGTTCCCATTTCCGATGTCCGTCGATATTGGAAATTGAATAATTAATTGAATTCTGCAGACGATCATCGTTTGGGAATCGAAAATACAGATGTAAATGGAACGATGTAGTATTATGTTCTCATGTTTATCTGGAGTTTGGTGGAAAACTGATTTCCCAGATAATAATTTATGAATCATTTATACAGGGTGAGTCATGAGCAATGCGACAAAATGCTAGGGCGTGTAGGTTGCGTTGAGACAAGAAAAAAATCGTATGGGAGGGGGGGGTCTATTCCCCTCCGTTTAGCCGGGAGGGGCAATTTTCGAAAAAACTGACTTAAAATGGGAAAAAATTTATTTAAAATCAACGGCTTCATTCACAATGCTGTGCGATACGTTTTTGAAAAGCCAATAACTTTTTCTTTCATTCTGTGTTTAAATAAATCTATTCTAAGAAATAGTTTTTGAAATATTAATTTTCAAAGTCAAAATTTTGAAAAAAAAAAATTGAAAAAAAAATTTCAAATTCATTTTTTTCAAAATTTTACGTAATTAAGTGCTAATTTTAATTTCAAAATTCAATGCTGTTTTTAATTTTAAGTCAAAAACAGAAAACCGGATGCCAAAATGTATCTTAGTTTTTGAGAAATTAAAAAAAAATTAAAAGTAAAACTTGTAAGTAAAGTAAAAAGTTAATTCGTTTTTTTTTATTATTTGATTAAAATCGGATGGTATGTAATAAAAAATAAAAAAGGGATAATTCCCTAATTAATAATTGACCTGAGCAGGTCAAATTTGGGAAAACCAAAAAAAAAGTGTTTTTCTTGGAAAAAAATACTTCTAGTTTTTCTTAATTTCTCAAAAACTAAGACACATTTTGGCATCCGGTTTCCTGTTTTTGACTAAAAATTAATAAAAGCATTGAATTTTGAAATTAAAATTAGCACTTAATTACGTAAAATTTTGAAAAAAATGAATTTGAAATTTTTTTTTCAATTTTTTTTTTCAAAATTTTGACTTTGAAAATTAATATTTCAAAAACTGTTTCTTAGAATAGATTTATTTAAACACAGAATGAAAGAAAAAGTTATTGGCTTTTCAAAAACGTATCGCACAGCATTGTGAATGAAGCCGTTGATTTTAAATAATTTTTTTCCCATTTTAAGTCAGTTTTTTCGAAAATTGCCCCTCCCGGCTAAACGGAGGGGAATAGACCCCCCCTCCCATACGATTTTTTTCTTATCTCAACGCAACCTACACGCCCTAGCATTTTGTCGCATTGCTCATGACTCACCCTGTATATCCCAATCGAGTTACATTCATATAGGTATTTATTGAGTCGCATGATTCTTAATAGAAAAAGGCTGATTCCACATGGAAAAATATCTGATAAAAATCAAAGAAAAAATAAAAATAAAAAAAGCTTTTCATGTAATTGGATTGGGATTTAGAAAAGCCTTGAGATAGTCTCGGATATTAGTCCGCAGACACTTTCGACATGAGAATTTATAAATCCCAAAGAACACTTACACACAACTTTGTCGCAATTTTCTCTAATGGAAATGGAACTTAACCGTGTTTAAGCCTCAAACACGCATATCTATTATAAATTACCCGCATCCACACACCGGAGACGGCGAGTGTGAGAGAGCAATACAAAAAAAAGAACAATGGACACAAAAAAATGTAAAATAAAATTAAAAAAAGCAGAAATATGAAATAAATTTAAATAATTACGCGACTGGGGGGTTGTTCTGCTTCTGATTATGATGATTGGACATAAGTGGTGTGCTTTCATCAAAAGTGTTGCCAGGTCAACAAAAAATATAACCCACGTAAAAAGGAAATGAGCAGGCTGGCAAACTGGAATAAGTGGACGGTTCAAGTACGTAATTATTTCATTAATTTGTAATGAGGCTTGGGCATTCTTTATTTGAAATCCGAATTTATTATTTACGCCCATTAATGTTGCACTTATTATGTGTACACAGGTGGGTACTTATTCTGCATAAAATATAAATCTATTATACCTACCTATTTTCGGATAAATTGAGCTATAAAGAACTTTATGAAATTGTGAAGTGGTGATTCATAGATCAAAGGGAAAACCTGTTTTCAAAAGTTAATATTTGTTTGTAAATTAAATACTTTGAAAATTCAAGGGGTGTGATTTTTGTATTTGATTATTGCATATTGTGGTAGGTACATTTATGTTTTTTTTTGTCTACAAAATTAAAATGATAGCTGACTTTTGTTGTTCTTATAAATACTTCTTATTTTATCAAACACTGAAACACTTATTATTAAACTCACCACTTTCATTTTCTTCGAGATGCAATAATTCGTTCATTTGGTTAAAGAAGTTTTCATATGAAAGCGACCAACGAATGAACGAGCGATTTAGATATGTTTTTTTTTTTTTGTCTACAAAATTAAGATAATAATTGCCTTTGATGTTCTTTTATTTTAAAATTTAAACATTATTTGAAACTTTATTATTCGATTATATTCGATCTTTTTTCAGGGTTGATTAGCCCTGATTCTAGGTAGGTACCTCCTACTTGCCTAAAAATTAGATTTTTGGGGTTATTTAATAAAAAAATTGCAAAATTATCCAAGCGTGTTGAATATAGGTCTTCATTTTGCAGAAACCTTAAAACTTTGCACTTATTTTGATACCTATCTGTATTTCTTGTAGTTCTAATTTTTGGACTTCTGCAATTCTTTTGGCAATCCTCCCACGATTGCTATTCAATGATATTTTTACTATAAACCAAAAGTTCAATGAGAGTAGGTGTGAGCTCGGGTTTTAATAGTTACATAAGAACTTAAAAGAACATTCCGCGAAATTTTTGTATATGAAACTATTTTTTAAATTTATATAAGAAATAATAAAAAAAAATAATAATAAAATTAAATAACTAACAATCAATTTATAACAAACCAGTTTTCCGAGAGTGGTATGCCAATAATTTTAATGTATATTTAAGAATTTCTTTTTTTTACCAAAATCGTAGGGCCAGTTTTAAAAAAAAAAGAATGATTTTTTTTCAAAAAACTTTTTTAAAATATTTTTATGAAAAATTTTGAGTATGTCAATTTCAACAAATTAATAATATTCATTCGAAAACTAAATTTTAGAAAAAAATCCATCAATTGGTTTTCAAAAATAAAATTTGTTTAATTAATATATTTTTTTTTTGAAAAAGTTTTGAAAAAATTAAGAAGGTATGCCATTGTCGTTTGGCTACCTAGGCCTTTCTATAAATAAAATTTAGTTGATATCCGTTGCATCGCTAACGAGAAGGCAAAATTAAAAGAACCGTTATATGACAGGTACCGTTTTAACTGTTTTTTAAGAATAACGGTTTTAATAGTCTGAAAGGCCTTTAGTGACAAATCACTCATGCCAATTTTTATCAAAATCGTTAGAGCGGTTTTGAAGAAGAACAAGTTTTTCGATAACCGTTATATGGCAGGTACCGTTTGTTTTAGGCAATTCAAATAATTCCCCTGACGGTCACCTTAAAAACCATATATACCAAGTTAAAAGGATATCGGTCCAACCGTTTAGGCTGCAGGTGCGAACGATAGACTGACAGACAGACACACAGACAGTATTGCCAGACCCACTTTTTTCGACTTCCCTATAATCGTAATGTCATGTTTGATTTTTATCTCCAAACTTTTTTTTTGTAAGAATTTATAACTTGCCTTATGTATGTACACTGTACATAGTCACGGACAAAACAATAAGACCACTTCTTTTTATTTTAAAATTGATCGTAAAATTAATTTTTCAACATTTTTTCAAAAAAATAATTAAATCAATTCATTTCTTAACATTAACACTTTTGATTTAACACAAAAAAAAAAAAAAAATTAGGAAAAAATTGATTTCAAAACACAATGGGCCTTGTGAATAAAAAAAAAGCTAAAGCTAAAGCTAAAACTTGAATTTTAAGACGAAACATAGGATTTTTACACGCAAAACTAAAAAAACAAATTCAAGTTTTAGCTTTAGCTTTTTTTTTTATTCACAAGACTCAATAGGACAACTACTTAAATAAATGGATATAATTGCATATTTGAATTCTTTTTTTGGGTAAAATCAATATATTGTCGAAAAGCCCTTATTTGCAACCTGCACGTAGGTTCTCTTCCGGGTATTAATTAAATTTATTTGCGAAAAGTTCTTGTCGCTATCGCGAACCAAGTCTCTTGAATTTTTTTCCACAACTCATCTTCATTTGTCGGTTTTTCTGTACCCAATTCCCTCCTAGCGATCGCCGACAAATTTTCTATTTGATTGAGGTCCGGCAATTGAGGAGGACAAGACATAGCATCAATCATATGTTCTTAAAAGACATCTCTTTACTGTACGTGAGGTATGTTTTGAATGATTGTCGTGCATAAACTGCAATCTTATAGGGGCATTCCTCCTCAGTATGAGGAGCATGAATTCTTCTAAGGTCTCCAAATGCTGGTCTATGTTTTCTTTATTCCAAAAAATTGAGCCTTTTCCTATACAAGAAAAATAACTCCAAACCATTATGCTTCCGCCACAATTTTTAACTATTTTTTCTGTGTCCGCAGTACATAAGAATTCTGCATTATTTAGACGTATTATCCATACCCTGCTATTTGAGCATATTAAATTCGCTTTACAATCATCGGACCACAGCGTATTGCGTCATTTTTTTTTTCACTGTCTGCGTCACTTTAGTTTGAATACTTGAATTCTGTTTTTGTAATGCTTTTGGATAAGGAGTGGAACTTCCCTGGGGCGTCTGCTATAAAGATAATGTTTCTCTAGTTTTTTTCTGAGCGTTCTGTCCCTGTTGGGCAAAACTAGCTCTAACTTTATGTCCAAAGATGATTTGAAAGAATTTTGTTTGGGTCCACCGTTTGATTTTCTACTAGTCTCTTTGTGAAGGAAGTTCTTCGCGGTCTGCCTATTTTAGCACGTCTTTTTAGAAGCTGGATTGCATCAAAAACAAACTGATAATAATTTTGACTAGATAGTCAATTTACGCACCAATGAATTTGAAGATGTTTAGATTTCAAAGTAGAGTAGAGTATTCACCACATTCCTGCAATTCAAAATATTAAGTAGGTATTATTTGGAGCCTCATGATAACCTATCTATTGGTTTCAATCCTCCGTTTATTCGAGCGGTTGCCTGTGAATGTTTAAAGAATATCCTTGAAGCATCATTAGTATTTCCAAATTCTTGCTTTGGTTTATCTAAATCAAGTCAAAGCTCACCGTGAAACCGCCTTTGGATCTTTTGATTTCATCTTGTTTGTACCTCCATGATTCCAATAGATTCATAAATGTCCTTTTCCTCTTGCCGGAAGAGTACATGCAAGTTTCAAAATATATTCCATGCACCTGATTCTAGCATGCAATGGAGAGATTCAATATTTGTAGTTATGTTTGTCATTATTTGATTGATCTTGATTATTGAAGCTTTTTTGTGTTTTTTTGCAAATCGGACATGACTGCGTAGAGCTAGAGGATCATGCATTAGAATAACTAACATAATAGAATTCTTGCACAGAAACAACATTAGCTATGTTCATCAAGGAAATAATCATATCAGATCAGATCAGAGCAAAACAGAGCTGTGAAATGTCAGATCAAGTTAGAGCAAACAAATTCCTCAAAAGCAAGTGCTGAAAATCCTGCTGTAAACAGATATGCTCTGATCTAGTCAAACTTTGTTCTTTTCTGCACAGAGAAGTTTAGAGCAGCTAATATAAGTTCGACAGAATTGGACAGAAATATTGTGTAGTTTTGGAATCTTGCAACAAGGCTTATGTGTGTTTGTACCTACTTATCTAGATTCGTAAAGTCTACTTAAAGTTTACAAACATTATGTACTATGTGCTTTCACTGTGACTCGGTCTGGGTAGTAAGCATTTCTTTTCTTCACAATTACAGTCGAACATATTTATAATATTTTAATAGTACATTTTAAATCTTATAATTTACGAATTGGAAATGCAAAAATGTCGTGTTTCTTCCAATATAAGTTAAATTTGTGTTTTTAACGACATCCTCACATCATAAAATGTATCCAATTCTGAATTTAAATTTTTCAGGCACCATAGTAGCAACAAAACGGCAGACCGAACCAAAAATTGAAATAAAAAAAAAAATAATGCATTCCACCCTTTTGCACTCATTCACAATTCACCTCTCGAAAAACCAACCAAGTAGATACATTATTGTATATAATATACATTTTTACTCCCACATATACTACTCAAACAACACACCCTCTTTCAATACATATTCAAAACACAATTTATCCACACAAGAAAACTATAAAAATCCGAGAAAAGAAAAACGAAAAATAGGAGAAAAATAAAATTAAAAAGAAAAATAAAACTCACCATTGTGTTCGCTGAATATATTCAATCCAATTGCACTGCGATTATCCTTTGTTGAAGCGGCGGGTGCTGCTGCGGTAGCTGAAGAGGACGAACGTGATTTCATGCGACTCGCTCGAAGGGTTGATCCAGCACCCAAGGCACCTGAACCACCACTGCCACCCACTCCACCTATGCTCGAGGAACTACTACTTATGCCAACACTGCTGCTAATCCCGATACAACTGACAGTTCCTTGGCTCCCAGACGACCGATCCTTGGCCTGTTGTGCCCCCATGATAATGGGCGATGGCGCTACCCAATTATTTAAACCGCTGCACTTTAGTCCTCCTATATGAACAAAAAAAAAAGTATCTGTTGGGTTTGTTTGTCACTGAATTTTTTCGCGATTTCTATTTCCTACCCCAAACTGGATTGAGAAGAAAACTTTTGTACGTGGAATTTCTTTTTTAGCTTTTTACAACAATTTCACCACACACCAGGACGAAAATGAAGACGACAACAACAGCGACAACGAAGGGGGACAACAAGGATCCAATAAGGAACACGAAACACCGAATACACTATGATGTTGAAAGCCGCTCGATATAAATTGCAAATACATTTTATTATTTTTTTACTTTTGAAAAACAACTTTTTCCGAACTTTTCGCCGCTTATTTTTGCAAACAATTTTTTGTTAACAAGATTTGACAAGAATTTTCCTATTTTTTTTTTCTGCTGCGCTTTACACATACACACTGATAGATACAAACGCACACGCAATGGCCCGTATATATGGGTGTATTTATATATTATATAGAATTCCTTATTGGAATCGATTGCGTTCGTCGAGAAGAAAAAAAAAATAAATTCAATAAAAAGGAGAAAATTTTATTTTTAATTTCATCGAATGGAATTTCCTTGGAAATATTGATAAAATTTGTTCGTTGGGTATGCGGTAAGACGACGGTAATTGCGACGACGACAACGTATGCTTTCGCCAAAGCCCTTGAGATCGAGAAATCCACTCCCTGGAGCCAGCAGTCAGATTCAGTTCCAACAGTGGATGGCAAAGCAAAAGCAACAATATAAGAACGACGGATGAGGGGAGACAGTCGAGGACTAGCCGACTATGTTAGAAAGAAGAGGCGAGGAAAATGCAATGCACTTGTAAAACGAGATGAGAAATACGGATAAATCCCCCGGCGACGACGGCCGATGGAGCTGTTTTTTTTTTTTTTTTAATTTGCGTACAAACTCCACACACACACACAGATAGGCAATTTTTTTCTTTTTTTCTTTTAATGATTTGAAAATTTATGTTTTTCACTTAAAAATTCACAAAACTGTTAATTTTAGTTAGAATTTGTATTGATTGTTATTTATCACTATTAGTTTAACACTTTTATGTATTATTTTTAGTTATTTGTATTATATTAATTTAATCTTTTCGTCGATCAAGAGGAATCCGACGACGTCTCTACTCACGGGGACGGGAGTCTGACATTTTCTCGTTTGTCTTCTTCGTTGAACATTTTTCTTCCTACTAGGTGCATATATTTTTTCAAACCTCAATGACATACCTGGATAATTGGTGGGTGTGATTTGTTGGGGTGTGGTGAACGCAAGAGGACGCTGGTGTATTCAGGGAGATTAGAGGATGTGTTCAGAAGGTATGAATCCAATGGACGGTAATGGAATTCCTTAATGTTTAGTGCGATTCAAATTACGTTAGAGCTAAATATCAAAAGATGGTCTTTTCGATTTTATTTCTCTTTTGTTCTAACGTGTTTTTGTTTCTTCTCTTTTCCTATCTTTGCATATTTAACTGCAACAGTTTTTTACAATCGAAGCAAGAGTGGAAAAACGCACCCAATTTGAAATACAGTTTGAAGCATCTAAAATACTTCAGGAGTGAATTTCAAAAAGGATTGTTATTGTTTCTCATACACTAATAAGATGTTCTGCATGGTAAAAAAGAAAAAAAAACAAAATCCCAACAGAATTAATTTATACAATTTTCTAAACCACTTCCATAGATAATCTGTCAAAATCAGTGGGTTAAAAACTTGAATCACGATTGTACAACTGTTCCTTATTCATAGGTAAAACACAAACAGCCTATTGTGAAGTTCACCCATACTGTGTTTATAAATAACTTCAGTCATTAAGTATATAAAAAAAAATATAAGCTCGTTACCAGTTTCAAAGAAGAATTAAACATTCATGGTTAAATTCAGTACAAGCGTAAACACCGGCCGAAGCTTGTTTTGGCAAAAATTTGTATTTAAAAACATTTTTAATGAAACAATATACACACTGCTTGTACCCTTATAATAGAAATTATTACATAAAGCGTGTTTGATTGTAAAAATAATTCTACTTTATATAAAGTAGAGTAACAATTGAATGCACTACAAAAACAACAATTAGAGAAATTTGGTACACAAGTAAACATATGTAGAATAATAAATAAATAGAACATCATCTCAGGAGGCTTCACCAACTTTTGCCTACAAACTTTCAAAACTGCAGAGATTTAACTCTGTATGCGTGCCCTTGCATATCAAATGGGACTGTCAAATTTGGCTAGACCATACATTCTTACAATTTTGTAATACGTATTCACGTATAGAAAAGCGCGTGTAAATTTTTTTTTTCTACGGGAGGAGACGGAGGAGTACAAGTTGATGACCTGTGGTGGTAAAAAAGTAGGTCAATTTAAAAAAAAATAAAAACAATTAAGGCGATGTTATACTGAATCGTTTTATTGAAAATATCTTAACACCCCTATAATGTGTCAGTATTATGATGGATTTACAAGTCTCTGCACCTGCAGAACTGCAGAAAACTAAAAAGAGAAAGATGTACATCTTAAACTCTAAAGACGAAATGAGTACACAGATACCATCTGAATTGATTTCCTCTACCAAGTTGCTGTCAAAATGATTAATTCTGGTACGCATCTCAATGTTCTAAGAAAAATTCTTTCGCTTTTTGTTTTCATAAAGTGGGTGTATTAAACTTTATCAACTAAAATTTGATTGAAAATATATTATTGTAGTTCATAAAAAGGATTATTTCTTTTAACGTATTTATTTCACGAAAATATTCAAGTTTCAAACTTAAAATTCCAAAAATTGCTACATTAAATAGGCATTAGTAAATAAAAGATGCAGACGAAGTTGCCATAATAAAGATGAACATGTTCATCTTTACCTATGATTTCTAATCTTTTAATTAATTTTAATTAAATCTTTACCCATAATTTATGTATGAAAATCTCTGCACTTTCGTCTTCCCTTTCTATCAAACAACAAAAATTTTTATTGCGTTTCCTCTTTCTCCCTTTAGTTTTCTGCAGTTCTGCAGGTGCCGAGACATGTAAATCCACCATTAATATATTGTTAAAACACTGGCAAAAGTACCTTCGATTTAAATTTACGTTTTTCTTTGAAACTACACTGTCTTTATAAATTCTAGTGCAGAGGTACTACTTAACTAAAACACGATTTATCAATGAAGGGCGAAAACAATCGCTTCATAATTTCTGCCAATAAACTTATCATTTTGACGAAACTAATCTGTGAGAGTAAACAAAAAAGTTCTGTTTATTTTCGACGAAACTTATCTGAAAAAACAAATCGAAAACCTACAGAAAATTATGCAAACGAGTATGCACGTACGTGATCCGGATTTCATACATACGTATTTCGCTTCTCGCCCACGCCTTTATTTTACCTTATTTTAATCCAATTTATTCTGCAGTTTTCAAAAACGAAATTAGAAAAATTCCATTTTAGTGCAATAGTGGTTTATTTTTACGTTTAATATTACAAATCGATAAAATGTATTGAAATGTGATCTTTTTTTTCGCCTGACTCTTTTCATAGTCTTATCTAAACTCACCAAACTCTTACCTCTTACAACTACTAACCACATCCGACTTCAGTCCATTCAATTTACCTACACATATGTATATTATTAATTCATACATATACAAAGCATATACCATTGCCATAAGAAGAGCCACATTTTCGTCATTAACTTGAAATCACGATTTTCTGTATAAATTTGATATTTTCTTCAAAGAAAATCACTAAATCTGTAATTTAAATAATCAATTTAAATTATAACACTCATTATAATTACTCTATTTTAATTTCTTTTGATCAAAACAATAAAAAATAGATTCTTACCATGGCGGATTGGGATACTGTTACGGTTTTACGTAAAAGGGCACCAAAAGCTTCAACTCTCAAAACAGAAAGTGCTATAAACCATGCACGTCGTCAGGGTGTAGCTGTTGACACTCAACAAAAATGTAAGTTTTATATATTTTTTTATTATTAATAATATTTAACTTATAATTTATCTATAAAGCAAAAATAATCGGGTCAATAACATCATTGAATAAATATATTATGTCCATTGTTGTGTTTTTTCGCACCCGGTAAATGGAAATTTATTTCACAACATTATGCGAGTTTAATTGAAACTTTTCATAGTCATCTTTATTTTATGATGAATAATAATTTAAATACTTGAAAATCTATATTTCAGTTGGGGCAGGAACCAATAAGCAACATGTCACCACTAAGAACACTGCCAAATTGGATCGTGAGACTGAAGAACTGAAACATGATAAAATTCCACTTGATGTTGGCAAAATCATTCAGCAAGGTCGCAATTCTAAGGGTCTCAGTCAAAAGGATCTGGCAACTGTGAGTTTTGTTTCATTATTATTTTTTTTTTCTTTTAAATATTAGTATGAATCCAAGTCCTATATTCATAAAACAAAAAAAACACTCAATACTCGGTTGAATTAGGTCACCAAACAAGACAATTTAATTAACTAATCATATAAGTACATATTATCACAATAATTACTGCTGGCTGCGTACTGTAAAATTAAATTTATAATTTTATTAATTTAGGTTACATTTGCAATTTTAAAACATTAATGTTTCAGATATGAGCGTAATGTTACAGGTTTGATATACAAAGCTCAATCCTTGGTTGAGAAACTTTCTAAATTGAGTTTTTGTCAACCAGATTTTTTATCATCCTGCGCTACTCTGTCTAGCCTAGCGTTACTAGTTTCTAACTGAAAGCATGGTAAATGAAATGAAATTCAAAATTGCATAATATGGAATTTACATTATACTGAGCGTCTTTACCCTAATTTGTTTAAAGTCTGATAATGCATCTAATCATGTTCATTAGTGAACAGCGGTAGTGTCTTTTCCTTATAAATACATGTTTTTAAGTTCAGAAGGGTATTTTTTTGTAAGCACATTTTCTTTGAATATAAACTTTATTTAATACTTTCTGGGCTTGGGGAAAATCAAAACTTATTCTTGCATAAAACACTGGAACCGCATAGATAGACCGAGCGTACGACTACGAGTCTTGATAGGTATATAAAGTAAGAGGTAGTCGAAACCGCATTCTTAACTTAAAATAAGACAACCAATATTAAATACTTATATGATTCAGTTTATTTTTGTGGAAATGGAAGTTATATGCAGTTTTTGGAATAATTGTTTTGAGAATCAAACGGATTCCTAACTGCTGTCTCCTTTGGTATAATCTCAGCATCCTCACATAACGACACGAATTTATTCATTCACGAACGATGAGATAATCTCTGTCACGACTCTTGAATTGATCTTTGTACGTACAAGAGATTCATTTTGTAATTGCATATTTTTGAAAACTTTAATTCAGTCCTTCCAAAATGTTTGTACAAAATAAGTCGTGTGAAGATCGCGGCTAATTTAATAAATTTTAATGAAGGGAGGTTTCAAGGCTATTTGCTCTCATTTATGTGTGAAATATACCTACGCAAACAAAGTGCTATTTGAAAATAAAGCATCAGTACAAATTATGAAAAAAATTGTTTATTATCCCAAATTAAATCCAGTGAAGGAGTTTATCATACTCAAAAAGATTTCAGGGTGACATTCGTGCTAGAGATAAGATTTGTTTATAGACAAAGAATCGTTTGCTTTCTTCATATATGCGTGCTCGATCACTACTACCCATTTTACATAAAACTAAAAATAGATACATTCTAGAAAGCAATAGAAATCGTAAAATTTAATTGAATGAATAATTTAATGGTAGGTTTCACTTTCACGCTTCTTAAATGTGCTGAATATCACCCGAGTTTTTTCCTGTAAATAAGAATTCAATAAAAAATGACGCAGAGAACAAAAGTGACTGTAAAGCCGCGTATCGACAACTCGCGCCAAACCATCGAACATTGGCTCGCGCGACAGCCGCGCATAATGGATACCTAATTGCCGCGCGGCAGCTCTAACATTGCCGCGCACGAATATGATAAGCCGCAAGCCAATTTCGATTGATTTTTGTGCGCGGCAAGCGTTTGGCTCACGAGCAATTGGGACGGTGTTGAATGCCTTTCTATGTTCGTGGTTAAGAAAACAGAACAGAGACTGTTGAAAACAAAAAAAAAATCTGTTCTCGTTAATATCAGTTAAAAAATTGATATTCTGTGTTCGTTTGGTTCCCAAAGCAAAGTAAAATAACAAAAAAAAAAAATAATAAATAATTTTGTCTCGCAAGCATTGGATCTGTATCACAAAATTCTCAAAAATTGGCTCGCGAACCAAACTTTTGATTTGCCGCGGTCGAACATGTCTCGCGCGGCAGCCGCGCATATTCGATACGTCGTTGGCCCACGCTATATTTGACAGACCCTTAAGGTCTGTCAAATATAGCGTGGGCCAACGACGCCACACGGTCCGGTCAATACAAATACTGGGAAATACAAATATGTACTGGCGGTCAGATTTTGTTTGTAATTTTTTACAAAGAACGCCTGACCGCGCTCTGTTTGATCGACCCTAAGAAACGAAAAAAGAAAGACGAAACACGTCACGTACGAAAAAAGACAGGTGTAATCAGGATCTTAATACCGAACAGGCGGAGGAATCATTTCTGACAAAGAGAGTAAATAAAATAATACTTTTCATAAATTAATAATACAAATGCGGTTTTCAAAGATGCACCGACGTTTTAAAGTCTCCTAAGAAAATAATGATAATTCTTGTTTTTTGCGTGTTCAATATTTTGAAAACAAGTTGGTTTTGAAAACTATTTCTCCATATTCGCAGTCCTTATTTTAATTATTTTGTAAGAACATTTTTTTTGCCGGTTTTTTTCGAGTTTTGGAAGTGCAACTTTGGTGTTGTTTTTAGCCAAACCCAGACATCTGTCCAGAAATATGTTCCTCAATACCTAGTTTGACATTTCCCCTATCCAACAACTTATGAACCGCCTTAATCGGTCCAAGGATTGCTGAAACAGACGGATTAAGATTGGTCCTCTGAATAATTAAAAAAAGGTCTATCTTCCGTTTAAATTCAATATTTGCAATTTAATATTTCCCGTTTTAATTTCCTGTAAACTTAATAATTAGCAATTTATTTTAGTGTTTTTCTCTGATAAAAATAGTTCTTCATTTAATTTAATTATTTGTGTTAACAACATGCCAGGAAGAACAAGTTTGTGCGACCCAGTACAATTCAAATTGTCGCCTTCCAATCCAGTTGAAATGAGATCGACTATTGAACATATCGCTTTGACTTACAGAATAATTTAATTTAAAAAGAAGAAAAATGATTAAATTTATTTTTCTTCTTCATCTTTTAGCTAACAGCAAAAGCCAAGCATTTGTCTTAATAAAAATGTCTCCAACAAGTGTCTTTTCGGACTAATAGTATTTCTCAGTAGTTGTTTTATGAACACAGTTTAATTTATCTTTACACTTGTAACCTGATTGGTAGAGTTGCGTAGTGTATGTAGGTCAGCTTGATTTTGAATCCTGACGATTGGCTCGGCAAAAAATCTAATATTGCTTATTCAGAATTTACAAAACCAATGTTTGACTGCCCGATTCTTTTCTATTCTCTTTCTACTTTAAAATTCATTTTTTTTTATTTCATTTGCAGTAGTCATCTCTTTGAAATTCACAAAAGAAATCATTTAAGGTTTAAAATTTTGCGGGAAACAAACTCGACCGCATGCGAACATAAATAAGGCATATACAAAACACAACAAATAATGCAAAAAACAAGAATCGGGGCGATTTTTCCAGAACGCTCTTGTTTCTCTACTCGACAGTTACGTAGAAAATTGGTTATTGTTAATCCTGAACTATCAATGACACTCATAACTGAATCCGGTCTTTAACATCATATGGCTTAATTGTCCCGTCCATAAGCAGAATATCGTTCTTTCCATCTTAGGAATTGTTGCGCAATGAAATCGTCGTCACAGGCGATTTTTAATGCCTCTCTTTTTTAAGCCAAACAACACCCGAATGAAGGTATATAGGGCTTTTTGCTGAGTTAAACATCTTCTTGATGAGCCAGCTCAAATTCCTGACTTTGCAGGTCACACACTTACACTCTACACTTGATTCTTACTTCCAGCTTAATGATTGCAAATTCAATCATGTTGGATATAGTTAACTTTTGATTTTTGTCAAAAAAGTGTAGTAAGTCGAACTGAAACAAGCGGAAATTTGCGTATTGACAAAGCACTCACCCGTTAACTCATGAGCGTATAGTGAACATCCACACGAAATGCCATTTGTTCATGAACTAAAGGCAGTAAACTAATTTGAATCAATTGTTTCCTACCTTATTCTGTTAAATACACTGTAAGAAGTATCTTGATGAAAGGAAAGGTTTTCGACGCTGACATTTACATTTGGTGTTTGTCATTAAGCTCTTTTATAAAAAATGCATGCATGAGAAAACATTTTTCTACAAGAAAAAAATAAAACAAAAAGTTCTACTATTGTCAGCGAAATCCAATTAAGTGTGATCTGCAATGATTGTTCAGTGATTGTTCACTTGTAGTTTTCAGTGAAATTCAAAACAATTGTGTTGAATACTTGGTCTCTTATCGAAACTATTATGAAAATATCTTTACATTTGTCCAAACCTCCGTTAAGTTTCGTTTCGTTCGGTTTAATTTTGTTTAAGTTTTTAACATTTTTATTAATTTGTAGTACATTAACATAATCATTGTTCAGTGACATTTTGTAAATTCATTAATGTTAACATAAGGGTATGAATGCGTGAGTGATTCTAAAGAGATTGCCATTCTTTTATTTAATAAATCCATTTTGATTTTAGAAAATTTGTGAGAAGACTCAAGTGGTGACCGATTATGAAGCTGGACGAGGTATCCCGAACAATGTTATTCTCGGCAAGATCGAACGTGTGATTGGTTTAAAATTACGTGGCAAGGATCGCGGTCAACCGCTGGCGCCTCCTGGTAAAAAGTGAATCGCAGAACACCAGCATGCTGGCATGAAATCAGGGGGCGAATAACCAATTTATATAAAAACAAATTATGATAAATAATAAAAAAAAATAATTATATTTGTTTAAAATGTTGTTCTAGTTTTCACAAAATGGACAACAGAAGCATACAATTAAAACAAACTTATACCCGCAATTCAATTCAAAACTATATATACGTAGACTTCACAGCAAATAGACTAAACTCAATTTAAATATTTATTATTATCACTAATCGAGTTTTTACCCTTTTCTCACTCATAGTTTCTTCTAAGAAAAAAATATTTTAAAATTAACCATTGCCTATATTCGCGTGTTCAATTTTATAACATTTAATGATGAGTTTAAAAATAGTTTGAATTGAATTTTGAATTTGAAAATTATTTAAAGTGTTTTTTTTAATATTTTTATAGAGTGCTGAGCATTGATTCTAATAATTTCTTACTTGCATATAAATATGCCTAATTTAATGGTACAATGTTTTAATTTTTTTTTCTTTTAAATAAGGTAAACTGAATTAAATGATAAAATAAAAAAAATATATATATAATTTGTTTTATTTTAAATAAGTTTCATTTATATTTTTTTTTTATTTTGGTGGTTTTTATTTTGGTGGAGATACGAGCTTGTTTTTTGCTGTTACGTTTTTCATTTTTGAAATATATTAAGAAAATTAATGAATATACAGAACTTGATGCTTCAATTTATTTATTAATAATATAATATACATATACTCATGTACTGAGTGTTTATTTAAAACTATTTCTTAATTGTAGTATAGTAGATTTCTTAAATAAACTCGATGTTTGAAAAGTACCAGAAAACTGTTTCATCTCTAATCTCAAATGTATGTTTATTTATGTCTATGTTACAAAGTAAATCAAGGGTAATGAGTTAGTATGAGATTTACTAATTTATTACCCGGCGACTACACATGACTTGATTCGGCCAAGATACGTTAATTAAAAATTGTATCTAAACTAAAAAAAAGTTTCTAAATTCAATAATTACGGCAATAAAATTGTTGTTTTCAGCATTAAATATCAAAATATATCCCATAAATGTCGTAAGTTTTTGAAGATTCAGTGTTATAATTTGAATCTTAATTTCAAGGGTTGTTGTATAGGAATTGATCATGTATCCGCCACACTTAGACCGATCCGTTGTGATACCCTGAGGTGTATAACTTACTCCCATACTATGTATCTGCAATGAAAAATCAATTAATTATTCAGCCATCCAGAGGCATTTATGAATTTCAGTAAGTCTGATCCTGAAATGCTTGAGACTTGTTCTAGTTCCCGAAAAAAGTATTTTCCAAGGTATTCTTTTTTAGAGCGACAGATGTAGAGTGACAGAGGAAGTGTGGGGTGTCTTCTTGCGCAGGTCATATCTACTTAGCTTCATCTTTAATTTATGGTATCCAATGGTATCCAGACTTCTTGTTTATTTGTATGATTCTATCTGTCCTTTGTTTATTAAAAAAACTGCCAAATTGTCCTGGTTATGACACAGGAGTCAAGTAATATCCATATCTAGTTTTATTTTTTTATTATTTGAGGAGTTTGTTCCCTATGGTTTGTTTTAGATAACAAGGTGGGATTTTGACAGTTGCGTCTGCTTGGCTAGGATCCAGTGATGCTCCTATTCATCTGCTTTTTCATTACCTGATATGCCACTGTGTCAAGGCACCCAACATAGCCTAATGTTATGCTGCGAGCCAAGAACCTCTTCGCGACAGCAAGTTACAAGCTTCGATTTTATTTTGATGGCAGAAATCGTTTTTTTTGCCGCTTGGCTGTCAATGAAAAAGGTGATATCAGTTTGTGGTATTGCCAACATTTCGACGTGTTTAGCAGCTGTTGTCACTGCCAGAACCTCAGCTTGGAAGACGCTGCTGTGATCAGGAAGTCTAATCGAGCTTGCTAGTCCAAGAATTTCTCAGTAGAAGCCCGCACCAACACCGATATCCATTTTCGAACCATCAGTAAAAATGAAAATTGTTGATTCAGAGAATGGATGTTGGTTTTCAATCCAGTCTTTCCTGCTGGGGGCAGAGATTTTAAATGGTCTATGAAAATCTAACCGGGGTGGTTTTTAGTCTGTGCATGGCCTGTTGGTTGGGTTTTCAACTACCAGTGTAGAACTCATACAAAATATTTATGTATGAATTCTCAAACAAAAATATTAGCTCGAGTAAAACATTTTAAAAATCAATAAGCTTTTCGGACAAGCACTTACTGTATTATTTGCAAAAGCCTCAAAGCATTGACTTATACCTAGTAGGTATGCCTTGTCTTTGTACGGGCCCAGCCTCCGATAGTGCTAGTATTTGGTGGGCTCTCAGACCCAACGGAACCACACAGCACACAGTGTGAGCTTAGTATTTCTCTTAAGACTGCGGGCAGAGACCAAAACCTGGGGTGGAATCGGCTAAAGTGATTTGTGATAAGTGATAGTCAAAATCTGCACTTTCTGTCTGCGTAAGGTGATCATCACAGTGATAGCTAAAAACCAATCACCAAAATATTGTGATAGTCACCTTCTCCTGAAATTGACGTTTCATTTTCATTTTTGTGGCAATGTGACTAGAGTTACCACACGCATACAAAACATTATAAAATTTTCAACTTTTTTTCAATTTTAGTCACCAAATCATCAAAAACAATATTTCTTTACCATATGAGTATACAACAATCGAAAATAAATGGTTAAATTTAGAATTATTGCATTTGTTCACTAAAAAATTAATAATTTCAATGAATTTACTTGAAAATATGACTACGGCAACAATGTTTTTTTACATATGTCACTGACAAATTGAACAAAGTTGAATTGAGTTGAATTGGTGGATGTGATCACCTTACGCAGAAGGAAAAATCAATTTTATCACAAGTGATGATCCAAAATGTGACAATCATCTATCATCTTACGCGATTCCACCCCTGGTCCCCTAATCATTTTAGAATACACAATGAGTATTACCCCTATATCACCAAATTGGGTTAAACGAGTTATGGTTCTTTTTGTGTTAAAAAACAAATTATGACTGTCAAAATTTCTGAAGTGTGAAAGAAATCTCTCAAACTTACCGCAACATAAGCAAACGCTTTTTGTGTAGATTCTTGAGGAACGTCAAGTTTAAATTTCTTGTGGAAACAAAATATATTTACAATTCGAATATAAAAAGCTTGCTTAAACGTTAATCAAATGCATTCTAAACAGTTTTATTGCTTTTCATAAGTTTTTTCCGATCATTCGATCACCAATTTTTCACAAATTTTGATTTTTGTTTAGTTTTCAATAGAATATTTTTGTTTACTTTTGTAAACGTCATCCAATTTCGACACCTTCATGTTTTTACCAGATGAATTTTCACTGGGGCGAAACTTGCAAATAAATGAACGAAAAATAATATAACTGTATTTATTTTACGTTCAGCTCTCAGTACTCGAACGCTTTTTGGGGTAAGGTAAACCTATGAAAACTGTTTTATTTTTGTAATCGGACTAAGCTACCACCTACCTAAAACATTTCCTCAGCTATAGGATGACCGTGGATAACACCCACAGCTGCGTAATGTCAAAAATCAACTTTACCGACCATTGATATCAATGGTCGCACTAACAAAACTGCTCATCATTTTACCGTACAACCTAACCTCGGACGGAAGTTAAAAGGTTCTCTCTGCGGCCACGTGCCCGATTTTGAATGCTCTAATTTTCTTTCCCATTGTGATGGGTCAGACATTCTAAACTATTGTGCATCGGTATCTCCTGTTATCTTCTATTAGGGTTTCCTAAGCGCTCACGCTGTGTTAAATCATATGAAGAGTATTCATAACTCCTTGAGTGTGAACATATTATATAACAAGAATACACATTTATGCTAAAATAATTTTTGAAGGCATCGTTTGAAATTCGGGTGTTAACTTTCGAGGAAAAATACAAAGGCCAATTGCATCACCATACAAGCAAACGAAGCTTCAGTGGGTCTAGTGATAAACAAAGTATTTCTGAATGCTACTGATGTAAAACTACTATTTTTGAAAGGTAGTAAAATTCTTTGTTTACCTCGGCTCTGAAACTCTTGCTGATTGTATTTTTTTTATGTCATCAAATGAGTTATAACCCTGAGTAGTCCTCATCACCCCAGCCCTCTACATTGTCAAGATAAGATAAGGAAGTGCTTGGTGGCTTTGAGCGAAAGACACTTCGAGTTGTTCTTGGTCCAATATGTGTGCCAAAGAAGGCCCAACGACGTGCTTTACTTCTTGTACGGTGAAATATTAAACGATTTAGATGGTTGGATCATATAGATACAGAGCGAGTGTACAACAATGTTTCAGTACTAGAGTCAAAGCCACCCCAATTGGAGTTCGCAGGAAATTAAGAACAAAAAAGAAGAACAACATTTAATTAATACGTAATTATTTTTTAATGATAATGATGTTGTAAACCATTCAAGAGTGGTTGAAAATGTTTATGTGCAAGAGAACAAAATGATAATCTTATGAAGTTGATTGAAAGTAGTTTGAAGATTTTCTTATTCTTTTGTACTTTTATTTTAATTTGTTAAAAATTTTAACTCGGTCCTTATAAAATTTTATGAAGCATTGCACTTCCCCATAGTGACTCATCAATAAGATTTGTTGCTAAAGAAGAATAGCATCTAGTCACTCATAATCATTGTTTTCACTCGAATCGGTGGTAAAGCCAGTTAGTTTTCTTGCTGAACAAGTTCTTGCTAATGGGATTCCCTCCAACGCCGAAATGCTATTAATTTGATAACTTATTCAAAACTGGCTTGTCGGTGATCTTTTTTGTATTGGCTCTATTCAAATATCCGATTAATTATGCCGTTTAGTTCTACGCTCAAACTGGAGTCTCTCGGTCGTGAAAAAAAGGTATAAAGTGTTTTGATATGTCAAAGTTCTCGTGTTTATTGCTTGTTTTTCTTGTTGCAAATACGTCTGTGAGTAAAGCCTATGAACTTCCAATTGCAAAGTTTAAAATATTTTATCCAAAAGGCTTCGAAGTTTCCATCCCAGCTGAAGAAAATGTTACTCTTTTCGCCTTCCATGGCAAACTTATAGAACCATTTAATGGCTTAGAAGCTGGAAGATGGTCAATCGATATATTGAAGCCCAAAGATGGTAGATTTACATTCAAAGACAATGAAACTAGTTTAAAGTTAGGTGACACCATTTATTATTGGACTTATGCCATAAACAACGGTTTGGGTTATAGACAAGATAATGGTGTTTATGTGGTTACAGAGTATTCACAAAAAAATGAACCAAAAATCGTTAGCAATGTTCCAAAGACTGTTATGGTAAATGAATATACTTTCAAGCAAAATCCAACTTCTACAACAAAGTTAACGCAGATCGGATATAAAGTTCCAACTGCTGAATTCAAAGTATTTTACCCGAAAGGCTTTGAAGTGTCTATTCCAGCTGCAGAAGGTGTCACCTTATTCGCATTTAGAGGTAATCTTAACGAAAGAATCGAGAATTTGGAAGACGAAAGATGGTCAAAAGACGTAACGACAACTAAAAATGGCA
Source organism: Baccha elongata (assembly GCA_951217065.1). Classification (NCBI taxonomy): domain Eukaryota; kingdom Metazoa; phylum Arthropoda; class Insecta; order Diptera; family Syrphidae; genus Baccha; species Baccha elongata. The sequence continues at coordinate 176,183,985 of OX578272.1, forward strand.
GATTTGTATTCGAAGAACGTCAGACAAGTTTATCAATTGGAGATACCATTTACTATCGGACCCTTATAATTCACAATGGTCTGAGCTACAGAACAGACGAAGGAGTATATTTTGTAACGAAATATTCATCGCAGAATGAAATTCCACTTTCTGTAACGACCCAAACAACAGTTCGATACAAAACTCCAATTACCGAGAATGTTGGGTTTCGCAAAAAAATCGATGAAGGGAATTTTTTACCCCTAAGACAAGTTTTAGCTTCGACAAGAACCGAACCAACGATTTCATTTCCAGTTTCTAACCATCCCAAAGTTGCTGCTCACAATAATCTTGGATATAAAAAGGAGGATAACATTTTTCCGACGACGAGGTCATCCCCAGAAAACAATTTTTCAGTTTCTTCGAAAACTGTTTCACATCTGGGATACAAAGCACCGACTGAACCAATATCTTCACTTTACAATTCACCAAAGATTGATGTTCACAGCAGACATCAAGAAGATGATAGGTCTTTACCGAGGAATTCGTACCAGGAGAACATTGGAATTTCTTCAACAACAGCTGGTTACAAAGTCTTAACCGAAGCAACACCTTTACAGGGAGTTTCTAATTTCCAAAAGATTGCTATTCACAACAATCTTGGATATAAAGAGAATGATAGAGTTATCCCGATAACAAGTTATTCATCTCATCAAAACGTGGAAGTTTCTTCAACAACAGTTCCAAATACAGGATACACTGTTCCAAGCGCCGAGTTTAAAATATTTTACCCAAAAGGTTTTGAAGTGTCAATCCGGGCAGACGATGGTGTCTCTTTATTTGCGTTTCATGGCAAACTTAACGAAAAACTGCATGGTTTTGAAACTGGGCGATGGTCAAAAGAGATAACGACCAGCAAAAATGGTAGATTCGTTTTCGAAGAACGTGATACAAGTTTAAAATTAGGTGATATCATTTACTACTGGACTTTAGCCAATCACAACGGTCTAGGCTATAGAGAAGACAATGGCTCTTATCTGGTGACGAAATATTCATCACAAGTGGAAGCAACTTTTTCTGCATCAACCGAATCAATTAAGGAATTCAAGGTACCCATTGCTCAGTTCAAAATATTCTATCCAAAAGGTTTTGAAGTGTCTATTCCTGCTGAGGAAAATGTTACTCTGTTCGCCTTCCACGGCAAACTCAACGAAGAAATGGAAGGTCTAGAAGCCGGAAGATGGGCAAGAGATATTGTCAAAGTAAAAAATGAGAGGTTTGTATTTCGAGAGCGAGAAACCAGTTTAAAGGTCGGTGATACTATTTACTATTGGACTTATGTGGTTTACAATGGTCTTGGTTATAGAGAAGACGATGGAGTTTTTGTTGTTACTCACTTCACTCCACAAGATGGAAACTCTACCTCTACATTGCCTTTGTTCTCCCATTTGTCTGCAACATCAGCGCCAACAATATCGTCAAGCAATAATATTCGTCCAGGCGAGTGTCGACCAAGCGTTACAACCATCAATAATGGCAGCCCGGCCCGTTGCGCCGGACAGGTAATATTCGAAGAGAATTTCAATGGAAAGAGTGTGGATTCGGGAAAATGGTCAATGGAAAGACGGTTTGCTTTTCAACCGGACTATGAATTTGTGATTTACTTATTGAATAATGAAGTCCTTAGAGTTGGTAATGGTTTAGCTACTCTGAAGCCTGTTGCTTTGACAAGAACTTATGGTGAAGATATCTTAACAAAAGAATTCACCCTCGGGCCGAATTGTACTGGTATACTGGACACGGATGATTGCATACGAACGGCAAACAGCCTTGATATTCTCCCTCCGTTTATATCATCACAGTTTTCAACTAAAGGGCGCTTTAGTTTCAAGAATGGTAAAATCGAGATTCGAGCTAAAATGCCAAACGCCGAATGGGTATACCCTCAGTTATTTTTAGAACCAGTGGATTCTCGGTATGGGTCGAAAAATTATCAATCTGGACAGATGAGAGTCGCGTTCAGTCGTAGCAGTGGTGGAGATTTGGTCAACGAACTGTTCGGAGGAGTAATTCTGAATGCTGAGCTGCCGTATCGCAATTTGAAAATGTGCAAAAGAAATGGTCCTCCTGTCGATTGGTCAGCAGATTTCCATATTTATCGAATGGAATGGCTATCAAACAAAATAACATTTAGTGTTGACGATGAGGAATATTGCACTGTGAAGCCAGATGGAAACAGGTTTTCTGATATGCAGATAAATGGAAAACACTTGCCTAATCAAGAGTATCTAAAAACTGGATCATTTATGGCGCCATTCGATCAAGAATTTTATATACGATTGGGATATGGTATTGGTGGACACAACGACTTTCCTGATGATGCGACGTTGTGGCTGAAGGAGAAACCGTGGACGAATTTTCATCCAAAATCAATGAGGCATTTTTGGAATAAGCAAAAAAGGAATTGGAATCATTGGTTGGGTCCTGATGCTGCACTGCAAACTGATTTTGTTAGAGTTTATTCAGTTTAGTGATAAAGTTAATAAATAAATAGTTTATAAATAAAATAATATATTTTTATCTCTGGTTTTATTCAGTTGTTATTTTGGTCTGTGTTCTGATTCAAGCGAAATATTGGGAATTCCATCGATAAGAAATTTAATTTATACCCAAACATACTGTGTGTGTGTCCATGCGAATTATAAAATTAAATATTCTATAGGCTTTAGCTTATCATTAGCAATGGGTGATCTCTTGACTTGGTTTTTTTTTTTGACTGTCATTATAGATAATTCTATAAAGGCAAGTAATGCATTTGTCAAAAATCTTGAGATAACAATCAAACATGCAATATGGCGATACAATTAAAAATTGTTTTGCACGACAGCTTCATGATGAGAACATAGGTCTATGGTTAATTACACTCACAACCAATAATATTTTGTGAGTGTCTATTTCTTTAAGACTAAAGGATACCTACATTTGTTTCGTTATTTCTTCGCAAGAGCCAGTGTCCCTTTCCTTCAGTATCTCTAGCGTGAGAGAGCGATGAACGAACTTATAGTTTCAAATTCTATGTATGTTATCAGTGACTTAAGCATAAACAGGTGCAATAATAATAGGTTTCCGGCTGCTTACGCACTTCACCTCCATCTAGACCTAGAGGACAGGACAGCAACAAGATCTTCCCATCTAAAACCAATATAGATTAAATCAATATTTTTTTTTGTCTTCCAAAGCACCACCGATTCCAACAACCGAATCGCTTTTTTTTGCTTTTGTGCAAAATAAGCTGTATTTAGATTAGTCATACGCAAGTTTATGAAACTGGATACCTCTATTGGTAGTCATTCGTAGTTGCTTTTCCGCCAATGCTGTTCTGTGTAATGTTCAGCATTATTTGATTAACATATAGTATTTACCACGATAAAAACTAGGACATGCACGTATAAAGGATATGTTCACAAGAAGAATTTCACCAACGTCCCAGCTCGCCACTCGTAGTTTTCAACTAATATTGCATTACTTTGCTTAACCCTAGGATTCGTATAGATCTGACCATTTGATTATTTCTACACACCCTCCCAGGGTATTGTGTCCCTTTTATGTCACTTGCCTAGATTTTATTTGTATTTATCCTTATTCTTTTATTTATCTCTTTTATATATCGACAAGCGGGATTAACTGCAAGGACATTACGCTCTCAATCAATTCTTTTGAATCGGTTGTTAGATCTAGAGAAATTTAAAAAAAATCTTTAGTTTTCTGTCGAATACGAACAGCTTATATAAGAAGCCGTTTCAAATGATACTTCAAGAGGATTTGTCACAATTACAACTGTATACTAACATTTTTTATAAATAATAGAAACTTGTTGGGTAGGTAAAATATTGACTCTTATACGTGCGTCGCACTTTAAGCTCGCGATCATAATTTCTGCAATAATTATACATTAAACATGTTTAGAAACTAATAGTTAATTAACATCCCGTGCTTGGATCAATAGACTATAAATAGAAACCTTATGATAAACAGACAGATTAATGCGTCTTTTTTTAGCTGATAAAAAACATGTATGAATAATTTTAAACTAGTTTTTACAAAATAGCAAAACAAATGCCATTTACTGGCCCGGTCAAACAAACGTCTAAACCTACCAATGTCGCAGAGAATTCGTTCAAATGTAATAAACAAATACAAAACACGTGTGCCGGGTGATCGATAAGCTTCATAAAATTCCAATTCTTCAAATTCAACTCATGTTTATTTATACTTAAATAGTTTTGCAAAAGAAACTTTTTTAATTATGTTTACCTCATATCCGTTTTTTTTTTAAACGCCTCCAAAAATAATTTTTCAACATTTTGAATATTAAGTCGCGAAATTGAATACCTTAAGGTGTGTCCAGACCTAAGAAACATTTCATAAACATTTCAGAAACATTTAGGGAAACATTTATGAAATGTTTATTAAATGTTTCTGAAATGTTTATTAAATGTTTCTGAAATGTTTCTTATGTCTGGAAGCTTGATGAACTTTTCTGAAATGTTTCTCTGTTTCCCATCCGCGATGGCAAACATTCAATGTTTCGCAAATGGCACAGACAAAAAAAATTATTTGTTTTTTAGTTGTGAACTTCTGAAAATGTCACGTGGATGACAAAATGGGAAACAAGAAGTATTTTAGAAACATTTCAGAAATGTTTCTCCAAACGTCCACACAAAAAGCAACATTTCTGAAATGTTTCTGAAATGTTTTTTAAACAAATGGGACACATTTCCGAAACAGAAATGTTTTTTAAACAATTTTTCTTTAAATGTTTCTAAGGGTTGGACACGCCTTTATACCTACAATCGATTTGTTATTATATTCTGCAAATATCATGCACATTGTGTTGTTTTTTAAAACCCTCAGCAATGTTTTAAAACTTTTTCGGTGAAATAAAAAAAGGCCCTTATTGCATGTCTCTGGGTTGTTGCGGTAACGCTACAAGTGTTTATTTTTCTTATATATTTAATTCGTTTGTTATATTCAAAAACATACGTGTAACATTTAAGAAAAATTATGTTATAATTTCAAGCGAACATTTATTTCCTTTTTAAATTGATAATTTTGTCTTCACTCCTATAAGTATCATCATCTTGTTCGGTGCTACTGTTAACAAACTATAAATCAACATTTAATAAAACTCTATAATTTTAATTTCAAACCATTTATTTTTACTTAAACTGAATACACCCTCACATAATCAATTTCCAGGGCGGCAGATGAACCTAACCATTGATTCAAATTTCTCTTTTGTTTGTTCCAGAAATATTTCATTGCCTTAGGATGTCCATTCCTCCATGGTTTCTCCTTTAGCCACAATGTAGTATCATCTGGGAAATCTTTGTGTCCACCAATTCCATATCCTAACCTTATGTAAAACTGTTGATCAAAAGGTGCTATTTTTGAACCTGATGCTTCCAAATATTCCTTATTGGGTAGACTTTTGCCATCCGCAATCAAATTAGAGAAGCCATTATCTTCTACTTCAATTGTACAATATTGTTCGGTATCCACACTTAGAACAATCTTATTTGGCAACCATTCCAAAGTAAAAACATGAAAGTCAGCTGACCAATCGATAGGAGACCCAGATCTCTTGCACATTTTCTCATTTCTAAAAGGCTCTTCTGCATTGAGTATGACACCTCCGAAAAGTTCATTTACCAAATCACCGCCACTACTACGGCTCAATGCTATTCTCATCTGTCCGGATTGATAGTTCTTTGAACCATAACGTGTATCAACTGGGTCCAGAAACAGCTGAGGGAACACCCAAGGAGCATTTGGCATTTTTGCACGAATTTCAACTCTGCCAAATTTGAAAGTGAAAGAATTTTTGCTTGAGAACTGCGACGATATAAATGGCGGGAGAATATCGAACGTCCTGGCAGCTCGAGTACACTCTTCCGTGTCCATAATTCCTGTGCAATTAGTTCCCAAATTAAATTCTTTTCTCAAGAAATCGTCACCATACACACTTGTGGTAGAAACAGGCTTGATATACGCCATGCCATTTCGTACTTTCACAACTTCATTATTAAGCAAGTAAACCACAAACTCATAGTCCGGTTGGGTTGTAAACCTGCGCTCCATTGTCCATTTGCTGGTATCCAGCCTATTTTCGTTAAAGTTTTCCTCAAACAGGATCTGGCCAGCACATCTTACTGGAACGCCATTGTTAGTTGTAGTAACACTTGAACGACAAGTATCATCATCTTGTTTCGGAGTCGGAGATGGAGGTGCAATTGCTGGAGTAACACCATTTACTGGTGTTGATGTGTCATACGCAGTTACTACATACACCCCATCGTCTTCCCTGTAACCCAGGCCATTATAAATAGCATAAGTCCAGTAATATATAGTATCGCCCAATTTTAAGCTAGTCTCACGTTCTTTGAAAATATATCTACCATTTTTCGGCTTCAAAATATCCCTAGCCCATCGTCCAGCCTCCAAGCCATCCATTTCTTCATTCAGCTTGCCATGGAAAGCAAACAATGTTACACCCTCTTCAGCAGGTATTGAAGCTTCAAATCCCTTGGGATAAAATATTTTGAATTCGGCTTTTGGAACATCATAGGTAAAAGCTGTTGACGCCGCTGCGACAATCAGAAAAACAGACACAATACCGAATTTTGCCATTTTCTAGCAGAAACAACCGTTGGGTCCAAGCGTTTGTTAATGACTAAAATAAAATTAATCATTTAATACTTACTTTCCGAATCGAAACCAGCTTATATCAGGTTTCAGATTATAAGCTCAAAGAACACAAGCACTCAAGAATGAGAATTCACGAGAATTCCCAACGAACTTCGAGTGTTTGTATAGTCAGTAAATAAGAAAGAAAACTTGTCCAAGTTGTGGATGAAAACAGCAAATCGGGCATCAATTAAAATAATGATAATAAGTAATGACTAAAGCGTTATAAACTTATAAACATAAACCAGAAATTGTGTTTACATTTTTATTTGTGAAGATGCGCTTGAGTCAGAGATATGGCACAAAGAATTTAAAATTGCTTCAGGTACACGTAGAAAAATGTTTGGGTAAATTTGCCGTTAAGTGCATTTAAATAAATAAATAGAAAAATAAATAAAAATAACGGTTATATGGCAGGTACCATTATGTTTTGAGGTAAAAAAAATCAATTTCTCCTCTGAGGAATGGTCTACAAACCCTACATACATAAACAGTCGTTTAGACTTTAGGTGCTGATACCGACAGACTGACATTCAGACAGACAGACAAACAGACGACAATTTTAAACCCACTTTTTGTCGAGGGGTTTGTCACCGGCCAGTTTAAATCTAATGATTTTAAGTGATTGCACCGGATTTCAAAGAGATATCAAATGATTTTAAATATAAGTGGTTAGGTGGTTTCATTCGTGATTTGTGATTTCATTCCCTCGCTTTTTATGTACTATTTCACTATCATCGTAAAGTCATGTTTGATTGTTATGTCAAAACTCCTCTGAATAATAAGAGCCCGTCTATGGGATGTTTTCAAAATTATCTTTCTTTATGCGATGTTATTATTATAAAAGAGGTGATGATAATATATGCTAAGCAGATATAAGCTTCACAATAAGAAGCTTAAATTAAGCTCATCTGAAATCCAAGCCGGAAACTTTTAATTTCAAATTTTCACCGGAATCATTTTTCGGAAAAAAAAATCTTAATCCGTTTGTATTTGTGCAATAAGTGGAATGATTTAAATACTCACACGTTGTTGGATGGATACAATGCCAAACTAGGTCGTGTCTCCACGAGCAAGATTTCATAGATTACGATCTGTCACTTTCCATAGAAAGAAAGATTGCTTGAAAGCTATAAAATGTATGGTGGGCATTTGAAAGCTTACTATTTCATACTATTTTAGTCCAATTACAAGGAAAACAGAAAAGTCAATATGAAAATGACAGCTCATAGAATACTACCCCTAGCATGCTATGAGCTGAGCAATATATTGCAAGAAATTTTTCATAGAATACTATTGGCGGTCTCCATAGATAGAATGCTATCTTGCATTCTATGAAATATAGATCGTAGAGACACCGTGTTATTTCTCGTCAGATGTCTATGGTATAGCTGGCAAACAACATCTAAGTTGCATTTACTTTTATAAAATAAAAAATTAATATTTATTGTTCAATTCGATGGATAAAAAAAATCCGATCCAATTTTAATCAAGAACTATAAATTTAAAGAATCAAGAATCTTCACGAAAAATAATTTTTTAACACCGTCGTTTTCGACTGTTTTTCATGCTTTCTTGCTGGTAAAAATAATAATAATAATTATATTTTAACTGTTTGTAAGGCACATGCCTTTTAATTGCAACAGGTGTTACACGACACTAGTTAGAAGGATTAGAAATATAGGAAAGAATTGTTTTGGTACAATGGATAGAGAGCTAGTTGAATGTTATTTTCCATTGCATAACAAAATGTGTAATTTCATATTTGAAGAGCACGCTTTCTTGACACAAGATGGTATTTTTAGATTAAATGCCGTTTCCATATCATATTATATTATCTTATATTTATTTGGGCCATTTTCTGGTACTTTTGGCCTTTCAGGATATTTATTGCAAGAGCGTCCACGTCGTGCATTTAACTCTTCACATTGCAGTTAGAAGAAAATCCTAAGCAAATAAAACATACCCTTAAAAGTTTGCCCAATTGATTGTGGAGCATACGTTACCTTTCGTTTAACTTTAATTTATCAAGAGAAATATTAAATAAAGTGCACGACTGGGTCGCACGATCTTGCTCTTGTTGTGCACGAACTTGTTCTTGAGGCATGTTACCACGAAAATAAAATTAAATTTCATAAAACTAACTTCAATATTTTTTTTTATATAAATGAAAAAAAAAATCGTATGAATTTTTCACAAAAGTGTTAAAACTTCTTTAAGAAGATCGAAGCCAAAATCAAAGTATGCAGAAATGTTTGTTGCTTAAATATAAGTTTACCAAAAAAAATAAATCCAAAATTGTTAGAGCGGGTTTTAAATAAATCGATGTTTAGTTAAGAATTTTTATAAATTTTATTTTTTGCAAATTTTAAGTATGGCAATTTAAAGTACTAAATAGATTACAAAATTTTTGAGAATTTTGTGATACAGTGCGGCTGCCGCGCGAGGCACATGATCCAATGCTTGCGAGACAAAATTATTTATTATTTTTTTTGTTATTTTACTTTGCTTTGGGAACCAAACGAACACAGAATATCAATATATAAGCTGATATTAACGAGAACAGACTTTTTTTTGTTTTCAACAAGCTCTTTTCTGTTTTCTTAACCACGAACATAGAAAAGCATTCAACACCGTCCCAGTTGTTCGCGAGCCAAACGCTTGCCGTGCACAAAAATCCATCAAAATTGGCTCTCGGCTAATCATGTTCGTGCGCGGCAATGTTCGAGCTGCCGCGCGCGACAACCAGGTAACCATTTTGCGCGGCTGCCGCGCGAGCCAATGTTCGAGGGTGATCCAATGCTTGCGAGACAAAATTATTTATTATTTTTTTTGTTATTTTACTTTGCTTTGGGAACCAAACGAACACAGAATATCAATTTATAAACTGATATAAACGAGAACAGACTTTTTTTTGTTTTCAACAGTCTCTGTTCTGTTTTTTTAACCACGAACATAGAAAAGCATTCAACTCCGTCCCAATTGCTCGCTAGCCAAACGCTTGCCGCGCACAAAAATTTGCCGTGTGTAGTCGATACGCGGCCTAATAGGCGTGGCAATTTTTTTTTTTGTTTGTGAACCTTTCCAAATTTGAAGCAAATCGGTTCAGCCGTATAGGCTGTAGTTACAAGTTTTGTTCGTTAAACACTGGAGTCGTCCTGGGGTCGGTCGCCCCAATAACTTGCCTTATAGTACCTATAATCGCAAGTAAAAAAATGGGTTTATTAATACTTACGAAATTCGTTTCTTTTCTTCCTTTTTTGTATTACACTGTTAACACTTCTAAGAGCCACAAAAACAATCGAAATAGTGATCTCCTTCTGTGTCTTATTTCAACAAACAAAATACATACTACAAACGCTCTTGTGTTTTAAAAGAAGAATTATAGATTTGTAAAAGAAATTTTTGTAAGTGCGATTGTAGATGAACGAACATTATATATCAGAAATTTATATTATATTTCATAATGGCCAAGTCAATGGTCCATACAGCCATACACACATCGCATGGCAATAAATTTGCTTACTAAATTTTAAATAATTACTACCTACATTATTATTATGTTCGTACAATAAAAGATATGGTGTATTCATAAACTTCAACAATCTGCGTAAGTGCGACCGCATTTTTTTTCGAACGCTTTACCAACGCATAATATAAAGAATCGACATAATTATAGCCCTGACTTAGTAAAATTTCCAAATTAACGTTGTTCATACACATCAACAAGAATTTAATTTGGCGGTGTTTTTATAGATCAGACCATTTTCATAGTCGTCTTCCCTTAAAAACAACAAATATGTTAATATGAAAACAATCGCATTTGCGATTCTCCTGTAGCCAAACAATTGTAGCTGCCCAATTTGCCCGATAACGATGGTACGATGATGTTTATGAATGCAAGTAACTGTAGTTCAACTAGGTAAATTCGATCAAAAATATGACTTTATGAACTTTTAAATGGTGAATCGTGTTTATTGGTCATTGTTCAACAAATTGCTTGGTATGTTTTGTTTTCACATTATTAAGTCTAAAAAGTTCCGAAACCAGTTCACTAATGTCGACGCCAGATGGCCGCCAGGGAAATTTCGGTCATGATAAAAACCCTTTAAAGGATATCGGTCTAACCGTTTAGGTTGCAGGTGCAAATGACACACAAACAGACAGACAGAGGAACGAACAGACTGACAGACAGACACACAGATAGAATTACTAGATTTATTTTTTCAAGTAAAAATGAAATCGCTTTTGGTGAAACAAAAGAATTGTTTCCACGTTGTTCCTGTGAATTATATGTGTTTTGATTCAATTTCTTGTCTTGTTCAATTGTATGATCATATCTGTCCTTTGTTTGTTAAAGTCTGGTCATATTTGCATGGTCGTGAGTCAGAAGTCAAGAGACCTCCATCTCTTGTTCGTTATGTGAAACACTTTATTCCAAGTTAGAAGTAGAGATTTCGGCCGGTAGGAATTTGTCGAAATGTGTTAAATTGGTCTCAGGTTTTGTCGAACAAATCTATAAAAGTAACTCTTCCCATATTTTGTTTTTCTTTAACAACCCATTTGCTGGCTTCCGACTCTAAACTTGCGTGGGCACCAGCAACATCTCGCTTGAAGCTTTTCCTTTTTTTTCTATTTTTAATAGACTTTCCTTAGAACAAGTTCATCGAGCAATGTTCAATTGAATAATAACAATACAAGAGTTTAAGTAGTTAACTCGACTAATTTTATTTACCGGGGACCAGTTTACAATTACAAATTCATAAAAAAATATTCATAAACCAAATCACTTCTAATCCTTTCTCAAAGGAATTTCCTTAGCCTCAATACCATCCTTTGTGATGATATTGATGTAGACAGCATCACCAGTGTAGATATCACGTTCTGCAGCTGAGATGAAAGTATCAATAGCAACAGCAGTAGCGCGTTCCTTGGTAAGCAATGGCTTCTCATCCAACTGCATGTTTTTGTAACCAATTTGATTGTCCAACACTGGTTGCAAAAGCGGTCCAGATGATCCACCAGCACGATACTTTGCACGTTCGCAGTGTCCAATAGGATCATAGCTGTAGACAACACCCTTGCCATCCTGATCCAAACCAGCCAAAACGTTTGACACGTAGTATGGGAAGAAGCGCTTGTTGTACATAAGAATCGACAACATTTGAGCGACAGCATCAGTAGACATAGTCCTCTGATGAGTATGCACATACATTTGCATACGGGCTTTGACCAGAGCAGTCAATGCCAAAGTATCACACCAGCAACCGGTTGAACCCAAAACTGTTTGTGGCGACAGCTTAAACAGTTTGTTCTGATTACGGGTGTGGATAGAATATCCACTGCTTAATCGACTGTCGGCAGCAATGACCACAAAGTCATCTCCAGCAATGGCCACGATGCTCCTAAATTAACCAGCACAAAACAAAAGAATGAATAAATTCAATTTTATGGCAGAAAATTGTAAGTTTCTTACCCGCCGTTGGATTCATAGGGAGAGAAATTGTCATGTTGTACACCGGGTACACGATATTCGGGAAAATTTCCAGCACTCAACATATTTTCTTTTAATATAAATTTAAATCTGAAAAACTAATTGTGAAGACAACGAAATTTTTTGCAAATGCCGCTGATGCGATGACAAGTGAGTTTTCAGCCTTTGACAGATGGTGGACTTTGGCTCTGAAGTTGGGTGTGTTTTTGTTTTGAAAACGATAATCGAAGTCGAAAGATAGGGTGATCAAGTTTTTTTTTTTATTTTTTTAAACAAACAAAATAAGTGATTTTGTTCAGCAAATACTACTTCTTAGTAAGCGATTCTTAGATGTGTAGAAATTGTTCCAGAATAATTCCTTCTTGAAAACAATATTTAAATAAAAAATAAATATCAGAGAGGTCTTGATTCATCCATCAGAAGCTTTAATTGAAGTGAATAATGAACTAAAATATTTTGGAAATAATAAATGAAGTATTGATTCAAGCTACTTAGGTTTACAACAAGATGCTTAGAAAGTATATTTATACAGTTCCAAGACGTTCGTTTGCTGTTTAGCGCATACAACACTCATTACAATTAAAGCTTTTGGGAATAAGAAAATACGAATCCACCATTAAAAGTGTTCCCCCTGGCTTTTGTAATCGACCTTAAGATTTCCTGCGACAGAACGGTACTTTTTTTATTGCGATTATCTTTTAAACGACTGCACCGATTTTGACGAAATTTTAAAAAGTTTTGCTAAAGCTAATTAATCAAAAATTTTGGAAAAAATTTTTTTGGATTCCATTTTTTGCGAAAAAATACGATCAGTATTGATAAAATTTTATATGAGTGATTGGCTATGCCGTGAACGAACCCCATACGAACTAACACCTTGAAGGTAGGGTTCAGCACCGCATGTTGTTCAGTATATCAGCTACATGATTTTTTGCATTAAAATCAAATCCCTTTCCGAATTACTGAATCTCCACCAAATGGTTTACATATTTACAGAGACACTTCGTGTAGTGTATGTAGTTCGAAACTCTTATCATTCTTTTTTATCCACAAATATATAAGTAATCAGCTATCCAATATTAAAAAATAAAACTCCAATTCAAACAAATGTAAAATATTTTAGTCTAAATTTTAATTGCACGGCCACTGAGGTATTCTTCACCTCAAGTATAATAGGCAATGCGTATCGATTTAACAATACATTTTCCAATAAATAAAAATTTGTAAGAATGATGCAACTTAAAAAAATAATAAAACTTTCTGTGAAGTGTTGTAGGCAAACATTTTGTTGTTTGTGTCGTTTTAAGCATTAAGATTGATTCTCTGATCCAATGGCATTTTTCCTTCAATTCTTTCTCGTATAAGTGTTCCTCGATTTTTGGATACTAGTTCTTTTACTCCATAGAACCATTCACCTAAAATAAATAATAAAATAAAATTAGCCTCTTGAAAAATATGAAACAAGATAAATTTTTTACCAATTCTTGTGTTCTCCAGACAATCTTTAAACGCCTGACATCCTTCCATACTACTTAACACACCAAAGACAGAAAGATCTGCTAAATTTGGTTGATTTCCTCCTAAGAATTTTGTGTTTTTCTTTTTCAACTCATCTGTCCATTTGTCCAAAGCGTCGTATATGTGTGAACGAACATCATCTGAGAGCCCATACCTCTTTTTCAACATTCCTCCAATCAGCCACATGGCAGTTGCACCTGCGTATACCATCAGATCTCTCTCCCATTTAGGGAAGTGAACACTCCATTCTCCGGCGTCGGAGAACCATTCAAATGTTTCAAATGCTTCTGCACGGGATCTGTAGCAGTTCGGTGAAATCAAGTGGACGAGATGCGAATCAGCCCATGTTCTCCATTTGCGTTCCGTGCTGAGAAATATATCATCATATTATACAAATTCTGAAACATAGCTTCGAACTTACTCTTGATCTTCTGGTGTTGTTCCTTTAGGTTTTTTGTCCTGGTACATCAAAAAGTACTTATTCATGACGTCTGTCTTTTTCTTCCCGTCGTTATCGAAGAAAGAAATCTCTGGATAGAAGTTAACAATCTCACCAGGTTCTTGCTCTTTCGGATTTAACATATACGACGCAAGTACAGATATGATTGTACTTGAATCGGTCAATTGGACGTACTTTCCATCTTTCCGACGGACTAATACCATTGGCACCTTTTTGTACTCGGACCACTTTAAGTCCTGGCGTAATACTGCGTCAACTTCAACCACAGAATATGAGATACCCATGAAATCCAAATAAGCCCGAACTTTACAGCAAAAAGGACATGTCTGGAATTGAAAGAGAATCAATTCCAAACCAGATGTGTCCTTCGGATTGACGTATTTTTTGGTAATCCTGATATTTGGTAGATGGTCGATTACTTTGGCTTCTATTCTTTGATGTTCCATGTGTGAACTTTTATCTGTCCAATTCGAATAGAGAGAATAAGCTGTCCCTGCAGTTGCACCAAGTGCCACTCCAATCAAACCCAACTTTAGAGTACCCCATCGATTAGAATTTGCAGATGCCGCAAATCTTCGGATTTGTTGTGTTTCACGCAACTTTAAAGGTTGTGAAAAAGTATTACGAAATAAGTGTCGACTGACCGAACCAATTCTATAAGTTGACATATTTATTTAAAAGAAAATTACGATTTATCTTATTTCACATTCGTTGCCGAGAAAATTGAGGATTTTCAGGAATTTTTCGCGTTTGACAGGTGAAGAAATGTCAAATATTTTCGATACTCGAACCATGATGTGAGGATGTGTCCAAGAAGACACTTTATTTTACAGCTACCTTTACACGGTCAGTCATTTGATATCAATCTGTAATATAAGCTGTGTTTGGTTATTTTCGTAGCACGTTGTCTAAAACCTGTCAAAGTTTTGTAAGAATGAGAAAATTCTTTCGGAGTTTTTTTTTTTCTTTCGACAGGTGGAAATCTTCAAAAGACACTTGATAATATTTGGTATCAAGTAGTGTAGGACTTTTAAAAAACACTAAAACGACCTGGAAACATGACCAATATATGAAAGATCGACAAATGATTTTTATTTCTAAATTTAAAATCGCATTGGAGAAAGTTTAAAGTTTTAATACTTTCCCATCTCTTTTAGACCATCAGCTCATGAGACATGGTTATTCTTAGCCTCCGAACATTGCGACGTACATTTAAGACGGTCTTCATTTCGGAGTTGGAGAGTGACCCACCGATTTCGACAGATTAGGGCCTGTTGTACAATCGTGGTTCAAGTATTTAACCCACCGATTTTGACAGATTAGGGCCAGTTGTACAATCATGGTTTAACATGGTTCAAATTTTTAAACCACTGATTTCCATAGATAATCTTTCAAAATAGATGGGTTAAGAACTTGAACCACGATTGTACAACTGGCCCTTAATAAAATTATCAATAAAATAAACCTAATGTTTAATATAAACATTTTCTCAAAACGAAAGAAATGACGTTCATGAGATGACGTTCTATTTATTTATTATTCCATGGATCCACCACTAAGCGACTTTTACACGGTCAGTCAGATCAGGCAAAATCAAAAGGGTTTTGATTTTTCGCCAAACAAATGCACGCATACAGTCTTATTTTAACAAACACTATATTACATTGATGTCAAATGACTGACCGTGTAAAGGTCGCTTCAAATTAGAATTAATGCATCGGATAATAACCCTACAAAAAAAATTTCGCCCTCGAAGAGTTTCATTGAACCATCTCTGTACAAATTATTACATTTTCTTACACCTGTCAAATAATTTAACTCAAAAAAAAAGTAAACAAAAAAAGAAGTTTTTGTATTTTTTTAAAGAAATCTCAATTTAAATACGAAAATAAATTAATTCTTCGTCATGGAATCATCATCGACATTAGATAAATTTGGCGAAGAAGATATATTCAATACAGTATTACGCTATGGTCTTTTTATCGGAGCAATATTCCAACTAATTTGTATTGGATCATCGATTTTTCTTCCTGCATCTGCTGAAGTCCAAGGAACTGACGGAGAAATCGGTGAAGTAAGTTTAGGAATAATAATATCATCGATAATAAAACTGCAATCAACACCATATACTTATTTAAAGGAACAAAAACAAACTGCGGATATAATCAATGCCGCCCGGCGACAACATAAAATCCGTAAGCTGGAAAAGAAGAAACGTCGTTAGAAAATTGGATACAAAAACAAAACAAGAGATTACTGCATTTATTGTGATTTGTATTTAATTTAGGAATTAAAACTTTTTTAATACTAATATTCTATTTTTTTATTATTATTTTAAATTTATTGGCTTATTTTTACATAAGAAATTTTCCAAACCGCAAAATTGTAAGTCGATTAGCTGGTGTTCTGTGGGTGGAAAAGAAGAAAGTTTCACTGAAGCAGAAGGGACTTCACAATGTAAAGAAAAAAATAAAAAAATACTTACGTAAGCCGTATATTGCCTTAATTTCATTCCAAACGCAAATGTTGATATATTGTGTAAAACAAGAGGCTTCTGTGTTAAATACGCAGACTTCTGATTCACCAGGAGAACATTTTAACATGTTAAACTCATCATCGCTTAGAACAATAACTGCCATAGCTACAAAGTTGCGATATTTTTTTGTTTTAAAAAAAACATTCCCTGTATTATTTAATGTTTTTCTTACCAGCAATCACAAGAACAAAAATTAAAACACGCATTTCGAGTTGACTTTGAATAATTTGTTTTCTAATATTATATGCGGGTGATATGAATTCTTCGTTATAGAATTGTTGAGACTTGTTCGAATCAACTGAAACAAAACAAAACAAACAGAAGGTAATATTAACCCAGTTGGATGTTTTGCTTTTTTATTCTTCGGAGATATTTATTTTATCAAAATATACATTTGTTGATGGAAGATACCTTTTTTTTAATCAGATATTGCAGACAGTAACGGTATAACTGTGAAATTTACAAATAAGATAATTTTAGCATGCCATAGGTACTTATGTTAGAGTTACGAGCTTTTTTTTTAGAGCACTTGAAAAAATATTATTTTTAAGTCTAATATCGGAATTTTTTGTATCTATGTATGTATTTGTCTTATCTGATAAATATGATTTACTTATTTGCACATCTGTTGAACAATCTTGATTGCTACTCTGACAAAGCTTGAAAACATTTTTATCGATCCAAGTCAAAACCTAGAGATATCTCTTCTTTAAGGTTTAATATTAACAAAAGTTAATATTTGCGCAGCATAAACATTGTGGTACCTCGGATCATAGATAACATAATACAATTTTCAGTCAAAACAACAACATTATTTAAATGTGATCTTGAAATTAAACTTCAAATACTACCTATCCCAAAAGCTTTAACTTTATCTTATATATATATTTTCTGTGGGGAAAACATACCTTTTATATTTTAACTAATTTCTTATTTTGACTAATTAAGCGTTCTTGTCGGGTTAGTAAATAAAGTTAGAGGAGAGGGGTGTTTAAAAATGATGCACGAGTTGCTATTATTGTTGTATTAGTATGATGCTAAGTTCTATATTCAAATACTTTTTTACCGTTCAAAAATTGCAGCTAAAAGCTTTTTTCTTTTTGTTCTATTCGATGAACAAGCCGACAAATTTTAAATTACCATTGATCGATAATCAAGTGAACGGTTGATTTAGGCATAGGTGCCTAAATTTTGAATGAAAAACAACCTAAGTGTGGAAATACTAAACTAAATATGGTGCTATGTCTATTACAAGGCGGCCTAGACAATAATCTCTTGTAGTCGAAGATGATGTCTTCCTCAGTTGCTCGTTTCCTCTGGTATGGCGTTTTAACCATTAGACATTTAGGCTAACTTATTCACTGGTCTGTTGAATACAAAGTTTCTTGACTAGACAAATGTTTTTGTAGGTACTTTTGTTGTTGTATAGTTTCTTCGATAGATTTTGCGTTTTTTATTAACACAAAAAGAATCCTTAATCGTTTGTAGGGCTTTTCTCTTTTTTTTTTTTTTTTTTTTTACACTATCAGATCTTATTTCAAATGGAGCTTAAAGCAAGCATCAACATATGAAAGAAAGATTTGCCAACACATATAATGTGTCCCACTGGCTCATCACTTAGTGCAGGTGTTAGTTGTTAGTAAGCACAATGGTACAAAAACAAAAACACATGCACATAAATACAACATAAATACATTATTACAATACAACACAGAAACAATTATGATCGTGGAGCACTGGTTCTAAAGAGAGTTTTTAAAATATTTTTATTTAAATTAAAGTCTATAAGGCTCTCATTCAAGTTACAAGCATAGAGTTTGCTTTATTTACAATAAAATTAATATGTTCAGAAAATTCTAGATTAGCACTAAAATTTACACCTAAGTCTTTGAAACTAACCACGCGACAGATTTTATTTTGAGATATACAATATTCAAAGAAACTTGAAGATCTTTTCTTTGAGAAGGTTATTGTTTGGCATTTTTTAGGGTTAAGAGTTAACCCGTTTTTATAACACCATTCACTGAAACTATTGACATCAGCCTGCAGAAGATTGTGGTCATTAGGAGATTTGATTGTTTTAAAAATTTTCATATCATCTGCAAATATGAGAATCTCACTAAAGCGTATACAAGATGAAACGTCATTTATAACAAGAATGAATAAGAATGGGCCCAAATGACTTCCCTGGGGTACGCCTGAATGGGCAAAGAAAGTATTTGAAAGGGAGTTTCTAAATTTGACCTGGTAAGATCTATTTTCAAGGTACGATTTGATCCACGAAATATGATCCTTGAATACATCAAGGGAGTTTTCATCTAAATTGAGTATTTTGCCTTTGCTACATACACCAGGTCCGGGCCATCCGGGATGATGACCATGAATTTTTTATAAATCGGCTCTACTCAATTGGGCTTTTTGACGATGTGCTTACTCAGCCGAAAGAAACACTGATTAGCAATAGTTAAGCTACGTTTGATTTCTTAGATTTCTGCGCTGATTTTGTTTGTCGCATTTGCAGCAGTGAACCCAAACAAAATCACTTAGTTATATCAATTGTCACGTTCTGCCCAAATCAATGGTGGGATTCGACTTTTGTTGATGAGAGCTTATATTAGATAAGTTGGTGCATGTTCCTAACCATATTATCTCCAGCTCCAGCGTGTTTGAAAAGTTCAGTTTGAAATTCATTAGCACCATTCAATTTTAGACTTACAATGTTATTTTTAATTTTATTTTGGATGGGATTTTGAAACTCTTAGCTGACTGATGTTGCACGTTATTGCTAGCAGTTTGAAATAGCCTCTCCAGGTGTTTAATATTAACTGTGCTTACACCACTGTGGTTCCTTTGCTATGTTTATAGCGCCTGCTTGTTACTCTTAATCCAGCTTCCTTGATATTTCTGTAAATGCTACGTACTTGTCTCTTGCATCTCGGCATTTCCTAGACATTTAGTTGTTCTTGCAGCAGCAGGCGTTTTAAATCCCTCTTTTCTCTATATAGCTTGCAAGAAATTCTTGATTTCCTCCGTATTTCTATAAAGCAATAAGTTCAAGTATACGGGAATGATAACGGAAATCAAATTTGTAAATTTTTAATTTCGTATAGTATAGTCATACCATACATCAAGGTCTAAGAAACAAAACCTAATCCTGATCGAAAGCAAATTGTTAGTAGAACAAGTAATTACACGCACTGACTTGTTAAACATTTTGTCCTTTCTCCACACATCAGCTTAACGAAATAGTAATTTTTGAACAAAATAGTAAAATGTAAAGTGTAAAATTTAAAATGTCTTTTAATAAATTTTTTATTCAACAATTTAAAATTCGTTTGCTTTTAAGAAATCAAACAGTATTTGAACATTTTTTATTTGATGCATTTTCACACAATGCTAAATTAACCTCTTTATAAGCTGTAAAAGAAAAAAAAAATTGATTGATTCATTAAGAGAAAAAACAAAATTTCAAAAGCAAATCTTTCTACCTCCAGAACTTCGGCAATTCGTCGAAGTGAAATCACAGTCATTAGAAAATTGCTTGTAACAGTCTCCATTAAAACCACATTTAGGAGCATAATTTAAAGGACAAATTTGTGGACATTCGTTAGTGCCACCATAAGCTAGACCAAAAATGCAAGCTACAAATATAAACGATTTCATATAGTTTGTTTGTTTGCTTATTTATTAGATTTAATTCTTACCCAATGCCAATGTCACAAGTACAAAAAATTTCATCTTCAAAAAAGTTGTCATTTAAAGATTTTATTAAAATTCGTTGAAATTCTATTGCAGACTGATTTTATTACACACGTTAATGCGGTTTTTATAGTTGAATCTTTTAAGTGTTCTAAAGGGGGACTTATTGAATCGGGTTTGTTGCAAATACAAATAAAGTTAATAGAATAATTCAATTATACTTATAAATAGATACCTAGGCATAATTATAATTATGAGGGTAATTTAACGACATGGTGCGACAAAATCACACAATAATTTAAATATTGTATGAAAGAAAGTAAATATCTGTGATTTAAGTGACTGATGAACAAATTATTGAGAAGTATACATACATAAATGTTATATATGATTAACACCTTAGTTATTGCATTTAAGTGTCATTGCTATAAATATATGATCATTTCAATATTAGGAAATGAAATGCACAACTGCGGGTCTCACGAACTTGACCAAATAATGATGGGATTATAAAATATTAAATTAACTAATTGTAAGTATGCTAAATGGCTAAAAACATGAAGAAATAACCAAAAAGTAAGATCACTTTTTAGTTTCATTATAACTTTAAATGCCCTCTTGTGTTAAACGCTGTACTAAATTTTAATAAATATCCATTCAGCCGTTATGAACTTTTGTTAGCATTTGTAAAATATCTACCCTAGTGTCAAATACCATAGAATCTAACTTGATAGAAAATTTAATTAGAAACGTCGAAGAACAAGTCAAGACAGCCTGCGATTGCATACAACGGAGTACGGAGCAACATGCTTGGGAAAAATTAAGAACCAAAAATTACATGGAGAACAGCGTGAATTTTAGAATTCATATTTATTATTAAGAGGTTTTAATAATGGAACACTCAAGGGGAAAAAGAGTTCGACTTTCGCGATGTTAGCGAAAGAGTGAGGAGGATCTACATCGATGCCAATTCCACTACTGGAAACTAATAGCGTTTTTCATTTACGAAAAGATTTGCTCTTTCCTTCAAAAGATTTGATCTTTTTGCAATCTCAACAAGAAAGATGCGATGTCGCAAATTTTGAAGATTCGATCCATTGACATACTAGATATGGACCGCCAGTCGGTTGAAATTTTCATACAAACAGCCAAGAAAAGTTGTTCCAGCTAAAAACAGTCTAAAAACGCCATCATCTTTTAGTGTTAAATACGTGTACTAATTTCGCCATTAAAATTTAAATGAAAACGATAGTATATTCATCTGTAAGTAACTCATGCCATAGTGAGTGGATTTGTTTTGTAAAATAAAAGTAGTTTGATAATAACTTCCACCAAAATATTTCAATAGTAAATAATTAATTAAAGAAATCATATCACTGCTACGCAGATTCCCTGCTAGTAGTTGATGGCGCCCTAGTTATGTTGGAATACGCGTGAAGTTGGCTACTGGCGGTCTATATTTAATACGTCAATGATTCGATCTAAACACTGACACATGAAAACCTTTTAATGGCGGATTTTTGTTTGCGCGTTCTTTTTTATCTTAAAACTATTGGATAGCTTTGTGTTGTTTTACCTTATTGGACGTTGTACTGAAGGTATATTATTGCACTCAAGAAAATACAAGTTCATAATATTTTTCATAAATCTAACAATTTTTTTTATGAATTTGTACAAATTTTCAAGTAAGGGGCCAGTTACTTTTCCTTTTATATAAATATGTTTCAATATTATAGATGTAAATGGATGACGAATAACACAAAATATTTTTTTTTTAAAAAGGAAATCTATATTTGAGTACCAATATACTTTTTGTGAAAAAGCTATTTATTTATATTACTGATGAAAATTGATTTCAGCTGACTGTCATTGCAGACAAAATGAAACAAATCGATCCAATGATCTGCGTTCCAATTTTTTACTGTTCCAACACATCAGTAAAAATTTTACTGAAGCAATGTATATCCAGAAAAATCAGTTCTATAGATAGGATAGCCTTTTTAATGACATATTTTTACTGATTCCTATAAACGCTCATACGCAAAAAACTTCAGTTTTCATTCGTTTCATCATTTACGGATGGTTTTTACTGATAGCTATAACTGGCCCCGAAACAAACAATGATAATGAATAATGATACTTGTGCAAGTGTAAAATATAAATGACGGCTTAATATTTCTTCGAAGCATACAAAAAACAAAGCTATCCTAGTGATTTTTTGATGATCGTTAGGAACGCATGCATATTATTCACACAGCCTAAGCGTGATTAATTTCTGTCTAACATCATGTCTAACATTACAAAAAAAGCAGTCCAACATGTATCATTTAAAAGAGAATTCTTGATTTTGAGGGCAAATCTTTGAGACTTAAATGAAAAACGCTATAAGTATACCATTGCTTATACAGAAGAGAAGAACGAAGATACCAAGGAAATATTCTATGAGCTCCTCTCAATACCACCCATGAGAAATCCCTCGATTCACTTTGAGTGTAGCCAAAACAGAGGCTTACTGGAGTGTGTGAAGTTAGCCCCGCTTTTTCGAAAGTTGTGCTAGGTTTGTGCCGGTTTGAGCCGTAACTTTTTTAAAAAATATTCAAAAATGGGGGTTTTAGAGCCAAAAAATCGTTTTCGACCTAGCCCTCCCTTTTTCGAAAATCGAATTTTTGAAAATTGTGCTAGGTTTGCGCCGGTTCGTGCCGTAGTTTTTTTTTTCAAAAATATTCAAAAATGAGGGTTTTAGATAAAAAAAAAAACATTTTTGACCTACCCCAATATTTTTAAAAAATCAACATTTTCGAAATTTTCAAAGTTGTGCTAGGTTGTGCTAGACTTGTGCTGGGCTGTGCTGTAACTTTTTTTGAAAAAATGTTCAAAAATGGGGATTTTAGAGCCAAAAAACTTTCCCAAAAAGTGTAAAGTTAGCCCCCCTTTTTTGAATTTCAAACTTTTTTTTTACTTTTCTGAATTTAAAAGTTGTTCTAATCATTGTTCCAAAAAATTAAAGTCGCATCTTTTGTGTTTTCAGAGATAGAGCATTTTGAATTTTATTTTTAAAACTCAAATAACTCCCCACCATTACGACTTTTCTCAAATTTTAATTTTGAATCTGAATAAGTGTTATTAAATACAACTTGTAAATAAAAAGTTTAGTCCTTACAAGATTTAAATCATGTTTTAATTTGAGTTTTTAAAAATGTTAAAAATTTCTGAGAGCTCCAACCGCCCCTTTTTTTCATTAAAAAGTCATACTAGCCTAAAGTTTCCAAAATTTCACTCGAAAATATTCACAACTATAGAATCTAGGCCAAAAAAACTAATTTTACGATATTAGATTTAAGTGTTTGATTTATGTATAGGTATTCTGATACACACCTTTTTTTCAAATGAAATTTAAAATTTTTAATTCAAATAGAGAATTGCTCAAGCTCCATTCTTCCAAGATTTTGACGAAAATATACGAATTATTGCAGACTTTAAATGATTAATCATTTCTTACGATCTTAGAATAAAAAAATGTATTCCTGCTCCCCCTTTACGATACAAAAAAAAAATGTTGCCCCTCAATTTAATTTAATGAACATTGTTGCAGCCGTTTTTTGGACAATTGTTGATTTCTGTGCCATGTAGAGCGAATGGATACCGATGCTCCAGCCCATAAGGTTTTCAACGTCAGACCGGAGGGAAAATTCGTTTGTGATTGCTGGTCGATAACATCGGCCATTATCACTTTGCAATTTTTACACGCTTACAAATTCATGAAACTATAGAGTGTGGGAGTATTTGATACACGTAGTTCTTACCGCGCTATATATGAAATGCACATTCGGTACGGTTAAGACTTTATTTATCAAAATTTGATTTTTCAATCATCTGAAAGACCATTAACACTGCACAACTCAATTAAATTGAATAAGAATCGTTGCATCGGTTTTTTTAGATCATAAAGTTAATATCCAAAAACTCTTTAAAGGTTACCCTACAGACGCTAATAATACTCATAATTGGAACTTTAAGGCTCCTACGGCTTATTCATAAGGAAAGAGGAAAGACTGATACAAAGACAAAATGGGAATACCCACTTTTTTCGACTTCTCTATTTAATGTTTGATTGTTATTTCGTTTTTTGGCAAAAATCCATAATTTACCTCATATATGGATTGGTAAAGCCAATTGAGGTACACAACTTAAGTTTTGTATTCCACGGGCGACGATTTTAAAAAACAAACACGAAAGTTTATATACCATAAGATCTCGGATCGAAATCGAGGAATCTTATAAAGACAACATCAGCCATCGTGTAAGCATAGGTTTGAACTTTAAAGGTAAGCTTTAACCCTCGGTGGGCGAAACCACAGCGGGTTAATTTTGATCTATGATCCTGATTAAATTCAATGGATCTCCCAACACCCGGGCTAAGTTTATGTTACGTCAAACCTAAAACGTCGTTTAGTTGAGGAAAGACTCAATTGTAAAACTAGACATTCTGACTTTACCCACAAAGCCACAGGGATTGCCTACCCTGGAGATGAAGCTCATGTCTACTTTGAGTTGGAACCAAACTCAAGTCCAAAGATCTCATCTTCCGTCAATTACACTTAACTTGCTCAATATTTGACGGTAGTAACGCTCGTTACCCAGTTTATGTTCTGGGATAGAGTTTAGTTATCTACCGCATTTTCGGTTGGCCTCCTTGAGCTTCAAAGTCAACCCTGCTTATTTGCTATTAACGCATGGCACTAGCCCACTGTCAACAAAAAAGCACTCATGTTATAAAAGCTAACTTTCAAACGTTTTATGAGTCATCGTCGCAGGCACTTTCGTGATTCCCCTGTCCTAACTACATTAATTGGGAAAAAATATCTGCTCTAACAAAGAAATGCGATAAAACCAGCTATGATTTTGGACTTATATACATGGAACATACAAAACCGATAATTTCTGTGGTTAATCTGGCGAATCTGACTATATAAGAAGAACGAGAGTTATGGTTCGAGATCGTAAATATCATAAAAAAACTTTGTTTCAAAATCGTTTATTTTTAAAGATAAAGCAAAACAACATCGGGTGATTGTTTTTGGGTGACCCTGTTATTATGAAATTCGGTTTTGATTGACACTGTATATTTATTATTTAAATTTAAACAACACCAACTTTTCATGAGGTATAAAGTTCCATTTATTTTATTAATAATATCTTATCGACATTGAATATTATGGCTGGCATCCAAAAATCTGCATTGCCGAGGATCGGCACGTATGAAGCGTTCTAAAAATAATTATAATTGTTTTAACTTTAATTATATTAATATTCGTATCAAGTCCTTACCTCCCAGTCTGTTACAGTTCCAATCATCTAATTTACAGGGATTACCGAAGAGCGCAGTGCAACTTTGGCTTATGGCGCAAACTGGATTATATAATTCTGTACAATAATCGGGACATCCGGGTATCCGGTTATTTGCTGGGTTGAATGAGTTAAACGTTCCAAATGTTGCTTCCACATTAATTAAAACTGAAAAGATTTGCAAATAGAACTTAAGATACCTTTTTTTCTGTCATATTGTTTCTCAATCTTACATGCTAACAACACAACAACAATAAGAAACTTCATTCTGATGGTAACTCTATAACTATCTTCTTGTATTGAAAGAATATTGCTAACTGTTTAAATTTTTGAACTAACAACCTTTTATATGGCCTATCCACGTGCTTATGTACACTTATTTAGTTAAAAAAACTGTTTTATTGTCTTATAAACAATATTCTTTTAATTACAGTCAGTAAGTATGTATATGTAGGTAGAACCTAGAACTGTTTATATTTTCCACATTTGCGAAATTTAATAAACAAAAACAGATAACGGTTAAAGTTGTTCCAAAAATAATCTTTGAACAAACATATCTGACATTAAAATTTTTTTAAACTGATTCGTAACATTTAAAACAATATTTATTAAGTGCTGGTAAGATTACTATATCTGGGCCAGACTTATGTTCTTCGTTTTGTGTACATTTCATCTTTATTTTTATTGTCAAAACAGTAAATAAACTACATAAGGTATCATTTTATTTGTTAAGTGTGTTATTTAGTTTAGATCGAAGATTTGTTCTTATAAGTTAGTTATTGTTCAGATGAAGTTTCTTTTTTCCAATTTAATAAACATGACAACATGACAAAAAGTCCTACCAAAGCATTCAGTTAAGGGCTACCTATACAATAAGCGGAAAGATAATGTCAGAACTTAACGAAACGATCTGTCAAATAAAAACGTTATTTATAATGGATGGAAGTACCAGGAAGTAAAAACCAAACTTCCATTCATTATAGATATGTAAAGTGTTCATTTGACAGATCGGAATGCCAACGTTTCGTTTGGTTCCGACATTAGCTCCCGTTTGCTTCCACCCGTTAAAGTTGTGCTCTTATGAATTTCCAGACGTTGTCCAGGTATACTACATTTCTAAAAACGTATTTTCCAAAACTTAAAAGAATTACATTTTGTTTTATTTGTATGTTTTTTATTTATTTTCATTTAAATAAATCTATTATTTCTTTTCTTTGCATTGCAAAAGCAATATAAAATATTCAATTGTAAACATATGTTTGACAGCACACATGTCAATTTGTTTACCTTAACTCGCCCCAGCAAAATACATACATAGGTCTACTTCAGGGCGAGTTGAGGGCGACCCCAGGTCTCAAAAAACAGAGAATTTAATACCCAGGGCGAGTTGAGGTTTTTCAAAAAAGGATTTGCGGGGACTTCAGAGCCAAATTTTTAAAAAAGATTTTTTTGTTCAAAAAATTTTTTTCTCAAAATTTTGTTCGCACTATTAATCAGGTTTAACAGAACTTTTAAAATATTTAATTGCAACCGTTTTAAAGATATTCGGTATTTAAAAATAAAAAAAAGGTTGAATATATGGAACGCTGGCAGGTGCCGTTTATAAGCTAGTACTGAACAATAATCGTACCTATATCTTTTGAGACAAATTGGATTGTTTCTAACGCATAAATGACAGACACCGTTAATATGTATGTATAAGCTAATTCTGAAAATAGGAAAAACTTCACCGTTGGCAACAAATCAGTAATACGATTTTACCATAATCGTAAATAAGTCCAGTTAAAAAAAATCGATTTTTTTAAACAACTTTTTTTTATATATTTTCAAGAAAATTTTGCAAAAAATAAATTCATCAAATGGTGTAAAAAAAAACGAACTTTATATGGCAGGTACCGTTAAAATCATCTATTAATAACGGTTTATATCATCTGAAGTGATTTTAATGAGGTTTCACTCATGTCAAGTTTATTCAAAACCGTTAAAGCCGTTTTCAAAAAACGAGATTAAAAAAAAAACCTTTTCATAATCATAACCGTTATGTGGTCGGTACCGCTATTTTTAGGCCTAGAAACCCTAAATAACAGGTTTAAAGAATATCGGGTCAAACGTTTAGGCTGCAGGTGTTAATGATACAGATGGACAGACAGCGTCGTTTAAATCAACTGACAGCTGGTTTTTTTAAATTTAAAAATACACGACAAAGAGAACGATACAAATGGATATGTTCTCCATCCGAAAAAAAAATCCAGCGTATTTGAATGGCTGCAAATATAAGTAACAACAACTCAACTTGCCTCTTCATCTAGACTGACATTCTCGTTCATGATCCTTTATCCTTTATCCCCTTTCAAAAATATTTGCAAATATTTGTTTTATATGGCATTTAAATCATTTAAAAGTTATTCTTCATTTTTGGAATTCTTTTCCTTATTTTTTGAGATTAATTTCTTTCTTTTATTTATTTTCAGACGTTCATTCAAAATCAGCTTAATGTTTTTATTCCCTAGACGTAATTGACTAACGCTAACACCTGGCTTCCTCTTTATGCTCGATTGGCTACACATAATAACTTGCAATTTTATCACGATGTAAGATGGATACTCAATGACGGTGAGTAAAATATTTTTTAAGTTCAAATCATAAAGGTTTATCTCATAAAATAAATATATATTTATTAAGTTTGATTCAAAGATGTTACTATTACAACTAAAAGTGACAAAACGCCTTTTTTCACATGGCAATAGATAAGCGTAGTCATTAACACCAAATCATTAAACATAGCTTAAGTGGGATGCATTTTACGAAAACTTATTCAAAATTCAAAAAAAAATTAACTTACAAAAGTCAATGAGTATTTTTATCACAAAACTTTTCATTCAAAAAAGCGCATCACTTTAAATTAATATTGTAGTTTGGAAAATATATTTACAAAATAGGCAGTGTTTTTTGTTTTTGTTCTTAATTTCTTAAATCTAATTAAGGGAATGAATTTTTCCAGAAAATTCATTACAATGGCCCGTAAATTGGTTCGGAATAAAATACTGCAGGAACTCCACCTCCGAAAGGTTCAGGCGGTGGTCTTGGTGTTGGCATTCTTTTCGAGTGTTTTTTATATCTAAAAAATAATTAAATCATTAGAACAAATTACACGTCATTCATTTGGAATTATGAACTAACTTTTTCGCTGAACAGCAAGCAGTACAAGTGGCAATAATAGCTGCGATTCCAATAAACGCCGCGATAATCACCAGCCAAGTTCCAGGTGACGACATAAGACTGGCGGCTGCAACCTTCCTTCGAATCGAACATGATTCTACTTGGCTGACTCCAAACTCAACATAAGTATCAAAAAGCTCATGTTTTAGTTTGTTGGAGTCCATGAGTTTTTGCATTTCGACCAAAGGTATTGCTGCTCCATTTCTAAATATTTGGAAGCATGAACTGGTAGAAGTAAAATCCAGACTCATATCTGATCTGGTCAGCACTTGAGTGTCAAGAATGTGAATTTCCAAATGCATGGGTTTGAGCTTCTTTTGAAGCTGCTCTTGGAAGGGTTGAATTATTCCCTGAATCTCACTTGGTGGGCGGGCAAAAACGAATTTCAAAAGTGACTTGTCACGTATGACAAAAACTTTAAGGTTATTGAATGTGTGTCGCTTTGCATTGTTGGAGTTATTGGCTCGAATACGAAGCTGAAAGTATCCGTCCACATAGTTGGTGAATGATCCACCAGTTCGAAGTTCTCCAGTTCTATTATTGAGAGTAAATAAGCTACCAACTGATCGTTGGGACATATTTTTCGCTCTTTTATAAAATTGCGGTATAAATGTAACATTGACAATAGTTAAGACAATTGGAGCTGCTTCGGCGTCCTTATCAGTGGCATAAATTGTCGCTATAACAGTATCGATTGGCACGTTTATACGAATACCAACGGATGGATTCTTTCTTTCAAATTGCGGAAGATTATCATCGACATCTTGGATTTTTATTTGAACTCTTATTTGGGACAAGTCGTATAGATCGTAATGATTATTCAATGATTGATAAGATGGTTTTTTACTCAATTTGAAGCATTTTATTGTGATGGTGTACGATTCAACCATTTCACGATCGATTAGTCCAGTAGTACGTATCAAAGCTACGCTGTCATTGGACCTTTCCACTGTAAAAATATTTTCTGCGTTGCCTTCAATGATCATATAATCGATTTCTCCATTTTCGCCAATATCCTCATCCATGGCGGTTAAATTGCCAACAATCGTTCCAATAGGTTCGCCTTCAAGAACTGTCATTTCAAGTGGCCGATCATTCTGTAAAAAGAAGTTATAAATAGTCTTTATTTCGTGGTCTTAAAAAAAAAGGAATTGGAAAAAAAGTTATTAGGTGAAGGCCTGATGTGGATAGAGAATTATACTTAAGAACAAGTGCCAGACACAGTCGCAGAAGTCAGAGCGGCGTTAAAAAAACTCCAAAAAAGGACAAACGATAGCGCCAGACGGGATAATCTCTGAATCTCTGAAAAAAGATGGGAGACATCGGGCTTAGATGGCTCAAGGTTCTCATCTCCATACTTGTCAGCGGTGACAAAATGCCTTATCGTTGTCAGTGCAGGGGAAATTATGTACTTTCTCACAATTTACAAGCAAAAAGGTGTTACACAAAACTGTGACAGTTAACCTTCAATCAAGTACAGTTTCACATACTATACGTATAGAGATCATTAAGCGGGTATTGGAAAGCTGTTTACGAAAAATAATACGAGTGCGGTTTTGATTCGGTTAAATCAATCACAGATGCAATTCAGGGTGTAAGAATCAGAATAAAAAAACATTGTAACAATTACGCTGTGGATGTTTTTGAGCAAGTGAAATCAAAGGTCACAGATACAATATGCAGCATCAGTCACCGAAATTTTATCAATTAAGTTTAAGGTGTAGACTAAGGAAGTGTCTTGAGTTCTTTGTTCTTTATTACAGTTCTAGATTACCTGCTTGAAGATAAGGTGACGGACCCGAAAGTTAATCAGTTATTTTTTGCTTGATGATGGAGTTATCATAAGGGAGTATCCTTCATTCTTGATGAACGAGCACTTGGTGTATGGGTGGACGTTTTCGAAAAGACAAAATACTTATGCTGTCCATTTTTTGATCCACTCAGGCCTATTTTATTTATTTGAACGGAACAGTACTTCCCAAGTGCGAAAAGTTTTAACAATTCGGATCCATAATCAATACCGAAGCATTTTGTGATGACGAAATAAACCATCGCGTAGGCATATGGTGGATGAAGTGGTGTGGGAACTCTGCCATCTTCAGTGACCGAAAAATGTCCCCTTAGATGAAAAGAAAGCTCTACATTGCAGTTGTCCGTCCACCGACTAAGTACGGTTCACAAAGTTTGATCGAGGTTATAACGAAGATTCAAAGATCTTCAAAAATACCATCATTTATAAAATTCAGCACGGCAAACTCTTGTACTGTCATGTACAAAGCAAAGACGCTAAGAAACCTGCCCAAAAGACATTATCATACGACATTCCCGTAAAAATCTCGTAGAAGGTGTAAAAATATAAAACAATTCAAAACCGAGAGGCATTCCGATGTTTTCTGAGATCAACCCGGTGAACCCCACAAGCCGATCCATAGGTGAAGTTGTTGAGTTGGAAGTTGTGATCCCAATCGAGATCATAAAAATCGAAGAAGAAGAATGCCTTAAAACTCTTGGAAAAAACAGCATAGCATTCAGTTGGCCACAAATATGGAACAATCGAAGGACAGAAGACTTGCCGACGTTCTGCAAAGTCATTGAGCAGAAAAGTCGTGGTCCAATCCGAGACCATAACAACGTCGGAATAGTAGAAGAAGATGAAGGTTCACAGCGATAGATTTTCCATCATGCAGAGCCAAAATAGAGATCTACTGAGAGACATGACTGGAACTAAACATCTTTACAAAAAAATTGTTAATAGTTCTCCAGTCGTATAACTGATAATAAAAACGTAGATTTAATGTTGAACACTAAGAACGAGAGAAGCAAGTTTCTGATTCAAAGTGAGCCCGATTAAAAAAAAATCAAGTTGATTCGACTAAACAAATTCCTTCATGAACACAAATTTCGATAGAAAATATTGCAATGCCTCAAAGGCTGTAAAAAAAATTGGTCACTCAGATATAATATACGAAATTCAACTTCTGTTCTGATTCTTTTCCTCAATTACATCCCTGAGGGTCATCTTACAAGGAAAATCTAATTGATTTGAATCACAGTTCGTATCTAACTCGATGTTGGTGTTGCCCTGAAGTATTATGACTCCGCCTTTGCTTTAGAGTTTAAATGGTTAAATAAAGTAATTCTGTTCGATTATTGCGTTCGGTATTTCAAAAGCATTTGTCAGGGTTTGGCATCAAGCTCGTTTATAGAAAATGAGTTTATTCGATAATTCAAGGAAGAACAGATTCATCGATATCGAATTAACTCATTTTCTGTTAACGAGCTTGATGCAAAATGCTTTTGAAATATCAAACACAATAATCTTTTGCAAACCAAGTTCAAAAATTTACGTAATAAACAATGGTGTGCCAAAGGGCTGCAGTCTGACTCTCTTCCGTATCTTTACTAACGACCCCCAGATTAAAACTTCTAAGCTTTTAAAATGTTTCTCGGAGCACAGCAACCTCAGTTTTTCATATGATTTTCTAGATTTACAACCATTTTCTTTGGTATGATAAGCTAATTAAGTTTTGTCCTTGACAGCATAATCGAATGGTGACAAGATGAGGAGTAGACCGAGCAAATATTAAACGTTCCGAAAACCCTAAGAAATTCTTAAGAAGATTTGTTCCTCTAATGATCTGGTTGGATCTGTTTAATTTATAAAACTTAACACAACTGAACAGAAACAAATCAAAATGTCTTATATTTCATACTTACGAATTCCCTTTCAAATTTTGGCTCATGATCATCGACATCTAAAACATTTATCTTTAAAATTCTCGTAACCGATTGTCTTGGCTGACCATTGTCAAAAACTTCTAGTATAACATTATAAGTGTCCTTTGTTTCACGATCTAAAGGAATTGCTGTTTTTATCCAGCCAGTATTTTCATCGATTTCAAAAGCCCCAGCATCAGCTGTATCGTTTTGTATTCTATAGAACAATGTTCCAGATGGAGTGTTAGGGCTATCTGGATCACTAGCTCTTACCATAAATACTGGGGAATTAATTGTCGCATTCTGCAAGTGAAATATTGTCAGTATTTAGCTACATTATTAGAAAATTTATTTAATTTACCTCAAAAACATTAGCAGATTCTCCAATTTTTGGTGAAACAAAATATGGGATACCGTCATTTGCACTGACATCACCAATGTACAAGGTTACTTTAACATCTGACCAAAGTGATTCTTGTTTTTGAACTTGTCCACCATTATCCTGGGCTCTTACCTTTAGCTCGTAGGGCTCTGATCTTCCCTTGCCTGTTAGTTCCCTCTTGGTCCTAATTTCACCATTCATAGGGTTGATTTTAAACAAACCCTTAACTTCACCTTCATCAATGAGATCATAGCGTACCTCACCGCCAGGACCTTCATCTGGGTCATTGGCAAACACTTTGACAACAAATGATTCTTCTGGGACATTCTCCTGTATAACAGCTGTGTAATTCTTCTGTGTAAACTCAGGAGCATTATCGTTTACATCGAGGATATCAATGGTTAGATCCACGGAACTTTGTTTAGAATCCGATGGCATTCCTGGGGAATCTTCGGCTTTCACAATGAGACGTATTTTCGAATTCCGTTCGCGATCGATTGTTTGATTTGGCGAAATTGTAATCTCTCCCGTTACATTGTTTATATCAAAGAACCCTGAATTTTCTCCCTGAAGTGAGTAAAGAACCCTATGGTAC
The DNA here is from genome assembly GCA_951217065.1 of Baccha elongata. Lineage (NCBI taxonomy): Eukaryota > Metazoa > Arthropoda > Insecta > Diptera > Syrphidae > Baccha > Baccha elongata. The sequence goes on from OX578272.1 coordinate 176,217,677, forward strand.
CCAAGATAAATGTCTCGCGGACTAAGTGAAGCGTCTTGATCAATAGCATGTACTTTAATAACTTTTTCCGGATACATTTTGTTTTCGATCAAAGTTGCATGGTATGAACTTTGATCAAAGATCGGAGCATTGTCATTGACATTCTCTATCGTTATATTAACTTTGGTAATGGTGCTTCTTGTTCCATCATCGGAAACTGCCTTAACTTGAAATTCAAAAACATCATCTAACAACACTTCGTAGTCTAAACGTTTTTTGAGAATAACTTCCCCACTACGTTGAAGAAGATTAAAAAATTCAAGGTCTTCACTATCAACTAGTTGAAAATTGCTGATTGGTTGATGGGTAACTGGATCTTCAGCAGTGAGTGTGAACAAAGTACTTCCAATAGGCATCTCTTCCTTGACTTTGGCATTCACGACTGGTTTCGAACTTGTCCAACCTTTGTTCTTAAAAACCGGATTCGTATCCTTAAATGATTGGACGTATATTGTGATTTCAGTTGTGTCTACTTGAAGTTCCGGATTGACTTCTGCATTCAGATCGCGGACTTCAACTGTGAAAATTATGACGGCTGCTACATCATGCCGCAAAACACCATTAACAAGAATATCACCAGTCTCCGGATTGATTCGGAAGGCGTCGTTAGCGTTGTAGTTATGCCTTGAGTTGGTTATAGCAACACCAGCTTTCGTTGTAGCCTTCACATATCCCTTGATTTGATACTGTAATTTAGCATTCAAATCTTTATCAAAAGCTGTGACTTTTAGAACTCTTTCACCAACATCAGTTCTCTCCGAAACATAACCTATGTAACTGGAGTGTTCGAACTTGGGAGGTTCATCGTTGATATCCTTGATATTGACATACACAGTGGTGGTGGCAGTTTCTGGAATTGGTGCACCCGCATCAACTGCATTAACAACAATCTCAAAGTTATCCATGTTTGAATCTCGATCTAATCTAGCTTGCGGTGAGACTTGTATGAGTCCGCTTCTGCAAATAAAAGTTTTTGAAAAGAATTGTAAGACATGATATTTACCAACTCACCTTTCATTGATCACGAAGTTATCATTAGCGCCGACAATTCTATAGCGCAGTAGCGAATCTAAACCATCTGGATCTTGAGCAGATACAGAAGTAACATTGAAGCCCGATAATGCATTTTCCGGGATTGAGACACGGTAACTAGGTGGACCTAAGACTGGAACATGTTCTGTATTTTGGAAATGACCCTTAAATATTGGTCTTTGATTTCCTGATATGCCGACACGGACCAGAACTCGAGTGGTGTTTTGAAGTGGTGGAGTACCTATGGGAAATATTCAGTTATAAAATATGTAGATGTATACTAAAAAAAAAAAAAACATCAATAATGGTATAGAAGAGTCCTTAAAATCAACCAAACAACAAGAAGCTCACTTTGCAGTCCAAATCAGTCGCTAGTTGACAGCGGTTTTGTAATAAGCAAATTATTTAGGTAATACAGCTTGAAGTTTGGCCAAGAAAGCTTGATCAGAATCTGCATTGAAACTGGATTAAAAAGCCTTTGAGAGTCTTAGTCTGTAATCGAGGAAATTTCGCTAGAAAGTTTCACATCGAACAGATTCAAACGACAGAAGTCAGTCATCAGACCCTAAGATCGTGAGCATCAAACTTAACGGAAACAACTTGGTTGGTTGGTCCGTATCAGTGTGTTCTTCGTCCAAGAAAGTCTCACCATCAATCAAATATGCGTGTTGAGACAGACACTAGAAAAGACTAGAATTTAGATGGATTGACTGCAAGGGTGCTTGAGGTAGAATTTTAATATGAGCTCTGAAGAACCATATCTAACGTTGGAATCCCCATCAAACTTCTTCAGATGTGCAGGATGACGCTGGGCAAAAGCCGCAGAAGCGTTAAGGTCGGAAACCTCACCAAAATCTTTCATGAGGTGCTCTCTCATGCGACCTCTTCAATATCATTTTTCATTTGTTGACCTCTGAACTTGCTGACCTCTGAACTTTCGATAACAACCATAGTTTTGAAATCAAACGAAGAACTACTCTTGCTCATCGGTGCAACATGGCTGGAGGTACCGGTTCACCTCGAAAACTAGTCCGAAATAAGATGGAGATGAAGACGACAGACTGTTAAACGAAGAAAATAAGACCGCTGTCTGAAGGCAAAAAGATCATTCAACTAAATTATGATTGACAAAACTTATTGACAAACAAAAAGTTAGAAAAGCTATTTCAGATAACCTTTCGGCTGAGATATTCAAAAAAGTGGAATCTGATCTTTGACAGAGCAACAAATTGTAGCAGTCTTAGCAAAAGTCACAGTATCATGTGGCCGCTGGAAAATAGTGATTTTTTAACAGCGTAAATTGTTTGGCGGGACAGCTTCACGACGAAAACGAAGGCCCAATGTCATGTAGAACCAATAAAATCTGATGCCTCTGTCCGTAAAGTCTTCAACGTCACTGGCGTTCGGACTCGAATTAGTGATCAATCAGAAGTATATCTTCAATAGATTGCAATTCGTAACTGGAGACAGCGCGTGGCTACAGATCTTAATTCTTAAATCCACAATTTTCTCTAGACGAAAGCCTGAAAGATAACGCAGTGGGAAATGTAATTTAAAAAAAAAACATAATTTCCAAAGTAATTTCCAAAAACCTACTTACCATAATCCGTAGCAGATATAACGAGTTCATATTCTCCTCGTTCGGTATCCATTGACTTTGCTGCCTTCTGAAGTGAGATCTCTCCTGTCTGTTCGTTAATTTGAAATACATTTCCAGAAATACTATTCTCCGAAACAACTGCATATTTGATTCGTCCACCACCTTGTGCTGCTCCATCAATATCAAGAGCTCGTACGAAAAATTGTGGTTCAAAATCGATAGCTCCTTCACGGACTGTCCTCGTATATTCGACATTTTCAAACACCGGATGATTGTCATTCACGTCAATCACATCGACGAAGACATTTGCATTCGACTCAAGACCTCCACCATCTTTAGCGACTATAGTAAGACTATAGCTATTTTGCTTCTCATAGTCAAGGCTTTTCTGAATAAACAATCCTCCGGTTTGAGGGTCAGTGTAGAAATTATCAGAGCCGAAGCCTTTTAACAAATATCTTATTTTTCCAAAATCATTGGAATCTTTATCGGTTGCCTTAATGTCACCTACTTTCGTTCCACTTGGTAAGTTTTCTTTCGTCTTGAAGCGATAAGCATTCTGTTCAAATACTGGCGAGTTGTCATTTGCATCAAGCAAATTGACAACCACTCGAGCACTAGATTTCTCTTCACCATTTACCAATGCAACTAAATCAAACTCAAAGACACGTAAGCTTGGATCCTGAACGTCGTAGTCCAGTTTACTTGAATCGAGAATTTTCACTACCACGGGTGTCCGTCCTTGACTTACCATTGGACTGACACTAAAAACCTGATTAGCGTTCTTGATCAGTCGAAGGGATAACTGATAACGGCTGTTGTCCCCCATATCTCTATCATTGATGAAGACTGATAGACCTGGTAAAGGCATGCCGTTTCGAAGGTTCTCCGGAATGGATATGTTGAAAGTATTTTCATTAAATTCCGGATCATGGTCATCCACATCGGTCACAACAATGGTTACTTGAGTTTTTGAAAAGTCCATTGACTCTTCACCATTGATCAATTCCGTAGCCTTCACAGTGAACACATAAACTCCTCCATTTTGAAGAATCTCAGGGTTTTCTCTATCAAGTGGAACATCAGTTGTTAGAAGAATAGCTTTGCCCTCCTTTGGCGATCCGATCGGCTCTAACTTGAAATGCCCAAAGGTCTCGTCTTCCAGGGTCAATTGAACTGATCGGGAAATACCAATATCTCCGTCAATTGCGGTGATTGTCAGAATTGATTGATCAGGTGGAGTGTTTTCCTCTACCGTGGCAGAGTACGGTGCATCCGTGAAAACAGGAGGCTGATCCTGAACATCAACCACATTGATCGAGACAGTGGCAAATGAGCTCAGTTGATTTCCTATAGCTTTATCTCTTGCCATAACTGTCATTATGTACGATGGTCTGCTCTCAAAGTCAAGTTCCTTAAGCAAGGTCAAATGGGCTGTGAAATTTCCTTCCGAAATTTTTTCAGCTCTCACATCAAATGTATCGCAAATGTCATTTTCACTTCTTGTTTCCTGAAAGCATCTTAGTTCGATATCTGCATTGATGCCTTCATCCCGGTCTGTCACAATTATATTAGGTTTAACCTTCAGCGTCGAACCCACTGATGTCGCTTCACTAACAGATGCACTATACGGTCGACCAATGAATATCGGATTGTTGTCATTGTAATCTCGAACTGGAATTTCTCGCCGCAGAGAAATTGTGTTCGGTTCTGTTCCATAGATACCTTCGTCTGTTATACTCAAAATCAGTTCAATTAAATTCTGTGATTCTCGATCTAATTCCTGTCTCAGTCGCACAACTCCGGTATCTCGGTCAACAGAAAATACCGGCCCGGATATACTGTACTTCAGTTTACTTCCTTCTGGATCTATTCCTGGGAACAAAAAAATAAAAAAAAAAATTAAATAAATAATCATAACAATTGCAGGTTTATCAAAAATCTCATCAATCATCATCAAGAACAACTTTTTTTTTTAATATGTTTCTACGAACAAAATAGAATAAAAGAATAAGAAAGTAGTTGGAGAAACAAACAATAGTTAAATTGTGGGAACATGCTAATGAGTTCCCATGAGGCGGATGGAATCTAAAATGTTTACTTGAAATATATGTACAAGAATAAGTTAAAGTTATGCATTCGTTAAAAAAAAAAAATACTATGCGGAGATATTAATCATAAATACAATTATAATATGAAAAAAGTACTACTTGCGTTAAAAACAAGTCAAACGTGACACTGTGATGAACGATGATATATAAGAATACGAAAACTAAAAATATTCGCGTTTTTTCCTACTTTTAGTGTGGGTGTATGGATACTTTAAGTCTTGTTCCTTTTTTCGTATGCATGAATAGATATTCGTGAAAAAAATATCATAGTTGTATATATCCAAAATTTGTCAAAAATGTTACACTCACGCTTGCGAATCTAAGAAAATTAAAGTGACCGCACTTACTTTATGTGAATAGCCCACGCAAACAACCGTGATTCTGAGCAGAGCGCTGTATTTTTAAAATGGTAAAACTCTGTATTTAAATTTGTTCCTTATCGTTTCGGTAATGTTTCGTAGTGGATTTGTTTAAAGTATTAATATTGGCAAACAAAACCACAAAAATAAAACGTATAAAAAATCCTCAAAGTAAACAATAATTCTTTTTGTGATAAGCGTAATAACCACCAAAAAAACTTCAAACTAAATTGAAAAATTAAAATTTCGCAAGAAATCTACGTGACCAGAACCAGGAATCTATTAAAAGAGACCACCTTAGCATTAATCCGTCATAAAGTGTTAAGCACAAAATAATCAGCAAGTCGAAACATTTCGCTAGTATAGTATTATTTCTGATTAGTCTTTGATAGGGATATGGTTCGCTTTTACGAAGGTGCTTATGAGAGGCCCTTTTTTTTGCTTCCAAATGCTGTAATTCTTCATAAGTCGTCATGCATTTGGAATCGAAAACTTCTTCACGAAAATATTCTTTGATTTCGTTTTGTGATACGCTGTTGCATGAATGAATAATATTGAAATACTTGTGAAAGATTACTGTCTTTTCAGTTTTCGCACAATGGGTATCCACTTTTTTTTCGAAAGGAATTAGTTTCCCGACACAATAAGAGCTTGCGAAACTTTAAACTATTAACTTTGTTTTTAATTTAATTTTTTTTTTTTTCAAATGGTCCTCTATTTCCAAATTTTCCGTATTTGGAGGAAGCATTTGGAGACTGCAGAAAAATTTCGTTGGCGTTTCGACATGGGTTTTCAGCGTGGTCTACCGGCCAAACTGTTTAAGTAAATAATACATTTGAGTAATATTTTTGAAAACTTTTTTTTTTGTACATTAATGGAAATTTAAATTTAACAAAAGTTGAAAGATTTGAGGTTTCTTGAGTTTTTCGTTGCGATATTTGTAGGAACTATGTAGTAAAGTTAAAATTCGGAACAACTCACTCTGCATAGGTCTTGAAATAACGAAACAAGTCCCTCAAGAAAAAGTGTATTTAACTCGAAAACTAGTCCAATAATTAAGATAAAAGAGTTTGTGAATTCTGCTATCTAATAAATTATCTAAAGCAGACAAATTTTGAAAAAATATTTTTTTTTAATGGGAAAATATTTTTAAAAAAGTTTTTGTTTCTTGAATATTTTGAAAATGTTTATCTTGAAAACAATAAACTAAAATAAAAAATTCTCAAATTATATTTTTGGGTGATTTTTCATTGTTCTACTTTTAAGAAACGCAACGAAAAACGCAACGGATAGTCCACTCAACGGCCGCGAGCTGTAGTCTACTGTTTGTTTTTATTTTTTTTATCTTTTGTGACATCGCCAACGCAGTAGGCTAGGCACACAATTTACATTTGTTTGTCTTTTCGCAAAGCGCAATGAAAACGAAAACAAAAAAATAGGAAAGTATGGTATGCATGAACAGTAGACAATAGACACACTGTTAAAAGCGTTATCCAGATGCTTTTGTCCGCTTAAGAGAGAGTAATGTTATTGGCGGTTATGAAAATTGGTGTCCGCGTCCGATTGTGGGAGAGACCGCTTAAAGGAGAGACAATTATATGAAAAATCTGGTATTTGTGTTCGTTCTTTTAAATCTGTCCGGTTATGAGAAATGCCCTTAAGTAGAGTTTTCACTGCATTCCTATTTTGAGTAAAGCTCAAACCTTATACGAATTTCGATTTTATTAATTTCAATTTTTTCGCATAGCCACTGCAAGTACTGCTGTTATATACATATCATACAGTGCGGCAACAGACTATGTGAAATGACAACTAGATAAATTGCGGTTAAATTTTTTTAGGGGTTCAGGAGCAGATCAGTTTTAATTTGCCATTAAGGCATAACACTAATGGTAAATTACAACTGTGAAGATTTAGTGTCCAAAATGAATTTGCTTCATAGTTAACTGTCTTGTTTTGTTTTTTTTTTGTGTTTTTGTGTATTGTGAATTCTGGTAAGTTCAGTGTTCATTATAGCAACATTCGTGGGCTTAGGAAAAATTTCCATGCTGCGTACGTTCATACTGTTTTGAACAGGCCAGCTATTTTGGTACTAAGCGAAACTCAGGTTGGTGAAACCATTGACCACTCGGAGTTTAATCTTTACGGTTATAGCTTAGTGCCTTTATTCTTTTCTCACCATGGTCTAGCCGTATATGTACGGAATAATGTTGCCTATCAACTTCTACCACAATATGGTCACTGCACCAACACAAATTTTAATTATATGTGGTTTAAATTCACCGTCCAAAGGCGCATCATTCACACATGTTTTATTTATCGTAGCCCAAGTTTGGATAGTAATTCGACTTCCAACGAATTCGATGCGCTGTCCGACTCCATCCAGAGAATTGTATCCCACTTTCCGCACAGTGAGATCGTTGTTACGGGCGATTTCAATGTTCACAATTCTTCGTGGCTGCGCTATTCTGGTCAGACAACACCCGAAGGAAGGTATGTCGAGATTTTTGCTGAGTTAAACCACCTGACTCAGTTAGTTGATGAGCCAACTCGGATTCCTGACGTTGCAGGTCAGTCCGCCAACACTCTAGACTTGTTTCTTACCTCTGATCCTAATAAATATACGATTAGTGTATTACCGCCTCTGGGCACATCAGACCATTGTGTCATATCTGCTAATTTCTCATGCCAAAAAACCCCAGTTAAAGAGAAAAACCCTACGAGAACCGTATGGCAATATGAGAAAGCCAACTGGAACGGTCTCAACGACTTCTTCAGGAACTTTAACTGTTCACTATGCTTCCTCGATAGTGAAGATTCTTTTAGGAATGAGAAATTTTATCCCGAATAGGGTAAAATCTATCGAACCTAAAGAAAACTCATGGTTTGATTCGAGCCGTAAAGAGGTTATTAGGATCAAAGATGTAAGTTTACGGATTTATAAAGCCAACCCTACTGAGGAAAACCGGAATAAGTTCAAACAAGCTAGAAAGAATTGTAACGGACATATTCGACGCATTAAATTTTTGCATGGCCAGAAATTAAGGCAAAAAATACTACAATGTCCCAAAGGTAGTAAAATTTTTTGGTCATTTGTAAAAAATGTGCGCAACACTACGTCATCGTCAGTTCCTACGCTCGTTTCCAATGACACTTCTTTTGTAAGCTCGATTGATAAAGCCAATCTGCTTGCAGCACAGTTTGCTGTTAATTCGATGCTGCCAATGAGTGACATGACTCCTCCTGTACTTTAAAGCGTAAACGATTCTATGGGACGAATCTTCTTTCGCACTCGTTCAGTTGCTAGAGTCCTAAAAGATCTTGACATTCACAAATCCGCTGGCCCGGATAGTATCCCCGCTATTGTTCTGAAGAGGTGTTCTTCAACGCTGGCAAAACCACTGCGTAAGCTTTTCCATCTGTCCTATTCTACTGGTCTCTTTCCGAGTGGATGGAAAACTGCATTTGTCCAGCCTGTCCCTAAAAAAGGTGAATCCTCCTCCCCCTCTAACTATCGTCCAATTGCACTTACGTCCCTTCTTTCCAAGGTCATGGAAACGCTGATCAATTTTCAGCTTAAGAAATATCTTGAAGAACGGAAGCTTCTTAATGACCGGCAGTATGGCTTTCGTTGCAATAGGTCCACTGGTGATCTCATGGTTTATCTCACCGAACAGTGGAATAAATCTTTACATCGTTTTGGAGAAAGTAAGATTATTGCACTTGATATTTCAAAGGCATTTGATAGAGTTTGGCATCAAGCTCTCTTATCGAAAATGCGTGCTTTTGGTATTGATGAATTTCTTCTTTGTTGGGTTAGAAATTACGTTTCGGACCGTTCAATTCAAGTAGTATTGGACGGGTTCAAATCTGATATCCTAAAAAAAAATCCTGGTGTGCCCCAGGGCTCCGTTTTGTCTCCGACGCTCTTCCTTATTTTTATAAATGGTCTTTTGTCTGAAACTTCTAACCCACTACATTGTTTCGCTGATGACAGTACCCTCTGCTTTTCATATTCGTTTTTAGATTCTCATCCTTGTTCTTCGGATGTGGACTACCAACGGCAGCGTATGATAAGCTCATTAAATTCTGATCTTGACAGCATTGTTCAATGGGGATTTAAAAACCGTGTAGAATTTAATGCTTCGAAAACTCAATGCTGCCTACTGTCGCAAAAGCGTAACCCTCCCCCAATGCCACTATCCATGGGTGGTACTTGCATCGAGGTGATTGAACAACTATCGGTCCTAGGTATGTGCATCGCAAACCACTTGCTGTGGAGTGATCATATATTTGACATCGCCAAAAATGCTGCTAAGTCTTTAGGTTTTCTCCGACGATGCAAGAAGTTTTTTACCCCTTCTGATCTGGCTACAATATACAAAGCTTTTATTCGTCCCAAACTTGAGTATAACTCTCATATTTGGGCTGGAGCCCCAATAACGTACTTGAGTCTTCTGAATAGGATTGAAAAAAGAGCTCTAAAAATGATAGGAGATCGTTCTCTTACTGAGACATTTGCTTCTCTTGAACACCGCCGCAAGGTCTCATGCCTGTCATTGTTTTATCGTTATTTTTATAAACAATGCTCTAGTGAAATAGCCAGTTGCATTCCTCCCCTTAAACAATTCAACCGTAATACCCGTACTGCTAGGAATGCCCATCAGTTTACCCTTGAGCCCAATTTCGGACGTACTGTTAAATACAGAGATTCTTTCTTTAGCCGCACTACGCGAATGTGGAATGTTTTACCAGACACAGTATTTCCCACTTATTACAGTCTGCAGACATTCAAAACCAATGTGCATCGGTTTCTCCTTTCTAATCCTATCCTCATTTCCTAATTGCTCGCACTGTGTTTAATCATTATAAGGGTATTCATAACCCCTTTAGTGCGCGCTCAATATAAAAAAAAAAAATACAAATGTTCATGATAATTATAAGTTTCTTTGATTTGTTACATTTGACAAATGCCTTTGTCATCCATATGACATATTCATATGAATTACATTTAAATATAATATTCATTATTCCAATCAACTAAATCAACTTTTCGTCAAATCGCGTTATTATGATATTGTGTTCAGTTTCCCTGCTGATGAACAACAGCTCTTCCGACGAAATCTGTTAGTTAAAAACTTAAACCAAAATGTATGTTTGTACTAGGACTTCCTTGAGAAGTTGAGACTCTAATGAAGAAGAAATCAGAAAAGGGGAATGTTATTGCTTATTACTTTATTAGAATAACTGTAGAAAAGATCTCTCAATGCAGCGATATTAAAATTGAAAGAAGCTGCAGTGGAATATGAACATTTTAAATCTGTTTATGCGAGATACCACCGATTTCGCCAAACAAAGCCTTACTAACATAAATGTCATGGAAGTTATTTACATATTCCTTTCTAAGAGAGAGATTCTAGTAGGTGGTGTCAGAAGAAGCAGATCCACTCCAACCTCGAACAATTAAAAAATGCTTGTTTAAAAAATATAGAGATGAAATTTTGCTCATCGAGGTCTATTCCTAACAAACGTCATTCTGTTTTAAAAACACAGGTCACACAACTCTTAAGAGGTTTTGATAAAAACTCAAATATTCTAACGCAGAAAGTGATTAAGACAGTCGGCTGAAATCATGCGAGGGGAACAAAAAAATAATGATACAATTTCTCCAATGATACAAATGCTCTAATTCTAACAAATTTAGTTGTTTGGTGTTTATTTACTTTTTTTTTCAATGTGCTAAGTTTGACGATCGGTGTAAAGAACAATATTGTTCGACATTATACACAACAACTATCAAATCTGACGCAAGAATTGAATGCAATCGAAAGACTTAAAGAGACTGCAAAAAATATAAAAGACTTTTAGGCCTTGTTTCACAATATCTAAGTAAGTTTCAATTAAGCTATTGAGAACTTTTTTTTTTACAGATAACAACAAAACAATAGACAGCAAATAACGAATTTAACTGCTGAGTATTGTACTTGAAACTTACTCAAGACTGTGAAATAGCTCTACTCAAGCCCTTAAAAGACTTGAAAGAATTCAAGCAGCTTAAAGTTCTGCATTATTTTTACTTCAAGTCTTTTGGACTGTTCAAAACGATTGTTTCACTTAAGACTTCAAAATTAACTGGTATTTTTTTTTAAGTTTAAGTACTGGTATAAAGAATCAAAATATTGCATTCTTTTACAGCTCTGGCACTCAGCGATTAAAGATTTTTACTTGTATTTTTAATTGTGCCCCAAGACCCTGTTTGTGCTTATTTCTTTTAAATCCTTGCCATTTTCCATTTTCTTCAGTCTGCATTAAATTTAATATAGGAATAAGAACTAAAAATTCTGTTTTAATGACGATTTTAAATTTGATTTGTAATTTATTTAATTTGGAGAAAAAAATTATTAAATATGACTAACTGATATTATTTAAGTATTTAAAAATATTCTTTAAACTAGCCTTTTGTTTATTTATTAGATTTAAAAAAATTAAGAGCTTGCATTTATTAATAAACCTTTTTTTTTCTTCTAGAGTTTTGATGCTAACTTTGATACTAACAAATTAAGGAGTCTTGTAAAATGATTTTTCTTACTAACTAAAAAAATGCACATTATATAAAATGGGGTAGTAAAAAGAAAGATTGGGGTAAAATGTACGCCCGAGTTACAAAAAAAAAAAAAAAAAACTTTAAGAACTGATCGCAGCAAAGCACATCAGGTAAGGTTTTTGAATTTTTCAAGCTCAGGTCTACTTATTGCCTCATTAGTGTATATGGTTCATGGTGAGTGTATTTACTTTTTTTTTTTAAATATATGATTTTCATTGAATTACATATTTGAATAGAGTACTTAATTATCCCCAAAAAGTTTTTTGTTCTTTCAAATTGCAATATTTTTTTTATATTTTACTCTCAAGTAGTTAGGTATATTAACCTCAAAGTTTTCTTCATAAAAACGATACTTTCTAAATAAAAGTCGTATGGCGTATTTCTTAATAGACAATCTTTAAAACAACTAAAACATTCTAATGATCTCAAATGATTTATTTACGGAAATGCAGTATTTTGGTATTGCGTGAAGTCACTTACTTTTAACTTATTTTGTATTGTATTCCCATTATTTATACCAGAACAGTAAACCAGTAAAATTTCCCAGTTAATTCTTTAGACAAGGAGTCAAAAGACTTGAAGTAAAAAGAATGCACTACTTTAAACTGCTTCAATTCTTTGAAATCCAAAAAATTAACAAAGTATCCATAGAAGTATTTAACTGGTCGAAACCGGAATATTATTGCCGCGTTAGGGTGTGTTATTTTATATATTATAAAACCTTGCCACTCGTACAGTGAAGAGTTTCAAAATAAAGTTCGTTACTCAGCTCTTTTAGTTATCAATAGGTAGGTTTGATACATTTCGCTGAATACCTCATAAATATCAATCATTTCTGTTTTCAATTAAATTTAATTATAAAGTCTCTTATAAATCTAAACATTCTGCAATAGAGAGTATCAATTTCGGAACTTTGCCTTCGAAAAACATGACATCGAATAAATAAAACGGTCACCTTCGACCAAAAATAGAATAACATCAAACACTTAAGATACAACTATTCAATGTAACCCACATTTCATCATTTCAAAGGCATTTCAAATTTGTCATTCTTTCAGTGCGGTACCAATATATGTACTTAAAAATCACCTTATTCGCATATTATTATGGGTATAAATTTCAACATTAGCCAATTAAATTCTGCTCCAGTAAAAACACCGACATACTTCAGATGCACGCTATATGATCAGTAGATGTCTTAATTACAATGCAAATTATGAAAAAATGGATCTCAAGCCGTTGGTGTTGGATAATGTAGTAAGAAAATTAACTGATTCCAACCATAGATCATAGTCGAAGCTAACTGTATAGGATTTCCTCTGCAACTAGTTTATACTTTCGGTTTCCAACTTTAACTTACTTTGCACGAAAGATGTATTACAATTAAACTTCGCTCTGAATGGTATGCGGTATGTTTATGTGTCGTAATAAACTGTTTGCGGCTTTATATTGTGTTGTGTCCCATATTTGAATTCAGATTGGTTAAATGCAACTTGTTAACAAAATTGCACGCGTCTTAACCACATTTGAGTAAGACATTGACTTTTCAAGAAATGGAGCCGCAAAGTGTGCACCATAGAGTCAGTAAATTACAGAAAACGTGCAGAATAACAATGACTTCTTAAAGCTTCCACCATTCCGCGCACATGAAGGTTACATAAGCTCCCGCAATGATCGTGGTGAATAATAATAATAACTGCCCAATCTAAAGCTAATAATCTATTTGCGGTTCTATGTAAATTACAAAAAAAAATCACAAAAACAAACGTTAAAATCAATTTACTGTAGATTTGCTTCCGCAACCAGTTGAGAATGCGCGCCTATTGTTGGATGTATAAGACCGAAAGAATTCAAGGTTTGAATCATTGCAAGTTGTAGTTGTTGTACTGTTTGCCTTTCATTTGAGCCAGGATTGCAAGTCTCGACGCCATCATGATGTCGTTAAGGCTAAAGTATGCCGTACTACGACTTACTCTGGTTGGTCTTATGGAAATGTTGGGAAAAAGGTAACAAACAGAAGGTAGACGGTGTGCGTTGTTTCTGGGTTCATTGACTTTCACTTTGCTATACATTACGTCGCGTCGGTCTTTGTCCATTGCAGCCACAGTTGTGTGAAGTCATTACCTTTTGTTAGATTTGTTGGTTTTTTATTTCTAGTTTGAAAGATAGTATTGTAGTTTCTTCAAAAATATTGTTACAATGATTCTCACTCAAGAGACTAGATTTTTTCTATTTGATATTTACAATGAGGTGAGTTTAAAATAAAAAACGAGGTCGCCGAATGTGCCTTCAGGGAAAATAAATTCTTAGACCTTTTCTGATGCACGAAGCCGTTGCTTTTTATAATAAGTTAAAACCAGTCATGATTTTGACACATAAGAATCAGTTTTTTAATTGAGCTTTGGATCAAATTGTAATTGTGAAATTTAACTCAACGGTCATTGGACTTAAAGTGAAAATCTATTGTTGAAGTTTAACAATAATTACCGTATCACATGCAAACATGGACTGGACACATACATAATGTACTTTTTGTATATCTTTTGGCGTTATGTCTATATATTTATTCTTAAATGATATACTTTGTCTCACGCTTACAACAAATATGACATTTGATCATAATCCTTAAATCTGTATTCGAAAAAAAAAATATGGCAAATATCGTTATATCCTTTTATTTATTTTCTTTAAATTATTGCGCAATTATAGTCCATTTGACACGAATCTAAAAAACAATTTTATGTGAAATTTGGATAAAGATATGTTTTTTTGTATTATAAGCGGACCTCCGCATTGTCGTGTTAAGAAGTGTCACGTTAATTCTTTAAATATAAGTTAACTATAATTTTGCACCATTGGCCGTATTCATAAAAACGATGGATATCCTCCCAAGTCTAAGGTAGGAGTATAAGGTAATGGTTTTAAGTAAACGGTTGAAGTATAAGCGTTTGCACCAAGCGAAAGTAAAAGATACACTATTGTCAGAGCCTTGAATTTTGAATTTATCGAGGCACCTCCACGTGTTTCCTCATTAGTTCCTATAAAACTTTCCGCGTGTTTATTTGTCTCGTCGAAATGGTATAAATCTTTAAAATTATGAATAACTGTATCCCTCACATGCATGTCAACGTATGCCATCGCGGTATTAATCGAATAACACAACCCTTTACTTCATAGAAGAGTCTTGCTTGCTATTGACCATACTCTGATTTTTTTAAGGATATGCTTTTTAAATATTATGTATTAATAAATATATGTACGTGTAACATTTTTAAAATGTTTTTTAATGCTATTTTAAAATGTAATTCAAAAACAAAAAATACAAGATACCATGTGTTCTTTTAACATGTAATTAAAAAGTTAAGAGTTTAAGTTCTCTATAACATGATAAAAGATACTTTCAAATAACTAATGTCCATAGGAGGCACAACTTAATAAACACAGCTCTTATCCACTTTTTTTTAAGTATAATAATGTTTCACCATTTAGATTTTTATTCTGTTCAATTGCCTATCATTAATTTTACAAAAATTCAAAGTTTCAATTTTAACATCTTTAAAAATATAAAGGTTTATAAACTCAACGTGCGTAAAAATGTATAACTCCAATGAAGCGTCCTTCTGTGCAAATTCTTTAATACCTTTTTTTGTGAACAACTTAATTGCTAATCTCCCAATCAAGATCTTCGAAAGCTGGATATACAAGATACAAGAAATATGACATTGACATCAATACTGACGAACAAAAGAGAATGTTAATTACGCATTCGACAGCAAGTATTTTGTCTTCAAGATATTTTGCAGATAATCAATTTTTTTATATGCAGTTTTTGCATACCATCCTGGCTTTAGTTAAGAATAAAGATCTTTGTATTGCAACGATTTTGTGCTCTAGTCTTTTGGTAAAGAATAGGAACAATGTAATTAAATTAAACAAATTTTGTACTTTGACTTCGAGCTTGTTCCACAATCCTCAAACAAGTTTCCATCAGATCACAGACAGACTGACATACAGACAGAATTGCCAGACCCACTTTTTTTGACTTCGCTATTATCGTATGTAATGTTTGATTGTTATCTCAAAACTTTTTATTTGCACGAATACAAGACTTGCCTTATAGTACTTATAATCTGAAGTTAAAAAGTGGCTTACCCTTCAAAAGGGGGGGTAGATTTAAATTTTTGTTACGTTATATAATGATGGAAAAAAATATTACTACAACCACGCCCCCTCTGCTCCCTTCATTGTCAGGCAAAAACTACGGCAAAGTTATGTACAAAGTTTAGAGAACAAAATATCTTGTTTTTTTTTTTGTGTGATCAACAGACAGTTACTGATTTACTTTAAAAACTACCCTACCTTTTGTAGGATTAAAACCATTTTAGTAGTGATAGGGAAATTCAACTATGAGGAAAGAAAAACAAGCTAAATATTGCCTTTGCTACTCTGTCTTTTGACTAAGGCTCGGCAAAATTTTCCGACCGCCATATTCGAAAAACAGGTGTTAAAACTCGCCTCGAAAAGACTGAAATAATACAAAAAAGAAGCGCTCCGCTACGGAAAGGCTTCGCAGTTTGCTCTCATCTGCATTCCCTTCTGAATGAAATTCGGCTTTGTGGAGCCATTACATCCGCCCAAAAACACTGCATGGTGGGCTATTTACGATGCCAAAGGTTTCATTAAGCCTGAATTTCAATTCACGGGAATCGATGAACTGTGACTGAAGAACATGTAGTTCTTACTGGTTCTTACAAACGCCTACACCTACAGCTCGTTCGAAAATATACATTTTGAGCGATTCGTTTTTGGGTCGCCTCACATTATATGATATGCATTGAGTACAATCTCTTAAAGAGAATGTAAGACAAGTGTGCGGGATCTTATCGCTCGAAGTTTCGCCAAAACGATTAGAAACGCGGTAAAAAGAGTTCAAAGCGTAGATAAAGCAAAACAACGTTCAGTGCCTGTTTTTGCCGCCCTGTTAAAAAAAAATTGTCGAAAACATTCAATGTTAACTTTGTTTGATAATTTTCGCCTACAACGCACTGTGGTCTGAACATACAAAATCAGTGACAAAAGTCAAATTTTTTGTTGTTGTTATTTTCCTGTTTTTTTACGAACCGTAGACAAAAAACCCTCGTTTTGTTTTCGCCTTATTTTGAAAAATTATCTAGATTTTTGTCAAAGAGGATAGCCAACAAAAATCAACGTTTTTTGCTTAAATGAAAGTGGCTTCAAAAAAATTATTTCAAAGAAAATAAACCTGAGCGAAACAAATAAAAAAAGTAAATTTGGAATCATTTGCTTTTTTTATTTGTTTAACTACTTAATTCATTAAGTTAATTGCCAAAAAACGGAAGTGGCAAAATTTTGCTTATTAAAACAAAAAGAATTTAATGAAAGAAGGAAATTCGAGGCGAACTGTACCTAGGCAGATATTTTTAGCGGAACAATAAAGTGAGGAGAATCCACTTAAAAAAAAACAACTATTTTTGTTGTATTGAAATAAGACCAACTTTTTAAAGTAAAACTTGTTTAAATTCATTTTCTGAGGAAAATCTTACTTCCAATGCCTGATTCAGTAGCACCCTTATCTCATTAATTTTTTCAGGCAAAAAACAAAATCGTGTCGAATTATTTAAACATTTAAAACTTTTTGTGACGAAAAAAGTTATTAGGGCCACAGTGCGACGACGAGAGGCATAGTTTTTAGAAATTCATAACAAATTCAGCTCACACCAAACACATATGTATATTTTCGTTGATGAATGGTATAACATTAAAAGTTGTAAATCTAATAGCTATATCATCTTCAAAACAAACACCTCAATTAATTTACAGTCTGCGTCAAACCGATGACGCATAAATTAATTTTCTCCAACAGAATCCGAAAGATCTTTAAATAGAGCTGTTAAACGTTAATGAACTTTGTTAAATACGTGTCGTGCTCGTGAGATTGTTTTTCTGTTTTTATTATTTTCATTTTCGAGTTCACTTGTTACTTCCCGTCTTTGGCCACTGCACCTCCGAACACTCACGAATAAACCATTGCAAATGGGTCAAATAATACTCATGATAAATTATTGTTATTGATATTTATCTCCATCTCGGCCAAGTTAAAACCGGATGCTTCTTTGAAATTAAAGAAATTGACGGTCGTGACAGAGTCACTAAGTATTTTGTTCCATTTGATTCTCAAGAACGGATATAACCTTACATATACCTACTCTATATATTATTTATATCTAAACTCGTGTATTGCTGGTTTACTCCAACACTGTTGTCAATATTTGCACTTTCTAAAAATGCTAAAGGCTTCAGGTGATGGTGAATGAATGTACATTCGTTCATATCTGAAGTGGTAACTTGCAAGATAAAAAAAAAACAAACACACATATTATCGTTCTATTGACCAGTCTTAAAAGCGAATGTGGTAACTTTGTAAATTCAGGTTTCTCTCTACCAAGTTATTCATCGTTTTTTTTTTTTTGTTTCTTTGATTAATAGGCTAAGATGCGGCTTAAAGATGTTAGTAAAAAAAATCATTTATGATTCTATGGCTCCCTTATAACGTAATAACTACCTTTTTAATATTTCAAAAGCAATATAATTTGAATTATGTTACGCTCAGCAGAGCATCACAAGAGTTCACTTCACTAAAGTGTGTTTTTATAAGCTTCTTTGTGATTGCTATCACAGTCACGCATTGTTGCTGATACGAATGAATGTGTGTGATTATTCACTTAGAATTTAAAATTCAACGAGAATTTTATCAAATTTGCCAAAAGATTTCCTGTGGTTTTGTCACGAAATATTTAAATTACTTAATACAATGTAATTTTTAGTTGTGATTAAAAATACTTTAGGGCAATTTCTGTATGTTAGAAAAAAAATATGAGAACGATGAAACAATGGCTTTACGATGATTTAGAAGAAAAACAAAGTGGATCCAACAAATCATAATTCGTCCATCTTCTGTGACGACATTTTCTGCTTTAGTTAAAATTTGCGTTTTTAGAACCATGCAACTATATGCACTCGAACGTGTTTTTGAATTAAAAGGTGCTGTTAAATATTCTTATTTTTTCGAGACTTGCTCGAACGATTTAGGGCCACTTGCACGAAAACAAAGGACAAATTCATAAAATCTCAGTTAGCTATCCAGGATTAAATAAATAGATGTTTATTTTTCGATTTTACGTTGCAAGAATGAAAACACAGCTAACCAAAGATAAAAAAATAAAAACAGGAACGAAACAGAAAACCGACACAAAACAACAACAACATTTGCTGCACACACTAATGCGAACCTCACCGATAGCAACTTCTTGTCAAATTCTATTTGACGGATGTAAAAAGTTATCCAGTGAAAAATGAGTGGATAAATTTTTAAGATTTTGCAACGAGTTTATATTTTTATCGATGGCTAGTGCCTATGCAAGGATAAATCAGTGGTTACTAATGTCAAAAAAGTTTCGTGCAAGTGGGCCTTAGATTAATTTCACTATTAAATTTTTAATTTGAATACATTAAGAATTTTTTTTTTCTTTCCTTTCACTTCACAGTCCACATGGCTATACTATGGATAAAATGTGCATACATAGGTACTTTTCTTCATAAATAATGATATCAGACCATAATTTTTACTTTTTATGTAAACAGACGTTTAAATATCAATTTTTACTTACGATTATAGGTACTAAAGGGCTAGTTATGAATTCGTGCAAAATATAAGTTTTTAGATAACATTCAAACATGACATTATGATGATAGCGAAGTCGAAAAAAGTGGGTCTGGCAATTCTGTCTGTGTGTCAGTCTGTCAGTCTGTCTGTCATTCGCACCTGCAGCCTAAACGGTTGGACCGATATCCTTTAAACTCGGTATATAATATTTGTATGGTGACAGCCTGGGGTTTTTTTGAATTTTTGTTCTAGGCCTAAAACTAACGTTACCTTCCATATAACGGTTATGAACAAAATGATTTGTCTCAAGAACGGCTGTAACGATTTTGATAAAATTTGACATAAGTGATACGAAATCAAAAGCCTTTCAGATGGCATGAGTCATATTTCTTTAGAAACAGTTTTAACGGTACCTGCCATATAACTGTTTTTTTTTAAATTTTGACTTTCTCGTTAACGACTGAGTGGATTTTTACAAAATTGTATTTCCGAAAAGACCTAGATAGCCAAACTATAATGGCGTACTTAATTTTTTAATGACGTTTCTTAAAAAAAATATTAATTAAACACATTTTTTTTTTTTGAAAATTGAATATTTTTAAAACCAATTCATGAATCTTTTTTGAAATTTATTTTGAAAACCAATTCATGAGTCTTTTGAAATTTATTTTTCAAATTTATTTTTTTTATTTAATTTTTTATTTTTTTTATTTAAAAAAAGTTGTTTGGAAAAAATTGATTTTTTCGAAAACTGGACCTACGGTTTTGAAAAAAAAAAGAAAACTAAATATATTGTAATATTTAACAATTACTGGCATACCACGATTTTCTCGGAAAACTCTCGTTTGTTATAAAGTGATTTTCAAAGTTGTTTGTTTTTATTATTTTTTTAAAATTATTTGGAAACATTTAAGATAATTTAAAGATTTTATTTGTTCTTGGCATTAATGGAACATTGATTTTTGGTCTCCATTTTCTTGCTGCTTTACAACTTTATAATGTCATACATAAACATCAAGAGTGTTTCATAATTTTAAAACCCAAAATAATTTGCAAAAAAAAAACAATTTTTTTGCGACCCAGTCGTCATCACATGAAAGGTGATTTAAGTTTTCTTTTTAATTTGGACAAAGAAATATTTTTAAAATGTAGGTTAATATTTTAATTGGTTTTGGTGGGCGATTTGAATGAGACGCGCTTATGGCAAAAAAAATGTCGTTAAAAATTAAATGGATGTCGTTAGGAATGTTTTATTCATTGAAAGATTCACAATGTAACAAAATCAGTTTAAAATAAAAAAAAATGTTTCAAAGGAAAAACATTGCTAATGAACCAGGGGCCTATTTCTCATCACTACATCAGGTACATTGTAGTACTCAATTGTTTAACATCATTTCTGTTTCATAAAAACAATGTAGATATTGTTTACTACATGAATGTTTTTCACTGTAAACATTGGAACCATTTGTGAATGGGCCACATTGTTTATAACATTATTGATATTACAAATTATTGCGAATTGGCATTCTTATAGACGTAATTGAAATTTTGTTATTTTGTAGCAAAAAAAAATGAACACAAGATCAAATGTGGTTTGTTCGTAGAATAGATATGTTATACTCTGTAAATGTCCAAATTGGATTTGTAAAGGCCCTTGGAACCATCGTCTTAAAGCCTTAGTTATAATATTTGCATATATGGCCATAAAAATACGTTAAAAGAGTAAGGACCAGTTGTACAGTCGTGGATCAACGTGGTTCAAATTTTTAAACCACTGATTCCCATAGCTAATCTGTCAAAAACGGGGGGTTAAAACTTGAACCACGACTGTAATACTGGTACTAAGTGTCAAACATTTATTGCTTGCTGATGTCAGCTTGTTCGCACTGAGTATTCCGCAAATGAGAATCTGTCCAACCTCAAAGTGAAAAAGCTCAAAACTAAGCAAAACCTTAAAACAAAAACGAATTTAAATTTCAGGTTTGACAAGATACTGTTTACTTTTACTGTTTTTTACTTGAGGAAATATGAAAAATGCAACAAGAGCGCATTTTTGGATGGAACTGGCAGATGTAATGTCCTCCTATGTATAAATTTTCGAAAAAGCTTTGATTTTCTTTAAAAAAATTGATAATTTGTTTCGAGATTTGGGTATGTTTGTGGGCAATCGAACATAAAACAAGATCACACTTTATCACTACAACTTTACGAACATGCCCCTATTGAGATACATGAGTTTATCATTCCTGCCAACAATAACACAAATTTCGATCGATACTCGCATGAAAGTCGAAAATTTATCGGCAGTGAGAATTGACTTCTACTTTTACTGGTATGACTATAGTATATGGGTGATGTTACAAACGATGGAATTTTCGATGTCCTCGACAATAATTTGAAACTATTGCATTAATTCACTCTAATTTTTATAAATATAAATCTGATCGAAATCTATATGCACAATTAAAATCGTGCAGGTCGCATATATCGTGCTCAAAAAATTCTTAGGGTCTTATTCTTAATCCCCTCTCATGTCAGAATCCCGTTTTAACATCAAAAAATCATTGCTGCTGTTCTATTTCAGTTCCCTTAGGTACTAAAAAAGAAACTATCATTGTAATCTCAAATAACACAAAATTGGTATTAAACAGAAAAAAATTAGTTAGCAAAAATTAGTTATTGCAAACAAAAGTCACTTAACTTTGTCCGCCGCATTATTATTCAGTCCCTTGAAAGATTGAAAACGTCAAAAATATCACTATCTTCCATACGTGACATCTCAAGGAATATCAAGTATCTATCGAGTCTCGTTGAAACACAATTGGTTTTACATCACGCGTCTGTTTGTTATGTCACTTAAAAAAAAAAAAAAATTGAGCGAGAGGTCGTGGATTGTCCCTTTATTTATTTGTCCCCTGTGAGTACTTATATATATAATTTTTGTATTTAAGTAGATATATTTTTTGATATTATATTATAGGCTAAGTAAAACCTGTATTTTATGTTTTTATTTTTTCAAATAAAATGTTTTTACGTTTTTTGGTTACAAAATGTAAAAAAAACTCAGTCCCCTGGCAATTTTATAAAAAAACTTACTAAAATTCTATCCAGAGGTCTGAGAAGTTTTCAGAAGATGATGCATTTTAACGGGTTTTTCCTATGGTCATTCACTCTAATTTTTATAAATATAAATCTGATCGAAATCTATATGCACAATTAAAATCGTGCAGGTCGCATATATCGTTCTCAAAAAATTCTTAGGGTCTTATTCTTAGTCCCCTGGCATGTCAGAATCCCGTTTTAACATCAAAAAATCATTGCTGCTGTTCTATTTCAGTTCCCTTAGGTACTAAAAAAGAAACTATCATTGTAATCTCAAATAACACAAAATTGGTATTAAACAGAAAAAAATTTGTCAGCAAAAATTAGTTATTGCAAACAAAAGTCACTTAATTTTGTCCGCCGCACTATTATTCAGTCCCTTGAAAGATTGAAAACGTCAAAAATATCACTATCTTCCATACGTGACATCTCAAGGAATATCAAGTATCTATCGAGTCTCGTTGAAATACAATTGGGTTTACATCACGCGTCTGTTTGTTATGTCACTTTAAAAAAAAAATTGAGCGAGAGGTCGTGGATTGTCCCTTTATTTATTAGTCCCCTGTGAGTACTTATATATATAATTTTTGTATTTAAGTAGATATATTTTTTGATATTATATTATAGGCTAAGTAAAACCTGTATTTTATGTTTTTATTTTTTCAAATCAAATGTTTTTACGTTTTTTGGTTAAAAAATGTAAAAAAAACTCAGTCCCCTGGCAATTTTATAAAAAAAACTTACTAAAATTCTATCCAGAGGTCTGAGAAGTTTTCAGAAGATGATGCATTTTAACGGGTTTTTCCTATGGTTTTGGTATGCAATCGTAAATAGATGATCCAACATAACTTTTTAACGGCTATATTGAACCTTTAACAACCTATTTTAGAAGCACTTTCAGAGTCAATTAGGTACAAGATAGAATCAATTAAATATCACGATAAATCATGCTGATATCGATGAGTTGTTTCTGCCATTTAAATGAAAAGTAATTTTTAAATTGAATAAGTGATAATTTATAAGATTTAATTTTTTTTATCAGTCCCCTGGTATCAAAATCTAAGTCCACCTCCTTTTATAAAAATTTCCATACAACTGTTTTTTTTTGTTGGCCGCTTTCAATAATGTTATTAGGAGACATTCTAACCTATTACTAGAACTAATTCGTACGACTTAAAGCTTCCAAAAAAGATTTGAGAAAATTAGGAGCATTTTATTCCACTTTTTGTAGAATCACCCATATATCTGTATATTTAGAATGTTTTTTTTAAGTTGCTCATTCAATTGAATTGAGCTGTTGTTTGATATGCTAAACACAAAATCTTCTCCACTATATAAGAAGAGTATACTATATATATTCTGCCACTTCAAAATCAGAAAGTTTTTTTATTTCTTAGTTCCTATAGAAGCAATATTTTAAATGCGAATCAACTTAGTCTAATGCCTGAAGCTTAAGGATTAAATAGTTTCCAGATCCAGGATAAACTTTAGTAAAGAGTCTTGCCCGACCTTATTTTTTTTTTTAATTTTTCTTGCAACTTTTCATATAGCTCATCTATTCTAAAACCTCTGCAGAATGTCATCAGAATGATGTTTTTAAAACAAATGTAAAGATTTTGTTCTGTTTGCAAAGTTATGTTCGCGAAAGTTTGAAATGTGTCCCATATTTAATTGCCAAATGGAGTTGAATCTTATAGACTCGCTTCAATGAGGTTGGTTGGATACCAAATCTGCGAATTTAATTTTTCATCCGAATATAACACTTTCAACGCTCAAGTGTTAAACGAAAAAGTAAATATGTACGTTTTTACTTATTTATAATATTTTGTGCTTAATACATAAATAATAAATGAATGCAATAAAAAACCAGTCCGTCAAACAAGTTGTCGTATCTTAACCAAAAATATTATCCATATTCGAATTCGCAAGAGAATAATAAATCCACAGGTAGTCAAACATCGAACACAGTTTGCATTTTTAAATTATTATTTCAATATCTACACAAGGTAAACAATGTAAAATGTATCTCTGCCTTAATTTGTATTTGTTTATCTATATACCTATCTTTATTGTTTTCCATCTCTATCCCTCATTTTGTTTGTGTTCTTGAACGTGACTTTGACATTAAAAATTCTGCAGCGCGAATATGAGCAAAAAGTAGAACAAACTAAAATTGCTATATTGGCACGTCTGTCCAGACACGATCACTGCAATTGTGTGATCAGCAAAGTATAGGTTTTTTTTGTTTCTAAATCTTCTCAAATAAAAATAAACAAAGTAGATACGAGATTTCGCTATAAGTACGTACATATAGTTATCCGCAATCAAATGTAAGAATTTCACTTTTCAGAAGATTAATGATCAAAAGAAAAATACAAAATAAATAAGCAATAAACAAACCTTTAAGCTGATAAACCGGACTGCCAACGGGTGTGTTCTCCGAAAGGCTAAAACGTGCCATATCCCCAGATCCAGGTACGAAATATGGAGGCTTGTTTTCTAGCTGACATTTTGCTACTCTAAGAAAAAGAGCTATTTGAAGAAGAGCAACTAGACAACAATAGTAGCCAATCCGCCGAACATTCCATCCATAAGATGATCGCATAGTGGTATACTTTTAGCCCGAATTTGTAGAATTGGCACACACCGGTGTTGCCAATTCAAAGAAACTGCTAATATCGTTGTTCTGTTTCTTTTTCTTCTTATCGATTCTCTTTTATAACTGGATTTAATCGAATACCTCGACAATCGCGATACTCAACCTTGAATGTGTGGTGAATGCTGAAGTGCAAGATATAAAACCGCAAATATACAAATCACAATCACTCAACAATTTTTTTCTTAAGCCACCGATATGAAGTGCTCTTTGACACTTAACATTTTTGTTTCGAAACTTTTTAGTAACCACTGATTCACAAATGCATAAATTATAATTTCCTTTTTAACCACTTTGCCACATTAATCATAAATGGCAGGTGAAATTTACTGAATGTAATGCGGTCTCAGGTAGTGCGAAGTAAAAACACAATATTTAAGAAGTTGTTTTATCTTGTTATCCACAAGTAGCATCTTTCAAATAAACACCATCTTGAATGATATCACCGATAATATAATTAAGCCACTACCTTTTACCGTTCTAACAAAAATATTTGTATGTATATATCTACTGTCTTTAATTTGTAGATACATACAGTACATGTATCCGCGAAGCAAGACCTCACTCGGACAAAGATCAAGCTGAACTTAAACTACAACAGACAAATCGGCGTTACCTGAATTCAAAGTATCTTTTAAACTCTAAAATATTATACTGGTTTTTCTGCAAAGAGTAGGTACACCAACATTTTGATTGATGGTTGTTTCTTTCTTTGTCTCTTTCTGATCTTTGAAAAATTGCAAAAGACAACTAAATTAAAGAAACAAAACTCGCTGGGATTCAAAAGAAAATAAACAAAATGTATTTGTATCTTTTTAGTTTACCGGCAAAATAAAAGATTGGTAATGTTGGTTCTTTCTTGCATTTGATAGGATTGCAAGTGAGAAAGAGATGCAAATGCGTATGTTTTTGAGTTTGTTTTGTTTAGAAGAAGACGAAGAAAAGAAATAAAAATCATGTTATGTTGCTAAAGTAGACGAAAACCAAGAAGCACTATTGTGAATAAGGAAAAGAGAATTTCTTGGCGTAGAATTGATTGCATGTTGTTAGGAGATAGTTGTTGGTAAAATTTTAACGTGCTTGGATTTTGAATATTAACAAGAAGTTGTTTTTGTATTTAGGGTATATTATATTGTCAATACCTCAGCTATTCACAAACCTAAAAATTGTTTCATCGGTTAGGAGTTTTGTTACAGTAGGCTCAGCAACTTTTATGACCTGCCAGTCATTTAAGTCAATACGTTCATTTTGACTTCAAAGTTTATTTTAAGAACAGTAAACTTCTGAAAGCTTACCTGTTTATTTTTGCACTGAGTGCTAGTGCTCCCGTATTGATTTTTTAGAGCCTACCATCTTTTAAAGAAGTATGAGGGTTTATTGAAAACCATACTGAATTTTTGAATTTAACTTTGTGAATGAAAATGGAAGATACTGCAAAGATGTACTGCATAATCTTGTGTCTAAACTAGATCAAAAACTCAGATCGGATTGCATTAATTTAGCATCATCGTCCGTTCACAGATCTACATTCAGTGTGCTACACCATAATTTATGTGAAAGGAATTACTTCCACAATAAAAATAAGGCAGACAAAATATCGGCAATTTTTAAAATGAGAGGAGAACTTATTCGGCTTATTAATATCCCCCACCGCGCCGTCCAGATTTACCAATTCTATGTAACCTTTGCAACCTATCGGAGAGAGAAGATGTTATCCATTTTATCGGCTGATGTCCTATTTTGAAAGAAATTCCCAGGAGGTCGCTTCCTGGGAAGCGACCTCCTAACAGAACATGATGTTTAAGCACATCTCAGCTGCGAAAAAGATATAAACCAGCTTTTCTATTTTTATAAACTTGCAATTGGCTATCGAAATAAAATTATCAATGAAGATTTTTAACTTATTGAAAAAAAAAAAATTTAATTAATTCGCAATATTTATTTGGTATTAATTTTCAACTTTACTAAATTTTACTTGTATTAAACGTTTAACTTTATGCAAAGCCATGCTAACCGATTTTTTGTAAAACAAAATTGTAACTTAAACAAAATTAGTAATGAATCCAATCTAATCTAATCTAAAATCTAATCTACTGAAGCATATACTCGACCAACAAAATTAACGTAAATAACCACATTCTCGGATGGTTTTTTAGTAGAAAGAAGCAAACAGATGTTCCATTGAAAGGTTTTTTTTCAAAGTTTCTTCCAACAATCTGATTATACCGCCTTTTAAACCAATACCCGGGTTTTTTTAATTTTCCGCAAATGTACATATCTGTATTTATATAACTGAATTTGTACATACCTGTAAAGTTAGAAATTATCAAAGATATATTTTTCTAATGACAGTTCGTATTGAATATTGTGCAAATGTCAAAATTGGATTTGTAAGAAACTGTGAAAATAGTAAGTGTCAAAGCTATAACATGCTGATGACAGTTCATACTGAATGTTTAGCAAATGTCAAAAATAAATTCGTGCGAATCTGTCCAACCACAAAGTAACAAAGCGCAAAGCAAATTCTTAAAACAAAAAGAACTTAAATTACAGGTTTGACAAGATACAGTTTACATTTTTTTACTCGAGAAAATATGAAAAATGTTCCAAGAGCACATTTTTGGATGACAATGGCATCATATGTAGAAATACTCCAAAAACCTTTGATTTTTCTCAAAAATAAAACTTTTAATAATTTGTTTCAAGATTTGAGTATGTTTGTGGACAATCGAACATAAAACAAGATCACACTTTAAAAGCCACTACAACTTTACGAACATACCCTTATCGAGATACATGAATTAATCATTCATATACCAACAATAACAAACATTTTGATCGATTCTCGAATCAAAAGCGAAAATCTATCAGCAGTCAGATTTGACTTCTCCTTTTATTGGTAGTGATACGCAGTGAGATTTTTGTGTGAAAAATCCTACTTCACTACGGATAGCTTTTCCAAAAAAATTCGAGTAGTGTTTGCAACATGTTCCATCGCACCCAATGGCAAACAAGGCTACACAAACATTGGAAACATTATTCAAATCAAAAAAGTTCATTGTGGATTCGCAAATATACTTTTAGATATTCTATCGCTGTGGGAGAGATTTCCTTCATAGTGTGAACCAGGCTCTTGGACCAGAGAAATATGTTCTTTGACAGAAATCTTGCGATAAATTTGCTCGTCTTCCTTCGATAATGTTTTTGTCAAATCTTTCGACCGACAAAATATAAATCCTTTGGTTAGATAAAATATTTGTTTGGAAGTTTTCTTTGCCTCAAGCTCTCAAACGCCTTATTTTTATTTGAACGATCTGTAACATTTGCATTATTTTCTTTGGATATCATGCCAACGTCTTTTGAAAC
This sequence comes from Baccha elongata, assembly GCA_951217065.1. Classification (NCBI taxonomy): domain Eukaryota; kingdom Metazoa; phylum Arthropoda; class Insecta; order Diptera; family Syrphidae; genus Baccha; species Baccha elongata. Next base: position 176,246,230 of record OX578272.1, read on the forward strand.
ACTGTTAGCGATCATAGCAGCATTTCAGATGCACCTGCTCGATCACAAGCAATCCCTAAATTGTGCATTGTTTTTTCGTGATACGATGAATGATGTTTTCGTTATAGGCAGGAGGCACTTCGAATACACTTTCACCATCACTTGTGTCAGAATTAGAAGTACCAGTAAGGGTTTCCACAAAAATGTTATTCTAAATATCAGGGGGTCTACTTTGTATTTCGTTCCGAAATCGAAATCGTTCGAAAACAAACATTTTATTTTGTTTTATTTTTATGGGTTGGGAACAAAAGTAGTAAACTAAGGCCTAACGTTTGCCCGTAGCACGTTTGCCCGTGTTACGATAACCCGCTTAACGAAATCCGCTATAACGTTTTTCTACCATTTCCTATGTTTGTACTGAAAATAAAACCAAAAAATCGCGTGATTTCTATGGTTTTTTTAGTATAAAAAAGTAGTAAAGCAACCTAGTCAACATTTCCGATTGAAAACTTTCTCAAAGTTGAATCAAACTACACTGGCAGGATCATATTTTAAAAAGTGTCTCAGATTTTATTAAAAATGTATGCAACTTTAATTTAAAACTTCGAGCTAATTTCTTTTTTCATTAATTCTTTGATATGTTGTATAGGATATTTCTATTTTCTACAATTTAAACAACCACGTCCCCTTCGCCCCCTTCGCTATCAGAAAAAAATCGACCCTTTTTTTCTTATTTCGACACTAACTTTTTTCTGGTAAATTTTATTGAAAAAAGCACTTATTCCAAACTTGTAGAAGACAAAATTTTCTACAAGAACCCAAAGTCGGGTACGTACTTATCAAAAATTTATGGTTATTGACTTTTAAAGCGCAATAAGTTTTAGTGGAAAAGTCTTCATAATCAATCTTTTGGAGAATTCAATAACAAACATTATTTTTATTTAACTTTAAATTTCGCGAACGATGTAATAGAACGAGGTTTGATTAAAAAAAAATAATCAACGAAAAAAAACAGTTGATGAAGTTACTCTATTTTTCTTGTAATGCAATTTTTTTTTTTATTTTTATTTCTCAAAAATCATAAACTTAAATTACTTAAATAAATCATAAAATTAAAGATGAGCGATTTATATGTAAAAAATAATATAGAACATTATCGAATAATCTTTTGTAGATTTTTGATATTTTTTTTGGATTTTAAGCCAACACCACCTTTCAAATGTTTTTTTTCTTAGCAAGACCTAAGCTACAAGTTTTATCTTTTTGTTGCATCTAATGGAAATCACTCGGAATAATTGCATACCCTGTCATAGTGAGGTTAAAAACCAACCGAAGTTAACAAAAAACACATTTTTTTTTTGGAAAATCTTAAAGTTAAAGGTGATTAAGTCTACTTTTTTACTCGTTTATTCCTAATACCCCTAGTTCAAATATAATTTTAAAACCATTTTGGATATAGGTAATACAAATCGTTACAAAAAAGTATTTAATAGTTTTTTTCATAAAAACGCAAACAAAAGTAAAGGGTTTTCCAATAAGAGGTGTTATTTTGATATTCAAAGAAAAATGGCATTTTTTGAGATAAATTATCGGATGTTTATTTCATTATAAGGAGGAAGGTATGCCGTTAATAATGGAACACAACATCAGCCAAATGGCCGCCATGACCACGCTTACAGAACCACATCCTTTTCCCATAACACCTCTTATTGGAAAACCCTTTAGAAAAACGCAAGAACACGAACAAATCCTCAAGAAAGCGGCTGCTGAACAAGACCAAATTTTGCGCTAACTCAGTCTTATACTCAGATTGAAACTCCATACAAAATTGCATTCAAACTTGGAGACTTTCCAAACTTTTGTCAGATGGGACATTTTTTACCCTTCATTGACTGGGTGGAAAAGGGATGCACTTTTTTCTTGCTTGACTCAAATTGTGGTAAAATATGTTTTAGAAAAAACATTTTTATTTTTTATTAGATACTTTAAGAATTAACGTGAGAAAATAATTATTTATAATAGAGAAAAAAAAATTAAAAAAAAATATTATAATCAAAGTGCTCACCATCGTATAGCACCATATTCTATATTTATCTATTAAAACCCATTTCACCTCAATCGGACGTTAACCTTATGTTCTAGAGCCATTTGATCGATTCGACAAAGTTCAGTAAAAGTCGATGAAAACGCATCGCAACTCTTTTTCGTTTTTGTTTTGCAGCCTAAGTGAAAAATCAAAATATTCACCATCGTATAAGCTCAACAAATACCTGTTTATATTTTTTCACCAAAATCGGACATCACTCTGATGTTCTAGAGATATTTAATTAGTTTTTAAAAAAAAGGCAGGAAAAGTCGATAAATACGAATGTTGTCCAGTGAAAAATAAGTGAATTATGGCCGAATCTGACATCGCCCTGATTATCTAGAGCTATTCCAACCGTTTAAGAAAAATCGATGCACACGTATGAATACTCTCGAACTTTGTTTGTGGGCCAGTTATTGATTAAGAAGACTTTTCCACTATATACATAATATATTTACTAAATTAATTATATTACGAACTTATTGCTCTTTAAAAGTCAATAAACTTAAAATTTTGAAAAGGGCCCACATTTGGGCTCTGTTAAATAAGTCATAGCTTCATTATATTGATCGTACAAAAAAACTTCCTATAACGAACTTGTAGAAAATTTTGTCTTGTGCAATTTTGATAATAAGTTTTTTTCGACAAAATGTACCAGACAAAAATTAGTGTCGAAATAAGGAAAAAATTGCAGATTTTTTGCTGTTTTTTTCTGTCAGCGAAGAGAACGGGGAGAGGGTGTGGTTGTGGAAATTGTATTTTTTAATCAGCCAAATATCCTATACAATATATCTACAAATTAGAACTACCCGACTTTTTGTAGGGATAAACATCTATTTATTGAATGTACTAATGCCCAATTTCGTTTTAACTTAAAATGTGTGCAGGAGGTGAATTTTTAAAAATGATGAATCTTGATGACAATCCCGGATTTTTATTCACTACGCATATGTCTCTTTCATAAAAGCGAGCGGGAGGAGAACATATCAATAGAAAAATTTCAATCGTTTTCTTTGTCTTGCATTTTTAAGACGCCTTTAAAATTTATTTAGAACAGAATGGGACTTTAGTTTATTGGCTCTTTTAAAACTGAAAGTGGTTGGTGCAAATGAAAAATACCATTTTAAGATTTAACAACCCAATTAATATTTAAAAGTGCTTGGAGAAACTGACCATAAGTCTTTCGTGTGCTTTTTATATTTTTGGTGATATTGACGAATTTTTCGTACAACAGAAGAAGAAGAAGAAGAAAAAGTAGGTAGAGTATAGCTTTTTGAAGCTGCAAAATTGGTTTTACACTATGGATAGATACCTAATAACTTCCCAAGAAAATCTGCGATCTGCAGATTATTTTGTATTATAAATTGCAACTCCTTCCTTAGTTCTCAAACACCAAACTTTAGGCAGTTTCTGTAGGCGCGCGTTAAACACGACCAAAAAATTACACATGGAGTATTTGAATTGTTTCATGAGCTGTATGACATGTTGCCACCATCTCGTTCATGTTCATGTCCTGCATTTTAAGCACAGCTGTATTTTCAGTGATCTCTTTAGCTTAAAATGTTCATTAAACATAAGTAAAAGAATTGCGACAAACTTAGCTGTGGTACTGTCCACATAGCTGAAGACAATTTTGTTTGAAAACTTAAGTTGTTTTCAAATAAATGCATTGTGTTATGGTGTAGCGTTCAATTTTATCAAACCATCAACTGTCAGCTGACAGCTGTCACGGTACGTCTTGTTATTCCTTGGCAACACCAACACCGTGCCTAACATATGGCGCCAAATTCAAATCTTGCTATAAAGTGTTTGTATAATAAAGGCATTAAATTATCATTTTTCTTCCTATAAAATTGTACAAGTTCCTTAAAGTTTTCTAAAATATTAATTTATTCGACAGTCTAATGAGTTTAATGAGCCTAAATAAAATTTAGAGAAGCTTACTATAGAAAATATATTTAATTTTCTTACGTGAATCATTTTGATTTATTTCATGTTCGTTCTCACATTGATTAACATAAAATTCGATAAAAAGAATCTGATTATGATGAATTGATTCTTATAATAAAATTTGTAGGTAAAATAATGATAATGATGTACCACAAGGTGTTGTCATCATTTTTCAACGCATTTATTTGCATACACTAATGACATGTATAATTAATTGAAAATCTATAAAGTATAATTAAGCATGATAATAGGTCTAGTTAAATTAATTGCCGAAAAATGCTTCTTTGTCAATATTCTAATTAATTATATATCTACTCGTTTTTTGACAGTTGAAATCTCATTTTTAAAACAATCAATTCTTGGAATCTTCTTAACTATTTCAAATAAATCAACCATTTTCTGATAAACATTTAAAAGTTGTCGTTGATTTTCTGTGAGTGAAAATTCTCTGCTCTGCTTCTACTTTTTTTAATTACCATTTAATTCATCTTGCCGTTTGTCTTAAAACGCTTTTTCGATCGCACAATTACTCTTCTTTTCACGCTTTTCTGGTTATAAGATGATTTTAAATTTGCACGATAAAGAAAAGATATACACTTTCTTTTGGGTGCATAGGAACTTCAGAAGGAAAACTATGAATGTTCAACCAGTTGCAGTTCTGTTCAGATATCGAACGGAGGCGAACTTTTTAAAGAAAAGCTAAATTAATTTGAATGGCAAATATAATTTCAAGTTGTTTGTAATTTTATTAAAAGCAATGGAAATTGCAAAACCTTCTTACGCGAAATAAATATATCAACAAAATATTTAAATAACATTCGGAACGTTTTGTAACGTTGGTTAAATTCTATTTCAGTGGATTATCGGAATGTTGTTAAACTTTTTAGTAAGTTAATTGTGCTAACTTTAATAGTATTTTTTGTTGTAAATGTAGCTAGTTCGTTGAAAATTCGATAATAAGTGTTAAAATGTATAAAAAATAAAAACATCAATACTTAAATATCGATATTGTGTACTCTGGACTTAAACTATTATTTTAAATCATATTAAGCTGAATTTTAAATCCAACTATTTAACTTTTAATAATTTAATCCAGTAACATTGAAATCTATTACCATCTATTAGAAATTGCACAGAAAAATATAATGAAAATAAATCAAAAAATCTTCATACAATAATCTGGCTTTTTTTTCTGGACATAAAAGTTTAAAGCAAATGCCGGAGATTTTGGTTTCTTTTTTATAAATTAAGCATTTTTTCTTAACGAAAAAAAATAAAATCCATCATTTTATTTGTGGAAAAAAATGTCAGAAAATAAGTTTTCGACTTATTTTAAAAAAATTCTTTTAATTATTTTAAGACGCAATAATAAAACAAAATTTGTTTTGAAAATTAATTTATATTTTATAACAAACTACAGTTTTCTGCAAAATTGGAGTACGCATTTAATTCTTACTAAAATACTACGTCCATGGAAGTGCACTTTTAAAAAAATATATTTTTTTAAATGTTATTTTAAAATATTTTTATGAAAACTTTTTAGTATACCAAATTGAGAAAATTAATAATTTCCATACAAAATCCTAATATCAAAACAAATCATCAGTCAGTTTTCAAAACATTAAATTTTCAAACAAAAAAAATTGTTTAACCATCTGAACCGCATTTAATGTCGTATCACTCATATAAAGTTTAATAAAAAATTGTAAAAACAAGCTTTTTCATAACCGCTATTTTTAGGCCTAAAACATGAATACCAAACACCCACAGAAAATACCCTAGATACGTTCAAAGAATATTGGCCCAACCGTTGAGGCTGCAGGTGCTTATGACAGACTGACTGACAGACAGACAGACACTCAGACACATTCTCCGAACCCATTTTTTTCGAGTTCGCTATCATCATTATGCCATGTTCGATTGTAATATGATTTTTTTTTTCACGAATACATAACTTACCTTAGTATTAGTATATAGTATCTATCTACCTATAAAATCGCAATCAAAAAGTGCCAAAATTTAGAATTCCATGATCTATATCATTATGTTTGAAAATACATTCAGCCTTATTGTGAAATTCACCCTGAAAAACTATTCGCCTGGTAGAAGTCTGTTTCCCCGGAATTTTGAAAGCTTTTAGAAATTTCGACCAAATGAATTTTCACTTCGAATTAACAGATAAATTTAGAATAAACGAGGCATGTTTATTCACTTCTTAAAGTAACTTCAATTTACTCCGGAACAAATTAAAACAATTTTGTTTTTTTTTCTAACAAAAAAAAAATCTTGATTTAGAAATCTTTTTGGTTAAAATTTTACAATTTTTATAGTTTATAGCTAGCTACTGCAACTTTTAAAATATCTTTTATTATTTTTTTTTATAATATCTGGATTCTCTGAGAAAATGTTTTATACTCCTTCAAGTAATTCAAGTAAGAGAAGTTAAACTATAAAGTGATGGAATCTAATCTGTCAAATCACAAATAAGGTGTGTTCAACAAACCTGACTTGTTGTTTGACAGATAGACAACTAGTCTTTTTCTCAGCAGATAAGCTGGTTTATTTTCAATGAGATTACAAAATTATGAATTATTGAAGTGAATTTAAGTGAATAGTTTTAGTAACTTCTATAAAATATTTGTAAACAATGCAATCCTAAAAAAAGGTTGTTTCAAGATCAAAGAAAAAAAAATCCGAACAACCCTGACAAAATAGAAGGCATTTGACTTAAATATATACTATGTTTGTACTTAGCTTTGTATCTAATTTTCTTTTCAATTGTGGTTTTACTACGCATTTAATAATTATTTTTTAATGCTTTAAATTTTGTATCGTGGTTCATTCGTCTCTAGTTTTTAACTATAGAATGATGTCTTTAGTTTTTGTTCTTCAAAATTTATATTATGTAAATATTATTAAAGTTATACTCAGAGAATGGAATAAAAATAAGTATGAATATGAGTATGTTTCGCCAAAAATGTTCGGCAAATTAACGTTTTGGCGGTGTTTCATTTCGCCGTTTTTCTTTTCGCAATTTCTTTATTTAGCATTTTATTTTTTGGCACTCCACGTTTTGCAATTTACGCTTATTTTTTTTTAATGATACGACCAATAAATAAAATTATCATTTCGCGTTTTTCATTTAGTTTTAAGATTATTTATGTAATTGAAGTTTACGTTTCACTTATTTTTATTTCGCATTTTGTTCTTTTGCTGTTTTTTGTTTGCGAATCTATCGTTCACCTTTTTTTTTTTATTTTCATTCAATTCTTTCGCAATTTGTTCGCTTCAATTTATTAATTAATTCGTCCGAAATTTTAAGGCATGTAATTTAATGAGGCGAAAAAATTGCAAAAGAATTAAATGCCAAACAAAACAAAGCTAAACAGTAAATTTTCCAATAATTTAAGTATAGCGTTTTTTTGTGTCAATGCTCAATTTGTCTTCACTCCTATTGGACTTGAAAGTCTCATTTATGAGGTTTTGTCAAAATGTTTCATTACTAAAATAATTAAATTCAAAACTTAAAGCGCTGCACAGACCGAAGCGATTAACGCAAATTACCAATTAAGGATTACAAATTAAAAGAAATGAAAGTGCAACTATCAAAATTTTGTCAAAATTAATGTTCAGGGCAGTAAATTATGTGCGAAGACAAAGTGAAAACTTGGCTTTTGCCCAATTTCATAATACGCTTTTGAACTTCAATTTTGGTTCAAACTTTAAAATAAACTGGCAGTAAACTTCAGATTAAGTTTAAACGAACACTGAGAAACTGGAAGTTAGTGACAATATTTTAGTGGGGTATGATTACAGGACATATTCAGAAAAAAATTGTTATAAAATAAGGGTCTGTTTCATGTGTTTGCATAACTTATTATCGATTTCTAAAAGAATTTTTCTTTGTTCCTTAACCCATGTTAAAAAAAAAATTATATGAAAATAAAAAAAGTTAAAGTTTCGGGGAAACCTTCAGCAGGACAAATGTGTTTTGCTTAAGCCACTTGTCAGTGATTTTGAATTTTATTATTGTTAGGGTAGTTGCCTCTATTGTCGAACATCTCCAGTTCTCGAACTGTTTAAGATTCCTCGTTATATTTTCCTTATTTTTTGGGTTTCCCCTTTTCCCGTTTAAACACTATTCAAACACAAGTTCTCATACTCATTTAAAAATTCGAACTCAAAAAACAATTAAATACAAAGAGTTTTTTTAAAGAGTTCGATAACTGAAGATGTTCGGGAACGGGTGCCACTACCCTACGTCCATAGTAAAATGTTAAGTTTATACTACGCATTTTCTGAAGAAAATCCACCAGAAGCAAAACAATAGCATGTTTTAAAAACTAGTGTTGGCTTAAAAATTGAAAATCTCAAGACATAAACAAGATGTCACTTTTATCATTGTATATACATTTCTATAGTATTTTCATGCTGAATAATCACCTCCCAGCCATCTTAAGGAACTTGTGAATAACACATTTTTAGTTTCGTGCATTTACTACTTGTAACCCTGACAACAGTCGTAACATATATTATTTTTGTTTTGTTTACGACTCTTGTCAAGGAAGTATGGATTATAGAGCCAATAAAATACATTATATATTATTATTTTGTTTCGTAGATGACTATTGTTAGGGTAACAGAATAGACACTTAGTAAATGTAAGAACCTCCAAATGTGCAGTTCACAACTTTCTTTAGATGGCGCTGCTCCATGGTTGTACTATAGAAATTTATATACAATGCTTTTATTCAAATTATGTTATAAATTCTGTTCTACACATTTGTCCCACTTATTTTTTCACTTGCGATTATAGGTACTATAAGGCAAGTTATGCATTCGTACAAAAAAAAGTTTCGAGATAACAATCAAACATGACATTACGAAAAAAGTAGGTCCGAAAAATAACCGTACCTACCATATAAGCGTAATTGATAATTCTATTTTTCTCGAAAAAAATACGATCAATGTTGATAAAATTTTATATGAGTGATTTGTTGCCAATGGTGATGTCCACCATTAATTTTTTTTTTCAGAATCAGCTTATTAACGGTACATGTTATAGAACCGTTTTTATTACTCTAACTATCTTTTGAACGGCTTCACCGATTTTAACGAAATTTAATATTCAAAAACAACTGCTTAACTGAAATGAAAATAAAAAAAAAAATTAAAAAAAAAGTTTTGTTTGAAAAAGTTTTTTTTTGTCAAAATTGATAATTAAAATTTTATCGAAAAAAATACAATTTTGTTAAAATTTTATACGAGTGATTTTTTGCCAATGGTGAATTTTTTTTCAGAATCAGCTTATTAACGGTACCTGCCATAGAACCGTTTTTTTTACTCCGACTATCTGTTGACCGGCTTCACCGATTTTAACGAAATATAATATTTAAAGAACTACTGCTAAACTAAAATGAAAATGCAAGACAAATTTGAAAAAAAAGTAATTTTTAATAAATGTTTTTTTTTTCAAAACCGATAATTCCAATTTTCTTGAAAAAAAATACGATCAATTTTGATAAAATTTTATACGAGTGTTTTTTTTGTCAAGGGTGATGTCTACCATCTATTTTTTTTTCGGAATCAGCTTATTAATGGTACCTGCCATAGAACCGAAATTTAATATTCAAAAACTACTGCTAAACTGAAATAAAATTCAAAAAAAAAAAAAAATTCAAAAAAGTAATTTTTGTGCCAAAACCGATAAATCTAATTTTCTCGAAAAAAATACTATAAACTTAGATAACATTTCAAGTAATTATATTTTTACCGAAAACTATGTCTTTCATATAAAACTTTTTTCATTCCATACATTTGTTTATAAAAGATTTTTTTAAAAGATAAATATTTCAAAATATAATATACTGAAAATCTTTTCTTTATAAAAAAGCTGGTCAAATAAATTTTACAGTCGTAAACACAAAAGTAACTTGACCCAAGGGGAAGTTTGTGCGACCCAGTCGTGCTCTTTATTTTTAAATCATAGTAAATGGTGGCAACACTGGAAAAATAACTTTACTGTGTAACAAAATCTTTCTTAGAATATGTTCAGGAATCATACGCCAATGAATTGTCTACCTGTTACGCCCCGTATTTCAAAGTATTTCTTCAGTCTTCAAGCATTGTTTCGCCGTGGAACTAAACAGCTACAAAATAACAAAATTTCTGATTTCGTTGTGTTATGAAATAATATGATATAAAAAGTCAAAATAGGATTTATTTCTATTCGTAATCCCATTAACGCGGAAATCAAAATAAAATTATTGTGAAAACCCAAATATGATTGCCTATGCTTTTGAATACAGTAAACCATTTTTTTCATGTGACGTGTACATTATTCCAGATCTTGTAATATAATTATTAATGTCTTATATAAAATAATAAAATTATACAAATACATATGAATAAAGTTAAATCAATTTTAAATTCATTCACCGAAAAATATAACTATCAAAAAATTAAAACTAGATTTGTTGTGCACTAGGTAATGATGTAAATATTGTTACTAATAATAATTTATTAAATGCACGAACAAAAAAAAAAAAAAAAACCAAATACGATTTAACAAAGTTTTTTTCCAGATTTTACTGCTGATCTTAAGCATTTCATCATCAATAATTGCTTCACATACTCCACATCTAAACGCATCGAATTCTTCATTTAATATTTTCTCCAAAGGCATGCCGATGCAATTTGTGCAACCATCAGACATGAGGCCCCTTAAACCATCAAACCACAGATTAATTAACATGCAACATATGCACACACCACCAGCAATGCATCATGAAACTCTTCACCTACTGGAGCATCTCGGAGTACAACCTAATTACTACAATCCACGGAACACAAAAGGGAAACTTTTTTCGCCCCACTGGCGTTTGCCTGACAATCATTTTGAACGCCTTCCGATAGATCGTTCATCGTTTAGTAATCAAATACCACGTCCTCCACGGTTGACACGCACTCTGAGTGAGAATCGTAGGCGTTACGTTGAAACTGTATCTGAGCAACCAAGACCATTCAATTTTCCGCTTGAAGGACCACAACCATCTGAATTCAAGAAGACTAAAAAATCAAAGAAAAAAGAGAACAAAGCTAATAACATTCAAGATATCTTAAGACAGGAACCAGTACCGAATGTTAATCAATATCAAATGCCGGTCGGGATTCATATATCAGGATCGTTTAAAAATCTTAAGAACAGCGGAATATCTAATGTGTTTCGAAAGTATGTTCAGTTAAAGCCACAGGTAGCAGCGAGTGAAGCCAATTACCAGCGAATGGCCTTTGATCCTTTCTATCCTTACAAACCGAAATCCTTGAATGATATAAATTCACTTGCAATGAAGCAATTGGGTTTGAATCGCAAAAAGAAGAAGTCTAAGAGCACTGCTACTCCTGGCTTAGTATTCCAACCAAGTGGTCAAAGACCCGTTGCAGCGGATTATTATTTAGACGCACTTAGAATTAATAATTCCTTGAACAGCTTTGGGTCTCAACGGAACTTGAAACACGAACCGTTTAGTCTAAAATTAGAAGTTTATCCAATTCGCAGTGGAAAAAAAGCACCTAATCCACCATTAGCTGGAGTCCCATTTATGACAACTATGCAGCCAATTCATCAGAACTTCCAACCATTTTATTCGCCTTCACAAATAGGAACACCATATGGCATGCCAATTGACAATGGTCCGAGCTATTTCAACTACAAGCAAAACCCACAACGGTATAAGAACAAATTGGCTCATTCACCAAGCCTCTACTCAAGTACTTATCAACGTGATAAGTCTCCCTTGGAGTCAGATGGATTGACAGATGAAGTTAGCAAATCACGCGGCAAGAAATCGAAATCCAACTCAAATCAATTAATGGTGCATCTAAATGTTTTTCCAAGTAAAAATGAAAATGGAGTTGCCCAGTTGCAACCACAAAACCATTTGTACGATGTTATTCATGCAGATGTTCATGAACGTCGTTCAGGGGATGTAAACGTAGCCAAAAATGATACATCAACTTATACTGACTGCGATGTTGGTGATAAATTATTCGAAGATGATATTGATTCTACTGAGACTTATAATACTGCCAAAGACTTTCCGGTAATTGTAGAAAACTATACACAAACAAGAATTGAACACCCCCTAGAATTGAGATCAAATGAGACTGTCAATGGGACTGGGAATGCTGTTCATAAGTTTTCCACTTTTCGGTTTCCGGTTGAAAATATGTTACAGTTTCAGGCAAACGATGCTGTTATAAATAATTAATCTATTTATTAGTTTATTTATTTAAAGATAGAAATAATTTTTGTTTTGTAAACCCCTTCAGAGAAACAAATAAAGAATATTTTATACAGCAATAACACCAAATATCATATATTTAGAGCTTTGATAAAGTCAAAAGAGCACCCACATACACTATATAATAGAACGTTTTCGGGATAAAAAGCAAACACCGATAAAATGTTACCGAAACGGTATCGGACAAATTTTTGTGTAGAGTGTCACCATTAGTAAAAAAATAATTTTCTTCAAAACACACAATAATTTATCAATAATCACTTTATATTCCTTTCCCCACCCACCCCCTTCTCGGTTCAGCTCCCTGAAGTCAGGACATTTTGTATGTTAACTCCATAAGCAGTCTGAACAATATTCCAAAGGAATGGCTTGGATCCCTGCTCATGCACCCTAAAGCCCCTTTATTGACTGGATTAAAGGTAAGCGTGGAATGTGTTGCGTTAATTTTTCCAGTAACAAGTCAAATTGGCCTATTCTTCTTCTTCTTAGTTCTTTTCATTTTTGTTGCGGTTCCAAAATGTGCTTGCAGAATGCAGTGAGAACACTGATCCATCAGCCAGAGGCCCTGCTTTCAAGGTCTTAGCCGTCGTCGGTCGATAGTTGATAAGTATAAGCGAGGAGGTTTACTCTTTTAAATTCTATATTGTGTATACAAACTAACCATCAGTGTAAACGACCCACAAAGGAGGGCAACTTTGGTGCGTCGTCGGAGGTAGTAAATTTCGCGTTGCGTTGGTGCGAAATGTCATCATATCGAACACCCATTTCACACACCTTGGTACACGGAAAGGGACTTGGAGGAGCAATGATTAAAAAAACAGTCAACCGAATTGATCACATCTAAGCCAATCATGCTTCCAGTATCTTGGATGTCTGAACATTCTGTGGGACAAACATATACTTGAACCCATGGTAGTATCTCGAATACGTATGCAGATATCCATGAAGATTTGATATCGCGATGCTAAAATCGAAAGAGACCGCAAGAACTTTTGTTGGCAACGTTTCTACCAATTTATCAACAAGTCTGCTACCATCAGCAAGTACATTGGGCTAGAGGACATTGTCAACAAGATGTTAGAAATGCCGCCACTTAAGCACGATAAGTCGCGGTCAAGGCCTTAAAGCCAGAACGGAAGCCTGCCGACATGAGAAGATTGGTGCTATGGATCTGGAAGTTACATTTTTCTATAGCCTGCTTAATGGCGGAGATGCCCATTGTGCCGCTACTAAACGGCTAACTCCATCTAACATTTCCGTCCACCGACGTAAATGAAGTACAGTAAGCTATTGCCAAACTTAAATCGTATCGTACACAGGTACAGACGGTCTTCTAACCGAATTGTTCAAAGATCTGACATGCACCAACTACAGAGGAATTAGCCTCATTAACGTCGCGTCGAGTCGCTTGTAAAATCTTGTCGGCTTATAAAATATATGTCAACAAACTGATTGACCGTATTAACACTTTGACAGATTTCCGTCCAACTACTCTTTATAGTGTTTGCATAGACATAATCAGCAAATGAGCTGGTGCTGGTCCTTTCGCCAGTATTGAATGGGCGGTGGTGATAATAGGATTGGCTGTTAATGAAGACAAAATGAAATATTTGCTATCTACGAGTAAGGAATCGCAACATCATTAACTCAGACAAAACATTACGGTGGATAGAGGATAGATACAACTATGAAGTAGTCATGGACTCTGTCTACCTGTGATCTACTATTACAACGAAGAATGATTCAATGCAGCGATCAAACGAAAAAATACTTTTGCCAATATTTGTTTCTTCGGACTCAGAAGCCATTTAACTAGTAAGGCATTTTCCCATAGAACCATGGAGACTAGTCCTGCCGTAAAGGGCAGAAGCATGGACTTTGAACGATTCGGATGAACAGTTACTTAAGTGCTTCGAGAGAAAGGTTCTTCGAGTGATTTTCCTGGGTATATAGTATATTAAAGGTATATGGAGATGAAAATTCAATGACGAGCTTTACGGACTTGTACAGCGATATTAACCTGGTCAAGAAGCTGAAAATGCAGCGGCTGAGATGGCTGGGGAACGTGTCTTCGAGTCCAATCTTTATAGTGTTTGCAGCAATGGAAGACCCACCAACAGATGGCGCACATAAGTGGAAAGTGAATGCTAACAAGGAAAAGAGTTGTCTCGAAAGACATACCAACTGACAAGTTTAGCCCTTGTAAAGAACGGCTGAGAAGCCATCCTTACGTGTCTTAAACACGAAGAGCAAATGACTTTGTGTTTCCCTGTACCTAAGTATACGAATTTTAATCTTTGAAGCATATCGGGAGCCTGGAAATTCGTTGAGACTTCGTCCGTGGCAAAACTTTTCCTTCGTTCTTTAAGTCTGGGTCGATTTCAGACGATGACCTTATCGTAGGTGAACAGTTTTTCGTTTTCTTATTTATTACATATATTTGATGGACTGCACTCGGCCATTTAAAACCTTCGTTAAATCACCATGCTTTGGTCTCGAATCACTCTTGACTTTATCTCCAATTTTTCACTTTCGCTACTCCACTTTCTCGCTATACACTTTCTCTCGAAATTTTTTACCAACAATTTATGAGAACATTGAAGGAGGCATAATTCCAACAACTCGAACTCTACAAATCTTGATAGACCTATTGAAATACAAAATCAAATTACGTTAACGTTCCATTCTTCCAAAATACACTGAGTTACAAAAAAAGTGGCGCACCTTGAAATTTTGCAACATTTTGAAGTAACTTAAACAAATAAACGTTTTTCTGGTACAGTTTTGTTTATTAACATAAAAGTAAGTCATTCATGTAATAAAAAACGAAAAAATAGGAAGAACTTAGAAATAAACCATAAATTAAGGAAAATGGGCATAAACTTCAAAACTTGAAATTTTACATTTTTTTTTTTTTTAAACTAGTCCTTGTTTCTTCAATAGTGGGTATTGCCTCCACGAACATCTAATAAAGCTTTAATTCGCCTGGGCATACCTTGGATAAGGTTGTCAAAATGATAACAACACATCAAAAAGTATGACTGCGCCACTTTTTTTGTAACTGAGTGTATATATAATAATAATTTTAGGAAGTTAAGATCATTATCTTGAGAGAAAACGTCGTGCTTGTTAGCCTTATAGTATGTGCATGTGCATTATCTCATTACATTATCATTACAGTACGGGTATTAGACTTCTACAGCTCATCCGCTGGCTCGATTTATATAACATTGGACAGTTCGTCTAAATATTTAAAACTCTCAAAACGGTAACGCCTGTCCCTCTCGTTGCTTCCACTTCCAACAAATTATGTTACTTTTGCAAGATGATGTTTGAGTACACGTATGGTTGATGGTATCATGAGTCATGAATGCCCTTCACTTCACTAGAATCGTGCAGCCGCAGCCGCAGCGAGAAGATAGAGAAAGGATTAAAGAATTAAGGGTATTAGACCAGCATTTGTTGCGGTAAATTTAACTGTAACTCTATCGTATTGCCGTTCACGGATATTTGACGACGTCGCTCGATGTTGATAGTCTATGGCGGCCATGTTGTTCTTTTGGCGTCTGTCAAATTACTTATTAATTTACTGTAATTATCAAGCTATCTATTGTCAAACTAAACAATTTAATGGATCAAAAGGTATCAATGTTGCTATCGTATTCTTGACCTGCTATAAAACACTGATCCATGATGTGATGCTGTAGTTCAAGCTTTATATCTAAACGAGCTTTGAAATTCCGCACTAAATGTTGCCAAAACGAACAATAAAAACACACTTAATGGTTCATTTTTATATAATTCGTTTATTGAAGGCTTTTTTTTAAAAGAAACACTGGTATAAAAGTAGGTACAACACTTAAATTTAGATAACGTAAAAAAAAAACAAGGAGTAAACGCAGAAACAGAATCATAAGCCAACCAAGATAAGGGGTTTAGATAGAAAGGATATTTTGTTCAGAATAATCAACTAAAGGTCAAGTTTTCATTTCGACTTGACTTGACAAGTTAAACAAACACAATATGCAAATAGTTTTACAATAATTCTTATAATTTATTAATAACAAAAACCTATCTCAATAATTATTTTACATAATAACGGTAAGTGCTCCGTCTTTTTGGGGAAAAGGAAAAGGGGAATAAGAAAAAGGGGCTACACACTGCAATGACTAGAAGAATCTAGCCCTAGTCAAGTTGTTCCATCTACCTATGCTAGATCTTGAACCTTAGCTGGGGTTTGAAAAGGTTCTTAGTGTTTTTTTTTGTAATTGGCTTAGAAGACTACTACTGCTCATTTCCGTTCGTTTCATCCTTTAGTAGACCAAGCGGTTATTTGGAACTGGGTATTTGTAACCGTCGATTGGCGGCAAGTAAGTTGGACCTGGAGTCGATGTCAGGGGCAACGCTGGGGTTGTCCTTGGTGGAGGAGGTCTAGTTGTTGGGATCGGGGTTGTTGGCCTGGGAGTTGTCACTGGTGGTGGAGGTCTGCGAGTTGTAGGTGGCAAGTATGTTGGCACTGGAGTTGTCGGTTTGCGAGTTGTAACTGGTGGTGGTGCTCTAGTAGTAGGTACAGGCCTGGGGGTAGTGGGTGGCAAGTAGGTTGGCACTGGAGTTGTCCTTGGTGGTGGAGGCCTTGTTGTGGGCCTGGCAGTTGTTGGTCTGGGTGTTGTCACTGGTGGTGGTGGCCTACGAGTTGTGGGTGGCAAATATGTTGGCACTGGAGTGGTAATTCTGCGGGTTGTTACTGGTGGTGGTGGTGCCCTTGTAGTAGGAACTGGCCTGCGGGTTGTTGGTGGCAAGTAGGTTGGCACTGGAGTGGTCCTTGGTGGTGGTGGCCTTGTTGTGGGCCTGGCAGTTGTTGGCCTGGGGGTTGTCACTGGTGGTGGTGGCCTACGAGTTGTGGGTGGCAAGTATGTTGGCACTGGAGTGGTAATTTTGCGGGTTGTTACTGGTGGTGGTGGTGCCCTTGTAGTAGGAACTGGCCTGCGGGTTGTTGGTGGCAAGTAGGTTGGCACTGGAGTTGTCCTTGGTGGTGGTGGCCTGGTTGTGGGCCTGGCAGTTGTTGGCCTGGGGGTTGTCACTGGTGGTGGTGGCCTACGAGTTGTGGGTGGCAAGTATGTTGGCACTGGAGTGGTAATTCTGCGGGTTGTTACTGGTGGTGGTGGTGCCCTTGTAGTAGGAACTGGCCTGCGGGTTGTTGGTGGCAAGTAGGTTGGCACTGGGGTGGTCCTTGGTGGTGGTGTCCTGGTTGTAGGTCTTGGAGTTATTGGCCTGGGTGTAGTCACTGGTGCTGGAGGCCTACGAGTCGTAGGTGGCAAGTATGTTGGAGCGGGGGTTGATGGTGGTAAAGGAGCTCTGGTAATTGGTTTAGGGGTAGTTGGCCTGGGAGTAGTGACTGGTGGAGGTGGTCTGCGAGTTGTAGGTGGTAAATAAGTTGGCACTGGAGTTGTCAGCTTACGTGTTGTCACTGGTGGTGGAGGAGCTCGTGTTGTTGGAATAGGTCTACGAGTTGTAGGGGGCAAGTATGTTGGCACTGGAGTTGTAACCCTACGAGTGGTGACTGGAGGTGGTGGCCTACGTGTAGTGGGAGGCAAGTAAGTTGGTACTGGAGTTGTCAACCTACGAGTTGTTACTGGTGGTGGTGGAGCCCTTGTTGTTGGAACTGGACGACGCGTCGTTGGTGGCAAGTATGTTGGCACTGGAGTTGTTCGTGGCGGTGGAGGCCTGGTTGTAGGTCTTGGAGTAGTTGCCCTTTGTGTTGTCACTGGTGGAGGTGGCCTGCGAGTAGTAACTGGGACCGGGGGCAAGTAGGTTGGAGCTGGGGTTGATTTGGGTTGTGGACGGGGTGTGGTTGGAACAGGCTTGTAAGTTGATGGGGGAGCTCTTGTTGTTGGCCTTGCAGTTATGGGTCTGGGAGTTGTGACTGGTGGAGGAGGTCTACGAGTGGTGGGTGGCAAGTATGTTGGCACTGGAGTGGTCAGCTTACGGGTCGTGACTGGTGGTGGTGGTGCCCTTGTAGTTGGAACCGGACGACGGGTAGTTGGTGGCAAGTAAGTTGGTGCTGGAGTTGTCCTTGGTGGTGGAGGCCTAGTAGTTGGTCTTGGTGTGGTTGCCCTGGGAGTAGTCACTGGTGATGGTGGCCTACGAGTAGTGGGTGGCAAGTATGTTGGCACTGGGGTTGTCAACTTACGAGTTGTCAGTGGTGGTGGTGGTGCCCTAGTGGTTGGAACTGGCCTGGGAGTTGTAGGTGGCAAGTATGTTGGAGCTGGAGTTGTCCTTGGTGGTGGAGGCCTTGTGGTTGGTCTTGGTGTGGTTGCCCTGGGAGTTGTCACTGGTGGTGGTGGCCTACGAGTAGTGGGTGGCAAGTATGTTGGCACTGGAGTTGTCAATTTGCGAGTTGTCACTGGTGGTGGGGGAGCTCTTGTGGTTGGCACTGGCCTGCGAGTTGTAGGTGGCAAATATGTTGGAGCTGGAGTTGTCCTAGGTGGTGGAGGCCTGGTTGTTGGCCTGGCAGTTGTTGGTCTTGGAGTAGTGACTGGTGGTGGTGGTCTGCGAGTTGTAGGTGGCAAGTATGTTGGCACTGGAGTTGTCAGTTTGCGAGTTGTAACTGGTGGTGGTGCTCTAGTAGTAGGTACAGGCCTGGGGGTAGTGGGTGGCAAGTAGGTTGGCACTGGAGTTGTCCTTGGTGGTGGAGGCCTCGTTGTAGGTCGTGGAGTTGTTGGTCTAGGAGTTGTTACCGGTGGTGATGGCCTACGAGTCGTTGGTGGCAAATAAGTTGGCACTGGAGTTGTAAGTTTACGAGTGGTAAATGGAACTGGTGATGTAGCTGGTCTTGTTGGGTATGTCAAGGGGTTGGCTGGGGAAGGATAAGTGTAACCAGTTGGTTTTGGTTTCGTTGTTGTTTGTGTTGGCCTTGGTTGAGTAACTGGCACATATGGTGTTGTTCTCACAGTCGGTGGTTGAGTTGGCCTGTATGTGGTCCTGGCAGTGATTGGAACGTAAGGAGTAGTTCTTACAGTAGTTGGCCTGTATGTGGTCCTAACCGTGATTGGTACATAAGGAGTTGTCCTAACTGTTGGCGGCAATGTTGGTCTAGCCGTTGTCGTTGGGGAAGGATAAGTGTAACCAGTTGTTTTTGGTTGTGTAACTGGGACATATGGTGTTGTTCTAACTGTTGGCGGCAATGTTGGCCTAGCCGTTGTTTTTGGTTGTGTAACTGGCACATATGGTGTTGTCCTCACAGTTGGGGGCACATAAGGAGTTGTCCTAACTGTTGGTGGCAATGTTGGTCTAGCCGTTGTCGTTGGGGAAGGATAAGTGTAACCAGTTGTTTTTGGTTGTGTAACTGGCACATATGGTGTTGTCCTCACAGTTGGTGGCACATAAGGAGTAGTCCTAACTGTGGGCGGCAATGTTGGCCTAGCCGTTGTTTTTGGTTGTGTAACTGGCACATATGGAGTTGTCCTAACTGTTGTCCTTGCTGTGATTGGCACATAAGGTGTTGTTCTTAATGTTGGTGGTTGAGTTGGCCTGCTTGTTGTAGGATAGGTAAATGGTTTTTCGGGTGTTGGATAAGTGTAACCAGTCACAAGTTTTTGTGTTGGTCTAGGAGTAGTACGCTCTGGAATGTATTGAGTTGTTCTCTGAGTAATTGGCACATATGGTGTACTTGGTTGAGTTGTACGCACAGGTACGTACTGAGTTGTTCTCTGAGTGATTGGTACATATGGAGTTGGCTTAGATGTTGTGCGAATTGGGACATATTGAGTTGTCTTTTGAGTAATTGGCACGTATGGTGTACTTGGTTGAGTTGTACGCACAGGTACGTACTGAGTTGTCCTCTGTGTTATTGGCACGTATGGTGTTGTGCGTTGAGTTGTTCGCACAGGTACGTATTGAGTTGTCTTCTGTGTGATTGGCACATATGGTGTAGTTCTTTGTGTTGTTCTTGGAGTTGTTACAACTTTTTGGGTTGTAATTGGTCGATAAGGTGTCGTCTGCGGGACATAAACGGTTGTCTTCCTGGTAGGCTCTGTAAACGGTACTTTCGGTTTTTCATAATTATAACCATCGATTTCCCTTGTCTGTCGTACTAAATCAGCTTCCGAGTTTGGAATCTATTGGAAGATGCAAATTCAACCGTATATATGAATAAAATAAAATATATGGTGTAAGATTTTTTACCTCAAGTTCCGCGCAGAAGCCAACGGCGCAAAGAGCCAATAGCAGTATAGCGCTCTTCTGTAAATATAAAAATATAAAAAAAAAACATTAGATCAAGAATTTCGACAGTAAAGATTTTTTGCTATATCGATAAAATGCAATTCTGACAAAAAAGAACATGAGTTTTATCTTGAAATGTATCCGAAACAAACTAATTCAATACACTGTATTGCAACCTTAATAAGTGGCCAATACCTTTCTGTTATTTAAAATTTGACTTCGGTAATATTGACACTGTCAACATCTTGCAACTCTACATAAATAAATTCATTTAACGCAACGCACCTATCAATTAACATTTCAAATTGCAATATCTTCGTATCAGCTACCTATGAAGTAATTTGCTTACCAACATGTCAACATTGATCTGCAAATATGATTTAAGAAACATGCGATCAGAGATACCACATCGCGTTATTGGCCCTCCTCGTGCGTGTAATATTAGCATTTCCTAAACATTTTGTCGTTTAACTGTCGGTCGGCGCATGGTCGATTCTTTGTGTAAATAAATTATGTCCATCCTAGGTTAAACAGATTATAGCCACCGCACAATCTGAAGGTCGTATAAGTTCAAGTTCGACTGTGGTAAGTTGCATCATTTGTTAGATTCAAATAGTAATTTGCGTCGTCTGAGCCTCCACAAAACAAGTTTAATTTGAATTTAAAATAATTTCCAAACTGGTATCAGATGTCGCTAATAAACTTAAAAATTCGGAGATTACTCCCTATATATTTAGATTTCCTAATATCGTTGTTAACAAAAAACGAATAACCTGGTCTATATATTTGTTTTTTTAACCGAACATGTTTGGACAGTTGTGTGCGGTCTTACATGATAAGTAGAAAGCCTTGAAGACGTTGAACCCATCAACACTTTGATTAGGCTGAAATTTGCATATACCCGTTGACCATTTGACATTTCGAAGGTAGTTCTACCGAAAGGGAAAGTTGATTCTGAGACGAGGTGTTTATTAATGAGCTTCTCACTTGGACATATTCCCGTTCCCATCTTTTGGATACATTTTTCCGACAGGTTTAAAAGAATATTCCAAAAATGGAAAAAGTAAAAGTGATCGGGATTCTTTTCATGATGATTACACCACAATAAAAAAACATGTTTAACTAATTATAACTCTTAAATCTATCTTTTGGATATAAATAAAAAAAAAATTGGGGAGCTAATGAATAACCTGATTTTTCTATTTGAAAATTTAAGTTCCGCATGTTAGCCTGTGTTATAAACACAGAAGATATTAAATATTTTGTTTAAACTAAAATTTGCATATCTTAAAAAATTCTATCTTTAAGTTACATAACTACATGAAAATATGTGTTTTTTTGGGTGATGATTTATGTCGATTTGATATCGAAACATGAATTTAAGAACTTGATATTTTATTTAAATCTGAAGGTCAGTTAATGACGGGTTTCAGCCACTTAAGTATCTCAGAAAATAAGTTTTATCCAGGAACACATTTGATGACAGCATTGGACTTAATTTAATACATCAGGGGTATAGCTATACTAGTTTGCATAAAGATTGTTTTATTTAAGAACAGGTAATCTGAATTCTTTTTAGTTTATTTGCATTATAAAAATGTATTATATATATATTTTTTTTTATTTAAAGTTAATTTTTGTTTTTATTATTTATGATATATGACAAGAATTAAGCATTGATTTTAAAACTATATTAAAAACTTACTGGTTTAATAATTTAGGCTTAAAATCAAGTTGTCTTTTTTACTCAAATGTTTTAAAAGATGGCTGAAAAATTCATAGTAAAATTAAAGCTAAATTTTTTTATATGAAACTTTTAAAATATATTTCGAAAAAAGGCGATATTTTAACTTCAGAAATAAAGGAAATTTATTAGTAGTGAAACGATTCTCCTTTAATGACTATTGTTCAGTTCCACCAAAATACACTTAAAAGAATATTATTTAACGGAGTAATAAAACTTGTTGGCATTTTAACTTAAGTTAGGGGTTGCACCAATATTAGGATGTAAATTTTAAAAAATTAGGAAACGATGCCAACCCTGTCCTTTTATTCACCACACTTGGTCTCTTTCATTAGAGTAAACAAGAGGAGACAAAATGGGACTTTAGTTTATTGACCCTTTTAAAACTGGAAGTGGTTGGTGCAATTGAAAAATGCCATTTTAAGATTAACAAACCAATAAACATTTAAAAGTGTTTAGAAAAACGGGCCATAAATCTAAATATTCTGTTGGTGTTAAGACTCCAAAGAACTCTCTTTTACAATATCTTCATGAGAGAATTCCATGACCGTCATAAACTTTATGTAGTGAACCCAACAAATATTGAGTGTTTCAACTGTTCTCTGTTCCCCAATAGAGGAAGTAAATGTGTTTCGGAAAAACAAAATTACGGCGGCGTCGTGGATAGCAACCACAATGTGGTTGTTATGAATCTCAAGCTAAGAACCGCAGCTGTCTAACTACCATCACTGGCTGCAGTAAAAAGTTCCAAATCATCCACTAAATGAAATTTACAATTCAGCAATTGATATAAGGTGTAGGGTAAATAAAGAGTGCTTTTATAGAGGCTGAATCCCGAACCGTTAAACGTTAAAGGCTTTCAGTATTTCATATGTGTCGTAGTTTTTAATTATCGTTACACATTACCCGTGTTTTTTTTTTGTTTGGAAAAGCTATCCGTAGTGAAGTAGGATTTTCCATACAAAAATCTCACTGCGGATCACTACCGATAAATGGAGAAGTCAAATCTCACTGCCGATAAATTTTCGACTTTCATTCGAGTATCGATAAATATTTTTGTTATTAATGGTACGAATGATAAATTATTGTATCTCGATAGGGGTATGTTCGTAAAGTTGTAGTGGCTTTTAAAATGTAATTTTGTTTTATGTTCGATAGCCCACAAACATACCCAAATCTCGAAACAAATTGTCTAATTTTTTTTAAAGGAAAATCTGAAAATGTATACATAGGAGGAAAATCTGCCATTTCCATCCAAAAATGTGCTTTTGTTGCATTTTTCATACTTCCTCGAGTAAAAAAAAAGTAAACATTATCTTGTCGAACCTAAATTTAAGTTCTTTTTTGTTTTAATTGTTATTAGGTTTTGCTCAGTTTTGCGATTTGTCACTTTGTGGTTGGACAGATTTGCACAAATTTAATTTTGACATTTGCTAAGTATTCAGTGTGAACTGTCATCAGCAATTTACAGCTTTGGACATTTTCTCACAAATCCTATTTTGACATTTGCACAACATTCAGTACGAACTGTCATCAGAACAATAATATATCTTTGAAACTTTCAAATATGTACAAATTCAGTTCTGACATTCTGAATATTCAGTGCAAACTAACTGTCATAAGAAAGCAATAATGTTTCGGCTTCTTAAGACCAGTTATACGATCTTGGTTCAATAGTTGTGATTCAAATCGGGTTTAAGCATTTAATTGACTAAGGGCCAATTGTTCAAACATTTGAACCGCAGTTCAGCCATTTTTATCTTCCAAACTTGGCCAATTAACTAAGATCTATATCTGGTAAAAGATACATAATAAGAAACTGCAAGAGTTTAATGACAGTTAAGCCCTAAGGGCCAGTTGAACAATCGTGGAAATCAGTTGTTTAAAAATTTGAACCACGATTATACAACTGGACCTATATTACATACCTGAAACTTGAACAATCGTTAATACGTTTTGGTTTAAAGTATATGTTTAATTTTTAGTTCCAAATATGAAAGAGACAATAAAAAACTGAGTGTTCCAGAAATTCTAATAGAATCTAACAATTTGCTATTGTGTTAATTTTTGTTGCTGCAAAATAACAAAATTGCAATCATGTTAGTTATATGTTTCCCCAGTTTTATCATGGGGCTTTGTTAAACACTTCTAGAGGTAAGGGTCACACGGACCGTTAAGAACGGAGATACCGTCAAACAAAGAGCGTCTGTGTATGTGTCAATCGAATTTCTCTTACGGGTGGCGCAAAAACTATCATACGATGTACTTTGGCTGTATTTTTGATTCTACTGTGACAATTGTAAAGTAAAAAAGCACGAAATAAATGTGTCAACAAAACATGTATCGCTATAATTGATTCGATTTTTTTTTTCATCCATAAACAAAATTACCGTCGGGTCAATACTTTTGCGCCTAGTTGCGTTGCAACAGTGGACGAAGAGATTTACATTTCAAGTAGCGATGTAAAAATAAAATATTCTAAATTCGTTAACTTTCTTAAAACCCACGGAACACTTTGCTTTTTGAAACGCTTTGCTTTTGAAAAATTCAATCAACCATTGGAAATTTTTTATACCTACGTCATTTAATTTTAATCGTTCAAAAATTGTCTTTTTAAATGTTAGTTAATGTAAAAAAATGTAAAACTTTTTGCCTCTGTAAGAAAATGCTGTTCTCGGGTTATCTTTCTATCTACATATAGCACTTGACAATAGGAACCCAAACGAAAACTTAGTTCAAAGTTCACATTCATTAGTAGCAATTGTTGGAATGTTAAACATCTTCCCATCAAGATAAACAGCCTTCAGATTACCCAAAGATTATATCTACGTCAATAATTGAATTAACGAATAGCTACATCGTGTGCATTCTTTTGTAAAGGGCAAACTATGTTACCTTCCAACTGTTTTTGTTTTTCCTCTTGCAAATATATTATATAAGTTGAGATTTTCTGGAAACCTAACATTTCTAATCGACTCATTCAGTCGTCTTGTCAATATTGACACTAATCTTTGTATAATCGACTAAGTTTGGCATCTTTAACTACCCCTTCCAATCATCACCAACAATTGCAGTCATATCATCTTTGACTACTGTATTGCATATTTACATGGCCATTAATAGTTTTTTTTCGCATATTTTCCACTACTGACCGCATCAAAGCATTTGCGCAGGCGCATGACACCTCTTTGTGTGCAGAAAAATCATGCAAAAAAAAACTAAAAAGAAAAATTATACAATTATCGATGGCACCTACATTACATCAAAGTTCAATTCAATTATGTAAACACAAATACATCAACATCAACATTTTCAACAACCTGATGGACACACTCGTTTTGAACAACTTTGTGGTTTCCATACAAATGTGTCACGATGTGCCTCAATAAAAGCTTTTTTTTTAGCAAAAAAAAAAAAAAAAACAAAAAAAAGGTAAAAGAGTATCCAACAATTTTCTTATTATTCGTCGAGGACAAAAGGCAGTTTCTGATGTATCTGCATCGTCGGCATTCTTACGTATATGCATTGGATGCTGTAATCCCGACAAATCTTGCAACGAGGTCATAGTAAATTTTCGGAGAATATATTCGGTTTAGTTGACGGATAATTATTTTATCTTCATCAACATTTATGAGATACTTAGAGTTTCTTGAATGCAGTCTGCAATATTGGTATTTGCAAATATCATAAAGATCAACATTATATCAATAAGAAAATTTGAATATAAATACCATAATGTATATTCATCTTAAAAAGCAATTAACAGAAGACAAGTTTTTAAGTTAAGCCATGTCGTTAATTTAACAACTGTTATTTCCACATCCACATGATGCCTGTTAAAGAGTTGAATATCTTCCTACAGGGTATGCAAGGTATTACCTTACCACTCGTTAGCCATGAAGGCATCCAACTCGTGTGTAAGACTGCCCTAAAATAAAGCTTTAAGCTTCCTTTTTTTTCTTGAAGATTTATTTAACGTATAGGTCATGGTTTAGTTGGACAGACAATAGAATTATGTTTTATTTAATAATAATGTAAGATAAATGTTAACGAGTAATAAATCATTAAGTTACCATGATAGAGAGATGCGGCTTCCGATTACCTGATGAAATTTTATTCCATTATTAATCATAGCCAATAATTACAAATAGTAAAAAAATACTTTTTTATTTCGGTCATCTATTCATCTAAGCCGTCATTTGAGGGCAACTATATGTAAACAATGTTAACAGATTTTTTTTTTTTGTTTTCTTAGCTAATTTGAATACAATGCGGTTTGATTATTATAAGTGTGTATTTAATAAATGATTATCTTGATTTTTTTAAATTTTACTCTAAGGTCACATAGCTGTATTAATATTTATATTACTAATATAGCATTATTGTTAATTCAGCCACCTTCCCAAAAATTGTTTGATATATTATAATGTGAGAAACGTGTTTTTTTATTTTAAATTTAAAATTCATATCTATGAACATTGTACATTCATATAATATGATTGCATTTTATTCACCGTTATTAAATTAAAATATCAAATGTCAAATAACGAGAGTATAAACACCAAAAACTTGTTATAATTTATTTGCAAAGTATTTATAATAATGTTTTTTTTTTTTGTATTTTTGAATAATTTAGCAGAATTTGTATTGTTGTGTCAGAAGTTATATTTGGTCAGACGTTATTCACATAGATACTGAAAATAATTTAAAAAAATTGTTCGGTTGTAATTTTGATTAAGCTACAACTGTTAAAGTTTATCTCAAGGTCATAGTAGAAATGGGATAAATCAAAAGTATCACAAGTGTAATTTTAATTTTGCGATACTGGGTAGGGGAGACACGGTTGGAAAAGTCGATACAATTGTACTTTTTTCGATACAATTGAATGTGATCAAGTACGAAAGTACACTTTCATGAAATTCAGTACAATTTTCCTCAACCATTGAATTAGATGAATTTAGGTGGTATTTTCATTGATAATCCCATATAACACAATTTCTTGGACCATTTATTGCACTGAACAATTTTTGTGTTTATTGTCATCCGTCTGTCTCTATCTTGCTTCGTGTTTTGCTCTTTCTTTCGTTAATTGTTTTCATGATTTTGTGACTCTGTCTAAAGTTGTGTTATTGCAAACCAAAACTAAAATCTGGAGGTTGTTCTTATTTTATAAATTGTTACAATTTTTTTTAGAGTTAGTCCCTGTTTTTTAGTTCAATATTATTCCATCAGAGTTAGATTAACCTCGAGTTATCGCCGATGGAAACACGGTTTAAAGTTCAGTTTGAGATCCCGAATTCACTCAGAATTAACTCACCAATTTAGCTGGATTAATTTTGAGTTAACTCCGGACCTCAAAACTAACTGAAAACCCTGTTTTCATAAAAGTTAACTCGGGGTTCATCTAACCCTGGTATAATCTCAACTTGAACAACTGGGCCTTAATGTACAAGTCGTCTACAAACTGAGACTTTCTCAGCATTAATTTAAAACAAAATTGAATTAATAATAACAAATTAACAAACTGTTGTTATAGTTTAAACATAAAAAGTAATTCGTTTAAAGTGTTCAAAATTATCCTTTTTCTCTTGATCAAGAAGAACTATTGGAGTTGGTTCTGTTTTTCGCAAAACTAGAACTAATAACCCTTTGTATTAAACCACTAAACAGTTGTTTATTTTGTGGTCAAGTGGCAAAATGGTTTAAATAAGTACATTTTTCAAATTTCACGTAGAAGCATTTTTAAAGTTCAAACTTTAAACAATTATAAACTTCTTTTAAAAAATTCAAAAAATTAACCAACATTTAAAAATAAAAGAACGAAAAAAACTGTTTTTAAAAAAAGTAAAAAAAGTAAAAAAAAATGATATTTGGGGTCGAAAGTTCTTTTTTGTCATATTTTTTAAGTTCGAAATTTATCGTTATTACTGTTACGTTGTTAAGTCCATATTATTTATGCCTCATTGCTGTGAAGAAATTAAACCCAGTGATCAAGCTTTTTCATCTGTACTATCAATATAGTGCTGGTCTCTTTCGAGTGAAAGTGATTGCGAGCTAGAATTTCGCAGGGGACTTCTGCGGTTTAGTATTAGCGGTGGTGACTCAATTTATATTGATTTCTGAGCAGGAGGTATTAGTTCTTAATTAGCTCGAAACAATGGCGCCCAACGTGGGGCAATTGTTGCGAGCTAGGTTCCAGAGGGACGTACTTTGGTACGCAGTATAGTAGTGGCGATGGCACTCCTGTCATCGTGCGGCTATGCTCGATGTAAATAGGGCTACTTTTTGCCGCTTCTTTACTTTACGAAAGAAGTCCCCTGTGGTAACCATCTTGAAACAAGAGAAAAACAGGGGCCAAATTATCGCATAAGTTCCTTTCAAAAAACGTATTTTTACATTTACAATTAAACAACGAGTATATTAATATTCAGACGTTTGTTTTTGGTTAAGGGTTTGACGAACAGCACCCTGTTTCTATTTAAATATTCGAAAATTTGTAGATACAAATTTAAAGATAACGTTACGATCGTATGCGGTAATTTGGCTCCAGCTTTTCCTAGGAAAGGCGAATCTTTTCAATCTTTTTTCGAATCAATTATTGAATTGAACTGATTCTTCTTTTCCCTCAAACTATTGACCGTTTGTGCTAACTTAACAATCCTTTTTCCTAGAAATCTGACTAACCATCTGACAATCAGAACAAGAATAAGAAAAATCAAGAAGAACGAAATCTTCTTAATGAACGACTGTACATTAGGCTTTGGTAGCAATAAGTGATTTTCAACAAATATTGGAACCAATCTATTTCATTTGATATTTTAATAACATTTGATGCAGTTTACTGAAAATGTGTGCATTTGATATTTATGAATCTGTTTTTTTTTTTTTATATTTTTCCTTTCGTTTATTGAAAATAGATTCAAGAAGTCTTAAATTTTAAAAATAAATGAAATTTATTTTAAATAAATAAATGGTGTGACCCACGGCTCTGATTGTCTTCTTTATTTGTTATCAATGATCTTCTGTCTTTCGCTTTTAACATTCGTTTCCAGCTTCACATGCAAAATCTTCGGCTCATTATATCCAGATTTTCATAAAAATTTTGGAAAATTAAAAACCTCCAGGAATTAAAAATTTCGAAAACTCAATTTTGCATTCTGCCGTTAAAGTGAAAAATACTCTAAGCGGCATTCCACGATTGTTAATTCCATTGAAAGAACAGTATCTGCTTTGCATTGTCGGTATGTGCGTCACTGACCATCCTTAGTGGAATGACCATAACATTATATTTGACTGAAGCTGCAAGAAATTTCCTAAAATGCTTAAGTATCGTTTGAGCAAACGGCCCTAAGTTCCCTATTACGGTTGTCAAATATCAATTGTTTAATAAACGATAACACTTATCAATCAAACGAAATTTCGGTATTATGATTGTCGTTTGATACATTTTTGAACTATTTTGAATAATGAACAATACTCTTTTGTGAACGGGCATTTTGTTTGACGTTCAAATATTATCTTTATGTTTCCCAAAGTTTTCAAGAAAAAAATAAAAAGGGAATGGAATACGTATAAAAACGTTTTACAGTAATTCAAATGTTGACTGTGTCTGTGTACGAATTTCTAAACACATTTTATAGGTTTAAAACCTTAAATTGTAAAGATGCATTTTGATTATTTCAATACAAAGAATTTCTATATATGTTTAATAAACATTGTCTGCCGTTTGATGAGAGACATTTTTTCGCTTACAGTACAGCATTTGTATCCTTTGGGATAAATTCGTTCCTTGATCAATTAGTCTTATCTTCTATTCAAAAGTTCAAAGTTTGTAAATTTATTCCAAGTTTAAAATCTTATATCCAACTAAACAATCAATAAACCAAGGTTTATAGATACACGTTTTTTTTAAACTAAAATTCAATGAAAACTACATAATTTCTGCTCGTCATTTTTTATTTAAAGATGTGGGTTGATTAAACTTTTGGAAAATCTTGTAAAAAAAAAATATTGCAACGGCACGACTCAAGTGGGATATGAATATTTGTTTGAGCTTGTCCATTTAAAAAAAAAATTAAATTATTCAAGGGTTCTTGGGAATAAATTTAAATTCAATGTCTCTTAAAGATTGTATAGTTGGTTAATACCATCAATGTGGATATTATTTTATTTACATCGCAGCGAATATTATATGTAAGTTTTAAATTTATGCAAACTCATGTCATAAAAATCAAATATTGAAAATTATATACAATTATTGTGGTAATAATCTATGAAATGAATGTATTTATACATGGTTTTGATTTCTTTATTTCATACTTTGCAAAGTAAAAAGTTACGTACTCCTTTTTTGTTTAAGTTAATCAACATGCGATGAAGTAAGCGCATAAGCTTCAAGTGTCATCTTTATGGTTTCTTCCGCAGTGGGAAAAGTTGATATGTAGTATATAGTATTTTTTGGTCATTAATGAATAAGATCTTTAATCTATTTGTCTATTGACGGCTTTTGTTAAGTATCCGCCTTTTTTTTTTTATTATTAGAAAATATTTTGTTGCTAATTTATATGATGTTTTTAGAGAATGGTGGGAGAATGAAATTTATATTTCTTCAGTAAAAAAAGTGGAGATTGATGATCTTAGGATCCCAGAACAGAATTGGTTTTGAAAGCGGGTGATGTGAGATAGATTGCATTTACAACCATACTGAAGTGACAAAATAAATTTTCCAAAGGTACAAATAAGACTAAGTAAATTTCCTTGATTACGAGTCTCTGGCATTGCTTTTCAAACATATATAATTCAAAATGTCGTATGTCACAAATACAAAAAAAAAGTATCCGAAAAATAGGAAAATCGAGAAATCTTAAATGTAGAATTATACTTCGGTAAGAATGAAGCCAGAAAAGCTTCTAGTTAAAGAAACCATCTCAAGTACGATGACCAATACAAATCTTGATATAATAATTGAATTAATTGCAAGTGGTATTTTAGAGATAAAGAAATCATTTCTGAAAATCGCTAAACAGCAATGAAAATCCACAAATCATCTTTGATGAGGTGAGTGAAGAGTCAGAAAAAAACTAAAAAATATCAAGGCTGCTGAAGCTGATTCGTGATGCTGCCATTTGAGTTGGAAATGATTTGGTGCTGATGATGATGATGACAAGACATTTGCAAAAGTCTTGCATATACCTACAAAGATCAGGAATGTGGTTTAATACCTGTTAGCAAAATGAAAATGCGAAACCACTAAAGTGTCTTATAAAATATTTATTGATTTAAAGCCCACATGGGGTGCGTATGAAATCATCTATGAAAACATGTTAATCCGTGTCTGATACTGGCCACCTCAGTTAATTTAAAAAAAGGGTGAATTTTAAAATTGAAGTATGGTTTTGTACAGC
Organism: Baccha elongata; assembly: GCA_951217065.1. NCBI lineage: Eukaryota > Metazoa > Arthropoda > Insecta > Diptera > Syrphidae > Baccha > Baccha elongata. The sequence continues at coordinate 176,277,919 of OX578272.1, forward strand.
TACCGTTTTGAATGCTTGCCAAGAATTTGGGCTTCAATGTCTGAAACCATTTCATAATGAATTCTTTCTGTCAAGTTTATTTAAAAAACAAACGACTAATCATAGGCATTTCTGATGGCGTAGCATAATATTAAAAAGTGGTTATAAGTTGCAGAAATTCCTTAACAAGACTAATCTAATAATGAAAATCTGTTATAATGAAAATCTGTATCAAATTTATATCTCTTGACAAAAACTAGAACTGGGTTACTCGTAAAGAGCTACGATTCTTTCTTAAGTCGTAAAACCATGTCAATTCCTCCTTCAGAAATGGCGCCCAACGTGAAGCTTTAAGTTGCTGACTTTCATACATTTCAAAAGGAATTCTTCAAACTTTATGACATGTTAATTAATTACTTAAATTTAAATTAAGTAAACAGATAATTATAAAAGACAATTCTGATGGCACAAATTTAAAGTGTAAAGAAAATTGTCATAAGAAATGAGCTTTTGGAACTTAAAAAACTCTTGTATCACACGACAAAAACAAGAACTGGGCTTAAGAACCAAGACCATATTTTTAATCGCTAAACGATGTGTTCTACTGCAAAGGCAATGGCGCCCAACGTGGAGCCTAAAGTTCCATCTGCAACGAAATACATTTTGAAGCTTCAATAAGTCTGGGATTCAAATCTTTGTTGAGTCGATTCATTTGAACAACAACAAATGTATAAACACTTATTGAGCTCGATCCGTTTGAGGTTAAATACGAAAGAGCCATCGAGCCAATATATTTTTACATGTTTTACAACATGTCTTGTTTGTGGCAAAATATTGAATTTGTTGCTCATTTTGAATTTTCATTTTTGGCTCCATCAGCTTGTTAAAACTTTGGAACGAAAATCCAACCAAACCTGTGGAGCCACTCGAAGCCATCTAGATAGTAATGAATTTGGCTCCATGGCTATATAGTAAAGACAAAATATAGAACTTATGTATGCTTATATAACCAATTTGGGTTTCTGTTGCTCTTTATGCAAGCTGCATTTGACAAAAATTATAACTTGTTGCCTTTTCAAGCTTGCACTTGCTCATTTCTAAACTTGACTTTTGTAGAGACAAAGTGTGTGAAAAGAGGCTATTATTGGCTTAACATAACATGTGGTAGAAGTGCTTGGCGCTAACGAAAAGCCTGTACTTATTAAGTAGATATTAATTATATTCCGATTCTACAAAAACGTGCATCTTTATGCAACACAATGATAAAACAAAAAAACTTGCACAAAAACATATTAGGTATTGATTATAATTGAATTTCACAAGAATGCGCAACTTTATTTTAAATGGTGCCCAACGCGAGATTTTTTTTTATCTTAATACATTTAAAAATAAAAAGAACTAGGATATGTTTTTATAAACAAGCTTCGTTTATATGGAATAATCTTGAAGATATGTAAATTAACTTGACTCATACATTAATAATCGTTTTTATTGTTAAAACCACCAACAAAATGTTCCTTTCTACCAACTCCTACAACGATCCCTAATCTGAATCAACATTTTAATTTAATAACAGGTTCAAAAACAAACATATATTTTTTAATGTATAAAATAAAATCAGTAAAAAATCAGTTAAAAATTCATATTCTGAATAAAATACCATAATGCAATAAAAAATATCTATTTCGCAATTTCTAGACACGTTATTGAATATTTTATTCTCACAAAGATATGTATACTAACAAAGAGAATAAATAATTTAAACCTATTAATCACAATATTTATCTACAAGTTATAAAAACTTCTCTTAAAGTTCACAAATGCCAAATGCCACTGTCAATTGTATGCAGATCAGCATAATATTATTCACATTATCGTTGAAACTACCTTCATCATAATCATCACGAGCTTTAAACACACATTTATATAAAAATGTATTTTAATACAAAAAAAAAAGAAATACATTTTTGTCGGCACATGTGTCACAAAAATAAAAGTTGAAAAAATGCATTATTCAATTTCTTGTCCATCTTTCAGTTACCATCTATCTCGAAATAAACTTAATTCGTTTGACCAATCAAACAAAGATAAAAGATGCAACATCTTCATCTTAAAGTGATAATTAAACACAATTTTAATGCGCTACAAAAGCACAAATCATCACGAATGGTTCATTTGAATTTTTCACACTTCAAAGGGTGTTGTATATATCTATAAATCAAAAGTTAAATGTCTTTTAAGTTAAATGCCAATTGCCAGCAAAGATCGACAGCAACACACTAACTGTCCACACACTGTATATAGATAGTTATAGATATACATTTTGTATTCTAATAATGCAATGGTCCAGCAGCAGCGCAATGGATTGCTTGTTTTTTATATTCATACTGCACAAATATTTCAATGAACGTAACTTCCAAGAGTTCGTGCGAGTTCTTTTCATTTAGACACTTCACTGTAAATCACAAAACAATATTGCCTAACACACCGTCCGGTACGACCGACCCAACTATCCTTTAGCAGCTTATATCGAAGTCAAGATTTTGACCGTATTCATTCACAAAAAAAAAAAAAAACAACTACTCACCATGATGAGCACTTTAGATATTTAGCCAGCAATAATCCACAGGGGTATCCTGTCTGTTTTTTATGGTCCACAAAGAAAATTTTAATTCCAAGGATTTGTTTTTTTTAAAAAAAGAAAAAAATAAACAAAAAAAAACGATATCCCTATCGTGTCACAATTCAATTAATCGATGAATTTGACCGATATAGCGAGACCAAGTTAAGAAGTCGAAGCAAAAAAAAGAAAAGACACAGGTGGTATAGTGTGGTTAACTGCTAGACAGAGTGTAGAGTACCAACTAAAATATCAAATCTTATAGATTTTCTATATATACTCAGTGAAGATGCTACGCCACCTCTGAGGACGGTCGCTCAGGTTTTCAGACACACCGACTATGCGACTTAATCAAGATGAAGAAGTATGCTTTTTGCCAAATGGTTTTACCCTCAGCTGGAACCAGATTTCAATGGAGATCTGGTCTAGCTATCTCTGGGCTGGCCACCTTGTGGTCGACATATGCTGACGAACAAGCGAAAAAAAGCTCCCCGCATGTTTATTATTGTGGTGGATGGTTGATTTAAATTATTCGTACTTTGGGAGATGCCCACTTGAAGATGCGATTAAAAATATTTTGACATTATTCGAATGTTGGTTATGGTTTTAATCAAGGGCGTAGCCAAAAATTTTGTTTGAGGGGAGATATAAAAAAATTGTTTTTGCTTTTGAGGATGCTATAAAGTAGGGAGGAGTTAGCAAAATTTGAATTTTTTAAGGATTGTTAAAATTACAACTTTTTTAGTTTAAAATCTAAAAATGGCATTTAATTTCCATAGCTCGGCGGCGTCGTTACTTTTCCGTATTCAATTTTTATTTGTCTGGACAAAAACTATCCTACCTCTCAAGTTGGACCAACATTTTATTAAAATCCGTTGAGTCTTAACTAAATAAATGGCACGACTTGGTCAAACACAAACTTGCTATTGTGGCAAGTTATGTATGGGCGAGTTATGCTACGGCGGGAAAGTTATGTAACGGCGAAACGATCTATCAGCGATATGATAAAACGGCAAAACGATCTTCCAGCTAAATGATAAAACGGAACACGGTGCGTAGAGCTGTTTGCCGAAATAACTAAACGGCGAAACATTATTTGTGGAAAAAACTCTTACAACAAAAAACATAATGAATAATTAGCAAAACGTAAATTGCCAATTGAGGAGCTGTTGCAACGCCGCCGCCGCCGTGGGACATGCAGCCTAAAGCGACCTTTACAGGGTCAGTCAGAGGACGTCAGTCATCTATACACATATAATCAGTCATCAGGAAAATAAAAAATCGTTTTGATTTTTCGTCAAACAAATGCACGCATACACACATATTTTTACAAACACTATTTTACAGATTGATGTGAAATAACTGGCCGTGTAAAGGTCACTTAAAATAATGCCTCGCGACAGAAAGTGATGTCGTGGAAAAGCCGGCCTAAAATAATGCATCGCGACAAAAAGTGTCGTAGTCTACTTAAAATGATACCTCATGACAGAGAGTGTCGTGGGAAAGACAGTCTTAAATAATGCCTCGAGACAGAAAGTGTTTCCGGGAATTCTACTTAAAATAATGACCCGTGACAGAAAGTGTCGTGGGAAAGTCAACTTAAAATAAATGCCTTGCGACAGAAGGTGTCGTGGAAAATTCAGCCTAATTGTATGCCTTGCGACAAGAAGTGTCGTGGGGAAAAACAACTTACAACAAGTTTACGGACCTTAGATACAATACGGATGGGGTTGATGCATCGGACGTATTTGCGGCAATGCTATTCCCAAAATAAGTACGGTGGTGCACTCTTATGGAGTGAATCTGGGTTCATTAAAACACGGACTCTACTACTTAGTACTTTGGGCAACCGAGGTACCGAGATAAATACTGCGGTCTAACTTTTAATTAAAAAAGCGAACTTAGAGAGTACTAGGTATGGTACCTTTTGCCTCTCTTCGTTTCCTGGAACCACTTCATTTCCTATTAAGCTTACTTAGGTTTTTTTAGACGCTTATATTGGGTTAAATTAATTATTATCTCAAGTAATAAATTACGTCTGTGTATAAAACTTTCTATTGTATAGGGTATTTCTAGTGGTCATCGACGGGATATTATTGTGTTTAATTTATTGTGTTAGGTATAGGTGCTCGATTCATATACTTTGGTCCCCATGTTTATATCAGCAAAGTTAGTTTGCATTTGTTTCTGATTAGTATTGATTTTTGCTTTTTGATGGAAAAGTCTGTTTACGTATCACCCTCTGTACACAGATAAAATCAAACTTACTTACTTAAGGTGGCACTACATGGTGGATTGTCTATCAAAATAGAGCCCCATCCATGATATCCTTGATGTCTAAGAATATCAACAAACTTTTGTCAAGGCCGACATATTTACCTAACTTAGTTTAATTAACAAACTTAACTAATAGTTTTAGTTAAAATTTTTGCAAAATCTACATAATTGTCGAAAAATGGACTCAAACAAATGACTTGCAATGTATTTTTTTTTTTTGTTTAAGATTTATAATACAAAAATTTATTATTCGTAACTTCTGTTAAACGTTTGGCGACTTTAGTTAATTTGCATTATTAATTATTAATGTTGACAAGAAACCATCATTGAAAATGTTAGTAAAATTATCAAAATTGAAGAAAAAATTCTCTGGAACCGTTAAGAAAAATAGTGTCTTAATTTTCCGATAATGTTCAAAACTAAATTAAAGGGCCCGATCGGTTAATCGCCATTACGAGTTATTGTGGCTGAAACTGAAAGATTATGTTGTAAACAACTTCAGTTTTTTTGATATGATTGTTAAATTAATGGTTGTTAAAAAATGGTTTTAAATTTTAACGTTTCATTTTTTCTTCCCGAATACTATAAATTTTATTTGAATCGACATTTGGACGAGGAAGTCGATATTAGGAAAACAGTTTATTGGAAGTATATGTGTGGTATTTTTTAAGCTCCAAGCGCTCAGAGCGTTCAACTTTTGTTTCTTTATCGACCAGGGCTTTCTCGGAGCGCGCTCTATGAGCTCAAGATAAAATGATGGAATGGACGAAGCACGAAGTAGAAAAAAAAGCTATCATCTTAGTACAAATATACAGAATACAATCATAACCAATCAGTCAACTATTATTCGTTTTCATAGAACATTGAGTTGTTTAGATATTGCAATGAGTTTTGATTCAACCCGTTCCAACATAACTTTCAATCTATATTTTTTTCAACACTGAATTTTCCGGAATTTCAAATAAACAAGTTTTTAAAATATATATATGTACATTAAATACTACTTTTTTCAATGAATGTTTAATTCATCTTATAAGGGAGAAAAGTGGCCCATCCACCCTCCCTTAAATACGCTATTGTCTAAATTGTTGATGGTGATCGTGATCGTGGTTACAGAGTTTAATGTTAAGGTAGGCTTTGCTCAGAGGTTCAGACTGAGATCCCATAGTAGCACATTGGAAGCTTTTCGCTTGTTCACATGAAAAATAATACATATCAGCAAAATGTGGAACTCGAAATCTTCTTCGTTTACCTCTTCTTGATTGAGGTAGTAATTGTAACCTGTTTAACGGCATGGTATGGCAAATTGGGTTGTTACTGTTTTGGTAGATTTTGTCTGGGGCTATGAGTATATGACCTCTGGAGCATCTTCTTTATGTTGTGTTTGTGTATGTGAAAAATGCACATTGCAGCAGCCTTTAATGACCAGGCCGATTGATTGCACCTGTATACTTATATTTTGCGAATTGGAAGGCGTACCTCAATCAACTTACACATATTTGTACCTATACCAAGCTCCATTCATGGTAGCAAAGCTTTTTTTTGATTTTAAATAAAAAAAATACCTGCATATACTGAGAAAATAAAAACAATATTTATCTGAAGATTATGCGAAGAGCAAAAGTGATTTGCAACAGCTGTAACTTATGATAGTGTATTATTGTCATTGTGCCTATTAAAGTTATTATGAACGATTTGACAATTTGTTTACTTCAATTTGAAATAATTTTTTTTTTTCTTCACGTGCCAGTTTGAGCGATTGATTACTTTGTATGTATTTATAGAGTGTTGTTGCTGTGTTGGATTTTTTTTTCATGTAATATTTTGGTAAAGAAGACTAAATGCATCATCATCGTATAGCATCTTGTCAAGGAAAACATTCTCTTGGTGGAACAACAGTTAATACCAAGTTTATTCTATAAGTTATTAAATGTTTGGTTCTGACTGGATGCACATATAACATTTTTTTCGAATAAACGTAAATTTGTTTGATGAAAGATTTAGTTGTAACTTTAAATCTTGTATGTTTGGCTGCCCTCTTAATTCATACAAAATTGGGGAAACCACATTTTTGACCTATTACTGTGTGTAAAAGCTGATTCAAACATTTCAATCCCGAGATAATAGTGCAACATTATATGGACACTGGGCACCATATATTAAACCGTGTTAGTATTATTAACCTGCTTCTAACATTGCAAATAATAATTTAATATTATTGTCAAAACATTTATAGTTTTGACTTTAATGTCTACAAGAATGATTTAGTGTGTTCTATTCCAGTACAATTTTGAATTTATGCCGCTTGTTGACATACAGCGGGTGCAATCTCTAGAATGTAAAAGTTAAACAAAAGAGCTGATGTACAAACTCGAAAATACATTTTTTTAAATAAAAAGTTAATTTTGCAGAATAGTTTGTATGAGCAATATTTGCATCGTCGTGTTATAAATAATTAAATTAATGTCGACATATTAACCAAAGAAAATCCACAACTATTTCTAAAATAAGGCTAATGTAAGAGAAGTTCTTATTTGCTAATTAATTTAATTTTGTAATAGATTTTTTTTTTCAAATAAATGAAATTAAATGCTTGCTGAAGATGGGATCTTAAACGATGCCATGAATTAGTAATTATTACTTTGTGATTAAATTTTCTATGAAGCGAACTAAAGTTGCAGCGGACACATTAAGGAAATTTATTCCCACGCTATAGGAACTCCTACATTGTGCACTGAAAAGCTTAATAACTAAATGTCAACCCACTGAAAACACAAACTGGTTTTGTTAACATAGAAACTAAATTTTTTTTTAATAGATTCTTCAACCATTTATAAATACTATTACAGGTTGCTGACAAAGCGATACTATTGGATTGGTTCTTGAATGTAAACTGAATTGGAAATAGAACTTTAATGAAAAGCTGCTGAAGCATTCTAAAGTCAATTTTGTTTGTAAAATATCGATAACTTGTTCCAAAACCAACCATCAATTAGATGATAGAGAAAAAGGTATACATAAATATCCTTAAAACCATGACAATGATTGATATATTAGCATAATTAGTGCCATGAAAACTACATCAACCGCAGTCTTAAAAGAAAAATCAGGTCATAAAAATAATACATATCAGACCATGTGCCGTCTTTTTTTTTAAGGGATAGCACCAAAACGAAAAAGGGTTGAAGGCCGGTATCTTTTAAGACAGCTGGATAAAACTTACAAATTTCTGTAGTGTCTTTCAAGCCGAAACGCTTGCAGTATAAGAGGTCAGGTAACTAAACAACTCACAATCAAGAAAACGTTAATATTTTTATTGACAGGCAGGTAGGTGTGTTAAGGTCTATGGCAGATCTTTAAAAACAGGATTTTTGCTACGAGAATGAAGACCTTAACTGAAGTAGGAATTCCTACAGCTGATTGCTCAATGAGAAGGTACTAGGTAAAATTATGTGGGTGGAAGACGTATTTTGTTCTGGGATACAATTGGAAGATGATATATTTTCAAATTTATATGCTTCAAATAATGCGTAGAAAAAGTTTCATGCTTGCAGCTATGATTTTGTTTTGCAGGGTTCGGAACCCTCCTGTAACTCCCCGTTGTACAATTGAATTGGAATACCATGAAACCATTTAGATTTTAGCTAGTCAAATACCATTTTTTAATAAAAGCTAAATGAGTAAAATTCAAGTGCAAAATCTTATTTTTACCTTATTTTTTAAAGTAAGTTTTAATCTTGAAAAATGCCCAAGTTTGACTTTATTTTGTAGTGAACTTTTTTTTAAATTTGAAACCAGTGAATTCAATCAATCTGTTTTTTTATCTTATAAATATAAATATAAATCTGATTGAAATCTTTATGTCCAAACGAAATTGTGCAGATCGCAGTTTTTTTTTCCTTGCTCAAAAAATTCTTTAAATGGTCTAATTCTCAGTCCCCTTGAATATCACCCTCCCGTTTTGACATCAAAAAATCATTGCCGTTGTTCTATTTCAGTTAAAACAAAATCTGTTTGCTATATTACTTGAGAAGATGACATTTGTAAGGGAGGTCGTTGATTGGCTGTTCAGTTTATCAGTCCTTCTGGTGAGTGTTTACATAAAAAAAATCAATTTGAGTAGGTGTATTTTTGAGTATTATAGTATACGCTCAGTAAAACCATAATAAAATATCTTTCTTTTATTTTTTCAAATGATATAATGCAAGTTTGTTTTTTGGCTGGTTAGGAAAGTGTGAAAACGACAGCTATATGGGTGATTCTACAAACGATGGAATTTCGGAAACTATTGCATTTATTCAATCTGATTTTTTTTTTAAATATAAATTTTATCGAAATCTATATCTTGTTCAAAAAATTCTTCAAAGGGTCTGATTTTGGGTCCCCTGGCATGTCAGAATACCGTTTTAACATCAAAAAATCTTTGCCGTAGTTCTGTTTCAGCTCCAACACTAAAAAAACCCATTATTGTAATTTCAAATAACACAAAATTGTTATGAAATTGATAAATATTATTTATGAATGCATTTTGTTGCTAAAAAAAAGTCACTAAACTTTGTCCTTCGCATTTCTAATCAGTCACATGAAAAATTGAAAACGTAAGTGTCGATCTAAGTTTCGTCTCAGGGACTATCAAGTATCGAGCCTCGTTGAAACAAAATTGGGTTTACATCTCGCGTCTGTTTGTTATATGTCACTTTAAAAAAAAATATATTAATGCGAGAGGTCGTTGATTATCCGTTTTATTTATCAGTCCCCTGGTGAGTACTTACATATAATTTTTGCATATAAGTAGGCATATTTGTTAGCATTGTATTATAGGCTAAGTAAAACCAAAGCATATTTTCTGTTTTTTATTCCTATAAATTAAACGTTTTTATGTTTTTTGGTTAAAAAATGAAAAAAAAAAAAATCACTCCCCTGGGCTCATTCCCCTGGCAATTTTATGAAAAAAGGGACCAAAATTCTATCCAGAGGTCTGAGAAATTTTCAGAAAATGATGCGTTTGAACTGGTTTTGCTATGCAATCTCAAATCGATGATCTGACATACCTTTTTAACTGCGATATTGAAGTTTATAAAAATAAGTTTTTTCTGCCATTTAATTAAAAAGTCATATTTTGATTTGAATAAGTGATAATTTATAAGATATAATTGTTTTTTATGAGTCCCCTGGTAAAAAAAAATCTAATTCCCCTGACCACATTTTTTTTTATAAAAATTGCCATACAATTGTTATTTTTACTGGCCGCTTTTAATAATGTTACAGAACATTCTAACATACAACTAGAACTAATTTGTACGACTTAATGCTTCAAAAAAAAGCATTTTATTCCACATTTTTGTAGAATCACCCATACTATACTCAGATATCTAAAAAAACTGCGTTGAGGACGTAACATTTTTTGGGTGAGTTTTTGAAACATGATTTCGAATTCATTTTCTATGAAAAGAAAGCTATTACCTCACGTTGAAAAAAGTTAAATTAATAATAAAAACAATAACATTGCCATGTATATTTATGCAAAGGTATCCTCGAGCACCGTAAAAAAATACCATCATCATATTCGGTCTTATTAATACCATCGCCAGGGCTAAAACTAAATTTATGACTCAGTTTTCTTCAATTTAAACTCCATTTTCGTCTTGAATATATTGAGTCAGAAATTATTGTTAAAAAGTTTACGTGCTTAATTGCAAGATTGAAACCTGAATTGAAAGATTCTCCGAAAAACTTCATTTTAAATAAAAGTACTAGCTGAGCAGGTCGCACTCTATTTGTTGGCAAAGAAGTTTTATTGGCTTGATAGAGTTTTGTTATCAAATTCATCACTTTGTTGCATCTTCCTTTCATTGTTAAACTTTGGCAATCATATTTCTTCAGATATGATTTCTACGTAAAATTATTAAATTAAAAATTGAATTTTGAACGATACATTTATCAACTCCCAAAATAGTTTATTAAAAATGAAATCAGCTTCTATTTGAAGTTTGTTCTTGATGTCAAAAATTAAAAAAAAAATATGCAAAAAGCAAATTCCACATTTAATTTAATCAACAAAAAAAGAAAAAAACACATCCAAAGGAGCTTCTTGAAAATACTAGTTCAAAATATCAAACACTGAGACTATCTAGTAATTATATCGTTTGAATAAATTAAAATTTATAAAATTGAAAGAACTGGATATTTTTTCAAAGAAACTTTATGACTCTGTTGTATATCCCCGATGAAAAATTGAAGCCCATTAATTTGGTTGTTAAAAATTCAGCTTAAAAAAAAGCCAGAAAAAAAAGAATATTTATATATGGATTGTCATTTTCGCATATTTAACGCATTCACAATACGCATGTCTAATAATGTGCGAAACAATACAAGTTTTATAAATAATTCATTAAAATTGTAGAGCATTTCACACTTGTATCTATGGCTGTATATAGGTACACATTTTGTGGTTGCAAGCTGTTCTGAAGGGCTAACTATAGTGATATGGTTAACTAAATTTGATTAACATTTAAATTCAATAAAATTTTTTAGTTGAACATCTTTACCCAAGGTAGCTTAGTTTTTTTTTGTAGGCCTTTGTTGAAGGCTATGGACTAATTTAATTTTATAGATCAAGACATTAAAACTATCAGACTGTTCAGTCAGAAGGTGGTCATATTCACTCATCCATAAAAATGGCCGTAACATTAAAGACAATGCGAATCTCGATTTGAAGAAAAAAAAGATTCACTTTTCACATGATTGTTAAATTCTCATTTGAATATTTTTTGTATCTTAAATAATTCTAGCTTAAAAAATTAATTTGGTGTGGTCTTTTTCTAGATTGTATGGCAATACTATGGAGGAGTATTTTGATGGCTTAAGAATTCCTCATAAAGAGAAAGAGACATGCAACAAAACCAACACATAGTTGGTCCCAGAGACCCAGACACATCATTATTCGAAACCGATGTTGTTAAGTACCATACCAGGGTGATTCATTGTGTGGAGTTGTAATCTTTATCTTAATCTTCGAAATAAGGAAGAACAACTAAGTTGATGCCAAGGAAATCATAACAAAAGGTGAGTTTCGTTAATAGCTGTAAATGTAATTACAATACTTCTTTTACTGAAACCTTGCAAATTCTTTTTTTTTATATAAACTTTCATTGGTGAGTTCATGATAAAAAATAAATTAATAACACGACGGGTGATAAAGGCCTATCCCCTGTTCAACAAAAATTATAAATACAAGTCACATATTCCTTTGTTTTTAAAGCTGCCACTACTAAGGTGCTATTATAAGCATGAAAATTGCCGCCGAGAATCGAAGAGTTTTACCTGGTAAGGTTACCAGGCTGAAAAGAAAAACTCTTTTCCACCTGGCAAAAATAAAAATCGAGAGACCGTTTTTTCTGTTTTTAGTTTGGAAAAAAAAAACAAATATAAAATACGAATCAAAACGAGATATTCCGTCCTTATAAATGTTTAACTTTAGTAGCAATCGTTATTAATTATGACCTCATACGTGTTTTTTTTTTTTTTTAATTCCTAACGTAGTGAAGTAGGATTTTTCACACAACATCACAAACATCCCATCATCGAGTATCGAATTAAATGTTTGTTATTTTGTTTTAAGATGGTGGTACAATTGATATTTTCATGTATCTTTTCTCGGTGCAGGGAAAGTACTCCACGGGCAAGTGCTCCACATGGGAATTTATTCCACTTTTAGTGGGAATCTATTCCACTTTTTAATGTGGAGTTGATTCCCACTCGTAGTGAGAATGTATTCCACATAAAACTGTTTCTTTATTCTTTCCCATCTCAATGCACATACATAAATGTTACCAAAAAATTAAAAAATAATGGCGATTATTAACAAAAACAATCAAAAACGATTTTTTGTTGAATTTTTGTTCACATGTTAGCGATCTTCTAAGGCTTTTTGTAGGAAATTTTGTCAACTTTAATTTTTTACTTAATATTTTTTTTGTAGGATTAATGGTTTCCGAGTTATAAGAGAAAAACTAAAAAGTGAGAAATCCCTTTGCGACCAACCTAGGATGGGGACTTTTAAGTGCCTTGCACATAAGCTGCGACCTGCGAATGCGAATAATTGTTTTAAGGAAATTTCAAGAGCGAATATCAATTTATTTTGGTTTTCACTTATCGTTAAATTTAATAAACGATTCTACACAAATATTAACACAAAACACCACATAAATTAGCGACAAACAACATTATTCAGGGCACTGCCAAACGTGAATTTACAATCTACCTCAAATTTATCTTTTTGCGTATTAACGATTTGCAGCTGCCAGCGACCTCTCATGTGAATAATATGTCAAAATTCGCGACTATTCACAATTCGCAATTCGCTGGTCGCGACTCGTGTCTCATACTTAAGGCACTTAAGTATGTTTACCTCCTCGCTAGTGCAAGCAATCTGCATATCTACTTAGTTTTTCTGCCCTCGATTTTTCCACCTAGACTCCTCTTTTGACATTCGTTGACTGGGCTACATGGGTGTAATACATTTTGACATTTTGTCATTTGACAGATCCTTGCCAATACAATATGGCTTTTTAGGTAACAACGATTTATCTCTTTCTCTTTCGCAAGGCAGTGCCTAAATCAGCAGTACGCGGATGACAGCTGAACATTTTTGTTATCATTGTTGAAAAATTGATTGAAAACAAGAGCGGAAACATTAATGATGTGCGCGAAAATTGTGAATATTGTGTTATTAAACCTTTTAGTCACGTAAATCTCAAATTGCACAGGAAAAAAAGAGATTATTTACAAAATTCTTTTACAAGGTTTTGAGTTTGATAGTTTGAAAAAAGAGCGATACATAATTTCAGTCTGTCATCCGCGTAGTGTGAGCTGTCATTTATTTTTTGACAATATGGTAAAATTCCCTATTATGTTATGACATTTGCAGATTCTTTGACGATGTTCACATTGGACGTACTCCCCGACACATTTTGACGTCTATATATGTTTTGTCTCCTTCCCACTTTGTTGTAAGAAAGAGACTTAGTTTTGCGTCCAAAATAACAAAACTTCGCATGTTTGACTGTAAAATGTCAATAGACATGAACTATAACAAAAACTATTATATTATCTTATAAAATTTAACTCTTTCGCATTGTTCATACCAGATTTTCTATATTATTTATTTATAGACATTTGGTTCTTGACGTTGTGCTGTTTATTTTTGCATTACATTCTGTACTGACATTTCAGTCGTACCATATTTCAAATACAAAAACGCGGCTGCTGATACGGCTGGGAGTTTTCAATTTTTTTTACCATCACTAGGATAATCAGGTCGGTTCTAAGAATGAATTATTCATATTTCATATTTCTCGAAAAAAATTCGATCGATTTTGATAAAATTTTATATGAATGATTTTTTCTTAACGCTTCTCAACGATATCTTGGTGGAATAAATGAAACACAGAGATTTAAAAAGGTTTAGATTTGAAAATTTCTTGATTATTTATTTAATTAGAAAAATTTTGAAATAATTATAAAAGAGGACTTACTTTTTTTGTATCTCCGTTTGAATTTATTTTCCAAATGAAAATATTTTTGAGAATTATAAAATATTTGATTAAAAAATAAAGTATTGAAAAATAAAAAACAAATAATTTTGAACAGTGGTTTTGTTATGCAGTGTAATTTGTGTTGTGTCATCGTAACAAGTGATATACTTTATCTAAAAATACCTGCAGGAAAACGGTACTTTTTTTATCTTCTAAACGGTTGCACTGATTTTGACGAAGTTTTATATTGCAAAAGCTCTGCTTAGCTTGATTAATACTGAAATAAAAAAAAAATTCCCATTAGTTTTTTGAATTTCATTTTGATCGAAAAAAATACGATCAAAATACGATACGATAAGTTGACGATTTTCCCAGTCCTTAAGACGAATGTTACATGCCACCGACCCAATCGTGCCCTTTTTCTGACTGATCTCTATTTTTTTTCCTAAGAAAACAGTGTTCTTCAATTTATTGCACATTTCATAAGCTGCATGTATTTGCTTTTGCAGAATCTAATTAACATCTATTCCTGCTCCATGACCACGTTTTCATTATCGAATCAAGGGGGTTTAACATCGGTTACGGTCTTTTTGATGGCGGCTTGAAATTTATAACATTGCCCTTCCATACAATTCGCGTTATAGGCTCTGGCGACTTCTTGCGTTTGCAACTTTTTCCTGTTTAACTTCCTAGCGACATTAATACTCATCCTTCAAAATATCTATTATCACCCTGTGTATGTGATTGAATCTTCGTGTTTTTCCCCCAATCCCATCCCACATATTAAAATATGTAAGAAAATACATTTTGATTGTAAAGAATTCTTGTAGGTACTTAAATATAAATTCCTTAAAGTATGCAATTATGAGAACATATTTTCCAAATTTAAAGCAAATGCTCTTTTCAAGGTCAAACATTTGTTGACAATTCACGAAGATGTACTGCCAATTTTGAGGGTAATAAATAGCACAAGGTCATCACGCTACTGAGACGGAAGGCAACGACTTGCAAATTACAAATAAAATCTAACAATAGTGCTAAATGTCGCAAATCGAGCATAAAAATATTTTCATTTCATCAACTAAATAATGTTAATCATTATTTTGTATTTCATTAAATACACATAAAATATTTATTGCAATCGGAGACATTGCTCACGTTTTGTGCTGTCTTCATGTCTGAGATGAACATAGTAAACATTTATAGGTAAAAGATTTGGGTAGGTGTGAGAAAAGTGTAAGTATACATTATTGGATGACGACTTATTTTCTACTTTAGACCTTTATCAAAAAAAAAAAAAAAAACTTGTGATGACAGTACCCAAACATCGCCCAAACGTAACTTGGATGAAGTCACATGAAAAATTGGTAATGGTTTTGGGTATGCTGTATATGCACCACCTCATCACGAAAATATGGTGGGGCAAAAATTGTCTGAGGAATGAAATGAAATTGGACGATTCGTAAACCACTTGATCAGTTATTAGCAGTGTGGTTTTAGGCCAGGAACCACCGACGAAATATTCGCATTACGACGCTTGAAAAGCACTAAAACTCTCTTTATTCTTCTTATAGACTTTAAGGCTGGTTATTTTATGACACAATTTTTGAAAATTAACTCCACAGAACCATTTCTAACTTTGACATCCCCAACTTATTCAGCTTTGAAGGATGAATATAAATAAAACCGACAACTGTGTTAAGAACACCGAGATATTTGATGTCAGAAAAAAATACGCTCAGCCGTGGAACCTTTTTAAATAATATATTTTGAAAGGCATTTTGGTAACATAATTCAAAGTTCGATAGAAATAGTCAAAGAACCAAATTATAGTTTTATAAGATCAAGTGATAAAACATTTATCATTTAATTTTTTACAGCTACTTTTAATTTTATCACTTCGTGAACTCGCATAATGCGATTCTCGAACGTATTATGATAAACAGCTGTCAATGTGTGTTCTAAAAAGTACTAAATGGTACACCCAGAGAAAAAACAACGTTCAATCAGAGAAAAGCACTTTGAATTAAAAAATTAGTTTTGAATACGAATTTTTAAAATCAAAGTTTGAGAAAAAAAAATTGAGAACGAATTTACTCGAGCTAAGGTACCATTATAAAACAAACATCAAATACGCGTTTTCACTGCTCTTCACATAACGATAAGATATTTATCATTATGAAAAGTTTTTTAAGTTTGTTTTCATTTTTTCACAAATCGAATTTAACGCTAAGGCGTGATAAAATTTATCATTTCACATTTTCACAGGTCGTTAATTGACTCCCTGATCATCTGAGTCCTATGAGTCTCTATGGTGCTGAGTAGTGGGTACTGTAAAGATCGGATATATAAAAATGGTAGGGTAGGTTTGCGAGCAGTGCGGAAATGTATTGTTCTTGTTCCCAAATGTTTGCACTGATATTTTGATGATAAAAATCCGTTTCTTTCACTTTCTTTGATCATAGAACTTATACTTGCAGAGATTTTATCAGCACGTGTTGGCAATAGTTAACTTAACATACAAAAACGTGCCCTTAGATTTTCACTTGCGATTATAAGTACTATAAAGCACGTCTTGGATTCTTGCAAAAATAAGTTTTGAAATCATAGAATAATAGAGAGGTCGAAAAAAGTGGGTCCGGAAATTCTGTCTGTCTGTCTCGGCCACTTACAGCCTAAACAGGTGGCGACTTACTTCGAATTTTGTAGTTTATCGGCTATCGAAAACCTTATTTTTTTCTAAACGATTTAAACAAAATTTCATATGTGTATAGTTCGATTTCTCAGATAGTGAAAATTAAACTTTAAAGGAAATTCGTTCAACGGTATCTGCCACATAACTATATTGAACTTGTTGTATCTTTTTTAAATCACATGGCATACAAAATTTTGTCAAAAATGTTTTTGTTAAGTTTTAAATATGTAATTTTTAAAAAACAATTTTTGGAAATTCAATATTTCAAAAAGATTTTTATGAAATTTAGTTTTAAGGTTTACTAGATAAAGTTCAAAAAACTTGCATACCTACATACTTATTTTTAGAAAAAATATATATGCGAACAAATATTTAAAAAATCTTTTTTTTTCGAAAACCATCTAACGATATTGAAATGTTTACTTGCTTAAGTATTGGTTTCGTGTAAAAGAAAATTCGAGGTTTTAATCAAACCTGACATTACGATACGAGAAGCCTTAAAAAGTAGGTTTCATCATGCTGTCCGTCGGTCTGTCTGTGCTAATGTGCAGCCTAAATTTGGAAATTCCCTAGCTAGAGGACAAATTAGAATTTTCGTTTTAGCCCGGCTATAACGGGTACCTACCATTATGTTTAACGGTTTTAGTTTTTCCAAATTTTCTCGAAAACGGCTCCAACAATTTTGATAAAACTTGGTGTACGTTATATTTGTAGGCTACATGAAATTTGGCCCCAATGAAAAATAGCCCCAAACGAAAAATGAAAAATTAATGGACGCGAATGGACTTGTACTTGAAAAGTACTTGAAATGGACTGTTACTTGAAAAATACTTGAAAATGTACTGGACAGTATTACAGTACCCAATAAATGTACTTAACAAGAAGTACTTGCAAAAGTACTTGTACATGGTGCTTTTTAAGTACCAAGTAGTACATTTGTACTGCTTTTTTTAAGAACAAGTACCGGTGCAATGTACTAGGTACTTACTCAGTACTGCAGTACAAATATACTTAAGCACTTTACAACTCTGATTTTGGTGTAAACGGTTTTTTTTACAAATGACCATAACTTGATTTTGATAACGACTGAACCGATTTTTTCCCATTTCTGTAAAAAAAACTATTTTCTTTTACATATGAATTTTTAATGGATTTTTTTTTTGTTTGTTTTTTTTTTTGCAGAAATGGGAAATTATGTTGACATTTCAACGCACTCTAACGGACTAACGGTACATCTGAAACGTAAACAATATGCATGAATTTTTTAGGAAATTTAATGGTCTTTCATTTTGTTGTGTTAAAATTTCAGTTAAGACACATAGTTTCCGAGATGTAAGCAAAAAACTGAATCCGCGGTTTTTCGCGGATATCTCAAAACGCACCAAGAAATTTTGTTGGATTTCTTCAGATTTAGATTCAGCAATCCAAAAAAACATAGGATTCGAAAAAAAAATCCATATGCATATTTTTTGTAACATGAGGGCGATTTTAACAAACGCTTTGACTGGACTATATGTGAAATGAGCCTAGATGTTTACAATTTCCCTTATAAATTCATGCTTAATTAAAATTTCCGATCAAAAGTGACCTAATTTTTTGAAAACTTTCAAAATATTGGTGCAAAAAGCGTAAAAATAAGAAATTGCAAATGTCAGAATAGCGAATGTCAAAATGCATCCATGAGAATTTTAAAAAATTTAAAAATCTGGACGCAAAACCCCGTCTCTTTCTTAGAATGAAGTGGGAAGGGGACAAAACATATAGACGTCAAAATGCGTCGGGTGAGTACGTCCAAGTGAACATCGTCCATAGTTTGCATTTTATTTTTTTCGTAAACTCATATTGAGTAAAACAAATTGTTCCTATACTTTGATTTTGGTTTGAATCTTTGAAAGATATATGGATTTATGACTTTTAATAAAATTTAATGCGATTTTTTCGTAAAATATTATTAATTAATAATTATAATGTTAAAGGTACCTAAAAAAAATAATGTTTTCTTCATGCTGAAATAATTTTAAAAGACGATGACGTAGGTGTATGTCTTGAAATATTACCAAAAAAAGTTAGAGTTACATAAAACGGTTCACAGAAATACTAAAAGATGTCTCACTGTTCATACAATCTTTCCCTTCACATTCGGTTTCTGTAAGAAAGTAAATCGAATAAATTCATACAAATTGCGAATTTACTTGCAATTAAAAGCATGAAAAAAATTGGTTTCACCTTATCGAAGAATAAGAATCGAAATTACAGTGAAATTGTGAAAATATTTTTATTTAATTTTTCACAGAACCATAATAGGCCTCAGGATATAAAAATAAAATACTTTATTAAAAAAAAAAAAACAATTAAAAAGTATACATATATAGGTATATTCTCTTACCGGCGAATTTTCTTCTACACATTTATTTCTAACGACACTAAAACGCCTATAACGATAAACTTAATATGATATATTTTAAAATATCTTTTCAATAAAAACAATAACAAATGCATTTTCAAATCCAATTTACGACTGACCTTTAAACATATAAAACGAATAGCAAACTTGAGCATTTGAGTAAGTTCAATGATTTTAAACGTCATATAATATGTGATTATGTTAAACAACTTTATTTTATTTAAAAGTAGTTTGCAGCAAATGTAGGTATTTAAATTGTGAATTTTAGCGGTTATTTGTTTTAGAGATCAGACGAAGGCAATGACCCAAAGGAGGCATACATAAATTAAATGCAATTAAGAAGTAATAAAATGTCATAATATTATATATCATTTTTGGAGACAAACATAAACAAATGGTAATTTAGAAGAAAAGCTTTTCGGTAAAAGCTTTGAACACATACCTAATTTTTTAATGCGGAAGATATTTTAATTGGTCGTTAAATAAAATTTAAATTAAAAATTAAATGAATTTCAAGATCACTGTAAAGTGTAAATGAATATTTGAAATTCGAAAAAAAATAAAATTGGGGAAAACTCTTAAAGTAATCTTCATAATTCAGGCATAAATCTATAGTTAAACAGGCTGGGAAAAGATTAAAAAATATTTCATTGGCTTTTAATGTATGTTGTATGTATTCAAATTCGCTTTTAATCAAAATAAATAATAAATCAATGGATTTTTGTGCGAAATTCTATAAAAGCACCGAACTTGAACTTGACCATCTTGTTTCCCTTCGGAATTGGAAAGAAGTCAAGCCCATTCCCATTCCCATAAAACAATACCAGAGTTAACCACTCTGTTAATGCGTACTTTTTTTGCAACATTTTCGTAATTCCGTTCTCACACTATTTCATAAAATTCTTTAAAACTTAGAACTGTTGCATACTGCATTTGCTATTTAGATTTCAACTTATAAAATTGATTATTTATAATTATTGATGATACTCGTTGTTGAAAATTAAAAATCAACCCCACCCACGTACAGTTGGTTCTTGGTTGAAGAATATGTTGATCACCCGTGGGTTTTAATGCTTCTCTGTCTGTCTTTTGTCTTTTTTATTATGAAAATAATGAAACCCGCGGATCTAATATCCCAAACGAAAAAAAAATGGAAATAAGATCTTCAAGCTTTATTGCGGGGGCTTACTGAACTGCACCAACTTGAATTGTTTTGTTTTGTCATCGCATATCTTCTTCTCCTCATCTTACCTTTAAGTTCAATCATTGCTTTCACGTGCAGGACAATATTTTAAAAAATATATAAATAAAAAACATTAAAACACAATCTAAGAAGTGCTTTAAATATTTGGATGTAAATCTATGAAATACAAAAATTGTTATCCTGTTTCTAAAGCAAAATGTTAACCGGAATTTACTTTTAATAAATTCTTATGTAACTTTGAATGTGTCAGTATATCTTGTGGGTGAATAAGTTGAATTACTCCTATCGAAAGTGGTCATCTTTCGATAGTAATAAAATATTCACATAGCTTGAGTCGTTTACCTTTTAATGTGCACGCACGTTTGGTGTTAATTTAAGAAACAAGATTTCGCATCATAGACATATGTATACCTACACGCACATTTTTATTTTATGAAATATTCACTCAGGTCATAAAACAAGAAAGGAATACAGGTTTTGTTTTTTAAACAATTCGACTTAATTGATAAGTTTAATATTGAAATGAGGGAAAAACAACAACAAACGAGAACTAATGTTTCAGACAAAATTATTGGCGAACATTATATTAAAAATAAATAATAAAATCAGTTTAAAATCCATGTATGTATGTTTGAACAAAAACAAGATTAATCTGATTTAATTAATTAAAGATGTATTGTTGGTATTAGCAACTATTTATTGATATGTGTTCGTATCCTTGTAAAAAAAAAGTCCGACTATAAATAAAAATGTATATATTATAAAGTAAATTAAAATAACGTAAAATAAGATAAAATACATGATCTTACAGAAAAAAACCATTTTAAAAGTCAACAATAAAATTTAGATTCTTAGTTAGTTAAATAAAATCGACAAATCAAGTCGCATGTAGCCAGAACTGAACAAGAATTTTGTGCAAAAGTTCTTAATAATTTTAAAAGGAACCAAATATTTTTCATATCTAAAGTAGTAAAGTTAGAAACATTTTGGATATAAATTAATTAAAAAAATTGTTTAAATAAAATAATTTTTTTTAAATTTTTTTATGAAACAATTAAAATAATTGAAATTGTATACACAATTTTATTTTGCGCAATTTGAGCAAAGTTATGATATTGTGTTATTGTAAGCCCCTCACTTTTTTTTTCATTTTACTAAAAACAAACCATACAAATATGCTTGTTTTCATAAAAAAAATAATTTTTATATCGAATTAACGGTTTATTTCACATACCTAAAAATTATTTTCAATTATTTCCATAGTAATCCAAAAACTATTATAATTTGGATTTTTAAATTGAAAAGTGTAAGTTTTGAATTATTTTTTTTTGCAGTTATTGTTTTTTATTTTATGTCTAATTTATTTCTTTGTGATTTGAGCTCTTTTTTAAGCATGTGCTGTAAGATCTTTATGAAGAAATACTTTTTTTAAACATACTTTTGAAGTATGCAAATTTAAATAAAAATAATTGTTTTTTATTTAAATAACTCTTAGGTCAAAACTAAAAATAAGTATTTTAAATTTTTTTATATGCATTACTTTACTATATGTATATATATATATATATATATATTTGGAACACTTATGCCTAGATTTACCAAAATGCACCTAAAATCATTTTAGTTAAATGAGTAATATAATTTATTGGCATTTTAACTTATGTCGAATTCCTTTTTACCAAAAAATTGATATTAAAAAAATTGTTTTTTTTTTTCTCAACAAATAATTTTTCTCGACAGTAAATGGATAGTGTTTAAATAAATTGATCTTTTTTTGTGGTTGTGTGCTTGTTGTTTGACAGCCGGAATCATAAACACTCAACTAACGTACCGAAAATATCAAATCTTTTAAGTATGCGTGTAAGTACGTGTAAATCTTGCTTCTAAATCGAGATTCAAGCTAAATCTTTTTTAGATCAAAACATTTAATTTCCCCTCAAAAAATATGACGTTTGGCAGATTTTTTTCTAAACAAAATCAATTTTTTGGTAAAAGGAATTCGACATTAAAATGGTTTCCATCAACATTAGGAAGTGAATTTTTAAAAATGAAGAAACTTGATTCGCCAACCCCGGATTTTTATTCACCACACATGGATCTCTTTCATTAGAGCAAGCCAGAGGAGAGCATATCAATCGAAAAATTTCAACGTTCTCTTTGTCTTGCATATTTAAGCCGCCTTTAAAATTTATTTGTAACTGAATGGGACTTTAGTTTATTGGTCCTTTTGGTGAAATTGAAAAATGCCATTTTAAGATTTAACAACCCAATAAATATTTAAAAGTGTGTACAGAAACTGGCCATTAGCTCAGTTAAATTTTAAAGATTAAATTATGCAAAGGGAAGCATTATATTTCTTTTTTTTTATAAAATGTCAATAAAAAAATTAAATTTTAAGCCTAAATTGAAAAAAAAAATTTAAAACTATTTATTTTAAAGAGCAATAATTATTGTCCAGTCGATATGTACTTTTACCTGAAAAATATTCGGAATTTGATGAAACTTTTACTCACAACTTATAAGAGCATTGAATTTTGAAAACGAAAATTTTAAAAATTTTGTTTAATTACATAAAGTTTTAAAAAAAAATTGTTTGAAATCTTTTTTCCAAAATATTTAGTTTGAAAATTAATTTTTCAAAAACTGTTTGATAAAAAAAAAAACTTATTCGAACAAGAAAACTAAATAAGATATTTTTGGCTTTACACGGTGTCTCCGCGATCAAGATTTCATAGAATGCAACATAGCATTCTATCAAAATTGCTCATGGAGAACGCAAATAGTATTCTATGAATTTTTTTTAGCTATTACTTGCTCATCTCATAGCATGCTAGAAAAAATATTCTATAAAATCTTGATCGTGGAGACACCGTGTTACAAAATGGTATAACATGTCATTGTAGGCGTTACGGTTTTTTTTTTTTAATATTTTTTTTTCTTTTTTCACTCCCGATTAAGCGGCTAAAATTCTACAATTCATTACCGTCGTTTTAATACCAATTAACACCAACATTGTTGGATAATTTGCCTTAAAATTGAAAAAGAAATGAAGTGTGATATAAGAGAGTTTCCGCTCCTTCGATTTTATAACTTTTTGGGGTTTGTTGTTGTTCTGTGTGGGAACTGGCGCTCAACATGTGTAGTAATTTTTTTACATTGTCAATTTTATCGCAGTCAATATCTTGCAAAAAGCCAGTAAGCAGATCAAAAAACAAAATCGCGTTCTAAAGGATTTTAGAGATCACTTCGGCAAATTGCCTTAACTCCCTTGTTTGTATAATAAAAATATTCGTTTTAATTTCAGGCAAAATGTTTAAAATGAAACTTGATTCAACTGTGCAATATTTTTTTTTGTTAAGTTTTGATCTTGACGCCTTGTGCTTAATTCATTCATTGTTTAAACTTTAAACCGGTCATTTATTTTGTTATATTTTGGCTCATAGCATCCGGTTCTCTGTTATCTTTTTAATTAACTGTCAATGCACCCTGCATGGTGAAATAAATCGCTGCTATTTATGCGAAAATTATTATTCATGAATTGGTTTCTTAGATAGCGATCAAAATAAAGAAATACTTTTTTCAATTATTGTTATTCTTTTCATTTTATAACTTGATAATTGTTTTTTTTTTTTGTTTAAAATGTGCTCTAATTATGTGACGTCATTTATGAAATAATATTCACCACAGTTTGTGTGGTTTTCATTTTTCCGAAAATCCATTAAGTCGTTGTTAAGATCTGCATTCTTTCTAGAAGATTCATTTCCGCTTTTATCATTCAACAGATTTATACGCACCTATATTTTTTTATTAAAACTAGTTATATGCTGTTTGTATCTTTTGACGTATGGAGATAAGTTTTGACAAAAAAAAAAATAAACTGAATCCTAATTCATTGGCAGTTAGTCAAGTGTGATTTAAGTGAGGTTTTATTTAATAAATTTATTCGCATTCAGTAACATGTTTCTTTGGAACGCACGCGTTATTAGGGTCTTGCATCTAAGGCAGGGTCTTGCCTTATGGTTTTTGGTTTTTGTGAAGTTATATTTTAATTGTTCGTATAGCAATAAAGACAGTGTGACGGCACCAAAAGGGCTCAAGACCTTGAAGGAATATTTTTAGCAAGCAATAAAATTAATCTTACTTCATGAATGATGACCCATTTTGTTATTCATGTTAACATGTTCGTTCAGTGCTCGTAGCCTCAACGGTGACCTTTGCGACAAACTATTAATCTTGTTTTTAAATTGCATTTTTTGAGTTCCAAGAATTTCACTTCGTCATCATAAATGAGATCCTCAGATAGTTAACTATAAATGTCTGTTTAATGTAAAAGAACACTTTGTTTCTGAGGGTTGCAGTCAAAGGAATCGATTTGAAAGGAAAATGGTACAAAAACAAATTTTGTTTTTTTAAGTGAACCAAGTGAATAAAATAATTATTCTATACATAAAAATAAAAAAGTATATACATATATGTAAGAGCCTTTTTTGGATGAAATTGGTTCTTTTTTTTATCAAACAAGCAAAACAAATAAACAAAGTGTTGCCACAATGAATAACAAAATCATTAACATTTTTATTTGCTGACAAGGACAAGGTTTGCCAGTGATTTTTTTTTCAGAACATTTTGTTTCTTAAATTAGGTAATATTAATGTATTTGATCTTGAAACCCAGGTTCTAGTTTAAATTGTATATGGGTTGTTTGACTTTATGGACAAACAACACGGACAAACAAAACTCGATATTTGAATTTTAATTAATTGGAGCTATCATACCATTTAATTTCGCAACTTGTGTTTATTTCTTTTTAATTCCTTTTTGGATTTAAACACAACAAATAAATGGGTGGGTAGGTAGTTAGAACTAAAAGAATATTCAAAAAAAAAAAATTATCTACACATGTACAATTGTACATACACACATACCCCCATTCATTTTATCATCAATCCAAACTGCTTCAAAATATAAATTGAAAAAAAAGAATATAATTAAAATTTCGCTCCGATTTCTAATTTCGATCGAAATAAAATCGCATTCCACTAGATTCGTGGAAATTAAAACCATCAAATTGCTTATACAATTTCGGGATGTTGACCCAGAACCTGAACTACAAACTGTAACTTTCATACTATACAATACAAGAGACCATTCCCAGTCCTTATAGGAGAGAGAGTTCGTCTTTGTACGAATGAATAGATTGCGAATCTTGCATCATCATTTGCATTTCCTACAACAAAGAAAGTTTAGGTGATCGAGATGTACCACAACAGAAGCACATCCAGTCCTTCAAAAAATGTTTTCAATTCTTGAGATTGATTTTAAAGGCGAACTTTTATTCTAAACCATCTATACAGGGTGATTGGTATAAGGTGCACTAAAAAGCTTTAGCGTGTAGGTGGAGTTAAGACAAGAAAAAAATCGTATGGGAGGGGGGGTCTATTTCCCCCCGTTTAGGCGATAGGGGCAATTTTCTAAAACATTGACTTAAATCAGAAAAAAAATATTTAAAAACAACGGTGAATGATACAAAGCCTTGTTATATTTTTTTGGAAAGCCTACTCTTACTACTCTTTTATTTAATTTTTAAATTAAGTTGTTTAAGTGAACAGTTTTAAAAAAATTAATTTTCAAACTCAAAATTTTGTAAAAAAAAAACTAAAAAAAAAATGTTTAAACTAATTTTTTTCAAATTTTTATGTGATTAACTATTATTTTTATTTTCAAAATTCAAAGCTCTTATTAATTTTTAGTCAAAAACAGAAAACCGGATGCCAAAATGCATCTTAGTTTTTGAGAAATTAAAAAAAATTAAAAGTAAAACTATTGAAAAAAAAAGTGTTTTTCTTGGAAAAAAATACTTCTAGTTTTTCTTAATTTCTCAAAAACAAAGATACATTTTGGCATCCGGTTTTCTGTTTTTGACTACAAATTAATAAGAGCTTTGAATTTTGAAAATAAAAATAATAGTTAATTACATACAATTTTGAAAAAACTTAGTTTACATTTTTTTTTTAGTTTTTTTTTTAAATTTTGAGTTTGAAAATTAATTTTTTTAAAACTGTTCATTTAAACAACTTAATTTAAAAATTAAATAAAAGAGTAGTTTTCTCTCTTTCCAAAAAAATATAACAAGGCTTTGTATCATTCGCCGTTGTTTTTAAATAATTGTTTTTCTGATTTAAGTCAATGTTTTAGAAAATTGCCCCTCCCGCCTAAACGGGGGGAAATAGACCCCCCCCCATACGATTTTTTTCTTGTCTTAACTTCACCTACACGCTCAAGCTTTTTGGTGCACCTTATACCAATCACCCTGTATATGGAATGAGTGCTTCACATTAATCAATAATGAATATCGATTGATCGATCATCTAGACAAAAAATAACTATAATAACATCGTAAGACTTTCCCAAAATCGGCCATGCGAAACCAAGGATTCCGCAACCAGAGATATAATAAAATATGTATGTAGAATGGTAGATGCTACTCTGATCAGAGTAAGAGAAGCTGTCTTGATAAGATAAGACGACTGTTTAATAGCAACCGTCATGACAGCACATTGTGTTATTGGTGCCTGTGTGGTTCAAGGTTGCGCCATCTCAAAAGAAATGATACAGATGTTCTCTGGTTCTATATAAAGCATTCGTCTCTCTTTGACTTTTAATCTTGCGGTTCCTAATTCCAATGCCAAATCTTGTTTTATTTTATTATTGAGTTGATTTCCTTTTAACTTTCAAATGTTTAATCATCATCATTTTGTTGTCTAGTGGAAGGCAAATAACCTTAAGAAAATTTCTTATTCCTTAATCTTTCTCGCTAACAGTTCCCAGGCCATGTAGTCCTTATACCTACTACTGATGCGTGACGGGGTTAAGTAATTGGGCCTGAAAGCTGGATTCGCGACCGGAAAAAAAACTATGTGATGTGTATATAATGTAGGTATGGGTATGAGCTAAGCCAATGTTTAGATATATTTTCCAGTGTTGCCAAACTGTGAGAAATAACTTTTTATTTTATTTTAGAATATAATATGTTCAATAGGAACAAGTAGATGTTAACAGTCTGGGGCAAAGTTTAAAATTTGATTCAAATTTGAAAAATAAAAATTATATTCTAATTCTTATTATTCGGAATTTTTCACAGTTGGTATTTTAGCAGTCGGATTTTTTAATTTTTTTTAGCTGAGAACAGTCAGGATCTTGTCCAATGAGATTTTGACAGTTGGGATTCTGTATATCTATCCCGTGAAAAACATGTGAACACTTTGCAATTGCTAAGAAGGCAATAGACAAGACAAACATTTCTAGAATAAACCAATGCAATGAAACTAGCATTCTGTTGGCCTCAGACATGGAACAAGAAAACCGGAAATCTTGCCAACGTGTTTTGAAGTAAACCCGTGGGAACTTTGCTGTGAAATAACGCTGAGCGATATAACGTTGACTTTCGAAATTCGGAATAACGGCGAATGTCAACGTTCGGCCTTAGAAAGTTTTGAGAAAGTGAAGTAACACCGAACGTCAATTAATGAATAAGGCCGAATTTTGTTTTTACATACAACCAACCTCGCACCAAACCCAAAACCAGTAGTGAACTTGGCATGACTAATGCTAAATAAAGGAAATCGGTCTTTTGTCACTTTTGAAAAACGTCTAAGACCAACTTTACTGCGAAATTTTAATTTTGTATGTTTTTCATGCTGCCAAATTATACTTTCCAATGCAAAAGAATAATAAGTTTCCACAACACTTGATTGAGATCCTCAAAAGTTTTCATCTGACACTGTCAGTAAGTGTTCAAAGTTGAATAGATATACCTTAATTTGGACAAGTGCATAACTTAGTTCTACATACGCTTAGATTTTTATTATTTCAGTTAAATTCAATTCATTTAAATCAAGCAAACGTGCGCGTACATATACAAGAATATTTTAATTGGGCACCTATGACCTTCAGGATTCACCGCAATCTCTTACTATACTGCGTGTTTATTATTTTTCCAGTCATCATGTGAACGCAGCCATTGATAATCTTATTCAATTCCATAATATACGGATATGTGTGTAACAGACTGCGGTTGTGAGGTTCTTCAATCGAATCAAAATATTTTATTGACTATTTTTTTTTTAATAGTTAAGTTAGAGTATTTAATGAGTTTGTCTAAAATAAATATCTATCTGATAAATTGATATTTTTATTAATAGAAATATAAACGAAATGAAAAAAAAAAAATGTATTCTGAGAAATAAAAGAGCTGACGCACAAGCAGCATATGTTTTGAATCAATTATGATTTATTTTTAATTTTTTAATTTTTTTATTTTTTATAACGCCTTTGTGACGTACTTGCATCTGATCATATTTGATATTTCCTTAAAATTAATGAAAGAGTTCAATAAAAAAAAAGTTTAACGTCATAAAAGTATCATGGACAAAAATACATATACAAAAGTTTTAAACATTTGGATAACCGCAATATTTTGTGTGTTTAACCACAAACAAAAAGCATCCATCACTTTAAATCAGGGTTTCAAAAAACTTTATCGAGAATAAAATAAAGGGCACGACTGGGTCGCACAAACTTGCTCTTTTGGCAAATTACCTGAGGTTTTAAAGTACAAACAGAATATACGAAAAAATCGTATGAATATCTTAAAAAGATTCAAACCAAAATCAAAGTACACAAACAAATTTCTTTACTAAATGTGAGTTAAAAATTTCCAAAATCGTTGGACTGGTTTTCGAAAAAATCGATTTTTTTAAAACATTTTTTCGAAAACTTTTGTCTAAAAAAAGTGAGTAAACTGGTTTTTTTAACTTAATTTATTACGCCTTAAAAATAAATTTCAAAAAAATTCGTCCACTAGTTTTTGAAATATTGAATTTACAAAAACAGTTTTTCAAAAATTATTTAAAACTTAACAAAAACATTTTAGAAAAATTTATACCATATTATTTGAAATCTAGGATAATTTCAGTATTGAGTTTAGTTCAAATCGCTTAAGCCGTTATCGAGATAGTCGAAATTTAAGAAGTACCGTTATATGGCAGGTACCGTTAAACGAATTTTCTTGAATGTTTGGTTTTCATTATTTTATAGACCTTCTACCGAGTGGTTTGTCACGAGTGAAATCACCTGACCACTTATACTTGCAATCATTTGAAATCACGTTGAAATCAGATGCAATCACTATTTCAAGTGATGAAACTAAAAAAAATTTTGGTTATCGATTTGAAATGATTTTTTGCAATAATTAAAAACTTGAAATCACTTTAAGTTTTGTTTGCAATTATGAAATCAAAAATTCCATCATGAAATCACGAATTGAAATCATTATGAAATCACTTGAATTTATTTGCAATCATTTGAAATCAGTAAATTTATTTGAAATCAATGCAATCACAAAATTTTTAAATCAATTTAAATACTGCTTGAAATCATATGAAGTCATTTGAAATATTGCAATCATTGAACCACTAAACTGGCAAGTGACGAACACCTCGCCTTCTACACCTTATTACACACGTGAAATTTGGTTGAAATCGTTAGAGCCGTTTTCAAAAAAATACAATTTTCGATAACCGTTATATGGCAGGTACCGTTATTTTCAGACTTACAGTGACCTACAAAAAAAGTTCTGGGCGTATTACCCTATAAACCATACCTACCAAATTTAAAGTAATTCGGTCCACCCGCGTTAAGGCTGTAGGTGCCCAGACAGACTGACTGACAGACAGAACTGCCGGACCCACTTTTTTCATCGTTATGTCATTTTTGATTGTTATCTCAAAACTTTTTTTTTCACGAATCCAAGACTTGCCTTATAGTACCTATAATCGCAAGTAGAATATAAAAAAAAACATCAATTTACATCTTTGAATCTCATATACACACCATCAGATTTACATGCAACAATGGCATACCTTGTTTTTTGATTAATTTTATTGGGTCACTTATTTTTTGTTTAAATTTTGAAAGAAGTAAAAAAAATTATATCTTAAATCTAAATGTCCACTTTACTAATAAATTAAACTTGATTTGCCGCTTCTTGTTGCGCATTCAAATTTAACGACATTGTTTTTTTTTTCAATAAAGCCAGTGTGATGGGTAAGCACTAAGCAAGGCAAATTTATTAATAAATTATTTTAATAAAAAAATAAATAACAAGTTCTTTAAAATCCTTTGAGTGAAAGCTAATTTCAAAATTCTATTTGAAAGGAGAAAAGAATTTTTAATTTAATTTATTGACTGATTTTATTAAATCATAAACAAAAATTTAAAATTAAAATCGAAAATCAATTTAAATCTTGACAAACTACTTTTAGTTTTAAACAATTTAATGGGCTATTACATTTAAAATCTTAGAGACTCGTTATGCACAAGAAATGAACACCCTCATGATCAAGTTTTTAATTTTATGTTAAATCATATTAACATATATTTCAATTAAAATTCGGATATGTTAAATATTGCTAACTTTTTCAATCAAATTAAAATTTTAATTGAAAAATAACAAAGAATATTTTCGATTTCGTTTGTTTGTGAAATTAGAAAAGTGTAAAATCTGGTGGATCTCTGTTCTGAACAGAAAAATGACACTAACCGATAGGTTTAGCCCTAACATTTGCAGAACCGATGGTCGGGCAAACTTTATCAGGTACATTTGGCAGAAAATGGACACTTTTAAATCCCAACAGTAACACAAATAATTGATTGCTTTCATTAAATAAACTCCTAGAAGTATGGTAAGTTTTTGATTCCAATGTTAAAATTTGAATAAAAAACCATTCATATACTCGTATGTACGAGTACATACCAAAAATCGTACAAAAGAACATAATTTGTTTCTTTGTGTGGACATAATATGACGAGACCAGTGCCGAGATTCAGCTATTTTGGCGAGTTACTGCCTGAACACAATAGACTGCTGCAACTGTAACTGGAGCTGGAGCTGGAACAGATGTCAAAATATGTCGTACGTCTCGTTTTTTGCGTCCCCACAATGGGGCTGCAAAGCTTTCTTACATTTTATATCATTGTCATCAAGTCATTTTTTTAATTTAAATGTTTTACTCAAAATTGTAAAATACCTTAACTTTTCATTTTATACTTAGCTCTAAAAACACTTAAGCAAATTTTAATAATCTTATTTTATTTGACTTTTCTTCTATTAATTTGTCGAATATTTATCAAATTATTTTTCATTTTAATTTCAAACGTCGATTTTGTTAGAAGTTTTTGTTAAAATTTATGTTTGAATTGTAATAATTTTGTTCATCGCATCATCATATACCAATTTGTAAGTTGCATTTTTATTAAAAAGATTATTATATTATAATTAGTTTATCTTTCTTCAGAAAATAAAATCGAACAATTACCAAGAAGTTTGCTTGAAGTTAATTTGGTTTAAATTTATCAAGACTTGGGATCGATATTTATCATTGGAAAAATATTTTAGCGGTGCAACAATAATCATTATCAAAAGAAACACAATTAAATTCAATTAAATTAACTTCTTTGCTTTTAACACATTAAATAAAATATTTCTTCACAAAACACGCGGTCCCGACAAGGTAAATTGTTTTTTTTTTTAATTTATTGTGAAACGTCAAAAGTGCTGTACGTCGAAAGTTAAAAGTTGGTGAACTTGTGCAGCACCGAGTACGGTTACGTAGCGTTGTGTTCGTAACATAGGATTTGCGTGTATTCAATATTTTGACAGCTTATCCGGTTGCAGCTCCAGTTTCAGCACCGTCACTATTGTGTTCAGTCAGTTAGGCGAGATGACTCAACTCACGGCCGAAATGTTAAGCTGCATTTACATTATTGTTGTTCGGTGTACGTTGTTCCTTGTTCGTTCTTTGTCAAAAACAACGAACAACGAAGTTTTTTTCGTTCTTAAACACAAAATGGATAGCAACACATTGTTGGCAGTGGCGCCATTTTTAGTAGAGTAACAAGCAAAAGTTAGCTGAACTACTTGCATATTGTTACATTATTCCTTGCTACAACACCGAACAACGAACGCTGACAATTCAAAGCCACTTTAAACTTTTTTTTTCTTCATTCGTTGTTCGGTTTTATAATGTACACTATCGTTGTTCCGCGTACGTTTAACAACGAACAACGTACACCGACCAAAAGAACGAAGGTCTAAATGCAGCTTTAGGCGAGTAATCTTGCATTTGTTAGCTGAATTTTCAATGAAATGCTACTCATCTCACTCACTCCCTGGAAGTTTGAAATAGCTGAATCTCGGCACAGTACAGTTTATTTAAAAATTGTTTTTTAATAATCAAAATTTTAAAATTTAATTTTAAGTAAAACGCATCAGTTAACATGTTTCCATACTAAAAAACAAAATAAAGATGTTAATCGATGACGAATAACACAAAATAATTTTTTTAAAAAGAAAATTTGTATTTTAGTATATATGTTTTTTGAAAAAGCTATCTATTTATTTCACTGATGAAAATTGATTTTACGTATCAGCTGACTGTCATTGCAGACGAAATGAAACAAATCGTTCCAATGATGTGCGTTCCAATTTTTTGCTGTTCCAACACATCAATAAACATTTTACTGAAGCAATTTGCATCCAGAAAATCAGTTCTATAGGTAGGATAGCCTTTTTACTGACATATTTTTACTGATTATGATAAACGCTCATACGTTAAAAAAAAACTTCAGTTTTCATTCGTTTCATCATTTACGGATGGTTTTTGCGGATAGCTATAAATTGACCCTTAGGGCTTGTTTCATAGTCTCCGAGTAAGTTCCAAGTAAAATACGAAGCAGTTAAATTTGTTGTTTGCTGTGTTTTGTTTTGTTGTTTTCTGTTAAAAAAAATGTTCTGAATAGCTTAACTGAAACTTAGGTACTTAGATATTGTTGAAACAAGCCCTTAGTTTTGTCTTAATTATTTATATTTTATATTTTGTAGGGTTTTTCAGAGTTTTGTTTGAAGCTAATATCTTATTTTTGTTTTCTTTTTTCTTTTGTTAGGCTGGGTACTATACATACATATGTGCACTATGCATAAATGGAACATGAACTTGGAAGGAGAAATATTAGTGTATCGCGTGCCAAGGGAATATAAGCTATCAACTAAACTACATTTATCTAGAAATAAAAAATCTGAAATATTTATCTGTTCATAACCAATATTTCAAAAAGGGTGCCTACACAAAATGTATGTACATATCACACTTCAACAAAATTCAAACCAATGAATACAGATAATTTTTCAGGTAATGATTAATTTGTATTGCATACTTTGAGGCCGTAAACGTAACGTAACCAAAATTTTATTAAAAGGAATTTTTTTTAAAAAACACCAGGCGACCATGCAGATTTAGTAGGTATACTGGCATACATAATGAAAAGAAAATAGTGTTTTGCTTATTCTACACCTGATCTTCACCAGCTTACGACAGAAATATTTTGACTCCGCCTTCAACTTTCACAATTTAGGGTCCCGTTAGAATCATTGTATGTTTCATTTGTCAACTTACAGGGTGCTTAACTTGTTTTTTTATTTTAATACAAACAAAATATTTGTTCGAAGAATATTAAGCTTTTAAAATTATTGATGAATTATTATTTCATAATAATTGTTTTTGTTCGTGTAGAAAGAAACACACATACAATTACAGCCATTTGATTTACTGTAAATTTACACTTGCCACTTTTACTCTATGGTAAAAGCCTATAAAGTAAATTAAGTTATGGCTTGTCATTGGTAATTATCAAATGAGCTGCGTTTTTAACAAAACAAGTATTTTGTATAGTAAAAATGTTTATTAATTTTTTATAACCACTTATAATTTACATATCAAAGTATGAATGTGTCGTAATCCTCTTGTTATAATCAAATTTATTTTTAAAAAGAACATCAAACTAGCTTTGTTTTGCATTTTTAACTTGGTGTTGATTTTAATTGTTGTTTAAAATATATTAAAGTAAGGAAAAAGTGCAAATGCAAATTGACAATTTGACGGATATGTCGGTAAAATATTCCATGTTCGAGTGGAACCCCCTTGACGCGGCATTCGAAATTTTCGTTTTTGCTAGACGTAATTACTTGATAATAATATTTTAGGTGATTTTTATAAAAAAAAAAGAAAATCAAAATGTGCCAAGTAGGCAAAACCGTTTAAGTCGTTTTTGTTTAGAACAACTAAATGTTACCAAGTTAGTGTTTTCATTAACATCTGGCCCTCGATTAGGGAATACGAAGCGAGTCGTTTTTAGAGGTGAAAACGAAGTTTTGCATGACAAACTATTTTGATTTTATCTCTTTCGTTTTGTATTTTCGTGGAAATCAGCTGTCAATTGGAAGGATGCAAAGGATTCGCTTTGTATTAAATACAGAGATCATACATGGATCGGTAGCCAAACAAGACTAGTTAGTAAAAATTGCCGATCACCGATCGGTATCTGTGCTGAAATTCAAACTGCGCTAAACAGCTCTCA
The DNA here is from genome assembly GCA_951217065.1 of Baccha elongata. Taxonomy (NCBI): domain Eukaryota; kingdom Metazoa; phylum Arthropoda; class Insecta; order Diptera; family Syrphidae; genus Baccha; species Baccha elongata. The sequence goes on from OX578272.1 coordinate 176,313,106, forward strand.
ATGGGTCAAAAGGCAGGTATGGAATTGAAAACGACTCGCTAAGTTTACCCTAATCAGGGCCCTGGTTACAAAAAGCCTTATAGTTCAAACTTAGATTAAGGTTCCAAACAAAATTATCTGCAAAATAAGGCCAAACATTTGAGCCTTATTATTTGTGTTTTTTTTTCAGAAAAATTGAAAATTGAATTGCACCAGATAGTAATGGGGGCTTTACACGAGTCGATTTCAGCCGTGCGGGTAGTCCGCAATGCAAATATCGACACATGTAGAGTTGAATTTGACAGGCCGCAAGCGAATTGAATCGAATATCCCAAAAGTAGACTAGCAGCCAACTTTTACGCTTGGGCCTGAGGAATTTGTTATTGTTTTTTTCATTTTTTGCTTGTTTGTTTTCAAAACAAAACAAACAACATAGAACTTCCAAGTAATTAAAACTTTTTTAAAAAAATATCCGAAACATTTAATTCATATCTTAATTTATTTTGTTTACGTTGTTTCATAACAAATCGTGAAATAACATGCGGCTTTAGGCACTTGTGTAAATGGTGTTGGTAATGGGACAGCCGCACGATTGTCGTAGGCGACTTATTTTTTAATCAACAGAGTATTTAGAAAAATAATTTTAAAATTTTAACGTGAATCATAAATTTAAGTTTGAATAAAGCTTGCCCGAAAAATTTAGATGTGGCTGTCGTGCTTTGGTTCTTGTTTAAACAAAGAAAACATAAGAGACCAGACAGAGTTGGTATGGTTTCTTTAACCTTAAAGTTTTAAAAATGAAATAATATGAAGTTTAAAAAACAATAAAAACACCTTTAGTTGCGTTCACAAATCACAAGTTGAATCAAAACGTAAGGGAGGGAATGATTTTATAAAAAGGAAAGATATGGGAAAAAAAAAAGAAAATGCACAATGCTCATAAAATTTTATGAAACGCGTGCAGTGATGCAAGTTTTGTTCTCATATCGTTTTTCTTTTGACAGGAAATTTCAATTGCATATCATCGCGGAACTGGATGGTTGTAACTATAAATTCACTTATATCAATTCTGTTTCATTACTATTTCGTTTCCTTATGTCAGTTTATCTCTTTACCTCTTATTGAAAATTATTCTCTCTCAAAATAAAATAGAGCTGCTGAGTGCTGACACAACCTTTTTTCGAAGACAAGTGCTGTGTTTAACATTTAGCTTTCCAACGTTTCCTGTATGTCAAATTTCTTGCATCACGTCGTAAGTGAATTTTTTTAAGCGGCCCCGAAGAGTTCAGTGATGCAATGGGCACTTGCCTCAATGTGGCCAGACACTTACTTAAGAGCTGCAGCTCGAAAGCCTTAACCAACGCAATTTTACAGATTCGATATAATAAAGAATTAGAAACAATTAAACCTAACGTTAATATAAAGCCTTAAAAATGTGTGTATCGACGGCAGTCAGCATTTTAGCAATTGGAGTGGTGATCGTAGTTTTTTCTGTCTAAAGAGAGTACAAAATTATCTTCGCTCAACCATGTACCTCTACATAGTAGATCGGGACTATCTATCTTATTAGGTACTTGTTTTTTATTATTTTTGACAAACTTAAAAATTTTTTTTTTTTATGTTTCTTAAAACCCGATTTATTATCAAAAAAAAATTAAAAGAAATTAAAATACAAGTTATGCACCCCTGACCACTGTAAGCAAGAAATCAAAAGTTCTAACGGGACCTTAAGTTCAGAATATATGTTTTCTTTGCACATTCTTACTTTCACCAATCGGGTTAATTAGATTAAATAAAAGCTAGGCTCCCCTTCAAACAGCGGTAAACTTTTACTTCACACACAAGTGAAAGGAAATTATAAAAAATGATCCGTTCGTTGAAGGCGGTGTCAAGATATTTTGCAGTTTATCTGTAGTAGGCTGTGTGTAAGTGTAAATTTTTAACAAAGTACTCTTTTTCATGAAATGTATACCTACTGTGTCTGCATGGTCGCCTGGTAATAAGAAAAATGTTCGTTTTAATTTGAAAATTTGGTTAGCAACCGCCGCAAAGTATGCAACAAAAATTAATTATTACCAGTAGAATGATCGGAATTCATTGATTTGAATTTTGTTTCAGGTTTGATCGTTAAATTATACATTATGGCACTATTTTCAAGATTGGTATTGGAAAATCTGTTTTTTTTTAATCTGTTTTGTTCATTATTAACTTCAATAAAAACCCAGCTATAACAAAAGTACAGACTAAGACTAGACAATGAGAGAAAATTACAAAATATTTTTTAATAAAGTTTAAATTTATTTTCCATTTTTGATTTAATTTTCTTTTTTTATTTTTATAACTTACAATATTTACAAAATTATACTTATAAATTAACAAACTTGTTATTAAAGTTTAACATAAATAAATTTAAGGGTAAAGTCATTTTTACTCTGGTTGCTTTCTATTCATTATTTCTTTTTTTTCTACTTAAAAAAAAAACATTGTTTATTTACAAAAATAGTGTGAAATCAAACCAGTGTCGATATATAATATTTTATTTATTTATAAAGGCGATTTTGCCTTCGAACTGAGTTATAAGTCTTGTACAAAAAATAATGGTGTCTTTTGTTCGTTACGACATCACAATTCAGTGGAATACTCTTCGGCATTTACAGAGAACTTTCGCCAGCAAATATGATCTCCGGCGGTCACTTCTCCCATACTAGCCACTGGAACTTGACCATTGGTTTGGACAGGATGTCTGTTCATACTGCTAGTTCGATGTGGAATACTGTAAGTTTGATTTAAGTTTCTTCCCATCGGATTGCGTGTTCCATAAGTGATTGACTCCTTGGAAGGAGTTATTTCTATTCTTGTCGAGTGAGTATTTCCTTCACCGTTTGATAGTCTTCTTATGTAAACCACTTCCTTGTGTCGTTCAGCTGCATTTGAGTTGTGTTGAGGAATACGTCGTTCGTTGGGTGTTGTTGGGGCGGGTTGCCGGGATCTGCTTGAATATCGCATTCCTTTGGCATCATTGCCTTGAAATGCAGTGAATTGGTGGTTTATTCCAGAATACTTGTCGACGCTGATGTCTTCTTCGATTGCAGAGTCACCGAACACAGAGCCACTGTAGTTTGGTGAACTGTTGCCAGGCGTAGATGACTTCCAGTTATTTGTGCCGTATTTTGAAGTCGAGTATTGACCCTTCTTTATGGAGTGTGTGTAGTCTCGAGTACCTCGTCGTCGAAGGGTAAAATCTTTCCTTCCTGTATCTTGACAAACAGATCGCCATTGCTTCCAGGCATGTCTGGCTAGAGGATCAGCTGGTCCCCATTCTTTGGCAGGTTTGGCGGCTTCGCAAATCATTCCAAAGAAGTTGTAATCGACCTGTTTGAAGATTTCTACACAGGCTATGATCAAGATCACCCCTATGACGAAGAGTATAGGAGCCCATCGAGGCATGTAGACTGATAGCAGATCACCTTCATCATCATCAGCACACCACCAAACCAGGATTCCAGTTAGAAAAGCTGGTCCCAAACACCAAAGATATACCCAGCCTTTAAAGATCGGTCTGCCGATGGAAAACTCCAGATCCGTGTAGATATTTTTGGCTCCGTAGATCCAAGTGGTGGCTATGAGGTCGAAGATCAGTGCTGTGATCACCAGAGTCCCTACGATTCTGGTGTCTAAGACGCGAGGGATAATGAATTTTGGTGCGGCCAATGCTATCACAGCTGCAACAAATCCAATTAAGCTTATGACGTAGTTTGGATGGCGAGGGACCAGTCGAGTGGATGTGTAGATCGCAACTGTAATCGAGACGATTGCTGATATAACAATCAAGGCGTAGATTAGGCATGGGATGAGTTTGGCTAACAATCCAGTTGGTTCATTCAAAACTCGATCATAGATTGCTGTCAATGGCTTTAATGCCTCGAGATTGCTCAAGCTCCTGGATGCTAAATTATCGAATTGAACCATAAAAAGTGTGACTGAAATCGCATTTACAAGAAGATTGAAGCAAAGATACACCACTGACGTACGAACTGCGTCGCCTTTGTAGAGAAACTTTCCCGTCACCACGGGAAGTGCTCCGAATCCAATGTTGGTGGCGTAGATCACTTGCACGAGAGCGTTGAACCAAATAGAGCTTTCCAGAAGCAATGTCTCCTTGAATGGCCACAGTTCGGGAAAGTATTGTCTTTCTAAAGAAGTATGAACCTCCCATGTGGTCAGTGAGCATAGCAAAGCGAAGCCAATAAGTCCGAAGAAAAATGAAATACGTCGATAAACTTTGGCATTGTGTGTGCTGAAAATTAAAACCGAAAAAACAGTTTTTAGAAAACGTTCGTAAATGTTTTCCAAGACTTACCAAAACATAACAGTCATCCAAATAAATATTAAACCTATTGCTAAGAGTCCGAAATATAGAGGGTTTTCCCAAAATGGTGTAAGAAATGTCTTTTGAATACATTCAACGCCATTATTGCCAACCACTTTGTATCCATTCTGAAAAATAAGCAAATTTTTGTTCAAACAATATTTTATCAATCAAGATGTTCAAGACTTACTAGAGCTAGTTTTATATCTCCAACACATTCGTTGAATGGCAATAGCTTGGTTAGAAACATTCCAATATAAGCTACGGATATGACAGCCTGGAGTGAAATCCAGATAGATGTCAACCAAGATGCAAATCTGCTGACTATACAGGCTCCTGAAAGATAGAAAAAAATAAAAATGAGCGTCAAAATTGACAAAAAATTACTGTCAAAATTTAAGTGATATATCTTTTAAGAACTGAATCTGAATAGAAGATTAAGGAAAAGTTGTTCAATCGTGGTTCAAAGTTTTTAAACTATTTCACTGATTTTGACAGATCATCTATAGAAATCAGTGGTTTAAAAATTTGAACCACGATTGTACAACTGGCCCTAAGATAACTTATCTGAATCGTGTGTTTTTTGAATCAACAAAATCTACGAAAACAATAACTTTCCAGGTGTCTGTTTAAAAGAAACATTTTGGCATTATTTGCTGATCGTGACCACCATCAATGGAGAAGATACCAGAATGTAATTTTTCTTTTCTAGTTGTTTGTCAAAAGAAAATTTTTTCTCTAAATTTACCTTTGGTACAGCGATCGGTAAAGACAGCCTGCTCGATACTTTTAACGATAACCGAAGCAGGTTACTCGACTTTGTAGTGAAGAAAAAATATTGGTAAGCGCAACGATTTCCCGCAAAGTTTTGCCTAATAATATCCAATGAAGGAATCAGAAGATCATCAAATGTGAGGAGAAAGTGTACTCATTATTCCAGGATTAGATTAACCTCGAGTTAACTGTGATGGAAATAGAGGTTTCCGTTAAATTTATTTTAGCTAAATTGGTGAGTCAATTCTGAGTATATTCCAGATCTTAAACTAACTGAAAAACGTGTTTCCATCAGCGTTAACTCGAGGTTAATCTAACTCTGAAATGATCTCGCACTGAAAGACAGGGCCTAAATGATGTTTAGATTAACTTTTACTAATGGTATTTAATTTATGTTAAAAAAAAAGTATCGAGAAAAATCAAAAAGATGATGTAAAAAACACCGATTCCGCTGTTTGGTGCAGAAGCATGGGCAATTTTCGTATAGGGTTTGAAAGCTCCCTTGATGTATTCAAGTAAAAAAATTTAGTTTACTTGATGATAATTTAGTAAAAAGTAGTACTTACCTTTAAAAATAGGTGAAGATCGCCATGTGTGCGCTGCTCCTTGTCCCAAAAACTGACCAATAGATATTTCCAATAAAATTGTTGGAAGACCGACTAGAAAAAGAAGTGCCAAATATGGTATTAAATATGCTGAACCATATCGATCGAGCTCCCGCGGAAATCGCACAATATTGGCATAGGATATGTTGAGGCAGATGCACAGCACCAGACCTCGAAATACCGAACATTTTGTCTGAAAAATAAAATAAAACAAAAATATAGTATGTATACCGTATTCAGATTTTTAATTAATTCATTTTTGTTGATATGTATTTTAATTTCTAAGATCTATTCACACAGCTTATACACTACAATGGTCGCCATAATTATTTTGGCAAAAATATAATCTTTATAACGGGTAAAGTTTCAATAGTTTAAATTGACGCAGTTATTCAAAAACATGTTATGATAAGATAATCAGCAAGTTCAATCATATGGAAAATTGTGTGAAACGGGGCGGCCTAGTTTGATTAAGCGAACCTTACACGGTCAGTCAAACATCCGACGTCAATCATCGTAAACATATAATCTGTCATCAGGCAAAATCGTAATTGTTTTGATTTTTCGTCTAACAAGCACGCATACAACCTTTTTTCACAAATACACTTTAATAGATTGATGTCAAATGACTGACCGTGTAAGGTTTGCTTTCAAAGTGCTTCTTTTGATTGACAAAAGTATTTTGTTTGAGGGCTAAAATGTCTTACAGTGCTATTTTCTTGTTTATACGGAACCAATGAACAATATATTAAAAGATGAGCCTTGCTGAAAAGAGGTGATTGAGCACCTTTTTTTACCATTTTTAATACTAAAAAGGAAGGACTCATTGAGGGCACCGGAGTGTAAGAAAGGCATTTTTGTGTTTGTCGGACCTAAACCTTTCTATGGACAATGTTTTAGCCTTCCTTAAATGAGCTAGATAAATCGGTCGCTAGTTCTCCAGCTATAAAGCCTATAAACAAATAAATTAAAAAGAAAATCAGAAAGCATAAAGCAAGATATTATTAAAAAATCGCTCGATCTTTGACGATGTTCGCATTGGACGTAATCACCCGTCGCATTTTGACGTCTATATGTTTTGTCTCCTTTCCTTTTCGTTGTAAGAAAGAGATTAATTTTTTTAAAGTTCTTTTGGATGCATTTTGACATTCGCTGTTCTGACATTTGTAATTTATTATTTTTTCGATTTTTGCACAAATATTTTGAAGTTTTCACAAAATTCGGTCACTTTTGATTGGAAATTGCAATTATAAAAGAAAAAGAAACCCTATAAAGAAAATTGTAAACATCTAGGCTCATTTAACATATTTTGTTTCGTGAATCCTTTGTGTTCACACTACTTTGTGTCTAAATACGGCGGACTGGACGTAAGTCAGAATGTGTCAGATAAGTGAGTTCAATGTGAACATCGTCTTTGAATCACGATGTTCACATTGGACGTACTCATCCGAAGCATTTTGATGTCTTTATGTTTTGTCCCCTTCCCACTTCGATGCAAGAAAGAGACAGAGTTTTGTTTCCAGATTTTTAGATTTTTTAAAATTCTCATGGATGCATTTTAACATTCGCTATTCTGACATTTGTAATTTATTATTTTTTCGCTTTTTGCAACCATATTTTAATTTTGATTGGAAATTTCAATTAAACATGAGAATATAAAGAAAATTGTAAATATATAGGCTCATTTAAAATATTTAGTTTTTTTGTTTCGTGTGGTTTCGTGCATCCATTGTGTTTGTTCTCACTACTTTGTGCCTGAACACGGCGGACTGGACGTACGTCAAAATGGGTCTGATGAGTACGTCCAATGTGAACATCGTCAATGAAATCAAAATATGTTGACAAAATATGCAGACATTAACAACTGGAAAAGAAGGCAAACAAAGCATAAATGTAAAACACTGCGATATGTCACATTTGACATCTCAAACCGCCATACATACATTTTATTTTTGGGCGATTTGACCCTGAGCCTCCACCTGAAATGAGTGAAATTTGTCAATTTAGTAAATATTTCTTGTGGGGCGCCTCCACATATTTCTTTTATTTTCAGACATAAATTTATCTTCTTGTTTCTTGTCATCGTAGAAGAAATAAATGGAGAAATAAATTTGACGATTCGTTATCTTAGACATAAAAAAAAATAAAAATTAACCGAGAGGCTTGCCGACATTTTCTGACCTTCAATCCGGGAATCCTACAAATAGATCCTTAAAGTGAAGCAGCGGGGTAAAGAAGTTGTGTTCCCGTTCGAGATATTAAGGATTGACGAAGAAGAAGAAAAAAACGAGCCAAAGTAAACAAACCGTTGGTACTTTTGGTGTCGATTGACCGGGCTGTCAGACAGAAGATCTGACAGAAATGACAGACCATAGCTTAAAAGCTGTTTATAACGATCAGGAAAAATAAACAAGAAAAAATTAAAATCGATGATAGTTAATCATTTGAAATTTTGAAATAAAAAGTTAATCATTTGATTTTAAACACAAATGCTATGTTTATCGATTACAAATAACTCTAATTAATTTTTTGTGCCGACAAGGCGACAAAGTTTCCAATTGAACAATTTTTTTTTTAATCCATTTATTTATTTTCCCAGTGGAATTTCAATTTCAATAGCTCGTATGCATTTCAATCAGGAGAACATCCTGTCCAGACTCCAGAGACATATTTTTCCTGATCGCTATAAAAGCTCATAATGAAAAAATCCTGTTTTCATCGCTGTAACTGTTGAACAAAACATTTCGAACACACCCAATGGAACACAACCGAACGTATCCAATGATGAACACGTACAAGAACACACCAAATTGAATTTAGTTTTATGAACTTGCGATTAAAGGTACTATAAGGCAAGTTTTTAATTCGTAAAAAAAAGATTTTGAGATAACAATCAAACATGACATTACGATGATAGAGAACACGAAAAAAGTAGGTCTGTCTGTCTGTCAGTCTGGATGTATCGACACTTACAGCCTAAACGGTTGGCCCGATTTTCTTCAAACTTGGTACTCTGTATTATTAGAGTAATATACCCATGCGTATTTGTATCCTAGGTCTGAAAATAACAGTATACCTGTCATATAAACGTAACAGATAATTCAATTTTTCTCGAAAAAAATACGATCGATTTCGATAAAATTTTGTGTGACTGAACTTTTTGAACAACTTTTTGTGTAAAATTTTATTTTATATTCAACAGTTACCGGCCCCCTAATCCATTTCGTCTTCTCCATAATCATGCAATATAATAATAAAATTCCAAGGTATATAATTTAATAATTTTTATTAATTATTAATACTAATGCCCAGTTGCACCAAAATACACTTAAAAGCATTTTAGATAACGAAGTAATAACATTTGTTGGCATTTTAACTTAAAATGGGAGAGCATATCAATCGAACATTTTTAACGTCTTGCATTTTTAAGACGCCTTTGAAATTTATTTGGAACAAAATGGGACTTTAGTTTATTGGCCCTTTTAAAACTGAAAGTGATTGGTGCAATTGAAAAATGCCATTTTAAAATTTACCACCCCAATAAATATTTAAAAGTTTTTGGAAAAACTGGCCATAAGAGAACAAAACAAACGAAAAAGCACTCTTCTAACACATTCCACAAGAAGTTGCGTAGAATAATTTGATTCAAATGAAATTGAATTCCAATTCACACTTTTTGTTTTAATTATCGATTCTCAAGAACCTGGTCACCCTATTTGTATTTAATTTTTCTAAACTCATGAATTAAAATCTTAAGCAAATAATTTGTCAAATGTCCATATTCCAAGTAAAGATATCAAGGTAAACAAATCCACATTCATTTCAAAAACTTAACAATAAAAAGTCTGCATTTTCATTTTCTTAAACTTGATTGAACAAAAATCTATGGTAATTAAAAAATAAAAATAAAAGACTCAACCTACATTCATATTAAAAATAAATAAATAACGTCACGAATTGTATCTGTATATATCAAAATATATCATGCATCTTCCTACTTCTTGCAAATGTTGAAAAGTATAACCTCCCACACAAATCATGTATAAACATTTATAGCTAGTTCTTGCTTCTATAACTTGTGTACCCTAGTATGAAAACCTTAGATTTTAAAATTAGCACCTATCAATAAATTGAGATAAATATCTATACCATCATAATACTTAAACTATTTCATTGATGTATTGAAATTTTGAAAGTAAAAGCAAAATTATTTATGCAAAATTAGCTCATAATACGCAACATTTATTTAAATAATATCCAACAAGAAAAAAAAATCGTGCGAAGAAAGCGAAACATATAGGTGTGCAAGTTCATTAATCATAAATAGCGCCAGCACATCATATTGAACTTTTAATAATAATAATATTGTTTTTTTAAACCGCTACAATTACAGAGAATTTGCATGCATTTATATTACCCCCGGTAATTTGTGTACATATTGTGGTAACGTCTACCATCTTATTACAGATTGCAAATAAAACTATAAAGAAACCACAAAGCAAACACAAACAAATTGTACCTAAGTTCGTCAAACTCAAAATTGCTTCATAATTCGCTCATGTCAACGAACACATCATCAATTCACCAAAAAAATCATCATAAAGACACCATTCTCGAAATGGAATGACAAAGACCATGACTCTAAAAGGTTTTTCCCAACGTATGCACTTACCTTTCCATAGTATCTAAATGGCACATCCTCATGAACGACATAAAGATAATCTGCTAGATACTTTGCTGTTGGTATCTCCATCTTTGGACAGATCTTACAACGCTTATACGGATAGCAGAACTTTTCATTTTCTTGCATTTAGTAAGTTGATTGGCCGTTGAATTTCTCAGATTTATGATATACAAAAATATATGACACAAGGTAATCCAGCAGCGTTTACGTTATACCAAACAACCGGACCGATTGTGAATCAACAACAATCTAAAAAAACGTTCACAATGCTCACATAGCGTTTCAAGATAATTTTTGAATAGTCAGTCTAATATGAAACGAAGACTATTCTTTTGACCGATTTCGTCCGAATGAGGAAGAATGAATACAAATTCTTGAGACGCTCCAGTAATTAACGTGTAACACTTATTTTATTTTCAGTACATTTGGGGAAAGAAATTTCAAGTTCTAAACATCATCGAAAAAATTTGCACGTTTTGCAACTTCAAATCATTTTTCTACCGGAAATTTGGGAACACCATAATTTGACGGTAGCCCACTCATTTGGACAGACAAAAAAAATAAATAAACCGAATCTGTCAGCGAAATTTTAAAACCAACGACGACTATAATGACGTTTACACTTTTTGGTTTCTGGCTTTAAACACTGGGCAACTTAAAAGTATCTTTTTTATTTTGTTTATTTCAAGTTGCTGACTTGATTTGTGATTGCGACAAAATTCTTAAATCATTTTAAAGTCCCAAATTGCCTTTGGCCTAATAAAATAGATCGATCGATGTTAACAAATCGTTAATCAAAATATAAAACACACTCTCATAACAAACTGCGGTGACAACAAATAATAAAAAATATAAGTATCTTTATACTATATATACAAGACAAGCGAGGAAACTTCACTAAATGGCAAGCGGCCTTATTAATGCAAAACGAAAGACTAAACCTGCCTTCGAAAAGTTTGTATCTAAAATCCATGCTTTGAGATTTGATGTATAAAAAGGTACTCCCTGAATTGACGAACGTAAACGTGGATATGGGTGGGAAACACTGGTGTTGTAAAGTTTTACTACTTGTGGTGCATTCTTTTATACTTGCTCTATGGGTCCAGTATTGGTTTCAATTTAAAATAACTCTAACATTACAATCAGTTTAGTATTTTAATTCCGACTGTCTGTGATTATGTGTATGTTGCATGTTCATCGATATATAAGTATGTACCTATACCTACTTTAAATTAGTTTTCTAAAGAGAAATATGAATTACTTCTTAAGCCTATAACAAATATTCCTTACAATTTCAGTTTTATCAACATTTCTCGAAGACAGATCTAACGATTTCGATAAAACTTAACATTTTTGTCCCTAAATCGATAACGGCTTGACGGATTTCATTGAAATTCGATTCAGGCGCTTCGATGAAGCACTTAACAAAAGTGGCCAGATAAAGTTTTAAGTTAAATGTAATACAGCGTGTTCTTAGACTTAAGACCACTCACTATATTCATATTGGCCACTTCTCCGCATGTTTAAATAAAATTAAAAATTCCTAATCTTATAGTTAGCTACAAAATCATTTCCATCCGACCCAGTCGTACCTTTAACTTTTTATTTTGTTACGTTTGAGTGACTTTGTTTGCCACTTTGGTATTCCTGAAAAACACCTTCAACAATAATGAAAGAAGAACACAAAGAAAGTTTCATATGTATAATTCCAAGCGGGGGTGCTCAAAAATTATACTTTGCGAGATGTTCTCGTGTAATTAAATTTTAATTTTACCTATATATTAAAAAACGCAAGGTGCATCACATTTTAACAGGTTGGAGTGGAATACGCATTGCATTTATGACATAATGATGTTAAAATGGTAATTTTATGTTCTGAGTTCTTTTCTACGTGTTTTTTTTACCGGGGGAGTTCCGCTTTAGGAATTCGTAACGAAACGATGAAATTGCATTTTAAGTTCTTTACTAATATTTTTTTTAAGTAATATTTAATTTAAAATTGTGAGTTTTTTTTTCCATTTTAGTACAGTTTTAATTCTATCTTCTATAGAATATAAAAATTAAAAAAAATTTGAAAGTGTCTTAAAGACTTCCGACCAATGCGTTCATCGCATTCACATTGCCCATTCTTATTTATTTCTTCTTAAAAACAAAAGCACAAAATTGAAGACAAATATTTTATTGAAGATTGCAACAAATTCCAAGTGAATTTTTGAAATTTGACCGATACTACCAACTGTATAATTTCCATTTAAGTTTGTAAAGAATAACTGTATATGTATGGTATGCCATGCCATAAAACGAGTTTGTATTTCTGTCACTTCAATTTTCGAAGAAAGATTTATATCAAGATTTACATCTGCTTTAGATGGAAGATAGCACTTGCACTTCGAGCAAATTGACTTGACAAATATAAAAAGCGCAAATCAGGTTCTTTTATTGATAAGAACGATACATTCCTCATTTGAATAGATCAACAATTCATCACATCTTAGGGCTTTGGTTCCGAAATGTTCTTGATTTTTTTTATAAAGTTTGATTATCACGATTTCTGCAATAAGAGAAAATTTAAAGTCATAAAATGACTCGATGTTTTGAATACCTACTTACTCCTTTTCAAAGAAATGTTTTGAGCAATTCAGAACCATTCTTGAACCTTTCAGTGGCATTCTTTACATTTTTTGAACTCTATTTGAAAATTCTGTTCATGAACGGATAAAATCAGAAATATTGCAGGTCCTATAAGTGGATACAAAACTTTTCCAATTCAAAAACCACGAATTTGCACAATAATGATATTTACAAAAAAAAAAACAAACAATATTCAGCCTTATTGTGAAGTTCACCCGGAATACATTTCGCCTGGCGAAAATCTGTTCCCCCGGAATTTTAAAAGCTATTGGGAATTCCGTCCGAACGATTTTTCACTTCGAATCAACAGTGACATTTCGGATAAGCGAGGCGTGTTTATGCACTTCTTAAAAGTAACATTAATTTACTCCGGAACAAATTGTGACAGTTTTGTTTTTCATTTCTAACAAAAAAACATCATTAATCTTGATTTTGAAATATTTTCGGTTTGAACTTTACATTTTTATAATTAAATAGCTACTAAGTACAACTTTCTAAAATATCTTCTATTATTTTTTTTTTTGTAATAAATGCATTCTCTGAGAGAATATTTTTTACTCCTTCAAGTTCAAGAGCTTACTTGGAAAAATAAATGAACACACCTAGTTTTTGATTTGACAGATCTAAAGAAGAGCGATAATTGTGTTGTGTTGTTTTTTTTAAAGGGATTGCAAAATTAAATTGTTTAAACAATCTTTTGGATGTGTATTTGTTGTGAATATTGCAACTTGTGAATTAAGTCAATCATAATAAATTGTTAAAAGTTAAATAATCACATCCTTGTATGTAGGCACCTACAATAAACCACAAAAAGAGCTACTTCGTTGATCCATGAAATGAAAAAAGTAAACTCTTCCGATCAATCCTGACAAAATCAAAGGAATTCATACGATATTTAAATATAAATACATATGTGTTTAGTAGCAAATTATATTTATTTGTTTTGTTTTCAAAAGTGCAGTCAAAACGAAGAGTTCTAAAAGGTAACAGTTCGGAGACAATTTTGAGGGACGATTTGGTGTTAAATGTTTTGAAACATTTCATGTGTTTGTGAAAATATTTCAATACATTTATGTTTTACAGATTTAAACAATAATACAAATTAGCGTTTTGTTATACTTGAGCTGACGAAAAATAAACAAATGTCTTGCAATTCACAACTTTTTCACTCGTTCGCCTTCAAAAAATAAGTGAACATTTTACCTGTCGATCGCATCGCATTTCGCCCGGAATAATTGACGACAATTAGGGGAATTTTTCGAACATTAATTGATTTTGCCCGGAAATTCACAATTTTCGTCCGAACATTCACAATAGGCGAAAAGTGAAATGTCAATTATTTCGGGGGTAATGTAGTTTGGGTGAACTTCACAATAAGGCTGATTAATATGTCAAAGTTTTGAATTTGCAAAAGCTTTGAATTTGTCAAAGCTTTGTGTGTGTTGTGTAAAATTGAAGTTTTTGGTTTTATTAATGTGTGAAATTCAAAATTGAATGTCCGCAGACGTCCGGAATGTGTTTGTTAGTATGTAAGTGTAAAGTGTTTGAAACGGTTCGGGTTTAAATAAGTGAAATTCGGAAGTAGATTGTGAAATGTTTGGAAGTAAATTGTGAAATTGAAAATTTGTGACATGATTATAGACATTTTATTCCCAAGGAATTTGACATTAAACGATTGAACGATCGTTGAACGATCGTCGTTTCAACGTAATGCTTTCTCTATCTTTCCAATAAGATAAGATAGGGACAGCTGCAAAACTAATTTTACGTGATAAGAGCCCTGTGTTCATCATCAAACAAATAGTCAGATAAGTTCAGATAAGAGCAGTGCAGGCAGAGCAAAATGTCAGATGAAGTTAAAGTATAGACAAATCGCACTTTCTCGAAAGCAAGTGCGAAAAATTCTACTCTAACCTTATCTGCTCTGCTTTAGTAAACATGTATGAACAGTAAATCAAGAAATCTAGATACGTTTAGAGCAGAAAATGTGAACAGTAAATTCTTGTTCTTTTCTAACCAGAGTAGTTTAGAGCAGCTAACTGAAAAGGGGTCTACGTATATAAAATCAGGTTAAGAGTTGAAAAAATAATGTAAGGAACTTCGTTCCTGACGGGGATTCCACGACCGCTCTCTTTCTCTTCTTTTTAACATGATCTTTATATTTTTTATTTCCACGAGACGCACAAAAATACAAGTTTTTCTTGCGACAAGATACCTACTAAAGCAAGTTTTAATTTCGCCAAAAAAAAAATGAGTTAACAATCAAACATGATTTTAAATATGTATTTATTTTTGTTTTTTTTTGCAGTAAATAGGTAATTATTGTCGGGCTTTCTAACAGGCGGCGGCTATATTATAATAATTTTGTATATTCGAGTCTTTCACACCTAAAGCTTCATAATGGGTAAATACTTTTTTTTCTATCCCTCAAAGTAATATTTGTTTGGTTTGACAGGTTCGCAAAAAGTGGTATTTTTGTTTGACATTTCCCTTCATGACGTAAAATGTCAAATAAATCGCTGTTCATAATAAGGGCCTTAAACATAATTAAAAATACAAATAAAAATACAAAAAACAAAAAAAAAACAGAAATAAATAACTTAATAATAGGAAGTGTTAAGCGGAAATTTTTGTTATAATTAATATAGGGTGGTCGAAAATCTTGACCCGAGGTTGTTTTAATAGGTTAAACAATTTTTTTTAATGTGTTTCACTACTATTTTCCATTACTTTTTAAAAATGATCTCGTTGAAAGCAACCTCCACTATTATTTACGAACATTTAGCTCTTTTTACAGTACTTTCAATCAATTAGGGACGAACTTCGTAAATGGCGCACCATGCAGGGACTTTTAATTTTGATTAAATTTTTTGTTAGTAGCCATTATATAAACATAGATGATGCAACCAAAATACGACGTCCGAATCAGGCTGGGCGACTTCACTTTTGATTCAACAGTACGGCGTCGGAGGATACAGGCTGAATAATCACACTTCTATTAACGGGTACAGGATGGTAGACTTTGTGTTGGAGCAAAATGTCATCATATCGAGCACCCACTTCCCGCATTTTTATATAAACAAAGGAACTTGGCGGGAGCGGTGATCAAAACACCGACAAAAAAATTACATTGCGATAAAAGCCAGATATGCTTCCAGTATCTTGGATGTCCGAGCATCACCTGTGAGTTGTGAGAAGATTTGAAATCGCGAAGCTAAAATCGCAAGAGACGTAAGAACATTTTAACCAATCTTTCAACATTTCCGTCACCAGCAGCAAGTACAGAGAACTAATGGCTCCACTAATGTGCTGGGTTTCACTAAGTTTCCACAACAAAACTCCTGATAGTTTGATGAAGAATCTTGGTTGGTGCATGCAGCGAAAAAGCAGAGCTACCGAGAAAGCAGCTCGAGTGCGATATGGGCAAAAAAGAAGGGATCAACGCTGGACTTCTCAGAAAGAAAAAATGCATCCAATTTTGACAATGATGGCCAAAATGCTGATGCAGACAGTTTACTAGCCGAATTTTTCTAAGCTGGAGGAGATGTTTTCATATAGTGGGCACTGGACATGTATAACTAATTCCTCTGTAAGATCTGGTTGGATGTATGCCCGATGAATGGAACCTTGCCTTCTATTCTATATGATCGTTTAAAACCTTTTATAATTACTTTTGCCAATCGCTGTTTCTTCGGGTTTAGAAGACATTTAAGTACTAAAGCCCTGTCTTATAGAATCATAGAGACCTTAAACTAGACCTTAACCATACCAGTTCTGCTGTATGGTTAAAAAGTATGAAAGATTCGATTGAAGTCACTTGGGTGTTCTGGGAAAAAGATTCTTTTTGGTCCTGTCCCTGTGGCATCGAATCGAGGGAATATGATGGAGAAGAGGATTTAACGACGGGGTTTATGGGCTATACAGCGATTTGGCGGATTTGATACACTGCCAAAACAACATGGTTGTTTTTGTCAGCATCAATTCGCCTCTAGTGGAAAAATATCCTAAAAATTGGTTAAAGAGAATTTTTTTCCGTAGGGCGGTAACACTGATTCACATTTCAAAATGTCGTTGTGGACTACCACACCAATCCCTTGATTTAGTATGATTTGTTTGGGTCATTTGCTAAGCTTATAGACTATATATATGTATAACTGACACCGTTATTAACATTTTTCCAGTAGGGAAGACTTTCCATGATGATTTGGCATCATTTAGTAACAAACATGAAATTTGACAGATGATGCTGCCAAATACTATTAGAATCGACTCGCTCCAGTTGAAAAACACTTTACTTATGAATAGGTGAAAAAATTACTTTCGGGTCTCGATTGTTGTGAACGGCGCTCAATAATAAACGACAGAAGAAACTCTTTTTCATGCACAACTGTTATATGTGATAGGAAATCACAGCCTCTACATAAAAAATCATAACATCTCTTAAATATACAAAGTACCTTAAGGTGTACAAAAAAATACTTCGCACTTTGTACTCTCACAACAAAACTTAAGTGCGTAGAGCTTATACATACCTGTGCTTAATGAAAGTTATAGCAGTGAGTGACCGTAGTGAGTTTTTTTATCTCACTTTCCAAACAATAATAATTTCTGTTGATTTATATTTCCTCCTTCTATCATACCTTTGGATTACAACAAATGAGGGCGGGTAATGATTCAATGTGAATATGATAGCCATTCCGTGTTAATATTAATTTACAAAAAATATAACATTCCACGAATGCTTAATGAGTTTCTTCAGACTTGCAAAAAGAAAATAACGCAATTGGTATGGTGTTTGAACAATCAAGTCAGGCTCAGGTTCTTTAATGACATTCGTTATTTTATGACCTAAGATTCAAGATGTTCATAACCTTTTTTTAGCCGACATAGATAGGACCGAACGCAGTCACCTTGAGTTTTAAAACTATTTGAAGAAATAACCGTGCGTCAGTATGATATTAATATATGTACATATAAAAAGACAACATTTAATCGCGTATGAAAAAGAACTTATTAGCATTCTAAGCGGGATCAATTTGTCATGAATGTTAAAGAGGTAGTCATAAACTTCAGCTTAAACTTCAGTATGATAAAAACAAAATTTAACATAATCGGAATAAGGTTTGTAAACAAAATACTTTAGACATTGTTTTTGACTAACTGTTAAGAGGTTGGCCAATATTAGAAAGAAATACCTGTCGGCGTGACTTGCAGAACGTTTAAATTTAAAGTCAGAATTCAGAAGTAAAATATAGGAATAAATCCAGAAACGCTATATTTATGTTATTTGAATATGGTTCTCCAAGCAAAACTTGACATTTTTTATTTAGTTTGATAGAATATTATAAATCGAATTTTAAAATTTTGAAAATATTTAGTGTTAACTGTCATCAGAGACAATAAATTTGATACATACAAATTTAATTTTGACATTCGTGGAGTATATTCAGTATGCGAACTGTCATCAGAGGCAATATATTTGACACTTTGTAGTTTGAAAGATTTGTACAAATCGAATGTTGACATTTATTCGGATTAAACAGTCCTTACTCCTTAGAGGCTATAAACTTGACATTTTGTTGTTTGAAAGATTTGTAGAAATTTAAATTTGACGTTCGAGGATAAGGACGAGAAGTATTCAGTGCGAACTGTCAAGAAATTAAGTTAAGTTGAAATGAAACCATTGAACGAAAAACTAACTTAAAATTTAGTGTTTGTTTATACTCAAACATTTCCTTTATATAACGCCTTTACTTTAAACAATTGAAATTGTATTTTTGTTCATGATAAAGTTATTTTCGAAGAGTTGACTACTCCTTTAACTTTTGATGATGAACTTTTAAGTGGGTAATATTATCATTTTACAATTATCTCTGATACTTCTGCGAGAATTTTCTCAATTCTATTCAAAATTGACTATTATTTTCTTTTTCTTAATTGTTACCTACCTCAATTCGACTTTGTTGTTGAATATAGCATTTGCAATTTTTGTATTTCTTTTAACCAAAAGCATTGGAATACTTAAAGCGAAAATAAAAAATAATAATATTTGCAACCTCACCACCTAACTACAGAATGAACAAAGTTCAACTTTTCTGTGAAGTATCTACTTCAAATAACGAATCAACTGTTGGTGACGTTTCATATCAGACCAACTAAATTTTTTAGTACAAAAATTATTGACTAAATTCTTCACCAAATGTCAGCTAAATGTCAACTAAATTTTGAGGGGATCTGGGCAAACAGAGCTCGTCGACTAACTTTTAGTCGGCGCATTGAACGTACCCAATTTAATATTTTTGGTTTGGCAGGTTCTTTCCAATACATTCGCAGAGTACTCAGTGCGAACTGTCATCAGAGACAATAAATTTGACATTTTATAGTTTGACACATCAAATTTTGACACTTGACAGAAGATACTTTAAAGTTCGACAGATTCTTTAGGGCCTGTTTTTAATTCGCCAATTTTTTCGACAGCTGATCTACCGAAATCAGTGCGGGTAAAGAATTATTAGTAGCTGCAAGCTAAACAAAATTAAAAAATGACTGTACAAAAAGCAATAAATGAATAATTACAAGAATTTTCATTTTTCTCTATAAAAAAAACTTTTATGTGTTGTTAATATTTTTTACTTCATTTTCTCTGACAGTTTAGTAGTGCCACTTTTCAAATAAGAACATGCGGCTGCGGATAAATTGGTAAGAAAGGAAACACCAAGATTTTTGGAATCTCAGATTTAAGATTTGTGCCAATAACTTAAATTTAGCCTTTTTTGAATACTTACTTATAGAGGGTTTTCTTAAAATTTCAAAGGAAAGAAAAAAAAGTGTTCTCTGTTGAACCCATGAAAAAAATGTCTTTGTCATTTTGGCAAAACATATACGAGTATATACTTTACGAACAAACCCCATTTACTTTGTGTTAATTTTAATTGCTGTTGAATTTTTATTCTGTTTTAATTAACGCAAACAAACAAACCTCAAAAAGCTCCAGGTGGTCAAATTAAAGAAAAAATAATCAATTTCTTTATTATGTTTAGCGTTTAGGTAAGCATTACATTTGCCAATTCAATAGAAAAATAAGTAAACCAACTCTTACCAGGTTCCTTTCACCATGGTAACTAGAGAATCTTCTTCACAGCTCGCAGCACAATGAGGAAAATGTATTTCGGTTTCAGTAGTTTGCTCAAAACTTTGTCACTTTATACAGTCCGATACTTCGTATTCTTTTTTTTTTTCAACTTTTAACTATAAGCAAGTTTCATATTTCTATACCCAATAATGACGCGACATATACGCAACGTTTATGTCCAAAGCACAGTTTCTTTCGTAGACCTATACTGTTGACATAAGTCTGTCATGCTTTGTTGGATCACAAACAAAACCCATGGTACCTATTATGGAAGTCCAATTCAGAAAGCACAAGGAAACCGCCTGGTCGCATTATGTCTGCGGATCACTCTCGATTCGCGGACGGTTTGAAGACTTAAGGAATGTATGATCATAAAGCATGATGCAAGTTATGTACCTACTGCTTCCAATGGTTAAAAGACTGAGTGATAGATGGCAATGTTATTGTTAAAATTTTCTAGCAGCAATACAATAAAAACTCATGCTACTTGCATTTGACGTCAGAAAGGTAAGCGATCCTCAGAATCAGTCATATGGAAAATCTGAAGTAATCATAACATTATATTGCTGTTTATGATGAGAGACTTTGAGGCTTTACTTTTGTCTCTCCTCTTTAATGTTTAAGAATTACCTTGCTAAGCGTAATGTAAAATGTATATAACTACATGTTCCAGTTGGGCTATTAGAAAATGTTAAAAATATACAACACATGCAATTTTCCTTAATGACGTTATGCAATTATGACCAACTTCTTGAGAGGTCTTCATTAATTAATTTGCATATTTGAAAGGTAGTCGAATGCATCAACATAAAGTTGAGTACAAGTTAATCTGCGAAATCACTTTGTGTGGCCGATAAAATGTAAGTAGGTACTTGTGAGTTGTCACTTAGTGAGTACGAGTACCATTCATCACTCACATGCTACAATAGCTAATAAAACACCTTTTGAACTTAAATTGGTTTGTACTGCGATTTGAAGATGATTTTTTTCTGAATCGAAAATTAAGTTCTTTTGGACAAAATCGTTATCCGTTTCGAGAACAAAGTTCTATTAACGTCGATTCCCACGTTAATGAAATTGAAGATCGCATGGATAGTGAGTCATCCATGGAGAAAATCCGAAAGCCAAGACCGGGTATAGGGATGTAGTAAGCGTATGTACCTATAGGGGAAGTTCTTACTTTACGTGATTTTTTTTTTATTAAAAGACACTTTCTTTTGTTCTCATTTTTCGTGAGTGAAAATATGTACGTACTATGTGCATCGTTAGTTGATATTTTTTAATATAATTAGATAGCCGTTGTTCGTACCTTAAGGAAAATTGTGATAAGTGATAACCTACAGCGCAGCGGTGCGGCGTCCGATTTGCTCTTAGTCTAGTACTAACGAAGTGCATTAGCTCAATTATTGTTTTCATTAAGCCAAGTTTTTCAGAATTGTGCGTTTATTTTGTTAAAAAAAACGTTAAATCAGCTCTCTTGATCTAGTACGTTTGCCTGCTCATTTCTTTTTAAATTGAAATCGACATCTAGAGGTAGACTTAGTTTTGTATAAGAAAAATATACCTTGCATACTTTCTTTCAACAAAAAAAAAAAATCAAATAGAAGTGCATACTTTTTGGATTAAATGATTTGAATAGTGCAATAGTAGGGTGTGGTAGTATTTGTTTTAGGAGAAAAGGTGGTTTTCATTTTTTCCCGAATAGTATGTGTATTAATTAGGTACAGGGTGAATCTTTTTGCGTGTTGGTTGAGTTGAGATAAAAAAAAATCAAATGGAAGGGGGGTCTATTTCCTTTCCGTTTAGGAAGAAAAAATATATTAAAAAACAACGGTACAACTTAAAATGTCAAGCTATACCTTTCTGAAAAGCCTGAAACTTCTTCTTTAATTTTCTTTTTATTAAAAAAGTTGTTTTAGTGAACAGCTTTTGAAAAATTAATTTTAAAACTCAAAATTTTGAAGAAAAAAATAAATTATTTAAAACTTATTTTTTTTTTAATTTTATGTATTTAAGTATAATTTTTGTTTTAAAAAATTCAATTCTCTTATTAATTTTCAATAAAAATCGGACAACTAAATACCAAAGTGTCTTGTACTTTTTGAGAAAATCAAAAACAACGAAAATTATCATTTATAAGAAGTTGGTACTCACGTGACTGGACTTTTAGGCAATTAAATGAGTATCAAAGGATAAACCTTAATTTGAAAATAACAAGAATGTTATAATAATACAATTTAGTTAAAAAAACCGTATAAATTATATTCCACGGTTTTTCCATTATTTAAAACTCAAAATTGACTTGTGAATTTTGTTTATAACGGCATGGTGGCCGGCACGGCGACGTCGACACGACGTTTCGATGATTCCTACCTGTTTTCTAACGAAAATTTTAAATATGTGCTACAACTCTGACACCTTTTATTTGAATATCTTTTAGTGTAAATGTTAAGTCTTAGGGTTTCACGATCTAAAATATTAGCTATACTGTAGCTTGAGTACATCTCTGCTAATTCTAGTCGAGAGTATTTTGACATGGCCATGAACTCTCAGTGGACTATATAGTTAACATTCAAATTCAAAATAGATCTTTAACTAAAAGTTTTTAGGAATTGCCCTTAATTTATTTTAAGGCAGCACATATTTTGTATTTTAGTTAGAAAACAAATACGAATCATCGACACGATGTTTACACCCATCGATTTTAATGTGTTTTTTAATGAAAAATCGTGTAGAATAGCATTTACATTTATCCAGTACTTTTTCTCTTTATTGTATACAAATAACATTCTGGATATTTTAAAAGTAAGTGGTGGTTTTTGTTATTCTTAATTTTTTTCAAAAAGTACAAGACACTTTGGCATCCGGTTTTCTGTTTTTGACTAAAAATTTAAAAAAGTATTACATTTTGAAAACATAAATTATACCTAAGTACGTAATTACATAAATTAAAAAAAAAATTGTTTGAATTTTTTTTTTTAAATTTTGAGTTTGAAAATGAATTTTTCAAAAACTATTCACTAATGCATACCAATCGAAAAATTTCTCTTTGTCTTGCATTTTTAAGACGCCATTTAAATTTATTTGAAACAAAATGGGAGTGTTTGGAGAAACTAGCCATAACACTACTTTATTTATAAATAATATAAAAGAAGAGATTTCTGACTTTCTTAAAAGGTAAAACGGGGCTTTGAAGGTTTTACTGTTGTTTTTAAATAATTTTTTTTTCTGAATTAACGAAGTTTTGGATGCAAATAGGCTCCCCTTCCTAAATGATTTTATTATTATCTTAACCTTACCTACTTGATTTAGCTTTTTTGTGCACCTTACGATCACCCTGTATATACAGTGAAAGCTCTACTCATAAGCGGACACATTTTCCGGAACCAACTTTTTTTTCATATCCCAGATGCCTTCTTATAAACGAACATTCCCACGCGGACACTTTTCTTACGTTTTTCAAAAAAAAGTCTCCCATAAACGGACACAATAATATAATAAAAGCTTATTTTTTGTATTAAAATAAGAAACAAAAAGACACAAACTATAATTTTTTAGTAGATACAATTTTTTTTCTTATATACGAGAAAATCCGTTGAAAATCTTCGTTAACCGGACGCAAAGCTCTCACAACCGGACAGAGCCAAGTTACTTTGTGAACTTAGTAGATGATTCCCCGGACGTCAAAATGTTATGTTATGAATTTGTTATCTGCTACTATTTTGCTTCTGATTTGTTTAATTTCTGCTATTTATTCCCGCTGCCATTTCATAGTGCTGTATGTCAACATATAAAATTATTTGAAAATACATTTCTCTCTCTTAACCGGACAGGCGACAATTCCCATAACCGGACTATGGGAGCTTTTACTGTAGTGTGTTTCATTGTTTAGTAGAGGAGTGAAACTTTTCAGAAATTGTTTAGTAGAGGAGTGAAACTTTTCAGAAATTGTTAATTTTATTAAAAAAATTTAATTGCTAGATCAAAATATGATCCTTAAATGTGTCCATTGCTTCCGGAAAGAAGCTTTTTATCAACAACTAAAAGATATTGACTTGCACCGAATAGGTATCAAATACCCTGTTTGCGAATTTGAAAAATCAAACAACTAAAAGTTCTTTGAGTATTTAAAAATGTCACAAAAAATAATACAGTATATACTTTTAATATCCCACATACATTTTTTTCAAACGTAAGTCATATTAGTTTGTCAATTTCCATGATTCGTTCTGAGGAACGTTTCACAAAAAAATCAACTAATTTGAACGATTAATCGGTTCTGGCGATCTTGTACGGCTTCTGACGAATAAAACATGTGCACAATTACTCAATTATTCTTACCATAGATCAGAAGTAGTTGGCTACAGCCAAAAAAGTACTTAACAATAGATGCCAAAGAATATTTCTATTAAAATTAGTATATGAAAGTACTTTATTCACTGGAAACAACATAGGAGAGAGTAGGCACAAAAGTATCAATTTTTAAGTTTGGAGCTTCTGTAAATTTATTTGTGGTCAAACTAAAACTAAAATTTGTCAATGTAAAGAACAATAATTTAGTTGCGAATCGATCTGTCTCTTTTTTTTTTAAATGAGAGATTCTACCTATAAAAAAAATGTGAAGTTAAACAAAAACACCAAATGCACACGATTTTACATGATTATTTTGTTACGTACTATCGAAGAGATCGAATATAACTGATTGCAAGGTTAAAGAGAGGTTATTGCACGCAAAGCTGCATACTAGTCAATTTGTTAGCATGTTTGTTAAGGTTTTAAGTGGACTTAATATTTTTCACGAATCATAACTTGTTACTTTTGTCCCTACTCTCTCCTCCCTATAAGTAAGTGTTACGGTTGCCCAAGTGAACATATGCAGCTTATAGCGCAACCGTGTCTATTGATAACAAACACTGCATTAATTTCAAAGTGTTAAATATCACCGTTTACTAACTGCAACAGCATTAACAAGGTTAGCAAGGCCAATGCAATTTGATGCAAATCTTTTTGCTTCTTCAGCATTTTTTTTTTTTTATTTTTTTTTTTTGTATAGTTGTTGTTCACGGTCATGGTCGTCTGTGTTTATAAAAACGGAAAACAATAAACATGTTTAACGTTGTATTTAAAATGTATTGATGATGCATCATTAAGTAGGATAAGAATTTAGAATCTTAACAACTACATTATTAATAAAAGAGTAATGATGGTTGACAGACATTATACTTAGAACTTATGTGACCTTAACACTTATTTACTACGACAAACTTGCTTTTATAGCTTGCTAGAATGCAACGTAATGTTTTTTTCATTTATTTGTAATGTGAGTCAAATAATTTTTCTTCAGAAATCATCTTTTTCAGATATTTCGATGATGGGAATAACTTTGTTTTGTATTTTAAATACTATCCTAACCTTTGTAAGAAAATCACGCGGTTAGGAAGAGCAAATCATTTGCCAATTACAATTGATCTTAAGTACCTTTTTAATTACTACTGATTGAGCTATAGGTCTTTGAAATTCGTTATACATATACGTACGTAATTGTTCTATAAGTGCTACTGATACCCGGTTTTACAAATTGGTTAAGTTAAACGCATCCAATGCCTGATCGGCTAACTTGAGGTGTGAATCAACACACGCTGAACTGTTTGGCTGTTTTTTTTTGTATCAATTTTTATTTATTAATTTTTTTAAGTTTTTTATGTGATATTTTACAAAAAAGGGAATTTAACTTATTTTTTTTTAACTAGGAAGTTTTATGTTTTTTTCAAAAAGTGAATTTAACTTATTTTTTTTAACTAGGAAGTTTTATGTTTTTTCGTTTAAAAAAATACTCTGTCGAAGAGGCTATTTTTTTGTTTTTTTTTTTTTTTAAGAAATAATTTTTTTATAAATTGTTTTTTTTTTTTAATATTGTGCAATTTATGTGTATTAATTTAAACACGTTTTATTTCAGATAGAATTTTGGGGAAAATCTTATGAAAAAACGATTGGGCCTTAAAGACCTCCTGTTCTTAATAAGGCCCGACCGATGTAAGTTTTAAGAACAAACTGTGTTTATTTCTAGACAAAATGTTACAGGTTAAAAATCTTTTTAGTGCACTCCGATACTTTCAAAAATGTGTCAGAAATTTAGAAAAATCTGTTAGCTAGGCCTTATTTGGCTCCCCCTATTTAAGTTCATCAAACTCGAACGATACTTAAGCATCTATGAATTTAAATAGTACTTTTTCCTTTGCATAAACTGTTAATTAAGGATTTATGAAGAACATAAATGCTGAAGTATCATTTCAGCAAACGGGTCTAAGATTAATTTGAACCGACCTTAATTGTATACTCGTATATTGTTATGAACTTAAATAGTCAGAATTTTTCATCTTACATCTTTGGGTTGCATACTCTGTTTGGCCACCGATACTTTCCTTATAATATTTTGGGACCTTAAATAGTTAGACGTCTCTGTTATTTCGTAGAATATTTATTTTGAACGTTTAATAAACGTGTTAGATATTTAATTTTTTTTGCTTGACCATTAAATGCTCGAAAATATGCAAAATGGTTGTGTGAATTGTTTTTGTTCGCAACATTAAATAGTCGTGTTAAATCTTATGTAAATGATCGGAAATTTTGACCTTAAACGATCGTGTTGTATAGTGGTATTTGGTCATGTACATCTAACTACTAAAAATATTTTAACTTATAACTAAATTTATTTTATTTATCATATTTTGTATTTTAATTTTTTTTTTAAACTATCGACAGCTTCTAAAGCGAGGCCGTTTTGAAAAAAAATAATTGTTGAATAAAATTTCGTTCGATTTTAAATAAAAAAAATACTTTTTGTTTTAACACAAGATAAGTTATTTGAAGCAGTTTAAGAAAAAAAAAATATTTTTAACACGACACTGTGCACGGCTTTTATATAGGTATATGTAACCTTCACAAACTTTCAATGAAATCGAACAATATGTTAAATAAAAAATGTTTTATCTTCGTTTTTATTAATTCAGCTTGCTCTACTTTATAACCCTGTTCCTGAATTGTCATATGGTATAAAACAAAATTTGCTTTTATTCACAATCTAAATTAAACATAATCTTTTATCTCTTCATTAGCGAAGCATTAATATTATGTGAACGCACGCATTAATTAATGCTCTATTAGCCTTTCCTAAATTGGTACTAATTGAATCGACCTATCTGTCAACCCATTAATCAAAAAAACACATTCACTCTCTTATGTTTGTTCACAATATAACTTTTGTCAACCAACATTCATAATCATAATTATTGTTAGATCCAAATAAAAATGCTAATTTAAATATAAAAATGAAAACGAAAATGACTCAACAAGGTTTAGAATTTTACTTGTTCTTACGAACGCACATTTATAGCCGTCATTTTGGACAATTTGTATAAAACCCCACATCTAATCACACAATTGCTGCCATCCTGTGATTATTATCTTTAAGATACATTTTCATTAATTCGGAAGTAACATCTCCTTGAGTCGCATCAGATTACATACAGTTGGACACTTGCAAAACTTCAAGTTTATAACCGGGAAGGTGGCAATTTGCATTTAAATATGCAGCTGCATTCAATTCAAAAGTCTATAGAAACGAGAAATGAAATGATCGCACTTTGGAGATTATCATTTCGTAAAATGCACAATGAAAATCGTGCGAAATTGGCGTGGGTGCATTCTCTACTTCTTCGTAGATTTCTATAGTCAAAGACTTCACCAACCATCGCAACCACCATGTTGATTCCAGTTTTTATTGTTCGACTAGAGTTGAATATGATTGTGCGGAATAATGCGATAATCAGTCACAATTAATTGTTTCAGAGACAATAATATTGATTGTTCGGATAGACTGCAAACTTTGCAGGACAGGCTTTTGCCTTTTGTGGTTTTACAGATGAGTCACTATTTGTGAAGGCATTAACCTCTGGAAGAATCAAAAGAGTCACCACATTGAAGATGAATTCGCCGAAAATGATGTAGCGAAGAGATTTATACATCTTCCGGGTATTTTGTATTGTTGTTTTTTTTTTCTATACAGGGTGGGTCATATCAGAATATATGTTCAATCAATGGAACGGTTAGACTTTAGGTTTGTTTCAATGGAAGTGTTTATGCAGCTCACAATAAAAATTTCTTTGTTTACTTTTTAAGCATTTTTAATTGTTTAAAAATGACGAAGTACAGATGGTAAAACGATTCAGAGAAAAATATTAGTTTCTTGTTACGTTTGCCCACTTAAACACCTATCACCACTACCCTAGAATTTTTGTTTTCCCATTTGTGAATACGTGCGGAAATATTTTCGATACGAAAGTTCGGGCTTAATATTGGTAAATGTCAAGTTCTTTGGTTTTTTTTTATAAATTTCAACATACACAATTTGTCAAAATGCAATGTAATATGAGTTTCTTGTTACGTTTGCCCACTTGAACACATCTCACTACTACCCTCGAATTTTTGTTTTCCCATTTGTGAATACGTGCGGAAATGTTGTCGATACGAAAGGTCGGACTTAATATTCTTTGGTTTTTTTTTATAAATTTTAACATACACAATTTGTCAAAATGCAATGTAATCATTCAATTAAATTGAATTTTGCCACTTTGTGGTCTGAAAGATATGAAAAAACTTAACGGTTTTAAATGTAAGCCCCGACTTGTCGTGCTGTCATGAATCCACACACATATTCACAAAAAGGAAATTAAAAATTCTAAAATTGCGACAAGAGAGGTTCGAGGCGACCATGAGTGTGAGACACTGTAAAATACTTAGATTTACACAAATACTTGTCTTCAAGTCGTTTTTAACGTCATCTGTTCTTCATAATTTCAAACATTTATCTAAAAATCTTAAGACAGAACCATAATAAGATAATTGGTACGATGGCGTATTGGCGTATACGAAATAAGCGAGAGCATGGAATGTGTATAGTGTGCAAATAATGTCGGATTGCTCAGTTTTGGCAAGTTTTCGTTCACTTTTACCTCCGTATGTATTTTCGAAAGCCAGCCAAAAACATGTGGAATTGGCTTGCGTTTGCATTCGACATTATGGTTGCCTCAATTTATTGAAGGCACGTAAAGTAACTTAGTAGCGCCCCGTGGCGTAGTGGTGTCGGACTATCACGCTGGAGGTCTTGGTTCGAGCTACGAGCCCTGATTCAAAAACACCTAATGTTTTTTCAGGGGCACTGCTTCTGGAACTGCTTCCTCCTAGAGTATCATTCTCATGAAAAATGCATCTCACCTTAGTCGTTCGGATTCGACGTAAAATTGTAGGTCCCCTCTTAACCTGCTCTCTTTCGTCAAGTTTCGATAAGTTTCGACTAACCTCCTGACAATCCTGTCAGATCAAAGGCAATATTTCTTTCGGTTTTCTTTCGTTTGTTTCTGCACATTGCTGTTTAACATAGAATATACAAATAAATAGAACTTCGACATAAAAACATTTCTCCTATTTGTAAACAGACTGGCTTTGCCATTCAGCTACTTCTTTGATCACTCTTTTAAGTAAGTTCGCGTGCTTTTCACACTTCTACAAAACACTGTTCAACAAGAGATTGTCTGCCGCGTCTCTCAGTCTTCAACAGGTATTCACCTAGAAGAAAGCAAAATTTGTTTGGGGGACCGGAAGAACGGGTACAAGATGGCTACCCGCGCAATTTAAGCAAACACAACGGGACATATTCATAGACATTGTTTCTGCTGTTTAAAAAAAAAAACTGGACTTTAATACATTTAAATGATATTGTACAATCCCAGGGTAAACCAAACCATAGTTTAATGCCGCGAAACTAGTTTTTTTTAAGAACGTTATTTTTATTAAATGTTTTCTAAAAACGTCAAAACTTTTAATTCGTAAATCGATTAATTGGAAGTTGGAACTAAAGGACTTGTGGTTGCAACAGATGGTGCACTCGCATAGACAGCTATTGCGACAATATACATTTTGAAGGATGCGTTTCCGGTTTTGGCGAGTTGAACTGGTTGCACTGGAATTCACCATGTTACACACCAGACTTCTTTCTTTCGTTCGATAATATAAAAAAAAAAATACCCAACAGATCAAGATATTAAAGCCTGAAAGTCTCTCGAAAGCAATTGAGGCATATACCACCCGACAGTCTTTTTAGCGCCTCCATTTGTCCGAGCGCCATGAGAATAGAAGTCAACGGAAGTTCTTGTCAGCAGATCAGCAGTCCTATTGATTTTCTTAGTTCTCGTGACACGCTGTCAAATGAATGCGCGATAAATGACGCTCGTTTGGGTATAAGCTTGAAAGTGAAGTACAAAGAGCTTTAAATGGTGATCAACAATCGCGCCTAATTAGCAGAAGTAAACATTTTAAAAAAGAATCAATGATTGATGTCACTTCACTTTAGCGAGTGTTATTTGGCCACCCTGTAAAAACACTTTGCAACGGAAGACATTTTGTATTTAGTTTCATTCAAATAACAGAATCCCCAAAGTAACCATTTTAACCACAAAAACCGTTCGATATGAACAAATAATAAAAGATATATACCAGTTAACCATTAAAGTATCAATTGGCTACCAAACTGTTTGGGATGGTGTCACAGTTAAATGACGAGACGGATGCAATCAATGCCACTAAATGAAACCTTATGCCGTACCGTGAAGCACTATAATAGTGAATCTCTGGTAACTTTTGAAGTTCGTGTTTACTGTTTACCGGAAACAATAATGATTTCATTACTATGACGTGAGTGTAAACAATAATAATAATTATAAAATCATTAAACCACGCGCTTTGCAATTATTCGTATAAATCATTACCATCATCATGTAGATACAGATATCGAATAACAGTATATTATAGTTTTTTTATTTGTGTACAGGTTTTTTTTGTTTCTATTGTGTAATCTTGTTTAAAGCATTGACGTCGACCATGATTTGCGAAAGCAATTAAAGGTATGAGAAAAAAAAAGTCCGATTGTTGCAACGTTGAAAATGAAAAAAAAATCTGCCGAAACAAATTTGTACTGAGTATTATATTATATGATGATTATAATGAGTTTCATATTAGAAGACTTGATAAGATTTCAGTTTTATTTTGGATTCATTAAGTACAGCATTATTTACAAGCGTAAGCGTACGTATCTTAAAACGCATTACTTAAAATCACCCCCATTTTCGCAGACGTTTTCACAGAGGTAAAAAGACGGGAAAGAAGATACCACCTACTAGCTACACGAGAAAATTTACCATGAGTGTCCTAGTGACGACCGACGTACGGATCAGTCTAGAAGACAACGTCAAACTTGGGATAACATCTGGACTAAGACTGTTTGAATATAGCCTTCACGACAACATCTCTTATAAGGAACAAATCGCATCGAAAAAGCTTCTTCTTCTTCTTCTTGCTTTCCGGCATCTATTATTCTTATAGCAACTTTAACTTTTTCTGGAGCATAAGGTGGCAACCAGTTTCTTCCATCTCTCCCTGTTTCTAGGACGATACCTCATCTGGAACCAGCACGACTCCAAATTTTGCGATTGAGCTTCTTTCATAACAAGATGGAATTCACATTATGGAAGGAAGAAATAAGTAGTTTGCATACATTTTATAGTCAGCGCTCGATCCTTTTTGACATACAAGAAATTTACGGATGCGTTTACATTAAAATGCAAAATGGTTATGTCCCTACCACAGGTCATAAACTTGTACCTACTCCTCCGTCTCCTCCCGTCGAAAAAAAATTTTACACGCGCTTTTCTATACGTGAATACGTGTGAACAGCTAAATGCAAAATTGTAAAAATGTATATGGTCTAGCCAAATTTGACAGTCCCATTTGAAATGCACGGGCAAGCATACAAAGTTACAACTCTGCAGTTTTGAAAGTTTGTGGGTAAAAATGGGTCCTAAGATGACGTTCTATTTATTATTCTATGGTCCCTACCATTGACGAACTAGATATGGACCGCCAGTCGGTTGAAATTTTCATACAAACTGAGAAAAAAATATGTTCAAGCTTAAAGCATACTAATAACCGCCATCATCTAGTAGTGTTAAATACGTGTATTAATTTCGTCATCAAATTTAAATGAAAAAGTTGACATATTTATGTGGAAGTAAGTCAATAACATGTAGAGTGGATTTGTTTTGTAAAATAAAAGTAGTTTGATTACAATTTCCACCAAAATATATCGAAATTAAATAGTTAATTAAAACAATGATAGCTCTGCTACGCAGATTATCCGCTAGTAGTTGATGGCGCCTCTAGTTATGCTGGAACACGGGTGAAGTTGGCTACTGGCGGTCCATATCTAAAGCTGGATTTACACTATCGTTGTTCGGTGAACGTTGTTCGGTGTTCGGTGTTCGTTGTTGGTTTTTTTTTTGCAAAACAACGAACAAAGAAGACGTGTCAACAAAACAAATTAACAATATTTAATGTATTTTAAGCCCTAAAATCCATATTTCCTTGACAAGAGTCGTAAAAAAAAAAAACCATACGTGTTTACGACTGTTGTCAGGGTAACAGAATAGACAACTAGTAAATGCACGAACCTAAAAATGTGTTATTCACAAGTTTCTTAAGATGGTCAGGCGGTGATTATTCAGCATGAAAATACTATAGAAATGTATATACAATGATTATAGATACAAAACAATGTTGGCAGTGGCGGCATTTTTAATAGGGTAACAAGCAAAAATTAGCTGAAATACTTGCACATTGTTACATTATCCCTTGAAGGCCACTGCAAAACAATGTTCTATTAACCATTAATTACATTTACACTCTCGTTGCGTTGTTCGTGCAACAACACCGAACAACGAACGCTGAAAATTCAAAGCCACTTTGAACTTGTTCGATTTTCATTCGTTCTTCAATCGTTCGGGTTTATCATTTACACTATCGTTGTTCCGCGTACGTTCAACAACGTACACCGACCAAAAGAACGAAAGTCTAAATGCAGCTTAGTACGTCAATAGTTCTTACATTTATGCTAAATCTGAATTAGTATATTTTATAAAAACAGATTTGATTTGTATTTAATAATGATGAAAGCAATGCCAATATCAAACTCACAGAAAGTTTCTCAAAGATTTTAAAACTTATTTGAATACCTATAAAGTGTTTTTTTGACCAAAGAAAAAGCTAACACATTTTAAAAAAAATTCAAAAAAAAAAAAAAAACTCAAATAACTCAACTATGAGTCGAGATACTTTCACAGAGGTCAAGTTTTGTCCTGGACATAAATGGCAAAACTTCTCTCTTAACTCATGCGAAAGCAAAAGCAGTATCAAGTCAAAGGTGTTAAAAATATTAGCAAAACAAAGTATTATATAAATCTTCAACATAAACAAATGATGTACCATTTAGTTTGCAATTAAGAAAAAAAAATAAAAAAACATTGAAAGCAAAATGACTTACCTGTGTATTTGAGTCTTCATCTCCTACAGGCAATAACTTCACAGTTGAACCACTCTTAAGATTAAAACTTCCACCACTTGATAAATTTTTCGTCGGTGAAGATTCTGCAGCTGTTACAAAATGAAAATCTCCATTAGCCACCTCGTTACCAACATAGTTGCTTTGGCATTCCGATATCACGTCGTTTGTGGTATGACTACTCTCGCTGCCAATGCCATTTGCAGATGAAACCGATGACATTCCAGTCGCTGATGAATAACTAGCAGTATTTTGAGGAACTATGTGCTTTCTTCGATCCATTGTCGATGGATTACTATGCGTACTTTTTCCACTTATAATATAAATACCACCTTCGGTTGTCCTTTGTAAATTATTAAAGTGTTTCCCTGAATTGGGAGCTGCTCCATTCGTTTCTTCTGACAATCGTCCACTACTACGATTTGACTTGAAATGCTGACCACCAAGATTAGAATTTGTTGACTGTTGTGCTCTTAAATGTTCAGCCAGCACTGCGGTACTGGATCTCGGTTTGTATGACCGGCTTGGATTCTCATCGTTAGAAGGCATATTGGAATTCGGAGAAAATCTGTGATTCTGGCTTCTTGAAGGGTGATTATTTTCTTCTGCGTACGTCATTGATTAGATGCAAATCACCTGAAAGAATAAAAATACCAATTAGTGAATCAGTGTATGGATACTAAGAACTGAAATGCCAATTCAGTGTGTAAGTTTATCATTTAAATGTAATTAATGAGTTATACTTGAATACCTGAAATATCATGTATAGAATGTTCCAACAATATTATAAAATGCAAATGACTTGTTGGCTATAAAATTAATATATGACTCATCTGAATTGGGAATAACTTTAATGTTCGCAAAATTCGCTGCAACACGGTTGAATTTGAACGATATTTATATGCATAACTGTTAAATAAAGTACTCTATTACTACACGGTGTCTCCACGATCTAGATTTCATAGAATGCAAGATAGCATTCTATTAAAATTACCTATGGAGACCGCAAATAGTATTCTATGAAAAATTTCTTGCAATATATTGCTCAGCTGATAGCATGCTATAGATAGTATTCTATGAGCTGTCATTTTCATATTGACTTTTCTGTTTTCTTTGTATTTGGACTGAAATAGTACGAAATAGTAAGCTATCAAATGCCCACCATACATTTTATAGCATTCTAGCAATCTTTCTTTCTATGGAAAGTGACAGATGGTAATCTATGAAATCTTGCTCGTGGAGCACCGTGTTATAGCGGATGTAATTTGTGGGTTGTAAATGTATATGTATGTATTCGATTTTTGACAAAGCTGCGTTCGACGCTCGAGGTCAAACATTTGACTACCCATTGGAAAAAAGAACATCACAAGGCTACAAAGCCTGAACCGAAGCCTGCAAGAATAATTAAGAAGAACAATATAGTAGAATCACAGATAGTAAGATGAACCGAATTCCGCTGCTATACAGATTGCACCGTTCCACCTAGACGCAAGTCAACAATTCCACCCACCCGACCAAGATGAAGTGAAGATTGCTGAAGAATAATAAAGCTGCTGGACCAAGATGAAGTGAAGATTGCTGAAGAATAATAAAGCTGCTGGAGCCTCACAGCCGAGTTTTTCAAAGCAGCTGGCGATGAATTAGTTAGGAGTATGCACCAGCTCATTTGCAAAACATTGTCGTAGGGAATGGAACCGCAGCATTGTTTGCCCGTTCCTGAAGAAAGACGACCCTCTGGACTGCACCAACCACAGGGGCATTAGTCTTCTAAACATCACATGCAAGATCTTTTCTGCCGTTCTATGTGAAAGCGTTTCATCAACAAATTGATAGGTCCATATCAGAGTGGCTTTAGTCCAGAAAAGTCCAGTATCGATCATACTCGTATATGCGCACTACGCTAGATCTTGGAAAAAACCCAGAAATTTCAAATCGATACCCAACTTTTCATCGATTTCAAGGCCGCGTACGAAAGCATCTATAGAGACGAGCTATACAATGTCTAGTTTTTGCCATCCCTACCAAACTCGTCCGTTTGTGCAGGATGACGATGGAAAATTTACGCTGCTCCATCAAAGTATAAAGACATTGACGATGTATTTGATGTCAAAAACGGATTTAGACAAGGCGATGCGCTGTCATGCGACTTTTTTTAACATCATCCTTGAAAGAATAATGCAAAACTCTCACGTCAACACCAGAGGCACAATCTCTCAAAAGTCCTTCCAGTTACTTGTGTACGCTGACGATATTGACATAATGGGAAGAACAAATGTCAGTGGTGCATTGAACATTGATAAGGAATCTAGGAAGATGGGTTTAACGGTGAATCAGGACAAAACTAAATATATGCTGTCAACAAGAAAGCACACCTGTAACATCGACCTCACCACAGACAGGTATAACTTTGAGGTACCTTTGTTTAGCTATAGGCTCTGCTATATTAACTCAGTGAATAACACCAGTGCTCAGATTCAATCTCTGTTTATTTGGACTAAGTAGGCAACTGAAGAGCAACGCACTCTCTCGAGCAACTAAGGTGTCCCTTTATAAGACACTTATCATCCCGGTCCTTTATTTATGGTGCAGAAGCATGAACATAACTGAAGGTAAATGAGAACAAATTCAGATATACCTACAGATATAACAACGAACTGTACGGGCTGTATAGCGACACTGACCATATCACAAAAGTGAAAAGGCAACGACTAAGGTGGCTCGATCACATAGAGCGAATGGACACCAATCCTCCGGCCCGAATGGTCTTTGAACCCAACCACGTGGGACGGCGCAGTGTAGGAGAACAGTGCAGCGGGTGGCGCACACGAGTGGAAGAGGCTAGAAACCGAGCCGGCTGGAAGAAGCTTGTTGGTTGAGGACCTGGTTCACCCCGGACTATAGTTCACCATATCTTAATATCTTCACGGTATAACAATGAAATTGGAGTTAGCTTTCCTTATATCGATGGATGAACTCAACACCCGTTATGATGTTGTTATCGCTATTAGATACAATCACTCAATATCTTAGCAACAATTAACTTTGTCTGCCATTACATGTCTTTCATGTAAGAAACAAACACAAGTTGGCATTCGACAAATAGTAATGAATTTCAAAATAATGCAATACAACTGAATTTATACATTTCTGGTTTCTCCAGATGTAGGGTGAATGCCACACAATAACATGTTTCTCATCATTAAGAGGAAATGTAAGTTATGTAATGTATTTTTTTTATTTTTAAAGTTAATTGATTTAATAAGTTAATAATAAATTGTTGTCTTCTTAAGTGATGTTAAAGATGCATAATTTTCATCTTAATAGTGTTTCATAACATAACACTTAAAAAATAAAAAAAAAAAAATGAAAATAACTTTGCGATGAACTCTGAAAAACCTCTCTCAACAACACAAATGCCACATAATAAATGCATAACAACAGACCAATAAATCTTTTGTCAAAGCAAGACAGTTTTTCATAACAACTCTTCAACACTTGCTTATAGATTAAGAAAATTTAAAACCGACAAAAACACTTTAGGCTATATTAAAAACAAAAATACAATGACCTATGGTGTGTATTGTTTGCTTTACTAGTCATCGTTAGTTGTAAATATATTTATGAATTTATTAAAATAAAAAACATCTTATTCGAGATACGAAAATTTTTTCTCCATCTTTCTTGAGTAACAATCAAGTTATATTCCACGCAAGACAATAATTAACTATGTTTTTTTACTTTGTGTTTGTTCTCAACAACTTAAAGCCTTTAAGCATGTTCTTCAATT
The DNA here is from genome assembly GCA_951217065.1 of Baccha elongata. NCBI lineage: Eukaryota > Metazoa > Arthropoda > Insecta > Diptera > Syrphidae > Baccha > Baccha elongata. The sequence goes on from OX578272.1 coordinate 176,350,514, forward strand.
AATACAACAATCTAATCTAGTTTTAATTTACTGTGTTGGTTTTTGTACGGTAGCATTTTACTTTCTACGAAAAATGTGTCAGAAGGTTTTCACTTTTGCATTCTGGATGAAAAAATTATTATAATTTATCTTGTTACCGCTAAAATGATACTGGTATAAGACTTGTTATAAATAACGGAATATGAAGACATTTGGGTTGGAAACAAAATCACTCATAAACCAGATAAATTTAGTCTTACTAATGTTTATTTTTTGTTTGTCCAATTCGAATAATGCTAGTAAAACTGGTATTAGCTTATAAACTGAACAGAGACCATTCGTATAAAGCTTCCAGCGTTTGTAATTTAAATTTGAGTGAATTTGTAATTTGTAAATTTCATGCGGTCTATTTTTGTATACGAAATTTGCATGTGGAATTATCAAATAACAGTGCAGGTGCAGGTTCATAAGTCCGCTATGGAGCTTATGGGGTCATAAGTCCACACTTTTTACTTCACAAAGAACAGCTAGCACACCTGATGGGTATGCAACAAATGAAGTTTGTATCCTTATGAGTTATGGGTTTTATATGAGTTTGTTATATTTTGAGCAAATAAAAAATGAATTCGCAAGTTGTGTGACTTTTGCCAAAGATTTCGTCAAAGACCGAGAAGACCTGTAGAAATGCAGCTAGCTTATATTAAAAGTAACTTTGGCTTTTTAGTTGACCCAGACACATATTTTTGAAACCTTACAGAAAAAAGGTAATTCTTAGGAAATGTTTTTTTTTAAACAGTAGGAAAATACCAAAAATAAATCACACTTTTGATTTTCAGGATGCACAACAGGAAGTTCTTAAGATTTTTGACAAAATAAAGAAAATTGAAAAAAATTAAAGTGTTTTTGCAGCCGATAATAGGACTCGCAAAGTCGAACCACTGAAGAAAATAAACACATAACTACATAGCTATAATAAGTGACAACGAAAACTATGTTTTTGCAGATGTGGAAAGATCTCTTAGCACATTAAAAGTGCTCTAAAAGACAATCGTAAGCGATTTTTGGGGAAAAACTTAAAACAAAAACTGATAGTCCAGTAAAATTAGCAGAAAAATGAACAAATTTTTGCAAAAAATACTGTATAATCGGGATACAAAGTTCACATATAAATAATATCTCTGCGTTGTCCGCCATTTTGAAAAAAAATGCGTTAATGCCATTTTTTCGATTTCAGATAGTCCTACAATCATTTACCTTTTTTTAGTTTTATGGGAAAAAATATTTTTTACAACTTTGTCTCATAAAAATTTTCGTCTTTTCCATAAATAGTTATGGGCAAAAAACTGTCACAATTATGGGAATAAAAAATATTTTAAACGAATATCTCACCTACCGTTGATCTGAAAACAAAATAAAACCAACATAGTAAACATATCCTTTAAACTATTTATAATATTTTTCACTTTAATAAATATGTTTACTTTACTAAATTTGTAAAAAATATACCGAACAATTGACAATTGAAATTGTTTTGACGTTTAAAGGTGTGAATGTGTGAGTGCTTCTGGTTTTGATTCTGAATTGAAATTCAGAAGACAAAACTCTTCTTTTCAGGAGACGAACTTTCATTCTGATTGCCAGCCGAACGGTTTCAGAAGCCTTCTGGACTCTCCCGGACGCTTCTGGGCGACCAGCCGAAAACAACATTAGAATGCCGTCCGGGCTATGCAGCTAAGAACGTGGCCTGCCAGGCAATGCTGTAGACAAGAACAAGAGCTACCCGGAAGGTCCATCGGCAACAAACCAAAGGATAACAGCTGAGTTTTCGGAAAGAAAAAGAGAAGAGTGAGTGGTCATTGAAACTTTAAACGGCAGGAATGATGTTTGACAAGATCAACAAATCTACCTAAAGCTGGACATACGACGATGGAGCCCTTTGGCTCGGTGACATTTGCACAGGAAATATATTTGTCTACACTGCTAAACGGCGAAGTTTTAGCAAATATTTCGCTGTTAGGCGACTAATTCTACCTAACTTGAAAAAAAAATGGCCAACGGTCCAACGTGCGGTTAGCGATTGTCAAACTTAAATCGTATTAAGCTGCTAATGAAAACGGCTTACCCTTTACCAGTCGAATTGTTCAAAGCAGCCACAGGTATTTTTGTATGAGCTGTAAAATCTGGTCAAATGAAAGTATGCCCGAACAAATGGAACCTTGGAATAGTGTGCCCAATCCACAAAGAAGGAGATACTCTGACATGTGCTAACTATATAGAGGAATTAAGTCTAATAAACGTTTCCTTAAAGTCAACCGTGCGTTGTCGATCACTGTTTACACTCCATCAGATTTTGTAAAAACCCAAGAAATCAAGATCGATATACACATACACACCACTAAGCTTTACCAATTACACTGCAAATTTATTTCAGGCAATCCTTTCTCAATCAAATCTGTTTGCGCTGGTTGATCTACAGGATTCGAGTAAGACGTAACCTACAATTTTTTCTCGAATTAAAAAAGACTTTAATTCTTTTATTAATTCTTGACTTTTGGAACATTGGTCAAATTCTCGCAAAGGCGGAGCTCCTCAAAAAAAATGCTGTTAAGCGTTTTTGAAATAAGAAACTTATTCGCGTGAGAATAACACTTATATAACGTCAACCCGCAGAGCTCCTTACTTTTTATTTTAAACTAACATCCGCCAAGTAATCAAAGACCACATTTTTTTTTTAATATTTTTTCTAAATAAATATTCGATTCTTAAATTAAAATAAATTTTGTCTGCGTTCTTTTTTTAATTAAGTTACTTCGAATACGATCCAGTCACTCATAGAAACAGTTCGTTTACAAAAAACCAGATCTTAATACAATTTTATTACCAACAACATGGTCCATTAAATCGCAAACGAAAATGTATCACGTTCCAACAGTAAGCCCCGTAGGCATTAATTTTCTAGGAAACTAACAAAACGGCGGATACGTGAGTAATTTGGTAAATAAGTTTTTTTTTTTTTTGAGCTTCCTCAGAAAATATAAACAAAATATAGTTACTATTTTTCTAACTTTTTGTTTGCATTACACTTGTCTAGATATGCACATAAAAAGTAATATGATACACACTGCCTTATCCGTTTGTTTAATGACATTCCTTTGGAGGCATTTTAATTACATTTCAGTCTTATTAAGGTATAGTCGATGACAAATTCATTACAACTTGGGACTACCATATTTTTTATTTGCTAGAGGTAAACAAATCTTAACAGAAAATGCAAGTAATTTCCACAAGATAATTTAAAAGATACTGAGAATACATAGAAACAAATGAAGATAAGATACACTATAACGAACGATTGCTTCGAATGGAAACTTGTGTACCGCTAATTTGGTTTTTTTTTTGTTTATTTTTCTTTGGCGACTCAACGATGTTGAGTTTTAATTGAGATAACACGTTTGATACTATAAACGCAATAATAAATTACACAAAAAAATGTGCAGTCTTATAATAAATTTTAAATGTTTGCACAAATATTTTGTTGATCCTCTTGGCTACCAAATCTATGATTAAATACGCAGTTCCCGCTTTGTGAAAATATTCAAATTTCCGTTTAAACAGATGTCAAAATAAAAAAAAGAATTAAGAAAAATATTGATTCATACTTGAAAATGACAAAAGGCATTACACATAAAGGTACGATATATTTTATATTTATTTTATTCTTGTATTCAATACTTTTTCTGCGTGTCAATTAGTTATTCTTAAACATCAACGCAACAACTGTTTAAATTGTTCGCTGATACGTGACGTAATTCTCTAATTTTAGGGGCCTCAAAAGATCGAAAAATTACTTTATTGTTCTCCCGCTTTTCACGTACCTGCTGTTTAGTTTTTTTTTTATTGACTTCAATAAAATAATATTACATTTCAGTGTTGTTGGTATATAATATGTCTATCATGGATTGGCCAAAGGCCGTCTACCAGACTAACATTTAAATTATAAAATTAGTAAAATGACTACAAAAACGTCAAATTTTCAATGCAGAGCAGAAAGAAAGATCCTAATGCAAATAGGAATCCAGCATAGCAAAGACTGTCTAAAACAAAAACTCTGCCAAATTATACATACATATAATAAATGTTCATATTTTTGCTGTATATGAAGCGTATAGTGTTTTACTATGACTCTACTCTAAAATTCGAGGCGCATTCAGGGCCGTTTGCTGATACTAATCATAAGGCCTTAAGTGCAACTTAAATTACTAAATTCCACTTAGGCCCACTTGCACGAAACTTTTTTGACATTAGTAACCACTGATTTATCCATGCATATTGCATAGGCACTAGCCATCGATAAAAATATAAACTCGTTGCAAAGTCTTAAATATTTATCCACTCATTTTTCTCTGGATAACTTTTTACATCCGTCAAATAGAATTTGACAAGAAGTTGCCATTGGTGAGGTTCGCATTAGTGTGTGTAGCAAATGTTGTTGTTGTTTTGTGGAGGTTTTCTGTTTCGTTCCTGTTTTTATTTTTTTATCTTTGGTTATTTGTGTTTTCATTCGTGCAACGTAAAATCCAAAAATAAACAATTATCTATAGATAGCTAATTGCGATTTTATAAATTTATCCTTTGTTTTCGTGAAAGTGGCCTAAGTTGAACATAATTTAAGGGGCAGAAAAAGTAGAACTTAAGGAATTAAGTTTCATTTAAGAATGTTTTAATATTTTCCCACTAAACTAAATCAAGAAACAAGTTGTTGTTGTTGTTCAAAACATTCAATGAAAATTAACAAAATGGTCAGTAACAAAAACTGACATTCTATAGTACGAATTGTACAATATAACAACAATAAAAACAATAGCTTGTAGTTATAAGACAATCAAACAAAAATAATATAAGAAGGTACTTCAGTTATTTCACTTCACTTTATTTACATATAAAAACTCGCAATCAGAATCAATTGCAAAATAATAAAAATAACAAAAGTAACTATTTTAATCTTTAAAGCGACCTTTACACGGTCAGTCATTTGACATCAATCTGTAATATAGTGTTTGTAAAAATAAGTCTTTATGTGTGCATTTGTATGACGAAAAATCAAAACACTTTTGAGTATTTTTAGGGTGATGTACCCGAACGTATTTTTAATTGGCGTTCTAGGCCTAGGCGGTACCTGCCATATATCCGAAATTGATAATAATCCAATTTTTCCCGAGAACGGCTCTTACGATTTCAACCAAATTTCACAGCTATAATGTTAGTGGACATGAGACTTTGAAGAAAATTCGTTCAACGGTACCTGCCATATAACGTTTTTTTCCTTCTCTATATGGCGGCTTAAGTTATCTTAATTAAAAATAATACTGAAATTAAACTACCTACCTATTTATTAGAAATAAGATTTCATACAAATTTGTTAATTAAATAATTTTGTTAAGTTTTAAATAATTATTTTAAAACTTTTTTAGCTAATTCAATATTTTGAAAAACATTTTGACGGATTTTTATAAAACTTGGTTTTAATATGTTTAATCTTTACTAGATATATTGATTTAGCACTTTTAACAAAATTTCATATATTTTTTATTTCGTTAAATTTTATTTTATCTTTTTTTCTTATTTGTTCGTAAGCCCTCAGGTTACTTGCCTAAAGAGCAAGTTTGTGCGATCCAGTATTGTCTTTTATTTTGTATGTTTTTATAATTAAAATGTAAGTATAAAAAAAACTACTATTAACCTTAATTGATATCAGCCTTAGTAAAACCAAATCACGATTTAAATCACAACCAAGACGTTGCATTTTAATAATAATATCAATATTTTAACTATGTGTCTGTAAAGCACATTGCCTTTTAAATGCAACAGGTGCTGCACGATCTAGTAACAACAGAAGGAGTAGAAAGATAGGAAAGAATTGTTTTGGTACAATGGATATAGAGAGCTAGTTGATTTTTATTTTTCATTGCATATCTCATGAGCGACTTCCAGGAAAAGCTGGGAGGTATGCTGAACATAAAAAAAATGTTTTTTACCCGAGTGAATTGGACTGGCAACTCCTGGGTTAACAGCCAAGCACTCAATCCATTACCATCATTGCAGCATTTTAATAAATAATAAGTCTTGTTCAAGTAAATAAATTTACAAACTAATATTTTAAATAACTTTATTAAATAGGTATTGAGTTTCAACGAAAATTTTCCGGCGGTCCTACCCCTACTAGTCTCGTTTTTTTGGCACTAGTCATCGTCCAACAAGATTGCCCAATATGATTGCTTTTTTTATGGTTTTCTTTCAATCACTGGTCTTTAAAAATAGTGTACAGGATTCTGGACACAATCAAAAAAGAACTTACTAATTAAAGTTTATGCCAGATGGATTGAAAAACCGACAAACAGAACCGAAATAGTCATAAATAAAGTGCACAACTGGGTCGCCCGAACTTGCTCTTGTAGAAAGTTACCACAAAAATTAAATTAAATCTAATAAAAATATTTTTTTTTAATATAAATAAAAAATACGAAAAATCATATGAATTGTTACTTTATTTTTGTTGAATAATCTAGTTACTCTTCGGCTGTTAAGGTAACTTTTTATAAGCAATGAAACAAAATTACTTCATTTACACAACCAAACAGCTCTTGCGACAAAGAATGGCGAACCACAAATCGGATATTAAATCTAAAAGTTCCGGGAAGACAGCACTGGCGAGTCATTGTGTTGCAACCAACCATCAACCAAATTTCGATGAAGTAGAAATTTTGCAAACGGAGCGACATGTGTCCAAAAGGTAAACGTTGGAAACACTTCACATCTTAAAAAACGGCAACAACATGAATAGGAAACAGGACACACAAAACATATCTGCCGTTTATTGTTTTCTTGTGTCTGCACGTCAACTTTAAATTTTGAATTTTTCCGTTAAAATCTAATTAATCACCAGTAGACATTAGTTGACTAATCTTCATTAGAAGAAGTGCTTAAATTTCAATAGTTTGTTTTTAATTTTTATTTTTAATTTTGCTTTAAAATTTCTTTTTGTTTTCCAAATTAAACAAGTTCAAAATTCTTTTTAAATTATTTTTTATTAACTTAAAGTAAGTCAATAACATTAATTACTGTGTTTATAAATATGTTTCTTCCCCTGAGGAAGACAGCAATCCCTGTCGAAACGTCGGGAAAAGTAAATGAAGTAATTTTGTTTCATTGCTTATAAAAAGTGACCTTAACAGCCGAAGAGGAACTAGATTCTTCAACAAATAAAGTTACAAATCCAACTTGGTCAAATACTCTTTCAATTAAAACATATGAATTGTTATTAAAAGTGCTAAATCTACTTTTAAGGAAGATTTAATCGAAAATTCAATTCACGAGAAAGCTCATGAAAAAATAACGGTTCTAAGAGAGGCACCGTTAATAGGTTTAAAAAAAATTTTTTTAAACCTGACAGTCAGATAAAACTCTAATTTTTTTGAAGAAAATCGTTGGAGACGTTTTCGATAAAATTAAGTTTTTCCAAAACCGTTAAACATATGGCAGGTACCGTTATTTTTTGAGCAAAACAAATTTCAATTTCTCCTCTAAGGAATGGACTACAAAACCCTACAAAGTCGTTAAGGCTGTAGTTGCTGATGCAACCAGACTGATAGACAGAATTTCCAGACCCACTTTTTTCGACTACGCTATCATCGTAATGTCATGTTTGATTGTTATCATAATTTTTTTTTAACGAATGCATAACTTTTAGAAATTATTTCCTAGAAAATATCTCTAGCATTAAAAAAGCAACATAGTCGTGATTTGTATTTTAGGAATTCAAAATAAATGCGCTTTATCCTTTATGTAATGCGTCAAGTGTTACTAGACCAAAAACCTATTACATGTTATTATTTTGAACTAGTTCAATTAGGTAATCAGTGTAATGTTGACCAAAGAGTTCTATATGAACTTAATTTCCAAAATAAATGCAATGCAAGCTATACCAACTTTATAGGTTAACTGAAAAGGCAATCGTATAGCATAACAGATGTAGTAAGTTTTTTTTTAAAGCATATAAACACAACCATTTTGTAACAAATTACCTTTGAACCCAGTTCCCAGTTTAAGTTCAGTTATCATAATAATTATTGTAAAGAAATGTGCATAACTTTTTGATGAAATTCAAAGCAATTGAGCAGAGTCTTCAGAATAGGGTACTGAAACGCTTGCTTTTATAATATTTTACCACCTGAAGTGAATAGTTTAAGGTCTCATTTTTATTTGTTCAGCAACCAAGTGTAACAGAGGCTGCTTGAGTGCTCACAATAACTTTGCCATTCATTCGAAGAGTCAAGTTCAAAGATACTTCGGACTTACGTTTGCAGAAGTCAAAAAAATAAAACTATATAGGTAATTATTTATAATGTGATGATAACACTCTTATACAATAAAAATTAAGTGGTGCAGGGCAGAAATAAATTTGTTCGTTGAACTTTGTATATGCATACATATATGTATATACATACGTATTCAATTTACAAATCTGTTTGCCCGAATAAATTGCTTGTTAATTTGTACGACAGTAGGGGTTTAGGTTTTGTAGTTCAAGACCTCTTTAAGTGTCACTCTGTCTTAGTTTTAAGATTTGTATCTATTTGAGCGCAGGAGATATTATTGTCTTTCTTTGAGGGGTATTTTAATTTTAAGATACGTTTCGTCTTGTTTCTTTTTTTATGGTATTTTTTTTTTTTATTTTTTTATAATAATTTAAAGATAATCAGAGGAAAGGGTCTGGGAGAATTTATATTTGTTCTTTAGTAAAGTGTGACTGAAATAAACCGAAAAATTACTTATGCAACTAATAATACATTACGGTTGGTTTCTTTTGGAGGACATTTTTTAATACACCTTACAGAGCAGCGTAAAGAAGAGTTTAATTTATTTCATTAAAAACATTCTTCATTTTTTCAATTTAAAATCGTTCAGGAGGGGTGAGCAATCAAAAAGATTGATTCCTTAGTCAGGGTAGCTTAGTTCAGTTCAATGCTCTTTTTGTTCATAGACCATTATGCCGTATAATAGTTAACAAAAGAATTTTATTTAAATCATACTGAGTTCCAGAAATTTACAAAGCCACGCATTTCTGCCAAACTGAATGCCAACTAGACATTATTTTACACTGAAAGGACATTAGTTTGGCAGCAAAAAAAATACATTTTTCTCTTTTTGGACAAAAATTAATTTCAAAAATTACTTTTTTTTCAAAAAAAATTGTGCAGTATTAAGTTTCATCACAGTCCATGCAGTCCTTCAAACGATAGTCGATGTAAAAAAAAACACTGTCACTGATATAACAAGCTTATTTGGAAACAAATTTTTAGATGAAAGAAAACATCATTAAAACAAATCACTTCTTAAAATTTTATTAAAATTGATCGTGTTTGTTTGAGAAAAATGGAAAAACTACTTTTTAGGAACTGCTTTTCTTTAATTGTTTCCAGTATTAATCAAACTAAGACTATAAGCAAAACTTTAAGAATACAAAATTTCGTCAAAATCGGTTGAGCCGTTTAAGAGAAAATTGAAATCAAAAATGTACAATTCTACGAGTATATGCCAAATACCGTTAATGAGCTTCTTCGGAAAAACAAATTTAGACAACAAATCACTCATTTAAAGTTTGATCAAAATCGATCGTATTTTACCGCGAAAAATAGAATTATCGGTATCGCTTTTATTAATGCTGTAAATTAGATAACAAGATGGCCAAATTACGAAAAAAATATATAATAAAAAATAAAAATTAAGGATCAGTGAGAGACACTTGACTGTTATTTTTATATCTTTTTTCCCACAATTGCAAAAAATGCTCGAATTTTTGGCGTTACTTAATACTCACTCGAAAAAAATCCCAGAATTATAGGGGTTAATTGCAACAGATCAGCTCTATGTCGAGCTATATTAACAGCCCATAAGCAAGATTTAAAAAAAAAAACTAGTAAAAACCCACTTCTTAACGGTGCAAGAAAGAAAACGCGCTTGGAATTCGAACGTCTTCATAATGACGTTTGATACTCAATTTTCGAAATGAAGAAATGTGGTGCTTTCTGACGTAAAAAAAGTTGTTTAAATGGCCTTGATGAGTGTTGTTATTGTTTTCATTACAACTGCAAAAAGAAACGCTTTCTATTCCGCAATCATTTGAAGATAACAGAAGTTATGGTATGGGGTGCCATTTCATACAAGGACGTCTTTAAGTTGGTTTTTGTTTTACGCCAAATGCTGGGAATATCGTCTTGCAATCAGCATTTCCTGCAACAGAAAAGTTTTTTGGACATCTTGAGTGGATCCTTTAGCAAGACAACGCCCCAATCCACAACGCCCAGTTGGTAAAAGCACTTTTTGCCAGTGAAAATGAGGTATTATTGCAATGAGGTATTATTTAAATCGTAGTTTTTACAAAACATTAAAAATATGTGACATGAACGAAAATAAATAATAAAATATAAAAAAAATTACAAATACCGTTAAAGTTCTATTATTTTCGATCATTTAAGAGGTGCGTCTAATTAAGCGACGCAAAAAATTCGAGCATTTTTTTTACTTGTGGGAAAAAAGATTTAAAACTAACAGTTAAGTGTCTCTCACCGATACTTAATTTATGTTTTTTTCTGAAAACTTAACCACCTTTCTCATAAATGCAATTTGTTTAATATGATGACAAGAACAGAACGGAATTCATTAACAAAAATTGTGCGTCTGATCAATTGCAGCGCACTGTATATGTAATGTTATTTTTGTTTTCATCAGACTAATTAATAAAAAATAAACTGTAATTCGAAGTCTTATTTCCGAGTTAACTCCATGGTTTAAAAAATTTTCACACTCAACGTAAAGGCAATTATTTACTGTTCTAGTTGGTTCCAGAACAATAGTAATGCATGGATTAGTTTTCTTGAAAATTCGACTTAAAATTACAGTTTATTTTTTATTAATGAGGCATTATTAATAAATGAAAACTTTAAACGCTATCTAGTGTTGAATTTTTAACACAGAAGTTATCTCAATCATTGCAATTAAATCGGTTTAGTCGTTATCAGTTTATAGACACATTTGTAACAAACCGTTAATATCAAATCTGTTATGTGCATTTTTACCCCAATTGCTAAAAATGCAGTTAAATTAAGAGCACTCAAAAATATAACGTTTACAATATAAACCTTATATATCCTTCATTCATTGTGCATTTGGTTTTTCCCAAAATACCGAGGGGTTTGAAAAATATCGCAAAATGAAAAAAGAAAACTGCCTGTCCTTAATCAAGTGATACGGAGTGTATGATAGACAGAGTATAGAAAACAAAATAATAGGTCCTGTTGGACCTAGTATTCTTAGAGATATATTGATTTGCATAGAAAATGGCATAAAGCAGTCAAAAAAAGGAAAAACTGACTTAAAGTTAAAAGACTGCAGTCAATTGACTTACTGACTGCAAAAAATGACTGTGGTTCATAGATGACTTTAAAATGACTTAAGTGACTGAAAGCAGTCAAAAAGTACCTCAGTCATATAATTTAACAGTCAATGACTGCTTTAGTTGACTGCCCAGTCAAAATTTTAATAAATGACTGGTGACTGTTTTAAAGTTAAAGTCATTTGGAAAGTCAAAAGACTTTTATAATTTCATGAATTGACTGCATTTTTTACAACTCTACGCTCCTATATAGAAGGTTTAGTTTTTCCTGCCTTTTTTTCAAAAACGGGCCCAATGGATGTAAAAGTCTCAAAATTTTTTTTTATACAGAATTATAAGCTTTAAAAAAGTTCATATGGTTTCCAAGAATTTTTCAAGAAACTGAATTACGAGCTCTTTAACCAATCCTCTGATTTAAAACAATCTATGTACATATATTTGATCTCTATTTAAATTAATTAAATATCAAACTTAATTCAAAGACATTAAGACAATTATCTCCTCTAAAGCACATTTGACTAAAGTTATTATAATTACATATGAATTTCCTACTCTTTTGTTTAATTCTTATCACAGTGTGAAACTATTTTCTTGTATTCTATTTATTCATACATCTAATTTGAAACTACTAGACCTTAAATTTAAATTACCAAAAGGTTGATTGAGGTGTGAACATATATTTAAATTTGAATCGCGACCATGTCTTAATGATCACTTTCTATCGCTTGCGAAAAATTGCATGTTGTAAAACAACTTGCATTGCAATATATAGGCAGTTGACTTTCTAAAAGCTAAATATATAAACTGTTACATTTATCGCAAGCCCAATAAATAAATTAACCTTATTCGGCTTTACGATGTCAAGTGTAGATTCTGCTGACTATAATGGGTGACTATTTTGTTTTTGATTTTTGTCATTACCTAGTTTCAATTGATTTTTTTTTATTTTTATTTAACAAGTAATTTTGATTGACTTGTGTTGAATTGGGTTTCACTTTCAACGCTTGAATGGTTTTGAATTTCATTTGTGCCCGCTGCTGGACCTAGCCCAAATAAAAATAACTATAATCTCGTTACATTCAATTTTAGCTTTTTATTGGTTTGCTTAGCGCTGATCGTCGTCGTCACAACTATAGCTTTGTAAGTTTTCATTTATTTTTTTACCTTTTGAATATTTAGGTATAGGGTTTATAGATAAATATTGCGGAAAAGTGTTTGTATAATTATTTTGTTTTTGTTACACATCAGTAGATTATAAGTAAGGTGACCATCATATTCTTAAAAATCAAATTTGTCATATAGGAAAAATAAAGGTATAATTAATGAATCAAAAATTGCATCGATAAAATATAATTAATGCAAATTTAAGCATTTAAAATTAATTTAAATACTAAGAGCTATATGTGTCCTGTTGGCAAATACTGTGTAGCAAGATGATTTGCAGTGACGACAGAAAGATACTTGGAAAGCATCTTGTTGTTACTACTTTAAATATTGATCAAATGTGACATAAATATTATTTGATCCATTTAAACACCAAGTACATGCGGTGTCTGGCACTATGTCTTCATTCTAATAAATTACCTATTTATTTATTTAATGTAAATTTATTTTATCTTCAAATCGAATTTTCACCGTAATTATTTAAATCCATGCTTAAAGTGATATGTCATTTGCATTTCATTAATATTAAGTACATACGTGGTAATTATAGTTTATTTAAAAAAAAATTCCTATTGCTACTGGTATATGTACTCAAAGGTATAGTAATTAATCATTTGGCGAAGTTGGAGATAATATAATTGATCAATGTCAAGATACTATTTTTGATTTTTTTCTATTTAAAGGTATTGGCTTCGTGACTTGATGGTTTGTAGGGATGCCAGATGCAAAATTACTTCTGTCCCGCAAGTGTCCTGCAGAGAAATAATGTGCCGCAATTCAACAAATGTCCCTCTGGTAACGTTAAAGAATCACCAGTAGTATGCAACTTGTTAATTTTTAGGTTGTGGAGGATAAAAATCCCTCAGAGAAAAGTGAAACTGCAAAGAATTGCTGAAACGCGTTGACTACTTCGCTAAATGTCAAAAACATAATAAGGGTTTTCCAGAAAAATTTGGACTTAAATTGCCAGCTGCAGAGTAAGTGAAACTACTAAAATTTGCGGAAAAGCGTTGAACAACAAAGTTGACCAATTCTTTGAATGTCAAAAACATATGTTCGTTTTCTATTGAAATGAAATTGGGCTGTTCACTTGCATTTATTTTACTAATTCAACTGCAACTGCTTTGCATTATGTTTTGATCTGCGAATTTCGCATTTAAAAGACGGACGACGAAAATCAAAGAAAAACTTTAAACTGATTTTGATTTGTGTTTTTTTTTTCTTGAAAATGGCATTTACTTCAAACAGAGCTATGAGTTCATATTACTGCGCAAGAAAATTTCTTGGACCGAAATTCGCATCAGCATTGGGAAATTTTGTTCTCTTTCAGGAGCTCTATTTTTAGTGGAAAACCACGAAATTTGTGACTTCTGGAACAGGATTAGTGGAATTTTCGTGGTTTTGGACAGGATGTATGTTCGTTTCATTTTGAAATGATGGCATCATTCAGTCGCTTCAATAAGAAAACGTGGCGAGGCGTGGGTCATAATAATGTTATGTATTAGATTTTATACAGAATGAGTGCGATTCTATAACCGAGCTCGGAGAAAAATGGTGGATTTACATGTCTCTGCACCTGCAGCACTGCAGAAAACTAAAGGGAGAAAGAAAAAAAGCAATGGTAAACTTTGCTTGTTTGATAGAGAGGGAAGACGAAAGTGCATAAATTATGGGTAAAGATTATAGCTAAAGATTAGAAATTATAGGTAAAGATGAACATGTTCATCATTATTATAGCAACTTCGTCTGCATCTATAACTTACTAATGCCTATTTAATGTAGCACCAAGCCATTTTAAATAATTTTTGGGGTATTAAGTTTCAAACTTAAATATTTCCGTGAAATATATACGTAAAAGGAAATAAACCTTTTTATGAACTACAATAATATATTTTCCATTAAACTTTAATTGATAATGTGTAATATAACCACTTTCTGAAAAAAAAATGCGAAAGAATTTTTCTTACAACATTGTGATGTGTACCAGCATTAATCATTTTGACAGCAACTTGCTATAGGAAATCAAACCAGATGGTATCGGTGTGTTCTTTTCGTTTTTAGGGTTTAAGGTGTACATCTGTCTCTTTTTATTTTTCTGTAGTTCTGGAGGTGCAGAGACATGTAAATCCACCATAATGTTGCAAATTGTTTTAACAGGTTCTCTTTCTCCATACAAAATTTGTACACCCCTATGTCCACGAAAAAAAATTGGCTTCACTGTCTAATGCTTCATTTTTGATACATTTACATGATAAAATTTGTACCTGGTTCTCCACGCCCAATGTATCATTTTTGATACATCTATACAAGACGCTTCACTGTCCCCATACAAAATATATTTTTTAAAACAATACGTTCAGAATGAAAAATGATACATTCGACGTGGAGAACCCGGTACAAATTGTATGATGTGTATCAAAAATGATACAATGATAAATTGAAAATATAAATCTTATCATAAATTTAAAAAACAACATCGAGTCGGTGTCAACAATATGATATGTGTACAAATATTAGTTTAAACAAATCAATTTATTTATTAAAAGAGGTTTGTACTCTTTTTGAGAAGAATTGTTGTTTTTATTGCACTTCATACCGACATACACATCAGATGTATAAGCTGTCACGTTGTTTTTTGAAAATTTGAAATCTGAAAGTAAATATGTATATATTTTATGTTTAAATATTTATTTTTCAATTAAGGTTTTGTAAAGAGGAAAAACATTTCAAACAAATAACTACTAGAGAATACTAGAACAAGCTATAGAACATTAAAGTTACTAACAGGTGTAGAAACAAGGTAGAAAGTGTCCTATAAAATAAGACCCTTAAAATCGCAGTCCCTCATATAGAAGCATGTATGTATGTATGTCTATTTTATTATCGGATTTCACATGCCATTTACTTAAATTTATGGCTTCTATATTATTTTTACTTATCAGTATATATGTAAGTCCGACAAAACAATGGAATATTTTGTTTTCCACACCATTTTTACCTTTCCTCGTCACTAAGGACAGGTTTTATTATTTGATTGTTTTCACCAAGATTATATTCTTCTGAAGTTGAAGAAACCAACAAAAAATACAAACAAAGTCATGGTCATGAGCTCATGGCTCATGGATTTTATAAAAGAAGCAAATGCTACTTACATATTATATGAATGGATTGGATTACCTGTTTTGTAAGGGTCGGTAGAATACCTACATTGGAAATCCACCTAATATTTTCTCAAAACACCAGAAAGGAAAAACCAATTTTAATTCTTTTTGAATGATTTGATTTTTGTTTTATTTATAAAATGAACATCCAGGTATCAGGAAGTTCTTTCTTTTACGAAACACTACTATACTGTTGTTATCCCTAATAAGTTGTAAACAAAAATCTTCTGTTTGATTTGAAGTTCTTACTTATACCTGTAATTTGGTTTGAATGATGGATGGCATTAAACAGTTGGGCGTTGGGCAAATAAATCAAATAAGTATCTGGCAGGTTTGCTGCTATTAAAATCGCTCTTTGTACGTTCTGATTTGAAGTCACTTTTTTCAATATGTAAATGGAAAAAAACACATATCGACTTTTGTAGATACATTTTTTTATTTGTTCAGTCAAACGGTAGTTATGTTTTTTGGGTCGATGAATTCGAATCTGCAGAAATCCAACAAAATTTGATGGTGTGTTTTGAGATATCCGCGAAAAACCGCGGATTTTTCGCACTTTTTTCGATTTTTTGCTAACATCTCGGAAACTATGCGTCTTCTTAACTGAAATTTCACCCACAACAAAATGAAAGACCATTAAATTTCCTACAAAACTGAAACCGCGGTTTTTTGCGGATATCACTAAACGCACCAGAAAATTTTGTTGGAATTCTTCAGATTCAGATTCAGCGACCCAAAAAACATAGAATTCTAAAAAAAATACATTTGTATATTTTTTGTAACACGAGGGCTATTTTAACTAACGCTTTGAATGGACTATATTTAATACAGTAGGTACGTATTAGTTTTTCCAAATTTTCTTGAAAAGGGCTCATACGATTTTGATGAAACTATATTTACGTTATACTTGCAAAGTTTTGAATATAACAGCATTTCAGGATTTTGACTAAAAATGTACATAAGGAAGATTTGCTTCTTACAAATTTGGCCGGAACTTTAAAACGGATGAACCGATTTTATTTATATTTGTTACGGCACAATAGTTAAATATGCAGCACAAGTTTTTAGCTAAACAACATAAAACGAAAAATATGACATAATTTCATGGATCAACATTTTTGTACTCCTATAGTTTGGCAACAAGAGCAAGTTCGTGTGACTCAGTCATGCCTTTTATTTTTTTTTCTGTGGATTAGGCTTAATGGGAAAACCACAAAAAAATAACGCAAAAAGCGCCAAAGGTAGTGAAAAATTGAAATTTTGTCTAAAACAGAATTTGTAACAATTAAACACTTTTTTCTCGTAATTTTTAATAAATAAGTTTTACAGGATTGGAGGTGTTGCAAAGTAGGAGTAACTTTACTCTGTCACTAAAACGAGTTTAAAATAAGGTGGTGAGAAGGTTTTAGGTTTTCCCAATTTTCTCGAACACGGGTCCAACGATTTTAATAAAACTTTGTGAACGTTTATATAAATAACCTATTTTCTGCGTTCAAATTTAGATTGTTTTGTAGGATTTTCTTCAGGCATTATAACGGTTTCCCCCAAAATCCAGCTTTGTTTGATTTTTTCGTAAATTTTCATTTTTTTTTTTGTCTATAATTCCCTGGGCTAAAGTGGCACATTCATTAGGTACAATTACAAAGCCTTAAATCAACTTTTAATCGCAAGAGCAAATTAGTGTAATACAGTCCTTCCTATTAAATGGTAAGTATATGTTTCTTTGTATTTTCATCATAGTTGTTATTATGAATCATAATTTGTTTTTATTTAAGCAATAATAATTTCATAAATCGTTATCTATTGAATCTTCGCATCGGACAAATATAATATTTTCGCTTTGGAAAGACATTGCAATGTACATTCATTTAACAAAGATAATTGTTCTGTGTTTATCTCACAATAACAATTATAATTTATAAATGTTTACATTTTTTTTATTTAAACATGTTTTTTTTTTAACATTGATAACCTTGAGGTATTATTAAATGATGGTCGTATTTATGTTCTGTAAGACAGCCAATTAATTTCACACGATCAGGAAGACACGTTTAATTAATCGTTAACAACTTTTTGATAATAATGAAAAATATACGATCATTCTGTGAGATATCTATTTTTTATGAATTATGAGTATATGATTCGTTTTTGATTGAAACAAGTGAAATCTATAATTTGTTTATTGAACATAAAAACAGCTGCAGCAGAATTGTCGAGTTTCTTTAATTAATGTCGAATAAAGTGAAATTCAACCGATTAATGTGTTTTTAAAGAAATCATGAAGTAGCTTTGTATGTACATATGTATGTAACTTAATCTGCAAAAAAAAAAAAAAAAAACTAAATAAGATTTAGCTTTAACAAAATTTTCCATGTGTGTCGCTTTCAATGGTTTCGTTAGAATCCGGTTATTCTCCTATACACTTCTTGAATTCGTATCGGTTACCTCTCAAACATAAACGTTTGATAAGACACTCAAGCTGGTTTTCATCCGCCTTTGCAACGGATATCTTTTATACTTTTTTATTTGAATTTTTTTTGTCACACAAAGAAAAGTTTTTTTCATGTAATTTTTTTATTAAAAATTGAACCTATTCGACTTTGCACTATTGGTGAGGCTCTGATGTAAGGCTATCAATTATTTAAAGGAATACACACGTAACTATTACTTATCAAGCTCGAGATTAAGCTAAATTTTGTATTGATAACCTACCTACCTACCTACACGTTTTGGTATGAAATGAATGTGTTAAAAGCAACTGCAAAGGCTTTTCTAATTTTAAATATTTATTGGGGACACCAAAACATTCGAAAATTCCTTAATTATAATATATTGTATGACACTACCTTTCTCAATTATTGTGTAGGTATGCGTTGATAATTCTACAGGACTTTGAGAGGACCATATAATTTACCACGTGTGTGAAGCTGACAGGGCAAATACATATATAAGAAAACTAATTTTTTTCTCTGTCATTTGGCTCGTTCAGTATGCATTAGGGGCTAAATATTTAGACAACTAAAGTTCTTGAAACTTGAACTTGAACAAATGTATACCTTGCCTTTGAACGGGCCTTGCCTCATATAGATCTAGTGTAAAGTTATTTGGCGGACTCTCAGTCCAAATGGAACCACCAGCACACAGTGTGAGCTAATTTCTTCCCTTGAGACTGCGGACACAGAACCAAAAACTGGTCCCTTTAGCTTTTTAAAGCACTCACTCACTCTCCATTTCAACTTTTACCTTTGAAGTTTCTGGAACTTCCCTTTAAGACTCGCTTTTCGGACTACCACTTGCTCTATTTTTTGGCGAAAGCATCAAAGCACTGATTTATTTTTGCCTTTGAACGGGCCTAGCCTCATATAGATCTAGTGTAAAGTTAATTGGTCGGCTCTCAGTCCAAATGGAACCACCCAGCACACAATGTGAGCTTAGTTCTTCCCTTGGGACTGCGGGCACAGAACAAAAACTGATCCCGTTAGCTTAACAGTCACTTCCACTATATCACAAAAAATTATGTCAAACGAGTTATGGTATCAAAACGGGGCTTTTTGGCGCAAATTGGGTTTCTTCGGAACAGTTGTTCTGCGAAACCGCCATTTTACCTATCTACCTACATAAATATGACATTTGTTGGAATTTACTTTTCGATTTTACTTTGAAAGAATCACATTGCGAAGAACAAAAAAATATTTATTGGTTGCAAAATGTTTTAGAAATAAAAATAATGCGTACTTTTTACAACAAACAGACATCTACTACATGATTTTCCGCAAATAGGTAGTTACGAAAAATTAAGATATTACGAAATATAAGCTCTGTGGACTTGGTTGTTGATTCTTATAGAAGATATTCGTTTTTCGTGGATTGTAGTATAATTTGTTTAGTTTGTACCTAGTAACAAAAAAAAAAAAAAACTCTGTTTTATCGGCACCTAAATTCAGTGATTGAAGACAATCGTTTGTAGTTGATTGTAGTGAACAAATTTTCGTTTGTAGTTAAAAGACAAAAAAGTTTTTTTTTTGAATTTACAATAAACGAAATCAAGTTACTACAAACAATAAAGTAGCTACTACAAACGAAATCAAGTTACTACATTTTTGTGACATCTGACCAATCAGAGACCACAGAGACCTGAAAATTACCTAAATATTTAGATAAAAAATGTTATGAACGTGCCGATCTGCACTTGCAGACGCCTAAACGGATGGGCCGATATCGTTTAAGGTGACCGTTAGATGAGTTTTTCGAATTTTTTTAGACCTAAAAATAAACGGTATACCTATACCAACCATATAATGCAATGAGTTTTCTCGAAAAACTTTGCGGTTTGTTATAAATCAATTTTCAAAGTTATTTATTTTTGTTTATGTATGTCATCTATCTATTTTTTGAAATTAATTGAAAGAATTTACATAAATTGAAAAAAAAATATCAACAACAACGTTCTAACGATTTTGATAAAACCATTTACTCATTTTAAATGGTTTTCCAATAAGAAAGGGAAAAGGAAAATTAAATACCTACATAAATATGTACATACATAGGTCAATTATTTTTTTTAGCGTACCTATCTAAAAGCAGTGTTAATCCAAACATTAGGTAGGAGTAACCTACTAATAAGATGCTTTCATCCAGAACTGCTCGAAAGGAGTCCCAGCCAGCTAGAAGTTCCAACTATTGCCTTCTTAAAAACAAATATAGAAATACCTATAACAAACAGTTTTCTTCTCAATAATTAACAATATTTTGGCCAACAAAGTTGGTTGGTTCCTTACATAAACACGTGGATAACTGCCGTTTACCTTCTTTTCACGTTTCCATACCGTGTTCAATTTCCCAATACATATTTGGAGAATCTTATTTGATATCTATAATATTTTAACCAAAAGTTCAAGTTTGTTCTTATCTATCTAAGGCAACATTAAAATTTGAATTAAAAAAGAAATCATTATCTATTTGTGTACAGGTTTGGTCAGAAATAGATTAGCCATTCTCAAAACAGGTCAAACTAGCTGTAAATTTAATTGCAATCTGGGTGTTGTGTTAACTCGTTAAACTTTTAGCAGACAACATTTTATAAGTTTTAATTCTACATATTTTGTACATACCGTCGCGTCTTCGGTCGAAGTCGGATTTAGATAATCCGAACGCCACCCAGGTACTCGTTTCGAAATCCAATGCTGAAAACGTTGTGAAGATTTTATGTTTATCTTTGTTTTTCAATCTCAGGAATTGTTTGAGTTCAGATTCACTTTTAAAAATAAAACCTAGTTAAGTAGGTTGGTACCTAGTTATGCAGGCACTATTAATCGGCAGAATGTATGCGCGAATTGCATTTACCTACAAGCGTGTGATAGTACGTCGTTTTTTCTCACAATAATTATAAGACAAACTCTTCACAATAGACACTACGTAACTTCACAATCACAAGCAAATATATCACATAACATGAGTAAAGGTAGGTATTTTTTAAATATAAATCAGCATTTCGAAATTTACCGAAATGACGGTTGTTGATTGAAATATTCGTTGATGTTGGTACAAGTGTACACACATGAAAAACTAACAACTAGATTTCCTTTCGAGCGGAAAATATGAAAGTAGGACGAAGTTTAACCGATTGTATTCTATTTAACCAAGTTCAAGATCTCTATTGAAAGATGCAGAACCGTTTGAACCTTTTTAGGAAGGTTCACGTACAAAACAGACCAACTGCTGCAGTTTCACATTGAGTCACGACTAAGCAGAAGCACACCACAAACACGAAGCACTACATAAACAGGATTTCAGAACTTAAACAGTACCTTCCTTCGTAGATAGGATATAAAACGGTGACGCGGGTGGAAAAGGTAGGTACGTTACAACCACAAGAACTAGTCACTTTCTGTACACAAAGTACAAACACACATGAATATGGTTAATTGGAAACGGGCATTACTTGGGTTTCAAATATTTTTACCTTCTTTTTTCCCCCAACTCACAAAAAAAAAAGACCAACGTCACAAGTAGATTGCTACCTATTCTTTAACTTTTTTAATATATATTTTTTTTCGTTAAAATTGCACTTGAATTTTATATCAGGGCTACGCGACTAGGCCAAGATCGGTAGTATGATCAAACTTTGAAGTTACACGACGACCGACGTCAGGTGGTTCGCTCAACTCAATCAAGACAACCCTACCGACTGAACGAACAGAATTGCACTGAACCAGAACCGGTAGACGACAATTCCACAACCACAACAAATACACTACAAGTACAACGGTGATAAAAACTGGTTATTTTAACTTGCATTTGCAAATGGGGGAACGAAGATAAATAAAAACAAGTGTTTATCTTAGCTTGAGCATGATCAATAACAGTGTTACGAGATGGTAAGATAAATCAATTTTTGTGGGAATCTCAACTTAAAAAAAGACAAAGGCAGAACCTGATAAGTTCATATGAAACCTTTGTAAATTAGAAAAAAAAATATGTTGTCAAAGCAATTACATATATTGAGCCACTTGAGCACATTTAACATTTCCTCTGTCTTTAAAAATTTATTTGGAAAAAATAAATAAAACTGAAAGCGGTTGGTGCAGTACAAAAATCCCATTTAAATACTTTGAGATTTCTCATTTCATGAATTATTTTGTGTAAAATTGAAAGGGAATTTTAGATTTTGTTTGCTGGGATTTTTATAGAAAATGCCCTCGCTCTATCAATACACACGAGCTCAGAAGAGATCAGACCATTCAGTGATCTTCAATTTGTGTCGGTAGGGTAGAGTATATGTGTTTTGTCAACGGATACTACATATACATACCTATATAATAACTTGAAATTGTTTCTTGTATTGAATTGGGTTTGGGATCCACTCACGTGAATTACTACTTATTTCAAGCAAAGCCAAAGTAGCTTGATGGGGAATCGCTTCGCTATTAAAGTGTGAACTTCCTTACCGCGGTCTTAACTATACTTATGAATTTATGATGAATAATTGATGAAATACCTATCGTTTATTTGGTTTTTCTTGAAAATATTTAAAAAGAGAGCACATAAGAAATAAGTATAATATTACATTTCAATTTATCTAAGGGCCAATCTTTTCAGCTCTGGTTAAATCCCTGGTTTGTTCATCATAGAATTTTCTTAACCAGTTGTTTCGAAAGTCGGTTAACCACAGTTCGTCTTTTCACCATTTTATCTACTTTGGTTACCAAACCAGAGATAGTTCCAGTTTTCCAGTGGTCCGGTTGTGAAACGGAATCTCTGGTTAAGTTTGTTTATACTTTTTTGAATGCGAGAGAAAGAGATCGAAGATTTTGTCAATAATTGATAACAGCCTGTCTCGTTTCAATGTACATGGATAAACTGAATTGATTCATTCACGAACAAAGGAAAACAAAAAAATATACATAAAATATAGGGGTGGAATTTATTAAGATGGTAGATCTTCATTTTTTTTAATTTTATTCGTAACGATTAGCAGTAATGATCAATAAGTATCTGTATATTATTTATCATTCAACACAAATGTGAAAAAAATAATCGCTTACCATAGAATTTCTGTGGTTAACCAAGCAAAATTGACTGGTTAACGAAATCTCTGTTAACCATAGATTCTCTGGTTAAAATTTTGCTGAAAAGACCAAATCTCTGTTAACCGACTGGAATAATGACACTAACCACGGAAAATTAGCTGGTTAACGTTATCTATGTTAACCATAGATTCTCTGGTTAAGATTTTGTTGAAAAGACAGAATCTATGGTTACCAGCTGAAATAATCAATGATTAAACTTAACCAGAGCTGAAAAGACTGGCCCTAAGGCCAAGGGCGCACTGTCGATTATTTTTAAGTGCAGTTAAAAAATCGCAACTATTTTTGATTTTTCAGTCGCATGTGCGCGCGCTCTCATTTAAAACAATGAGTTCTATTATTTTGCGACTGTATAATCGTGCGATTGCAATTGCGACTGGCCTACAAAAATTAATTCAGATAGGTAGGTACCTTACATATTATATGGGTTGGGTACGAAATCCCGAATTACTATACTTTATTTTTGTATTATAAAATTCCCTACCTATGCATATTTACGTACCTAGGTACTGGATTAATATTTATGGTACCAGTTTATACACATAGAGGAATCAAGATGGTTTCAAACTCACCGAAGTAGATGTCGCTAATTGAGCATATCGAGTATGTAATTATTATAGCCCTAATTCCCTGTAACGAAAATCACTCAAATCTAACAGAACAAAATTCTTCTGCATACATTTGTATTTGTTTTTCTTTATTTCTCTTGCCTTTTAACTCAAGAATAATTGCTACAAGAGTAAACAAAAAACAAGTCGATAGAAACGACATCCTACGAGCAGCGTTTGAAACTTTCTCTATGTGTATAAACTCTGATGGTACCTATACAAATTAATAGGTTAGGTTCGGTTTATGTGGCTGTCGGGAAAACTTCTCACGCACTTAAAAATAAAAACCGAACGCACGAGGATGAAGCGATTAAGAGAAGTAATATCAATATTCTTTAGACCACCAGGATCAATATTCAATCAATGTTATTATTATAATATGACCGCTGTGTAGAGCCATTGAGTAATATGTGGGGATAATCCCCATTTGTTCCCGATAGCTTTTTTACAAGAAAACAGTGCTACCGTGGCTTTACTAATTCTTTCTTGTATGTTGGCTTTCCAGTGTTGCTATTTGTCTAGTATAAGGCCTAGATATAAGCTTCATCTGAGAAAGTTAGTGGAGCCCCATTAATTGATGGGGTATTAGTTGGGGAATGATATCCGAGGCGAATTGAAGTTCGGCAAGTTTTATGCCGTTGGGTCCTGGAGACTTGTAAGTATCGAAAGTGTCTATAGCCCATTTTGATTTTTCCCGAGAAACCAGACCGAGTTGATTTGTTATTGAGTTGCTCGACACTAGAATATCAATGCTACTTATATTTTGTGAGCTACCAGGGAAGTGGTTGTCTAGTAGCAAGGTGAGCGAAACTCCGCCGGAGTTGGTCCAAGAGTTTGCTGTTTTTCGGGAGCTAGTCGTTGTAGGATTTTTGGATAGAATTTTCCTTAGCCCAGAAGCTTCTGAAGTTCCTTCTATTTTGCCACAGAAGGAGGGAAGTATTTGAGGGAATACTTAAAAGTGAAGGTTTGATTAACTTTCCCAGAGTTCCCTATATAGCTGCCAGTTAGTCTTGTGATAATTGCGGAAGGCTGGCTGTTTTCTAATGAATTTTCCTTAGATACTTTCCAATTCATAATCGCATGATGACTCGAATCGGAGACGAGTGATATCTAATACTTCTTGTCGGTTTTTGGTAATGAAGGTAGGTTCATTGCCAATATTACTTACAATAAGGTTAGTACTAAGGATATAATCAAAAAGAGACTCACCTCTATCGTTTATGCCTGTACTCTCCCATACTGTGTGATAGGCGTTCGCATCGCCCACAATATGATGACATATCTTCTTCCTTTTTGCATATTCGGTGAGACTTTTGAGCATGTCGCTAGGGAGAGGGCCAAGCTGGTCATGGCCGAGATAAGCTGAAGCAACCCAGTAAGTTCCGTTTTCAGTGCGTAGACGTACTGTAGCCACATCTCGATTGCTGTAATTAGGGAGTAAATATACATTAATATTACTTTTTACCAATATGCAGGGTCTGGGGTCACCTTTATCCGTTGCATACAGCTAGTAATATCCCGGGGTCCTCAGTCCTTGAACTATGGAGTAAGCGATCCAGGGTTTTTGGATCAGGACGACATCTTCCCCTGTGTTGGTTAGCCGGAGAAGAAGGGAGGCCGAAGCCAGTTTTGGGTGTTGGGTATTAATCTGTAGTAACTACACCATCTTGGTTACAGCTCGACAGACTAACGCCCAACACCGTGCTGTCATCAGACTCAGATTCTGACCGTAGAAGTTCGTCTTCATTGTTATTTATAGAGTCTTCAATTACCATCTCTGAATGATTGTCGGCGGAAAGTGTAGCCTCTTTGACAGATGGCGGTTTTACAATTGCAGCAGTCGATCCAGTGGATGAGGAATTCGTTAAATCTACCTTCATTGCTGGAAGTTCGATACCCACGTCCTGTGCAACTAGCGACGTGTTTTGAATTTTTGGAGGCGCTCAAAGTGCGTGCTTCTCATCTTTTTTGTAGACCTTAAGGGTAATGATGGACCATCCGAACTTTATCACGCCTTTAGTTAACGCCATACGAATTAATAGGTATCTTTTGTATTGAAAATTAATGTTGCTATTAAAAAGACCAAAATCCAAAAAAAAATTACGTTAGTTTCGAAATTTGAATAATATCTACCGTTTCATTTAAAAGACACTTTTAGGCCCGTTTACTGGAACGATACTTAAGGATTTATGTTCGACATATGTAGATCCTTAAGTGACAGTTTATGCAAAGGAAAAAGTACTATTTAAGGATTTATGTGGAACATAGATGCTTATAAGTATCGTTTGAGCAAATGGTCCTTAAGCTTTCAAATTTTATTTGAAACACAATAGGCTCTGGTTTGTTGGTATTTTCGAATTTGAAATTTGATGCAGTAGAATAATGCCATTATGGACATAAAGCCAAAATCAACAGTACAGGTGTTCTCTGCCCCCTTTAATTTAATTTTCGCACTCCATAGATGTGCTTCGGCTACGCTTTTCGTTTATCATCATACCAACACTTTTTTCTCTTATTAAAATATTCAATTATTTAAAAGTTGGTATTTAAATAATATAAGCAGGGGAAAGTGAAAATATCACTGAAGTGAATCATGTGACACTAGTCACATAATGACGGTCTTTGTGTCCTTCTTGTTAATGGGAAAAATTACATCTAGGAAGGTGAGCCTAGCGACCAAATAACACGAACATCTGAAAGCTTCTCCTAAACCAAAGCATGCATTCGAATCATAGGGTTACGTAAAAACACCAAAGTAGTAGATTAAGCAACGAAAACAGCGAAATTTAGAAAAAAATCGAGCAGGAACTACCAAATGCTAACATTATCAAAAGCGCACTAATCTTTAAAATTACTGCCCGAAGAAGAAGAAAGTAGGAGATTTGTTCACCAAAGCGACAGTATTTGTAAAGGACCTTTCGAGTCGTTTGCTCTGTATTTTAATCATGAAGATGACTTCAGTGACTTGAATGGGAATCAGTTATTCTTTGCAGACGATAGAGCCATCATAAGTAGAGAACACTTGATGTATGGATAGACAATTTGGAGAGAAGTGGGAACCTCATGAGCGCAAAAATTACACAGTGCTTTCAAATAGCATAATGATGACGCAATCAACAATATCACAAGTTTAGGTTGTATGAAGAGGCGGGAGAACTCCGTCATCCTATTTGAATGGGAAATGCTCTATGAAGCTGAAAAAAAACCCTTCACTGCAGTTGTTCGTCCAGTTGCCAGTGCTTACATATAGTTTGACAATGTAAAAATAACGTTTCTTAAATTACACTTATGTTATTTGTACCTACCTGCTCCATAAACGCTGGTTTTACGTTTAGCGTTATCCAGGACATAACGTGTAGTTATTTCTTGTGTATTAATCCAGCAGCGTTGTAGAAATTTCATTGTTTAACTCGGGATTGTCTTATTTTATTTCCTAATTGTCTTGCACTTTGGTTACTAGAAATATTTATTCAACTGTTCGGTTTAAGTTTTTCACGTTGGAATAGAGTGAGCACGCAAATTTTAACTTAAATTTTCGACTGACAAGTTACAACTGAAAAACAAATCTGATTTTTCGTTGCAATACTTTTATAGATATATATATATTTTTTTCCCTATTGCACTTAACAGTATATATTTGTTTGTGTTTCTTTTTTTTTATATATAATTACAATTAATGCTTGAAGCACTAATACTATGGAATTGACTCTCCATGGCATAACGGTATAAAATTATTGTGAATCGATGCGTTTAAATTCAATGTGATCGAGCGATATCCGAAAAGAATTTTAATATATCATGAATACTAAATTCCAAATTGATCATTGCCCCAGCGTAGCATTTTTGAATACGTTCCTCTAAATAATTATATTGTGCAATAAATTCTTCTTGCATTGCATGCCATACAACTTGAAGTAGATTCTCTTCTTCGCAAAGATGTTTTTCGACTTTTTTAAAAAGATTTTCCAGTCCTTTTTTTACTTCTCTGGCTGGATATTGCCCAATAACTTTGCGTAGTTCTTGCTTTGAAAAAGCCATTTGGTAACTGATTTCCGTTTCTTTAACACCTTGAGCTACCTTTTGCTGTACACCTTCGAAAAAAAGCTATACAAAAATACACAAAGGGTTATTATCATTTAAAATATGTATATACTTTATTCTTACGTTTAGTTTTTCCAATGGACGACCAAAATATTTAATAACGTATGCCTTCAACGCATCATTGTATTTAGCTTTTCCATCTTTCTTAAGCGGCTCTAGTCCAGGCACTTTAAGCTGAGCCAGCAACGAATACATGTGATGGTAGTTTTCCATTTTTACCACTTGACTCGGTGTTTTGGGATGTTCGTTGGAATGAATTGATATGTAGTCAAAAATTGTGTTAACCAGTTGCAGGTACCATTTTTCCATGTCGGCTCGTCTATCTGATTTTCGAAAAATTCCCTCACATGTTTCGGCAAAATCTTCAAAGTTTTCGACGTAGGGGAGTATTCCACATTTAGAACGTTTTGGCATTTTTGCATCTTTAATTGACTGCAATTGTTGCTGCATGAATCTATCAAAATTTCGCTTGACATGAACCAAAGCCGAAGCAAATGTCATACTGAGGAATGAGTGGGTGTCTTGGGCTGACATTACATGCTGCGTAAGCCGGACCAGAACGTATAGGGAATAACTGAAAAGGTACAACATGATCGATTGTTTTAATAGAACTAATTATAAGTTATTATATAATAAAACATTTAAAAATATAAGTAAACAGTAAACCAAAATACTAATGATTCATTTGTCGGCATTCAAGAATTCGAGAAAATGGCTGTTACGCTGAACTGGGTATCAATTTTTTCTCTTCAGTACACCTCATAGTTTTAGCTGGACGGCACCTATGGGATTATGCCGTGGAAGAAAAATCGACTAACTTTCAAAGGAATCGATTTATTAATGATACACATTTTGTATACTAATATGAAAATTCATTGAATACTTAGCATCATTTAAATTTAAGTGGACTTCCTGAATTATTATTTAAAATAAAGCGTTAAGGCCGTTTTTTTAATTGGTTTTGCTTTATTTTGCAAAAACAACCTAAACTTTGAAATCAAACGAACGTTTGCTCTTGCTAATCGCTGTCTCTTTGAGCTATGAGAGCAATTGAGTAACAAATTCCTCATCGAAGAACCAAAATACCATTGTGGATGGACATCCCAGTTCTTCTCTATGAGGTCTTATGTTCAAACATGGACAAGATCGAATGACAAAGTGCTTGCTCGCTTTGAGCAGAAAATGCTTTGATTGATATTCAGTATGTGCAAAGAAGGTTTAACGACGAAATTTACTGGTTGTATGGTGACATCGAACTAGCCAGAATGATACGTATTCAACAGCTCCGATGTACGTCATGTTGATCCAATGGACAACAATGCTTCAATTCGAATGTACTTTTAAGAGACCCTAGTGGGTATTGGCAGGAGAGGAAACTATACCTACAGTAGCGTATCCATTTGCATTTTTTTCTTTTTGTTCCTATTCCAGTGGCATCAACACCAAAATTCGATTTGGAACCTAAGCTAACCCACTTTGGCCGGCTCTCTGTCGTATTATGTCACAGTGTTTTAAGCCATCAAAGATTAATTGTACGGCATAAATATTTTTATGGGAATACATTTTCCTATGGATATTATCGCCGCTAAGATAAAGATTAACTAAGATTTTATTAGAAACTAGAGCGAGTTTGATCAATACTAAAATTTCGAAATAGTTTTTCAAAAAAACAATTTAAACGGTCACAAAGAAGAAAATTGTTACATATAAATTTTGTATTATAGAAAATTTTCACGCGACAATCAATTGATTCTTAGTTATTTTAAGAATATTCCAAAAAACTACAGTTTGGCTTGCTCAGATCAAACTTTCCTGTACTATGGAAAGTTTATAGTGAAAACCAAATCTGTAATTACAAGTAAAACTATTTAAAACATAAAAAATAAAACAAAAAAACTATTTTACAAAACTCACAAGCTATCCATTTTTTCGAAACTTTGTATAAAGCTAATGAGTTCTGGTTCTAGACATCCGAATAAGGCTACCATTAACTTTCGAACATCTTCGTTGATTTGCCGGTCTATTTTTTTCTGAGGTAAAAGATTACCTGTAAATAAAAGAATTAGAAAAATATTAAATTATATTTTATCAAACATTCATTATCAGTAACAACTTGAATCTTGTTCTTTTGGTTCCGGTTGATTTTCTAATGCATCCAATGTTGTTTGAGTATTTTTAGTCGTAGGACTTATCACATCCATTTGAAAGAAATTTATGCAGAAAATTTGTTCTTGTAAGGCGACTGGTTCTAACTCTGCTAAAACTTTTTCCAAAATCATGTCGAATTTTTCACGATCGACACTCTCAATACCACTTGCCCAAGATTCTTTGTTGACACCTAATGTTCCATAAGGCACAATAATGGCTGATTTTTTTGAAGAAGTCGAGCTATCTAAATCTTCTCGGGACGTTCGTAGTTTTTCAGAAACTTGAAGACGAGCCTAAAAGCAGAACTTTATTTCATAAATTAAACAAAATAAAAAAAATAAATAATTTTTACCAAAGCAAAGAAATTGCGAATATCTCTTTCATAAATTTTACTTAGAGATGTTGTATAAACTCTTGTCAAACCGTCATAAGTTTTACGATCCATTGCTTTTGTCCAGTGCATTAGTTCTGTGTAGGCGACGAGTTCTTTATGAACTGAAGAATGCTTGGGAAGAACAAGTTCAGTAGAAGAAAGTGGTGTATCACCAAATTCATTTCCCAAATGTATAAACAAATTATTCACATAACGGCTAACTGTAATGGAGAACTTTGCCTTCCATTTTTCAAAACGTTTCCGCTGATCTTGGACAGCTTCGAGACGTAACAATGAGGGATCTATGTCACTGTTCATCGCTTGTTGTAAACTTTTGGCTGCTGCAATTGCAGCTTCTCTACCAGCAGCAGTCTTGAGATCGGGTTCATCAAGTGCTTGTTGATGTGGATGTGGAAGGTCAAGTTGAGTCTAGAAATAAAAGAAACGATTTTACTTTCAACAACAGATAAACCATTGATATAGGGGGGGAATGATTGAAGATTAAAGAACCAGTTAAGTAGCATTATATAGAAAACATCTTTCAGCCAGCTAAAATTAATTTTTAGTTCTTTAACCGTTCTTCGTGGATCACAAGAATTATTATTGGAAGTCCTCTAGACTATATGTGGGTAATAATAAATACATTAAACGGGTTAGATGACGTTCTTAAAAATGACGATCTTAGAAATCACAGATATTACGGGTCAATTTTATCCAGAAAGACAAGTAAAAACGCACAGATTTTATGATTTTATGAAACCTGCAGCAGG
Source organism: Baccha elongata (assembly GCA_951217065.1). NCBI lineage: Eukaryota > Metazoa > Arthropoda > Insecta > Diptera > Syrphidae > Baccha > Baccha elongata. The sequence goes on from OX578272.1 coordinate 176,381,856, forward strand.
TTTATATATAATCAAAGATAAATCAAAGCTTACTATGAAACCAAAACACAAGGTGGAAAAGCTGAATCCAGGTGGTGAAAGCCATATTATTGCAATTTGATGAACGAAATATTGAGTTTGGAATTTATTATATCATTACATACATCAATACCAATAGCAAATTATGGCAATCTCTGCAAGTCTATTTAAATATTACTCTTGAACATTTTCGTACGTTTTGTGACTGGATCAATGAATATCGACAAACAGGATTAGGTGAGAACAGTGACTTTCAACCTTAAGAGTTGTATGAGCAGTTACAATATATAATCCCAAATTTATCCAACTCTATTAAGAACGATTTGAAAGAAATTTACCCAAATGTTAACATTGTCATTAGAATTTTACTAACAATACCTGTAAATACTGTTGCCGCTGGAAGGAGCTTTTCAAAATTGAAGCTAGTTAAAAATTATTTAAGAAATACTATGGTTTTGCGCCACCACTGGATGTAGCATCAAAGTACCGAATTTTGAAATCAGCTTGTATATGTTACAAGCTTTTGGGTACGCTACGCACAACATGAAGAATTCGAAAGCATTCAGAGGTTTTTCTGTTTCGATTACCAAAAGCAACACTATTATAGTATGCTATACATGTACAGTTAGAGTCAGGTCTACCACGGATTTATAACCAGCATCTTAAATCCCATTCCAACTATTTAACTACATTTGTGAAAAGAGAAAACGGATTGCACAAGTGAATTTTGTTAAGGCAACTTCGAAGAAATGAAACACTTTTCAAAAAAAAGGCACGACTGGGTCGGACAAACTTGCTCCTGTGTCAGATTACTAACCTTTGGGTAATGATAATACTAAACGGGAAACTATAATAAATAATTCCAAGTAAAAATAGAGTTTCTAAAGCGTTTATGTCAGGTACTGTTAATAAGGTGATTTTGAAAACAATTCTAACGAAAAACTTAATTTTTGGCAAAAAAAAAACAGTCCAAAATATTATCAAAATCGATCGTATTTTATTTTCGAAAATAATCGGATTTTCTATAGAATTTATATGGCAGGCACGTTAATAAGATGATTTTGAAAAAAAAAAATACTAACGGAAAACTTTATCTCTGGCAAAAAATCAGTCACACAAAATTTCATCAAAATCGATCGTATTTTTTTCGAGAAAAATTGAATTTTCTATAGCGTTTATATGACAGGTACCGTTAATAAGAAAATTTCTAATGAAAAACTTCATCCTTGGCTAAAAATCATTCAAACAAAATTTCATCAAAATCGTTCGTATTTTTTTGGAGAAAAATGGCAGGTTCCGTTAAAAAGCTAGTCTTACAAAATTTTTTTTGTCCAAAAATATCACCGTTGGCAAAAAATCAGTCATACGAAATTTTATCAAAATCGATCGTATTTTTTTCGAGAAAAATGGAATCATATGTTACGCTTATATGGCAGGTACCCATATTTTCTGACCTAGGATAAAAATCAAAAATACCTAAAAATACAGGGTGCCAAGTTTGAAGAGAATCGGCCGAACCGTTTAGGCTGTAGGTGTCGATACATCCAGACTGACAGACGGACAGATAGACAGACAGAATTATCGGACCTACTTTTTTCGTGTTCTGATAGAGAATGTCATATTTGATTGTTATCTCAAAACTTTTTTTTTTTTACGAATACAAAACTTGCCTTATAGTACCTATAATCGCAAGTAAAAATGGTGTAACAAAATTTAACACTTTATAGAGCAAATATTATATTATCAAATGGCAAAATTTACTCAATGATTTGATTTAATTTATTTATTTATTTAATCTACGATAATTAAATCTACAGATCTTGCGTAGTTCTAATTTAACATAAATTTCAATTTTTATAATTATACCGATTAAAAGTTTATGAAGGGTTGTTTTGCAATAATATAAGCTGCAAAGATACTTTAAATTGATATCTTGAGACATGTTTATCAAGATCATTAAAATACAAATTGAAAAATTTGTAGAATAAGGAAGTTCAAAAATGAATTGTCTCATTCTACTTGGTGCATAAATATTGATTAATGATAGTAAAAAACCTACAATCAATATCATTCGTAAGAATGTCACGAACAAATAAGACACTATACATTCTACGTCTTGATTCATGGGTTTGCATTTCTAACAACAGTCTTATACTATTATAATTTAGATTTACATTATCTTTTGCTGAGAAATGTCTTAAAGCAAATCTCAAGAAATTTTTTTGAACATTTTCATTTCTAACTATTAGTTTTTTTATATCAGGATTCCAAATAATAGAACAATATTCCAATAATGGTCGAACAATAGAATAAAAAAATGGCTTTCAAAGTGTAAGGGTCCTTTAAATCAGCATAATTTCGTTTCAAGAAAACTAACATGGAATTAGACAATACATGAAACATGTGACTCAAAATTTAGTTTATCGTCAAAAACTACCGCTGCTAAGTATTTTATTTCAGTTACCCTGGATAATTTATATCCTCCTAGAACATAATCAAAAACAATTTGACTCGATAAACGACTATAATTGCGTTTTCATTTGGTAGTCCGGAATCGATAAGCAGAACTTTCCGATTCCGGACACCAAATGAACACGCAAACATACTTTTGTGATTCTATAATTTGCATATTATTGTATGTGTGAAACATTTGAGGAAAATGTCGGTGATGAGGGGTGATAACAAGTTATTTATGCAACTTAAAATATGCGAGGTATCCATTGATTTTCTATATTGGCTTTCTAATTTATTTTTATCAAGAAGCAAAATATTTTTCTATCACTTTTCCAAAAAAAAAATAACAAAATAACGACATGTCACGATTTGAATATTTAAATCTATGCAAGTATGTGTGATTCTGTTTTTGATTCTGACTTCAAGTCCGGAATCAAGTTTCTTCTCTTTTCAGAACTCGAACTGTCATTTAGTGCCAAATGAACGCAAACAGAATCGTCCGGAAAAGTTGCGAACCACTCCGAACTACCAAATAATGAAAACCCTATAAGTTAAAACGGAGCCCTTTGACAGATTAAGATGGAGGTCATTTTACTTACGCCAAATCTCGAAGTTAGAAATATCTTCTTGAAATGCAATGCAATCGATATAAAAATATAAAAATAACCTCGAATATTTTAAAGTCGTCAGAGAAAACTAAGCATTCTGGCATCATTAAAACTGAAGGAAAATTATTTAAGTCAAACAACGGTGGACCTAAATGACTTCCTTCAGGAACAGTCGAAAGAACCATTATTGAATTTGATTCAAGATCACCAATTTTAACAAATTGTTTCCTACCAATAAGATAGGAATTGATGATGTGAAAAATTGCACCAGCTATAAATTGCCAACAGCTACATATATTCAAGAAAATGAACCTCGAATTTTCAGCCGAAATGAAATATTTTCCGGAAAAAAAAATCTGCACGCGACTTTTAATTTAAAAATGCAGGAAACGTAACTCTATAAGATATCGGATAATTCTAAATTCTTGTTGTAAAGAATTTATGAAAAAAACATAGTTTTTTTTATTACATCTGCTGTAACTTTTTTTATATTTTATCTCAAAAAATTACAAGACAAATAAGTTTTTTTGTACGACGCATCCAAAAGAGTCCATAATTGGGTACTATTAAAAATTTTGAATCTCAAAACAAAAATTAAAAGCAGAACTTGCTTTCATTAGTGAAATAGTTTATAGGACTAGAAATTGCAGATAGGAGATCGTTTCATTGATAAATTTCTTATTCAACGAAAAAGAGATTCATTAACACTTAACTATTTATACCCGATAAAATAAATTCCAGTCATACTCTTTAAAACATACATTCATACATTGAATTAATAAATCTGTCGCGTTAAGTCCGATAAGTAATTAAAATTAAAACAAAAACTCTTTAAAATAGTTTTGAATTATTAACCGCAATTATCTTACTTTCTCCAAAAGCAAACCACCAGTGGATAGATTGCTACGAATGTCACTGTTAGTCATAAAGTTCTTTCGTTTTTTAAGATATTTATTAAGCTGATAGTTTATTAGCATTTCCATAACCAAATAAAAGGGACGTAAGTGCAATTGGTCGATATTTTAAGAAGAACAAGATTTGTGATGGCTGTACGTACCCGGAAAGAGTCCTGTAGAATAGGATAGATAGAAAAGCTTACACAGTGGTTTTGCCAGCGCAGAAGCTAATCCGGTTCCGGTTGTTTTTAAGACCGTACTTACGATTGGATTGGATCGATAACTACTCAAATGATTCACTTAAGACCATTAAAGCCTAAAATGTAAAAATCAAATCAAAGTGTACTCACAATTACTCGATTCAGCTCTTTTAACAACTTTATGTTATTGTTGTTTGCGATTTCAATCATTGCATTCTTTCCTCCGATCTTCTCCATCGTTTCTCGAACATGTCCCAAAATCTCTTCATAGGCATCCAGACGTGTTTCAAACTTTTCAGCTTCAACTACGGCGGTTTCAATATGCTGCATGAGTATGAAAACCTGCTGCTCTGATGCCAGCACACTCTGGACATTAGCCTAAAAACAACACAAATTGATGAGTGATATTCCTTAAGAAATCAGTTAAACTTTAATACCCCATCTAAGTCGTGCAACTCCTTACTCAATTGTTCGATAAAAGTTTCTGCATCTTTGATGGCAAAATCACACTCGGAAAACAACTTCATAAGCTCTGTAGCTTCTTTATCGGAAATCATCTGGAATTCAGGGCTCTCTGCATCATCGTCTTCTACATCGGCAATCGGCTTGTTCAGCCCACCACTAGCCGCAATCTTTTCCGGTGACATCTCTGATAGCCAAGCAGCTGGGACATTTCGGAATTCAGCCCGATTGGAGCGAACATTCTTGTTAATTTGCTTAAACAACACCCCAATGAAATTTTGCCGTTCGTGTAGATTAATGGCATACCACTTGTAGAGTTTCTCCACTTGAACATCGAATTCATGGGTTTCGAATTCTTCACTCTTTCCGTCGATAAATTTGATTTCGTCCAGCTGCCAGCAACGTTTCTTTTTATACTCACCTTCCCTTTCGGGGAGTTTTACCAGGCAAACTTGCACCACAGGATTGGGAGGAGGTGTAGTGACGATGCATAGATAACAGACCTTTTTCTTTTTGTAAGTTTTTGTGACTGTGGCCACAGAGAGGACTCGTTCACCAGTACTATTGAAGAGATCCTTTTGCAGAATATGCTTAATGTTGGCTAACGTTCCAATGGTTAACATGGTAAAAGAATTTGTTTATTGATTTAGGATTTCGATGGTGAAAAATAAAAGAAATGGGTTAAACCATCGATTGAGAATTTTTTTTTCAGTTTTTAGCAAGAAGCAAGAACAATCAAAACAAATGTCAGTTTTGAAGTTTAGTTGACATTCATTTTAACAGAGTTTCTCAAACTGATGGTTTAGAATTTAGCTGTATTCAAGGCTTGGAGGATCTCAAGTTTATTTATTTATTTTCTTTATTTAGGGCAAGTTGAACAATCGTGGTTCAACGTGGTTCAAATTTTTAAACCACTAATTTCCATAGCAAATCTGCAAAATCGGTGGGTTAAATACTTGAACCACGATTGTACAACTGGCCCTTATAGTTTTTAACCCACCGATTTTGACAGATTTGCTATGGAAATCAGTGGCTTAAAAAATTGAACCACGATTGTACAACTGGCCCTTAGGGCCAATTTTTAACCAACTGATTTTGACAGATTAGGACCAGTTGTACTATCGTGCTTCAAGTATTTAACTCACCGATTTTGACCGTTGAACCACGATTGTACAAATGTCAATAATGTGTTCTACTGGCCCTAAGGACCAGTTGTACAATCGTGGTTCAACGTGGTTCAATTTTTTAAACTACTGATTTCCATAGCTAACTTGTCAAAGTCCGTGGGTTAAAAACTTGAATCACGATTGTACAACTGGTTCAAGGGCCAGTTGTACAATCGTGGTTCAATGTGGTTCAAATTTTTATACCACTGACTGATTTCCATAGCTAATCTGTCAAAATCGGTGGGTTAAACATTTGAACGATTGTACAACTTGGTCCTGAAAATTCAAAATTCGCAGAGTGGTCAGAAAATAAAAACTGTCCTATAGGGAATTTTACCATATTGTAAAAAAATACATGACAGCTCACACTATGCGGATGACAGATTGAAATTATGTATCGCGCTTTTTTCAAACTGTCAAACTCGAAATCTTGCAAAAGAATTTTTTTCCTGTGAAATTTGAGATATACGTGACTAAAAGGTTTAATAATACACTATTAAGAATTTTCTAGCACGACATTAATATTTCCGCTCTTGTTTTCAATAAATTTTTCAACAATGATAAAAAAAATTTTCAGCTTTCATCCGCGTACTGCTGATTTTGACAATGCTCTGCGAACGAGAAAGAGATATATCGTTGTTACCTAAATAGCCCTATTGACGATGTGAACATCTTCATTTGTTTATATTCTAACCCCTCGTGTTCATAGCCTTACTTGTTCAGAATTTTTAAATGTCAAAATAATCTCAATCGATAGTCGATTTTCTTTTTCGACACTCGCTCTGGCACTAAAAAATCTCATTTAATTTGTCAGACAAGTTAAGGTGAGTGTGTAAAAATTATTCATAAAATTTAATAAAAAATCAACTTATTTAACCATTTATTTTCAATTATAGTCATAGTTCCATTAATTTAGTCAATATGTTGGTTAAACAATTCGTATCCAAAGCTCTTTTGTTGAGAAATGGTAAGAAGACTTATTTTGATAACCTAACATTACATAATATTAATTCATCTTGCTACCCCAAAAAAATATCATATCAGCTGGAGCTTTGTCCCGAGCTGCATACCATGATGGCGGACACCATAGGCATACAACAATGAATGATTTGCCTGTCCCAGAAGGAGACTGGCAGGAAAATTATACTCGGCAAAATGTTAAGTACAACGCCGTTCTTGTGGCTGGAGTTTTGGTTTTTGCTGGTACTCTTGCATTTGTAAGTTTTGATGAATAAGTTGTTTTTTTTTTATATATGTAGAAATAAACCCAAACTTATTTTTATAGGCAAAATCATCAGGAATCATTTTCCTTAACTCTACACGACCAAAAACTTACGAATAAACTAACAGTTGCGGTATGAGAATGTAGAAAGGTGTTAATAAAATAAATGTTTATAACTTCACCAAGTTTTGTCTTTTTGTTTTAACTGTTGATTAGTGAATTCGGTACTGAAAGAATGTTTGTCTGTACTATTTATCTAATTAGACAAATCATGTCAACAAAGGTCGATTATCTTAACGTAACGTTATTAAAACTATAAAGCGTCTGCCAATTTATTGTTTTTTACCTATGAGTGTTGGTAAAAGAGGGTGTGATAAGTTGGAAATACCGAAGTTTTGCACCTTATTGGCTATAACAGTAACGATTTGTATAAAATCGTCTGGGTTTATAGTGGAATGGGGTTTAGATTTTAAAATGCTTTTTTAGTTTGTATGCAAACATCAAACTTTAGTTTCACCACCAAAGAATGCTACATCAACAAAATTAATGGACAACGTTGTCGAAGTAGTAAAGGATTTTATTTACCTTGGCTGTGTTTTAACTTGCGATATTAACTTCAGCATTTATATAAAAGGTCGCTTTCTATTTGAGCTAAGATAGCAATTGACAAAGCCTTCATTTAAAAAAACAAATTTATCATTGTATAAAACTCGATAATCGCAGTCTTTATCTTTACTTCTTTTACACACTGCCAAGATTGGATCGGGAAATTCTCGGTCACAGAGCAAAAAGTTCTTCAATTTATTTTTGACGAAGAAGGTCTAACAATGGGATTTACTGGTTTTACAATGGCCCGGAAGGATACATGTTGGAACGGATGCAATGGTTGGGTCATGTAGAGCGAAACCACCCCAGTAGAAGTTCTTAAGAAAGGAAGCCGTATTATCGGTAGCTTTGCAAAGCAAATAAGACTTTAAACTTGAGTGAAATAGAGGCGGCTAGCTCAAAATAAAACTCATTGAAAAACATTTCAGTTGACGCACACCAAAAGAAGAAATTCTCTTCAAGTACTAAAAAAGTAATTTTTAATTCTTAAAAGTACACTATTTTAATAAACTGGTCCATCGTCTAAGTTATCGTCTTCTTCATTGTAAGCTTCTCCATTGTCAAAGTAGCTGTTGCCATAATCATTCTCGTCGTCCATTTCGTCGTCGGCTTTCATGTCCTAATGAATGAAAATCCATTTAACCTATTAACTATATAAATAAGAAATAACTTACATCTTCTTCCTCTTCTTCATTCTCAGAATCAGATGCTTTCTTATCATTTGTCTCACGATCGACGTCAGATTTTTCTTTTTCTTCAAGAACTTTTAATTTATCATCGATATTTGCTGGTTTTGATTTTTTCGATGGCACACTAGCTGTACCGTTTGTTTTACGTTTGTTAAACATTGGAGACAATTCAGTAGGCATTAAATGCCATGGAATATCAGCTTTTGTTTTGGCTTTAGAGTTTTCTAGCGCATTCTTATGAACAAAAAGTAGATCTACTCAAATGTTAAGCTATGTGAGATAAGTTATATTACTTACAACATATTGATCAGAGAACCTCTGAATATTAGCTTTGGTTACTTTTGGGATAATGTAATATGGAGAGTCTCGCATATGGCTTAGGAAATCTTCCTTCCAGAGAATTTGGTAGTTTTGTGAAGCCGTTGTCTGTGGGATTATTTAATGTGATTAGACGTAGCCCACGTTTATTTATTATATTTTTTGTAACCTCCATTCTTACAGGCTTGGACATGAGTGGTGGAAAAGTTGGAGGAGGTGCTAGTTGTACTTGAGGCATATCTTTACCAATGCAACCCATAGCTTGAAGTTGCTCTTGAGTTAAAGAGGATGTCTTGCCTCCTCTTCCTCTGCCAGCCATTATAATGCTTTAAATACTATTTAAAACAAATAAAATTAAATTTTGGAAGTTCAGACTATCAAATGAACAAACTCTATTTTCTGCAATTTAACTTAATTTGTCATAAAAATGAAATTAATATTTTGGATTTGGTTGATGGTTGATTTTAATATTTTATTTCAAAATAAACAGACAGGTGGACATCATTTTGGCAGAATTGTCATTTTGTTATTCCATCCAGCGGCACATCATCGTGTAACAACTCCAGCCACACATATCGGTGACAGAGTTCAAAGACCAAAAATGAAAAACCTACGCTGTATTCACATTGGGCGTTTTTCTTGGAGCTTGGAGCAGAGCACTGAGTAAAGCCTAGGCACTGAGTAAAGCCTATCTCTGGGTCCCAACCACGTAAAATAAAAACGATCTAACGACCATAATTTGACAGATGATGTCTCTGTCATATACATATTTAGGGAAATAAACGGTAAAACGACGATCGTTCAATAGTTTTTAGAACCAGTCTTTTCAGCTCTGGTTATTTGTAACCACTGATTATTTCATTTGTTATCCATAGATTTTGTGTGTGTTTCTATGGTTATCAGCAAATAGTTAAACTTAACCAGAGCTGAAAAGACTGGCCCTTAACCTTACTAGTTGATCGAAAAAAAAACAAAAATCTGATAACTTGGAGCTAAAAAAGAAACACAGGATCTATTTTTGGCAGGTCAGTTCACTGATCTGAGCTTAAAAAAAAACTCTATTGACCGAATCCAAAAAAGTCTTGGGTCACTATGACCCCATTGACCATCTTCACGGGACATCTTTGGCGGGACAATGTTGAACTATGTACAAAAAGTACACAGGTCATAAACTTGTAGTCCTCCGTCTCCTCCCGCAGAAAACAAATTTTCACGTGCTTTTCTATACGTGAATACGTGAGAACAGCTAAATTCAAAATTGTAACAATGTATGGTCTAACCAATTTGAGAGTCCCATTTGAAATGCACGGCACGCATACAGAGTTAAATCTCTGCAATTTTAAAAGTTTGTAGGCAAAAGTGGGTGGAGCCTCCTGAGTTGATGTTCTATTTATTTATTATTCTATGAAAAAGTATGAGTAATTAACAGCAAAACCTTAAAGGCTCGATCAAACAGAGTGCGGTCCGGCGTTCTTTGTAAAAATTTACAAACGAAATCTGAACTCCGCGTTCTTATTTTTCCAGTATTTGTATTGACCAGATCGTGTGGCATAGCGTCGTCAGCCCGCGCTCTGTTTGGCCGAGCCTTTAACGTCAAAAATAGCATCATGGACAAATTGCAGTACGACCGACTCAGCCGATACAAGGAGAGACGTTGATAAGCCCATCAACAAGGAATTTTTACGATTTTCCGTAACAATCTCAAAGGAGAAAGGCATAAGAACTCCTGAAAAAAAATAAATGCAACGATTTAAGGCTCTGTTAAGCGGTCCGGCGTTCTTTTTAACAAAATCTTACCGCCGCGTTCTTATTTTCCCAGTATTTGTATTGACCGGACCATGTGGCGTTATCGGCCCCCACTCATTCAAAGCCTTTAGTGAAGCGGTAAACAGGAGAGTTGTTTAACAGCAATGCTTCGGCGAATAAAATACAAGCTGAACTGTCTTTTTAATTTCCTCCAGGGTGTAGATCGCGAAAATGAAAACGATCGAACGATCGTCGTTTTAGAGGTGCTGTCTTTATCATATCATACTAAAAATATAGAGAGGTCAACGGTCAAACGACGATCGTTCAATCGTCTGATCTGCCATCAGATTTTTCGCTTATAATTCATTGGATTGAAATCATTTAAATAATGTTAAATTTAGATTCACTATTGGAACAAATATTTTGTAAACTTCGATTTTTGTTTTGTTCTTGTTCGAAAACAAAATGTTTTTCAACATTTTAACAGCCATAAATGGCAACGCTTTTCAGTTCGACAGTTCGTTGACACATCATTCAAAATCAAACGTCAAAATTGTTTGCCTTTTGACGTAAGCAATTTGCATTATTTTTTATTTGAGTAAACTAATGTTTTAATTAATTTAACTTGATTTTTGCGGTTTTATTTTATTAATTATTTCCAACAATTATATTTTAATTCTGGTCGATTATAATGACAGATAAATTTAATGGTTTTAGCCCAGAAGATATAAACAAAATAACGTCAACAACATTCAAAACAAGTGAGTTGGATTAATTAACATAGTACATTTGTGTAAATACTTGTTGCACGACACGACAGTACTTTAAAGTTTTATTTTTTTTTTCAAATAAAATTTACTCAATGAATGTTTTTTTACAAAGTGAAACCTGCTGCTGTGAGGGGACATGGTATACGAAGAATGCCCGATAAAAAAGAATTGGCAAAGTCGCAGGAAAATCTCAAAACAAAAAAGCCGGATAGGAATAGTAATACGAAAGCTGAAATAAAACCACAATCGCAACAAGATGTGTCAATGGATGAAATCAATCTAAACAAGAGCATGTCCAAGTCCATTGAAGGAGCTTTATTCTACCAACCAATTCCTAAATCAAAAGATAGCAACACTGAATCTTTAAATGTTTTCCCATCGCCTGATGTTTCGACAGGAGACATTTCATTGAATGATTCTTCAATATTACCAGAACCATCTGAAAATATAGAGTCTCCATTTAAAGGAGTTTCACTTAAAGACTTCGAAGTTCATCGCAAATTAATCGAAGAACAAAATAAACAGAAGAAAGAATTACTTCACAAAGCCATCGAAGCTCAGTAAGAAAATAAGATTTTGATTAACTTTGTCTAAATTAACATATTTGTTTAGTTCACAAAAAACTGCTGCCGAAACAAGAAAAATCGAAGAAATCAAAAGCGAACTGTCTAAACTAGATAACGAGCTGGCAACCGATGTGGCTCTCTTAAGGAAGCAAATTGAATCTGCCTGCATTCAATACGCTAGCATTGAGTAAGTATTTTAATCAAAGGCAAATCTTTTGATTCTTAAATCGAAATACTTAGGAAACAATACAACAAAGTTGAGGCCCAGTTTTTAAAAGCCAAAGTAGAGCTGCATAATGCTTCTGAGAAAAAAGAACTCCTCACTGAACATTTATGTACTGTAATTGCACACAATGAAGATCGAAAAGCACAAAAACTTTCCGAGTTAATGCACAAAGTGGGACTTACTCCATCAGGTGATTTTGCAGAGCCCACAAATGGATTTCACAAAAATGATTCATCACTCACATAACCCTACGATGTGAAGGTTTTTTTTTTGTTTAAATTTGCCGTAAGTCGATATTCTAAAAGCATGCAAAATTTCGTGACAAATCTTAGCCAATTAAATTGTTAGTTATAAATTTACTGTTAAAAAAGCAATATATATTTTCTTACTCGCCCGCCTTAAAGTGGTTCTATTTATATTTGGTATGTACCTACTCTATAAATAAAGAGATTTATCATATAAAAGATATTCATGAACTTTATTTAATGGAGTGGTCTGTTAGCCGCCTTAACCTAACCTAACCTATCATATCATCCCAGTCCTTACTTATGGTACAGAGGCATGTTATCTGGGTCAAAATTTTATGAGAACGCTTTAGATTGTTTTGAGATTAAAGTTTCAGCTTGACATACCAAAAAAAAATTATGAAGAGACAGAAGTGAAACTTAACATGAAATACTCAGTTTACGCATACAAAAGATTCATCGAATTTTGGTTTGGTGCACCCTGGAAGACACTAGTTGTGTGCATTGAGCCCTGGGGTCGCCCTGAAGTCGCCCCAAAGCGTTTTTTGAAAAACCTCAACTCGGCCTGGGTAACAAATTCTCTGTTTTTTAGACCTGGGGTCGACCTCAACTCGGCCTGAAGTAGATCTAGGTATTTTGCTGGGGCGAGTTGAGGTAAACAAATTGTGTGTTGTCAAACATATGTATGTTTACGATTCAATATTTTATTTTGCTTTTGCAATGCAAAGAAAAGAAATTGATTTATTTTAATGAAAATAAATAGAAGTGAAAGTAAGGGATTCAAAAGAGATAATGCTATGATTGAAGAACTGATAAATGCCGCAAACAACTCTTAAAAAGTGCTTGACTTTTAAAACAACATAATTCGAAAAACCCACGTGACCAGCTTCTTACAAAAATTAACAACAAATTCGAAAAAAATGTTTAATTTATTTTTTTTTATAACAACTTACTAAATATTTTTTTTTTTAATTATTACTGTTAATATTATTTAAATTCAAGAAAGAAGAATAATGCCTAATTCATTTCGCAATTTGGAAATGGGTTGCTCCCATCTTTCTTCCCAATAAACGCCCATAAGTGGTTTGATTGTTTTTCCATTTTGTATCGACCATGGAAGATATTTAGAAATATATTGTTTCCTTTGTCTAAAGTAATAAAAATAAATTGTTTAGATTTAAAAAAAATTAAAATATTACAATGTGTATTAATATTATAAAAATGAAAGATTTGTTTGTTTGAATGCAAGGGGTAATTAAAGAAAAAATAAAAAGCAATAAAAATACTTTCACTAATAAAAAGCTACAACATCGCTGACCCACTAGAGATCACCGGACGTAGTAAAAATCAATCAAATATGAGCTGTCAATGTCGAAAAGATTTGAAAATAAAATCCCTTAAAAGGTAAAGCAGACCTTAACAGATGATCATCGCACTACGCAATTCTACCATTGTTTAAGATTTAAGGTTTTTGATTTGTTTCATTATATAGTAAATAAATTTATTGGCACTGACAGCTCCGAAGAACCACGGCCTAGTGACTTTACAACTCTCAACCAATCCTTTTTGTCTGCGTTGTTAGATCTACAGGATTGGAGTGGACCTACAATTTTACGTCGAATCCGAACGACTAAGGTGAGATGCACTTTTCATGACAATGATACTCTTGGAGGATTTGTCACTTCTTCGCAAGAGGCAGTGCCCCTAAAAAAACATTAGATGTTATCGAAGCTGGAAGCTGGCTTGAACCCAGCGTGATAGTCCGACACACTAACCACTAAGCCACAGGACACTTGTTGTTTCATTCTGGTTCTTTCTATTTTTTCCATTCGATTAATGGACGAACAACACTGATTCAAAAAGGAGTCTGATGATTGGCGGTTGTGGCCATGAAATAGCTATAACGCCTGCCAAAAATAGTGTTGGTGTACACAGGTTGTTGTTCGACTACTTCTCAATGTAAATTGAAGTATGAAGCGCAAGCTACGCAGCTAACTGCAGTATGTCATCATACAAACCACCTTTCTGTCACTTTTAGTTTGTTTTACATACAAATTGACTTGTTCTACGCGTTTTACATCTAAACGGGAGTTAAAAACATAAATATATCTTCAAACTACTTGAAAATAAATTATTGAACATACCTACAACAATGTTTAATTATTGATAAGGAGTGTGTTGATGATCAAAAAGTTCAAATGATAACGAATAGATAAATAATTTCAGAAAAAAAAAAATAAAACTACCATTTCATACTTACTTTGGCCTTAGTCGAGCAGCTCCAAAAACAGCACCTCCATAGCACATGGGCAACCCAGTGTTTAGAGCTTCAACCCATTTAACAGCCACTTCACCCAACATATTCGTAGGCATGCCTAAGATCGTGTGTACTAAGTCATGACACTCGCGATATCTCGTCATCACATAAGCCAAGTCTGCATCTTCAACAAACCGAACCTCCATTCGTGAATCAGGGGTTACCATCTAAAAAATATAAAGAAATAAAAAACTTAGATTTTCATTTAGATGTTTATATTGATAAACCCTACATTATCATCGAGAAATTTCACATAAGCTCGTCCAAAACTGTCTTCGGACAGACTTCGTAAATGATTCATATCGATTGTTGTTGTATTGATACGCGGCTTATCAGTCAAAATGCGTTGCCCCTCTTCAGTTGCTTTCATTGATTCAAGCATATATTTAAGAGCACTTGTTCCAGTTGTTTCTCCTAAACATGCAATCATATCATGTCTATAAATATGGGGGACTTTATTGGCGATAAGGTTTTTATTTAAAAAAAAAATTAAACTTACCGATGAGGGTCTACTATAGATGCGATTGAAGAACCTGCACTTAAAAGGAATTTTTGAAATGGCAATACTTCGATGCGATTGCTCATAAATTCTTTAGTAAAGGCATCTAGGTTTTCTGTGCTGTGTTTTTCAAATTCTTCATTATGGTCGGCTTCAAAAGGAACATTTTTATCAATAGAAGAATTTATCGCTAGGGAGAACTCAGCGTTAAATAGCGCCTTTGTTGACCGCTGGAATAACCCAACAGGAAGTCGTCTTCGAAACATTAAAGCTCGAAACTTCTTAGTCAGGAGAATCAGATAGTGTTTTTTTTTATATGTTATTATGTAGGTATTTAGATAGAAAATGTAAATATGTAATGGTTTGCACAAGCTTGTGTTATAGTTAAAGAAAAAATAAAGTCATACATTTCAATAAAAAAAAAAAAACAATTTACATGGAAAAGTATTTGAATAAATGTTTAATTACAGTTTTCGCTGGCGCCGCCGTAAAACCACGTACCACGCCTGTGACCTATATTTTCTTATCATGGTATTTTCATAATTATTTGATGTATCACACAACTATCCACCCCACCCCTAAGATTGAGAAAAAAACCTGTCGTAGTTTTGAATTCGTTATCTTTTTGGTATAATTTACTCAAAGCCAAAATTTGTTGTGGCATATTACTGTATCATCATTTCCGTATGCCAAAAACATTAAATGTCATTTTGTTTGGTCCCTGACTCTCGGTATGCTCAATACACATGCGGTATACCGAACCTCGGTACGACCAATTAACAAGCGCGTAGTATTACTTTACTTTACTTTTATATATCAACCAATAACTGTTTACATTTTTGTATGAGTACAACTACCATACCGACAAAACAAGGAGTTTCAATCGCAATCATTTTGAAATTGAAAAAATCTTTTAAGCCAATTTGAATTTATGGCCAAACTTGGTAAAAATCGTTAACACCGAATTTTCGTTACGTAAATTTTTAGCCAAAAACATAAAACACAGTTTTCTTGCAATATTATTTTTTTTTATAAAAAAAAAAACGGACAAATGGATGTTTACCGGAAATTCTGTTTGACAGTCTGGGGCTAAATTATTGCATGTCTTTCTTAAAGCAAAAGTCTTTGAATTTAATATGAAGTAATTGTTTAAATAGGAAAGCTTTCAATGATGAAATAGAAAAAGATGTTGTTCCTTTAACTTTTTACTAAAAACAATCTTTTGCATTACTATAACCGTTGTTTTATTGTAATATAAAATGACTTCTGGATACAAAACGTATGCGTTAATTTTACCCCAAGACCCGGTTGTACCAGTACTATTATTCCAGCTAGAATAATTTGCCTCGTGGTGGCGGTGGATACTGGAAGTTCCATATCCATTCGTCTTGTACTTTGAGTATTCGTCCAGTTACACGGGCATAATATTCATAGTTTGCCCAACAAAATAAATTGTGAATGGCAAATTTATCGATGATGTGCTTCATTATTTTTCTAGCAACTTTGCATTTCAGCACATCTTCCATTCTAGCAGTCATGCATCGAAAAAATAATTCAATAAATTTAATTTATTATTTATTCTTGATTATTCACTGTAATTTTGTCTTTTTGTTGATATAAAGTCATTTTGCATTGGAGTTTAATTAAATTTATAATTTATTTTGTTTTGTTAACAAATATTATTTTATATAAAAATCATATTAATTTTTATAAAAATAATGAATTATTTACTAGGTAATTCAATATAAAATATATTGAACAAAACTGTACAATTTTAAAGTGTTTTCATTTTTGTTTGTCACTCGGCATTTAATCGCTCATTGCGTGGCCTTAACAATAAATATCGTTCATTTTCTTTACCTAACTTAGAGCAAAATTTGAACTTATTTCAATATTTTGCAATGCAAAGATGGAAACCACTTTTGGCTTAAACCATAAAGGTTTATAATAATAAAAAAATTATATGAAATGAATTATACATTCACAATGTTAGATAGATACCAACGTAATCAAAAAACTAATTAATCTTTCAAGTTAAATCTTTTATACTTTAATGATTAATCTATTCGAGTATATACTATACCTACATACTTTGTGTATAAATAAACACGTGTGGTACATTGCAATGACATTGAAAGCTGATGATGAGCTAACATCTTAAACAAAACAACCACTTTTAATGATATCATAAATGTGTACACACATAGGTACATATAAAAATAAATATTGTAAAAAAAACATGAGTGGAAAACCTTTAGGCGTAAGTTCATTCTTATTGCAATAATAAACTTTCTGCAGATGTTCTTTGTGTGTTTTATAGTGACAATGACTTTCTCGTTCATAAACCAAAAAGGGGACACAAAAAAACGTTTTTTGACGGATACATTTCTATTTGACTTGTATCAATCACCAAACAATTATTTTCCAAAAAAAAAAGCAAATACAACCTCAACAATTTAAAAAGAATATCAGTGGATCTATCGGAGAGAAAAGTAAATATGACTTTGTTAGTACTTTGAATTTGAATTTATTTTAAATATTTAAGTCTTGAAGCACAAGCTTATGTTTACCTCTACACATACAGGTGAGTATATCTCTGCAGTGAATACAGCTTGTCTTAAGAAGCAACTAAGGGATAAATCACTTCTAGGTAAATAAGACCAAGGTGAGCAATTGAGCATAACAGCAGTAACAACACAATAAAACCACAAATCTTTCCTAAAAGCGTTTGAAGATTACTGGCGCAGATCTCAAATAGATGGGATCACAATTTTCCCACTTCCCACAAGAATATGCCTATGTCTTTAAAACTTCTGGAACAAACACATGCAACGACAGCAGCCCTGTCACAAGTTTGTGCGACCATATCCTAACACATACAAAACTACAATCTTAACGATTCAACATAAAAATATTTAATAGTTTCATACCCAAGAACTCACAAGAACCATAAGTTCTGTAATACATATATCAAAAAAAGAAACCACTCTTCACCTTTTGAATTTCAATAAAAATATTTATTATGGTAGGTGTAGGTACCTACCAGATGGTTTTAAAATAAACATTAATCTAATATTGACCTTGAAAAATCTATTTATTGACAACAGTCTAACTTTTTTTGTTTAATCACACACTCAACAAAAAACTTAAACCAAACATACGTTCAAGTGTATAATAAACGTCTCATGTAGGTAGATATTTCATCATGTTACAAGCGCCTCAAAGTGATAAAAGAAAGCAAACAGCAGTAATGGTAGGTATCTATGGTTTTTTTTTAAATACATACAAAAATTTACATTTTAAAATTTTCTTCCATTTATTTATTCATAAATTATATAATTTATAACATTTTACAAATTCTTAACACTAATAAAATAATTCGTTCGTCGTTTAATGTGTAGATACCTAATTAATTTTAAGATGATAATAAAATTTTCATTTTAGAATGCTTATTATTACCAACAATCAATATAAACAAATAAAAATAAATAAAGCACTCAAGAGGAACAATCAAGCCATCATCATTAGTTATAAAAAAAGAGAAAAAACAATTTTTACATAAAAGTGCTACTACTTGTTATACAATTTAATACAAATAATTTTATTTTTTACAAAGAAAAACTTACATCTATATGATAATAAAAATAAGAAACAAATAAATTGTTCATGGCTTTGGTACGCATATCGTCATTATTATGTCGGGTGTTTTTAATAACAAAGTGGTCTATAGTTTATAATTGAATGTACACTTCTTACGTTCTATTACATGTCTACATGCCGCAGACACTTTTTAATTCTATGCTATACAGATTCGACTTTAGTTAGCGGTATCAGTGATTCCTTATCGGGGGCTTGCTTTCTCCTGAAAGTTACGTACGTATACAGCAGACTAGCGAACACACTTATATTAATTCCAATACAATTTACCCAAGAGAATATGTAATCGCCGCCGATAAACATTCCTAAGTATGTCACGCAGATGTTTTTTAAGCAACCAACGATTGTGGTCGTCAGGGCTGAGTTGTATTGCGTACACAGCATAGTGCTGTATGAAAGAACAAAGCCCATAAAACAGCTCATAAGAAATTGCACAATAAAAAATATGTTGTTCCAGTGTGGGAAGTTAACCGATTGCTCTAGATCACCAGTTAATAGGGTCACCATAAGGGCGGGAATGAACATGAATAGCGAGTTATAGAACATCAAGCCATACTTTCCCATATCTATGGTATCCAGTTTCTTTTTTACAAACACGCCATTGGCAGCTGTAAGGCTATTTGTAATCATCACATATCCATAGCCTTTGAAATTAAAAGAGAGGTCGTCACTAGCCGCAAGTAGAGCACCACCAATCATTGCGTAGACGCTGACCTGAACAGCCGTTGATGGGCGTATCTTGAGGATTCTAAGCTCCAACAGCATGGTCATAAGTATTGAAAATCTTCGCAAAGCAGCAAACATGGGAAGGCTAAGTTCTTTTGTTCCGCCCAGCCCAAACATCATGTTTCCCAGAAATATTAATGGTAGAGGGAAAATTTTACCAAAAGAATCCCTTCCTATATCGGGGAATGTGACCATGCGTAATCGTTTGCTCACATAGAGGACCACAACACTAGCAGACAGCTGACCCAGACTAAGAAATAGAAACGATGGAAACTGATAGGATGTGAGGACGGTTTTATTGACGACAGTGATCATAAACGAAGCCATTCCATAGAATAAAGCACTACCGATTTTTTTAAAATACAATGATCGATCATCGCGGGAGCCTTCTGAAGAAGTGCCGCCACCACCTCCTCCGCTTCCGTTCACCATAGCGATTATGACTTTTCGTTTTGTAATTCGTTTTTTTCTTTTCTTTTTTTTTCAACTCGAACAGGAAATAAGAGAAATGATTTTACACTTATTTTAAGACATTAAAAAATTAACTCATATTTATCTAATAACTCTAGGAGAATAGACTGGCGATTTTTTGATAGAAAAGTTCCAAATTCTATTTCCCAAATAAAGATTATTTTCTTATAAAATGATTTTTCCAATTAGCCGGTTAAAATTTAGAATATTTGGACAAAGTTTCAGTGTGAAATCCCAACTAAAGTACTTGGGAGAAGCCATTTTGATATTGGAGCTGTCAGTGTCACTATTCGAACAACGAAACGAAGGCAACAAAAATAGTAAAAAAAAACAACAACAAAGGCATGAGATGAACTACAATAGATTTTGCTTAAAAAGCGTACATATATGATTAACCTAAGAACATTGAACGGAAATAACTAGGCCTTATATTAATTACTTACTTTGTAATTGTATTTTGATTTCACTTAATATTTTATAGCAAATTTAATATATATTTAACCAACCAAACCACATACAAATCAGCTGATGCCGAAACTAGCGACTTTGTTCGAAAAGAACTGTCTAGTTTTCGAACATAACCAGGGGTGTTATGGATAGGTGTGATTGATGGATATGTGCCTGTTTAGACTGGGAATTTTGAGTTTGGCGAGGTGAGGACTCTCGTGAATAGTGTGCTATTACACCTTCCTACAAGAGGCTCGCCTCTTTTTTTAAATTCTTCTTTGAAAAATATTCGGTGAGGCTCACGCTATTACACTGTGTTTCAGAGAGTCATGATTTAAATTTCTCTTTTCTACCCACAGCGCACAAGAACATTTTGTATGCAAAGCATGCATGTACACTCTTTCAGAACCGAAAAGGAATGAAGCGAGATAGAAAAATAACGAACAAGAGAAGAGAGAATGCAAAAATAATCACAAAAACCGAGACCGAAGCTCACCCGTCGGCTGATTTTTTGGCTCATTGTTTTTCTCTTTCAGACTCATTGTGTTCAAAAAGAGGCGACCCTTCTCTCGCAAGGTGTATTAGCATACTTACACATAAAATATTTGAGGACGCCTCATTTGAGGAGGTTGTTTTGCATTTTCGAAAGAAGATAATCACCAAAAATTATTATTAATTCTTCTGTTTGTTACATATTCCAAGAATTCATTTTATATCACTCATGATTTTTCTTAATTATGAAAATAATGTAATGATAGCCCCATTGACGCACTAGATATGGACCGCCAGTCATACAATATTTTCATACAAACGTCCAAAAAATTTTGTTACAGCTAAAAGCGGCCAAAATACGCCATCATCTTTTAGTGTTAAATACGTGTACTAATTTCGAGTTTAAAATTTAAATAAAGAGACGATTAATTAAAACAAGGGTAGCACTGCTACGCAGATTCCCTGCTAGTAGTTGATGGTGCCCCTTGTAATGTTGGAACACGCCAAAATACGCCATCATATTTTAGTGTTAAATACGTGTACTAATTTCAAGTTTAAAATTTAAATAAAACGACGATTAATTAAAACAAGCGTAGCACTGCTGTGCAGATTCCCTGCTAGTAGTTGATGGCGCCCCTAGTTATCTTGGAACACGCGTGAAGTTGGCTACTTGCGGTCCATATCTAATACGTCAATGGTTAGCCCCATTACTATTAGTACACGTCTTTAACACTATAAGATGATGGCGATTTTAGACCGTTTTTAACTGGAACATCTTTTTTTCTCCGTTTGCATGCAATTTTCATCTGACTGGTGAAGTACTCACAAGTAATTGTTGTTTTTGTAATGCATGGAAATTGCACTCTACTTTATATGAAGTAAAATTATTTTGTTCAATAAAACACGCCTATTAAATTTGCTAGTACAGATATTTATGAATTTTTTTTTTGCCGATTTTCCCACAGAAAAATGGTATTTCGCGATTCAAATTAAATCTGGATCAATTCAGATGGGATCAAATATAACTATTTATGTGAAATAAATGTGTCTAGGGCTTAGGGATTTGACTTTCTAGCGACTACAGAGTCATCTAGCAATTCATAAAATTATAGACGTATCTCCCTCGAATTAAAATGAGACGACATCATATCGCAAGCGTTATCTCACCCTCGCGTTTGTTCACCGTGCGGTGCGTACACCATTTCTTTGATCCATTTGCTTTTTACCGAGTAGCACGTGTTTCTTCGTTTCTTAAAATCTAATAAGTTAAAAAGTGCTGTAATTTTGTCAAAAATGGCATCAAACGATCAAATTATTGGTGCTCTAGTGCTGGACTATCTTCTGAAAAAAGATAAAACACTTGCGAATGTGTATAAACAAAAAACAAAAGCTGTAAGTAAACAACTTTTAAACTAGACAGCCATGTGCTCCAATCGAATTCTTTAGAAATACATGTGAAAGAATCCGTATTAATTATTATATTTTCATCTAGGCTAATCTCCCAAAAGGATGCCCTAAAATTGAAGAGATTGTTACGCATTTTCAAACTACTTCGAGCAAGAAAATACCTGCACTTAAAGGTAAAAACTCCAGCTCAAGTGATGATAGTGATTCTGACGAGGAGGAAACCCCTACAAAAACAGTAATAGCAAATGGGAAACCTGCCGCAGCCAAACAAGCTGCCGCTAAAAAAGAATCATCCTCAGACGATAGCAGTGATGACGAAAAACCATCAGCGAAGAAAGCACCAACCCCTGCTAAGCCTGTGGCAGCAGCTAAGAAAGCTGCATCCTCAAGTGAGGAAGACAGTAGTTCCGATGAACAAGCTGCAACAAAAAAAACTGCACCAACAGTTAACCCCAAACATATTAAAAAAACTGAATCTTCTAGTGATTCTGACAGCGATGATGAAACTCCAGCCAAGCCAGTTGCAAAGACGCCTGTAAAAGCTACTCCTTTAAAGAAGGCTGAAACGGAAGATTCATCTGATGACAGCAGTGAAGATGAAAAACCAGCTCCTAAAAAAACTGTTGCCGTCGCCAAGGCTCCGGCATCTAAGAAAGCCGCATCGTCCAGCTCTGATTCTTCAGACGAGGAAGAGGCAAAGAAACCAATTGCCAAAGTTGCTGCTAAGAAGTCGCCAGTTAAAACTCCGCCTGCAAAGAAAGAGTCAAGCAGTGATGACAGCAGCTCTGAAGAAGAGAAAAAGCCTGCTGCAAAACCGGTTGTTAAGACACCAATTGTTGCTGTTAAAAAACCAGCATCAAGCAGTGACGATAGTTCTTCCGATGAAGACACCAAGACAAGTGCTAAAGTTGCCGCTAAGCCAACTCCTAAAGCTGCTGCTAAAGCTACTCCTGCAAAGAAGGCTGCATCTAGCAGTGATGACAGCTCTGATGACGAAACTCCTGCTGTTAAACCTGCCATCAATAAAGCAACAGCCCCAACACCAAAAAAGAAGGCTGAATCAAGTTCAGATGATTCATCATCCGAAGATGAAAAACCAGCAAAAAAAACTCCCGCCAAGGCGGCTCCCATTGCAAAGAAAAAAGATTCCAGTTCAGAAGATGATTCAGATGATTCGGATCAACCACCAGCAAAGAAAGCTGCTTTAACTAAACCTGTGGAAGCGAAAAAGGCAAAGGAATCTAGTGGTGATAGCTCATCGGACGAAGACGAGAAGCCACAATCTGCACCAATTAAAAAGAAGGCTGTTGATACTCCTGCTAAGAAAGCAGGATCTTCCAGTAGCAGTTCCGATGAAGAAGAAGAAGAAAAGAAGGAAGCACCCAAAGCTGGAAAGAAGCGCAAGTTTAGTGAATCTGGAGCTGCAGAAAAGCCTAAGTACAGCAACTTTACTAAAGCTGGAGCAAATGAAAATGCGGTAAGTTAATTTAACCTTATAATACATGAATTTAACATTTTATAAAAATTTGTATGAATGTACCTTCATACATAGGTTATCCTAATAAGACACTTTTTTATGAGAAATGATTTGATTAGTCGGACATTGAGTATAGAATCGATCGACAAATCGGCTAATGTTCCAAAAGAATTGTAATATATGTCAACATCATAGTTTAATAGGTTTTACAGACCAATGGTTTTGACTCCGATTTTGAATTTTTGAAGACGAATTTCTAGTGATGTTACAAGACAAAACTGCTACTTGAAACATTTCGTTCCATTCAAGATTTTTCAAGAAATTTAATTTATTTTCAGTTGAACTTAAATTGAATGTGAAAGAAAAACTGATTCGCATAGTTTAGACGGTTTCTGGATGAAAATAAGGAACAAGCACTCAAATCTTGCAGGAACAAAATCACTAATAATATATTTTATTGATATTCTAAGCGAACCTTTCTAAAACGCAAACATTAAAAACATTGCCAAAAATGTCCCAAAACATAGTTTGTTAGTGAGCTGGCGGTTAATCTTGTTCCCGACATATTTAGATCAATCCATTGTTATGCTGATCTATAATAATAAACCTAAAGATAATTAAAAGCCATTTGCTGAACGATACTTCATCTTCTATGTTCTATTTTTCCTTTGCATAACCTGTCACTTCCGGATTTATGTAGAACACAAATGCTTAAGTATCGTTTCAGCAAACTGGTCTAAGACGTCCTGCGGTATTTATAAATTTAATTACATGATCTTATTTCCTGCAATGCTTGGAATGTTTTCAGGCCTGAAAGAATCACTTTCGTATGTATTCTTTTTTTAACTGACAATCTCGGCACAGGTCATTCGTTTTAGCTTTTTTTTTTTAATGTAAACGACCTAAGCAACACTAATGAGTGAAGACATATTTATTGTTCAATTGTATGCTTCGTTCTGACTATATTGAAAACTGGATATATTTACCTAGTTGTGACACAGGAGTCAAGTGATCGATTCAATTGTTGCGTTCTTCTTCCAATTGTCTGTTTTAAATTACAGAATGGGATTTTAACCGCAAGGCCTGCTTTAATAAGATCCTATCCTTGCTAGTTCATCAGATTCTGATACCAGAATCTTAAGTTCTTTGCAGCAGCAACGTACTACTTTTGATTTAATTTGGATTGCCTCTGCTGTCAATGAAAAAATTGACTAACTTTGTTACTTTTCCTTGTGTAAATGCAAAGGCAATAAAGGAAACCAATGCTGAGCAATAGATCTATTCTATTTTGCTTATAATTTTAAGAGAACTTCTTTGATAATATGCACTTGTATCTGTTGCATACGAAAATGCCCATTTATCTAATTAATATATAAAAAAAAAAACGATTTCGAAAAATAATTTAAACAGGCCAGCAGACTCGAATTTCTGATGTTCCTTCAACAATCTAGACTTGATTTTTACTACTCATCTTAAACAATACACTTCAAATTTATTAGTGCCTCTTTGCACATCGGACAATTCTGTCACATGTGGCAAAATAATCCACTTATAGAAAAGATACCAAAGAGAAACGTTTTGCTATATGAGAATGCCAACTGCGATAATCTTATTTTCATTTTATGAGGAACTTTAACATACCTTCTTAATAGTAACGTTGACTCCAGCGAAGATATGTTCAAAAATTCTGCATGGGATGAGAAAGATTGTTCGAATTGTTTCCGTTTTTTTATGCAAACCCCTCTGTATAAAACTGGATCATGAAAAGGCAGTAAGAAAGTCGAATCATTTCTAAACAAATATTCAAAATACAACTTTGGCTTCAGTTCGGACCTTCGTCAAGTGGTCAGATTTCAAAGAAAAGCAGAACAATTCACTGCTTACCCGACGCTGAAACATAGTTTTATGACTCCACCTGTATTTGACGAAGTTAGTGTTATCTAGGATTTCGGCATATGCAAATCTGCTGGCCCGAATAATATTTGCTCCTATTATTCTGAAGTCTTTTAAAGGTGCACTTCGTAATTTTTTTCATTCGTCATTCATTCTATTGGTCTCTTTCCCAGTTGTTTAAAAAAACGGCATTTGTCCAGCACGTCCATTTTGATCCCACTGAAACTTGACCGATTGCTCTTAGGTTCCTTCTTTCCAACGTCATGAAAACTCTGATAAATTATCAGCTTAAGAAACAACTTGATTTTATGATTTATCTCACTGAAAAGTGGAACCATCGTTTTGATTGAATTATGATAAATAGTTTTATTCAATTTCGATCTTTACAGTATAGTATAATAGTGAATTATCATTAGCTTTAATGCTTCCAAAAACTGAATGTTGCCTTTTGACGTTTAAGCGGAATATACACCCAAAACCTTTCCGTTCTAGAGATGTGCTTCATTCCTTTAGTAGAATTACCACATATGTTTGATATTGCATCTTGTATTATCAACTTGCCCTAGAGCCTAATTTCGGACGTGTGAAGTAAATAATTTCTTTAATTATTTTCTAACTACACGAATGTGGAACGCTTTACCTGTTCTTTGTCATTATGATGGGCAGACATTCAAATAAAATGTAATCGTCTCATCTTAAATAATTATATTATTATCAGTTACTTATAGTGAGCCATTTTGTCTCTGTTGTCTTAAAAGAAAAAGAAAATTTATAAATATAAATTCAACTCTCAACTTTAGAAAAATACATCGACTCCAAATGGAAACTTTAAAAAGGGCCAAACAAACTTGAATGGTAGTGCTCCAAGAAGGAACATGCCATTCCGTCGAGTTGTCGATGAGGAAGTTGAAATCGATCCTCGAGTAATTGATAATTCATTCGAAGCTAAGGTGAGTGCCTCAAAATGTTTTTCTAAATTCAAAGGACAACTGAGGCACAAATTAGCATTAAATTATTAAATTTGAGAAATTATTCATTTTAACCACTTTTAGCGAGATTCATGTTTAAAAAATTAATAGATTTTTATGTACAAAATTTTAAATGCTAATTTGTGTTTCATTTTTCCTTTCTTTTTCATATCATTCAACAACAAATAAACTGTGATGCAACGAAAAATTCGCAACTTCGTCAAAACTGTACTATATTGTGATCGAACTATACAGGAAGAGAATGGCGATGGTGGAAACGATTGGAAGAACAAAAATGGTGGTGGAAATCGTGGTGGAAACCGTGGTGGTAATCGCGGGGGAAATCGTGGTGGTAATCGCGGTGGTGGATTCAAAAAGTTTGGTGGTGGAGAAGGAGGAGATGGCGCACGAAAATCCTTCGGAGGTGAAGGAGGTGGTTTTCGCAAATCCTTTGGAGGAAAAGATAATGACAAAGGTGGTGAGGGTCGTAAATCTTTTGGCGGTAGAGGAGGTGGAGGAGGTGGTGGATTCGGAGGACGTGGAGGTGGTCGCGGCCGTGGTGGTGGTTTTGGTGGTGATCGCGGAGGTGGTCGCGGACGTGGAGGTGGTTTTGGTGGTGATCGTGGAAGCGGTGGAGGACGTGGTGGATTCGGAGGTGAAGGTCGCGGCCGAGGTGGCGGTGGAGGCTTTAACAAATCTTTTGGAAACAAAAGCTTTGACACACCGAACAACAAAAAAATTACATTTGACGATTAGGCATACAGTTGCGAATTTTAGTTGTTTCATGTAAATTAAACTCAATTTAATAGGTGAGTTATTTTTATTCTAACAATAAATTACATAAATATTAACACTTGTGTGCAAAGAGCATTATCTTTAATAAATTTTTATTATTTGGCTTTTAGAAAAACGCTTATGGATCCTGGGGTGAGAGAGCCAGTCGAGACTTAAAATATACACGCGGTAAATCCTTTAAACACGAAAAGACAAAGAAAAAGAGGGGCAGTTATTGCGGCGGACAAATCGACATGGGCGTTAATTCTATTAAATTTGACTAATAATAGCATAATAGATGATAAGAATTTCTATATTTTAACTAAAAACTACTTTTAGCAAATAGAGGTAGCGCATTTAGCGTTTGTAAATAAATTATTCAGAATGACTTTAATCGAACTGACCGACAAATTTATAACAATCCTGTATCTTGAATCTTAGATTTGTACTTTTGAAGAGAGCGTAATACATTTTTAATTTGTATTATTAAAAAAAAAGAACTATAGATGTTCTTTTTTTTTTATTATTTTAATCAAAAATCTGAAATTACAAGATGTCAGTTTCTTAAAGATGCAAATACATACATTAATTTTTTTAATTTTTTGTTTAAGAAATTCATGCTTGTATTTGAAATTACATCCACATAACTATTTTATAAATAATAAAAAATAAAAAAAAAACTACTTTAAAGTATGTATGTATTTTCCAAACGGAAATTAATTTGTTATTATTTGTCTAACAGTAGACCTAGTCTATGAAGTATTTTCCTTAGGGTAAGGAAGTCTTTAAGAACAAAGTAGGTCAATGGAATTTATTATAGTTCGTCCAGAAAAGATTGTCAGTACATGTCTTATGGAGAGCTTTTTTTTAAATCAGTGCGAACTTCCTTTTTTCCAGGGGAACGCATCAAAAACAAAGCAATCAGGATCATTTGTTGTTTTGTTCGTTGATAATACCTACCCCTTTTTCTATAGTTTGTGTGCAAGAGCTTACAGAATAAATGCTTTTTTAATACCAAAACAAGTGATGTCGGCGCAGGGCCAGAAGTCCACGAGCCAAAAGTCCATAATGGACTTCTGACCCACTAGGGTGGGTCAGAAGTCCACAAATACATTATGGACTTATGACCCACCATGGTAGGTCTAAAGTACACAAAAAATTCCTGTGAACTTTTGGCCCATCGATTATGGACTTTTGACCCACTGAGGTGAGCCAATAGTCCATAATGGTGTACAAAGGCACGGTTCTGGAAACAGACTTTTGCTACTCCGTTTTCATGGCAACGAAAATGTGTGAGGAAATTCAACTCTTGTCTGAATCTGAGAGGAACTATTTTATTGATGGCACCTTCAGTGTTCTTCCATCAGGCGAATGGAAGCAATTAGTGATTATTTGTGTAGCACATTCAGAGCACGTAAGTACCTACTTAGTATTTGTTGTTTAGAATTACTTTTCCAAATTGCAATGAGGTATTTTGAATTTGATTTTTTAATTGATTAGTGTAGTAATCAATTAATATAATCAATTAAAAAATCGCGAGTAGGTACTTACGTGCTCTGAATGTGCTACACAAATAATCACTAATTGCTTCCATTCGCCTGATGGAAGAACGCTGAAGGTGCCATCAATAAAATAGTTCCTCTCAGATTCATTTCGAAATTTGCGAGGAATGTTTCTTGAGTGTGAGGATACGGCCAAACGCAACAAAAATGAAGTGCTATGCCCATTTTGCAGGCAAATTGTTAGTAATAGCACAAAAGTTTTTTGGAACTATTTCTTGTCTTTGTTACTGAATTTGCTTAATTTTGTTTTTTTTTTCGTTTTTTGTATTGATATAATTTATGTTAATTAATTTTGTTATTTTCTTTAAAAATAAATAGGTATCTATGATTTCATAATTGTTTTAGTTTTATTGTGGACTTGTGACCCACTTCTCCTTAAAAGTTATGAACTTGTGGCCCACTTTCTTGTGCACTTCTGACCCACCTGGGTGAGTCATAAGTCCATAATGTATTTGTGGACTTCTGACCCACCCTATTGGGTCAGAAGTCCATTATGGACTTTTGGCCCGTGGACTTCTGGCCCTGCGCCGTGATGTCGTGGTCTTAAACTGGTTGGTATTTTATGGTTTTGTTGGTAGAACAGTTGGTTTGAAAAAAAATTCCTTCATAGGGGTATTGCTTAAAAAGAATGAATTGCATAAAGTGATAACAAAAGTGTGAAATTATTAGTAATAGGTGAAATGTTTAATGTTTTGTGAAAAATGGGTTTGAAAGCGCTAATATAATTATCAAATAAAACATTTTGTTAGATTTTATCCACCAGATGGTAACGCTGGTACTGTTTCAATGTAACTTGAAACGATTCATTATGCATCATATGGCATCGCTGCTAGAGCTTTTATTTGCGATAGACTTATGCAGTTCGATGCAGCCAAACTGAGATGCAAACGTCCTATCTTTCCTGTACTGACAATCTTTTCTGGACGAACTATAAGAAATTTTTGGGTGTGATTGATATTCTAATAAAGTTGGTATTATTCGACAACACTATAATAAGCATTTTGAAAAGTCAGCATCTTGCAATCCAAACTGGGTGCATTTGGAAGAAAGACTGCATCAACAGTACATTTTAATTTTTTTATAGACAAAATAATTTTGTTAAGCACTTAAAATTAATTTTAAAATTAAGTGTTATGTGCCCTGATCGGAAATATGGTGTTGCGAGATGTTTTGCAGTGGGTTTTCTGCTTGCAAGACGCATTCAAAAAATTGCAGAAAGCGCATCGACAAACAGGTATACTTAACGCTCGTATCTGTCCTGTTTTTCGCAGTATTGTACTGTTTTTTGCTCTCAAAAACTGCGTAAAACTGCGTACTGTTTTTTTTTTTTTTTTCAAAAATACTGCTTTTATTTTGAGATATACAGAACTTCAAATAAGCAGTTTTTTGAGCTTGTAAGCAAACGTGAATGACAGTGGGATATTTCCATCTTTACATTGTTAATCTCTGAGTAGGAAATTTGCTCCTCAATGAAAAATTTCTTGGTGAAGTTTATACCACTTTTATATATGAGATGAAGTTCTCTGATTTCACTCATTAAAAGTAATGCAAACATTCAGCGGTTCGTCATTGGCATCTAAAACTCAAAGGAATTCAATAATGAACGCAATAAATTTCATGTTTTAAGGAAATAAAATAAATAAAAATTTAAAAATAATGTAGTGCGAAAAATACTGTTTTTTTTATGACGTACTGCTATTTACAATTTTTGAGGAAAAAGTACTGTTTTTCGTCAAAAAAAAAATACGAGCGTTAGGTATACTAAATGCTTTCAAATTGCATAATCTGTATCGCAATAGATCCAATTTCGAAAAAAAAACAGTTCTTAAATTACTTAAGAATGGTTTATTCATGCCTATTACCGTTGTCGTTTGTCTTAAAAAACGACACGAAGGAGAAAATGACAGCTGTCGTAAGCGACAAACGATAACGGTAAGGGGTATGAATAATCATGCCTATTATTTTTGTCGACTGCCACTTACGAAAGCATCAATAGTCATGTCTATTACCGTTATCGTTTGTCACTTACGACAGCTATCGTTTTCTCTGTCGTGTCGTTTTTTACGACAAACGACAACGGTAATAGGCATGGTTGAAGAAAACAACGGTAATAGGCATGGTTGAAGAAAACAAAATTATTAACAGCTTTTCGAAAGAAAATAATTGTGTTAATTAATTAACGCATCACTGCATAAACGATGCCTATACCTAATATAGTAAAACGTTCACAAGTGCAAACAATTGGCATCACTTCAAACCATAAGTGTTAATAGCAAAGCAAAGTTTGCAATAACAAAGTTTCATAAGTTTTAACAATTAAAAATGGTATTTTGTAAAGTTATTGTTATTTTTCAATTTTAAGGCAGTCATTTATGTTAAAATGTCTGCTCAAATAAAATAATCCTAGTGATAAAGAAAAATATAAATATCTTATTTGGTCTCAATAAAATAAACAACGTGTTATTCAATAACGTTTAACGAGAAGTGAAAATATATTACTTATAAATTATTTGTTACTAATTGATATAAACACAAAGTATATTTATATCAAGTGTCGTTTTCAACAAATTAGCCGTGAAAATGGTAATGAAACAAAAACATAGATCTGCTGATTTTTTTTTAATGTTGTTTGGTCTTTTTGATTCATACAAATAAAATGCGATTAGAAACTAATTCACGTTTCAGAATTTAACTATTATGATGTTCTTTGTTCCATTGCTGCAATTTTTTTTTGTAAATATAATACTTGGGGAACTATGGCGCATAACAGTTAAGTTCTTTTCAATAAAAAAACACAACAAAAAAGTTATGAAGGTCACACACAATAGAGCATTTTTCGATCGATTGCGTTACAAAATACCAAACCTCAAAACCAATCGATACGATCAACGTACCTTCTAAATAACGGTTTTAGTTTTTAAAATTTTTCTCGAGAACAGCTTTATCGTTTTTGATAAAACTTTATAACGTTATATTTGGAGAGCGGATAATATAACTCCACTTCAGGTTTTTGGCTAAAAATTCACATCCTACAATATAGCCCTAAACTGATCACGGTTAATCCGATTACGTTTAAATTGTGTATGGTATTTAGGTTGTACATTTGCCTAACACAAGACAGCATTTAAAGTCTTGGCTAAAGAGCCATTTAATAATAGCTACCATACAAATTGATTTCACGTTTGCATTTTATTTAATTTAATTTGTAATTTGCACTGAAAAATGAAATGTGCGCCTACAGCGCAACCTGTTCAGGATTTTCCGACTATTTTTTTCCTGAACCTTTGCGTAGCAATTACGAATAAAACTAGCTCTCAAATGGAAGTATCCAATTTGGTCCAGTAATTTTCAAATTTTGAGCATCCGAACAAACTACGAATCCTTTTTTTAAGGGTGTCCCGGAACTCAACGTCAAGCGGCTACTAGGGTAGCTTACACGCCTATTCCCAGTACTGAAAAAGTAAGCAATATTTACAAAAATAATGAAAATCGATACCGTATGCAACATTTTTTTGTACTGTGGTCAATTATTTTCAAATTTTGCTGTGACCAACTTGTTAATAGAAACGACCTAAGACTTCCTCATGTTTTAAATACAAATACACAAAACTCGCTCGTATATAAAGGTTTTAAACTATACAACAGCTTAGACAGTGAAATTAAAAATCAAAACAACATTAATATTATAAAAGAAAAGTAATAGAGTTTGTTAAATCTAAGTATAAGCCGAAATAATCAATTATGTAAACATAACTTATTGCAAATGTAATTAGTTTAATTAAACTAAATAAATAATCTAAATCTAAAATTTCCATAAACATGTGCAACTTTTAAAACATTTTCAAGCAATTAAAATTTTGACTTTTTATGTTTTTTTTTTGATAGGAGAAAGTATTTTACAATAATATAAGCAGTCGTGTTTGCTGATGATGGAACGAAGGTGTTCCGAAATGCATCCGTAATTTTAAACGCGATTAAAACATATGAAATCAGAAGGTCGAAAATTAAATTTCAATTATTTTTATTTTTGTTTATCAACTTAATGATAATTTTGTTGCTCCTTTTCAACAATTCATTCATTTCCTTACAGCACGAAAATTCAAGTCACTCAAATTCAACGGAATTTCTATTTGCCTGTTTCGATCAAGCCAATGTGTTGAGTGCGATATTAAAAGCTATTGGCGAACATGAAATTGATCCAGTTTTTGTAATTTACCACTCTTATCTTATGTGTTTAATGGAATAATAACATCGTCTTATTTTCCCTTAATATGGAAATGTGCGCAACTAATTCCTATCATAAAAAAAGCGAGGATTGAGTAAAATATTCTTTATAATTAATAAATATTATTTAAAAAAAATTAGCAGACAAATTATCAAATATCTGGAAAACATACTGTAGTCAAAAATACTGTCGCACTGAACACATTTGTTTGACTTTGTCATCATACATATACATATATTTTAATTATTTTTTGTCGTACAGAAACTTTGAATATACAGTTATGTATGTCGGAAAGTTCTACCAAAAATATATTCTATTTTATTTTGTTTAAATCATTGGGAGGCGAGATAATCGTTAAATATGATTTATATCTCCAAAATTTTGATATTTTTTGCCAATAACTTTATATGGAAAATATCTGTCAAAAATATTTGTGAGACAAAGTTGTAGAAAATATTTTTCCTCATAAAACTAAAAAAAGTAAATTATTATACTAGCAACAGTAGTCGAGAAAATGGCATAAACGCCGTTTTCAAAATGGCGAATAACGCAGACATTTTTGTTTGTGAACTTTGTGGATTTAGACTGTCCAAATGGTACTCTTGAAAAAAAATATAATCTTGACTACAGTTTTTTTAAAGCTAATTTTACTAAGCTACATAATATAAAAGGTATTTCAATAAGAGGTGTTATTTTGATATTCAAGGACCCAATCAGCAAAGACACGACGTTGTTGATGATCAGCCGGCTTGAGTTCTTGTGTTAACTGAACTTTATAAGCCTTAAGACCCAAGTCTTTATGCCAAATACGGTGTAATGACGTTTGTGGAATGCCTAATTCCAAAGAACGACGAGGAACGGACAAACCTGGGTTTTTTTCAACACTTTGGGCTACAACAGCAATATTCTCAGTTGTTCTTGAGCGACGTGCACGGGTTTTATTCTTCACATCACTGACTTGTCCCAACAGCTCGAATTTACCCACCAATTTCTGTATTGCGGTCCGACAAGGTGCTTCACGACGACCCAAAAATGTTTTAGTTTTACGAACCGTCTCTGCCAAATTTTCAACATTTTTATAGTGAATTTCAATGCGTTGTTGAAGCGTGTATCGTTCCATTTTATTAATGGCGTAGTTTCTACTTGTCAAATGTCAAAAACTGAAAGCTTCAAACGATATGTTCATTTTTTCGTTCAGTGTATTTTTGTTTTATGTACTTACTTTGCGTTTTTGATTAACACCACAACAAATGGATAAATTCCATCGAATTTCTTTTGAAGCAATTATCTATCTACTCCATTGGTGCTAAAACATAATCGGTAGAAAATTTTAATAATTCTTTGATTTTTTTTATTAAAAATAATTAAATTAGTTTTTAATTCCAAAAAAACTGAAAAAAAAAAAATAAAACAGTAAAAAAGTTGAAGTATCTCTGATGGTATACAAAAATCGTATGGAAACCTTGGGAACAATTTTTTTTTAAATTTTTAAATTTAAAAAAAAAAATCTACAAATGTAGCATGGACGTATATATATGGACTGCTAGTCCAATGTCAGTTCCATACAACAATTTTCAAAAAAATGTCACCAAAAAATGTCACGCGACATCTGTCTTAAAAACTTTAAAAAGTCGCATCCCAACAACCAAATAACAGACTTTTTTTAAATTTCATTCATAGAAATGAGCAACATCTATGAGTAGAATATTTTTGTTTTGACGTTTCAGTATGCCTTTTAAAAAAAATTGTAAATTTAAATTTTTTTTGGGCTTGAATGATCAACTTGACTTCATAAAGATCCTGATTTCTGTTTCTGTTGCCAACATCGAGGGCTAGTGTCGCTCAAAATGACAGACTTTAAAAGGAACCAACGTGAGGTATGGCACTAGCAGTCCATATCTATTACGTCCATGAAAATATAGATTTCAAAATGGTATAATTTTGTACAGTATCTAGAGTAAGTAGTAGTAAGTGTACCAAGAAAATTCTGTGTTAAAAGATAAGGGTTGGCGGAGGTAGTTTTTTACCATTCTTCGTTTTTCCTCTATTACATTTTGCCCTTACGTTTTACGATAAAAAATTTCGAAAATATTTTGTTGGACGTTAATTTCCCTATACAATTTCGATTATTCAAGAATGTTTGTTTGTCTATAAGTTGCTGAGATTTGTATTTTATAGTCTTAGAGAATTTTTTACTATGACACACTCAGCCATATCATTGTTACCGATCGGAGAAAAATTGTCTCCGATTTGTACAAAATGTACGAATTTGGTATCATGGTAACCGTTCCGATTGATTAATCGGCCATGCCTCCGAAAAAAATTAAAGTAAACGTCGGAAATGTCAAAATCACGGCAACGCGCAGTAAATTCGTGAACATTTGTCCGATCGTAGGTTTCTCCGAACCCGAACGGATACGATGATAGGGCTGACTATTTCAGAGGTATAAGCTTAAGCCCCAAAAGGGGAACTTTATACCCATCCCCCTTCACCGACTCACCTCTCAGACGCCAGTAGTATTAGTATGTTAACTACTTAATCAGCCTGAACAATATTGCGAAGGAATAGCTTAGGTCCCTGGGCTTGCTCACACACTACAACCTTTCAACCTTGTGCCCAACTTCAGGCGTACTGTAAAGTACAGAGACTCTTTTTTTAGCCGAATTACACGGTTATAGAATAGTCTACCATGTCGGTATATCCTTTTAAACCCTATCCAAACTTGCTAAATGTGATAGTTATATAAAGAGAGTTAATAACCCCGCTTGGGTGCTCACAAATAAAAAAAAAAACAAAAAACAAAACAAACAAGAAACTATTTCCGCCATTTGCTAAAGTTACAGCATGGGTTAGGGTGATTAGACTTCTGGCATCCCACTATTTTTTAACGATTATAATAACTTAAAGAACGTTTACGAAGTTTTTGGGAAAAATTTGCTTTCAGTTAAATTATTATAAGACAGGTACCGTTATATAAATATAAAGAATGTATATATATTTCAAGGACTCCTCTAAAGGATTACCTAGAGTCCTAGAGGAATTGGTATTGTGCGGGAAGTTTGCGGACGTTGATGCTGCAAGTGATGACATCAGGTATCTATGTACATACCTATGTACATGCAGATAGAATTTATTGACCATTTTTCAGGCTTATTTATTATAATTATTTTAATTAGTATCTCACGATATTTTTCACGAATCCATAACTAAGCCAAGTAAATATGTTTTTTATTTAAATCGCAAGCAAAAATAAAATTTTACATTCACGTTATTATCGCAAAAATTCATAATCATAATCAATTTTGCTATAGGTTATATCTCTCCTCATCAATGCACTTAAATAATGCACTGAACACTATTAATATTTAATGGACATTTCTATTCCCAACAGTGGATGTGCTAGAAAGTGAACATTGCAAAGCTATCAAATGATCTTAACATAAGAAAAAAAATATATATTTGGTAGCTCGCTCAAAGTAAAAATTGACACACAAGATAAAATTAAAGTCCGCCAAACATACCACGACATATCACACATAAATATCTAGTACGTGTACGAGTATCATGGTCCGCTGTGGTGGCATCCATCTAACCAGCACAAAGATTCAAGAACTTGCTTGCTAAAAGTCATCTATGCTTTCTTTCACATCGCACAGATCGCTTCGTGGCCAATCGCGATGACGCTATTAGATCATTAAGGTGATCGCTAGTTCCATGCCAATGATAATCATGATCATGATATTCATGGATGTCTCGTCCAGCTTTGAGCATACCAACAGTCGAAGTCGAAGTTGTGTGCCAGTCCAGTCCAAAAGAAGACGGTTAAGTCAAGGTAGATGCTAACGCTATCGCCAGTCTAAGGTAAGCAGTTGGCTGGTTCGGTAGTCTCGAAAAAGAACGTCCTTCGTGTTCGTTTCTCCCAGAATTCCAAGCGAGAGAAATTTCTATTTTATATCTATCTGTTCGTCTTTCAAGGTGAAGAAGAACACAAAACGAAGAAAAGAAGTCATAAAATCAAAGAAAAGAAAAATTAAAAAAAAAAAAACTCACACTGAACAAACAAATAAGAAGTGTGAACGAATAAAAACGAGAAGTAGAAAATTTCTTTTCTCGGTAAAAATTCTCAGATTGAATTGAGAGTTTGGTTTTGAAAAGAAATTTTTAGTGTTACGCTATTTAAATCTGAGTGTTAATTGTATCTATTAAGTTAATGAAATAATTGTATTTAAATTAAAAAAAAAAAAACCATTAACGTGTTCTTAGTGAGTTTTTCTTAAATGCATAACCCTAACCTGTAACGGTCAAAATCATATTCGAAAATTTCCAAAAAGACGGATGTTATCTACCAATTGATTAATCTTGAAAACTTTAAAAATACACCTGATAAATACCTACCAATTACAATTTCAATTACTTTAAATTACCAAAATGGAATACCGGTGCAGCTATAGGTGGAGTTCGTCCAAAGTAAGTGACCTCATTAAAAAAATAACTATGATTGTTTTTTTTTCACATCATCTTTGAGAAATAAATGTTTTATTTATCTTTGAGTGGGTTTAAGGTTCGTTACACTTTTTTTCCATTGGTTTTACGGATTCAGCAAAATCTGTATGTAGGGTAGGTATTTATAATTTGACCCGGAAGGAATAAATACAGGTGTTCGATTCGACGTGTGGAATACTGATTTTTGTTAAAAAAAAAATTCTTCAACCACGAACAAGTTTGACTGGATGATTCTCAAATTATTTTGTGGTGTACACTTTCTTCTTTACCATGTGCTGTGCATAATTTGTGAGATACGACATAAAAGCGGATCCATAGAGTAAATCAGCACTTCGAAAGTATTTCTTGTCTGTATATCGATTTCGTGCAATTTGAAGAATGAAATTGTATATGATGGCGATTGTTACGAGAAGTTCAATTTTTTATGTAAAATAATTGGTGTTCGAAAAAACTTATGGAGTTATTTTAAATAACAAATAATAATATGGGAAATATCACAAGATGCGTTTTATAAATAAGTTGAAGCTAAATTTGGTTGAAATTGTTGGAATTGTTTTTGTTTGAAGAATCTTATAGCTTCTGATGTAGTAAAATTAAAAATTTCGACGATTTCAAAAAGAGTTTTACTGATTATATTTATAATATTGGAATGGAGTTGATTTGTCAAGACCTAGAGTCTAGAAGATTATCAATTTGTACTTTTTAATATTTAAACAAAATGTATGGCGTGGCCTAGTGGCTTACTCTCAACCAATCTTTTTTGTGTGTATCGCTCTAACTCTACAGAATTTATACCTATAGAAAAAATAAATAAATTTAGTGGCACCGAAGATCCACGGGCTATAATGACTTATACACAACCAATCCTTTTGTGTGCGTTGTTAGTTCTGTAAAAGAAAAAAGGCGTTAAAAAAATTAATTTAAATTTTATTTGAATTTTTTTATTTCGGTAAGATTTCCGTAATGACTTCTGTTAGTCCTTAGCGAAACACTTAAAAAGAAACTATTGCCTTCTTAAGAAAGTCTTGTGACAACTATTTAGCGAAACAAAAAGCCTTTCGTAGCAAAGTATTGTTTCCATTGCAAAGCCTTCACAAGGCCTAATCCAAACTGTTTGTGAAGAGTTATAACTTCGCTTATGTGCGCCAAATAGGTTTCTATAAGATTGATTACACTTGTTATAGAAATAAGAAAATAGCTTCTATTGGCCTTTATGAAAATTAAATTGTTACTTGGGATTTTAAAAGTTTAATGAAATTCTTTTGAACAGTTTCCTTGTGTAATATTTTATCAGTTATAGCGGGTCTATCCGAATATAAAATTTTGTCAAAATCGGTGAATAAGTTTTTGAGAAACGATTTTATAGAATGTGCCGTTAAAATTCAAATTTTTTTTTGTTTAAGGTGATATGCTCGTATTTTCGACTGTAAGTACCTCTACCATATACCATCCAAATTTTGCGTGTGTAAAAAAAACATGAGAGATAGGTCTATTAAATAGTGGAAACAAAACTTTCAGGAAAGTTCGTATAACGTTTATTTTTTTTCAAATTTCGACTTTCTCGATAACGGCCAGTCAAATTATTCAAAATAAAAACGAAAATATCTACAAAAATTGGAAAGGTGAATTTTATTGTTTCATTTTTAAGAGTATACCTCTTGGGAATTCTTAAAACACAACAATTCGACATCTATTGATTGTATAATAATTATCTTTTAAAGTTTTATGAAGAAAAATATTTTCTACAACTTTTGTCTCACATATATTTTTGACAGATATTTCCCATAAATAGTAATTGGCAAAAATCTGTCAAAATTTTGTAGATGGAAATCATTTTTAACGATTATCTCGCCTCCCGTTGGTCTAAACAAA
The DNA here is from genome assembly GCA_951217065.1 of Baccha elongata. Classification (NCBI taxonomy): domain Eukaryota; kingdom Metazoa; phylum Arthropoda; class Insecta; order Diptera; family Syrphidae; genus Baccha; species Baccha elongata. The sequence goes on from OX578272.1 coordinate 176,421,339, forward strand.
ATAATTTTGGTAGAAATTTAAATTTTCGACATGTCTGTATATTCAAAGTTTCTGTACAACAACTAATAATTAAAATATATTTTCGTGAATAAGAAATTATAATAATTTGTTTGTTATTGTAAAAAATATCAATAACAGAAATTATAATGAGGAAGATCATGAAAATAATCTCAAGTAAAAATAGAGTTTCTATAGCTTATATGGCAGGTACCGTTAATACTGTGAAAAGTATGGATTATCTTTAAAGCTTATTTGCCAGATACCGTTAATATCTACGAAATTTTATCAAAATCGATCATATTTTTTACGAGAAAAATAGAATTGTCTTAAACGCTTGGCAGGTACCATTTAGAAGGCTAGTTCTAAAAAAAAAATTGACGAAAAACATCACCGTTGGCAAAAATTAGTCATACGAAATTTTATCAAATTCGATCGTATTTTTTTTTTGTTGAGAAAAATTGAATTACCTGTTACGTTTATATGGTAGGTACCGTTATTTTCAGAGCTTGGATAAAAATTATTGCTCTAAAAATGCAGAGTACCAAGTTTGAAGAAAATCGGCCAACCGTTTAGGCTGTAGATGTCGATACACCCAGACTGACAGACGAATGCAAACTAGCCTTATACAGCTGGGTCAAAATAATAGGTGTGAAAGAATTTTAGCTCGATGCTGTTGTTCTAAATAAAAGTAAGACCGCACTACGCGACAGTTTACTTCAGTTACACTGCGCGGCATCAAATTCTTTGCATGAGATTGTATGACGTAACCCGCACTGAGCAGCAGTGGAACTGCGATTCAGCGACACTTCGCAACAAAGTTGGTATAATGTGTTCAACTATAGCGCGTAGTGTCGCTGAAGTAAACTGTCGCGTAGTGCGGTCTTACTTTAACGGTTGAATTTCTTGCAAGTATTGCCCGAAAAACATTTTTCAATGAAAAACTGGTTGTCCTCTTTACAATGATTCTAAATTTATTGCGTTTTTGAAATGCAGTGATTTGAAAGACTTTGATTCTATCCTTTATTTTACACCATAACGTCAGTTTTCTAAACATTAGTGTAAAAATAACCCTAAAAAAATATTAAAATAAACGATAAAAAAAGTTGAGTCATCAACGATGAAGTTAAAAATGAAAACGATTTAAAAAAAAACTTACCCTTAATTTTTGTTGTAATAGATTGTCTCATCTGATAGAATCTTAGTGCCTTTATTTTTTAATCATATGAAAATAAATCAAAATAGACAAACCTGTTTTCTATAAAAGAGCAGCTTTATAGTCTATATACTGTTATTTTATACCTAGGACAAATAGCTCAGTTTGAAAAAAAAACAACTTTGTATGGGCTTGCAATTTTGTCAGAATTAAAGGATTCATTTTCCCGTCTTTTTTAATGTCATGTCATGTTTGACTATATTAGGTATATGTCCTTTGATCCTCAAATGAAGATGGAAATGGCTCTCATAGAACTAATTATGATAAAGTCAATTTACATCTTCTTATAGATTATAGGCTTCGATAATAATCATTTTTTCTAATTGTAAAATGCATCGATAATAATCATTTTTTCTAATTCTAAAACTCCATACTTAAAATTACACATTTTACAGTAATACAAATGATTTAAAAATCTTTAATATATCCCATCCATGACAACCAAATAACTTTTACTTTGGTTTCGATTTAGTCTAATTTATTCTATTCAACATGAATTTCAAATTAAATAAAACCATAGCCAATCTTTCATAATCACGTCTGAACCTGAGGTCCGTTGCCATCGGCCAATATTTTTTTAATGGACTGAAAGAAGTCTTAATCGCTTATTATTATTAGCATCCGAATGAACTTTGTTTACTCATCAATATTCTTTTTAAATTACTATTGTTTTCTATTATTAATATTTTAATCACATCATACCTACAAACTATTCTTACTTTCGCTTCCAACAAATCAATTCAATTATTTTTCAGCAAAATTAACTTTCTCAGGCAGGTAAGCATATTATATGGCAAAATTTGAAAGAACAATGTAAATGCCTTCAGTTTTAGTCACACACATCTTCGAGTAATAAAAGAATTGGAATTTGACTATAGAAGCTAGCATATCTTTCGATGCGCATTTTTGTATGGACGCGCCTACCTTCCTCGACCAAATTATTAACAAAAAAAAAAATTAAAAAAAAGATTGTCGCATTTGGGTCAACAATGAAAAGGCTAATTTAAGTGGAATCGGAGGTCCAAAAAAGCGTCAGCCCATAACGAATTAATTTGTATCTAATATAATTTTAAAAAGAAAACTTTTAAGGTTTTCTGTTCTTTAGTTTAATGTAGTGTTAACCTTTTTCACTAAATAACAAGCTTCATATTTTTTTCAAATTTGGTTGATTATTTGTTAGTGAGTGGGTGGTTTAAAATAAAACTTAAAAATAAGATAATTATACCAAATTAAATCGCATAAGGCTAGGAAATCAGTCAGAATCAGCCAGTGGATATATTAACACCAGTCTGACCCCAATCGTAACGTGATTCTTAAAAAAGTAGGATTGTCCACATGAATATATTTAACCTACTTTTACTGATTATCATATTGAATCATCTGAGAATACACGTTGGATTCTTACAACAACACCAACACAAGCTGGAATAAGAGAATGAATAATATTCTTTCTTTGTTTTTGTAATCACTGAAACAAAAAACCATGACTGAAAAAGGTACCCAAAAGAGAGTGTAATAGTTTGTCTGATAATTTGTATGACAGTCACATATATTTTGAAACGTCTCAATTTATATTCAGTTTGATATTCCAATGAAGCAGTGCGTACTTTTTTTTATGACAACGTCTATGCCCTTCTGTCAGGATGGAATGCGGAGACTAGCAGGTCTAATTAAGGAGTGATATAATTTTTTTTTGTATTTTATGTGTTAAAAATAAAACCGTTTGAAAATCTAAAAAAATAAAAAATAGTGTCAATGGAAATAATTATGTAAACTGTGTTGTATTAAACAAAATATATGGGAGTATTTTATATTACGTTTCTATAAAACGAGTTATTGAAACAAAAAAGATCATCTCAAAATCCTAGAAGCGTTAACATCAAATAAACCTTGAATATGAATTTAAAAATATTGAAAAATTCGAATTTAAGATAATTCTTTTTGTCGCTGGTTGGAATTCATTTTCATCTCAAGTTAAAGTTCTTTTTTTTTAATGTAAACCATTTAAATTTCTGAAGTTAAAATTGAATGGTGGTTAAGTAAAATCATGCAAAATTAAAAAAAATATAATTAATGCTCATATTGATATCATAATGAATAAAATAAAACATACTAAATACTTTCATATGATAAAAAAGAACACACACCACACCAACAGGATCATATACGATAGTAGTTGAAAGTAAGAAACTTATTAAAGCAGCCATGCAAATGAAAGAGTGTCATCAGTGTGTGTTTACACTTAGTAAGCTGTTTTGTTTATATCATACAATTAAATTGAATAAGGTGTTACATTTACATATTTTGAAGAATATTCAAAATGGTTGATATGCTGAAATGTTTTTGCTATTTTCAAGTTCTGAACTCAGCTCTTTCGTTTTGTTAAAATATCACTATGTTTGTCCCAGAATATGATTTATTGTGATTGATTTCTAAGAGCTACTTATAATTTATTCTTTATTTGCTACATTAGTGTAATAAATTCAACCGCCTTTCCTCTCAAAAAAGTTAATTTTATTAAATTCATAGATTGAAAATCGATGCGAAAAAACAAAAACAAAAAACCATCAATAAATCATAATTGCAAAAACTTTGTTTTTAGTGAAACCAATATAATTTATGATTAGCTACTAATTTTACTTGCGATTATAGGTACTATAAGGCAAGTTTTGTATTCGTAAAAAAAAGTTTTGAGAAAACAATCAAACATGAAATTACAATGATAGAGAACACGAAAAATGTAGGTCCGACAATTCTGTCTGTCCGTCTGTCAGTCTGGACTCTGAATGTATCAATACCTACAGCCTAAACAGTTGGGCAGATTTTCTTCAAACTTTGGTACTCTGTATTTTAAGAGTAATATCGTATTTTTGATTTTTATCCTAGGTCTCACAATAACGGTGCCTGCCATATAAAAGTAACAGATAATTAAATTTTTCTCGAAAAAAAAATACGATCGATTTTGATAAAATTTAACATGACTGATTTGTTGAAAATGGTGATTTTTTTTCGACAAAAAAAACTTTCTTACAACTAGATTTTTAACATTACCTGCAATACTCGCGTTTAAGACAATTCCATTTTTCTCATAAAAATACGATCGATTTGTATAAAATTTCGTACAATGGATTTGTACCCAAAATTTGTGTTTTTCATTTTTTCAGAATTAGTTTACATATTAACAGTACCTGGAAAATAAGCCTTAAAGACAATCCAATTTTTCTCGTTAAATATTCGATCGATTTTGATAAAATTTAGTGTGACCGATGTTTTTCCAATAATGAAGATTTTCGTTAGAAATTTATTTTCAAAATCACCTTATCAACGGTACTTGCCATATAAATTCTATAGAAAATCCGAATTTTCTCGAAAAAAATACGATCGATTTAGATAAGATTTTGTGTGACTGATTTTTTGCCAATAACGAAGTTTTTCGTTAAAATTTTTTTTTTAAAATCACTTTATTAACGCGTACCTGTCATAAAAACGCTATAGAAACTATTTTTTTTACTTCCGATTATTTATTATAGTTTCTTGCTTAGTATCATAAGCCAAAGGTTAGTAATCTTACACAAGAGCAAGTTTGTCCGACAAAGTCGTGCCTTTTATTTTATTCTTCTTCTTATTTCTGTGATGTCGAAATTATGTATGTATGTGTATTTTAATATTTTTTTTTCAATTTGTTTTCTTAACTTTGAAGTTTAATCAAAATCTTTAAAGTTAAATTGCTTGCATATAAATATATTCATATGTCAAGAGTTTTGGCTTAGAACTACAGACTTAAATTGAATAGTGAATTGTGAATTGTGCACCACGCAGTTGATTGGGTACAGTGGGTTGTTTCCTTTACGGTCACAATTAGTTGGGAACAATAATTTGTGCACAGGGAATTAACCGGCTTCATCTCATAAACATATTAATGAACTAATCGGTCGATCTTAACTACAGCTATTACGAATTCCCAAAAAAGAATTTTTTTTGCCCAAGGCCTATGTGTAGTTTCATCCTGATTGACTCTTCAAATTCAAACTCATCACTTTGGATCAGTAAAAACTCGTTGATCGTGAATCTGTGTCGCTCACTATAGTTTTACAGAAACCGTATTTACATACAACGACAGAATTGAAAAAAATGAGGCCGATTACTCTTCCGGCGTAAAATGCGCATTATGGCAGTGGCTTTTTGAATGGATGTTAATATGTCTCTTTGAACAACTGGCTTAGCTAAGGGCGGAGTTTTCGGTTACAGAAGATGATGGAATTTTTCCGCCACCTTTGCTTGCGTGATGGCTAAAATTGCCTCACAAAAGATGTTTTCCTATTTATCATAGATGCAACGTATTTAAACTTTTCGCACTTGGAAAGCACTAATCATCTGTTAAAGTTGGTATGTGTTTGGCGGGCTAAAATAAATGGATTTACTCACTTAAGTGATCATGTTTAAGTACAAAAAAATACTTTGTTTTACTAGAAAAAAAGTTGGTATACCCGTATGTGTATTACGTATAACATTGTTATGTCTGTCAGAGAGGTCAATGGCTTTCGTTATAGTATATCTGTGTGTCTGAGTCATTTAAATTCATTTAAACACGTCGTATTCAAGTTAAACATCCATCAATCTTCCGAACATAGGTAGACAAGAAAAAGGTGCTAATTAATGAATATTTAAAGTACATTACAAACGGAAGTACCAGTTAACACGCAGAAATACAGCGGTGATATTATTTCTTATTGAAGTTAAATAAACGGCCTTATTCTGCTATTCGTCGGGGTAAATTTTCTTTGAATTTTCACTAGATACTATTCTGCTGTTCATTCAAAGTGATGGGTGGACTTATGGCGGTAATATGGAGAGCGGGCCGCGGGCAGATTCCCATATAAAATTTTGCTGAGCGAAAGATAATCGCATGGCAGAAACAAACCTACCATTGAATAGCAATATATGGCTGAAAGGTTTTAAACGATTAGTTTTAAAAAAATAATAATTCGTTTTATTTTGACCGATTTTTTTCGCATTTTTGCATTTCGCCAAGACAAATTCCACAATTATATATTCAAAATGTAAGTTTATAAAACATCACAAAAATTTCAAAATGTTTAATTAAATATTATGTTATACAAAAATGTTTTAATGGATTAAATAAACTCCCCTGAAGAAGTCGAGAAATATACCGACGAAACGTAGGGAAAAATAATGAAATAATAATTGTTGTTGTTTGCATTCATCATTATATGACCAAAAAAGCCTGACATCCATATAAAAATTTTTACTTAAAATTATTAAATAATTGGTCGACATTTTCCAATAAAAAATTCCACAATTTTTATTCGGGCGAAATTTATTGACAATTTCAATTTCAAACAGGAAAATCATGCAATTCTGGATTTTTGAGGAAACATTTATTTTGATGTCTTAACTTAAGGGGTCAAACATTAAGTTTATTTTTGCAAATTTCTGTGAAATTGTTATTTTTTTTTTGAAAAAAGGTTAAGAAACTTATCGTTGCTCATATTATTTTGTACAAAAAAAGTCTTTTTATCATACCATCAATGAATTTCGAGAAAAACACCTGTTTTTTTTCTCGCAACATTGTAATTTTGTGACTAGTATTTGGCGCTTCTTATTTTTTTGTGTGGTTTACCCAATGGGCCTCATCCACACACATAAAAAAAGAGAATGACTGGGTGGCACAAACTTGCTCTTGTAAAATTTAATGTAAATAAAAAGATTTTCTGTGTTTTATATTTTTAAATATTTTTTTTTTAAATTCTTCGAAACAAAATGTATATAAGAAAAAAATAATTGAAATACATCACAGCCACCGGCAACAAATCAATTACATGATTTTATCGAAATTGATCGTATTTTTTAGAAAAAAAAAACTTTTTCAAAAATAATTTGTTTTAATTTTTTTTTCGCAGTAGTATTTAGGACAAGCAGTTGTACACGCTCTAACTTTGTATGTCATACCGTGCGAGATCAATCAGCGTTGCTTAATTTGATTCATTCTAGCTAATTTTATGTCACAGTTTAGCCGAATAGCAAAATCAAATCAAATCAATTCCCGAACATCCCCACATTTCTCGAACTATTTAATAAAAATCGATATATTTTCGCTGTTTCTTGCATTTGTCCCTTAGAAACTATGCCGGAATAGGAACACATACTCATTTTCGAGAACTAGGGATGTTCGGGAATAGATGCGTGCCACTACTGCCCCACTTAAAAAAAAAAAGAAAACAAAAAAACGATAGCTTCAACCCATTAAACTAAAATTATAAAATTCTGCAGGTTCAAGGTTTATTATTTACCGAACCAAACCCTTTAAACTGAAGTTCAAATGTAGTAAATTATAATGTACCGCCGACATTCCAACATACATTGTGTGGCATAATTCGTCAAAGCTATCAGTTTTTCCTTCTTTTTTTTTTGCACTTGCAAAATGTACCATGAACTTGTTGGCCAATCCACAAGACTAATATTTTTCATTTCTTTGTGCTGATACAACAACGAACCATCATTTGTTCGGCTTAAACAAGATAAACAGGTTACAAGTTCGTTTATTGCCTTAACCATTACCTTCCTGAGGAACAAAATCATAAAAACTATATCCATGTTTCACACACATTTAACATTTAAGTGAAACGCACTACTAGAGAATCATTCTGCAAAGCAGAAAATAAAACAACCAAGAATTCACAGAAGCTCGTATATATTTTTTTTGTATTTTTATTTTTTTCAAACTTTAAAGAGTCGAGGGAAAAACTGCCAACTTGAATTCTGCACGAGGTTTATCTTGCATTCGAGACGGTCCTTTATGTTTCGTTTTCTTAACCAATATGTTGCTTTGCTATTGCTCTTGTTGTGATGCATTTATACGTAGCAACAACGCAACGTAAATGAAACTTACCATCTCAAGGGGGAGCAGCGGGTTGTGGAAAAATAGTACAAAAGAGCAATTGAAAACAAACGGGCCACCGTACCACAAATCCACAACAACAAGCAAATCATAAGCGGAAAAACGTTATTATACCTTTGGCCTACATTGCTGCAGCCACTAAATGCATATTGGCTGAGGAGTTTCAAAGAGAGAATCTTTTTTTATGTGAACTTGACCAGTAATCGCAGGTATTTTTTTTCTATTAAACATCGACTGCGATGCGAGATGGAGAAACATTGTGGATGAACGTGTCGATTGTGTTTTGGATGCGGTTAGATGTTGGCTTTATAAATGAATTGATTAGAAGTGGCGGAAAAACGGTTAGGTTGATAGCTAAATTGATATTGATTGCAGTTAATTAATTGAAGTAAACGGACTGTACCTACATAATTTATTACAAAGGTACGTATTAACCCATGAAATGGGTTATTCAAGTAAGAATTGATCCGTGAGTTTTGTGGAAAAAGAATTCGTAATGAATAATATGAATTAATTTGTATACAATGGTAGTTTACTTTCAAAGCAAAAGAATAGCTAATTAAAGACATTAAACCATACCTAATTGAGTTGATGATTGGTTACTTTTGAGAACTGATTGACATTAGATAACGTTTTATAATGATTTAAATTATATAAAGAGATTGCGATTTATTTGAGATATAAAGATGAAGTTAATTAAAGTTCTAAGAACCAGTTAACAGTCAAAAAGAGGTTATTTGGCAAACATGGGAAGGTAAGAGGCAAATTGTCCGTTGATAGTGATGAAATATATTTTGTATGGGGACAATGAAGCGTGATTGCAACGAACTGTTAAACTTTATTTATCTTCCACATACGATCCACATCCAAACGAATCAATAGCTCGCGCGTGATTACCATCGTACATAACCTCATTTTTATTTTATAAGTTTTGATAAATGGTTGACTGTGCTCGGTCGCATCAAATACAAAATTGTCATATGAATGAAACGTCAAAATTAGCGAATTCGTTGGTCGTTGGTCGCTCTCATATGAACAGTCCTTTATTGCTTCAGTGTCACTCATTATTGAATAAGAATTATGGCTACCGGAAATGGCCGGAAACCAAACATACATCAGCCCTCCAAGCTGCAGACGAAATGACCCAACTTTGGTAAGTTATTTTGACACGATAAAATATTCCTCTAAAATAAAGTTTGAAATCTTTAAAATAATTATGTATGTATAACTGCCATAAAAAGCAAGAAAATGGTTGCCAGAGAAACTAAAAAAAAAAACAATATAAAAACACTTAAAAAAAAGAAATTTATTGAACTTTTTTAGTTGCTCTGGCAACCCTTCCGGTTTTATTCAAAAGCCAAAGGACAATTTTTTACATTTATGTAAAAAGAGCATTTATGTTCTAAACACCACTGGTACAGTTTTGCCAGGGTAATAATTTCTAAATAATTTAAAAATTTGCAAATATTTTTGACATAAGAAGCTATGAAAAAATAATGCCACCCTTTGTTTGCATATTATAATAATATAAGTTTAAAAGCTTAAGTACAAACATGTTAGCTTACCCGAACTGATAACCCCTCTTTTTTTATTTCAGACAATATCTGCCATATTTTTAATCACAATCCACGCTCATATAGCCAATGCCGCTATTTGGTCATCGTATGCCAGTGAAGACAAATGTAGTGGGCCTTCGGGACTAAAATATTTATCGGGGGATGCTTTAACGGACTCACCAAACTGCTTAGGACCCAACAATGCACCTTATCCAAGGTAAATCTTTTTATTTTTAACCTAATAAAATAAACCATCAGTATATTACTATATTTGTATGTGTACGCACATAACTATGTCAATAATATAATTATTAAAATGTATTATTTGAGCTTATAAAATGTTATATTTTTAGTGCAGCTGTTGCGAGGACGTTTTCAAATTGGAATGGAAACTCTAGACGAGGACGACAAAATAAAATACCTACAACACTTGACCCAGCAATCACAACAAGTGCTCTTCTAAGAGCCTATGATCACGCTAATAATGAAGAGCTTCCTGGAAGTCGATATGGTAAGTCGTATTTTTGTTTATCAAATTTAAGTATGTATAGTTTTTTATTGCATAACACGTCAATTTTTAAATGCTATAAAAAATTATGAAATGAACTGATTTCAATAGCATTGATACGTTATGTAGTTCTATAGCTTTCTCACAAAGCTCTAGATGGGGCGTCTTAGGAATAGATTTTGTATGTGTTTCTACAGTTACCAGCAAAAGAACTGAAAAGACTGGGCCTTAATTAATTCATTCATTCAAAGTTACCATTTAGATTATTCTTTTCACAAGTTATAAAATAAACTGTTGACGTATGCCTTTAACTGCGAGAGTATGAGTATTTTAGAACTTTCAGTAGGTTTTTTAGGTTAGCTAAAGCTATACTTAACTTACAAAAAATTAAAACATATGGACATTATCACAACCTTATTTTTGTTGCTGTCCGACGCAACGCAGGCTGCATGCGCAAGCAAAATTGCTTTTTCATTTGATATCGTTCGTAAAGTTTTTATGGTTTTGACATTTAATTTAATGAATTTGACAGTTCTTTGAAACTATTTACAAGTTCAGTCAAATTACTTGCTTCGCTGCTTGCAAGGAAAATCGAAATATCAAAACCCCTTTTATTTTGCCTGATGACTTATTATACATATGTGTAGATGACTGACGTCCTCTGACTGACCGTGTAAAGGTCGCTTAAGAAGAACAAACGTTTAAATTTCGAAAGAATTTTATAATGGTAATCTTATACGACGTTAACACCGACCTGATGATTCAGTTAAATCCAATTGATTATGTGATTTACCATACATTTTCAAGATTTACATTCACGTGATAGACTCGTTTTATTTTAAATTACGTATCTGTCATCGTAAATCTTTATAAAAACAAAGTATAACATATCTGCCTTTTACTCAGCATTTTATTCAGCAACAACAAAACAAAAACAAAACTTTGAAGCTGTCAAAACAAATTAATTTTAATGTTTCCAAAAGGAAAAAAATATTTTTCTTGGTGAGTTTTCTTGCGTTTTTATTAATTATTTAAATTTAAAAGCTATATTAATCTCAACAGGAAAGTCTAATAAGACAAAACAATTATAAAAAAGAACGATATGGAATGAGCTAGACGAACTACATACATATTAAGTTTGCAAGATTGACATATGTAGATGTCAAACTAAAACTCAAAATAGTTCGGTGGAAACGCCTTTCGTGATTTATAAATCGTTTATCTAAATCAGACCGGTGGGAACATGGTATTATAATCAGCAATTTAAAACAAAATAACGGTTCAAAGTATGATGAACAAACTATAAAGTTTAACTCGCAAACATCGTTGACTGATACAACAATTTCACACAAAACTTTTTAGTACATCGGACATAGCCCTCATACGAGATGCGAAACTAATAACTGCTTCCAATAGACAATCAACACGATTGTACGAAAAGAACGTGATTGACATTAACAAAATCAAGAAAAAAAAAACAGTTGAATGGTCTCTAAATGTGCGGGAAATCTTCTTATTTGGCTTCAATTTGCAATAGCTTTCTCTTTTTGCAATTTCTATCCAAAAATTTAAATTCACTTTTGGTAATGACAGTTAAGACAACTAGCCAGAATTAACCAGTTTTATTTTGTATGTATGTACGTACAATGCGTATACCTACATGTAGTTTAAATAAAGATAGAGAGTGATTTATTTACCAAAATAAACTGTACCCAGGTGCAAGGGTGCAAATTACCTTACCAACCTGTTTCACAGTGAGCTGTCTTAAATTTCACTTTCTAGAATATAAGAAGAAAAAAAGAACAAACCAATTTTCTTATATGAAGCTTATAAAGTTGACTCAACTAAAAAGCTTGTATTTGTTTATCTTTCTGCATATATTAATGCGTGAAAAAATTGTATAGGAACTATAACTCTCAAATCCGGTTCGTGTTAATAATCGCTAATAGAACTTGTCGTATGTCTTAATGACATGGTGTGAATCGTATTAATTATATGAATATTTTTATAGTTCAATGACCCTTAAAGATATTTTATTTACTATTCTTTTGATTTCTTGATCAACAATTTTGGAAAACAGAGATTTTTGTGAATCAATAAAAATTACACTTGTCTATAATGCCCAGTTACACCAAAATACACTTAAAAGCATTTTAGTTACCAGAATAATAAAATTTATTGCAATTTTAACTGAAAATGGTTTCCACCAACATAAGAAGGTGAATTTTTAAAAATGAGGAAACTTGGTGCCAACTTCGGATTTTAACTCACCACACTTGCGTCTCTTTCTTCAGAGTAAACGAGAGGAGAGCATATCAATCAAAAAAGTTCAAAGTTCTGGTTGTCTTGCATTTTAAGACGCATTTAAATTTTGTTTGTAAAATGGGAGTAAAATGGGACTTTATTTTATTACCGGATGCCTTAAACGTCGATTAAATTTTTTTCATAGTTCGAGTTATAACTTTTTTAATATTTTTATCCGAATAGTAATGCATTTATTTATTTACTAGAAAAAGATTAACTAGCTATGTTATAATAAAATACAAAAATGTTTGCACATTCACAAGTAACTTTAAAATCGATAAACAGATGTGAGCCACAGTGTACATTTCTTTTGGGTCTTCACTTATAACTGACCCAAGAATTTTAAATTCACAACAAAACTTCTTCATAGTTAATTTTTAACATCAATGTTATTATTATTTACTATTTATGTTTTCACTTTCCAGGTCGAGCAATCAACGACTCACCATCATCATCTCAGTGCCGGGGAACACCGGCTCGACTATGCAAAACACGCTACAATACCACAGCTCCAATGTACGGGGTGAGTCTAACATCAGGTCAACCAGTTACTATTGTCCAGAAGTTCCCAGATCTTTTGCAGCAAGTTGTCTTCGAAGTATGCGAGTAAGTATATAAAAATATTTTTCATTCTAATGCTGTTAGATAAAATATCGCATCACTCATATCCGAAAGAAAGTTAATCATGTCAATTGATTAAGGTCAACATACTGTGTGCACACTTTCATACAATTTCTGCAAAGCATGTTAAGCACTTTGTCAATAACACCTGCCTTCAAGATAATCGCGTCTTTGACGCTGTATTGTAATTTGGTTTACTTAACTCTTTTCAATCGGTGACAAAAGAGCTAGATATCGTGATGTTTTGTTTTTGTTAAATTCAAAGTCACGTATATTGAATGGAATTGATTTATCTAGGCAAAGCACATACATCATCAGAGAAATTACATATAGGCCGTATTTTTAACTTTTGTTTCTCACTTTAAAAGAGTATTGGGGATAAGAGATACTGCAGCAGTCAAAGACCGCCGAACCGTAGCAAATCTCAGAGGAAAAAACTGTTGTAACGTGAACATCTTTTTTATCGTTTAAGACGTAGCACTTTTAAATTTATTGCAATGATCTCGTTTCTTAATTTTTTTTTAGTGTAAAGCTAAACGGTTTTTCGTGAATATCTTTGATTCTGTTTATAAGAACATGAATGATACATATGTATGGTGGTTTAAAAAAAAATATTAGAGGACATAATTTAGGAAGTTTTCCAGAGCGATCAACCATTTTGCGTAGTTACTGTAGTTTAAATTTATTTTTTTAAGGAGATAGCTAAATTTTTTTAACCCGAATTCAGTAAGGTGTATACTAGAATTGGATTGAAATTATAGATTTGTCAATCGGATTTAAGCCATAACCATAATAGAAGAATTAAGAAATGGTACATACGGTGCCGCAAGAAAAAAGTGAATAGTCGGGAAGTTTTGGTTTACTTTTGCTTCCGTGCTTATTTTATATTCCCACCTAGCTCAAAATTGCGCCTCAATTTCGAAATTACGTAACACACCTAAATTGAGATGATTTTGTTGAATTTGATATGCGTGGGTTCGAATCCTATATGATGGTGCATGTAGAAAGTTTTTATCATAAAATTGGATTAAAGCTCAGCACCACTACATAGTCAAACAACTGACATTCTAGTATGAATAGTACAATAAACAACAATAATAGATGATTTTGTTTGTTTTAAATTAAAAGAATAAGAGTAAATATATGTTTTTTTTTCTGGTTTATATAAGTTATGATTATTATTCTTTGGCATTACTAAGAATAACCACATTTTGTTCACCAGTAAAACTGGAATATTTGAAAGTCGAACGTAATTTGGGCCCTTAGGCCTTATTTTTTAAGGCGAGATTATTCCCGGTTTAGATTAAACTCGAGTTTAGGCTGATGAAAACACGTTTTTTCAGTCAGGTTGAGATCCGGAATTTAGTCAGAATTAAGTATGCTATTACACCATGATTCCAGAGCCATGACTCTTCTTTAAAACACGTTAGAACAAAAGAGAGAAAAATTCGAAACACCATCTTTTTCTCTTACTTAATTTGAAAAATATTCATGACTCCAGATCCAGAATCATGGCGTAATAGCACACTAACTAACCAATTTTTATTTATTCACCGGTAAATTTGGAAATTTATTAAACGAAATATTAATGTATTTAAACACGGACTTAAAAAAACTAATCAATGTCTACAAAGTCCAATAAATTAGCTTCATTGCTTCATAGTTTCATTAGTCAGATGACATTTTCTTTTAAAATTGCCTGATGTTTTCTTTTACAACCACGCTCAATAACGACAAAATAACTCATTCATATCTATAATGGAATGCTTTCTCCATCAGGTGTTTCAAGCGCGTATCTCTTTGTGTGTTCTTTTATATCATCATCACAATGTTTGTTTTGATATTTAAGTAAGTTTTCCCTTTTCATTGTTGTTTATTTCTTTCTAAACAGGTTTAATCAAAGTTTTTGACAAATTTTTAACATGATATATACAATTAGCAGGTAGAGTGAAATTCAATTTAATGTTGTTATATTAAAAAATGAAAGTGATATTAATCTTTTGATGGCTTTTATAATCTTAAGAACATACTATATATATTTATATTGTGCTGCAGATGATAAAACATGTCATCTGTCTTTTTTATGGTTTGTTAGTTAGTTCTATTATTGTGAGAAAAATATCCTTTACCTTAAATATCTGTGTCATTTTAAATAAAATGCTTGCATATTACTAAAAATTATTGAGCGATGAACTCATGTAACTTATCTCTATACCCTATTATTGTACACTTTGTACAGGGTTTTTGATTTGAAACTTCTTCGGTGATTTTGGATGGGCATCAAACCTTTGACAATTTTGCATGACATATTCAAAACTGAAAAAATATAAAATTCAAAAACTAGATCAATACCGTTAACAAGATAACTCGCTCTCAGATTTTCTCTTTATTATTTTTTTTATATTTGGTTCACTATGTCGTATGATTAATTTAGTTTATAATAATAATAACTTGAGCATTTTCGATTTTTCTTTTTACAATTTTTAAGTTGCAAACACAAAATTTATTGTGAATTATGATCATTCGTTATATTTTGTTTCACATATCGTATTCAAAAAAATCTCAACAAATCAATCAAAAATATTTTCCATTTGAAAATTTGATGCTATTAATATTTTTTGTTTTGATATAAATTTATTCTAATTATAATTGTTTTCTTTCAGATCTTCTGAATGTGATGTTGTTCGTGGAGAATGCACACAAACGTATGTCCCCTACTTATTCTTAGTCATTCCCCTCGGTCCAGTTACTCTGACTGGTCAAGATTATGTGCTGGTTGAAAGTGGATGTGTTTGCAAACCTAAGTACTCAACGGGAGCACCACAAGAACCAAATATGATACCATAGTTTTCTTAGGCTTTAAGCTTTATTTATTTATAAAATTTCAAAATTAAACAAGTCCATATATTTATGTATTTATATTAAAGAAAAAAAAAACATAAGACAACCAAATTTATGAACTGATTTCGATTCCAGTGCGCATTTCGTGAAATTTAAATGCAATTTTGTATGTCTCACTGTCACATTAGATATTTGTCATACAACCAGTCAATTAGACTGAAATTTACATACCATAAGTATAATTTATTTATGATTCAAAACAAGGAAATACATAACATATATGTCGGTACCGATACCACACCGAGTATAGCTGTTATGATACCATCAATGTAAAATAAGTAAGGACAATACGAAAAAAGTTAAAATTATATTATGTATATTAGATAAAAGCTGTTGTTATACGTATAACGAGTGAATAATACAAGAGCAAGCTGGAGGTAACTAGTAGCGCTAGCAAGAACTTTATAAGCATTCAAGTAGATGGTCAACACAATTTTTTAAATATATGCTTAAGTCTGTAAAATTTTGCTAAATAATACGAGCTCGTTCATGTATCAATCACTCGACCCTACGAAACGACAGCCTTTGAAAAACTTATTTATTGTTTAATATTCTTTATACAATTAAAAATTAAGGCAAAAATCATTTGTAATAAAATAAGCATGAAAACAAATGATAATTTTGTTTGAGATTAAGAAAATTATGTTGTTACTTCATAATATTTTAGTTCAAAATAAAAACTTTAAAACATTAATTTATCTACAGAAGTTTATTTCTTTTTGTTAATTTCTAGATGAGCATATATTTCCGCAAGGGTAAGTTGAATTTTACTGTGTGCTCATGCTCAAATTCACATTAATTTTCTCATCTTGTTTCGGAGCGTGAGCTCAAAATAACGAAAAGAAGTTCTTAAAGCAAATTAAGCTCGCTAGACGCTGAAACAAAATTATACAGCGCTCATTTTCATGTGTCAGTTCTTAGATCCAATCTCCCAAATTTGCGAAATTGCATCTTTCTTGTTGAGATTTTATCTTCTTCCCTTTTTTCTTTTAAATAAAACACCAAAAATGCAAAAAGATTTTGAAGGAAAGAGCAAATCCTTACTTAAAAGAAAAACGCTATTACAAACTATGAAAAAACGGAGACAAAAATGAGATGTCTTTTTTCTTCAGCTGTATTTTTTTTTAATTATCTATGACAAACTTCTTCTGTATATAGAGCATTGCTTTTTGGCGTCTGTTTAATGGTGCACCATCATAATTATAAAACGCATTGATTTACTTATCAGCAGTATTATTATTTTTTTTTTTTTTTTTAAAACGCTAACATTGTCCTCAAATAATTTTTGATTGCGTTATAACTTATAAGGTACCTACATTAACCTAATGGTCCTTATACCTCTGTACACTTAACGTTTAACGTTATATACTACTTCTAGTTATTCCTTGTGTATTGTTTCAAAGCTGGCTATACACGATTGACCCATTTGGCTCGGAGCCAGTTAGACCGTCCAAATAACTGCAATGCAAAAAAAGAGAACACCTACACATCTTTTTCATGCTGATATATTTGAATAATAATTAGTGTCAGTTGTTAAATCGTTGTTCACTTTTGAAACCACTGATTTCCAAAGCTTTGCCAAAATCGGGGGGTTAAAAATTTGAACAACGTTGAACCACTGTTGTACAACTGGCTCATATTGTATATAAATATTTTGCCATAACAAGTCAATCCATTTTGACTTACTGAAAAAATGTCTATTTGTATTTCCTTTTGAACAGTCAATTTGGTCTTGGGCTCAATGAATTTTGAACTTACCCAAAATCCAAACGATTCGTGTCTAGCATCTCAATCACCCCTCACCACAGGGTTTCCACGTAAGGAACCTACTCTGTATATTTCGTTCTTCCCTTTGAGCCTGTTTAGACTGGGAAATTTGAGACCGGACTCACGAGAGTTCGTAGGAGAGAGGGGTTAGGAGTGAGTACTCTCGTGAGGCAGCTTCAATTTATAAACATCAAAATCGTAAGTACTGTTCCAATTCCAAATTAAATTTTTTCTCACTTTGTTTATTATCTGCTCGACTGCCGATGTGTTAACATCGCAGTATTTTCATAATTAAGATAAATGCAGAATGATAGAAAATGAATTCTTGGAAAAGGAAACAAACAGAAGCATTAATAATAATTTATGGATGTTAATTTCTTTTATAAAATGCGAAAAATTCGCGTTGTACAACTGTCTCACTTCACAAAAATTCCACCCGCTCAAAGTAAAGCGATCTCAAAACAAGTTGTGTGTAATCATGAGAAAACTCACCACGCCAGACTCAAATTTCCCAGTCTAAACACGTTTTTTGTGTTTTTCATTTTTTTAAAATGGCGACAATTTAAATATTTGTTTGAATCTACCAGCACGTCGCTGACTAGAAAATGTATGCAGACTACATATTTCTTCCTTCCATACCAAATTAAATATTTGTTTGAATCTACCAGCACGTCGCTGACTAGAAAATGTGTACAGACTACATATTTCTTCCTTCCATACTGTGTATTCCTCCACTACTTACAAGAAGTAACAATATTTTGACAAACACACTACAAAGAGAGAGCAACACAAAAGAGAACGTCAAGCGTTCTTCACTCAATCTTTATAAAATATTTGTTTCTTCCCCCCACATACGTCTCTTTAAGTTACCCGTCTCACCATCACTAAACATAGACAAAACATGATTTTCTACACGTGGAAACATCATCAACTCAAATTTCCAAGTCTAAAAAGACTCTGAGTTCTTCAAGTGGAAACAGGTTCAAATACAACGATGTTATCAGACAATTAAAAATAAATAAAGCTTCCAACTCGAACATTTAGGTGGCGCTCTCTACGTTAGAAACAACTAATCGAAACCCTGTCGATTTTCTTCGTCAAACTGTTTGTCGCGTCTCCATTTTGCACTAAAACGCAGACCGCATGAAATAAATTGTAGTGTTGAAAAACTTGCTGCAAATATTTATATTTTAATATTTGCCACTAAAAAATACAAAAAACATAAAATACAATAGTTATTGTATAATAATAAACATTAGTTAATAAAATGTATTGCGTATAATATAGTGAACAAAAGTTTCTGAATAGACATTACAGTGGTGAAAGCTTGCGAAAAACCGATAAGAGGATTCGTCAAGAAAAAAAGACGGTGTTAATTTTTTTTTCTAATTTTTTTTTCCGAGATCCAAAATTCTAGAAAAAGCAGAATCATATATTTCGGCACAAAAATGGAGGATTAGTACTGGATAAATAATATTTGTTTTATACTAATTCAACTGCTGAAACTCCGGCCAGCAGAAATTTATATTTTACACTCTCGTGGGAACTGAAAGTTTATACATTCGATTGCAATGATGTTCACGGTAAGATAAATTGGTTTAAAAATAAAAGTACCGGCAAAAATATGCTTAAATTAGTTTTAAAATATTTAAATAACTTTACTTTTTGAGTATGATTGAATATTAAGTGCGCATGATTTTTCAGATACGTATTTAAATGGTGGATATCTTACCTGTGAGTCTGATGTTTCTTTTATTATTTATTTTTTATTTCAAATATAAAATTAAAAAAAGAAAAAAAAAATTAGCCCCGTATCTTTCTTGTTTTGTGACGTCTGTTGTATGTTTTTTGCGCGCATTATTTTCCATTATAATGAAATTAAATGATAGGTAAAAATAAAAATATGATGAAAAGGTTGGGTAAAATGTTTCCCCTATTTCTTTGCGTATGAAACCTTTTATTTTAAAGTCAAGAATATGTATGTACAACAAAACGTACCTATTTATTCTGCGTCGTCCACATGGCACTTTTTGGTAACCTATTTATTTACATGGAGTATGAATATTGATTTGTTTTCTATTTACTCCACATTAAACAAAGACGAATAGATTCGACAGTTAAATGTTTACTATGTGTAAAAAAAAGATAATAATCAATAATCCACATGCACCTGTCACAACAATTTACCTACATAAAATATTCTCTCTATAAGTAAGGGGAATGAGGACAAAATCAATAAATTCGTTGTCATTGCATCATAGGGTGATTGATAAAGGCAGTAAAATTAAACTCCGTATAGTCTTAAAATAAAAGTGAAAACCATTAGCTATGGGGGACATCCAGAAATTCAATTCACAATATGTACCTACGTAATGAAAGAAATATGAGAGAAAAGTACTTTATCTTGCCAAACTTAATGCGAACAAGTACAAATCTTATGTAGGTAGGAGCTCCGTCGGCGTCGGTCGTAGCGAAGCCGGCTTTCTCTCGAATCTGTTAATATCTGTTATTGGACACTGGAATAGTTCTTCGATTATATCAAAAAACTGTTTTCCCAAAGAGAACTAGCTCGGTTTTAGCATCGACGAATTTCCCTGTTCTCAAATTTATTAGGTCGTAGACTTTTTACCAGCCAAAATGCACAATAGAATTGAAATTAATCTTCTTGGGGTATTACAAAGGCTCAGTTTTTAGTTCGAAATAATTATGACCGGAATAGATTAACTTTGAGTAAACACTTAAACTTCATTCAGTTTAAAATGCGCCGTTAACTCAGAGTAAGCTCACCCTAATTAATAAGTTAACGTAAGTTGGGATTTCAAATTGACTGAAAAGCAAGAGAAAATACGCATACCTATTTTGCTAAAGTGTTTTTAATAAATAAATAAGAACCATTGTATATAAATTTCTATAGTACAACCATGGAGCAGCGCCATCTAAAGAAAGTTGTTAACTGCACATTTGGAGGTTCTTACATTTACTAAGTGTCTATTCTGTTACCCTTACAATAATCGTCTACGAAACAAATTAATAATATATAATGTATTTTATTGGCTCTAAAATCCATATTTCCTTGACAAGAGTCGTAAACAAAACAAAAATAATATATGTTTACGACTGTTGTCAGGGTTACAGAATAGACAACTATTAAATGGACTAACCTAAAAATGTGTTTATCACAAGTTTCTCAAGATGGCCAGGCGGTGATTATTCAGCATGAAAATACTATTTCTGCTCAGAGTATGTATACTCTATATGCTCACACTCAAGGTCTACTCAGTGCTCTGAGTAGACTAACTCGTTGTTCTTTCTTAGAATGCATGTACAGGGATTTGGTTTGCCCACAAAAAAGCTTTACTAGACCACAAAAAGTCTTTAAAAGGATTTTTAGTGATTAAATTTCTATTAAAAAATATTTTTATTTTGAGTACCTACTTACTTGAATCGCGAATCGAATTTTGACTTGCACTTGAAAAGTAGGTACTTAAAATGTACTTGTACTTGAAAATGTACTGGGCAGTATCACAGTACCCTACCCAGTAAAAATACTTAAAAGGAAGTACTTATAAAGGGTTTTTTAATAGGGACGCTACAACGCCATATTTCTTGCCGCTCTTTTGACATTTGTCTTCAGTAAGGTTTGCCATTTCATAATGAAACGAGTCGAAATTATTAAAATTTACTACCGAAATTCAGAGTCAGTGGCCCCAACGTTAAGAGCGCTACGTCCAATTTATGATGAGGTTCATTTCTGGCTGAATGGCTTCGTCAATAAACAAAATATGCGGTATTGGTCAGCCAGCAATCCACACGTACTCCATGAGTCATCATTGCACCCCGAAAAATTACGGTTTGGTGTGGTTTATGGGCCGGCGGCGTCATTCCGTGATGATCAAGACCGACACGTTACTGTGAATGGGGATCGCTACCGTTCAATGGTAACCAAATATTTTTGGCCCCAATTGGATGATATGGACTTGGAGGACATGTGGTTCCAACAGGGCCGCACCACAAGCCACACAGCGAATGTCATAATCAATTTATTGGAAACCAAGTTTGGAGAACGTGTTATCTCACGAAATGGTCCAGTCGTTTGGCCGCTTCGGTCGTGCGATTTGGCGCTGTTAGACTATTTCCTGTGGGACTACGTCAAGTCTATGGTCTATGCCAACAAGCCAGCGACGATTGATGAACTTCGTTCGAATATCGAACGTGAAATTGCAGCAGTATCGGCCAATTTTGCTTGAAAACCGTCGAAAATTGGGTTCAGCGTCTGGAATTTTGCAAGCGTGCCCGTGGTGGCCATGCAAAAGAAATCGAGTTCCATACATAATGGCATCGAACGTTCTTTCACAGAAATAAAGAATTTCTTTGATATCCAAAACCGTTTTTGTTTCATTTAAAAAACGCTCTTACGCGCTCTTATTCAAAAACCCGATGCTTTTCAAGTACTTTTTACTTCTTTATTCAACTACAAGTATAAGGTAATGGGTACTATTTACACAG
This sequence comes from Baccha elongata, assembly GCA_951217065.1. Taxonomy (NCBI): domain Eukaryota; kingdom Metazoa; phylum Arthropoda; class Insecta; order Diptera; family Syrphidae; genus Baccha; species Baccha elongata. The sequence continues at coordinate 176,443,634 of OX578272.1, forward strand.
TACTGCAGAACAAATGTTAATATGTACTTTACAACTCAGTTAAAACACCAATAAACTGACAAAACCATTTTTACACAAGTCGCATGTATTTTTGTAATACGTCCCAGAAAAGTAGAATGCAGATCCTTCAAAACAAAGCAATGCGCATAATATTAAAACGTGACCACTATTCTAGTGTAATAGACATGCATGAATCTCTAAACTAGTTCAATATAAATTATAGACTTTATATATTAACCATGACTTTTATATATAAAATAAAAAACAACATGTGCCCAACTGCACTTAGGTATTCTCTAACTGAACAAACATCAACGAACCAAAATGCAATATGATGACTACAAAAGGACAATCATCCATGTATTTAAATTTGTATTTAATTTGATACAAAACTAATTTATAATATGTTACCAAAACAATTATATATCATCAAATAGCAAAATAAAACTTAATAAAATATTACTTGCCCCCTATACCTACCTCACTGTTTATACGTAACGTTGCCATAATCTTTTTGGTGAAATACAGGAAAAAAGGCGATATGTCATAAGAATTTTTACTTGCTATTATTGTTCAATAAAAAAAAGTTTTGAGGTAACAATTAAACATGACATTACGATTATAGAGAAGACGAAAAAAGTAGGTCCGACAATTCTGTCTGTCTGTCTGTATCAAAACCTAGAGCCTAATCGGTTGGATCGATTTTCTTCAAACTTGGTAAAAAGTATTCTTTGAGTGCCCGGATGTTTTTTTTTTTTTTTTATATTTTTCCTATGTCTTGAAATAGCGGTACCTACCTACCATATAAGCGTTACCGATAATTTAACTTTTCTCGAAAAAAATACCATCGATTTTGATAAAATTTTATGTGATATATAAGTCATTTATTGTCGATGGTGATGTCTTTTTTCGATTTTTTTTCCGGAGAACTTATTAAGGGTGCCTGCCCTAGAACAGTACTTTTTTGATACCGATTATGTCTTAACCGATTTTGACGAAATTTGATATATGTACATATAGGGGTTGATTAATACTGCATTAAAAAATTTTGAAAAAAAGTATTTTTCAAAAGGTTTTTTTAATTCTATTTTTTTCCATAAAAATTCGATCAATTAAAAAAAAAATATGTTCGTGCTTTGTTGTTGACGGTGACAAGTTGACGAATTTCTCAGTCGTTTACTCGAAGGTTACTTGCCACAAAAGCAAGTTTGTGCGACCCAGTCGTGACCTTAATTTTTAAATACAAAGGTTTTTTAAGAATATGTTTATATTTTAAATTTTTGTTCCGGCGAACTTCGCTCCTCAAAGATTTTCTATTTTCGGCTCGTAGTGTGTTTACCTGGCTTAGGGGCTAGCTATCATTGAAATACGAATCAGTGAAACGGTGGATTTTTGTTTGAGAAATCGGTTATAGCATTCATTGAAAACATTACAGAAAGAATTATTGCCAACCTAGTCCACAAAATGCATCAACCAAAACAAAATAAAAGGCACGACCGGGTCGGACAAACTTGTTCTTGTGTAGGATTACTAACCCTTGGCGTAGGATAAATACTAAGCAAGAAACTATAGTAAATAATCGGAAGTAAAAATAGTTTCTATAGCGTTTTTATGGCAGGTACCATTAATAAGGTGATTTTGAAACAAAAAATTCTAACGAAAAACTTCCTAATTGGCAAAAAATCAGTCACAAAATCTTATCAAAATCGATCGAATTTTTTTTGAGAAAAATCAGATTTTCTATAGAATTTATATGGCAGGTACAGTTTATAAGGTGATTTTGAAAAAAAGATTCTAACGAAAAATTCTGTCATTGGCAACAAATCAGTCACACAAAATTTTATGAAAATCGTTCGTATTTTTTTTTTGAGAAAAATTGGATTTTCTGTAGCGTTTATATGACAGGTACCGTAAATATGGTGATTTTGAAAATAAATTTCTGATGAAAAACTTCATTATTGGAAAAAAATCAGTCACACTAAATTTTATCAAAATCGATCGTATATTTTACGAGAAAAAATGGATTGTCTTTAAGGCTTATTTGCCAGGTACCGTTAATATGTAAACTTATTATGAAAAAATGAAAAACACAACCTTTGGCTACAAATCCATTGTGCGAAATTTTATAAAAATCGATCGTGTTTTTTACGAGAAAAATGGAATTATCTGTTACGTTTATCTGGCAGGTACTGTTATTGTCAGACCTAGGATACAAATAAAAAATACGCCTGGGCATATTACTCTAAAAGTACAGAGTACCAAGTTTGAAGAATATAAGCCCAACCGTTTAGGCTGTAGTTGTCGTTACATCCAGACTGACAGACGGACAGACAGACAGAATTGTGGGACCTACTTTGTGTTCTCTATAATCGTAATGTCATGTTTGATTGTTATCTCAAAACTTTTTTCTTTACGAATACAAAACTTGCCTTATAGTACCTATAATCGCAAGTAAAAACACGTACAAACAATATTACTTTCAATAATTTATTAAATATTAACAAAAAACTTTTATTTGTTTTTCGCTTTATGGAACTAAAGTCAGCTGTTCATTGAAATCAATTTTCATCACTGAAAACACAAAATTGTTTATATTTAATTATAATTCATAAGCTTCATTTTAATACCAATTAACAGCAAATTTGTTTGATAATTTGTCTAAAAAATGAAAAAGAAAACTTTTAATGATGAGTTTCAATGATAGCTATAACTGGATTATAATTTTTAAAACATTTCCTTTTCTTTCCCCAGTGAATAATTTCCAAGCTACTCATTTTAGTTTTTGTTTTAGATTCCAAGATGAATCTTGTGGGTAATCCGCTTCATATTCAAGAGGCGTTTCGCCATATGCTTTTATACAAAAAATTAAGCTTAATGTACAAATTAAATAAGAAACGGATACTTTAATATTTGACAGTTAAAAGCGTTTTAGAATTTTTCGGAAACGAAATATACGTAGAACACAAAAAATTGAGAGTTGTGTGAAAGTTAAAATCGATTTGACTTCGATTTCATTGAAATGTAGACCATGCAATCGATTTTAGCAGTCAAACCAGGGAGACATTAGAATCCTTAATAATCACCATTTCCTTGTAGTAAATGAATTCGATGGATAAATGATAAACATCATTTCATCGGTTTGTAATTGGAACTTTTTACTTGCTCAATAGGGCAAGAAAAAAACAAGATATTCCTGCGGAATACAGGATAATAATATAAAATTAAAACAAGTATCAAACAAAAAAAAAATCGTCTCCTTGATCACAAGCCATTCAAATACAATATTCACCCTTAGTTTATTAGTTTATTTATTTATTTTTCATATCATGGGACTAAGTTCCGCAATTGATTTATTGTCGGAGGCTATCGGAACATTAACAAAGCTCACAATCACCATGCATCGTATGAATTCACTGCCGGTTAATATGATTTTGACATTTTCGACGAATACTTTGATTTTTTTCTGAGGCAGTCCGATTAATCAGTTCGAACGGTTGCCATGATATAAAATTCGTACATTTCGGAGAAATTTTTTATCCGATCGGTTTCGATGATAGCGCTGATTAGCTCAGAAAAATTAAATTTGACCGTGAGATAAAGCTTTTATAGAAATCTTGCATTTCTATTCACAAGACTAATTTAGAGCATTTGTTTACGTAGTCAAAATGTTTTCAACTTCACTTGTTCTTTAGAAGTTTGCATCCTTTGTAAAGGTCTGTTTACAACAGAAAGCTAGTAATTGCATTACATGTAAACAAAAACTATGACTGTAGTCAGTGATAGGTTTGGCTGAATCCAAAAAACATGCTAGCTTGACAAAATTGCAACATAAGTATGGGTGTTTTCAAAAACTTCAGACTAACTAAGATCTGCAATAACAAAAACTAATAAAAAAAACTTTAAACAAAAAGAAAGTGGTTTGTTTTTTATTAGTAAGTATTAAAAAATAATAAGAAACAAAATGTTAACCTTCTCAAAATAAGTGTTTTTAGCAATATTTTGATTGCAGAACTTAGTTAGTCTAACGTTTATGAACACACCCTATCCCTTGGTTTCCTTGCACACCAAAAATCTATTATTATCAATAAGACTCAATATTTTTTTTGCAGTTTATGTTTTATTGTCTTCTCCCTTTTTTATAAATATAGGTCATTCACAACTAATGATTGGTATGTCTTCCTGAATAGCTTTGAAGCATTAAATTCTTTGTATAGATAGACTCGGAGATGTTTTTCCGCCGAATTTACGATTGATCTATGAAAATTGTTTAATTTCGAACTAAAAGAACGGAGCCGTCTTTGAAAGACTTGTTTTCTTAATATGTTAATTTTTGGTGACCTCTTTAATGTTATGCAAATAAAATTGTGTTTGAACAGGCAAAAGATGTTAATTGGTTAGCAAAGTTTTGAGAATGAAAACGCTCATCCTCAGGACTTTATTTTAAAATAATAAGCATCGTCAATAATGTTATTTATAACAAATCTATCTATTTAAAATTTAACTTACAATTTAAGTTAAGAAACTTATAGTTCATTTACGAAAAGATTTGCTCTTTCCTTCAAAAGATTTGATCTTTTTGCAATTTTGTTGTTTCATTTAAATAAAAAGAGGGGAAAAAGAGCAAATCTCAACAAGAAAGAAGAGTGATGACACATGAAAACATTTTAATGTTGCTTGCGCGTTCTTGTTTATTCTAAAACTATTGAATAGCTTTATATTGTTTTACCTTTTTGAACGGCCGTATAGGTATTATTATTGCACTCAAATTCATAATATTTTTCATAAATTTTACAATTTTTTTACGAATTTGTTCAAATGTTCAAGTAAACAAACAATGGTAATGAATAATGATACTTGTAAATAAGAGTGTTAAATATAAATGACGGCTTATTATTTCTTTAAGCATACAAAAAACAAAGCTATCCTAGTGATTGTATACTGATTGTTTGGAACGCAGGCATATTATTCACACAGCCTATGCGTGTTTAATCTCCGTCTTCACACTATGAAAAAAGCAGCCCAACATGTTTCATTTAAAAGAGCACTTCTTGATTTTGAGGGCAAATCTTCGAGATTTAAATGAAAAACGCTATTAGTTTCCACAAACACAAATGTGTACAGAAAAAAAGTTTAAAAACATACAAACAATATTTATCAATATAAATAAATAATTACATTTAGTGCAATATGTATTAAATTAACTTTTTTTTAATTTTATAATTAATTTCTTACCCCCAGTTTCACAGTCAGAGTTTAAACTAAAATTTTGGTTTAAACTACAGAATTTACAGTCACTGAACTACAGTTTAAGGTTAAACGATCACTGTGAAACTGAGGGTTATTGTGTTATGTGTGGTTTTTCAGCTTTTTGGAAACTAAGTTTATTAACTTAAATTGTAAGTTAAATTTTAAATTGTTACATTTGTTATAAATAACATTTTTGACAATGCTTATTCTTTTACAATAAAGGCCTATTCACGCTCGAAACGTTGCTAACCATTTATTCTCTTTTGTTTTAATGATCAGCCTGCGCAAACACAATATGATTCGCAGGACTTATTGAATTGTTCTAAGTCTTGGATATTCTTAATTAATTTTTAATAGAATCAGATGTCATTTAATGTTTGTATAATAAAGATTCAAAGGGTAAGTAAGCAACCATTAGGACATTTACTGATCTCAAGAACCTTACTTTTTGTTATTGAATGTTATATGAAAAAAAAAAAAACATAACTTTATAAACTTTTGTATTAATGTTTCAGAGAGTGTTCTGTTTGGCTGTTTAAATAAAACAGTCCGATATATACACTTAACTTAAATATTTAACATTTTTAATGATATAGGTACTCATTGTGTATTTAAAACAATACACAATAGTCAAGTAGGAAGTCAAATCACCTATCACTAAAGAATCTGCACTAAGGACAAAGATATTGATTATACTCGTTCCCAAATAATCAATATTAACACTAAGCCGATTAAACAAACACAAACAAAAAAACAACAAAAGGATAAAAACATAACGCCTCAGTTGGTCAAATCAACACGAACAAATATAACGCCTCAGTTAGCTAAATCAACAAGGACACACATAACGCCTCAATTAGACATAATCAACAAGAAAAAACATAACGCCTCAGTTAGACAAATCAACAAGGAAAATCATAACTACTCAGTTAGATAAATCAACAAGGAAAAACATAACGCCTCAGTTAATCAAATCAACAAGGAAACCGAGTTTATTTGAAAACAACATAATCTTACTAAACACAAAAAGCAACAATCACAAATCAAGTTTATGATGCAATTTGGATATTCAAGAAATAATACAAAGCTTGTAAAATATTTAGCTGCAATTCAAAAAGACACCATTAAATGCACCAGGAAAAATTAATTTCATCTAATTGCTGAGTAAAATAAAACTTATTTCATTATTTTATCAAACTACCAATTAATTATTTATTCACTATCGAAATATGACGTTTGGAAACTTAAATCCTAAGTAAAGTCGTATTGAAATTTCTTTATGTATGCTAAATAAGAAAAAGACCATATTGAGTTATTCCTGTTATCAAGAACTCAAATATGAAAAATTATATTCTGTAAAATTTCAATTTATATTTTATGAAAAATACTCTTATAAAATTCAAAGAAATTACAACGAAAATATGTAAATTTTCATATATGTGTTATAAATAATAAAGATTTTATTTTATAAAATGTGGTCTGCGGTCAAAAAATCTATTCATCTTTGCGAATGTGATGATTGTAACTGATCATTCTATATTGTAATGTTTATATTGTTTATATCTATGGTTGAAATGCATCAGGGAAACATAATTCTTGTAAAATCAATTGATTAATAAACTTTTTGTAATTAAAAACGTTGTTGATGTTCTAAGAAAAATAAACATATAATAATTGAAAAAGAAGCGAACAAATAAATTAGTTGAATGAAAAAATGCGCACTTCTAATACTTATACGTTCCCCTATGCGTTCCATTGATAACGATTACTATTTCAACCTGAAATTTTCTTAAAAACTGCTGGTGGTTTTGGCATAAACTGTTTTGAGAGAAAAACCTTCATTTCGTATTTCTAATCGTGATCAAAACATTATATTGTCTTCATTTATTCATGTTATGTTTTTCTCTGTAAAAAGTCTGAATGCGACATATTTTTAGTATCGGTAAAGTCATCTAGTTAAAGAACAGCAACATTTGTTATCATTAATAATAAAAAAGAAAACACATGTGCCGATAGTAATCCTTGCTTTTTTGAAGTGTGCCAATATGGATTGAAATAATATTTAATTAAAATGTCTGTATTAAATGATAATTTGAATCCGATCAAAAATAAAATAATGTAATGTACAATTTGAAACTAAAATTTATAAAGCATTACTTAAAAAAGAATTTCTTTTGTGTGAAATCTTATTAAAATGTTATAAAAGTAGATTTTTACTATAAAATAAAAAAGAAAACCTTGGATAGTTAAGTTTAAAAAGGATATGCAAAATGTATTGTCTAAAAAACTTCAAATCATAATGCATCAAACCATAATTGAAAAACCAGCTTATACACAGAAATGTATATATGTATTGAGTATATAATTTTAAGAAAATACTGTTATTATTTATTTAAATTAATTAAAAAACAAAAAAAAAAATAAAAAAAAATATAAAACAGCAGCTAAAATTTGTATAAAACTGAATTCACGCTATGAGGATATTTTTGATAGGTTTACTTTTTAATTATTGACTGTATAATTTTAAGTTTGTTAAAAATTTTTGATTATTGCTTAATAAAGCGAAATTAGATTATAAATAAAAAGGACGAGTTATATGTTTTAACTGTAAACCCACACATTAACAGCTTTTAACACCCTTAAATAACCAATTCGGTTATTTAAAGAAAAGGTCATAATTAGATTTTCCCTCGAAATATTTGGAAGCAGGACATGCGATTATAATTATTTACAGAATTCCTGAAGAGCACTTATATTCGTTATTTAAGAGCATTAGATTAGATTTAGTTCTATTTAAATCATTTTTTGATAGATTTTGCAGAACACTATTTGAGTGATTTCTTTTTCGTCCACTCATGTTTCATATTAATCTGCTTTTGTGAAATATTGGCCTGTCTGCAATCGTTTTGTCTGATTTTATTCATTGGTTAAGGGAATGCTGATATTTAAATTTTACTAAAACGTGCATTGTCATTATATGAGCAATTTAATTTTTCTGGCTTTTAGTAAAATTACCATTGACATACGGGTGGTAAACTCTTCTTTATGATTAAATCAGAAGTTTTCTGAAAATCTGAAATATCTTCTATCCTACAAATCAAATAGATTCGAGTAACAAAATAGGTATCATAGTTATTCGATATATCTACCTAAAATATTTCAATCTTTTAAGATATTAAACTCATATCATCCAACAAGAGGTGTCATTATATAAACATGAAACGCGAATTACTAATGGTCGCGCATTTTGACATTTTATTCACATAAGAGGTCGCCAACAACTGCGAATTGTTAATACACAAACAGATAAATTTGAGGCTAGACTCCTGCGAATTCTTTATTCGCCAATGTGTATTACGCGTCCCGATGTTATGGATTACGAATTCACGTTTGACAATTCGCTAAATGATATTATTGGTCGCGTAGAAAATATAAAAATGGTTATTTATCTAATTTAAACTGATTTTAGTAGTGTTTTGATCATTAATTAACTTTACCAATTAGTGAAAATAAAATAAATCGCTATTTGATTCCGAAATTGCTTTAAAACACTTGGCAGTTCGCAGCTTATGTGCAAGGCACTTTAAGCATGTTATTTGGGTGGGTAATTTATTGAATAATTTATTGAAAAGTCCCCTCCCAGAGAGAATATTTCTTTTCACAAAATCAATGCGGCCTTTGACTCCATTAAATTTAATAATGGATCCGAACACCATTTTAGGTACTTTATCCCAAGTGTAAATTTAATTTTAATTAAAGTCGAGACTTAATTATCCGGGACAATCTATGAACCAGATATTTTCTTGAAAAAATATTTTTATTTTTTAACTCTATTTACCGGCTTTCACTCTAATATCCGAAAAAGAAAAAAAATATTATAATATAATAATATTAAAACGGACTTTACGTGTAGTACAACTATCGGGTTGTGTTCTTGATTTTTTGTGGTTGATTTTATTCAGTTTTTGTGGAAAATTCGAGTGAAAAGTGAAAAATCTCTTAACCGTATTTTTAATTATCCGTGATGAGCTTAATTCCGACCATCCCGGATATTCGAGTCTCGATTGATATTCAATCTTTATATGCGTGACATTTAACATTTTTGAAATCAAATAAGTAAAAATAAGAGGGACGGCCAAAGTACTTTTTCTATTTTCAAGCAATAATTCTCATGAAATAATTGAATTGATGAAATAATTTTTCATAAATAAAATTTAAATAAAAAAAAAACCGATATGTCATATAACTGTTTAAACTATTTTCTTGTTAAGTGACGACTTAAGATTAAACCAAAATATAGTAAATTACATAAATAGTATATAAATTCGAAATTTACAGAACCGTTTAATGGCACGGAACTAAAAATGACACTTCTTTTTGGATGACGCTGTATTTTTTATTCTATTCTATTATACAATCAATTCAAAGAAAAATTGTATTTTTTCCATTATTTTGTCATTATGTACAAAAATGTATCTAAAAAACAAACGTAACCTACTAGGATCTATAGTTTTTTTTTAAATTCAGCTTGGAATTGATTCAACAAGTTTCTGAATAAAAAGATTTTAATCGCGTTTAAGTCCAACCATATATCCTTCAAACACTTGGTGATCATTTTGCTATCGTGGCATGAAGATTTTTATGTTGCAACACGAAAGAGCTTTCAACAAGAATAACTCCAGAAGTAAATAAAACTTATTTAGCATCATACTATGTTAAAAAACTACTGATTTTTAACCTAGTATGATGCTAAATCATTAAAAGCCCCTAAATATTTATTATGATTTGAAACTGCAGAACATTACTTAGAATGCTTTTAAATTAAGCAACTTCTGCGTTGCGACTTCGTCGATTTTCTTTTGTGTTGCTTCCGAGTTTCAGCAGCACCCGTCTACAAACGACGAAGATGGAATAAAACAAATAGGCAACATAATGAAAAACACAAAGAGTACAGACTGATAATGTGTACAACACGAGGTACCCGAGCGATTTCGTCTTCCCCGGCCATCACATACGTTTTTCAACCAAAAGCTGAAATGAACGAGTAAAACCTAACAAGTTGCACGCAGGAGTTGCTTAATTTAAAAGCAGTCTTAGCTCGGCTCATGGTCTGCAAAGCTGCGGCGCAAAAAAAATTAGTCTCACAGATTACCCGTTACAAAAGATCTTTGTAGAAGAAAAAACTTTGACTAAAATGGACAGCTTGTTGGATTTTAGGTAGAGGGAATCGCTCAGAGAAAAGTGAAACAATGAAAACTTTGAACAACAAAGTTGACCAATTTTACTCTAATTACAAAATATCAATGCGATATAGGTTAACTGGCCCCGATTAGGGAATACGAAGCGAGTCGTTTTCAATTCGATATCTGCTTTTTGACCAACCTAGAGTTGTTTTAATTATTTAATTAAAAAACGAAAGAGATAAAATCAAAAATAGTTTGTCATACAAAAATTTATTTTCGCCTCTTAAAACGACACGCTTCGTATTCCCGAATCGGTGGCCTGGAGATTTTCCTTTAGTTTTCCTTTTTTTCATTTTAGAAAATATTGTGTGTGTAAGTTACAAGTTAATTATTATTAGTGCTCTAAAGGTATCTGAAATCATAAATAGACTCTAACTGTGTACTTCACTTCAATATACAACGTCAACTGGGAAACGCTTGTATTCATTTTCTTTTGAAAACTAATAATGCCATAGAATTGATAAATTTTCTATAAACTGCTTAGTGTTCTCCATCTTCAAAGAGTGTTATACAAACTCGAGTAGGTATTGTGGAAAAGAGGTACATACTTAATTTAATTTGTTTTTCCAAAAATGGTAGCCAAAATGTTGCTGCTTATGTTACAACATGGACGTTAGCAATATGGAAACAACAAAACTATTTAGAAGAACATTTAAATAAATCAACTGGATATCATCAACTCAGCACCGAAGTATTAACAACATTCCCATCAACATTTTCATCACATCAGTGTGGTCTTCCAACAATCGATCATGGAAATATACTCCTCACAAAATGAAAACACAAAACTAAGATTGAAACACCATGCCTTTCCCAATTAAAAATTATACAACTTTTCAACGCGGAGGTATTTAAATAAAACCCAATTCCAAAGGATCTACCTAGGTAATATGGTATAAACTTCATCTATAACAAAGGGTAAAATTTAAATGCATGCTACTCAAAGAGTTAAATTATTTTATTATATTTTTATTGCTGGTTTTTTATATACGCTTTATATATCTTCGTTTGTATTAATGTTTTTTTTTTTTTCTTTTCTTTTTTTAATAATTTCAATTTTAGGGAACGAATCAGCAGCAGGATACGCGGTTCAGCGATAAGGAAAAGAAACTAATGAAACAAATGAAATTTGGAGATTGCCTGAGCAAACGGGTGGATATGTCCAAAGTGAAATTGGATGTCCTTCGCCCATGGATAAGTAAAAAAATCACCGACATTCTTCACATGGAAGATGATGTTGTTGTTGAATTTGTATACAATCAATTGGAAGAGGAAAGATTCCCATGTCCAAAGAAAATGCAAATCAATATGACTGGATTTCTTAATGGGCGTAACGCAAGACAGTTTATGGAAGAATTATGGGCGTTGCTTCTTTCGGCTCAAGAAAGTGAAAGCGGAATACCTACAGAATTTATAAATCAGAAAAAAGAAGAAATTCTTAAGCGTGAGGAAGAAATGCATGCTAATTCGGCCTCGAAACGCGATCGTTCGGGAGAAAGGGATCGTGATTTTAGCGAAAATCGAAGACGAGAGCGTTCGAATGAGCTGGCTACATTGTTGCCGCATAATCACAGTACGATTGAACAGGTTAGGTCACACTTGAAAGGTAAATCTAGATCTAAATCGCCTAAAGCAAATAATCTAGGAAGTAGTTCTAAAGATGCTACTGCAGATTCAAGTAATGCAAAGGTATCTTCATCTACCACTACTCCAGCAGTAAGAGATCGCTCTAAGTCACCGACAAGAGATCGAGGACGATCTCCGCGTCCAAAGTCAAGGAATAGATCGCCAAAAAAATCATCCAGAGAAAGGTCTGCGAGACGTTGGGACTCATCTAGGGATAGAAGGCGTTCTAGATCACGCCGTAGATCACCTGATAGAAGGCGTCGCAGTCGCTCAAGAGATCGTAAACCAATGCAACGAGGTAAGTCTCCCAGTCGTAGGCGCTCTCGTTCAGCATCGAGACCCAAGAGAGCTGGCTCGCGAACTGACTATCGCGCACCGGAAAGGAAGAGTAGGTCAAAATCTCCTGTTAAAAGAAAAGAAGTCTCAGCTTCTCCAAAACCCGCTGATGTTTCTCTCAATGGGCACGATGCTGACGGATCAAAGAAATTAACTAAAGTGCAAGCTAAATTATTAGATTTAGCGAGTGCACCTAAACGTGACGGCAAAAGCCGTTCGAGAAGCTCCCATTCGCATTCGTCAGCTAACTCTAGAAATCGTAAGCCTGATTTAAAGAAAAGACGCTCCAGATCTAGGTAAATTAAAAAAAAAAAAGAATTTATTAGTAAAAAATTAAGTTTAAATAATTTGTTTTGTTCTTTAGGTCTGTGGTTAAAAAGGGGAAGTCACGTTCGTCAAGTTCCTCGTCATCATCGACTGCTTCATCGGTTGGGCGAAAGAAACCCCGACGATCTCGTTCGGAAACAAGTTTATCACTGTCACCAGCAAATGGAAAAGATGATTTTGAAATTCGTAAAAATGAGAATAGCGTTCAGAAGAAGCGGCAATACAGGAATAATAGGGAATCATCATCAAGCAGCTCATTGGATAAAGCTGCACCAAGAAGACCGGGAATGGGACGTTTTGATCAAGGGCGAAGGTCCCCACGAGGTCGTAGTCCACCTCGGGGAGGAGGAGCCGGAGGTCGGAATCGCTCGCGATCCCCGATGCGGCAACGCTCACGTTCCCGCAGACGATCTCGCTCACGTATACGATCCAGATCAAGAAACCGTTCCAGATCACCAATGAGGCGTTCAAGATCTCCAAGAAGGTAAGATTCATCCATACTATGATTTGAACATTTTTTTTTTGTTATTGATTGATGCTTACATTATTATTTTTTCTATTTGCAGATTTATGAACCGACGTCGTTCACCAAACTTCCGTGGTCGTGGCGGCGCAGGAGGTGGTCGAGGTCGTGGTTTTAACCGTCGTCGTAGCATGAGTCGTGACCGTATGCGTCGCAATATGTCACCACGTCGATCTCCACGAAGATCACCATTCGATCGCCGATCCCCAATGAGACGACAATCTCGAGATCGCAAATTCTCACCAATGCGTGATCGAAGATCTTCACCGTTCCGTGATAGAAAAATTTCTCCACCTGCACGTCGTATTTCACCTCTACCGATGCAGAGAAGATCACGTGAACGTCGTTCCCCAATGATGAGAACATCAAGAGATAGACGAATGTCTCCCATGAATGCGTCCAGAGATCGACGGCGGATGTCACCAATAAGAATTTCTCCACGTCGTATATCACCACCACCGCTTCGAATGTCAATTGACAGGCGTATTTCTCCTCCTCGTTCCTTACGTGATGGTAGACCAGGATCGCGAGATCGTCGGCCTTCACCATTACCAAGACTACCGTCCCGGGAAAGCCGACCAATATCTCCGGTAAGACGTGGCAGTTTTCGTCGTTCTATACCTCGGCAAATATCTAAACCAATGCCTGATAGATGGGAACCTGCACCCCCACCAAATAAGCTGCGATCAGATCGATCAGAAAGTCCTAATTGGGATAATGAAATTGATCGTGATGAACCCATTCGAAGAATAAGCATGGATAAACCGGTTAGTCCTGTTAGGAAGCCTATTCGACGAGAGATAAAGATTTCAAGAAAATCAAGTAGCAGTTCAGAACGCAAGAGTAGTCCAGAGAAAAGAATAAAACCTAGCTTCGAACGAAAACCTAGTTTCGAAAGAAAACCTAGTTTTGAAAGAAAACCTAGTTTCGAACGAAAATCTAGTTTCGAACGAAAACCTAGTTTCGAACGAAAACCCAGTTTCGAACCAAAACCTAGCTTCGAACGAAAACCTAGTCCAGTTCGAAAAGATCGAAGTATTGATCGTGGCTCTGACTGCCCTCCCAAGCATTTAGATCAACTGAAGGAGACTAAAGAAGTTATTTCCCTAAGGAAAGACAAAGTCGAAGAAGTGCGCCCTATTCCTCCTGTTGTGGTTGAACAAGTTAAAACTGCTCTTAAAACTGTACCGATTCCATCTCGAAAACCTGTTCCACGAGATAAGTATAGTACAAGTTTGTCCAGAACCCCGTCTCCATTCCTAAAAACCCACGAACGGGAGAAGGCCAAAGAGAAACCAGCAACTGTTCAGAAACAACCTACGGTAGCGGCTGCGCCCTCAAAGGTTCCCATTAAAAAGGCCAAACCCAACAGTGAATCTAGCTCTTCGGATAGTTCTGACAGTGATGATAGCGAACAAGAAGAACGTAAAGTGGAAAAGCCTCGACGAGGACGGTCATCTTCGTCTGACGAAAAAAGTGAACCGGAAAAACAGCCCAAGGTTGCACCACCTCCAGTCAAATCACGCAAAGACACTGAAATTGAACGCAAACCAGAAAAACCCGTAGAACCTCAGAAGAGAAAAATTTCCACAGAAATCAAAGAACAAGCAGATAATAGCAAAAGATTGCGGCTACCCGATAAAAAGGAGAAACCTAAAAAATCAGAATCCGACTCAGAAGAAGATGATCGTCCTGCAAATAAAAACTCAGATCGCACAGTTGTTCGTAAGAGAACCCTTTCTGCATCTAAAAAGCCGCCGCAAAAGCCCATTACGACTGGTAACGATGATGATTCTTCTGACTCAGATCAACCCAAAAAGAAACGAAAGCGGGGCAAGAAGTCTCGACGTGATTCGGATAGTGACAGTTCTTCATATTCCGAGGCCGAATCAAAGAAGAAAAAACACAAGAAACACAAGAAACACAGCAAGAAAAGCAAGAAACATAAGAAACACAAAAGGAAGAGCAAAAAGGCTGATAGTAGTTCAAGCAGCGACGACGATGGCCCAGCCGTTGTAAATGAAGACCTAGAAAAACAACTACGCGAGAGAGCTCTCAAATCAATGAAAAAGTTAGACTAGATTTCTTGATTCTAGCCGATTCTAGCTATTGAAAATATCAAACAGACAAGCATTCTACCGTTAAGATATTTTGAATCGTTATTGTTTTGCATTGCGCTTTGTTTTATTTACGTGTAGATTCCCATTCCCTCCCTGTTTAATTCATCATTTTCCTGGCTACCTTCTGAGACATGGTTTGTACACATTTTTTCTGGATTCCCCAATAAACAAGAAAGCAATTAAAACAAAACAATAAGGACACTTCTATACTTTAAGTTTGATGTAGTAGACTTTCGCGTATGTTGATGTTTTTTATTTTAAATATTGATTACAACCTTTCGTTTCGATATGGTAGCACTTTACAATTTTATAAATTATAATAAATTATCTATTGAATAACGAAGAGGACATTTAAGATTCTAAGGATTATTCATAAAAAAAAAATAAAAAAAATTAATATACCTAAACATAAGAACATACACATAAAGAAATGAAGAAACCATTTCGATAAGAGTGTTAAAATAATTATTATAGCAAAGAGTTTAATTTGAATGAAATAAACATAAATCAATAAAAATATTTGATCCTGGATTTTAAGAAATTACTTTTTGATATTACATATTTATAAAAAATTAAATTCAATATTGATTTTGGGAAAAAGCACTCATGCTTTTGTAAATTTGGAGTCGGAATTTATTAACATGAATAAGACAAAGTATTATGATCTCATTAAACAAAAATTACCATTACCATACAACTTCTTGGATTTCAGTGAATTGGCCTACCTCTGGGTGCTGTTTAAAACTCAGGTTACAACATCAGCGTAGCAATTAATTCTTGCTGATCGCTGTTTCTTTGGGTTATGTAAGCAATTGAAAAATAAAACCAATGAATGGATGAAAGCTTCCGATCCGTACAAAGATGGTCATCTAGTCGAGAAGTTCCGTGTTTAACGTTTAAAACGGTAGAGACACGTAGAGCCTATGAAAATGGACGCCAATTCTGAGGGATCAAGACCCCATCTGGATTGATCAGTTACCGAAGATAAGTTAGGAAAACGCTTACTGCAAACTAACACCCTTATTACGGTTGTCAAAGATCATTTGTTTGATAGACGATAACATTTATCAATCAAACAAAATTTCGGTATTATGATTGTCGTTTGATAAATTTTTGATCTATTGTGAATGATTTACAAAATTCTCTTGTGAACGGGCATTTTGTTTGACGTTTCAGAATTATATTCTTTTCATTTGTGATTGGATTGCGTTTTTTTCATTGTTTTTAATTTATTTTCGAGTAAATGAAGTAAATATCATTGCTCTTTTTATATTATTATAGGTATTTGTGTTGTAAAAAAGTGAAATAAAAAAGTGATAAAACATTTTGTGCAAATAATGGAACAGGCAAAGGAAATGTGCATTATGTAGGTACAATGTAAGAACATACATGTACCTCATATTTTCAAACAACAAAAAGAAAAACAGTCTGTGCAAGTGAATTTTAATAAAAATAAGTGAACCGAATAGTATTAATTGTATATTGTATAAATAAATATAAAAGTAAACAATACACTGCGTTTTCTTACATAAAAAAAAACGAATTAGTTCTAGCAAAATTATTTATCAACAGCAAATTTGCGTTTGACTGAAAATTTGATAAACACCAATATTTTTGACAACGATAATACCAAGTTAGTCAATAAAACTATTCACAATAGATCTGAAATCTGAGTGGCGCTCACAGTTTATCAAAAATTTTGATAATTGACAACGATAATACCGATGGATCAATTTTATTGAATAACATCAATTATCGTTTTGATATTTGACAACCGTAATAGGGGCCTAAGGATCGAGCAGACTCAAAAGTCATTACATAAGGACCTGGAGTACAGCGCAGTCCTCGTAGTGTCACCTTAGTAAAGTAAGAAATTCATTTCCTTTTGCAATTACAGGCTATATTATTTTCTTTGAACCAACCTAGTTGACATTTTTTTTTTTCATTTTATGTGAATCACCTTGTATAAGTGAAGTGATGGTGAGCAATATCTCCCCAGTAAATTGGCTTGGAATTTTACATGCAGTAAGGTGTGTTTTATTGAGAATTATATTAGGAAAATCTAAGTAGATTAAGAAATTTTCAATAAAACGATTGAGTATAAAATCGCCTATAAGGTTTTCGTTTTTAAAATTGGTACTACCGTTTTACCACGTGCTACTTGTGTACCAACTCAAAACTATTGCGAATATTTTATCTCCAATAAGAATTACTAGGGACAAAAGGAGAAGTAAGAGTTACTCGCTATAAAGTAACTGTTGGTTTTGTAAAGCGACCTTTACACGGTCAGTCATTTGACATCAATCTGTAATATAATTTAACAAAAAATCAAAACCCTTTTGCCTGAGGACTGATTACATGACTGACGTTCTCTGACTGACCGTGTAAGGTTCGCTTTATAGAATTTTTACTCTACTTTCTATAAAGTAAAATATTTTTTTTTATATAAAGTAAAATAATTTTGTTCAATAAAACACGAATAAAGTATTTTTTTTAATAAAACGCCTAATATAAAATATTAATTTTGAAGTCTATAGTACGTACGCAGCTGATGTGAAACGAAAAATCCAATACAAAAATGACCCAGTAATTTTATAAACGAAACTTCGTTTTGTGGGACGCAGCTCCACGACGGATAATAATGAAACAGTAGATAACCGGTTTAAGTCTCCACGACTCCACTATCTTTTCGCACACAATTTAATTGACCGGAACATGAATTGCTCGCGAAATTTTGACGTTTGTATTTTGTTCGTGTTTTTTTTTGTGGTTATTATTATTATAAAATGGATTTCTGTTATTTTTATTTGTTTTTTGTGTTTTGAAAAATATTTTTTTACAATGGTGTAACTACATAAAAATTTATCACGTACCGTTTCATTAGCATTTCGTTTCGAAAAATCCCATACAAAAATGACTGCGAAATCATGAACGATATTTTCCGTTTTGTGGTACGCAGCTCCACGCTGAATCCTAGTATGCAGCTGAAGTAAAACGAAAAATCCCATACAAAAATGACACAAAATTTTCCGAAATTTTCGGTCCTTTTCGTTTTGTAGTACGCAGCTCCACGTTGAAACTGAAGATAACCGGTTCAAGTCTCCACTACTCTCTAGACTCTTTTCGCACACAATTTAATTGACCGGTACATAAATTGTTCGCGAAATGTTGACGCTTGTGTTCGTGTTTTTTTGTGGTTATTATTACTATAAAATGGAGTTCTGTTCTTTTGATTTGTTTTTTGTGTTTTTTGAAAAATATTTTTTTTTACAAATGGTAGAACTCTACATGAAAATTTGTCTGGTACCATTTCGTTCACATTTCATCTGTGTTTTTGGAGATGACGGAAAAATTCATTTCACTTCAGCTGCATACTAGGCTATACTTGCCTTTAAAAAAAAAAAAACGCCTCTTCTGTCTCCCACTTAAAATATTTTCATTATAGTTTCTAGTTCTAAGAGGTAGATGGCTCTCGTAATACTAAAAAGTGTTCAGAAAAAATACCACACGAACTGTCAAAATTTCTTTCTTCACTACAACATCCGGCCATCTTCCTTTCCTTTTTTAATTCTCTTGCAAGATGGTGAGTGGTTTCCAAAATTTGTTTTAAAATTCGTTTTCATCGTGTTTCTATTGATTAGTTTTTTAATGATATACAAAATAATTTTATACAGAAAATTATAATTCTTCTACCAGTGTTAATATTTCCGTGAAAAGTGTTCATTTTAGTTTACAATATGATTTGTTTTGTCTGCCGAAAAATA
Source organism: Baccha elongata (assembly GCA_951217065.1). NCBI lineage: Eukaryota > Metazoa > Arthropoda > Insecta > Diptera > Syrphidae > Baccha > Baccha elongata. The sequence goes on from OX578272.1 coordinate 176,462,820, forward strand.
AAAATGAAAACGAACAATTTTATACAAAGTGCGCGAAATCGTTTCTTAAAATATTAAAATGAAAATGCTTCCTTTTATAGGCGCGAGGACCCAAAAAACATTTGAAGCGTTTAGCAGCACCAAAGGCATGGATGTTGGACAAATTGGGAGGAGTGTTTGCCCCCCGTCCATCAACCGGTCCACACAAACTCAGGGAATCACTTCCCTTGATGATCTTCTTGAGAAATCGTCTAAAGTACGCCCTTACCGGGTCTGAAGTAACTAAAATTGTTATGCAGCGTTTGATCAAGGTTGATGGCAAAGTACGCACTGACCCCACTTTCCCAGCTGGATTCATGGGTAAGTTTTTTGTTTCTCGGTCTAGGTATCTGAAGTTATATCTATCAAATTAATTCCTTGCATTACAGATGTCATCACCATTGAAAAGACTGGCGAATACTTCCGTTTGGTCTATGATGTCAAGGGTCGTTTCACCATTCACCGTATTTCCGCTGAGGAAGCTAAGGTGAGTTTCAATCTTCATTGAAAGATGCCTAACTAAGCTCGGGCTTGATCGAAAACCATTTTAATGATACCGAAGTAATTGAGTGGTTCATTAAAAATAAGCCCAAACTAATTTTTGTTTCGACGGTCACTGGTTGTCTTGAATTTTGTGACAACACCAGTAACACTTACGTTCAATAACAAATGCCCAAACAAATCTGCAATGAAATTTGCATTGATTTGTCCAATTTAATTTTATTGATTTTCTTTTATTTTTGCAGTACAAGCTGTGCAAGGTTCGCAAAACCCAACTCGGCTCCAAGGGAGTTCCATTCTTGGTTACACATGACGGTAGGACCATCCGCTACCCCGATCCATTGATCAAGGCTAACGACACTGTTCAGGTCGATATCTCCAACGGCAAAGTTACTGATTACATTAAATTCGATTCAGGTGAGTGTGATTTCCAATTTAAGGTTGATTAAGGCTTATCGAAGACCATGATCGATGAATATCTTTCATTTTGTGGTTCAAAAGGAAGCCAAGATAAAGTTTTGTTTCGACGGTCACTGACTGTCTTGAATTATGTGACAGAATCAGTAACATTTTACGTTCATTACAAAAATTCTTTCAATTTTAAGTTTAAATAACGCAGGCTTATCGAAGACCATTTTCAATGTAAATTTCTCATTTTGTGGTTCAAAAGGAAGCCCAGATAAAGTTTTGTTTCGACGGTCACTGACTGTCTTGAATTATGTGACAGAATCAGTAACATTTTACGTTCATTACAATTTTTTTTTCAATTTTAAGTTTAAATAACGCAGTCTTATCGAAGACCATTTTCAATGTAAATTTCTCATTTTGTGGTTCAAAAGGAAGCCCAAATAAAGTTTTGTTTCGACGGTCACTGACTGTATTGAATTATGTGACAGAATCAGTAACATTTTACGTTCATTACAAATGTTTCTAAATTAATATCCTTTTATTTATTTATGTTATGCATTTTAACATTTACATATGTAATAATTTTATTCTTTTCTTTCAGGAAACTTGTGCATGATTACTGGAGGTAGAAATTTGGGACGTGTTGGCACAGTTGTCAACCGCGAAAGGCATCCAGGTTCCTTCGATATTGTGCACGTTAAGGACACACTGGGTCATGTTTTTGCCACCAGATTAACAAACGTTTTCATTATCGGCAAGGGTAACAAGCCATACGTTTCGCTGCCAAAGGGCAAGGGTATAAAATTGAGTATTTCTGAGGAGCGTGACAAGCGATTGGCCGCTAAGACTCATTAAGAACTTTTTTTTTTTTAAAGAAAATGGTGAAACATTTGTATTTTACATTATGAAAATATAAGACAAAAAAAATTTATTTATTTTTTCAATTTGTTGAATCTATACGAAAACATAAGTGTTTTACACTTATTTTTGCTTGTGATATAAGCTACCTATTGTGGTAGATAACAATTAAACATGACATTACGATGATAGTTAATAAGTAGACACAAAAAAGTAGATCAGACAATTCCGTATGTCTGTCTGTTTTGTCAGTTACTGGGGCCTAGCATGTAACTTGATACAATCGACTTCAGTCGATACAATCGGTTACAAGCAGTCCTTTATTTACCATAGGCTATTGATTCCGATTCAAATGAAACAAAAAAAGAACATCCTCTGCTCGATTGTATCGCGTAAACTCGATTGTTTCAAGTCACGTGCTGGCGCTCAAAGTCCCAAAGGCTAAGCCCTCATATTCGATTTAAAATTTATAGGTAGTGTTTTTAGGGTAATATTCCGCAAGTATGTTTGTAGGTCTAACAATAACGGTACCTGCCCATATAACTGTTGAAAAAAAGCTTATTTTTCTCGAGAACGACACAAACGATTTCACATGTGTAATGTGTAATGAATGACTATAGAGGCATAAAAGGAGTATCAGATAGTATAATCAAAATTTTCACGGAGATTCGTTTAACGGTTTTAGCGGTTGCTTAAGCGGTCTTAAAAAATTTCTACTGAAATTAAATTAGCTATTAGAAATAAATAAGTCTAACCAACTTGTTTATTAAAAACTTTTTTTTAGGTTTTAAATAATATTTCAAAAACGTTTTAATTCAATATTTATAAAACCTGTTGGTAGATGGATTTTTATAAAATTTATTTTTTTGATATAACTTATTTTGTTCTCAAAACATGCATACCTATGTACTTACTTTTTTTCAGAATATGGCCCCTATTACGGTTGTCAAATAACAATACGATGCTAGTCAACAAAATTGGTGTTTATCAAATTTTCAGTTAAACGCAAATTCGCTGTTGATAAATTATTTTGCCAAAACTAATTAATTTTTTTTTTGTAACAAAACGCAATGTAATGTTCACTTTTATATTTATTTATACAATATACAATATTAATACTCTTCGGTTAACATATTTTTATTAAAATTCACTTGCAGGGACTGTTTTTCTTTTTGTTGTTTGGTGTGCAAATAGGAGGTACATGTACGTAGGTAAACTTTAAAGTTTAAATAAAAATGCTATTATTAACTTACCTTAAGAGCAATTTTGTACTTGAGCCCTTTTTTTAGATTCACTCTTAATCAAAAATAACTGCGCCGTGTTTTTAATCTAGTTCCTACTTCTTTCGACTTTAACACAATGGGGTCGAACATCAGAATCGAAATATTCGATGTCGTTTCGACATTTTATTCTGGTATGCTTTTCTAGCATGTTTCGTAACGAATACTGCTATCATTGACGTACTAGATATGGACCGCCAGTCGGTTGAAATTTTCATACAAATAGCCAAGAAAAGTTGTTCCATCTTAAAACAGCCTAAAAACGCCATCATCTTTTAGTGTTAAATACGTGTTCTAATATCGCCATTAGAATTTAAATGAAAACGATAATATATTCATCTGTAAGTAACTCATGGCATAAGGAGTGGATGTGTTTTGTAAAATAAAAGTAGTTTGATAATAATTTCCACCAAAATATTTCAATAGTAATTAATTAATTAAAAAAATCATATCACTGCTATGCAGATTCCCTGCTAGTAGTTGATGGCGCCCCTAGTTATGTTGGAACACGCGTGAAGTTGGCTACTGGCGGTCCATACCTAATACGTCAATGACTGCTATTCTGTAAATTTCAATGTTCTTAATTCTTGGATGAATATTCCACAATTTTGATAAATATTTTAGGCATTTTCAAAGAGGTCTTAATTAATTATTTTAATTAACTGATACTTTGCATACATGCACAGTTTTAAGAAAAACTGTAAACTTGGAAACAGCCATCGTATACATTCTCTTATTAGGCCAAATCAAGTGTTTTGATTTTTCGCCAAACAAATGTTCATTATAGCCAATATGCTATTTGTGACTGTGTGTATTTGCTCATTTACACATTCGATTTTGAGTTTTGACAGTAGCTCATGCTTTCTCATGCGCATTGTAGTTGGCTCTTTAGTTTGATTTTCGATTTTGTTTATTCGCGTGCGCACGCAGATTTTTATTTATTTGTTTTATTTATTGAGATTTGGTAATCTCAAGTTCTTTAATAATCATAATCGTTCTTTTAATCAATTAAAATTCATGTGAATAAAAAGTGTAGCAGAGTGTCGTGCAAAAAATTCGTCAAATAACTTTCATGTCCCGTGATTGAGAAATGGCTATGCTGAGACTCAAAATTTTTAACTCGCAGCTTTTTCACTTTTTTTAGAAAGTACATAATAATTTAGTTACAATGGAATGTACCTACTTCAGGTAAGGAATTGTGGAAGAATCAATGAGTTGTTTATTAAACGAATACCGTGACATTTATTCAATTGTATTTGAGAGTAAAATATAAATATATGCCCTGCAAATATGCACGACGGCATCATGATAAGAAATAAATCTGTTAGTGACTTAAGAGTCTGAGAATAGCAAGTACAAAATGCAGTCATGAACAAACATGTAGGTAAGGTACTGTATGTGCTTTGAAAATATTACATTAAATCGTTATTTTTAGCTAAAAGTGCTTTCCCTTCGAGATACAGTGATTTTTTTTTCCTGTCACACGGTGTCTCCACGATCTAGATTCAAAAGAATGCAAGATAGCATTCTATTACAACTCCTCATGGAGACCGCAAATAGTGTTCTACGAAAAATTTCTTGTTATATCTTGTTCAGCTCATAGCATGCTAGAGATAGTATTCTATGAGCTGTCATTTTCATATTGACTTTTCTGTTTTCTCTCTAATTGGACTGCAATAGTAAGCTATCAAATGCCTACCATTACCATAAATTTTATACATTTTAGCAATCTTTCTTTCTATGGAAAGTTTTTAACTTCTCCTTGTACGAATAAACAATTCCCAGTGGTAACGAAAACTATAAGTATTTATTTATTCTAAAATTACAAACGATGTTATTCAATAATAAGTTTTAAGAGAAGTGAAAAAATATATTCCACAATATTATTGACAACAAAAGATATAAATTATTTGAAACTAATTTATATAAAAAACAAAGTATATTTGTATCAAGTGTTGTTTTCAACAAAAGTGACAGATGGTAATCTATGAAATCTTGCTCGTGGAGACACCATGTTTCGAAAATCGTGGGTTTTTTTGCGTTTTTGCCAATTATTTGAATTAATTTAACTGGCAGCGTTATACGATATGTCTCACAAATTAAAATCTTGAATAACGAAATATTGCTTTTTTTAATCTCGTACCCAAACATCTCGCAATTTTCAACAAAAATCCCACCAACTAAAATGTCACAAAATAAATATTAAATAAAATAGGTAATAACCAAACTCTCACCCTCCTCAAATCCTGTAGTTGAAGCCTAGCTATGGGAAAAGGATTTTGTAATTGACGCGTTTATGAAAACCGGGTTTATTTAATGGCAAAATTTTGAATGCGAGATTTTGATATGCTATAGATTCCGTAACCAATCCATTTTAACGATAACGTGTCTGTGAAGCACATTGGCTTTTTAAATGCAACAAGTGTTGCACAATACTAGTAAGAAGAAGTAGAAAGATAGGAAAGATTAGTTTTGGTAGAATGGATTGATAGATAGTTAGTTGATTTTTATTTTTTGGGGAACCAGCAAAAAAATCGTTATTTTTTGGCTAAAAGTGCTTTCCTTTCGAAATACAGTGTTTTTCTGAATTTTGAAAATCAGCGTTCCTTTTTTTTGCCGCTTTGAATACGTGCCTCATAGTTCATGCCGCTTTGGAAAACCTGTAAAAAATCGTTATTTTTGGTTAAAATTGACTGCTTTCAAAATACAGCGTTTTTCCGAATTTTTGTTTGTTTTCGAACAGGTGCTTTAAAGTTGATGCCACTTTGGAGAGTCTTTGAGAAAATCAAACTAAGAAAAAATGGGAAGCCGCTTGAGTGAAGCTATTAATTCTTATTAAAGTAACCAACAAACTAATTGCACAAAATAACTTAACTGATGGTTCTTAGTGGAAACTCATATTTAAGATTTTTTGTTTTAATGATAGCATATCCAGCGTAGAACTTTACAAAGCCATGAGAGAATTCGGCATCCCAAATAAATTGACACGACTATGTAGGTTGACCATGACCAACGTAACAAGCCAATTAAAAATAGCCGGATTGCTATCCAGACCAATCAACATCTTTGATGGACTCCGACAAGGGGATGGTTTGGCCTGCCTCCTGGCGTTGGAGAAAGCAATCCGTGACTCTGGCACGGCAACAAGAGGGACCATCGTCAACAGGTCCAGCCAGATACTGGCTAACGCAGACGACATCGATATCATCGGAAGAACCGAGCAAGCTGTACACGATACCTTCATCCAGATCGAGCAGGCAGCACAAAATCTGGGGCTGCACATTAGTTAAGGTAAAACAAAGTACATGGTGGCGTCGAATGCGAGAGGAACAGTTGGTCAAACAATCAAGGTAGCGGAGCACGAATTTGAAGTAGTGCAATCCCTTAAATACCTTGGGTCAATATTAGCAGCCGATAACAATATAGAAGAAGAAATACGCGGGCGGCTTCTCAAATCCAACAGAGCCTACTACAGTCTGTCAAAGCTCTTCAAATCCAGAAATCTCAAAATAACTTCAAAACTGCTGCTGTTCAGGACCATGGTCCTGCCAGTATTCACATAATGGATCCGAGTCTTGGGTGCTTAGTAAAAGGCACTCCGACCTCTTATCCGCGTTCGAGAGAAAAGTCTTAAGGAGAATTGTTGGCCCCATATGTGAGGATGGGCGATTCCGGAGACGGTATAATCATGAAAATTAGGCTCGGTAGACTCCGGTGGGCAGGGCACCTAGCTCGCATGAGCTAAGAGGAACCTGCTCGGAAAGTTCTTTGTGGTACATTCTATGGTAGACGACAGCGTGGTATACCATGCTTGCGCTGGAGAGATGGCGTAGACCAGGACGCCCGGAGCCTTGGGGTGCGCAACTGGATGGCGTCGGCTCGAGACCGGGATAGGTGGAGAGACTTATTGAAGGAGGCAGGACCGGACCCCGGTTGTCGAGCCGATGATGATGATGATGATATTTTAATACAAATTTGATAAAAAATAAGTTTAGTTGTATGTGAAAAGCACATTTTTTTTATAATTTGTATGTTATTAATATGTATAACAAATTTTCGAAACAAAAGAACTGACTATCGAACCTTATTTTTAGATACTTTTGTGGAGCAATTAAAAAAAACTGAGCTTACACTTTTGCGATTTTTTTTAATAATTTACGATACATTTTGTCCTCCATTGGCACACATCCCAAGTGTTGAAAACGATTATGATGTTGAGTCGATAAATTTTGGAAACTAGGTCCTCAGCATGTTCAATATAAAACAGTCAACTTTATACATCTTTTCTTTTACATTTTAATTTATTGTGTCGCAATTTCTCATTTACAAAATTTATGACGTAAGTCACTTCTATCACAACTTAATAAAAAAAACCATTTATACTAACAAATAACATATCTTTTTCTCAAAGTATATTTGCAACATTATTAGATACATTATACTAGTATGTTATACCAGTGGTTAACATATTTTACTTCTTTCTTATTTTTTTTTATACCAATAACGAGATTGACATTTTGTGTTTTTATTCTTCATTTTTTGTTTTAAATAAATATTATTTACATTTTCATTACAAAATATTCTTATGAGCATTCACGATGATGTAAAATAAAAATCTGGTGATAAAAGCGGACATTTATGAGATGTGAAAATTATTCTACGAGTATTTTTTTTCTACCCTTTAATTGGATGTTGTATGCATCTTTTTTTTTTTAATTATTTTTATCAAAACATCAATTATAAAAAAAAATAAAACAAATAATTTTGTTATTGTATTACATCCAAATTAAAAAAAAAACATTTCTACAATTTAAGATTTATTTGTGTTACGTTTGGCAATAATTTTCGCATCTCGGCTATTTATCACTTCGGCATGGAATCCTGTTTCCCAATCGGCGTAGTATTTAACGGTGCGAACATTTCCATCCGGTTCCACCAGGGAGTATTCACCTCGCACAACATCACCATCACGTTCTTCTTTTTGATGTTTAATATCACCAGTGCTGGGGTCGTTTACTCCATATTCGAACGCATATCGTGCATGATCATTCTATTAAAATAATAAAAAAGAAATGTAATTTTATTATATATATAGATAATTATTGACAAATATACAAATAAGTAAAAAAAAACATATTTTTTCATGTCAAAATCCTACGTCGATGATAAAAAGTCCAATACAATAAAGTTCAAATCAATTTTATATTGTATTGCACTATTAAGAGTGCAATGAAATCCATTGAATCTGATCGATTTTAAAAAAAACTGACAACAGCGCATATTAAAATTCTAATTCTTCTGGCAAATAGAAAACTAAATAAAACAGAAAAAAACTTACTCCTAAAAGTTACACTTTTTGTGTATGTACCACTACATCTTAATGAGATTACATAAAGAGGAGAATATAAAAACCTATGTTTTTCAGTTTTCAATTACATATTACCATATAATATGTATTGCCCCTTTTAAAGTATTAAATGTATTAGTTTTGAATGATATCGTAGTTTTATTTAAAAGTATGGGCCTGCTATAAAACATGATCGCCTGATGCCTGTCTTAAATTTGTTTTCAATTTGTATGGAGAAATTGAAATAAATTTGAGCTTTAGCGGAATATAAGTAGATGACCTTAGTAACACCATTTAGCAAGCATTATTTATTTTTTGAATTCCAAGTTTTTATTTGCAGATTTTGCCATTTTCTCAGAACAAAAACTAGAAAACTGACAACATCGCATTTTAAATTCCAATTCTGCAAGCTAAAAAAAAACATAAGAAAAAAAAACTTCCCCCTCCTTTTTATGTTACATTTTTCATTTATGTACCTCGCTTCATCTACATTTATAAATAAGATTAGGTAAAGAAGAGAATACAAACATAGATAACATATATATTTATGTCAGTTTCCAATTTTTACCATGTGTGTATTGCGTTGATATTAGTTTATTTGCGAAGTTAAAATCGGTGAACACACACAAGCACACAGCCACTCCCATTTTGAATGGACAGACACATGTGTGAAGTGTATTAGTGTTGAAAGATATCGTTAAAAGTATAGTACTACAAAACATGATCGCCTGGTCCCTTTCTAAAATTTGTTTTCAATTTGTACGGAGAAATTGAAATAAATTTGAGCTTCAGCGAAATATAACTAGATGGCCTTTGTAACACCATTTAGCAAGCATAATTTATTTGTTGAATTCTAAGTTTTTATTTGCAGAACAAGAACTAGAAAACTGACAACACCGTATTTTAAATTCCAATTTTGCAAGCTAAAAGAAAACACGCAAAAAAAGAACTCACTCCGCTTATTAACGTTACATTTTTCATTTATATTCCTTTGCATCTAAATAAGATTAGGTAAAGAAGAGAATACAAGCATAGATATATGTATGTCAGTTATCAATTTAAAATAGGTGAACACACACAAGCTCACAGACACTCACATTTTGAATGGACAGACACATTTTTGAAGTGTATGGTGATATCGTCGTTTTATTTAAAAGTATGGGCCTGCTACAAAACATGATCGCCTGGTGCCTGTCTAAAATGTGTTTCCAATTTGTATGGATAAATTGAAATAAATTTGAGCTTTAGCGAAATATAACTAGATGGCTTTAGTAACACCATTTAACACACGATAAACAGAATTAGAAGGTATGCTCACTCAAGATAGTCGTATCGCCATTTTGTCGATTTCGCAGGTTATAGTGACGTCACTATCAGCTTTGACTATTATTTTATGTCTCCTATGTGATGACTATATTATTAATTTAAGCATAGAAATCAATTAATTTTAAGTGATAATAACTACGAGCAGAAAAAAAAATAATAAAAACAATGAAATGGAATGAAATACATTTTTCATTTTTAGATATAAACAGATGATAGTGACGTCACGCAACGAAGTGAGCATACCGTGTACCTGTTTATCGTGATTTAGCAAGCATATTTTGTTTGTTGAATTTCATATTTTTATTTGCAAATCGATACCTTAATTCGCAAATCAGCTAACTGCATTTTTTCGGGAAACGAGTTTTCGTTTTTATTTTGTTTAGGTATGTTGTCTTTTGTAGGCAAATTACGAAAGAAATGAAAATACAATTAAAATAATAGATTTATATACTATGTACTGAAGCAATTTTCAGATTTAAAAAGTTATGTAAAATAAATAAATTCGAAGGTTTAAAATGTCTCCTTTGGAGTTAGCCGTTTAGGAGTTAGCTGGTTTGCGAATAAAGGTATCAAAATTTTTCCAATATTTGGAATGTATTTTTTTTATTAAAAAAGTGATTTTTTTTAATAAAAAAAAGTAAGTACTTACGCAATCTTGAAGAGTTGCTAATTTGCAAAAAACATATTTGACATGATACTTTGGATTTACCGTTAAGTAGGTAGTTATATGGCCGTTTTTTTTTGGTTACCACTTTTTTTAATTGGTAAAAAATTAAATTTTTTTTCGGCTATTTGCAGTTAAAATTCCTTAAGAATTTACATTTATTTTCAGAACTCATAGAAATATTATATCGATTCAGATTTTAAAAACCTTAATTGTTTAAACTATTATTTTTAATTATTTAAGTATTGATTTTTGTTTGTGTTTGGGTTTTCTGCTGTTTCATCTACCTGAATATCCATAGATACGGATTAAACTGTACTTTTTGAATTAAGAATTTGATTCCTAAAAACTTACTGCCGAACTTGAATGATTTGGAGGATTTGTCACTCCTCGCAAGAGGTTTTGTTTTGCTAACACACTAACCACTACGATGCGGTAATGCGAAACTATAATTTGGCAATCTTCAAAATGCAAAATTATCGAAGCCAAATCACATTTAGTTTGACACTAGTCTAAAATTACATTTTTGGCAATTATAGACAAGTTAAACAACACTTTATCTTTAAGGACTTGCATCAAAATTAAAATCATCAAAACCCTATTTTAATTTTGATAGTGTCACACTTGCTTCTCTTTGACTGCTGTCAATTTGTCATTTTCTATAAATCAAAAAAAAAAAAAAAATGCAAAATGTTGTCGGAGGACGAAGATTTTGAATTGTTTGACGACATGAAACTGAAATTGTACACCCTTTATTTCGTAAAGCGGCATTACAGCATTCTTTGCAAAGATCAACTTTTTAAAGATATATGTTTCTAAGTTTTTAGAAAATTTAATTAATTTTAATTTCAAAGAGGGAGAAAATTGAAATTAAACAGAAAATTTTATCATTTTATTGACACATTCCGGGCTAATGACATTTGACGACAGATAGAAAGGTGTGTTTGCTTTGTTTTCTCAGCGAACTGTCACTGTTTAAGGCGTGTTCCGCACAAATAAGTTAGAGAAATGTTTTAAACCCCACATTAGTTGTCAGTACTTTAGAAAGAGTCTATAATTACTTTAAAGTTAGAGAACTGTTTCAAAGTTAATATTAAGTTAATAAGTGTGGCGTTAATTCCTTAAACTTAGGCTGACTATAATTTTGTGCTAAATTAAAATAAAAGTTTTGGAAATATATAAAATAATAAAAAAAAATGGTATATGTATGCCATCTTATTTCATGTTTTATTTGCAAATATAGTTTGAAATAAAAAAAAAACCGTTATAGGACAGGTACCGTTAAACGAGTCAATTCTGGAAAAATTACTAATATAAACAACTCTGTAAGTAATTTACGGTAAGTTGAAAAACATACGTAAGCTGTGAGCTGTGAGCTGGGAGCGGAACGAAATAGTATAAACAAGACATCCGACAATTACAGAAGTTGCTTATGGCTTATTGAATGGGCTGCCTGTAAGTTTTCAAACTTATGTAACTACTTTTTACTGTAAGTGCAGCTACAGTGAAAACATTCTTGTAAGTAATTTTTGGAAGACTTGCGTAAGCTGTGAATAAAACTCAACTGTGTAAACCTGGCCTTATTGTCATTACATTATACATGTGAAAAATTTGGTCGGAACTGTTAGTGTCGTTCTCGAGAAAAAAATAAAATCTTTTCAAAATTAGTTACAAATATGGAAGGTATCTACCGTAATTTTGAGACCTCTACTGAACTAAAAAAAATACTTTCAGTTCTATTATCTACCATAAAAACACCCTTTCATATGCAACTCCAAGCAAGAACCTCATTTTATTTGAAATGAAATCGACCCAACCGTTTAGGCTCAAAGTGACGATACAGACAGCTAGACTGACAGATATATTTTTTCAGAACTTCTTTTTTCGTCTTCTCTAACATCGTAAATGTTATGATTGTTGTAATGTTTTTTTGACTTGCTTTATATAGTATGTTGTCACAGTACACATATTAAAGGTAATATACTGCGCAGGTTGTCAAAAATCGAATGACATATGAAAAACAAAACATTTGGTGACCCTAGATTCGACTCTACTTATAAAAAGTCTATAACCAATATGTCATTTTTTTATAGGGAGTTTTACCATCTTGTCAAAGCTCACACTATGATGAAGACAGATTGAAATATGTATCGCGCTTTTTTCAAACTGTCAAACTCAAGATCTTGAAGAAAACAATTTGGAAATAATTTTTAAATGCGGTATTCTTTTTTGTGTGAAATTTGTGATTTCCGTGGCTTAAAAATTTATTTTAATTAGCAAAACCAACAATTTTCACAATTTTCGCGAACAAATCTTTAAAATTCCCGCTTTTGTTTTCAATCAATTTTACAACAATGATAAAAAAAAAATCAGCTGTTCATCATACTGCTGTTTTTGACAATTCTGTGAGAACGAGAAAGAGATATATCGTTGTTACCTAAAAAGCCCTATTATCAATTTGAATTTTCTTATCCTGTTATTTGTTGTTTTCTGTCACAGAAACATAGTTTTCTTACAAATCAAGATATTAGTGATTTAAACGAATTGTTTGGAAACTTTTTAAGACGCAATCAATTTAGTATAATAAGGTGCTTAACTATTTAATAAGAAATGAGTGAAGAAATAATGAAAGTCTTTATTATTGATCAATAATATAAATTTGATCACAAAGATTTGTCCATTTCTAATTTGTATACGAGAAAAATTGTTTTTATTCAATTCTTTACACGAAATTGTTTGATAACAAAAATTTATTAAATTTTTCTGGATTTGTGCGTGGCTGAAGTGTCACTTTACTTAAGTGAAAGCGCATTCCGAGTGACAGCGGGTCTCTCTTTTTGACACATGCGCGAACTTGAACAAAAATGGAAACTCCGAGTATATTACCTTTAATATGTGTACTGTTGTATGTTGTATCTTGTATGTACTTGAACAAAAATGGAAACTACGAGTATATTACCTTTAATATGTGTACTGTTGTATGTTGTATCTTGTATGTATGTATGTATGTATGTATGTATGTATGTATGTACATCAAGTTAGAAAAACTTATATAAACTATGGTTATGCATTCAGCATCAATTTAAGTTGAACTTTTTTCGATTTCCAATAATGCAAATATTCATGCCTTCATTAAATAATTATTTTTTTTTATCGGACTATTTAATTAGTCAAGAGTGAAAAATCCTTGATATGGTGATCTAAGTTTTATGGGTATATGAATGAATAACACCGACTAAAGATGTTAACCTCATTTATGTCATTCATAAGTAAATTCAACCCACAATGTAGCTCACCTCCAAACACTGCATTAAGTGCAAGCCAGACATATAAATGGAAATAATAATAACTAGGAACAATCTAAATATGTAGATATTTATGTTGGTACATACTTTGGGTGTCCATTTGAGAGTAGGAGAACTGCGAAAAGGTCTCGAAAGCAAACTCGCAAGTGGTAGTGGACAAAGTCCCGACCCAAAACCCGAGAGTACCTACCTCGCGGAGAGTCAACTGTTTATATCTTTCTCAGTGCTTCCAACTGATAAATAACTAGCAGAAGAAACTACTCTCAGAAAATTAAATCTCGGAATCCAAGGTTATTAAGAAATTTCAAGGTCACCATGTAAATAAATAATAAAATAAATAAATTCCAAATAGAATCTTACTAAAATAAGTTTTATTATTTAATGTTGTAGTTTTATAACTCTGAATACAGTTGAAACTAAAGGGTACTTCAACAGATGGATTAATTTTAAATTTCGCTCTACTTTTACTTTTACTTTTACTTTTACTTACTTAAAAATTTAGATATCATTCAAACATGACATCACGATGACATAAAAGACAAAACAGGTATACCCAGGGTCGGACTACGACTTTTTGCTGCATAATATGAACTTTCTCGGCGCAGGGACATAGAACATAGGTTCCCGGGACATAAGTCCGAAATTTATTTTTCGGGACCTATGTCCCACCTAAGTGGGTCAGAAGTCCCAAATTCAAATATTATATAGATTGTAGAGAATTGATTATCGCGAATTTTAATGCTAAACAAACTTTCAAATGAAACTTTTTGTATGAGTAGTCCAGTAACCTTAGTACAAAAAAAGGGTTGAACCTGGCACAAAGTAATTACAGGTTGAAACCACTTGTAAAATTTTCTTTTTGTGAGTAAAAATAGGGGAACAAAAGTCTATACTTTTTTTTTTGCAAACATAAAAAGTTATTAACAAATTTCACAAATAGGGTATTTTTATAAAATGGTTTTTAATTAAAAGAAAAAAATTAATAAATACAAAAATACAAAGCAATACTGTGACTCAATACTTTGGATTTACCGTTAAATAGTTATGGCCGTTTTTCGTGGTTTCCACGTTTTTAAATTGTTAAAATTTTAATTATTTGTTTTCGGTTATTTGCAGTGCAGATAAAATTTTGTAAAAATGGTCATGTATTTCTAGAACTTGTAGGAAGATTATATTTAGCAATAAGATTTTTTAAATTAAAAAAAAAACGGTATTTTTCTTACCTAAAGAAAATTTTTACAAGTGGTTTCAACATGTAATTAATTTGGACAGGTTAGATTTAAAAGTGAATTGACTAATCGAAGTTTTTTTTGTGTAAAGGAATAAGTTGATTTAAAAATATGTAGTTTTAGGGAGCGGGTCGAAATGCTGTATTTTAATATTCTGGTTTTGTATTTCAAAATACTGTATTTCAAAATACTGTATCTTAAAATGCTGTATGGTCATATTACTGTATGGTTAATATTGTGTATCTCATAATACTGTATCTCAAAATTTTTCATCTCAAAATGCTGTATAAGAAAAATACTGTAGGGTAGTGGCAGCTGTTCCCAAACATCTCCAGTTCTCGAACTCTTTAAGAAAACTCGTTATATTTAGTTGTTTCTTGTTTAGAAAATAATTAAGATCCGTAGAGTCAGGAACTACACGTTGCATTTACCGTTAAAACTATTTTGAAAAAAAATATTTACACACAAAATCGAAAACGGATGGTCCTACAATTTTAATTTTGTTTTAATTATTTTATATTTACCGACATTTAATTTTTTGCATTTTGGGTTTGATCTTTAGATGTAGATTTAGCACTTTTAATAAAATTTCGTATTATTTTATCCATTATTTGTTTTGCGTTTTAAGCCCCAAAAAAACTTTCCATAAGGCAAGTTCGTGCGAACTATTCGTTTTCTTTTTTACTTCCGTTTATAAATACTATAAGATACTATAAGACGTTTTGCACAAACATTTTGAGGAAACAAATATCAGATGGGTTTTTGAAATCTGTTTCAGGTCTAAAAATAACTGTACTTTGCATATGGGTGATTCTACAAAAATTTAAATAAAAAGCTCATAATTTCGGCACAAATTATTTCTTGTTTTGTGTTGGAATGTCCTCTAATATTATTGAAAGTGGCCTGCCACAAAATTTTTTTTTGAAAAAAGGTGGTCAGGGGACTGAGATTTTGCTATACCGGGCCCCGAGGGACTGATAAAAAACAATTAAATCTTATAAACTATCACTTATTCAACTAAAAATATGACTTTTTATTTAAATGACAGAAACAACTGATCAATATCAGCATGATTTATAGTGATAAGATAGCATTATCTTGTAATTAATTGATTCTGAAAGTGTTTTTAAAATAGGTTTTTTAAAGTTCCAATATCAACGTTAAAAAGTTATGTTGTATCATCGATTAAAGATTGCATAACAAAATCCTCGGCAAAACCCGCATCATCTTTTGAAAATTTCTTAGATCTCTGGATAGAATTTTGGTAATTTTGTTCATAAAATTGCCAGGGGACTAAGCCTCAAAGGACTTTTCAAGTCAAAAAACCTACTTGCGTATCATTTGAAAAATTAAAGAAAGATTATATTATGGTTTTACTAATCCTATAATCCTATGGTTTTACTAATCCTATATTATAATGAAAAAAATACGCCTCCTCAAATTGATTTTTTTGTGTTGAAACACTGACCAGGGGACTGATAAACTGAACGGACAATCAACGACCTCCCTCACAAATGTCTTCTTCTGAAGTTATATATCCAACAGATCGATACACAAACACGATATTGTTTTAAGAAGACTCGCTACTTGACAGTCCTTGGAAATTAGATCGATTTCGAATTAACCGATATTTTTGAAGTTTTCAATCAATGCTGTACGTTATTTGAGATTACAATGATGGTTGTTTTTTTTTTTAGTGTGGCAATGAGAATTAGACCCTTTGAACAAAAATTTCAGCATGAAAGAAAAACTGCCATCTGCTCAATTTTGATTATACGCATATTGATTTTGATCAGATTTATATTTATAAGAAAATAAAGGGCACGACTGGATCGCACAATCTTGCTCTTGTGACAAGTTACCTGAGGGTTTAAAGTACAAACGGAGTATACAGAAAAAATCGTATGAACTTTTTTTTAAAGTTTGAAAACCGTATCTTAAAAAAATTCAAACCAAAATCAAAGCATACAAAATCATTGGACTGGTTTTCGAAAAAATCTATTTATTAAAAATATTTTTTCGAAAAGTTTTTTTCTAAAAAAAAGTGAGTAAGCAGGTTTTTTCAACTTAATTTATTGCGCCTTAAAACTAAATTTCATAAAAATCTGTCAACTAGTTTTTGAAATATTGAATTTACAAAAACAGTTTTTCAAAAATTATATAAAACTAAACAAAAACAGTTTTGAAAAATTATTTTATGCCATATTATTTGAAATAGCTAGGATAATTTCAGTATTGAGTTTCGTTCAAATCGCTTAAGCCGTTATCGAGATAGTCGAAATTTATATAGTAAATACCGTTATATGACAGGTACCGTTAAACGAATTTTCTTGAATATTTGGTTTTCACTATTTTATAGCCTTCTACACCTTATTACACATGTGAAATTTGGTTGAAATCGTTCGAGCCCTTTTAGAGAAAAATTAAATTTTAGATAACCGTTATATGACAGGTACCGTTATTTACTTACCTTCAAAAAAAGCTTTTGGCGTATTACCTTCTAAACCATACCTACCAAATTTGAAGTCCATCGGCCCACCCGTTTAGGCTGAAGGTGCCGAGACAGACATACAGACCGACAGACAGACAGACACAATTGCCGGACCCACTTTTTTCGTCTTCTCTATCATCGTAATGTCATTTTGACTGTTATCTCAAAACTTTTTTTTCTGCACGAATCCAAGACTTGCCTTATAGTACCTATAATCGCAAGTTAAAATATATTGAATAAATGCAATGGTTTCAAATTATTGTCGGGGACATAGAAAATTTTATCGTTTATAGTTTTGAAAAATCTAGTTTCTCTCGAAATCGGCTGTAAATTTGATCAAATATGACATGAGTAATACAGCATTAAAGGTCTTTCAGATGGTTGAAGTCGCTATTCCTAGGAAATTGTTTGAAATTTACCTGCCATATAACGATTTTTTTTAAATTTTGAATTTCTCGTTAGCGACTTAGCGGATCTTAACCAAATATACAGGGTGATTGGTTTAAGGTGCACCAAAAAGCTTGAGCGTGTAGGTGGGGTTAAAACAAGAAAAAAATGGTATAGGAGGAGGGGTGTCTATTCCCCCCCGTTTGGGCGGGAGGGGCAATTTTCTAAAAAATTGACTTTAATCAGAAAACAAATTATTTAAAAACAACGGTGAATGATACAAAGCCTTGTTTTATCTTTTTGGAAAGCCAGAAAACTACTCTTTTATTTTATTTTTAAATTAAGTTGTTTAAGTGAACAGTTTTAAAAAATTAATATTCAAACTCAAAATTTTAAAAAAAATTAAAAAAAAAAATTTTAATATAATTTTTTTCAAATTTTTTTGTAATTAACTACCATTTTTATTTTCAAAATTCAATGCATAGTATGTAAAAAGGCCCAGGTAGCCTAATGATAATGGTGTAAACAAATTTGTAAATTCAATATTAAAAAAAAAAATGTTGTTTTTTTTTTTTTTAATTTAGTCTTAACATGAAATTATAAGTTCCAGAAAATTGGTATAAGTAGGAAGGTACCTACTCAAAAATTTCCTTAAAAATGTTTAAAAAAAAGTTCTCAATTTTATACAAACGTAAAATTTGATTTTGGCTAGCAAAAAAATTAAAATTTATTTCAATTAACTTTGACTTTCTCGGAAAGCTCTTCGTCGGTCGTGAAAAAATAATTTAAAAAATTATTTTTTTGTCAACTCTTATTTAATATTCGTATAGGAAATCTTTAAAGATTTTAAAGATCTTGACATTTTTCTAATCAAATGAACTAAAAGGAAAGAACATCAATAAACAAACGGCACATATTATAATGTTGTGCTTTTTAAAAGGGAAATTATGAACTTAAAGATTTTAACGAGCTTACTTGACTCATCGACACACGTCTTACTGTTAAGTTATGGGTATATTAATACTTACGTAATGTTCTAGGTGGGTGGATGTTACTGGCTTAACAATAGCAGCGGGAACTGCTTTGACATATGATGCAGGTGCAGCAGCGTAGGTTGCCACCGCAGGAGCTCCAAGCGCGTATCTGAAAAAGGGCCGACCATAGGCATCAGCACCATGAGCAGCAGCTCCATGCGCACCAACTCCAAGTGCCCCGACTCCAAGTGCACCAACTCCTAAAGCACCAATTTTTGATGCACCACCTCCTAAAGCACCAGGTGCTAATCCATGTCCAAGCCCAGTGCCACTTCGTCCAGCAGCTTGAGCAAGGGCACCGTGATATGTAATCGATGGAGAGACTGAAGAGTGACCCAAGCTAATTGCCCCATATTTTCCGACAGAACCCCCGGCAAGTCCAATACCAATGCCACTACTTGGATATGCAGAAATTCCTATTGAACCACCATGAAGAGATCCAATAGCTGGTCCAGTCGAGTATGTTGCAATTTTACCAACAGCAAGTCCGGGTGATACAAGCTTACCTAGACCACCGCTTCCATGGTACGAAAAAG
Organism: Baccha elongata; assembly: GCA_951217065.1. Lineage (NCBI taxonomy): Eukaryota > Metazoa > Arthropoda > Insecta > Diptera > Syrphidae > Baccha > Baccha elongata. Next base: position 176,482,204 of record OX578272.1, read on the forward strand.
AGGCTGGAGCATTGTAGCCGGCTACTTTTCCCAATGCCAGGCCAGATTGATAAGCAACAGAAGGTCCTGCAACTGCACCTATGCTACCAAGAGAACCTTCAAGACCGTGACCGGTTGAATATCCTGCTGGCTTTGAGATAGCACCACCTGACTGAATTATTCCAATGCCAGTTCCTCCTTTCAAGACTCCAGTTGAATAGGTGGCAAGTCCTGGCGATGAATAAGAACCCAATTTAGAGACTATGGGTCCAGTTGAGTAGGATGCCACTGCAGGTGATGAATATGTGGCAATCTTAGAAACTGCAGGCCCTGCTGAGTAGGTTGCTATTCCTGGTGATGAGTATGTGGCTAGTTTTGATATCGCTGGTCCTGTTGAGTACGATGATATTCCAGGTGAGGAATACGAAGCAATCTTAGAGACAACAGGTCCAGTTGAATAAGTCGATACCGAAGGTGATGAATAAGTTGCGATTTTACCTAGTGCTGGCCCTGCGTAAGATTGTGATCTCAATGGTGCAGATATGTACTGCGATGAAATGGCAGGTGCTGAAGAATAAGTTGCTATTTTTCCCAGAGATGCACCTGAGTAGGAAGCTGAATGACCAGCAGATGGTAAGTATTGAGTTGATACAAGTGGAGTTGTTGCAATTTTGCCAATTGCTGGAGCACCATATGAAACCTTAGCTGGAGCAGATATGTATTGAGAAGATACTGCGTGTCCAGATGAGTACGAAACAGATGGTGCAGGATAAGATGTCAACTTGGTTACCGCTGGTGCAGAATAGGTTGCAATTTTGGCAACAGCTGGAACAGCATATCCTGACCTGGAAGGAGCTGAAATGTATTGGGATGATACTGCAGGTGCGGATGAGTATGTTGCAACCTTTGCCAAAGCTGGAGCTGCAGCGTAACCGAATTGTGGTCCCGATGAAACGTACTGAGTGGCTACAGCAGGTGCTGCGTAAGATGCTATTTTCGTAACTGCTGGCACAGCATAGGCCGATTTGACTGGAGCAGAAATATACTGACTTGATGTCGCATGTCCAGATGAATAAGAAACCACCGGTGCAGAATATGTAGCTGTTTTAACTATGCTTGGAGCAGCATATCCAATTTTTGATGGTGCAGATATGTATTGCGAAGACACTGCGTGTCCTGACGAATATCCCACAGACGGCGCTGCGTAACCGATTTTTGCCGGTGCTGAAACATATTGAGTGGGGATCACTGGTGCTGCAGAGTAAGTTGCAATCTTAGCAACAGCTGGAGAAGTATAAGCTATTTTAGCTGGAGCTGAAATGTACTGGCTCGAAGTGGCATGTCCCGCTGACAAAATAGGTGCCGGAGCCGAATAAGTTGCTGGAGATGCATAACCGATCTTTGAAGGCGCTGATATATACTGCGATGAAACTGCGTGCCCGGATGAGTACCCGACTGAGGGAGTCGAGGAGATGGCAGGAGCCGAATATGTCGCAATTTTACTTACAGGGGTAGCATATGCTGCTCTAGCTGGTGCTGATATATACTGACTAGAAGTGGCGTGTCCAGCTCCGGATGAATAGGTGACAGCTGGAGCCCCATACGAAGCAATTTTAGACACTACAGGAGCAGAGTAAGATGCAATTTTAGCTGGAGCTGAAATGTACTGATGGGAAACTGCCCCAGCTGAAGAGTAAGATAATTGTGGAGCTGCAAGTTTCGTAACTGTTGGGGTAGCATAGGCAAGCTTTGATCCTCCATTAAGATATGATGAAGACACCGCTGGAGCATAAGAATATGACTGTAGTGGTGAAGCAGATTGAGCATACTTCGTGATTATAGGTTGCGCCGCATATGAGTAAGCAGCAGGTGCAGAATATGAAGAAGCCTTTACAACAGCTGGAGTAGAATATGATACAGCTGGAGCATATGCTGATAAAGCTAGCTTTGATCCTCCAGACAGGTACTGCTGCGAAACATCGCCGGCCGAAGAATAAGCAATTTTACCGATGCCCGGTGAAGAGTATGAATATCCTGGTGAAGAGAATGTAGCTACTTTGGAAATTGCTGGTCCTGTTTGTGAATAAGAATATCCAGGGGATGAATAAGTAGCTATTTTCGCAACAGCAGGGGAAGCACTTTGGTACGAGTAACCTGGTGAAGAATAAGTAGCTACCTTTGCTAAGCTTGGGCCATAAGAAATAGCAGGAGATGAATACGTCGCTATTTTTGAAATCGCCGGACTTGCTTGAGAGTATGAATAACCAGGAGTTGAATAAGTGGCAATATTTTGTACTGACCCAGATGAGTATTTCGTAAGTGCCGGAGCAGGTTGTGAGTAAGTTATGGTTGGTGTTGGTGGGAGGTAGCCTGATGAGACTTTCGCGATTGCTGGAGCGACATATGCGGGAGACTGAGAGTATTTTGTAACGTACGATTGACCAGATGGTGGAACTACAAATGCTGGACCTGTAGAAATCTTTGATATTGCCGGAGCCGAATAATACGATTTACTAACTGCTGGTGCTACATATTTCGATACTGCAATACCCGATGGATTTACACCTGCATATTTGGAGGCTGGTGATTGATCAGCATAACTAATACCATCTGGTTTCGCATACGTCACTGCTGGTGAGTATGATGCTGTCTTTATTCCTGGTACTAGGCCATCAATTTTAATTGCCCCACCAGATGAGTAACCGGAATATCCTTGTGAGGACTCATAACTACTTCCAGACTCACCCACGGAGGCGTACTTGATGCCACCACCTTCAGAATAGGTGGAAATCGCAGGCGATACATTAAGAGAACTAACTGCAGGACCAATTGAGAATTTAACTTCTGGAGCTGGATACGAGTAACCAGCATGCACACATGGGGGCAATTGTGCAGGAATCTGTGTTGAGCTGGCGAGTTGTAAGCTGATAGCGCATAGCAGTGTGATGAATTTCTATTAAGAAAAGATTATAAAAAAAATAATTATTTTAAAAGTTTATTTCTGTTGTAAATTAAACAAAAACTACAACAAAAATATATACCGACATCAACACCTTGCGTCTTTTCAAAGAAAGTGTTAAAGTTACGAACTAAAACGATCGTTGCATTACTTTTATCTTTGACCAAATATAAAAAAATGTACAATAGTATCAAAATTAGTTGATCAAATTAAACAGACATTTGTAGAAAGATTTTAAATTCAACCCATGCGATCACTTTGTTTAAGGCGAATCAGTGTTATTAATTGAGTAATTTTTTAAATTAAGCATTGTGTTTCATTGTGGATGTTATAATATTTATAATACATATTAGAGACGTTTTAAATTTCCTTTGTAATTATTGTTTTAAATATGAATTATTTTAAAACGACTACTTTCTATAAATATATGCTATCAACGAGAAAGGAATCTCAAAATCGTCGACTCGTCAAGGACTTTGTCTTCCTGGGATCTACTATTACAACGCAAAACGACATCAGTGCAGAGATCAAACGAAGAGTTACACTTGCCAATCGCTATTTCTTCGGTCTGAGAAAACGTTTAAGTAGTAAAGCCATCTCCCATAGAACCAAAGAGTCGTTATATAACCCCTCGATTATCCCAGTCCTGCTGTATGGGGCGGAAGCATGGGTGTTAAAAGACTCGTATGAGAAGTTACTTGGGTGCTTTGAGAGGAAGATTCAATGACGAGCTATGCGGGCTATAAAGCGATATTAACCTTGTCAAGAAGCTGAAAATACAGCGGCTGAGATGGCTGGGTCACGTGGACACTAACGCACCAGCCCGACAAGTTTTCGAGACTCCCAATAGATAGCGCACACAAGTGGAAGACGATCTCAGCCAACTTGCGGTACGAAATTTTCTATTAAAAAGAGCATTTTAAAAGTTATAATAAAAACACTTGTTTGTTAGGAACCACAGCTGAAATGTATTTAGAATGAATGAGAGTCCAACGCGTATCGTCCTATAAAGACATTATCAGGAACTTATTTATTTACGCCAAAATTTAGTTCCTGATGATGTCTTTATAGGACGAAACAGGTCGGACTCTCATTAATTTTAAATAAATTTTAACTGTGGTTCCTAAGAAACAAGGGTTTTTATTTTATCTTTAAACCTTTTCGAAGCAACTTTAATGGCCTGAATTAGACCTTTCTTTTGGGTCCAACTTTTTTATATGAATTATCAATGTATAGTTCATTTAACCTCACGTTTTTTATCTACTTCTACTAGTGCTGAAATTGCTCTCTTCACTTCAATCGCACTTCTTTATTTGCACATTTAACAAATGTCATATCGTCGTCGTTCAATGAAAACTCCCTAAGTCGATTTAATATTTAACGGTTCGATGTAATTGTGATTGAAGTTGGAAATATACGTGAAGATAATTGAACATTAGAGTTTTCAATCGTTGTGCTTTTGAATTAAGAGTGACATGGTAATTTTTTTTAGAACGTCGATATTGGGTGGTGTGAATAAAACATAAGGGAACACTCCAAGTGTTCGCTCTTAAGTAAATTACTTTCTTTGAAGAGACCACTAAATTTGGTGTGAATAAAGTTTTCCCCCGAAAAGTTTCTTTCACTTCAAAACGGAGAAAACTACAACCCACAACATATGCCACCGCAATTTCTGCTCATGAGCTCCCTTCATATTTTTGAGTGTTTCTCACATTTTCCGAATGAATTGTTATCTTTAATAGTTTTTATTAACACCACCCATTGTCTTTTGAGGAAAAATGATATTATAAGGTACCTCATTTTTGCAAAAAATACACTTAGGGAGTTTTCATTGAATGACGACGATATGTTCCCCAACTAAAGTCAAATGTTCTAGTTCAGGACATCGGGACATATTTTAGTCAATGATTTCGCCAAAGCTAATTTGGCATTGCTATGAAGCCTGGTGGTGGTCAGCTGCGCCGCGAGCAATACCTTGGACCACAGCAAAAAGATATTAGAAAAATATGTAAGATTTGTGACCAAATTAGTAAAAACAATAACGACATCAGAAGGCGTTTTTCTTTTTTAGCTCTGAGCAGAGCACTGAGCTGTCAAAAATAGATCTGTGTTTCTTTTTTAGTTCCGAGCGATCAGAGCGCTCAACTTGTGTTTCTTTTTTCGATCAGAGCTTTCTGGGAGCGCGCTCTATGAGCTCAGGATAAAATGATGAAGTAGAACGAGCCTGAAGTAGAGCGCGGCCAACTTCATGCAGTTTTCATGTATTTGACAGATTGTGATTTCTATTGATATGACAGTGAAGTGCTCAAGTGTGTTTCATGAATAAATCAGAGCGCTAGGAGCGTACCCTGCTCAGAGCTCACTCGACAAGCTCAGGCTCCACTCCGTGCTCTGCTCAGAGCTAAAAAAGAAAAACGCCTAGAGTAACATAATTATTGTGCTCATTTTTAATGTCTAGTAATCTTAGCGCTATTCTGCGGCGAAAATGAAATGCCATTGTTATCAAAACAATTTCGGAGATAATGAAATAGTAGTAGTTTTTGATGGTTACGATAATTATTCCAAAAGCAGAAAATCATCTGAACAGGTCAAAATTCGCCTCCTCCCCCCTCCAATAGCTTTACTTTGTTTTTCACAAATTATGTTAATAACCTTATATCTAGAATTACTGCACATACACCACCTACTTTTATTGTAGGGGTAAAATACCCCAAAAATAAATCAGCTGTAACTCCGTCAATATCAAGACTAAAGATCTGGTTTACCAACCATTTTTTAGGAAATTTAATGGTCTTTAACTTTGTTATGCAACATAGTACACAAAATGTGCTTAGTTTAAGAAATATAAACGAAGAACTGAAAAAATTCGGAAAAGTTAGGGGTTCTAGAGGTCAAGAAATTAGGGGGTCTTTCTAGTATACCCCCGAATAATCTGTGCAAGTTTCATTAAGTTCGCAATTTTTTCCAGATAAAATTACATATCGACTGGGCTTTATCTATTGAATTAAAAAAAAAAACAAATTCATAAATGTTGAGCATAACTATGTAATTATAGCCCAGGAAAACTAGACAAAAAAAAGCAAAAACTACAACATAATTCCGACAAAGTTGGACATTGCTGGAAACTTTTGTTTTGGCGTGTAACGATTTTTTTTTTTGTCAAGGGGAAGTAGTCGAAATTAAGTTTTTTGCGAATTTCGCGGAAGCTATGATTTTTTTGCTAATAGTGAGGTAATAGTTGTAGCTTATATGATTATCTACAAAAATGATCTTAACGCTTTTCATCGTACCATCAACGAAATCGTATGAACCGTTTTTAAGAAAATTTGGAAAAACTAATATTATAGCACAGGTCATCAACTTGTACTCCTCCGTCTCCTCCCTTAGAAAAAAATTGTTTACTCACGCTTTTCTATACGTGAATACGTGTGAATAGCTAAATGCAAAATTGTAAGAATGTATGGTCTAGCCAAATTTGGCAGTCCCATTTGAAATGAACTCGGCAAGAAAGGATCATGATAGAATTTGATTGTTACCTCGAACAATTAATTTGTTCTAAGTATCCTTTTGATTAATTCTCTTTTTACAAATGCATATGCAATGCTAGACCCCAGCTCAGTCTTGCTCGGCCGTGCTTTAAGTATAAACATGTTATGTATAGAGTTTCAAATATTTATATTTTCTCGTTTCGTATAGAAACTCATGTATTTCAAGTTTTACAAAAAAAAAAATTGTAGCGCCACCTATGAGACATTTTTCAAACCATGTTAAAAACCTTTCTTATGGAGTGAGGAATACCCTAACAAAATTGTGTTAAAATTGTTCTTGTCGTGTTGGAGTCTATAAAAGACATACGAACAGATTTTGATAGATAGACTAGCGGTCCCCAGTGTACGTTGCTACGCCTAACTCAATGGTTATTTGCTTCACAAAAGCACTACAATAACAAAGCTTGTCTTTAAAAATTTCTTTAACCCTAATCGAAAATTAGTTTTTAGCACAAGTTGCAACAAAAGTCCTTGTTAATTATTTTTTTCAACCAAGAGTCCTTGTTAAATTTCTATATTTTGTTTTTTAAGGTTCTTGTTGAAAGGGATTCTGATCTATTGAGTCAAAAAGTCTATTTTATTTTAAAAAACACACTTTCGAAAAGCTGTTATAAGGTCATAACATAACATAACATAAACTTATTTTAAGTAACACCAGATGGTAATAAAAATGATGTAATCCAGCTTTCTTGAATTTGTATTCCAAAGTATTAGAAATTCACATTTCAGAACGAAAATTAGATCCATGGTGTCTTATAAAATTAGGTATCCTCATTCGATTGAATATTTTCACCAGAAACACAAATAGTCCCATGATTGTATTATTATTATATCTTTTAACACATTAATCATTTTAAATTGCATTGTCCTTCTGACTCACCTTCATTTTCACACTCTATTTAAAACACACACACACACAACAAATAGTTTTAAATGGCAATTAAGCCTTATCCTCGTATGTATATCCTTTTATGTTTCGATCACTTGCAGATATTCACTTGGATTACGTAACAATTTGCGAAACGAGACCGAGTAGTGTAATCCTTTATGGCCCGTCAATAATGTTTGTTTTTTTTTTGTTCGTATCGCTGTTGTCGTTTTATAATTTCGTTGGCTCTGAAGGCACGCAACTACACTTGGAAAACAGGTAGATATAAATTTAAAATCGAGCTCCACCAAAAGTAGAGCACCACGAGATACTGATGGCCGGCCTAGCCCTATAGTCGTTTATATACGGTCAATCGAAACCGATATCGAGTAAATGTATGAAATGTTGCCCCGTTTTCGGGGCAACCACTGCTCTGGCAAATCATAAACCGACAGAAAAAAAAAAACAAAAATATAAATGATCTACCACTGCAGCAGCACTATAATGCGTCCGCTGCAGTGTAGAATCAATGCGAGATCGTACGGCCTATATAGGTAGATGAATTTTCGGTTTTAAATACTTGTCGTTCGGTTTTTTTATTTTCTCAGGTTAGAGTGTCTTAATGCATCAAACTGCTGTGCACCCAGCAGCCCCACCTTCATGATGCCATGCCATTATGCCAAACATCTTAAACACAAAATGAGCAAATGAAATCAAAACGCTCTCAGATACTCAACATAACGACGAAAAAATATTGTCTGTGCCCAGGTGATCCATTGGCTCCATTGGTGGTTACTGCATGCATGCGTGCGTTTATTGCTTTAACTTAGCATATCGAAAAGTCTCGCATTTTGCACTTTACGCGTAGCCATAGCCGAAAATGTATCTAAAGTTGAAAAAGGTGTTCAAAAATCTTTGAGTTCCTTTTTCTTCTATTCTATTATTTCTTAAGTTGCTGTTGCAGATACGAGTTGACTTAAATTATTACCATATTGAAATAAGTTAATATATCGTATAGTATAGTGCATGCATTTTGGATATCGTGAACACTGGGCAATGCATTGCTACAAGGACGTAGGCGAAATTCACCAAACGGTTTGTGCTTTAATATTTTTTTTAAACTCTATTAATATTCAGAGTTCTCATCCTCGTAGGCACAGTTTGTAAAAGGAGAAATTTAATTTAAATACGAAACGTTGGTTGGTGCAGTGAATTTTGCTGATTAGCTTATTTTTGTCCTTCCATCTATTCCATTCTAAACCTATTGCAACAACTTACAGAGATTTAGAATATTCTGGTCCATCAGACGCAATTTGATTCAGACTTCGTGTCAAAAGCGATTCTGCACCAAGTTACCCACAACCACAAGTCTGTCAATAGGTGTTTATTTAATTTCCTCGAATCTGCACAAGGGTCGCTGGATTTTTAACAAATAAAATTGTTCGCGATCAGTCGGACCATTTTTAAAATAGTTTGTGGTGGAAAAGTGTTAGAGCCTTCATCCGAGACAAAAGATGCTATCTTTTACTTTGAATGAAATTGAATAAGAGGGACTCGTTCATTCAAACACTTATAATTTATCCAAGAACTTCGAATATTTAGAGGAGTCTCTGAACGAATTGAGGCTCTATGCACGATTAATCCGAAACCGAAGTATTGCAAAATAAATCGTAGCCGAATACCACAACAGTTCAATTGCTCGAAACAAATGGCACGAGGTGCTTTGAGAGCTGAAGGACAGAAGTACGCCGTTGAGACACTTTGTTAAATTTTGGATAAACTTGTCAAATTTTTTTGAAACTTGAAGAACTGTTTCAATTTTTATTTTCTTTCGTTCCATTATATTTCAACAACTTCATAAATCATTCTTTAAAATTTAATTTCCTTTCCAGTGTTAACTTTCGCTATTTTAAATGACAATTAAGTACAGCGATTTTATCGGTTATTGAGCGTAGTGTAGTTATTTTGTTTACTTTTGTAGGCAAAAATTTTTCCGAAAGTGTTTGTCTTAAAAAAATTTCTAACAACGTTTTTCAACAATAGTAGAAAAACTTTTTTATCGAAATTGATCGTATTTTTTTCGAGAAAAATGAAATTATCGGCTTTTCCTAAAAAATAACATTTTCAAAAATAACTTTTCTTCAATTTTATTTGCAGCATTATGTATTAAAATTTGGCAGTAGCTTTTAAAGGCAGAATTTTGGAAAGCAGATATTTGAAAAAAAGATTTTTGACCCTGGCAAAATTATGACCCAAACACATGAAAAACACTTATTTTCTGAAAGTAAACATTTTGTTTATTTGTATTTAAAAAGTTATGTTCAAAACACTTAGAAATACAAACACAAGACAATTTGTGAGCTTAGTTTATTTAAGATGTTCATGGGCCTGCTACAGAACATGATCGCCTGAAGCCTGTCTAAAATTTGTTTTCAATTTGTATGGGGAAATTGAAATAAATTTGAGCTTCTGCGAAATATTACTAGATGGCCTTATTTACAAGCATAATTTATTTGTTGAATTCCAAGTTTTTATTTGCAGATGTTGCCATTTGAAATAATAGGCCGAACCATATAAGTTTTCTCAAAACAAAAACTAGAAAACTGACAAGATCGTATTTTAAATTCCAATTCTGCAAGCTAAAAGAAAACACGCAAAAAAAAGAATAACTCACTCCTTCTTTTAACATTACATTTTTCATTTATGTACCTCTACATCTAAATAAGATTAGGTAAAGAAGAGAATACAAGCATATATATATGGATGTCAGTTTTCAATTTAAAATGGGTGAACACACACAAGCTCAGACACTCCCATTTTGAATGGACAGACGCATGCGTGAAGTGTATGGTGATATCGTTGTTTTATTTAAAGTATGGGCCTGCTACAAAAAATGATCGCTTGGTGCCTGTCTAAAATTTTTTTTCAATTTGTATGGATAAATTGAAATAAATTTGAGCTTCAGCGAAATTTAACTAGATAGCTTTAGTAACACCATTTAGCAAGCATAATTTATATATTGAATTCTATGTTTTTATTTGCAGATGTTGCCATTTGCAATAATTGGCCGAACCATCTAAGTTTTCTCACAACAAAAATTAGAAAACTGACAACATCGTATTTTAAATTCCAATTCTGCAAGCTAAAAGAAAATACGCAAAAAAAAGAACTCACTCCGCCTATTAACGTTGTATTTTTCATTTATATTTCTTTGCATCTAAATAAGATTAGGTAAAGAAAGAAGAGAATACAAGCATAGATATAAGTATGTCAGTTTTCAATTTGAAATCGGTGAACACACACAAGCTCACAGACACTCCCATTTTGAATGGACAGACACATGTGCAAAGTGTATTAGTGTTGAAAGATATCGTCGTTTTATTTAAAAGTATGGGCCTGCTGCAAAACATGATCGCCTGGTGTCTGTCTAAAATTTGTTTTTAGTTTGTATGGAGAAATTGCAATAAAATTTGAGCTTCAGCGAAGTCTAGATGGCCTTAGTTACACTATTTAGCAAGCATATTTCATTTTTTGAATTGTCTTTATTTGAAGATGTTGCCACATTGCAATAATTGGACGAACCATATAAGCTCTCTCTGAACGAAAACTAGAAAACTGACCACAGCGCATATTGAAATTTCAAGTCTGAAAGCAAATTGGAAACACGAAAAAAAAAACTATTCTTCTGATGCCTTTTTAAGGTTTGTTTTCAATTTCTATGGGGAAATGAAAGAACTTTAGCGAAAAATAACAAGATGGCGATATCCCTTATCAAGCATATTGCACTTGTATTACAATACTGTAGTTACTTAAAATTTGCCAAATTTCATAACATCATATATCTTTTGCGGAGTTGCAATTAATTAATTTAATAAAATACTATTTTTTTAATACAAAACAGAAAGTGAATAAATAAGTTTTCGTTGATTTTAATGAGTTAAAATATCTAGTATTTTTTTTTATATTATTTTTTTAATTTTAAAATCTTACTAATTTTTAAATTGAACAATTTTATAATACTAGAGCGATGTGACAATGAATGAATTTTAAATCTGGAACAAACATACCTACTTGCAAAATTCATCTTAAGAGCGAGCCGTACCTACAGTGCGTTGTTTGTTGGTCGTTGGTTAATTCGTCGTCGTAGTTGTCGCACTCGCAAGATTAACGTATATGTAAGTAGAGCAAATCTATGGCTGTAAGATATTTTCGCATGGCATATATGTAGCAGGATATATGTATAATATGAGTCTTGGAGGAGGTTGATCACTTGTCTTTGCTTGCGGCTATCTATCTTGGAATTTAAGACGCATTGCGTGTATTTATGATATATCAAAAGCAATTAAATAAAATTTGTTAGAAGACTGGAAAATTGAAATTGGATTTTATTATTATTTGTGATTTTGTTGGGTTCCATCGGAGTTGTTTTTGTAATGATAATTTTTTTTAACCATATTATTAATAAACAAAAAACGGTATTATGAAAATAAACAAGAAACAACAACTCAAATACATCAGGCTGCGTTTCATATATGAATAATTTACGTTTGATAAATTGTGTCGGTTATTCAAGCAAATAAAATGCGGTAGGCTTACGGCTTACAAAATAAATTTTAATCTTGATTATATCAGTTTTCAATATGGTTTTATTTTAAGTGTCCTAGATTATATGTTTTTCCTTCATTGATCATTATATTTGGGATTTTATTTAACTACCAGTGTATGCAATAGAAAGAAATTGTGCATTATCGTTTTTTAATCCACCTTAGCGTATCAGTTTCAAGTCGTTTGCAGAGGTTTTATTAACTGTTTTTATAAATATGTATGATTGTATGGTATGTGTATGGTGAAAACTTATTGTAAGTGTCAAGAGTGCAAACACACTGATGTTGTCAGGCTGACAGAATAGACAGCTAGTAAGTGCAAGAAGACTCTAACGTCCACAGGTTTTTTCAAAACCAACCTCTGACTACCAACTCCTACTCTCACCTCCCCGTGGTGAATATCGGGTGCCTGGTACCTTGACCTGAGATCTGGGTAACCAATCCCTTTGAAGGGTTTTTGGGAACAGCTAACAAGCGAGGGGGGAGGAGTGTTTCCACTAAGGCACTTTCATCAAGACGGAAGCGGAGGAATTCCCCAGATGGAATCAACGGTGGCGTCTACAGTTCCAGTCAGGTTGAACTACTTAGTGAACTCATTATGAGATATCACCGCCATCTAAGAAGCGCGATGCGATGGGCCGGGCAAAAGAAAAAATGAAGAACTGCGATATCGACTACGGCCGTCGACTGCTACCACGATCAAAAGCTGAGGCAGATTTAAGAAAGAAGTCTTGAGATATTTTCATAATGGGAAGAACAAAGCATGATATTAGTGGTGTTTTCATGAGTATTGAGAAGTAAGCCAAGAAGATAGGTTAAACGGTGAATCAACCCAAGACCAAATATATGCTGTCAACAAGAAAGGACACCCAACACCGACGTCTAGGACAAAACGTTACCATAGACAGCTATAACTTTGAGATCGTAAAAGACTTTTTGTATTTAAGCTCCGCTTTAACTCAGTGAATAACAATAGTACTGAGATTCAACGAAGAACTACTCTTGCCAATCGCAAGAAGAGCAAATCCCTCTCTCAAGAAAATAAAGTGTCCCTTTATGACACATATCATCCCGGTCCTTATTTATGGTGCAGAAGCATGGAAATTAAAAAAGCCGAATAGAACGCTTTAGGCTACTTTAAAAGAAAATTTCTCCGTGTTATTTATGGTCCTATCTGCATAAATGGAGAATGGAGAAGAAGGTATAACAACGAACTGTACGTTCTGTACAGCGACACTTATCTTGTCACAAAAGTGAAAATCCAAAGACTATAAAGCGGCTCGTTCACATAGAGCGAATGGACACCAATGTTTCGGCCCGGATGGCCTTTGAATCCAACCCCGTGAAACGGCGCAGTATTGGAGGACAGCCCGCAAGTGGAAAAGGGCCTCAATCAACTTGGCTTTCGAAACTGGAGGCAGCTAGCTTGAAATCAAGCCGCCTGGACGAAGATTGTTGGTTGAGGCCCAGGTCCACCCCGAACTGTAGCGCCACCTTAAGTAAGTAAGTAAGTAAATGCAAGAACCTTAAAATATATTATTCACAAACTTTCATTTATTAATGGAAATAACACATTTTTATATTACACGATAAATTGATTGTGTTAGTGAGAGTGACTATGTTGATAACAGAATATTAGAAACGCTGTTATATTTAAGTAGAAAAAATTATAATTATAACAAATGTTTTAAAAATGGATCTGTCTCCGTTTTAAAGCTCTTTTTTGGATTCTATCCAATAGATTCAAATGATTTATATGTGTGGGAGTTGTATTCAAGCTTTTGGCGAATGTATGTCTTAAAAATTGTAGCCAGATCAGAAGGGGAGAAAAATTTCTTGCATATCTTTTAAGAAAACCTAAGCATTTAGCTGCGTTTTTCACGACTTTAAATATGTGATCATTTTACAGGAGGTGATCGGTAAACGGTAATACACAGGTGGGATGACATACCATGGACAGAAGACAGCATTGTGTTTTAGAAGCCATAAATTTGACACGGTTGTATATACCCCATTCCATAATCTGTCAAGATCGGAATTTAATGAGTTTAACATACAATGACCATTCCAGTTCCAGTTCTACATCCGTAGAGCAAGGATGTAAATCTGGGAATAAATATGAAAAACTGGGGGGGCTGAGATGGTGAGGATGCTGAGATTTGAATTGGACGGTCTAAATTCTAAAAGGTAATTTCTAATCGATTGAAGAAGAGACTCGTCGATGCCAAATGCACGCATTTTCGATAAGGGAACTTCATGCCAAACTCTATCAAATGCTTGTGAGATATCTAGTGCAATAAATTAATAGTTTCACAAAACTTGTGCAAGGATTGGTTCCATTTTTCGGTGAGATATTCCATCAGATCACCAGTGGACCTATGTATATTGCTACGAAATCCGTATACAGCCTGTCATTAAGGAGCTTTCGTTCTTCAAGATAATTAATCAGCATTTCCATGACCTTAGAAATTGTTGTGTAATTCGAGGGAGAGGAGGACGACTCGCCTTTTTTTCATATTTTCAAGGCATCAAAATAAAGGTTGAATTTTTTAATTGTGCTTGTCAGTTTTTTCGTCTAATTTTTGCTGGGCTATTAGTCTATGTTAATGAAAATGAAAATTAATTTTTCACTTAAAAATTAATTTCTGACTTTTTTAAAAATGTGAAGCATGGTAATGTACATACATACATTTTTCAGAAAATTTCCCCTCCCCGCTAAAAGGGGGTAATTAATAATGTTCTTAATACGATCTGTCACAATACCAACTTTTTTTTTGCTGGCGCGGCTAAAGTTAAATTAACTTAAATTGGAGGTTGTCCTTTGCATTGTTTGATGTCCTTTGCCACTGATTATGTTGGTCGCTGATAGTTGAGAAATGAAAATCGTAAGTCATCTATATATATCAAATATATATCTTTTTCAAGAATTCAAAGGTTATTTCGTTTGACCAAGTCCCGTGTACTTTTTTTTGGACTTTCGCACGCACAATATTTACTTTTAAGTTTATTTAATTCATTTCATAGTCAGTCGCTCGCACACAACATTACCAGGCTAGAATTTTGTCTTCAACCATTTGAGGGCGTGCTTTTTGAGCCATTCTATTTGAGGGGCACACATAACACGCACTCAAAGTCGTTTAAACCATAGTTAACACTACTTTAACTTTATTATTCACCATGGTTTGTTGTCCCTTTAGACATTTAACAATTCATAATAATGATTTCCTTTTCTGAAGTCAAGTTCGTACTGCACAGTTTCACACTCCACTTTTTCAAATCTGTTGGTGCTCACTTCACTCTTTCTTTAAAACAATTATTTAAATTAAGTGAATCTTCAATCTAAGCCATGCAATATAAACAAAAGTATTTGTTATATCTTAACGTTGCATTATTTGATTGGTTGACCTAAATGGCCTTACTTGCCTATGGTCTTTAGGATCTTTAGCTAAATCCAAAAATAACCAACAATGCCTATTCAATTTCAAATGGGCGGCAAATCATAAAAAGAATAATAAATGTTATATCATCAAGAACAATATGCTATTATTGTATTGTATAACTATGGATCTATAAAACCATAAATGGCTAGACAGCAGAGAATGGAATTAGTTCACATCGAGAGACGATTTTATCACAAAATACAAATAATTTTAACGTGCGTTGTGCTAACACAAAAGTTTATTGTTAATAAAAAATAAAAAAAAATAAAATACAACAGGAGTGCCACCTCAGATGGTAAAATAAAGTTGTAACTTGTATCTCCACAAAAGGAACACATCACGTTATTCCCATTCCCACATGAGTCAGTCAGTGTGGCAGAGCTAATGGAAGACCTTGATTTAGCCAGGGATAAGCATAAAGTCTCGCACGGACATACTATGGTAACCCCAAGCAGCCGCACAATGCGTGTAATATGTCAATTCTTAAATATTCGAGAGTTATGATATGATGTATATTTTTGTGCATGGATTTTGGAGGTCAAATGGACCCAAACATCTTGATAAATACATATAAATTATATGAATGTAACTTTTTGCCTTGATTATAGTTCAATGAAGAAATTGCTTCTTTTTTGAGACTTTGCGGGCTTTGGGTACATGCCCTTCAACGCGTCCGTCACCACATGCCATTCGCTATGCTATGTGACCAGACCATCACGCTATGGATATAATATGGAGTTCGAGTCTTGAGTTATTGTCCAATGGTTCATTGCGAATTGCGACTCCTGACTTTGTTTTGTTGTTGTTGTTTGGTGGTCATGATATGAGAAACTAAATGCGATTATCGTGAGCTGATTAATTGCAACAAGGCTGTGGTGATTGTGTGTCGTTAATCTAAGCCTGAATTAACCATTCCATTATGAATGAGAAGTCCACGAAATGGGCGTAGCATTAATGGAAGTATAGGCTTAATTATTCAATTTGCCATGTTAATTTATTGCTTTTCAGTTACGCAGAAACTTCGTTACAAGAATTCAGACGAATTTCGATAAAAAGGTAATGCTAATCATGTGGAACTTATTAAACACCTTCCAGTAAATCTATATTATTTGCTCCTTTAGATGATGATGATCCAAGAAAGCAAGGAAGGTTGTATTGTCTAAAAAACAGCACCAGGGTAAAATTTTGGTAGGTAGAAAACGACTTCGGTGATGAATAAATCAATTATTGTAAGTGGAGTTATAAGCACTCTGCGACCTTAAAATGTATTGCCCCTCCCCCATACAGAGTTAGGTGAGATATCTTATTCTATAGCTCTTTCTTTAGGCCCTCGTTGCATTGCGGAATATGACGCCGCCTTTGCATAATGGATGTTAATTTGGGCTGATCCCACATACTTTAATTTTTTTTTTATGCTGGGGGCTTCTGTCCCTTTATCTACAAGCCAAAAATGATTGTCCTCCTTTTCTGTAAGAGAAACATCTTCCAGACCTTCTGTATCAAGATCTGAAGAACATCTGATGAATGTGATGTGTAAACATGACAAGCACTAACGCCATCTGACCGCAAAAGTACTTCAACACTTAAATTTACTCGTTTAAGCACCAACAATGTTCTCATTTTTGGAATGGATATTTCATACGGAGGCTGTAAAAGCCTGTTTAGATTACAAAATTGGTCTCCAGCAGGGTCATTCCTCTTCTGTTTATATACAAATTATTTTAAGTCTGCCAGTTAAATTAATTAGTTTTTGTTTTAATCCTTTTTGTTGGCAACATTATTAAAATGCAACGATGCTACCACCAATCAAAATACAACGATGCTGCCACCAATAAATGTTTTATGAAAAAAACGGAAAAAACGCAGACTAGATAATCGAACAGTACTCATGAGTCAGATTTTTATAATTTCTAGCTGTCTCACGACATTCCTCACTTATTTCGCTTAAAAATTTCCTTGAGTCCGGACTCAAATTTCCCAATCTTAGGACTTGTACTATTCGCGTTAAAATTGTTGTTAAAATTGATCCCAGTTAAATTTGACAAATAAAATTTAAGCTTTTTGCTGTGTTAATTGAATTGAATTGAATGCTTACGGCAGGCCACCAGACAATCGATCCATAAGTTAGTATGGTTCGTACCACTGCGGTGTACGTCCATAGAACCATATTCGACTGGAGTCCCCAGTTTTTACCGAATGTTTTACTGCAGGCATAAAAAGCTATGCTGGCTTTTTTTACCCTTTCTTCAATGTTCAATTTTAAGTTTTGTTTAGGGTCAAGAATTTACACCCAGATTATTAGCACGGGTTGAGAGTGAGAGAGAGTGACCATTGAGACGAGGCAGGATGAAGGTAGGTATCTTATTTTTGTTTGTAAAGAGCAACAGTTCTGTCTTGGTTCGATTAATCCCCAAACCGAAGCTAGTGGCCCAGCCGCTAACTTTACGCAGAGACCTATCAGTGATTTCACTAATCACAGATAGGAACTTAAGTTCCCAAGAGAAACTCTGGGGTTCCCAGTAGAAACGCTGGGTTCCCAGTAGAAATGCAGGGTTTCCAGCAGAAAGCTGGGTTCCCAGTAGGAATGCTGGGCTTCCAGTAGAAATGCTGCGCTTGCCAGTAAAAAAATGCGGTTCCCATTATGAATAATGTGGCTCCCAGTATGAATACTGCGGTTCCCAGCAGAAAAGCTGGGTTACCAGTAGAAATGCTAGGTTTTCAGTAGAAATGAAATGAAAAAATAGTGGGGTTCCTCGTAGAAACGCTGGGTTCCCAGTAGAAACGCTGGGTTTGCATATTCCTCATACCTTTTTTTTATATTATTTATAATATCTCTTTTTTGATGAACTAAAAACCGTATGTTTTTCAATAATTTTGTTCTTTCTTTTATTAAACAAAAAGTATGAAACAAAAAATATGAAAAAACTTCTACAAAAAAAAACACTTTTTTCAAAAAAAAAAAGAAAAAAATTAAAACTCGTTAGGAATTTTTTGAGATTTTGAAGATTGTGGAGATTTTGACCAAAAAAACTTTTTATTGGGGATTCTGTCCATTTGGGGTTAACTCCCTATTGGGATTTTGTCCTTCAGGATCATATGTCTTTGGGGATTTCGTCGAATGGAGTTTCTTTTTGTTTGGGAGATTATTGGTGATTCCCTTATACGTATAAATGAATAAATAGTTTTTCGAAACAACACTAAGCTATCCAGATCGCTTTAAATACAATCTATAAAAAAGATGCAATAAGGAACGCGGTCGATAATAAAAAGATACAAATGAACGCAGCAAAACAAATGTCGAAACCTCAATAATTTTTACACTAAGCGGTTTTTTTTTTCAGCTCGGAGCAGTGAACTGAGCTGTCAAAAATAGATCTGTTTCTTTTTTAGCTCCAAGCTATCAACATGCGTTTCTTTATTTAATCAGCAGAGCTAATTTGGAGCGCGCTCTACGAGCTTATGATAAAATGATGGAGTACACCAAGCACGCGGTTACAGCGGTTCTTTACGGAGTAAATTCGGAATCCTAAAATCCTCTATATCGGGAGCCAAGATGTTTACACAAAAAAAGGTGGAGATTAAAGGTTGTACCTGCTCCATGGCTTCTTTTAACCCGTCAACTTTTGACCTTTGAAAGGTTTCCTTGCACGGGACATATTCTTCTTTCATGAGTAGGTATATGACGCATTTCGACTTTCTGTCACCCCTGAGTCCCGGATCTTCGTCATGGAGGTTTTTCTCCAAGTGATCTTAGTTCCTAACTCCCCGAAATTCCCCAGATAAGGATAAACAATTAGAGGAATCTTTGAAAATTATGCCTTTGCACTCCATCAAAGTGAGTGTCGAAAGATGGTGATTCTGAACTTGAGCGTTCCTTGTTTATGGTAAAGTAACGTGAAAAAAAGAGTAAAAAATATCTTGATTACGAAATATCGCGCCACCGAGTAACTTTTGCTGTCTAGCTTAAGAATCCTGCTTCATAGCAAAGTACAACAGAAAAAGACAACGAAATAGCTAAAACTTTCAAAAGTAAAAAATGCTAATAGAGAAGTCACATAACTTCGATGTTTTTTAAGCTTTTCATTCAACAATAATTATTTCATTCAACAATAATCTTAAAAAGCAATCATTCAAGATCATTCAAGATTTTCGAAGCCGAAATTAACCATGACCTTAAAAATTAATACAAAAAACCAAAACACACACACGGTACTAACAATACAATGCCTCTATGCTCTATATACGGCAAACGATTGAACTTGTCAGCAAGCTGTGTTTCTTTGGCTGAACACAGTTTGATGAAATATTCAATCAAATCGCATTTAATTTATTGACATATAAATAGTGAAAAAGTAAACATGTCTGAGACATGGACAATGGTACCAACAAGGTACTGACTGACCAGCGGAGTGGTGTGAATGTGTCTGCCCACAACGCCCATTTCATCAGATCAACGATATGGCCAATTAAATGTCTATATTGATAAAATAACATGCCTTTGGGGAAATTCATTCAAGTGGAAAACTCTTGCATTTGCTTTATTTTTTGCATCGAAAATGTTTCAAGACATGTTGTTGTTTAGCGTAATAGTTCACGCTTACACTTGACTTAGCAATGTGATCCTTAAATCTATTAAATGAGTTTGAAATTTGTTATGCCAACTGACCACTATCAATGACCTTAGTTTTTAAAATTTAGATATTTGAATAATGATGTTTAAATAAAATTGAGATGTTTGAATAAGTGATTATGAATTTTGAAAACAAAAAATCATGCATCGACTCATAAAATTAGGAGTCACAATTAAACATTATTTCACCGAGTTAGAATCAAAAAGATCTGAAGAACAGGAACCCATTTTGAAATCTTTCTAGTGCTTAGCCTTTTAAACATAATTAGGGATAATCATGGATATATCTGAGCAAGTTAAAACAACGGTAGGATCCACCGGAGGTTTCACGAAAGAATTCATAGTCAAAGTTGAAGTTGCGACACATCAAGGAAGTGTCTTGAGTACTTTGCTCTTAATCATAGTCCTTCACTATGTATGTATATGTTTAAAGGTATCTTCAGTGACGACTCGAAAGTGAATCAGTTGTATTATGAAAGGAGAAGCCATCATAAGTTATCCTACCCTACATTCTTGCAACGATCACTTGATGTAAACCTGGATGTTTGGAGGGAAATATCGAGCGCAATCTTCGAGAGTTTTTAAAATGGAAATATTTTTCTATTAATATTTTAACTCGGAAATATTGTCAATATATTTTCTTTTTTTACCCGTCAGTAGATGGCGCTTAATAATAACTTAAATAAAGTTTAAGCCTCACGTCAGGTCCTACCGTGTTTTTTTTTACTTCTTTATATGATTTCAAAGTGGTTATAATTTTTTCTATAAGGGTTGTACAGTATGTTCCAGCGAAACTTTCCATCTTCTTTCAATACAGGTATAAAGCTCAGGAAACAAAAACATCGCACAACTTTTCAAATAAGTCCCCGGTTGTAAGTGATGAGGAAAACAAAACAACGGTACTTTAGTGTGAATACCCTGCTTTTTGAATTATACACACAAACAAATTAAGAAAAAAACCTAAAGCACAATCTTTAAAAAGTGCTCTAATTTTGTTTTTGAGAATAACCTAAAGCAAAAATGGTCGAAATTGAGATATCGCTTTCAATGCGATCCACCGCGCTTTTTGGAATCCGCAACCTGATTAGTGATTATCTACTTGAAGATAAGGTGACGGAACCGAAAGTGAATATCTTCGACCCATCATGATCAATATTGAAGAAAATTGTTGTGTCGATATCAAACATCAAGTAATCCTCGGGTGGATGAAAGTTATATCATACTTCTGACTGAAAAATTTTCCTTTAGCTAAACAATTTTTACACAACTGTATGTATTCACAAATATTATAAGAGTAAATTGATGGCAACTCAGATGATGAGGTGTTTCGCATGACATTAACATATTTCGTCAAGTGAAAAAATGTTAAATTATTACATACATAGTATATTTTTTTAGAAGACTACACTTTTTCACAAGTATTTGAATGCCATCTTGTATTGAATTTTAACCTTAAGTACCAAATTTAAACTAAATCGGTTCAGCTGTTTTAAAGTTGCGGCCAAATTTGTAAAGAATGTTGTGACCCGCAGTCCCAACCAACCTCAATCCCATACAAAACCTCTTTTTGTATACATTCCATATAATCCATACGCGCATGAAACCACCCAGAAACCAGAAACACCTTGACCATGAATAACAATCCATAATCGTCATATTTATGTAAACAAAACAAATACTAATTATAGAACATTGGTTTGCCTACACAACGTAAACAAAACAATGCGCTTCTTCAAAGTGCATTGTGTAATGTGACACTTTCCAACTGCAAACTGCGATCGATTATGACACACACCGAAGTACTTGAGTGGGTCACCATACGATCAGCAGAATTAATGCATTGAAGACACATTGTTTATGTTGCTATGACAAGTGGAATTTGGTATATTATGAATATTATGAAATATAGATCATGATGTGTGGCCTGGTTATGGTAAACAAAACGCATTGTTAAGTGACATAGTTCTTACTATGTCAAATGACATATGGATTGTAGGGCATGGTATTAAGAGGGAGGATATATTCTAAAATGTATAAAAGAGGAACCAAATGCGACGAAGGCGGGAGTTGATCTGACAGAGTGTAGAGTAAAGGTTGCAGCCATAAGCATTGAGACAGCGGGCCTTTTACTCTAAATAAAAAATATCATTTAAACCAAAACACTTTGTTTTATTTCAAAGACAACTCTCCGTCGTCTGCTCTTCCATAAAGAAGCACGGCAGAAGCGTAACAAGAACAGTGAACACCAAATCTTTGTTAATTGCATTTTAAGCCAAAATCCTGAAATGCAGTTATTTTAACCACCTTGCAAGTATAACGTTCACAAAGTTTCATCAAAATCGTATGAGTCATTACGGCATCTAAGTTAAACATTCAACACAAGATGGCAATTAACTGAAATAATCTAAAAAGCGAACGGATTTGAGAAGTGAATTAAAGAACAACAACCTGTATATACTATTTTGGCAGGAGTTAGGAAGGGGTTTTCAACAGGGACGCTACAAAAGTAGAGCGACAGGGACAGCAAACGACGCCATATTTCTTGCCGCTCTTTTGACATTTCTCTTCAGTAAGGTTTGCCATTTCATGAAGGAAAGATATACAAGGCAACAACGAGTCGAAATTATTAAAATTTACTACCGAAATTCGAAGTCAGTGGGCTCAATGTTAAGAGCGCTACGTCCAATTTATGGTCGTCATAATCGTCCTAGCAGATCAACAATTGAGCGTCTAGTGGAAAAATTTGAATCCACAGGCACAGTACAAAATGTTCCCGTGCCAGTGAGACAAAGAAGTGCCCGTAGTGTCGAGAATATTGCTGCCGCTGAGGCTTCAGTTGCAGAAAGCCCAAATGTGTATCTCACACGTCGTTCTCAAGCATTGGGCATCTCTGTGACGTCTGTGTGGCAAATTTTGCGAAAAGATCTTGGCCTACATCCTTACAAGATTAAATTGACGCAAGAACTGAAGCCGCGTGACCACCAGAAGCGTCGTATGTTCGTGAATTGGGTTGAGCAACAACTTGAAAATGATTCGGATTTTCATCGAAAAATTATCTTCAGCGATGAGGCTCATTTCTGCCTGAATGGCTTCGTCAATAAACAAAATATGCGGTATTGGTCAGGCAGCAATCCACACGTACTCCATGAGTCATCATTGCATCCCGAAAAAATTACGGTTCTGTGTGGTTTATGGGCCGGCGGCATCATTGGGCCGTACTTCTTCCGTGATGATCAAGACCGGCACGTTGCTGTGAATGGAATACATACTTTCCGAACGCATATCTCAATAAAGTTAAAAACATCTCCCGCTGTTTTACGTGCTCCTTTCAACACGATGTCATTCAAAACTATATGTTTTTGATTTACTTCTTTTAAGTAAGATTCCGTGCGAAGCATAAGTTAACCAATTAATCAAATGTCGATGTCAATTCTTAAATATTATTTTTTATATATGAGATATTAAAATTACATGCAAATCACACGTTTGTTATCATTTCGGTCCATTTATATTCAATAACGTTCTTAAACTTAATTTGAAATCTAATTGCACTTTTTTGCATGCAAATGCCGCCCGACTTAAAAAGTTAAAATAAAAACCATAATAAACTGGCATTGACTCACTTCTTTCTTTGCATATTTTTCGATCTAATGTCACCATTTGTAAATTGCACACAAAATGCATATACCTACGACCGACAGTCAATTAAAAAAGTCATTCGCTTTATAATTTATGATAAAAAAATTTATATTTCTCCCACGGTTCTTGCAGCAACCAGCTCAAGTTATTTTAGTTTTGAAAAATTGAGAGGTAAACTCAAATACTGACACGCACTTACATTCTTGTCCAGAGTAACCATAGTATGTGTATATATAACTACATATATCATCGAGGCATGACTTCGAATTTGAGGACAAACCCCAAATAGACATAGAACAAACACAAGTCATTTGGGGTTGGGTGGGGCGACTTTTATATATACATATGCGACCTACAAAAGAAGCCGTCTCCGTCCCATAGATGTGTTGCTTGTTGAGCAAATAATATTACATCAAGATGTGGGAATCAAATTTGCCAACATGGTGATTCACATATCACTTCTCTATAAGCCAGAAGATCCGGTTAAAGATTCTGTCAGCTCTGCAGTTATAAGATATGAAATGATATTTCATTTTAACATTTTCCATCTAAGGGAAGTTGTCGAACAGGATGAATGTGCATGTCCGATAAATAATCCAAAGTACTGCTTTATGAAATATATGTTCTTGAGTAGGTACATGTTTGAATATGTCTTAATTGTTAACACATAAAATAATAAAAATAAATTAATTGTTTGCATATACAAAATGCAAAACTTAAGTTAAGAACATAGACACAGAGTGTTTACTGATTATACCTATCAGTGAAAAAAAACATGTAGAATAGCATTCATCTGAGTACATTTTGAAAGATTTTAAAAATAGATTTTTCAAAAACTATTCACTAAAACTTTATTTAAAAGGAGCTCTCCAAAAAGATATAACATGATTTTGTAAGTTTTCCTGTTGTTTGAAATAATTTTTTTTTCTGAATGTGAGTCCATTTTTTTATAAAATTGCCTTTCCCACCTACAAGTGGTAAAATAGACCCCACCTCCCATATGATTTTTTTCTTTACTTAACCTAGCCTACATGCTCTAGGTATATTTTATAACGATCACCCTAAATAGTACAGGAAAATGGGAAAATAGCTGTGCATTTTGTGCTGTCAGTGTGATTTTTTAATATGTTGTAGAGGGGAGTCTCCTGAGTATACATTTTTGTCTCGAAATTCAGATCTGTGTTCAAAAAGCTCCATTTTGAAAATAAGCTCATAAAGATAATCCTTGATACTATATAAAGGAGTAATTTTGCAAGTATGGATGTTCAGCTCTTGGCCTAAACAATAAATACATACCAACAAATTACTGCAACGGGTAGTCAAAATTAGCACTAAATTGTCTTTGCTGCTTAAAACAAACATGACTAATGGAGCTCCACAAGCAAATGGTTAACATTAAATTGTATTTTCTGTTTAGTTAGTAAGAACTTGACTACTGAAACAAATTTTGACGTTTTCAGAGTGTTCAAAAGGGAATTTTAATTTTTTTAGTGGCACTGGCAACTTCGAAGAACCACGGCCTAGTGACTTACAAACTCTTAACCAATTCTTTTGTGTGTGTTCTTAGTTCTACGGGATTGGAGGGGACCTACAATTTTACGTCAAATCCGAAAGATTAAGGTGAGAAGCACTTTTCATGACAATGATACTCTTGGAGGATTTTTCACTTCCTCGCAAGAGGCAGTGCCCCTGAAAAAAACATTAGATATTATCGAAGTTGGAAGCTGGGCTTGAACCCAGACCTCCGGCGTGATGGTCCGACTCACTAACCACTACGCCACGGGGCACTGGCAATAAGGAATTTTAACATGTTTTCAAAAGAAAAAAATGACAGCTCACAATTTAAGGATGACAGCTGGCAATAAGTATCACGCTTTTTTCACACTGTCAAACTGACTTTTCATAATTAACTTTTTGCAAGGCTTTGACAGCCAGAAAAAAAGTGAAAGTTGAAATTCGCAACAGGCATTGACGTACTAGATATGGACCGCCAGTCGGTTGAAATTTTCATACAAACAGCCAAGAAAAGTTGTTCCATCTAAAAACAGTCTAAAAACGCCATCATCTTTTAGTGTTAAATACGTGTACTAATTTCGTTATTAGAATTTAAATGAAAACGATAATATATTCATCTGTAAGTAACTCATGGCATAAGGAGTGGATGTGTTTTGTAAAATAAAAGTAGTTGGATAATTATTTCCACCAAAATATTTCAATAGTAAATAATTAATTAAAGAAATCTTATCGCTGCTACGCAGATTCCCTGCTAGTAGTTGATGGTGCCCCTAGTTATGTTGGAACAAGGGTGAAGTTGGCTACTGGCGGTCCATACCTAATACGTCAATGGCAACAGGTATTCAACATTGACACTAAATTGTATTTGGTGTTGGAGGATTGTTAAAGCAGATTTGGGGTCTGCACCAACAAACAAATTAAAAGTTCCTGTTACCCAAAATCAAAAACCACACACACAAGAGGGAGAACCAACCAGAAAAAAGAAAACAAGAACGACGCCAACAACAAGAACGACACCAGCAACAACCAAAGCAAGAACAAGAAATGTCGGAAATAGATCGTATGGAGATTTCCAGCTGCTCTTCTTTGAATTTTAATGATGATTTATTTCCGGAAGATAAAGAAGAGCAGCTGGAAAGTCAAAATAAAGAGCCTACCCCCGTAAATTCAGAAAATCAAGATTTTTCGATTGTAGAATATGTTGTTGCTGGTAATTTATTTTTATTTATTTTTTTTATTAAAGAATGAGTTAAAAATGTGAGTTTTAAATATAATTTTTGGATGTGAATTTAGGAATGAGACATCGTGCACTTCAATGCTGAATGCCTCGGGTGCCCGGGCAACGCCGGGTACTTTCTGCTAGTTATTAATAATTATACAAACAATTACAAAGCATTTCTTAAAAAGTTAAGCTAGTATTAGACGACGTGTAAAACGTACATTATTATGTGCCTTTACGCTTTATTCAATGTTTACATATTAATAGACATAATTATATGTTACTTATGCATGTCACATTTATTATGTCAGCAGTATGTAGAGCCAATTTTTCATAAATATATGTGCATTTTAGCATATCGTGTAATAGAACGCTACATATACATTTTTATATAAAGTTGTTCTGATAGACAAATATGTATGTATGTCGAAATAAAGTATATATGTAGATCGCTAAAATCTGAAGTTTACATAAATCGACATAACGCACAAGCAAGTTACTCAAAAATCCGACATTTTTAATTATTAATCAAACGTCAAACGTCAAAAAAGGACAATTTCAATTTTTATTTTGCTGTATTTTTCATAAAATTAATTGTCTTTTTTGGGATTCGTGTTTTTTATGCAAAAACAGATGAGAATTGAACACATCGTGTAATCTACATAAAAATATGTACCGAATGATGTGAATATGTGAATTCATATGTAACATAAATTATTTACAGACGGAACAAACATATTTGTATGTAGATTTTTTTCTATAAAGGACATATCGTGTAATAAACATATTATATTGTTCGCAGCTTTTTCGATATGAACCAAATATGCAATGAATATGTTGTAGTTACTTTTCTCTGACGTCACATGTACATAATTATGTACGTTTTACACGTCGTCTAATCTAAGGAATCTTTTTTGCGCCTTTTCCAACCTTAACTTGTGGCCAATGTATTTCAATTTCTCAACACAGATTAGAACAGCACCAGCAAAGCCAACAGTGTCGTTAGACCAAAATCCCAAATTTGCTGTTGCTGGTGCACTGCTGACAACTTTCCCACTATGATATTCAGTGGCACCAAACTGCTAAAGAGAACATTTTACATAGAATTAAGTATGAAATGTCAAACGGTGCTTGTGCTGGCGCTGCGCTTGTGGAAATGTGTTTGATACAAAGTTGCTGACCATCGTGCTGATTACTTTTGACGGTGCTGGTGCTAGCGCTGGCTTTAATCTGTTTCGCGCATAAGACCTATTAGATAGATAAGATTGAAGCCACATTCCAAATTTTTCGTGGAATCCCAATTTCAAAAGTAAAATTGGATGAGAGAGTTTGTCGAAAGCCTTGCTAAAATCAGTCAAGATACAATCAGTTTGTTTTTTTACTTTTGAAAGAATCTATACAAGACTCAACTAATTCCAAAAAAATGTTGTGGTAGAGCGTCCTTTAGAAAAACCATGTTGGTTAGGAACAATTATGGACTTGACACAAAAACATAGAGATTCACAAAGAATAGCTACAAAAAGTTTTGGAATCGCTGACAATTTAGCTGAAAAGTTGAAAAGAATAGACAATGGTAGCGACAGATGTCCTACACAATTTGTTAATGTAGAAGCAGGTATACCATCTGGTCCTGGTATCCAACTTTCGTCCATATTAGATATAAATTTCACTATATCGTCAGTATTAGTTCGGAAATCTATAGCAGTCAAAAAAAAAAAATATGATTTTAAATGTATATAATATATCACAATTTCTAGTATCAAAGTTAGAAGTATCACAGTTGTTGATGGTATCACTGTTGTAGGATGTTTTAAGGAAATCTGAAAAGAGTTCTTTTATAATCCTTGGGCCATGACTAAAAAAATCATTCAAATTGAGAGCAGATGGATATGGACCAGAATTCTTCTTATTATTAATAAATTTCCAAAAATATTTTGGATCTACATTAAGATTTTTTTGCACATTCTTTAAACTGAAGATTTGTCGAGTATTAAAATAATCTCTTGCTTCACAATATTTAGGGCCAGTCTTTTTATCTTTGGTTATGTGTAACCATTGATTCTTGCAATTGTTAACCAGCTAAAATAACCAATGGTTAAATTAAACCAGAGCTGAAAAGACTGACACATAATGTAATCAGTTCTTGAACTAGTTTGTTTGTATCTAACCCATAATTTGTTTCTATGGTTTTTAAACTTTTTATAACACTTTCGTTTTAATATGGAACGGAAGATCTCACATTAGTTACAATTAGCGAGGAACAGATTCAAGAAAACAATCAAACTATATGCTATAAAATTAAAAAATCCTCAATTTAACATTTAAACAATTATCTGAACAAGACAAAAGACTAATTAACATTTTGAAAGCAAACTATTTAGTTTAACAAAATTATTTTTTTTAAATCAATTTAAAAAATGCTCATTGTATTATTTAAAAGCTTGGAGTTCAAAACTAGAGATATAGTAAGTGATGGATACTGATTATACTCTTTCACTAGAGGCTCAGATGATTTTTCTACGGATATGTTTCATTTTATTTGAGGTTACAATGTAAGAGTTCTTTCTGTGTGGGCACTTAAACAGAAGAACGCCAAAGATTTTTTTTGTATTCAATTTGTTTTTACAGTAAAAAATAAAAAAATAAATGAAATAGTTTTTTATTTATGCAGCAAACAAATAAGGAGTTTTTGACCAAAATAAAAAAGCTTTAAAAAATAATAGTCCAGTCGATATGTATTTTTACCTGGAAAAAATTGCGAAGTCAATGAAACTTACACGGATTGTTCGGGGGTATACTAGGAAGTCCCCCTTATTTCTTGACCTCGAAAACCCTGTGCGTACTTGGGGAGGGGCAAAAAACCCCTATTTTTGTCGTCTTTTTTTCATTTTTTCACTCATATTTCTTAAACTAAGAACATTTTCCGATCATTAAATTTCCTAAAAATTGGTTGGTCAACGAGATCTTTAGGTCCAATATTGACGGAGATACAGCTGATTGATTTTTGGGGGAATTTGGACCCCTACAATGAAATTAGGTATGTACTGTACAATAATTCTAAATATTTTATTATTAACATAATTTGTAAAAACAAAGTAAATCTAGTAGCTTGAGTCAAGATGAAAAAAAAACCTAATGGACGGGGGTTTTTCCTCCCCGCTCAACCAGGAGGGGCAATTTTCACAAAAAAAAAAGAGTGAAAAAAGAAAAACAAAAAGTTTCAAAACACCGGACCGCCTACAATGACATTGTATACCTTTTTGTAAAGCCAGAAATCTCCTCTATCGTTTCCTTTTTAATTAAGTTTTTTGATCAAACAGTTTTTAAAAATTTATTTTCAAACTAAATATGTATTTTGCAAAAAAAAAATTAAATATGTTTATTTTTTTTTATTTTATGTAATTAATCATAATTTTTGTTTTCAAATCTCAATGCTCTTGTTAATTTTTAATCAAAAACAAAAATCGGATGCCCAAATCTCTTGTACTTTTTGAAAAAAAAAAATTAAAAATAACGAAAACAACACCTTATAAGAAAAACATTTGTTTAAGTTTAAGGGTAACAGCCCAACTGTATTGTATTCATCTCACTCGTTCAAGTACGAACCACATGATATTCTCTTCCTGCATGCGATTAGTGGTTGTGACACTACCTCAGCACCCTTTGGTATTGGAAAGAAAATGTAATGAAGATGTATTGTAAGAATATTAGCCTTTCAGATATGTTAGCGATATTTAAGGACCCAGAGGTGACTCCAAGTCAAATTGCTGACGTTGGAGAGAAATTCCTCGTGAAATTGTATGAAGGGACCATTAAAATTGACAATCTTGAAGACCTGAGAAACCGAATTTTTTCCAAAGTCGTGGCAAAGCCCAAATGTCAACTTGCCAGACTGCCACCAACCAGAGATACTGCCAAGTACCACTCATTGCAAGTCCAGGCGTGGATGCGAAGCCAAGGAAGCCATCAAAAGTTGCCTTCTGCATGGGGTTGGAAGCTTATCAAACAAGGTGGGTATATTTGCATTAGTTTGCTCTTTATCAATACCGTCAATATTGGACCTACAGATCTCGCTGTTATTTCTTATCTAATTTTTAGGAAATTTAATGGTCTTTAACTTTATTATACATTATAGTCGGAAAATGTGCTAAGTTTAAGAAATAGGTTTTTCGCTCCTCGCCAAGTAAGCACAGGGTCCTCGTGGTCAAGAAATTAGGGGGGACTTCCTATTATACCCCCAAGGAATCTGTGTAAGTTTCATTGACTTCGCAATTTTTCTAGGTAGCCCTTGGTAACATTTTCGACATCTCGACTGGACTATAAATCTTTTTCAAAATTATTTGTTTAGCCTAAATTGATATACCTACACAAAAATGCTTTTTATTCTTATAATCATAACAGACTAATAATTGTTGCAAAAGAAAAACAAAATAAGCAAAATTGAAATGTTTTTTTTTTTTAATGTTGCTCACTGAATCACTTAAATGTTAATCAAGATGATAATGGTAAGTTTAATTAAACCACATAATAAGTCAATGCCTTTTCATTTAGTTAAATAATGTCTTTCAATCATTAGTCTTTTAATCTGTATTATGTGTTATTTCTTATCTAATTGAAACATCAAAGTAAAAAAATTCGTTTCCACCAAACAAATACATTTAAAAGGAACTACATGGAATGGAGTCGTTACAATTTAACTGAATCTGTTATGATCAATTATATTGAACAAATCAAATTTGTTCCTTGTAAGGCAAGACGTGAGGACAGCTTCATTACATTTTGCCTCCAAGTCCAACACCTCAAGTGATTAACCACTTTGGTCCGTGAGCCGAGAGTTTATTTTTAATAGGTGACTGGAGCACAAAATCACTTTTCCTTTTTCATCGCCGGGCAGTTATATTCGAGGCCTATGGTCTTCCGTGATTTATAGATTTTAATTACGTTTTGGGAATTAGATCCATAATTCCATCAGCAACTGAATCTGTAACATATTTGTGGGCACTTAAATTGATAGATACTTTCACTTTGTTTGATTGCACCACATTTAAAAAAATTAAAATCCCAGAGTAGTTTAAAGTAAGTATAAGCTTCTCAAATCAGGATCGTATTTTGTTTGGAAAACCTACTTAAGATTCAATACAAGAATGGCCACAAGTAATACAGTCTGATGGTAAATGAGATGTTATTATAGTGTCTTGATTCAATTGATAAAAAGTACGAGTAGGAAGTAAAAATTTATTTAACTTACTGTTAGATAAGATTAATATGGGCTGGCACATGGGTACTTACTCTTAATATGGAGTGATCAACAAAGTGTCTCATCTTATTTCAACCAACAATGTAGATTCAATTTTAAGTCATAGATCCTCAAGTAGTGAAGTACACCATTTCTAAGTTTGGATTGAATTTCAGTAATTACGTTGGATACGGTAATTTGCAGAATTTTGTTTTTGTCTTAATTTAATGCCAATTTATCACGTTTATATACATATGTGTGTACATATGTATGTAGATATAATACAAATTTTCTGGAATATAATTTTTTTGTACGAAAAACTGTAAATCAAAATACTCTTAAGTTAGATTAAGATTAAGATTTAGATTAGATTTATTAATAATTTTGTTTAAGTTACAATTTTGTTTTACAAAAAATCGGTTAGCTTGGCTTTGCCGTCTGCCTGATTGACATAAAGTTAAACATTTAATACAAGCAAAATCAAGTAAAGTTGAAAATTAATACCAAATAAATATAGCGAATTAATTACAAATTTTTTTTTTTTCAATAAGTTAAAAATCTTCATTGATAATTTGATTTCGATAGCCAATTGCAAGTGTATACAAATAGAAAAGCTGGTTTATATCTTTTTCGCATTCGTTGAGATGTGCTAAAACATCATGTTCTGTTAGGAGGTCGCTTCCCAGGAAGTATCTTCGAATCTCTTTCAAAATAGGACATCTGCCGATAAAATGGATAACATCTTCGCTCTCCGATAGGTTGCAAAGGTTACATAGAATTGGTAAATCTGGACGGTGGGGGATATAATTAAGCCGAATAAGTTCTCCTCTCATTTTAAAAAAAGCCGATATTTTGAAATTGTGGAAGTAATTCCTTTCACATAAATTATGGTTTAGCACACTGTATGTAGATCTATGAACGGACGATGATGCTAAATTAATGCAATCTGATCTGAGTTTTTGATCAAGTTTAGACACAAGATTAGGCAGTACATCTTTGCAGTATCTTCCATTTTCATTCACAAAGTTAAATTCAAAACCACAGTACGATGCTAGATCCTCTAACCATAGGGCTCTTCTTTCTATTGTCCTTAACGCAATTATTTTCGGAAGCCTATCACTGGTCAATTCTAGCACTTTAATGACATAACTCACGTGAAGCTTAAGGGTTTTTATAAAAAGAGGTGGCAATCCTGTTTCAATATTTAACATGTAGTTGGGCGTCGTGGTTGGAAGATTGTAATATCTTTTGATGTAATATCTCAGTAGTTTCTCCATTGTTTCATACTGATAGTAACCCCAAGATTGTGCTGCGTACATCATGATAGACTCAGATGCAGCTTGAAAGACTTTATATTTTACACTATGGTCTACAAAGTACTCTTAAGTAGAACTTAATTTTGTATGACCCACTTTTTCTTCCCCCTAACTTAAGTTCTACTTAGTGAGATTTATGATGAACTTTGAAGTTCGTGCAAACCAATGAGTGCAACTTAAAAACTTAAGTTGTATTTAAGGGCGATTCCGCTGGGGACGATTTTCGATATCAATTTCTAAATAATTTGTTTTCCTACTTTATTCTGATGCCACTACAAAAAAAAAACTTCTTAACTCAATAGAAATATGTCAGTTTTTCACATCAGCCAAAATGTATATATCTTACGCGATTAGAAAAATAAATATTCCAAATATTCGATGATTTGGTGAAAACTGAAAATTAATGTTTTAAAAAATTTGCTCAAAACATAAATTTTAAAATTATTAATTTAGTCATATATTGACATATTAAGACCCAAAATTTGAACACTAAGTGAAAAATAAATGCACTAGCTTAGTATAAAAAATTGTTTTATAACTTATATCGTTAATTTCAGTGCCCATAATGACTTTTAAATTTACCTTATTTGAACGCGTTGCACCCGCGATAATATGATGACCCGCAATAAAGCAAGTGAATTCAGATGTGAATAAATTATTGTTTATTGCTATTTTCTAAAATATTTCATTACCAAGTGGTTTATTCGTTTATCAATTTTCAAAATAAGAACGTAATATGTACAAAAATGTTTAACGCAATTAACGAATTTAGTGATTTTTGTACAAGGGTTGGAAAACATGGGATATTTTTGTTGCACCCGAGATAGTGCTTTAAACATTTCTCATTGCTACGTATTATTTGAATATTTGAATTTCAATTTTTATGTTTTTAATATTTTACTAAATATCGATGAATACCTCGATAAATACAATTTTTTGTAAAATAAAAAAAAACTCTTGTTCTTCAAGATATTAAAAAATAATAAAATCAAGTTCTTCATAAAAACTAAACTGATGATTTTTACCATTTGATTTCTTTTTTTTATGGCATTGTGTTTCGTTATTTTTTTTTTGTAAATAAAGAAAAGCCGTCTTACCATCTAATTTTTAGTGTTTGACTGAAAATTATAATGAGCATTAACTAAAAAAAAAAAAAAAAGAGCACCACTGGGTCACATGAACTTGCTTTTGTGGAAAGTTGCCTTCGAGCTTAGATAATATTTAATTTAATATAAAAAGAAAAAAAAATACACATTAAAGAGTAATTACTTTACATAAAGATGCAAACTAAAATCAAAGAAAACAATATGCATTCTGTAAAATAAATATAAATTTAACAAAAAAAATATTTCAAAATCGTAAAGCGGAAATTAAATAAATTAGTTTTTTTTGAATAATTAAAAAAAAAAATGGCGTATCTATATAAATAAAAATTAAGTGTTTGCTGGTAATTTCAAAACAACGGCTTTAAGCATTATGCAAATTAAACCATAGGTAACTGCTGCACATATTTTGAAGGGACATTCGCTGACAGTAAGCTGATGTTGTAAGGAGTAACGAGTAACCTAGCATATTTTAATTACCCCCTAGATGACCCTGCGCCGGCTAAATCGAATTTGACGGAACTTTCGTTGGTGAATAACCGATGTTGTTAGGAATAACTAAGGCTTAGCTTTTTTTCAAAAATTCGTATATATGAACCGATTATTATTTATTTATTTATTTACTTATTTCGAATAAGGAACTTAATCTTAAGATATACATCTTTTAAATTGATTAGGCCTAAGAAAAGGACTTTTAATTGATTTACAAAAAGAAAAGATATACAAATCACCGATCCACAAAGCATACTGGAGCGATGGGAAGTGTACTTTAATGAATTGCTAAATGGTCAACTCACTGCAGAAGTGGAGGCTCCACTGCTTCAAGACGAATACCCTATGTTGCCGTCACCAAGCATAGAAGAGGTTGAGAAGGCTATAGACCGGCTAAAGAAAAACAAAGCCCCGGGAGCTGATGGTATACCAGCCGAATTATTTCAACACGGTGGGCCAGCTCTACGTCAGGCAATTCATGATATTATAGTGCACGTGTGGGAGCGTGAAGAAATGCCAGAAGACTGGCGAAAAGGTATAATATGCCCCATACATAAGAAAGGAGATGTCACAACGTGCAGCAACTATAGAGGTATCACGTTGTTGAGTACCGCCTATAAGATACTCTCCTCTATCCTACAAGACCGGATAACCCCATACGCTAAAACCATCATCGGACAATATCAGTGTGGTTTCATTCCAGGCAAATCAACAACTGATCAGATCTTTACCCTTAGGCAGGCGATGGAAAAATGTCTAGAATTTAACATCCCAACATACCACCTGTTTATAGACTTTAAGGCCGCCTATGATAGCATAGCCAGGGTAGAACTTTACAAAGCCATGAGAGAATTCGGCATCCCAAATAAATTGACACGACTATGTAGGTTGACCATGACCAACGTAACAAGCCAAGTAAAAATAGCCGGATTGCTATCCAGACCAATCAACATCTTTAATGGACTCCGACAAGGGGATGGTTTGGCCTGCCTCCTCTTCAACCTGGCGTTGGAGAAAGCAATCCGTGACTCTGGCACGGCAACAAGAGGGACCATCGTCAACAGGTCCAGCCAGATACTGGCTTACGCAGACGACATCGACATCATCGGAAGAACCGAGCAAGCTGTACACGATTCCTTCATCCAGATCGAGCAGGCGGCACAAAATCTGGGGCTGCACATTAGTGAAGGTAAAACAAAGTACATGGTGGCGTCGAATGCGAGAGGAACAGTTGGTCAAACAATCAAGGTAGCGGAGCACGAATTTGAAGTGGTGCAATCCTTTAAATACCTTGGGTCAATAGTAGCAGCCGATAACAATATAGAAGAAGAAATACGCGGGCGGCTTCTCAAATCCAACAGAGCCTACTACAGTCTGTCAAAGCTCTTCAAATCCAGAAATCTCACCATAACTTCAAAACTACTGCTGTACAGGACCATGGTTCTGCCAGTACTCACATATGGATCCGAGACTTGGGTGCTTAGCAAAAGGCACTCTGACCTCTTAGCCGCGTTCGAGAGAAAAGTCTTAAGGAGAATTGTTGGCCCCATATGTGAGGAAGGACGATTCCGGAGACGGTACAATCATGAATTGTACGCAATCTACCTTGAAGCAGATATAGTGACAAAAATTAGGCTCGGTAGACTTCGGTGGGCAGGGCACCTAGCTCGCATGAGCGAAGAGG
Source organism: Baccha elongata (assembly GCA_951217065.1). Lineage (NCBI taxonomy): Eukaryota > Metazoa > Arthropoda > Insecta > Diptera > Syrphidae > Baccha > Baccha elongata. The sequence goes on from OX578272.1 coordinate 176,518,436, forward strand.
AACCTGCTCGGAAAGTTCTTTGTGGTACATTCTATGGCAGACGACAGCGTGGTAGACCATGCTTGCGCTGGAGAGATGGCGTAGACCAGGACGCCCGGAGCCTTGGGGTGCGCAACTGGATGGCGTCGGCTCGAGACCGGGATAGGTGGAGAGACTTGTTGAAGGAGGCCAGGACCGGACCCCGGTTGTCGAGCCGATGATGATGATGATGAAAGATATACAAAAAAAAACGATATAAAAAGAAGATAAATTTACAATATTAGATAATATTCATATTATTAATATTAATCAAAAAATTAAAATTTAATACTAGCAATAAATTTAAAAATGTATACTAGCACCAAATGTAGCAAAAGACAAGTTAATACCAAATAAAATACAAACTTATACGGTAGACAAATATGTTAGCAAGTCACGCTATTAGGAACTAAATTTCTTGACAGACCCGTAGCCAAGATTTAATTTCGGGTGGTGGGGGTGATGGTGTTGTAAATCAATGAGAAGTATAAATTAACTGTTTTGTAGAAATTTACCTATTGATGTATGCATTTATATCAAGCTACGTTTTTTGATTTGTATTGTAATCGCAGTAAAAATGTTTATGAAACTCATATACATAACCCAGATACTAAAATCGCAAATTACAAAACATCCCGAATCCTACTGCAGGTTTTATTAATATTTTCAATGAATTAACATTATTAATTTTAAGTCATCTGCAAACCAAAGAAAATAAGTGCTTAGAATATTTATGGGATGAAAGACAACAACCAACTAAATAATCAACTTTTAATCGAAGCTTTATCCTCGAAATTCTTTTCCACCATCCATTAAGTTTGTTTGTGGAATTTATAGAGCATCGACCGGACAGGTATTCAAAAGTAAATGTTGTTTATAGTAATTTGGTTAAAGCTACCATATAGGCTCCAATATGCTATGGAATGTGTCAAATTGTCACGCAATGTGGCTTCCGGTCAGTCAAGTTGAATTGACCAGTGAATTTGACAAATGATTAGGTATCTCAAAGCGAAAGGAACCACAATTATTTCTTGCAAGCCATTGTATAATAACTCGGCCTTAAATTCTTTACTCATTTAACTCAATTAAGAGTCCAAAAGCGAAGTCGTAAAGCCAGATACCGATGTAACGTCGAAATGGTAACAGAAACCTTATGACCTCGTCAACATGGTACAGATTGTGATGGTCAGTGATCGCTCTGTGATCCCAGCACACATGAGACAATTTTATTCGAAGACACGATGACGGAACGAAGCGGGATTGAGGGTACATAAACGCATTGGAAGCCATGCCAGAAGTATATTTTGACAGCGATATACATATATAGGCACCTTCGAAATGGCTGGACCTAAAGATATATTATTAACCTAACCACAAGAAGAACAGATTGTGCACGGCGGCGATGCAGAGAATCACAGAATTCGGTTAGTTTTTCTTGATTTTTGTTTTTTTTTTTGTTAATCGAACTGGCTTTTGAGGACACCTCACTGCACTATGGGCCAGGTTGTGCGAATAAAGTTGTCGCCACAAATCGGGTTTATAAGATACTCTCGTGCGAGTTAAAGCAATTTTGTAACGAAAGTGAAAGGTGAGAGAAGGAATATCCACCCCAAAGGCATTGAGATTTTCTTGTTGTTTTTGTTATAGATACTTTTATATGTTACTTGCCAAAATCGACCTACATTTTGTTCGTGTTCACGTTTTTATGGACTCGCCAGGCCATGCCACGCCATTAAATCAACCGAAGGAGATGCCGACTGCAAAAGGAGTCGAATCTGGGAGTGCGGATGGCGAGTTAAATGAACTCACACCGATCACCATATCGATATCTGGAACTATCTCTATATTGAGCTAAATTATAACGAACGTTAATTGAACGAGAAGTAGGTATGCTTGCTTGGTTTTATTGATACTGGTACGCAAGTCACATAGACTTAAATGCCTAATTTACTAACATGCGTAGGCATTTGGTGTGCGTCAGAAAATATGAAAGCCGTGTGTAGGTCTTTCGTATGGGGTATTGTAATTTTTTTTTTAATTTTATGCATTTTACTGCATCGCGTTGCATCATAGCACCTCGAATATTGTACCATAGATTTTTTGAGGTACATGAACTGTTATTAGATCACTAAATTATTAAATTAACAAAAAAAAAAAAAAAACTGCCACACGCATAATATGAAGAGCTGCAGAAATGTAGGAGCAGTAAGTCTAGTACGAGCTGTGTGTATACGTGTTTTTTAATATAAGATTGCACATTTCGAGTATTAAATTGCTTGATCTGTGGGGCCATTTGACTATATTAAAACTTGCAATAATGGTAAATACGTAGTTTGAGCTGCAACAGCTGATTTGCCAAAATTGTTTTCTGGATAATTAGCCCACTTCTTGTGTTGTTTTAATTTTAAACTTCTTTCACTCTTAGGTACATAGTCCGGTCATGCCACCGAAACCCGTGAGTGTTTTCAGGGTTTTTAAAACGGACTTTCGGCATTCTAAGGATGAAATGTATGGTCTGGGAGCCATATTTTGAATAATTTGGGCGTTGGGTGCCAAAGTAATCTATGTTTATGTTGTTTCAATATATCTTCATACCCAGAGGACAGATTTCAATTTAGTAAAGCTTTTTGTTCTAAATTTTTAAAGGCAAACACATTTTATTAAAAGACGCTAAATAACGTAGTTTTTAAGATATTTAAGATATAAGGAAAAAAGTAAAAAAAAAAACAACGAATTTCAATCAAAAATGCTACACAGATATATTTACATCGTTACTACCCCCATGTAATGTGATGGGCGTTCGCATCGCATCCAACTAGCATCGGTTGTCTTCTGGTGTTACTTCTGGAGGTGGTATGTTTGCATCAACACCCTCGAAGTAAGCAAATGCTATAACCATCGTGTGGCGGTGGCCCTGGATGTTGATTTGGGCTTGTACAGGTAAACCAGGTCTCGCGTCATAAAATCTGAAAAACAAATAAAGTTAATATTGTTTCTGATTATTGAAGGCTCTGGGCGAGTCTAGTCTCGTGTTCCATATTACTGCGAGTTTTTACATGTTAGACCTTTTACTTTTCCCCCCATTCATTCAGGGTCCCTGGATCAGAGCTATAGCCCTATAGGTTATCCTTCGCGAATTTCCTTGCTATTAAGGCTGAGGCCGGTTTTTCTCTATAACTTTTTTTTCTTACGTTTTACGACAAAAGCGTTTGCTGGAAAACGTAAGAAAAAAAAGTTATAGAGAAAAACAGGAGAAAGTTAAAAAAAACTGCACCTTCTAACCCACCCCCCCCCCTCCCTACGTCTTTTAACACAGGATGCTTGTGGTCTATTTATGCAAAAATGTTAATTAACCATCCCTGAACAAAATCTAAAAGATTCATTATATTCCGAGCCCTTTCCACCTAAAACTACCTCACAACTTCCCCATAATTTAGTTTATAAAATTCACTCTTTTTTAATATTAGCACTAATAACAACCTACTTACTCTAGATACTGTTTAAAACTATATACGATATACCATTCTGAAATCTACATTATGTAACACAATAATATTTTAACATTTGTTGCGCCATTTTTTTTAAAAAGTTTACTAATTGTTTCACTTAATAATGCTTAAACTTTTTAACTTTTTTAGTTTTTTTTTTTTCAATTTTTGGAATTAATAACAAATTTAATTATTTTTAAATTCGCGCGAGTAAAATTCGTTAGCACAGGAACCACAGCCTTAGTCCGAGAGCTAGCGACCGATTTTGGGACATTATTTTGGCGCGCATGAATTTTTGTACAGTTATTGCGTAAGGGCCACTGCCCTTAATTGTCATTAATGAATGACAATTACGGCTGCCGGAAATGGCCGGAAACTAAAGATACAGTTCTTCAAAGTGCAGAAAAAATATCCCAACTATGGTTAGTCATTTTGGCACGATTGTCATTCATTAATAAGTGGCTCGGAAGCAATAACTGGACAAAAATTCAGGCGCGCCAAAATAACGTCTCAAAATCGTACATTAACGCGATTTTGCCTTAACCGCGTTTCCAATGTGCTGGGTCAAAAGCACATATCACTACAATCAACACAATACGGCTTTCTCAAAAGCAGGGTCTTAATTCTATAAACACTATAACCTTGTTAAATTTATATCTTTTACCCTCACGGTATGAACTATGAAGGTTTCAACTGATTTAAGTACGATATCAATTAACCATATTTACCAAAGATTATTTTGTTTTACCTTGTTTTTGAACTTTATTTTGGGTTCGGGGTCAAATTCCGAAATCCAAAAGACCGAAAACCCAAAATCCAAAAGAGGTATCCCAAAATCCAGAAAAATTATTTAAAATGAAAAATTTTAGGAAATATTTTTTTTTTTTTTTTTGTGGCCCGCTTCGCGAGTTCAAGGCATTTCAACTCCCTTTCTGTAGTCAGTCCCACTCACACAACTTCGTTGCTCCGCTTAGGGTTTGTCCAGTCGTCTGGCGGGCACCTGAGTCCAAAGTTTCCAAATCAACAGTACCTGGGTGGCACGCTTCGCGGGTTCAAGGGATTTCAACTCCCTTTCTGTAGTCAGTCCCGCTCACACAACTTCGTTGTTCCGCTTAGGGTATGTCCAGCCGTCTGGCAGGCGCCTGAGTCCAATGTTTCCATGTTCAACAGCACCTGGGTGGCCCGCTTCGCGGGTTCAGAGATTTTGATTATCTTTCTGCAGTCAGTACCGCTCACGCAACTTTTTTGCCCCGCTTAGGGTATGTCCAGTCGTCTGGCAGGCGCCCGAGTCCAAAGTTTTAAAATTCAATAGAACCTGGGTGGCCCCCTACAGTCAAGATTGGGCAATCCTACCGGGAATTAAAGTAGGGCTATTGTTTTGGTATTTATAACATTTTTTTTTGAATTGAGAATTTTAAAAAATTATTTTGTTTTTGTTTAATGAAATTACCTATTTAAAAAAAAAATTGATTTTGAAAAAAAAAAATTCAATCTTAATTTCGGTCATTTGGTCTTTCGGTCTTTTGGATTTTCGGCCTTTTGGATTTCGTCCGTCTCCCCTTTATTTTCTTAGATATCTTCTTAGCTAGAAAATCAAATCATTGCTCGTTCCAGATGTGCCTTCACGGTGGAATCGCTAAAAATTGTTTGTACCTCGGCAACATCTCAATTGGTGTTGCCTTAAATTATAGCATTTTAGCATTGACATTTCATACTTAATTCGGTGTAAAATGTTCTCTTTTAGCCGCGTATCGACTATGCGCGGCAAACCATAGAACATTGGCTCGCGCGGCTGCCGCGCATTATGGATACCTGGTTGCCGCGCGAGGCGATCTCGATGGATTTTTGTGCGCGGCAATTGGGACGGTGTTGTATGCTTTTCTATGTTCGTGGTTAAAAAAAACAAAACAAGGACTGTTTGATGCCACTGACACTGAATATCATAGTGAGAAAGTTGTAAGCAGTGCACCAGCAATAGCAAATTCAGGACTTTGGTCTAAACGACGCTGTTGGTTTGCTGTTCTAATCTGTGTTGAGCAATTGAAAAACATTGGTTATAAAATAATGACGGCAGCTGGTGCTGGTGCTGGTGCTGGTGATGATGTTGGTGCTGTTGCTGGCTTAATCTGTTTCGCGCTTGATGCGATTCCTCCCAGGGGTATTTCTAAGCTACCTCCAGACACCTAGATCCTTTTCTTTTTATTCTTACTATAAATGATATTAAATTGGTCGCATATAAATTGGCATAGACTGACAGACCTAAATTTATTGGCCTACATAGACGATAAAGTTCAAAGGCCAAGAATTTCTGAAAGTCAAACTTTATCCGATCTCAAGTATGGTTTCGTTATGGCTCAGATTCTGTATGAAAAAAACCATCTAACCTTTTCGTCTGTGTCAATAAATTTCAGAGCAAACTGTTCAACAAATCGTTCGCACAGACGAAAACGTTTGATTGTTTTTTCATACAGGATCCGCCCCATGCAGGGACCTATCGAAACGGTGCTCTGATTCAATATCAAGTCTACAGAAAGAACATCATTCATCTACTCCAAGACTCCACCATCTGACTCTTGTACCTGCCCTGCCCACCAGCTGTGCCTTTTAAAGCTATAACGAATCTGTTTCGTATTCTGCGAATGTAAAATAAATTCAAAGCTTTTCAAACTAACTTTTCAACATAACTGCGAAATTCGACAATCGACAGTCACAGTGGATAGAGGAAACAATATAAATAGTGAAGTTTTGGAAGAAAATCACAAAACAAAAAGGTTAATCAGAATTTATTTTAATTGCCAAAATAAAGTTTTCATTTTTTTATAAAATTTCGACCAAGATGACCAGAAAATTTCTTTAAAACCATTGATTAAATAACCGTTTTTTTCCTCAAGACTGTCCAGACCTCACACATCGAACGTATCTTCAAACATTCACACTCGGTCGCCTTTTTGGGTTTTGATTTTGGGCGTGTGCACTCGGAAAAGCTTGGATAAGGGCACGGAACTATGTTACAATTTGCTGGTTCTCGAACCAATTTACATCTGATATCCGAACGGACTCCACGGCAGCCAGGCAGTGTGATCTTCAGACAATTCTTGTTCTGTTTAAGATCTTTTTGTCTCGAACAGGAGGTCAGATCTAATTTGCTTGTATTCATGCATTTTGCAGTATCGGGTCTTTCCTTCCTTTGTCTTCGCTCTAGGGGTGGGTACTTATCCTGTGGATATTCACATGTTACAGTTGGCTTGATAACACGTGCGGGACACTCAATCCATGTTTGTTGATATTCTCGCGTTGCCTTATCAGATGGCTTGTAGTACAACGCATCGAAACGAACTTGTGGACACGTGGCTGCAGATGGTTCACATTTTGGACTTTCCCACATCGACTGGAATTCTTCTTTCTTGGGAGCTTTACGAGGAGGCAGTTTGTGTTTGTTGTCCTCGCATGGCGTGTTTACGATTTTTCCCTTTGGGCATTTAGCTTTAGCGTCAAAACATCCACTAATATTACGAATTCCGTTGAGAAGACCATTTGCGTTCCGTTTCAGCAAAACAACACGATTGCAGTTGATTGAATTTAAAGCCAATTGGTTCATTTTTAGAATTTTGCTTTTTTTTACGACAAATTTAATTTATTTTTTGTTGCTAACTTATTAGTTGAAAATTTAAAGCCTGAATAAAAATATTAGAATATCAAATCGACACGTTTACTTCTGAATTCTAAATTTTATTTTGAAATAATTTTTATTTGCAAAGTAATATTAATTCAAAGTGGTTATAAGGAAACAAATCATATCTTCAAACCAATTTCTATAGATTTGTTAAAGTAATTTGGTTGGGTTGAAGCTCAAGGAAGAACATTGAGGAGCAAACGTAAACGTTACTTTAAGACCATATTCCTTTTTACTGAGTGACAGTCATCAAAATCTTATGATTATGATGAACCTTGTGATTGTTTTAGATTTGTTATCAATTTGTTTGCGTCGGGTAAGGCATGATTGGGCGGTTATGCGATATAAACGCGATTTATCGATGAGTTATCGTTAACTCCGGAACTAATATCAAAACGTTATTAATAAACATGGAATAGCTTTTTTGGACTGTGAGTTAAATTACACCACCCAAGTAGGTGGTTTAGCGATGGTGTAAAATTGAATATGTCATTTCGTTTTGTTTTGTTTTTTTTTCATCGAAAATTTATATATATATACATACGTGAAGTGCAATGTGTATATACAAAGGTATAAAATAAAATTAAGCAAAAATATGTTTGTTAAATTAACGGCAAATGCATTTTCTGGAGGTTTTTTTCTTTTTTCTTCTTGTTTTTATTATTATTTTGGAAAAACATTTTTTGGGGAGAATACGATCGTACGAGAGTACGATAACTTTGGCGCCAAGAATTGATAACGGTTTTTTGTAGAACAGTTCAATACAAGCATTTTTTACTATAGGTGGGGGGGTCTATCTCCCTCTGTTTGGGCAGAAGGGGCAATTTTATGAAAACAGTGCTAAAAAATTAAAACAAATATTAAAAAATAACGGTAATACTTACAACTTAGTTTTATATCTTTTTTTAAAGAAAATCCTTTTTTCTATTAGATGTTTTTTAAATCAAGTGAAACCTATGCAGTCTTTGAAAAAACGTACTTTAAACTCAAAAATTGCGAAAAAAAAGGTAAAAAAAACTTTGAAGTGTGATTTTTCAAAACTGTAAAATAAAATACTACCTTTTTTTATAAAATTCGTTGCTCATATTAATTTTAAATCATAAACTGAAAACAAAATGATTTTATGTTTTCTGGTTTTTGAGAAAATGGAAAATTACTATAACTACTTTCTTATAAGAGTTTTCTTTTTTTTTTGGTATACGGTGAATGTTGTACGTAGGTTCGTTTTTGTAATGATGCTTGGGCATCTTTAAATGCAACAGAAACTTTGCATACACCCAACCTAGCACCCACCCCACCTCGCAGGCACCCCAAATCCTATAGTGTCCAAGCAGGGGGGTTGCAGGGGGGCAGCATGCCCCCCTTACATACCTCGCTGTTTATACACTTTAGTTATTTTCCATTTCCTCAAAAACCAGAAAACATAAAATCATTTTGTTTTCAGTTTATGATTTAAAATTAATATGAACAACGAATTTTAAAGTCCGTTTTTTCAACGACTATGCATAGGTTTCACTTGATTTAAAAAACTTCTAATAGAAAAAGTATTGGCTTTAAAAAAAGATATAAAACTTAGTTGTAAGTATTACCGTTATTTTTTAATATTTGTTTTAAATTTATAGCACTGTTTTCATAAAATTGCCCCTTCCTCCCAAACGGAGGGAGATAGAACCCCCCCCCCACCCATAGTAAAAAAATGCTTGTATTGAACTGTTCTACAAAAAACCGTTATCAATTCTTGGCGCCAAAGTTATCGTACTCTCCCCTTATTTTGGAAAAACATAATTTGAGAAGTGTATTTTTCACCCAATTTAATCGAGTTTCGGAAGTGCAACTTTGCTGTCGGTTTTTAACAAAACCATGGACATCTATCCAGAAATATAGTCCCCACGACATAGTATGATATTTCCTCTATCCAATTGCATGCGAACAGTGTAAATCGAGTCAGTGATTGCTGAAACACAGACGGATCAAGATTAGTCCATATATTCATAAAAGGTCTTATCTTCTGGTGAAAATTTGAATTTTAAATTTAACCTTTTCAAACAAGAAAAATATTATTTCGTATTTCCTTTCTTAAGAGTTTCCATTCACGATACAATACGAACGCAAAACTTTTTTATCGGCATTTTGAAAATACAAAATAAAAAAAGATAACCAAAATACCTACACATAAATCTTTACTTGGAAACACATAACGTTCTTCAGGTGGCAACATGGTCACAGACAGATTTTCGTTGATTTTTTTGCAGATCTTGCCATTTGCAATAATTGGTGGAACCTTATAAATTTTCTCAGAACAAAAACTAGAAAACTGACAACATCGTTTATTAAATTCCAATTCTGCAAGCTAAAAGAAAAAACTAAAAAAAAAGAACTCACTCCGCCTATTAACGTTACATTTTTCATTTATATTCCTCTACATCTAAATAAGATTAAGCAAGGGAGAGAATACAAGCATAGATGTGTATGTCAGTTTTCAAATTTAAAATCGGTGAACACACACAAGCTCACAGACACTCCCATTTTGAATGGACAGACACATGTGTGAAGTGTATTAGTGTTGAATGATATCGTCGTTTTATTTAAAAGTATGGGCCTGCTACGAAACATGATCGCCTGGTGCCTGTCTAAGATTTGTTTTCAATTTGTTTGGAGAAATTGAAAAAAAATTTGAGCTTCAGCTATGTTTTTATTTGCAGATGTTGCCATTTGCAATAATTGGTCGAACCATATAAGTTTTCGCAGAACAAAAACTAGAAAACTGACAACATCGTATTTTAAATTCCAATTCTGCAAGCTAAAAGGAAACACGCAAAAAAAAAAAAAGAACTCACTCCGCCTATTAACACACACACAAGCTTAAAAACACTCCCAATTTTAATGGACAGACACATCTGTGTGAAGTGTATGAGTGTTGAAATATATAGTCGTTTTATTTAAAAGTACGGGCCTGCTACAAAACATGATCGCCTGGTGCCTGTCTAAAATTTGTTTTCAATTTGTATGGAGAAATTGAAATAAATTTGAGCTTCAGCGAAATTTAACTAGATGGCCTAAGTAACACCATTTAGCAAGAATAATTCATTGGTTGAATTCGATATTTTTATTTGTAGATGTTGCCATATTTGGAATAATTGGACGTCATATAAGTTTTTTTCAGAACAAAAATTAAAATACATTTAAACTGGAATTGTCGTTTTTCTCAAAAACGTTTGCAACACTGACTTTCCAAGCAAAATTGATATAATGGTTTTCGTTCTTCCGATGACGATTGTGCCCTTTTTTATTTCTCAAGGTTTACGTTTCATCTTAGCCAAGTTGTCTGATGGTTTTTAATGTAAACTTTGAAACTGAATTGATATTTTTTTGGTTTGGTTTTTGGCAAGAATTTTGTTAATAAAAATAAGAATAAATAAAAATTATCAAATCTAACTTTATTTTAAAAACTAAAATCAAAAATAAATAAGAAGAAAATAAGTTAATTCTTCAACATAAAACAGGAAGAAATCAAAAAAGCTTAAAGCTAACATTTTCGCTTATAAGAATCCCGTATTATGTCTCGCGTACATCGGCGCCATATGTTTCTTATTGTCCTTCTTGATCATCGATTGTACTAATCGAGCCGAGGCAGCAGTTTGTTCATCTTCGTTAGTGGGAAATATGACAGGGCCTTGTGGACTAGCTGGTTTTCTATTTCTCAAGACTTTCGGTTTGCGCTGGAAATAATTGGCATAATCTGCCTGCGGTCTGTGTTTGCTGTTATATTGCTTCGGGTATGTTGAGTAGTTCTTCAGTCCAGGTGTTGTGTAAACTCCTTTCTTAATACCACCACCATTATTGTTATTATTTTTTATATTATGTTCTCCGTAGTAGCTTCTCAAAGGTACTGGCTTTGAGGATATAAAGTTTGTGTGAAGAACCTCGCCTTGAAGTTTCTTATGAGGTATCTCAAGACGTTTCTTTGGTTTTTGCGGCAGTTGTTCGTCAATTTGAAGATTTTCATTTAAAAATGTTGGCTTTTTCTGGTAATATTGCTGTGGCATTGATTCGTCACCTGCAACCGCCTTCCATTCATTCTCATCAACATCATCATATGGCACTGCTTTGGGTTGAAAACCGTATTCATTTTCCACTTTCGAGCGATACTCTTCTCTGATGGGTGCCTTCAGCTTTTCAATCATTCCTGGCATAGCCATTTCCATTGGTATCTGTTTTATTCTAGCTTGAGGACGCAGTTCAATTAGACTGGGAACCATGGGGTGGGAATGTGTGAGGTCCTCTAGGGGCTTCTTAACCGGACTTAAATCAGAACTAAGTACTATATGCTCTTGATCCTTGCTGTAATGGTTGATTTTAGACTGTGACGAATCGTCATTCTTTTCCACCGCGGAGTGTGGTGAGTCTGTGATAGGATGTGAGTTCGCTCCTACTGTCTTCACTACGGCATTGAATCCGTTCTTAGAGTCGGCTGTGTAGTCTACGGTACGAATTGATCCATCAGGTTCTACGACACTATACTGTCCTTTGATTGTATCACCTTCTCGCGACTCCCATTGAGATTTAACATCGCCAGTTTGTAAGTCTTTTACGCCATAGCTAAATGCATAACCTGGGTGGGCCTAAGAAAGAAAAAAATAAATTGTTTGATTATTTTAAAAATTTAAATTAAATACATTATGTAACAGTCGTATAAAAAAAGGAATATAATACAAATTAGGAAGGGATTTGTAATTATCCGTGCTGTTTTAACAGATTTGGTGAATCGTTGCACCATATTGATAGTGCATGTTTGAATCTGTAGAGCATGTGCATCAAGTTGAGGCCACAAAGGAAAACTCATCCGATACTGAACCACGACAAGCATATGAGGAAAAGAGAATACTAGCACTAGATTTCAAGGAAAAACTACACTAGAAACTCGATATAAAAGACATGAAATATCTACAAGGACGAAGATGAAAACGCGCTGATATCGAATGGCAGTCCGTGCTGAGGATATGGAAACATTACTAAAAAGTAAAGTTGAACAAAAGGGTAACATTAGTCCATTCAAAATTGCCGATACCAACACCATTTATCCGAACTTGAGCAACTGATAATTAGCAATGAAAAAGTTTTAAAAAACAATAGAGCTCCTGGAACTGGTGGTTGATACTCTAACGTGTGCTCGATAACTGAAACTTCAGCATCTACTTCTTGTTCTTCTTTGCCTTTTCCGACAATGTTATGATCTCGAGTGGGATCACAACTTTCCCACTTTTCCACTTCACCTACTGATCTGCTTGTGGGCTTCGGAGCGTTGAATTCAGACAATGTCGGCAAGCTTCGCGGTTATGGATTGTTCCATGTCTAAGGCCAACTGAATGCTAGTGTCGCTGCATTTGTTTTTTCCAGGAATTCTTAGGCTTGCCTCTCTTCCGCGATTGTACCGGCACGTTATATGAAAGTGTCTTTTTAACGGTGTTCTCAGCGTCTCTCCTTACGTGGCAGTACCAGCTGAGTTTGCATGCTGTATTTTATCAACGATTGTCTAACATTGTAAACCGTATGTACTAAGCGCTGGACGAACTACTGCAGTGTGCTTAGGTGGCATTTTTCGGTCACAAAAGATGGCATCAGAGTTTTCACGCCACTTCATCCACCCTACGCTTACGCGATGGTTGATGTCGTCATAAGAGGCTGCTTTATTGTTGATCATAGATACAAGATATTTAAACTTTTCGCTCTTGGGAAGCGCTGTTCCGTTTAAATAAATGTCCGAAATAGTCCTGGATGGGATCAGAAAATGGGCAGGATAGATATTCTGTCTTTTTGGGGCTTATATGCGATACCGGTTTCCCTCTAAAGCTTCCACATCAAGTGTTCGTTGCGAAGATGAATCATTTTCACTAATGATGGCTTCATCGTCAGCAAAGAACAACTAATAAAGAGCAAAGCGTCCTTGGTGTATCCCAACTTCTATAGGGAAATTTTCGTTTCGCGTATTACGCTTACCTTTGTAATTGTAAAGATGCCAATGATTTGGCATCTTGGTTACTGCTGATAATTTTGGAGATAAGAACCGTGAGCCATTTAAGCCCGGTGTCTCCCATCTTTTTCCAAAAGTCTGACGGTACACCGTCTGGTACAATCGCTTTTCCCTTTTTGGAGTTTTTCAATGCCACACTGATTTCTTCCGACTGTGATGTCGGGCACTTCTTCGTAGTTTCTGGGGAACTGTTTATCTAAAAGCCCTTCGTAGTACTCTTTGTGAAGAATTTTGTCGTCATCCATAAGAAGTTGGCCTTGAGCACTGTTTATGATTTATGAATTTTGGTGAACAAATCTCCTGGGCATTTCTCCTTCTTTACGCTGCAATTTTAAAGATAGTTGCGCCCTTTGTTGATATTAACATTGTCATTGCAACAGGTGTTGCAATACACTAGTAAGAAGGAGTAGAAAGATAGGAAAGAATTGTTTTGGTACAATGGATAGACTTAGTTGATTTTTGTTTTTCATTGCATACCTCATAGGCGCTGTCCAGCATAAGCTAGAAGGTATGCTGAAAAGAAAAAAAATGCTTTGTACCCGAATGAGAATTGAACCGGCAAACCTCTGGGTTACTAGCAAGCACGCTCTTTTTTTTTTTTTTTTTTTTAATTCATGTTTTTATTTTCAATTCAACTTATAACTAACTTAAATGCTAGACAAAAACCTTAAAAACTAGCTTACAGAATAACTTAACTAACTTACTGGCCCCATACGGGCGCTCTAAATTATACTATAACTATATATTAAAAATGCCTTTGGGCGTAAAAACTACTTAAATTAAAATTCAAAATTACTTAAAACTAAACGAGAAAATTTTTTTAAAACTCGTTTTTCAAGACATCATTTATTTTATATAAAAACTTAAAACTACCCTTTACCTAAATAAAACTAAATTAACCTAAATAGAATAAAAATATACGTAAATATACGTAAATAACTTAAAACTACTTAAAAATACTTAAAATAACTTAAAACTAGAACAGCCACCAGCAGAATTTTTTTTTTTTTTTTTTTTTTTTTTTTTGGCGCAGCAGCCAATGCATATGTGCACACGCTTATAAATATATATATATTTATATATATATTTAAAAGCGCCAAATGCCCATACACACAAATAAATGCCATTTAATTTTTTTTATATTTTTTTGGTGCCACCACTGTTCTACTAAAATATACCTATTAATACTTAAAAATACGTGGGTCGGCCAAGGCAACAATTTTGACTAACCATCAATATCAAGGTGGTCACCCAACCACCAGTATTTTTGAACTTGCTTATAACAGTCCCTTTTGCCCCGAAGGGGCACAGCTCTACTGAACCGCAGACGCTCTGCTCCGTTCCCAGAGCCGACGTCTCGACCATACAGGATTCGCCGATCCACAGTTCTACGGCCGACGTGGTAGATTAACGGAACCGCCAATCTATCCTGTATCAGCCCCGACTGTCTAAATAGAGGAATGTCTCGGGCGGGATGAAACCGTTAAGACAAACGCTCTCACTATATTCTTCATTGGGGTAATAAGCCCCGAAAATAAGTCCATTGGCTGAGGTCATCGCTCTTGCAATGTGACCCCGAATCAGCTTAATTAAAAAGTTATCTATCCTGTTTATATTGGCCCCGTTGTATAAGACCTCGTTGGCATAATAATGTTTGTACTCCGACTCTGGTGTTCTGTGTAATCCAAGACAGGTCCTAAGACACTGCCTCTCAAACACCCGAATCTTTTCCATTTGAGATGGGGCAACGTTAAACCAGACAGGGCACCCATAGGCAATCATCGGCCGGATGAGGGCCATGTAGCAAATCACCTTCACTCTGTTTTCAAGGCGGCTGCTATAAAACAACCGTCTTGTCAGAGCAAACGCTCCCCTAGCTCTGGCCAGAGCAGCATCTATATGTCGATTGAAATATAGATACTGATCTAGCCAGATACCAAGGTACTTTACTACATCTTTGCTCGCCAGTGGATTTCCACTTGGTCCAACGATCACTAGATTTCTCCAGTTCTTTCTTGTATCCCTAGAAGCCTTAGACAAAGGGGTTCTAAACAGGATAGTTTCTGATTTCTGAAAGTTAATTTTTAACTTCCAGTCATCACAATATCGCTGAATCTTGTCGAAGTCACGCTGCAAGAGAATTCTGATGATTTCAACTTTTGGACCCGTCCTGTACGCTACAAGGTCATCGGCATACGCAATCGCATGAGTGAGACTACCTATCAGATCGCTGGTGTTAATACTAAAAAGAATCGGCGAGTTCACAGCTCCTTGCTGTAGACCGTTTTTAATATCAAAAGTTGTGGTGGAAGTTACATTGCCACTTTTGACAACAAACTTTCTACCATTGAGCATGTCATAAAGCATATATAACAGTGGTTTACTTATGCCAAATCTGGTTAATTTCAGATAAAGACCCTCTAACCATACGGTGTCGAAAGCCTTCTCTAAATCAACAAGAACGGCACCTGTGCATTGATTTGTTCCATTGAACATCAGAAACTAACTTAGACGCGGCATGAATAGTGTCATGTCCCGCCTTAAAGCCAAACTGATTGTCTGGAATAATATTCTTGTCCTCAGCCCACTTGAACAGAGCTCTATTGAGAATCTTTTCGA
This sequence comes from Baccha elongata, assembly GCA_951217065.1. Taxonomy (NCBI): domain Eukaryota; kingdom Metazoa; phylum Arthropoda; class Insecta; order Diptera; family Syrphidae; genus Baccha; species Baccha elongata. The sequence goes on from OX578272.1 coordinate 176,534,265, forward strand.
ATACCTTACTGATACTTGGAAGAAGACTTATCGACCGAAGATTTGCCGGATTGGAGCTGTCCTTTCCTTTTTTGGGGAGAGGATGGACCACAGCTGTTTTCCAACTCACTGGATAATATGCATTATTCAATGCGTTGTTGAACAGTGTGGTATAAATGTCTATTGCTTCCTCAGGGAGATGTCGTAACACAATGTTGGGTATACCATCGACCCCCGCAGATTTCTTTTTCTTTAATGTTTGAAAAATTAACTGAAGTTCTACCTTCGAAATTAACAATGAACTGGGTCCATTTCGCTCGGCGATGGTAGCATTTGCCAAGTTTTCGTCATTGAACCCGGTGAAACCAGTATTCTCAGATCGCCATTGCGTTATGTTATTTTCAAGATAGAAATTGTGCAGCAAGGCTCTGTTCTCCAGGTCATGATTCGGACGAATGCTAGCATTCACCTTATACACTTGCTGGAAAGCAGCCCCACAGCTTCTACCTTTTCCTGAGGATCTTCTATCATTTAAAAATTATCATCGAAAACGGCACCTTCCGGATCAATTCCCGCAATCGTTAGTACGTCTTCGTTATCTGTTGTCCTCTGGAGTTTAAGACATGGAAGATCGTTTTGATCATTTCTTCTAAATATCTTATTTATTTGGGGAAACATACTAGGGTCGCTAGAATTAACAGCCCGAATTCTGTTATCCCAATATAAATTAATAGATAATCTATAGTTTTGTCTAATCAGAACGTTAATGTTTTTGATCGACGACTTCAATGTCCTAATCTCCAGATCACGTGTGTCCGTGAAACGTCTATAAAGAAGTTTCAACCTAGTCAGCAGTCCACTTTTTTGTCGGTGTAGTGCGTCGATTGTCGCGTTCTTGTATAAACCTGTAGGGTCCTGTTCCTTATATTTTGGGATTGTTTTGTCCATTGTTCGTTTTATAGTCGTATCCATTTGAGTCAGGAACCCGTCGATCTCGAGGTTCGTCAGGTTTCTGTCATTTGGTGGAGAAATGTCATCGGAACGTATTCAGCAAGCGCACTCTATCCATTGTACCATTGCCGCCCACGTGCTCTCCGTTTTTTTCTTTGTGTTTTACACTCTTCATTTCTAGCTCTGTTGATGGTATGGCACAGAACATTTTTCATTGTAGAAATAAAAGCGATAAAGACAAGTCCAAACGCACAGCACCATATAACGTCGTTTGTGCAATATCCTGCCGAGCTAAAGTTCTCGTGTGTTTGAGAAAATCAATATCGTTCACTTAAAATCAAAGCAGGAGTTATGGAAATATGATAAATCGTTTAACTGCGATAAGCGAAAAAAAGATCAACAATCTTACCAACATTTCTATCTATGTATGTATACAACATTAATAAGTTGAGAGCTTTCAATGCACAATAAAACTCAAGCTATTTAAAACAAACATGAAAATGGGAGCATTTTAGACTTTATCTTGAGAAGTTAATAAATCTTATTTAGATCACAGTTCAGTTGATATTTTGGCAAGCCCAGCACTGAGTCCACACCTACGTGCAAGGTGCAACACGGCGCGGTGGTGGTGGCGTGGTATGGTCATGGGAGTCGTGTGCAGTTTACTTGCATGTTATTAACGAAAGGTGACGGAAAATTTGATTTTTCCATAGAACTCGTTCCAAATATCAATGATATTATAGGTCGTCGTTGTTTTAGCTGTTGCCATGTCTTTTGGTATAAAATCAACCATAGATACAACCCAGGTTGGTGTACATTAACCCATAGCTGTCTTGGATTTTACTATTAGAAGAATGGTACATTTGCGTGTACACGCACTGAGAAGTTCCTTTCACTCACTAGGCGATAACGCCTTATTTTTCCAAAATTTAGAATGCATACAAAATAAATGTTGTTTTACGATATATTCCTACCCAAACAAACCCATAGATGTAAACTGAATTAAGATGCAGATAAGCCAGCATCGAGTTTTTGCATGTATTTTGAATGTGGTGTATTTTTGCATGAAAGGCTGGATTTGATTTAAGCCGCATTGAGGGAACAATCATCAGGTTATTTTATAACAACTAAGCTTTTATAGCAATTTTGTGTAATTTTTTTTTTTTTTTTGTGATGTAATGATTTTCTAACATGAATGTAAAATGCGCAAGTCAGAAGTAAGTTTATTGCATGGACATTTTATTGTTTATTTAGCACAATATTAGATGCATGAAGGTGTATTTCTAACATTTTTGGGAGACTGAGAAATGTATTTGATAGGTATGGATGAGTTTTTAAAGAATGAGAAACATACAGTACAATATGGACTTCTAATCGAATTGCTGTTTTTTTTTGTTATTGCAATTGAATTTTTATATCCATTTATATCAATTAATTATCAGCTTAAGAAATATCTCGAAGAACGAAAGCTTCTTGACCGGCAGTACGGTTTTCGTAGCAATCCACTGGTGATCTGATGGCTTATCTCACCGAAAAGTGGATAAGCGTTTTGGTGAAATTAAGATTATTGCGCTTGATATTTCAAAAGCATTTGATAGAGTATGACATCAAGCACTATTTTCGAAAATGCATGGTTCCGGAATTGATGAATTTTTAGTTCGTTGGATTAGAAATTACCTTTCGGACCCTTCAATACAAGTAGTATTGGATGGTTTCAAGTCTGAAATCTGCAATATAAATGCTGGTGTGCCCCAGGGCTCCGTTTTGTCTCCGACTCTCTTCTTGATTTTTATTAATGATCTTTTGTCTGAAACTTTTAATCCACTAAATTGTTTGGCTGACGACAGCACCCTCAGCTTTTCGTATTCGTTTCCAGATTTCCAGATTCACTTCTAAAACTCAATGTTGTCTTTTGTCGTTAAAGGGTAACATACCCCTCATGTCACTATCTATGAGTGGGACTTGTGAAGAGAAAACTGAAAAGCTTTCCATTCTCGGTATGTGTGTTACCAACCACCTTCTGAATAATCACATATCTGATGTCGCTAAAAACGCTGCGAAATGCTAAGGTTTATTACGACGATGCAATTAATTTTTGTCTAACAATGATTTGGCTGTTGTCTATAAGGCGCATATTCGTCCAAAACTAGATTACAATTCTCATGTCTGGGCAGGAACTCCTATAACTAATTTGAATCTCCTGGATAGAATTCAGAAAAGAGCCTTAAAAATGATAGGGGTCACTAATATAACGGAAACATTTGTGTCACTTGAACACCACCGACAAGTTTCTTGCCTCTCTTTATTTTATCGCTTTTTTTATAAAGAGTGCTCCGGTAATTGAACAAAATGAAAAAATAAGGAAAGCAAATGCCTCCTCAACAGTAGATTTTTTCCTAAATCATGAAAAAATATGTACATTACCTATGTAGAAAACATAAAATCATATCTGAACCAAAACTTTCAATTTTCCTTTATCAGGATCCATTACAAAAGCATTTTTTTGAAATTTTAGTCCATTTGACATATAATTTCAACATGAAATAAATTAGGTTCGTTTAATGCACTGCAATAAACACAAGTTCTGCTCACCGAACTGCTCTAACCTACACTGAGTAGAAAAGAGCGTGTTGTAACTGTTCAGTGAGACATTTTCTGCTCTAGATTTGCTTGCTTTGCTGTTCATTCAGAATCAGCTGTTATTGATTTTTGTCTGTGATATTTTTGCATCGTGTAAGATTATTTTAAGAAAATACTTAAAAATTGAGGGCCGGTTGTACAAACATTTGAACCGCAATTCAGCCATTTTTTTCTTCCAAACTCGGCTACTTCACTAAGATCTAGTTCTGGTTAAAGCAATTTCATGACTTAACAAGAGTTGAATCGCAGTTAACCCGCCAAAATAGGTGAGTTAAAAACTTGAACCAAGGCTTAACTACGCTTGTACAACTGGCATTGCCCTGCCTCAACAAATGAGTTGGGTTAGCTAGGAGTTAACTCTGGGTCTTATATTGTCCTAAAAACGTATTTCTGGTGTAAGCTTGAGTTTACGTGGCCCTTAAAACATTAAAGATTGATTTTATACCAAGAGAATCTATAAAGTCACCTTTCAATAAATTAAACAACATGGATCATCAAACATTTGGTTTTTTTTTTAATTTCTATGACTCCGGCAATAGGAGTTCGAGTTAGAAAACAACACTTTATTGAAATATCCCATCGTTTGTAAAACAAACTGACTGACACTCAAGTCGATAACCAACGTTATAAAAGAAAAAAAAACGTAGTGCCTCACATGGAAACTAGCAGAACTTATTTTTGGATCATAAAACGTGATCTTGACAAATAGCAAGATCTTAATTTGTATGGAGATTGATGATCCATATGGATCATTTCTCATAATGAAAAACGGCTAATATGTATTTATTTCAACCAAACCGATGGTTGGCCAATATTCTTATTTTTCATTAAAGTGCTCTAAGCAACAAAATTATGACTGAATTTCGTAACATCTAAAGAATTAAAAAAAATTATATGGGATAATTGGTGGTACCGTTTTCATCCATCACTGATTCAATGAACATCAAATCATCGCGTCATCGCGACGATTTGATATTGAATTCAAATAATCTACATCCTTGTTTTTCGCATTTGAAAGAACACTCACAATGAGCTCTAGCAATGTCGTTGTAAAGTTGCAAAAATTCGGTGGAAAATCAATTATACCAGTGATTAAGTCTACTGGAATCGCAAAATTTTGAACTGATGTTCGTTTTCAGGTGCAATTTTTTCACTTATCGTCATAGAACAATTTCTTTTAGGCAAGTGTATAATTCATCTGCGTTTGATGAAAATCGCCTGACAGCAACATCATTCCGCCACCAAAACGTCGTTTATCATTCCGATAATCTTTGAACGTGCGATTTAGAGCTTCCAATGGGCGTTTGTAAGGCATTATGCACTCCTCCCATATGCGAAACGTAGCCAAAATTTGTGAGATCATGAATATTTTTTCAGTTCCACCAGGCCTATCAAGGAAGAAAATGCCGCATTCGACTGCTTGTATCAATTCATCGTCAAAAAACATTAAAATTAAAACATTCGAAACATCATTTGGGTTTGTTTAAGTCAGAAAAATACTTAAAATTTGCACTTATTCACAAAAGTAGTTGGGTAATTTGACTTTTCAAAATGCAATTTTTCTTTAAACAAAATTCCCAGAAATCACGCACAAAAAACAAAAAAAAAGGTGTGGGTCACAGGTGTCTCGACAGAAATGAAACTTAAAGTTTTTTTTTTAATTTAAAAATAAATTATTCGATGTGGTATCTTTTCTGGGCACTACGAAATAAGAAACTCGACTTTTAATTTTAATTTATGTAGGTATGTACTATGTAAAATAATTTTTTCTTTTCCCTCGAAATAATGATCATATTAATATTTTTTCTTTTGGTACATATTAAAATATTAGATTTTGGTATATTCCCAGATTTTGTCAATCGAGATTTTGGTTGACGAGATTTTCTTCGTCCAGATTTCGTACTTGAGATTTTGATTTTGGATTTTGGTTATCATCTTGTTGATCTTGGGATAATTTTTTTCAGTCGGAAAAAGCGTAATCAACAACACTATTGCAAGTTATTAATGCAATGATGTGCTTCGTGCTTTCTTCACCGCAGTTATAGATAAGAGAATTACCTAGATAATTCCATTGAAATGTTCAGGATACCAATACATGTTTAAAAACGGTGGCACAAAGAAAATATAAGGCAACTTTCGTTTCCATTTGAAATGTAGGTACAATTTTCGTAACATTATTTTATTTTTTGCCTTTCCTTAAGAAGTTCACTTCAAAAATTTTATTTAATTGATAAAAAATTCTCTTTCATTCGATTTAAAAAAAAAAAAACAAAGTTGATTTGTATGAGATTTTTACACAGATTACCCACGGATGATTTTTATTCAAGATTACCTAACCTCTTCCTTGGCCAATAGGAATCCATCGAACCCAAAATATTGAAAATTGAACGATCCGTTCTCGAGTTATGCGTGCACAACGGTAGTCTCTTTTATATATTAAGAAGATATATTTCATTTGTTTCATATATTTTCTTTAAACTATTTCATCAAAAAAATTATCGAAATTCCATATATAACTGTTAAATCCCTACAAAGAAAAAGTGCGAAAGTATTTGCACATCGAAAATAAAGGGCATAATTATTTGCACAAATGCAATTATAAACAGGAAAACGGGAAATTAACGGTGAATTGTATGCTCTTTGTGGATTTTTTGTATAAATCTAGTAGAAGGATTCCCCCTCAGTATAAAAAAAACATTTTTCGGGATTAAGGATCGTATACTTAGGACGCCATTTTGTAAATGGCTTGATAGCTTTAAAGCTGATTATCTTGGAAACCGTTAGTCCTGCAGAAAATCAGCCAAATACAAATTTGTTGAAAATTAAATTGTTTATCTCTTTTATATACACTTATTTAATGTATCTTTAAAATTTCAAAAGTTATAAACAAATTAAAATCAAAATTTACTTGTTATGTTCTTGGAGTTGAAAATATTTTTTGTTTTTCATTTAAAATAAAAAGATCTTCAATTTCACAACGCAAACATTTTTGCTTTTACTTTTTTGTTAACTCCGTGTAGAAGAGCAGATGGTGCAACATTTTAATGTTATTTGTATAATATAATTATGTCCTTTATTTTCGATGTGCAAATACTTTCGCCCTTTTTCGTTGTATGGATTTAAGAGTGATATATATGGAATTTCGATAACTTTTTTGATGTAACAGTTTAAAGAAAATGTTGAAATTTAATAATCAATGAACAAACATGTGAAATATTAAATTTTTTGTAAGCAATACCGTTTTATTCAAGAGATGTAATTAAAAAAAATACGTTGTGCAAATAATTTTGACCATGACTGTATAAATAAAAATACTTCAGACAGAAAAACCTTATTTAAATATTTTCGGTTGTATTTAAATACATTTGAATGACAATTCAAATGCAAATTTCCACTTCCACGAAAAAAACCAAAAATTAAATATTATTTAAAAAAAACCTTATATAAAAAAACCTTCTATACAAGATCTAGTTTTCAATTTTTGTTTTTGCAAAGTGGATTTGTTTCTCACTGACTGTGAGAAATACCTGGGTAAGCCCACTTGTACCCCCAGTTGAGATTGGTAAGAACGAGCATGCAGTCTAAAACTAACTTCACGGGACCTAACTTCACATGGGAACTAACTTCACCACTAGTGAGAACTTATTTCACTTTTTTTTGGTGAAGTAAATTCCCACTAAAGATTTAAAGTGGGTGTAAATTTGGATGGGTGCAAGTTTGGGTATGTAAATTTTATGAAAAGTTTAACGTCACCCAAAAGAGCGAAATAATTTTCCAACAAAAAGTTAAGTAATTTCAAACTCAAATTGGGAAATAACTTCAGAAACTAAAAGTGAAATTAGTTCCCACTAGTGGTGAAGTTAGTTCCCGTAAAGTTAGTTCTCTGCAACGGAGAGAATACCATACAGTTTTATGGGGAATACTATCTCACTACAAGTGAGAATCAACTCTGTGAAAAGTGGAGCAGATTCTCAGTATAAAAGGAATAAATATCAATATGGAGCACTTGCCTGTGGAGTACTTTTCCGGCACCCACCAAGCAGTCGTTTTGAGTCCTTTGCTCTTTATTACAGTTCTTCAGTTCGAGTTACCATATCTACTTAAAGATTAGGTGCGGGACACAAAATGAATCAGTTGTTAGGTGCCTTGAAATAAGTGCCAAAGTACACAAGGAATTCATCGTTTTGGATTTTGGCCTTACGTCAATTTCGATATATATATCGATAAATTTTAGGTTTTGGAGGGGAAATCGACCTAAAGAAATAGTTTGTTTTTTCTATGAACAATAACTTATTCTGACGAACCCAAATTAAACTAAGCAAGCAGCTTATTGGTGTGCAGGAAAAAGGATCAAGAGCGGAGCGAAAAAAATTTTAAACTAAGAAGGATCGATTTGTGAAAAGGATCAAAATGTAAAAAAATTTTACTTTTCACACCACAAATCGATCCTTCTTTGGTTAAATTTTTTTTGCTAAGCTCTTGATCTTTTTTTTTTTGCCCACCAATAAGCAATAACTTGCTTGATAAATGAAAAGCGAGCACTAAAATACAGTTTATGTTTCCCATATTTCAGCGCCGAACGCGACACGAACTTTCACATTCTAATGCAATGTTGAATCTTACAAAAAATAGTGCCATTAATTCAACAAAAGCATAATTCATCTCTTATTCAGTTAAATTGAACATATGTCTGTATTTTATCTTCTTGTAAGAAACCTGAGACCAACTGTGGGAAATTGGCTTTATTTCACATTTCAAAAGTGAAATAAGGCCAACTTTTTAAGGTTGGCCTTATTACGCTTAGCCTTATTTCACGGCACCTAGTTGTTCTTTGCTGACAATCGAACCGGGCGGCGCAAGGAAATAACTTCACATGGGAAATAACTTCAACTTTGAGTGGGAAGGGAAATTACTTAAATTTTTACTTGGAAATTATTTTACTCTTTTGGGTAAGGTTCACTTTTCATACATAATATTGCAAACCCATGCCTGCATCCACCCAAACTCGCACCCACCCCAAATTCAATAGTCGGCCAGGCAGGGGGGTTGCAGGGGGTATTTCCCACTAGTGGTGAAGTTATTTCCCAGTTAAGTTATTTCCCTGCACCAATTGAACAACCATACATCACAATAAGCATACGTTAAGATCCTTCATCCTTTCAACGAGCACTTGAAGTATGGGTTGACGTTTTGCAGGGAAATGAAATCGCATTATTAGAAAAAAGTCTAAATAGGTACGCCTAAATTTCTGATCCTGGACATTTATTTGAAGGGAACAATAATTACCAAGTGCAAAGAAAAACAAATCAACGAAAAAGATAGCAGTAATAAGAATACTTGATTTGGCTTAACCAAAACTGATTCAATTGGTATTTCCAAAATCATCTTTGAACTTAAAAGAAAATTCAAAATGAGTTCTTGTACATTATTGTATCTCGCAAAGATTAGTCATGTTAAGCAAATAATAGTTTATTGATTCTAAAAAAATCAAACATTCTATTTGTTGTGGTCGTACGTAAGATATATGTGTTAAAAGCTTAAATTTATATATAACACCATTCAATCAACAAAATAAGCCACCAAATCACTTTGACTGACCAATATTTTGTGCTGTCCACAATAAATCTCAAATCTCAATCAAACTAACTAATTAATGAACAAAAATTCTAAAATGCGTATTATCGCAAACGAAATATTCATCACGATTCTATCGACCTGTCTGTCGTTCAAACGACGGATTTACGTTCATTTGTCTGTGTCAGAGAACGCCGCCGAGCCGCTGCAACCACTGACAATATGCATGCAGTCAGAAATTCAAAGTGCTTGATGGCTATTAGGTCTGAATAATTGTCGACTGTCATGTGCACGTTTCGGCACCACAGACTTGAGCGATCGGTATATGAGCGACGAAAATTGATTTATCCGATATTGATAAGCCGATTAATTAAAATAGATTGCGAGGGCTTGGATTTGGATTTGGATTCGTGTTGGCTAAATGATTCTATGAAGCTGTTAATTAACGACAATGGTCATCGAACATCAACATTAAAAGTTTGTCTTGTTTGCAGCCAACAACATTACAATGACTCATTGTACATGCAGTCCAACTAACAATAGTAATCAAAATGTTGATCTCTCAAGGTTTTGAACAAAACCAGCACCACTGCATCAACTTGATCGTGCAAACTAAAATCAAAGATTTATTGATTGAGAAAATTTTGAAAATGCGTTTTTGTGGGTAGGACCATAGTGCCCCCGGGCAAGTTACTTGTCGCTATCTAGGTTGTGATTGTATTGTGTGTTGTTAAGTTTTGCTTGACGAAAACAAATTTGTAATTTGTGTGAATTTTGTACTCGCACAGATTTTTAGTCTGTGAAGTTGAAAGAATGATAATTTGTTGCGTGTAATATAGAACTCACTTAGAGAACAAGAATAAATCAAGAGATCTGAATTAATATCGGGATTTGGGGCTAACGCCTGCGTGTTCGCACTACTAATGTATCAATGTAAATTATATCGATGGCAAAGTTGGGAATATAAATCATATTGCACTCAATAAACGTGCAGTTGAATTGCTGTTGAACATAATTGCAGGCGCCAACAAATTAAAATTCACTTTTTTAATTGACGTGACGAGGTGCAATTAAAAAGTTAAATTAGTTATAAATTGTTAAGATCCTTTTAGGTATTTTTTTGTGAACATATTCGCTTCGTGCAAAGAGATAGAGAAAGGAGATTTCTTAGTCAGTACAGGTACACACAAAAACGTCAAGAAAAATCACAACAATCACTCAAAACTGAATGACAATAATTATGGTAGGAAACCAAGATACAGCGAAATAAATTCACCAACTAACAGTTGTTTATTTATTTATTTATTTACCATCTATCAAGTACATAGCTTTCTTATGGTGGATTCACATGTCTCTACATCTGCAGAACTGCAGAAAACTAAAGGGAGGAAGAAGAAACGCAATGGAAGACTTTGCTTGAAGAAAGTGGAGAGATATTTTAAAGATTAAAAAATATAGGTAAAGATGAACTATTATGACAACTTCGCCCAGTATAATTTACTAATGCCTATTTAATGTAGCACCAAGCCATTTTAAATAATTTTTGGGATATAAAGTTTGAAACTTGAATATTTTCATAAAAAAATATGTAAAAGGAAATAAACCCGTTTATGAACTACAATAATGTACATATTTTCGATCAAATTTTATTTGATAATGTGTAATATAAACACTTTCTGAAAACAAAATCCGAAAGAATTTTTCTTACAACATTGTGGTGCGGACGAGCATTAATCATTTTGACAGCAACTTGTTATAGGAAGTCAAATGAGATGTTATCTGTCTACTCTTTTTGTCTTTAGGGTTTAAGATGTACATCTTTCTCTTTTTAGTTTTCTGCAGTTCTGCAGGTGCAAAGACATATAAATCTACCATTAGACTAAACACTTATATAAAATTATAACACGAGTATAAAGTATGTAGGATCACCCTATACGCCTGATCAAACTCACCACATCAAACCAACGATGAACGAGGACTCGCATTCCGACCGCCACGAAGTAAAGAAGTTTGTTTGTCTCATTCTTAAAACCCTTGAAGGAGCATACACAGAATACAGAAGAAGCAGTGTAGGGTAATCAAAATGATTACATATTGTGTCCCTTGCTAGCAATATAAGATAAAAGGTAATACTTTCGTCTTACTTCAAGAGACTAAATTTATTAAGAGACACCTATTAAAATACGATGGCAAAAAATTGTTATCCCAGTTTAGTTTTCGCAGCGCAAATCTTAAGAATTTTCTTTGTACTTTCTTTTCGATTAACACCTGCTCTATACATCGGACACCATATACAACAGGCATACTCTAAATTAGATCTTATCAAACGTTTAAATCTTTGTATATATAAAGATTTAAACGTATATGGATTTCTCTAAAATTACGCATTTAATATCGACTTCTAGATAGAAGATCATTAATAAATAAGATATAAAGAAGTGGCCCTAGGTGACTGCCTTGAGGAACACCTGAATGGTTAAAGATTTACTTAGATACCACTTCTCCAATTTTCACATTCTGCCAGCGGCTCGTCAGATAGTTTTCAAACCTACGAAGAAGATTCAAATGAAATCCTAAATTATTCAACTTCTTTATCAAGATATTATGATGAACTCTATCGAATGCTTTTGAAAAATCGGTATAAATTGCATCTACTTGGTTACCACACTCGATACCTTTGATGCAAAAGTTCCCGAATAAAGCCAGATTAGTAACAGATGACCTACCACCAACAAAACAATGTTGATCCATTGCTATACTTGTCCTGACCTCGTCATAAATACAATTCTTGACAATAGCTTGGAAAACTTTTGGTATCAATTTCATTTTTGAAATGGGTCTGTAATTAATAACCTCTTGCTTCATGCCTAATTTATGTATTGGACTTATTATTGACAACTTTCACTAATCAAGTAAGGGTTGTACTATAAGTATAATGATGACTTTCATGTTCCGGAGTGGAAAACAATTCCTGAAGCCGTGCAGAGCTTATTCGTTGTGGCTGCAAGGGATGTCAGAAAGATTGCAAATGCAAGAAAAGTAATATAACATTTTAAAATTTGCTTTACACAAGAAAATAAAAATCCGATTTAATCCAATTTAAAACAAGATTTTGGTAAAAAAAAATGTTTGTAATTTTTAATAATTCAATAATATTTATTAAGTTAACTAAAATACTTACACCCTTCTGGTTCTTAACTTTTAAATTAAAACCAATTAGAGCATCGAAAAATAAAATAAAATTTAGTACATCATTACACAAAATTAAAAAAAAAAAAATTATTTTAATTAAAAAAATTTTTTTTTTTAAATTTTTAGTTTGAATTTTTTTTTTTTTAAACTATTTATTTTAAAAACTTAATTTAAACACAAAATTAAAGAATGAAGTCTTGGCTTTGAAAAAAAGATACAGCTCAATATTGTAAGTGTTGCCGTTGTTTTTTAATCATGCCTATTACCGTTGTCGTTTGTCGTAAAAAACCACACGACGAGACATCAAAAACGACAGCTGTCGTAAGCGATAAACGATAACGGTAATAGGTATGATGATTCATGCCGATTGCAAAATAGTGTGTTAGCTGTGAAACAGCAGTATTTCTCTTTAAAGAAGAGTTTTGAGCTCGTGCTTTCTATACCATCACATATTTTTCATAAAGTCTTATTTCACAAAACTTGTTTGAAATTATTTCACTTTTGCAAAGTGCAATAACGCCATACGTTGAAATACGGTTTCATTTCACTAACGTAAAGTGAAAAAACGCCATATTTATAAATAAGACCTATTTTCGTACGGCCTTACTTTACGGCCATAGTAAAAAACACCTCAAAAAAACTTAAAAATCTCTTCTCGGACGAAAAAGATTATTAAATGCTTTTTGATACAAAATTTGACTTGAATTGAAAACATCCAATACTTCTTCTTTTGTAATTGAACGGTAACAATGTGCTGAATGTTTCGTTGTTATTCTGATATCCTTCTTGACATTTCTAACATAAAAGTAATAGGTATAACAAAACAAAGAAATGTAGATACTATATATGATATATGAATTGGTCAGATCCTTAAGAATCATTTGAAACGTTTAATTGTATAACTTACATATTTTGGCGCATATTCTTGTAACTCTTCTTCAGCTTGTGAAAACTTGCAATGTAGAATGAATACCAGTATTGTGAGATATTTGTATGTAGAACAATCTGGCCGTATCTGAAAGAAAAAAAGAATTCAATTTATTCTTAAAAGTGAAATGAAGTTGGAGTTTCCATACAAAAAACCCCCTGCGTATCACTACCGATAAAAGGAGAAGTCAAATCTCACTGCCGATAAATTTTCAAATTTTATTCGAGTACGTATCTATTAAATTTTTTTGATATTGTTGGTACGAATGATAAATTCATGTATATCGCTCGATAGGGGTATGTTCCTAAAGTTGTAGTGGCTTTTAAAGTGTGATCTTGTTTAAGTTCGATTGCCTACAAACATACCATACTCTTTTAACAGCCAAATATGCAAATATTATAATTAAGGCTTAACCACGACTGTTCAACAGGCCTTTACAAATCCTAGCAGAGTTTATAGTGCTATAACTGTCATCAGAGGCAATATATTTGATATTTTGTGGTTTGAAAGATCTGAAATCTTGACATTTACAAATTACCTATTTAGTGCCAACCGTCTATATATAAATCGTTAATACGTTTTGGTTTAAAGTATATGCTTTATTTTTGGTTCCACTTAATATGAAACAGACAGTAAAAAACTGTGTTCCGGAAACTCCAATGGAATTTTAAAAGAGTGTACTCTCGAGTGAATTCATAACCTATGTGGAAAAACGTATATATTCTACGAACAATTTTGTTCTTCGTTCATTTTTGTTGCTGCAAAATCACAAAATTAAGTCTATAAGAATTTTTATTTGCCATGAATTATAACATCAACTATGTTATAAAATTCAACTGTTTCGATTTGTTGTTACCACATTTTCTTCAACATTTTCCGTTTTAGTTTTATGTGTGTTTTTCTCTTTGAAAAACTTCTTTTATGAATTCTTTTTTTTTTATTTCATTCTGTCTGACATACAAAAACGCGGCTGCCGATGCAGCTGCGGATGAGTTTTTTTTTGGGAATTTCCCACTTCACTATGTATAATTTGCCAAAAAAACACGGCTATTATAAATGTTAATGCCGAAATGTATATTGTACAAATATTCTGAGGCATTGGACATATGGTTCACTCACAACAGTGTCGAAAAAGCAGTATCGAAAGAAGTTTTGTTACATGTGTTAAGAAGGAGGGAAGTCTAAAAACTAAAAAAAAAAAAAAAACAAAGAAAAAGAGCATTCAATTTGAGACATTCATAGAACCCGGATGTTTCCAATTCCCCACAAGCAGATCTTTAGAAAAGAAGAAAAGATAAAAAAAAGAGAGAGCGGTCGACTCTTACGGAATTTTTTCAACTCAATTTTTTCAAGTCAAGCATTGTATATAAACTTCTATAGTACAATCATGTCGTCGCAGCGCCATCTAAAGAAACTTGTGAGCCGCACATTTGGAGGTTCTTACATTTACTAAGTGTCTATTCTATTACCCTAACAATAGTCGTCAACAAAATAAATTAACAATATTAATGTATTTTATGGCTTTAAAATTCATATTTCCTTGATAAGAGTAGTAAACAAAACAAAAATCATATATGTTTACGACTGTTGTCAGAGTAACAGAATAGACAACTAATAAATGCACGAACCAAAAAATGTGTTATTCACAAGTTTCTTAAGATGGCCAGGCAGTGATTAATCAGCATGAAAATACTATAGAAATGTATATTGTAACGAGAAAAAAAAAACACAACAACTTTCATTAAACTCAACCTCGCGCCTGTGGGACCGAAACCTAAAAACTACTAGATTAAGCCTATGAATTTCGTCTTTGCGAAAAGTTCCGCCTCTGCGAAATTTCGCTGCCCCACGTTGGGCGTCAATTTTGTAACGAGAAAACATTAATCTACATAAGTTAATCCACCGAATCTAAAACAACGCGCCTGTGGGACCGTAACCTAGAACACAATGAAAAAAAATTACTGTCAGTTCCAGTTACGTTCTAACGAAATCTCCTTTCTGCGAAATTCCGCAGCCCCACGTTGAGCGTCAATTTTGTAACGGGAAAAACCAAAAACTTACACCAACACCACGCCCATGGGACGAACCGAAACTTCAGGACAGCTACTAATTCTAAATCTACTATCGAAATTTCGTGTCCTTACGTTAGGCGTCGATTTCACAACGGAACTTCCACCACATGCAACGACAATGAATTGAAAATGTCATGTACCTATATATACATAAGTGTTATATATATATGGAGATTGTTAATAAATATGGTTTTGCACGCGACAGAGGAAAATTGTTGGTGATTGCTCTATAACTGCTATACAAGGTCGGTGTATACCTATGGAAAAACGACAAGAAACCCTCTCATTCAACCGAGGACCCCTACTGTAAATCTGCTACATAAAGCCTAGAATCTAATCTTAGCGAATATCAGTGTCATTACAATAAGTGTCGGATCCGATGTCTTTAATGTGGATTGTATACGTTTAGGAGAAACTTGTTCGCCTTTACTCATAGTAAGGTTGTTCAGGATCTGCATGAGCTGTGACTGGGTTGGAGCTCGCTTCGAACATAAAGTCTTTCTAACGATTTATAGTTCACGTAGATACCTGAATTTAATACGCTACAGCTTTATAGAAGAGTTATCTTTTCTTTGCCACAAAATATCTTGTCATCGTAGGAAAAAGAAATAGAATTACGAAAAGAAACTCCCACCTTATCTCTTCGCATAAGATAAGACTGTCGGATTCCTAAGTCGGTCATCTTTCTTTCTTAAACGTCCAATGACTGAGCATGTTAGGTATTATACATGCTATTAAAAATCCCTCCAAGGATAAGATGATCTTTCGTCTGATCAGAAGATATTTTGTAGACGGTATGAATCTATGCTATTATGAAGTCTCATAGATCATTCATCACGAGTGGATTCTATAGAATTAGGACCTAGGACGAATTCTTCTCAATCCAGACTAAAGTTGAGAGAGAGTATTAATCCCTCAGCCTGTACTGTAAAGGGCTCTATATAGGACGAGAAAATTTCATCCATCAATTCTAAACATAGAAAAAAGGATCTTTAACCCTATTCGACTATACTGACTTTTAGTACTCCTTCTACGAAAGAAGCACGTCCGAGCCAGATCGAACAGGGTGGTTATTGTTCCAACTACTTCAGGCCTGATGTTATTGCTCAGCTAAGCTACAATCGCTCAGAGGTGGAGTCTTTATAGGAGGAAGCAGTAACCGGGTGTTACAAATGTTAGACCTGGGATTAAATTGAGGATAGACTCCAAAAAAAAAGCTAATGACCCGAGACTGATTATTAATGAAGTTTTGAAAGTTTGAAAAGAAAAGCTGACGAAGTTTGTAGAAAAGCGAAATTAGGATCAGATGTTCTATTCCTGTCGAACTACCATAACCTACCACTCTATGTCCCTGGTATGTTCGAACTCTTCTACTAGGACCCACTATTTTTGGAAAGATCTGGTGTTAAATGATCTTCCACTGTGCCTAACTACCCTACCTAAGGTGTCATGTCGGATGTTATGGACAAGGACTACCCCCTTATGATATTTCTACTGGCACTCATCTACAGGTAGAAACATCCCTCATGAAGATATGAGATTAAATCTCCACGTCAAGAAATAAACTCACATGATGATCGTGATGAACTCTGCCGCGACTCCGCTCCAAATAGTTTTAACAACGCATGTTGAGAACTATGAACCTAAGTGAAAGTAAGAGAAAAACTTCCCAAAGTGAAACCTCATAATCTAAAAGAAATAAATCTCAAAACTATAATTTTCACTTCAACTTATTAACATATTTTATTTGTATAAATCTTAATCTAACAATATTTATCATCTTTATATCTTACTTGTATAGCTTAATTGAATATAAACTTAACTTCTTTATATACAAACTTTTTATTAAATCTTTACTATAAAGTCTAATATAAATCTTTAGATCTCTCAAAGTAAAAGAAAAGGATATGTTAACCTATCTAACTTCGATGAAGCTCTTTAGAAAACTGACTATCTATACCTCTTCTTCAAGAATCTATAAATCTACTGAATAACTAGCTTGATAAGTAAAATTCGATTACTTCATCAAGTGAAAAACTAACTTCAATGAAATTCTCAAGAGTACTTTCGTGAAATATAGTCACTTAGTCATACTCCTGCAGAACAATAATGTCTTATGACTACTAAAAGTAAATCTCTATAAAGAGTAAGTAATCTTCAAACGTAGTTTACTTAAACTCCTTATGTATGGCGTAGGTACAACTAACTACTAACTAAAATGTAGGTATCTACGACATACGATGTCTGACGGACTAAACAATCTAAATTCGGACAAGATAACGAAGTTAAAGAACAAGATAACTCCCGATTATCTCTATCCTTCCCGAATTCTAGGTTCGTAAAGCTTCGCGATTATAAAACGAGATCGCGAACACAAAAAAAAATATAAACGTAAACAAAAATAATTAAGTGGTAACACTCGTGTGGGTACGAAGAATAAATCCCCCTGAAAATTAAAAGTCGTTACGACACCAATCACGGACTCACTATGAAAGTAGACGGATTGTATGTCGATTATAAAAATTTTAATTATTAAACAATATAGTGTATGTTAAATATAAGTAAATAATATGATCATCAATATATTTAAATAAATATCAAGGTGTTAAAGGTTCCTACCTATTAGGTGAATGCATTCAACTAACATCTATAGTTACCTGTCAATTATTATGTCTTAACGGACTTTAGACTTTAATTGAATTACACTATAATAGTGACTAAACAAAAAAAAAATTACTCCTTAAGGATTATAAGGACGTGAAAGTGGATTAAATATCTATCCACTTAATGTTTCAGATAAATAACAACTGAACTGATTTAGTATAGTAAAGTTTACTCTTAAACAAGAAAAAGTATGCTTTACCTATATTAAACGACTTTATGTGACGTAATACCACGTTAACACAAATAAATCAAATGATTTAAAAACGGAATTGAAATATGTAGGTACTTGATATAACGATTTATTCAAATCAAATTAAATTCACTAACTTGTGAGTTGAATTTGCTTTAGATAAACTTTTAAATAAAAATAAAAATAAGTTCGCGATAATTAAACTGACTTACTTATTTCCAGTCTCAAAACGGATGACTCTACTGTACATGAATTCGAATCTTCATAGGCATGTAAGAACAAAAATCATCTAATCAGTCTTGAATTCACAACACTTCATAAAATTTTATGTCTCCTTTGCAGGATTACTATATATCAAGTATATACATCTAAATCACGGCCACGTAAGTATTCCAATATAATCTTCGATAGATCAAACGATAAATCAAAATATATTTATATCTCAGAATGACGAACGCGACTAAATCTCAACAATTAATAACATTGAACGATTACCGATGTAAATCGTTTCAATTAAGTAGGTACTAAATTGTGTAACTGTATCTAAAACAAAGTAAATTTCACAAATCGTAAATTGAATTTGCTTCAGATACAAAATAAATAAACGCGATAATTAAACACTGTGTATTTATTCCCAGCGTATCAAACGATATCTGTTAAATTACAAGTGATGAATGTAAATCTACATAGGCAAGTAAGTTTCAAAACCTCTATGCAGTTCTAAACTCATAACTTCACTCAAAAATAAATTAATTTCAGCAGAAGGCCTTAATTACAATTATTAGCACTGTCCACTGAACTGATTTACAAAAGTAAATTATAACACGATTCTTCGTATTTCGTAACCGATCGAAATTTTAAATTCATAAGTAATTCATCGGTATGAAACGCGAACGAAAAATGACACGGTAAGTATACAACAATTATATCCGGTCGAGTCGAGTATTTCCGATTACTGGATTCCCGAATATAACTAAATTCAAAAATAATTTAATAAATCTTTCCGAAAAGCTAAAGCAAGTATCCTACATCTCTCACTAAGTAAGTATAGGTAAGTATACGTAGGTAATACTCTTTTTCTTTTACTTTTCAGATAGGTATTGTATATTTTTATAATTAAATAATTTTTACAAGTAGGTATTTTAAACGTACGAGGATAGGTTAACTCCTCATCGGTATCAACATCTTTAAATAATGTTAGGAAAATTTTGTCCTTAGGACTTTGAATATCCTGGACTATTATGCATTCACAAAATATAATAAATATATATATGTTTGGGATATACCCTGTATAAAAATTTTTATCTCTTATAGAGATTTCAAGAAATCAATAAATTTTATCTAAACTTGAACACTTTAGTAATTATTAACTTTAACATCGTTATAATGAACTTTATATTTTGACTTTATAGGACTAATGAGATATTTACAAGAATCTCTCATACACGTGAGTATAAAAATCGAAGTTTTATATAGAAAATTTTTATAAGCACAGTACCTTGACTCGGGATTTTACCCTTGTTTAAACTTTAGATATGCTGCTTTCAAATTTTATGATGATAACTGCAACTGTTTCCATACGGTACATCCAAAATTTCTCAGCTTCTATAAGATTGATAATCCAACGGTGATTTATCTTAACGTTAAATTCAGCTTCATCCGACGTTACATTATAGATGCTGATTTTTGTTCATTTTTGTAGTATGTTAACATCTGCATGTCCTTGACGTGTATGTTGCATCTCTTGCAACTTCTTTGTCGTCCGTCCAATGTGCAACGTATAAATTTCGATAAGATGTTTATACAAATGTGTACATGAATAAATAAAAATCCAGGCAGCGCCTTGACGTGTTCAAAGTAGTGATTCGAGTGTGGCAAAATGCTTGATAGAGCGCTCCTGGTCAACGCAAATGTGCTCCTATCAGATTTGTCGATGCCCACTCCGAATACTACTTCTTTATGTCGATTTATATGGCCTGCCTATAAACAAGAAAAACAAAATCTTTAGATTTTTGTCTGGCAAAAAGAATTCTAACTACGTTGTGTTGTTGTGTGGAGGTAAGTGTATTTGTGTTTTAGCGAACTACGTTTTTAGGAGTGGTGCTTTTGCGACACGACGACGTGAAGCGTTAGTCACCACGTGTATTGCGTTATCTAATTAGTAATTGAAAATTACTCTTACCTGGATAATTTTTTTGTAGGTATTTCTTTTTAGATGGTGCTTGGAGCGTTTTTAATGTCCGACTCCTCTGTTTTTATGACTGGAAGAGACTCAGGCGTTTTATGAGATGTCGTCTCAAAATTAACTTCGCATAATTTTTCTTGGAAAACTTTCTCTGATGCTGCTTTTGATTCTGCAGTTTCACGAGATATGCCAGTTCTAGCTTTCAGATTAATATGCTTCCAATTAAATTTCGCTGTTCTCATGTGCTCTGACTTTTCTTCCGCCATTAACATGCGGTGCTTCGGGACAAGAAAAAATTCACTTTCAGAAAATTGTTCTAATTGCACCTTTATTTTTATGTACTTTATGTTTACTTACATTTCCTTGTATTTTTATATATTCATAGATGTTCTTCTCTGCATTCGGTATTTCTTTATTTCGTGACTTTAAATTTTTTCTACTACGCCATTTTATTTTTCTTGATAGACGACGAGAATCAACTTAACACTTTGACTTGCGAAATGGGAAAGACTATTCGCGACGTTTTCGTCTCAAACTATCCCTCTGGCAGTTGTTCTTGTTCGGCCGTTCCGAATTTGAATTGCGTCGGCTAGTGAAGCTCTTTTCTCGTGTGGTGATTGGCTGTTGCTGTTTGGCTTGGATCTTTTTCTCCAATTTTGTTTCGTTCTTAGAGAACGATCTGTATTCTGAACTTTCACCACAGTTGAAAAGCTGCTGTCACTTTTAGGCTCTGAACAGACTAAAATCAAATTGTGTACGCTGTATGTTTTCAGTCATTCATGCGAGAATTAAATTTATATAGTAATATCTTATTCTGATTGGAAATGCTGGTTCTATTCAATATTTTAATTTGTCATATCTTATCTGCATTGGAATGTAGTTTTCGTGACGTCAGTCAACTTATTATTCCGAAATGTTATAGTATAGGTGTTCGATGTAGTTTGAGTGTAGATGTTATTTTTGCGATAGATGTTTTATTCACTTTCCGATGAATGTTTATTTTTCAGGCGATTGTTTTTTGTGTTCGTAGGGTAAGTATTAAGTATTTTTCGTCGATTATAGGGTAAGTATAAGTAGCAGGTATTATTTTATTTCCTTGTGTTTCATGTTTATTGGAGGCAAGTATGACGGATTGAATAGGGGTAAGTACTAATTTTCATTATATTCCCAGTTTTGATAGATTACAAGTCAAGTTTTTCAGTTCGTAGTTTCTGTTTGAGATCAGTCTTTTTCAAGGCTTTTCATTTCACAATTCTCTTTTTTTTTACTAATTGTTTGAGAATGGTTTTGATCTCCTTCTAACCATGAACAATGACGTTTGTCAAACTTGCTACATTAGCCAGAAATAGATCTCTTTTCAGAAATTGGACTCCAAAACTGTTTTTACTACTAATCTTTCAGTCACTTATTTTTCTCCTATGAGAATACTTACTTAACTAAATTTCACTATTTCGTGTATCTTTTCTTAATACAAACTCGAATATTAATTTTGCCTTCATTTCTTTACTTTACTACATCTGTCGTAAGCCATCTAGTAGAGAGAATTATTGTCATTGCTATTGCGATTCCACCTTTCACCATGGAGTAAAGCTTTTATCTCTGATTAGACGGTACACTTCTGTTCCAAGATAAGTCACTCCTTGTGTTGTCCGTCTGTGTAGATATCTAGTGGTAGGTTGCGCGTGTAGCTTAACACTGCCATCTAGATACTTTTTCTGAATTCGCTTTGGCAATAAACATTTATTCAATTTCTGCTAGATGTCGCTATTTTTTTATTTATGAAACCTAAATATTTTTGTACTAACTATTTTAGTACATTTTGTGAATGAATTTACCAATGGTTGGTGTATTGGTTATCATAGTTGAATTTTATTGCTGCCAAAGTATTAGTTGTACTTAAAACAATGTTAATATGTTCAAGTGTTGCCATTCATGCAATAAACTTATAAAAGAAAATTTTCAAGTTGGTTTGACTATGCAGTCAACAATGCATGTAGATGTTTGCATAGCAATACAGTAAATACTTAACATTTATGTAGGTGTAGAAGTGTATTCCCTACAAAACAGGTTCATTCCGACTAAGTCTACTTCGTTGGATGAAGCTGGAAAAGAAAACACTTGCTATCGATTCGTACTTTAATTCAACTTTGTTATTTATATAAAATTCGGATGTGTGTTCAACCCACGACCCTTTTGTCTCGTGCACAGGCTGAGCTGTCGGGCAATGATACAGAATGTTCGTAAGTTCTTGGACTAGTTTTCACTTGCGTAAGTCCTTAGTGTGAACTACTGTTTCAAAGCCGTTCTTGTCACGAACTTTGTATAAATTGTTTCCAATTATTTTAATTACTACTGATTTTACAAATTTGGGACAAAGTTTGGCGTTCCTATGTTTTGCTGCATCACTTAATATAAAGTTACGCCTGAATACTTCGTCTCCTATCTGGTATGATATTACACGACTACGTAAGTTATATACTTTCTCATATGTTTCGTGTGCTTGATTGAGAGCTGTTTTGAGATAATTATGCAATATGTTCATGCGTGCGGTTTTTGGCAACCAGTCAATCTCTGATTGATTTAAACCTCCAAGTCTTTTGAGTAATTGGTAGTCAGCACCATGTTCTATCATTCTTTGTCCGAATAATGCTTCATGTGGTGACATTCCAATTGCACTATGGATTGAAGTTCTAAGAGCACTACTAATAGAGGATAAAAACTCATCCCAGTTGTATTGTTTTTCGTCTATGTAAGCGCGAATTGCACTTAGTATGGATCTATTCACACGTTCACTTGCATTAGCTTGCGGTGAATATGCTGCTGTCTTAATGTGGTTTACACCAAAATTTTTCAAAAATGTGCTGAAGTCATGGCTGATAAACTGAGAACCGTTGTCTGACAACAACGTCTCTGGGACTCCAAACATTAGAAATATTTCATCTGTTAAAAATTTAATTACTTCCGCTGAAGTAGCTTTCTTAAGTGGTTTGATAACCACGAATTTCGTTAGTTGATCGAGAACAATTATGATAAATGTATTACCTTTTCTAGAGCGTGGATAAGGTCCTAGAAAGTCAGTATAAATGTGCTGAAATGGTCTTTCCACAACGTAGCCTTTACCCATCTCTGTTCTGAGAATATGATTTGGCGCTTTTGTGGTTTTACATGTCTCACAATTATTAACGAATATCTTTGTCTGCGCAGCCATGCCGGGCCAGTAAAACTGTTGGCGAAGGCGGTGCAAAGTTTTTGTAATACCTCCATGCGATACTTGAGGTGGGCAATGAGCTTGAAAGAGCAACTGGTTGGTTAACTGCGATGGAATCCAAAGTTTCCAGGTTAGATCGTCCTGTATTGGATTACCTGTAGCGTGATAGATCTTTTTATAAATAAATTGATCGGATACCTGTAGATCAGGTAAACGCTCTTTGTTGTCACAAATGTGTTTCGCAATCTGAACGTATTCGTCCGACTTGAAGGCCGGATCGTTTAGATCGATGTGTAACACTTCTGATTGGTGGTGTTTGGTATCAGTAGATTCTGTCGAAAGTTCATTTACACGTAATGCTTCCATCTCGTGCATTCGTGAGAGTGCATCTGGCAAGACGTGTAAACTACCACGGCGGTGTTCTACTGTAAAATCAAACCCTTGGAGTTTCAAACTCCACCGAGCCAATCTTCCAGTTGGATCTTTAAGGCTCATCAACCATTTCAAACTTGCATGGTCGGTGATTATTAGGAACTTGTACCCCTCGATATAAGGTCTGAACTTGTAAATTCCCTTAACTGCGGCGAGACATTCTCTCTCCGTAACTGTATAATTACGTTGTGCTGAATTTAACTTCTGAGAAAAGTAATAAATTGGAAGTTCATTACCTTCTTCATCACGTTGGCATAGCACAGCCCCGATTCCAGTAGAAGATGCGTCACATAATATGACGAACTGTCTACTAAAATCCGGGTTGCGAAGAATTGGAGCTGATGTTAATGCTTCTTTAATTTTATTAAAAGCTTTTAATGCTTCTTCTCCAAACTCAAATTTCTTTCCCTTCTTTAGCGTGTCGGACATCGGACCGGCTGTCGCTGAGAAGTTATCGATGAATCTCCGGTACCATCCTGCCATTCCTAAGAATCGTCGTACTTGACGTATAGTCGTTGGTACTGGAAATTCTACGATTGCTGAAATCTTTCCCGGGTCAGCTTTGAGACAGCCTTGTCCTACGACATAACCCAGGTATTGCAGTTCCTGGAAACAGAACTTGGACTTCTCGACGTTAATCGTGAGTCCTGCTTCCAGTAACCGATTTGCTACTACTTTTAAAATCGAAATATGTTCTTCAAATGATTTAGATATTACTAATAGATCGTCAAGGTATATGAAAACTTGATCTCTTAAATAAGATGGTATGACTTTATTCATTAGATTTGTCAAACACTGAGCTGCATTTGCAAGACCAAACGGCATCACTTTAAATTGATAAAGCGGTCTACCTTGTACTGAAAAAGCGGTTTTTTCTCTTGAAGATTTCTCTAAAGGTATTTGCCAATACGCGTCTTTCAGATCTACGCTCGATATATAACGCGTCTCTGAAAGGCGTGCAAGTAAACCTTCTATATGAGCAATTGGACTAGCGTCTTTCCTGGTTACTCCGTTCACTTTCCGAAAGTCCAGACACATTCTGTTTTTGCCAGGTTTCCTCACCAAAACGACTGGTGAAGACCATGGACTGGAACTTTCTTCAATTACGCCCAAGGAAATCATACGGTCCAACTCTGCATATATTAGAGCTTGTACAGCTGGCGATATTGGATAATGCCGCTGCTTGATGGGCAGTGCATCTCCGGTATCAATAACATGCTCGACAAGATGAGTTCGTCCGAGTCCTTTCTCAACGAATGACGGGAACATTTTTACAGTCTCCTGTAAACATCTTGTCTGTTCAACAGATAAGTCGCATTTCTGAAAACTAGGTTTCTCGTTAGTTACCTCGGAAATGGAACTTAGAGAAGCTATAATATGGGGTGCTATTTGGAATGCTGACCAAAAATCTACCCCCAAATACAAATCTTGTGCAAGCGTGGGTACCACAAACAATTCTAAAACATGAGATTTGTTATTATGTGTCACCATTGCTTTCACAATACCAGTAATTGGTTGTTTACGACCATCGGCCGTTGAAATATCTGATTTGAATTTTCGATATGAGATTTTTTTAGTCTCTAAATATTCGGCTGCTCCTTTCCCGAGGCAACTGACGCTAGCCCCTGAATCGAGCAATCCTTCCCACTCTTTATTGAAAATGCTGACACGTGCGTAAGGACGAATGTCGCCAGACGGCTTATTCAATATAGTTGAAGCTAAAGATCTATGTAATTGCTTTTTTAGTTTAATTCGATTTCTGAGTTTTGCTATTTTTTCTAGATGTCTAGGGTAAGTATAAATTCGTTTACGAGCTAGATTATAAGCTATTTGCCTTTCATGTAATGATTTTAATGGTTTCATAACAGGTATTTTATAAATTTTATTTGATGAATCTATTCTAATATTGGGATTAGGGTTTTTCAAGATGGTAATTGGTTGTTTAGGTTTATCAGTTAATTTTAACTCCCCGAGTTTCCCATCGTCGTCAGATCTCTCTCGGCGCGATACTGACTCCGTGCTTGGTTTCCCGAACACACTCTACAATTCGGCATCACAGTGTCTGGCAATCCGCATCGGAAACAAAACAGTCTTCGTTGTTCTACACAATCTCTGAAAGAATGTCCTAACTTCTGACAGTTCCAACATTTTGTGTTATCCCAATTTGGTTTGCTTTCTTTGCTGCGTTCCTTGTGATAAGCTTCTAGTGCATTGGTCATTTCTACTTCTGGAAAATCCGGTTGTGTCTCAATTTCATTGACTTGCCTTCTTTGATGAATGTTATGGTTGTTGCTATTATTGTATATTGGTGGAATTCTGGTTCTTGCTGGATCATTGAGCCAATATTTCTCCATACCACGACATGCATATACTAAATCTGATAATCGAGTCGATCTGAATGTCAGTAATAGTTCTCCCATCCGACGTTTAACGTTTTGTTTTATAATTTCCACTATTTCTATGTTAGGGCGGGGGTTTTTCATACGTGAGTTTAACCTTAGGATATCTTCATAGAAAACATCGAAACTTTCTCCTGGCATCTGCTTTCGCTCGGTCATACGCCTGGCCAGTTCGGAGTCTGTTTCTAGGCTTCCAAAGTGTTCTATGAGAGCTACCTTCAACGATGTCCAAGTTGCTAGCGGATCATTCTTTAGGAACATCCAGTACCAATCTTCCACTGGTCCACTAACGAAGTGATGAAAGTTTGTTACTATCTCTTCCCAAGTTGCTCCATAACTATCTTTGACTCTCTCAAGTCTGAATAGAAATTCGTCCACGGTTAGGTTTTTCCCATTATATGTAATGCCCCACTTTTGATAGTGTGGTGATCTGATTAGTGTTGTTGACGGTGATGGCATAGGTAATCTCGCGTTCGTTGGTGCTGAAGTGTTGTCGAAGTTGATTTGGTTCAAACGTTCAAAAAACGTTGCTTCGTCCGCACTTGGTGCATCAACTCTGTAACTATTCACAGGTGTTCTTGGCCATACTCTTGGAAAACTAGGAGTAGTATTCGGTCTCTGAGTCACAAGTGTTTCTCGTCTGGATGTTATAGGCGGTTCTCTCCTGGTATTGGGATTCTGTGTTACCGGAGTCGGTTGATCGCATAGTGGTAAAACTGGTTCAGTAGGTTGATTATTTAAGTTGACTTTAGCTAATGCTGAATTTATGGCGTTGCTGACTCGTTCAAGTACTTGGTTTTGGCTTTGTGCTAAAGTTTCTTGAAGAGTTCTACGGTCTTCCGCACGACTAAAACCAACGGTAGCTACTACCATTTCTCTTATATAATCCTCCCACTTTTCCTTTTCTCGTACTGTACGATCTCTCGTTGGACTTAGTGTTCTAGTTGGAGACGGTTGCTGATCTTCATCAGCTGAAAGAATTACCTCCTCTGCTATCCTTCGAATATTGGACGTCTCTAGATCGTCTCCGACATGACTAATGTCAACGGCGGCTGCTCCTTCCATTGTCATATCATGTGATACATCTAGCCTTCTTCTATATCTGGTGTCATGAACATCTGGAACTGTAGGTTCCCGCGGATTCTTACGTTCCTTTACCTCGATGGTCACGTTTTTATTCGGTGGTTTTACCATATCGAATCGAATGTCTCAATTAATGTCTTTTCAAAAAAAAATGTCTATCAAGTTTTTAATAATTCAAAAAAAATTTTATAAACTTAAATCTAAAATTGTTTACAAATGGTACTTAAATTCTATTCTATCTCTAAACTTACTATCTAACTATGCTAATATTTATGTAGGGTAAACCCTCTATCAAAAATATTTACAAAAGAAAATCTTAATGTCTATCAAAATCTATATAGCTTCAAAATCTTAATGTCTCAAAAGAAAACTAAATCTTTTTAAGAAAATCTTAAAATTCAAAAGCTACTAAATCTACCTAAATAAATCAATAAACTAAATCTGCAAAAATCTAAAAATCTAAATGTCTGCAAAAATAAAGAAAATCTAAAAATCTAAAAGTCTACTAAATCTACAAAATCTGAAAAAAAAAATCTGAACTCTATCGTCGCCTTGGACACTTCCGATTTCAAAATTCTCATAAGGAATTTTCAAAAATCGCTAAACTACATCGTCGCCTTGGACACTTCCGATTTCAAAATTCTCATAAGGAATTTTCAAAAATCGCTAAACTACATCGTCGCCTTGGACACTTCCGATTTCAAAATTCTCATAAGGAATTTTCAAAAATCGCTAAACTACAAAGTCTTTTGCCACCAGGCACAAAATCTAAAAATCTAAATCATAAATCTAAGTCTGAATCTACTCAAAATCTAAAATCTAAAATCTAAAATCTTCAAAATCTTAATATCTTTGAATTCGAAATCTTAATAAATCTTATTAAATCTTAAAATCCAAAAATCTTAATAAATCAAAAAAAAATAAACTAAATCTCCTCAAAATTTTCTCTAATCTCATGTAGGTTCGGAGCCGCGACTTCACTTCATCACTATCACCGATCCTCATAAAAATAAAAAAAAATAAAAATCATTGCATCTCAAAAGGAAATACAACAAAGAAAATCGTCATATAACTGTCGATCTTACTCCTTGTATTCTAAACTAGTTCTCTTAATTATTCGTCGACTAATTTATGCTGAAGCAACTGACCTAAATAAGAAATATCATCACTTAGCGGACATCAGGTTAAAACTAACCGAACAAACAATCTTCGAACAAACTAAATCAAAAATACTACGAAAATATCACTCCTCTTCAAAAAAAACGAGGTTTATACTAAACGGTGTAAAAAGTATGGTTTTATAAATTGGTGATGGGTGTCTTCTTCTTCAATTAACCATGTAGCTTTTCGCTACTGACACGAACAGGAAAATGTTCAACCATTCGCCGGTCGAAACTACTCACAATTAATTTTCAAAAGACTGCTCAAAAAAAACTAAATAACTTGCCTCAAACGCTACAGCTAATGGACTCAAACTATCCAAAACGGTCGTCTGACTGTAAGTCACTTATATGATCGAAACTAATTTCTGTGAGTGTAGGAAAGAATTTGTGCTGGTTATCGCAACTGACGCAAATAGGAATAAGTCTACCACTTACCGGTCGATACATAAGACAACTTCTCCCTGATGTTAAAGCTCTACAGAAATCATCTACCAAAAAAAAAAAATTTCTAGGAAAAGAAAGCCTTCCCAAAAATTTCAAAACTATCAAAAAATCTAAGTATTCGGGCCACACACGTTCGGGCGCCAATTTTGTAACGAGAAAAAAAAACACAACAACTTTCATTAAACTCAACCTCGCGCCTGTGGGACCGAAACCTAAAAACTACTAGATTAAGCCTATGAATTTCGTCTTTGCGAAAAGTTCCGCCTCTGCGAAATTTCGCTGCCCCACGTTGGGCGTCAATTTTGTAACGAGAAAACATTAATCTACATAAGTTAATCCACCGAATCTAAAACAACGCGCCTGTGGGACCGTAACCTAGAACACAATGAAAAAAAATTACTGTCAGTTCCAGTTACGTTCTAACGAAATCTCCTTTCTGCGAAATTCCGCAGCCCCACGTTGAGCGTCAATTTTGTAACGGGAAAAACCAAAAACTTACACCAACACCACGCCCATGGGACGAACCGAAACTTCAGGACAGCTACTAATTCTAAATCTACTATCGAAATTTCGTGTCCTTACGTTAGGCGTCGATTTCACAACGGAACTTCCACCACATGCAACGACAATGAATTGAAAATGTCATGTACCTATATATACATAAGTGTTATATATATATGGAGATTGTTAATAAATATGGTTTTGCACGCGACAGAGGAAAATTGTTGGTGATTGCTCTATAACTGCTATACAAGGTCGGTGTATACCTATGGAAAAACGACAAGAAACCCTCTCATTCAACCGAGGACCCCTACTGTAAATCTGCTACATAAAGCCTAGAATCTAATCTTAGCGAATATCAGTGTCATTACAATAAGTGTCGGATCCGATGTCTTTAATGTGGATTGTATACGTTTAGGAGAAACTTGTTCGCCTTTACTCATAGTAAGGTTGTTCAGGATCTGCATGAGCTGTGACTGGGTTGGAGCTCGCTTCGAACATAAAGTCTTTCTAACGATTTATAGTTCACGTAGATACCTGAATTTAATACGCTACAGCTTTATAGAAGAGTTATCTTTTCTTTGCCACAAAATATCTTGTCATCGTAGGAAAAAGAAATAGAATTACGAAAAGAAACTCCCACCTTATCTCTTCGCATAAGATAAGACTGTCGGATTCCTAAGTCGGTCATCTTTCTTTCTTAAACGTCCAATGACTGAGCATGTTAGGTATTATACATGCTATTAAAAATCCCTCCAAGGATAAGATGATCTTTCGTCTGATCAGAAGATATTTTGTAGACGGTATGAATCTATGCTATTATGAAGTCTCATAGATCATTCATCACGAGTGGATTCTATAGAATTAGGACCTAGGACGAATTCTTCTCAATCCAGACTAAAGTTGAGAGAGAGTATTAATCCCTCAGCCTGTACTGTAAAGGGCTCTATATAGGACGAGAAAATTTCATCCATCAATTCTAAACATAGAAAAAAGGATCTTTAACCCTATTCGACTATACTGACTTTTAGTACTCCTTCTACGAAAGAAGCACGTCCGAGCCAGATCGAACAGGGTGGTTATTGTTCCAACTACTTCAGGCCTGATGTAATTGCTCAGCTAAGCTACAATCGCTCAGAGGTGGAGTCTTTATAGGAGGAAGCAGTAACCGGGTGTTACAAATGTTAGACCTGGGATTAAATTGAGGATAGACTCCAAAAAAAAAGCTAATGACCCGAGACTGATTATTAATGAAGTTTTGAAAGTTTGAAAAGAAAAGCTGACGAAGTTTGTAGAAAAGCGAAATTAGGATCAGATGTTCTATTCCTGTCGAACTACCATAACCTACCACTCTATGTCCCTGGTATGTTCGAACTCTTCTACTAGGACCCACTATTTTTGGAAAGATCTGGTGTTAAATGATCTTCCACTGTGCCTAACTACCCTACCTAAGGTGTCATGTCGGATGTTATGGACAAGGACTACCCCCTTATGATATTTCTACTGGCACTCATCTACAGGTAGAAACATCCCTCATGAAGATATGAGATTAAATCTCCACGTCAAGAAATAAACTCACATGATGATCGTGATGAACTCTGCCGCGACTCCGCTCCAAATAGTTTTAACAACGCATGTTGAGAACTATGAACCTAAGTGAAAGTAAGAGAAAAACTTCCCAAAGTGAAACCTCATAATCTAAAAGAAATAAATCTCAAAACTATAATTTTCACTTCAACTTATTAACATATTTTATTTGTATAAATCTTAATCTAACAATATTTATCATCTTTATATCTTACTTGTATAGCTTAATTGAATATAAACTTAACTTCTTTATATACAAACTTTTTATTAAATCTTTACTATAAAGTCTAATATAAATCTTTAGATCTCTCAAAGTAAAAGAAAAGGATATGTTAACCTATCTAACTTCGATGAAGCTCTTTAGAAAACTGACTATCTATACCTCTTCTTCAAGAATCTATAAATCTACTGAATAACTAGCTTGATAAGTAAAATTCGATTACTTCATCAAGTGAAAAACTAACTTCAATGAAATTCTCAAGAGTACTTTCGTGAAATATAGTCACTTAGTCATACTCCTGCAGAACAATAATGTCTTATGACTACTAAAAGTAAATCTCTATAAAGAGTAAGTAATCTTCAAACGTAGTTTACTTAAACTCCTTATGTATGGCGTAGGTACAACTAACTACTAACTAAAATGTAGGTATCTACGACATACGATGTCTGACGGACTAAACAATCTAAATTCGGACAAGATAACGAAGTTAAAGAACAAGATAACTCCCGATTATCTCTATCCTTCCCGAATTCTAGGTTCGTAAAGCTTCGCGATTATAAAACGAGATCGCGAACACAAAAAAAAATATAAACGTAAACAAAAATAATTAAGTGGTAACACTCGTGTGGGTACGAAGAATAAATCCCCCTGAAAATTAAAAGTCGTTACGACACCAATCACGGACTCACTATGAAAGTAGACGGATTGTATGTCGATTATAAAAATTTTAATTATTAAACAATATAGTGTATGTTAAATATAAGTAAATAATATGATCATCAATATATTTAAATAAATATCAAGGTGTTAAAGGTTCCTACCTATTAGGTGAATGCATTCAACTAACATCTATAGTTACCTGTCAATTATTATGTCTTAACGGACTTTAGACTTTAATTGAATTACACTATAATAGTGACTAAACAAAAAAAAAATTACTCCTTAAGGATTATAAGGACGTGAAAGTGGATTAAATATCTATCCACTTAATGTTTCAGATAAATAACAACTGAACTGATTTAGTATAGTAAAGTTTACTCTTAAACAAGAAAAAGTATGCTTTACCTATATTAAACGACTTTATGTGACGTAATACCACGTTAACACAAATAAATCAAATGATTTAAAAACGGAATTGAAATATGTAGGTACTTGATATAACGATTTATTCAAATCAAATTAAATTCACTAACTTGTGAGTTGAATTTGCTTTAGATAAACTTTTAAATAAAAATAAAAATAAGTTCGCGATAATTAAACTGACTTACTTATTTCCAGTCTCAAAACGGATGACTCTACTGTACATGAATTCGAATCTTCATAGGCATGTAAGAACAAAAATCATCTAATCAGTCTTGAATTCACAACACTTCATAAAATTTTATGTCTCCTTTGCAGGATTACTATATATCAAGTATATACATCTAAATCACGGCCACGTAAGTATTCCAATATAATCTTCGATAGATCAAACGATAAATCAAAATATATTTATATCTCAGAATGACGAACGCGACTAAATCTCAACAATTAATAACATTGAACGATTACCGATGTAAATCGTTTCAATTAAGTAGGTACTAAATTGTGTAACTGTATCTAAAACAAAGTAAATTTCACAAATCGTAAATTGAATTTGCTTCAGATACAAAATAAATAAACGCGATAATTAAACACTGTGTATTTATTCCCAGCGTATCAAACGATATCTGTTAAATTACAAGTGATGAATGTAAATCTACATAGGCAAGTAAGTTTCAAAACCTCTATGCAGTTCTAAACTCATAACTTCACTCAAAAATAAATTAATTTCAGCAGAAGGCCTTAATTACAATTATTAGCACTGTCCACTGAACTGATTTACAAAAGTAAATTATAACACGATTCTTCGTATTTCGTAACCGATCGAAATTTTAAATTCATAAGTAATTCATCGGTATGAAACGCGAACGAAAAATGACACGGTAAGTATACAACAATTATATCCGGTCGAGTCGAGTATTTCCGATTACTGGATTCCCGAATATAACTAAATTCAAAAATAATTTAATAAATCTTTCCGAAAAGCTAAAGCAAGTATCCTACATCTCTCACTAAGTAAGTATAGGTAAGTATACGTAGGTAATACTCTTTT
Source organism: Baccha elongata (assembly GCA_951217065.1). NCBI lineage: Eukaryota > Metazoa > Arthropoda > Insecta > Diptera > Syrphidae > Baccha > Baccha elongata. The sequence continues at coordinate 176,567,811 of OX578272.1, forward strand.
TCTTTTACTTTTCAGATAGGTATTGTATATTTTTATAATTAAATAATTTTTACAAGTAGGTATTTTAAACGTACGAGGATAGGTTTACTCTTCATCGGTATCAACATCTTTAAATAATGTTAGGAAAATTTTGTCCTTAGGACTTTGAATATCCTGGACTATTATGCATTCACAAAATATAATAAATATATATATGTTTGGGATATACCCTGTATAAAAATTTTTATCTCTTATAGAGATTTCAAGAAATCAATAAATTTTATCTAAACTTGAACACTTTAGTAATTATTAACTTTAACATCGTTATAATGAACTTTATATTTTGACTTTATAGGACTAATGAGATATTTACAAGAATCTCTCATACACGTGAGTATAAAAATCGAAGTTTTATATAGAAAATTTTTATAAGCACAGTACCTTGACTCGGGATTTTACCCTTGTTTAAACTTTAGATATGCTGCTTTCAAATTTTATGATGATAACTGCAACTGTTTCCATACGGTACATCCAAAATTTCTCAGCTTCTATAAGATTGATAATCCAACGGTGATTTATCTTAACGTTAAATTCAGCTTCATCCGACGTTACATTATAGATGCTGATTTTTGTTCATTTTTGTAGTATGTTAACATCTGCATGTCCTTGACGTGTATGTTGCATCTCTTGCAACTTCTTTGTCGTCCGTCCAATGTGCAACGTATAAATTTCGATAAGATGTTTATACAAATGTGTACATGAATAAATAAAAATCCAGGCAGCGCCTTGACGTGTTCAAAGTAGTGATTCGAGTGTGGCAAAATGCTTGATAGAGCGCTCCTGGTCAACGCAAATGTGCTCCTATCAGATTTGTCGATGCCCACTCCGAATACTACTTCTTTATGTCGATTTATATGGCCTGCCTATAAACAAGAAAAACAAAATCTTTAGATTTTTGTCTGGCAAAAAGAATTCTAACTACGTTGTGTTGTTGTGTGGAGGTAAGTGTATTTGTGTTTTAGCGAACTACGTTTTTAGGAGTGGTGCTTTTGCGACACGACGACGTGAAGCGTTAGTCACCACGTGTATTGCGTTATCTAATTAGTAATTGAAAATTACTCTTACCTGGATAATTTTTTTGTAGGTATTTCTTTTTAGATGGTGCTTGGAGCGTTTTTAATGTCCGACTCCTCTGTTTTTATGACTGGAAGAGACTCAGGCGTTTTATGAGATGTCGTCTCAAAATTAACTTCGCATAATTTTTCTTGGAAAACTTTCTCTGATGCTGCTTTTGATTCTGCAGTTTCACGAGATATGCCAGTTCTAGCTTTCAGATTAATATGCTTCCAATTAAATTTCGCTGTTCTCATGTGCTCTGACTTTTCTTCCGCCATTAACATGCGGTGCTTCGGGACAAGAAAAAATTCACTTTCAGAAAATTGTTCTAATTGCACCTTTATTTTTATGTACTTTATGTTTACTTACATTTCCTTGTATTTTTATATATTCATAGATGTTCTTCTCTGCATTCGGTATTTCTTTATTTCGTGACTTTAAATTTTTTCTACTACGCCATTTTATTTTTCTTGATAGACGACGAGAATCAACTTAACACTTTGACTTGCGAAATGGGAAAGACTATTCGCGACGTTTTCGTCTCAAACTATCCCTCTGGCAGTTGTTCTTGTTCGGCCGTTCCGAATTTGAATTGCGTCGGCTAGTGAAGCTCTTTTCTCGTGTGGTGATTGGCTGTTGCTGTTTGGCTTGGATCTTTTTCTCCAATTTTGTTTCGTTCTTAGAGAACGATCTGTATTCTGAACTTTCACCACAGTTGAAAAGCTGCTGTCACTTTTAGGCTCTGAACAGACTAAAATCAAATTGTGTACGCTGTATGTTTTCAGTCATTCATGCGAGAATTAAATTTATATAGTAATATCTTATTCTGATTGGAAATGCTGGTTCTATTCAATATTTTAATTTGTCATATCTTATCTGCATTGGAATGTAGTTTTCGTGACGTCAGTCAACTTATTATTCCGAAATGTTATAGTATAGGTGTTCGATGTAGTTTGAGTGTAGATGTTATTTTTGCGATAGATGTTTTATTCACTTTCCGATGAATGTTTATTTTTCAGGCGATTGTTTTTTGTGTTCGTAGGGTAAGTATTAAGTATTTTTCGTCGATTATAGGGTAAGTATAAGTAGCAGGTATTATTTTATTTCCTTGTGTTTCATGTTTATTGGAGGCAAGTATGACGGATTGAATAGGGGTAAGTACTAATTTTCATTATATTCCCAGTTTTGATAGATTACAAGTCAAGTTTTTCAGTTCGTAGTTTCTGTTTGAGATCAGTCTTTTTCAAGGCTTTTCATTTCACAATTCTCTTTTTTTTTACTAATTGTTTGAGAATGGTTTTGATCTCCTTCTAACCATGAACAATGACGTTTGTCAAACTTGCTACATTAGCCAGAAATAGATCTCTTTTCAGAAATTGGACTCCAAAACTGTTTTTACTACTAATCTTTCAGTCACTTATTTTTCTCCTATGAGAATACTAACTTAACTAAATTTCACTATTTCGTGTATCTTTTCTTAATACAAACTCGAATATTAATTTTGCCTTCATTTCTTTACTTTACTACATCTGTCGTAAGCCATCTAGTAGAGAGAATTATTGTCATTGCTATTGCGATTCCACCTTTCACCATGGAGTAAAGCTTTTATCTCTGATTAGACGGTACACTTCTGTTCCAAGATAAGTCACTCCTTGTGTTGTCCGTCTGTGTAGATATCTAGTGGTAGGTTGCGCGTGTAGCTTAACACTGCCATCTAGATACTTTTTCTGAATTCGCTTTGGCAATAAACATTTATTCAATTTCTGCTAGATGTCGCTATTTTTTTATTTATGAAACCTAAATATTTTTGTACTAACTATTTTAGTACATTTTGTGAATGAATTTACCAATGGTTGGTGTATTGGTTATCATAGTTGAATTTTATTGCTGCCAAAGTATTAGTTGTACTTAAAACAATGTTAATATGTTCAAGTGTTGCCATTCATGCAATAAACTTATAAAAGAAAATTTTCAAGTTGGTTTGACTATGCAGTCAACAATGCATGTAGATGTTTGCATAGCAATACAGTAAATACTTAACATTTATGTAGGTGTAGAAGTGTATTCCCTACAATATACAATGAGTCAAGTTTGTACTAAAGAGCAAAGATAACTTACCTAGTGCTAGTTTTGACAACCCGTAGCGGATTGGTAAAATTGAAATGCGCAACGGGCAGTCAATATTAGCACTAAGTTATCTTTGCTCTTTAGTACAAACCTAACTACTGCAGCGCACAAACGTATAGCCTCCAATCCCCTATAGTATGGTAATGATTCTTTAAATTCTGCTATAGTGTAGTTAAGTTGACGTGCTACTAACAGTCCATGTACACTATATATCAATTTAGAGCTTTTTCGTTACGAAAACTTTCAATTCACTCAGTGTGTAAGCCGCGTAGAAAAACTTCGTTCTAAAAATTTGGTCTTATCATGCCTGATAGTTCGTTTTTGGATTACCCTTACAATATAAATCTGAGACTTTGATAAAATTTGGAAAACCTCATTTTTCTTTTCATATTATTTGGAATCTAGTCTTGTAGAAGAATGTGGCAGTTCTTATATTTAAAGTTCGGATAAAACATGCATAAATCATTTTTGTTCTTTCGTCAGTTTTTCTACTCAGTGTACCAGTTTAAAGCATTATTTATATTCGAGAATTTAAATTTGGTTTATACATAAATTATTATGTCTTACAAGAAAACGTCTCAGCATGATGAGTCATAGGAACCATAAATGTCATACATATGTTTATCATTCATCCATTATTCCATGATTTCTATTTGATAAACGACGCAATAAAATTTGCGTTGCATTCATTTCCTTGCTTTTTAAAATAAGTTGCCTGTGGTGTGTTTTTTGCCAGGAGCTACGCATTACCTTTTTTGATTTTCTACTACAATTCAACATTATAAAAACTAGTTACACAGTTGGCGTTGTCGGTTAAGAGCGTATAGACTATAAATATTTTACCAGACAAGCCCAACTCGAACGCTTTTCAATTGGACATTCAAAATCAGATGACAATTTATTTCATAACCACTTTCTGTCAGTATATTGGTTACCTTTCCAAAAGGAATATCAATTTCAACAAAAAAAAAACTATATTAAAACAAAATGTCTAAAATCAAAACTTGAAGAAAACGTATCTTTAAATTGGTTTAAAAGCTGAGAGAGTAAAACCAGAAGCCAAGCCGAACTCTTAAGTGATACTCGTAAATGATCAAAGATCCGACGTGTAATTTGTTACTAGTTTGGTCTTTGTCCAGATGGTGGTGGTGTCCCAGGACAACTATCTTGGCTTATGCGTGTAATTTTGAGAGCAACAATATTTCTAAGTGCGTTTAATGCAGCGCAGTTTTTTATAGAGCAGCTGAGACTTGTACTACAACATGTTTTTATTAATTAAATTGTACAACTCTAGAATATGCGATTTGTGTGAATTTTTATTTCGTTTCGTTTTTTGTTTAGTTTATTTTTTCCGAAAAAAATATCATAAATTTGAATATCTGCGTTACCGATTTACGTCTATTTAAGTTGATCGTAAATCTTTCTTTGCATAGCACCAATGACTTATCGTGGAGTTAATGCCTTTCACATATTTCGGTTAAGTTCGAGAAGGAGTAAAGTTTTTCATGTATTTTGACACAAAGGTAAGCTTAGTTACACAATTAAACATAACAACATTAAGTGTACTTAATACTTGATTTGTTTCGTCATCGATATATTTACTACTTTGCTTTGATTAAAGTTTATCTAATTGACTGCTCCCCGCCTTGCACTATTAGGTCTGATCCCTTACTTTTTTCGTAGCAAAAGTTCTCTTTAAGAGAAAAACTGCGAAAAAGTAAGGGAACGCTTGAAACAAAATATTTGGTGCACATTTTAATGTCAAAAATATTTTAATAAACAATTGAAAAATTTAAATTGGATTCGTGATTTTGTTTGCGTTGATTGCCAATAAAATTCCAAATTTAATTGTTTTCTTCCTAATTTTATTATTTTCTTTTGTTTAAACATCGCGATAAATAGACTTTTTGATAGCTTCACTTTTTTTTGTATTTTTTAGACAAATATCAAACCGATTTGTGACAGCCACATTTTGCTGCCGGAAGAAATTTATGAGACTGAAATTCGCAGGATGGGGAAATTATTTATTCTCACTTGAGCTCTCTCTTCTGCGAATTTCTGTGAAATTTTGACTACGGGAACGCTTTTTTACAGAAATCCGTGTGAATTATAACGAAATATTAGTTTGGGAACAGACTTATTATCTGCTGCTCAATTAAAAAAGCTGTTCTAGAAAAATCGAAAATTCTGCTTGCTCATACAAATGTACTATGTAATATGTACATTAACTATTCAAAGAGTAAATACATATATTCAAGAAGACACAAGCACTTTCAGGGTTTTAACTCAAGACCCATCTCTATCTTACCACTTCCCTGTGGTGAATATTAGGTTCCCAGTACCTTAACTGAAGATTGGAGTTCCAAACTTTTTTAAATCAACGCATACTTCTTTCATCAGGAACGAGGCAGTGGAGGAATTCCTCAAATGGAGTCAAAGGTGGCGTACAGTTACAGTCAGGCTGAACTACTTAGTGAACATCTTATACGGGTTAATACTACTTTCAAGCTTCTTTATCGTAGCTCAGGCCTTTGAGCAGTGGTTTTATCCGGCTCTCCACTATAAAAGATTGTGTCTTGAGGTAACTTCCCCACCACGAAAAAAAACTATTGGTTCCTAACCAACAATAAGCTTCGAACAACAAACGAAACAAGGACAACGAATTTTGAATTTGTGGTATGTAATGTCGTTTTGCTGACCAGGGCTGATGTTACAGCTATCCAGGAAGAGCGATGAGTGATGGAGATGGAGAGGGCGTAAAAAGGATATAACATCGTATGAAGTCTAACCACGCAAAATGTTATAAGAATCAGTCGGCAGGGTTATTTGGTATTCTGATGCGGTTTCGTGCCAGAAGTCTTCACATTTAATAGTGTAAGCGAGAATGTGTTTACAATCAGTATCAAAGCAAAATTTAAGATCATAACGTTGATCGGTGTACCCAACCTTCAAAAAATTAAGGATGATTCAAATTCAAACAAGGATGCGTCAATTATCTTCTGGAGAGCACGCAGAATACGTGCCCGAAGTATTACGTCAAAATTATTCCGAGTGACTTCAGTGCCAGATTTGAAAAGGAAAGGGAGAGACTGGTTTAATCGTCGGAGGACAAATCTTGCCGGACGAAACATCCGGTAACGGACAAAAGATAGAAGACTTCGCAGCGGCGCGAAATTCCATCATATGGAGGACTTATTTTCTGCAGAAGGACTTGGCTATCTTTTGATCGAAAAGGTGCAGGGAACTAACTTCACGGGAACTAACTTCACATGAGAAGTAACTTCACCACTAGTGGAAACTTATTTCACATTTTGTTGGTTTTTTAGGTGAGAAATTATTTCACGTTAAACTTTTCATACATAATGCACATATTTCATACCCAAACTTGCACCCACCCTAAATTCTATAGTGGGCAATGCAGGGGGTTTTCAGGGGGAGCATGCCCGCTTTACCAATCTCAACTGTTGGGAACACCGGGAACTGAAGTAGCTCCATATTTTCAGCTTACTAACTTCAGATGAAATTAGTTCTCATCTTTAGTGGGAATTTACTTCACCAAAAAAAAATCTGAAATTTGTTCCCACTAGTGGTAAAGTTAGTTCCCATGTGAAATTAGTTCCCGTGAAGATAATTCCCGGCATCGATCGCACAACCATAATGATCACTTTGAGACAGACACCACCAATGCTTCCAGTACTTGGTACTACCTCGGGTACGTTTCTCCTCGAATATCTATGGTTTCACAATGCCGAGCAGATGCTCTCAGGACATTTTATGTCGAGAAAATAAAACCGCAAGAAACCCCAACAACTTTTGCTGACCTTTTTAATTAATTTCAATCCAACACTAGTAGCAAGTACAGAGGACTAGGGCGACATTGTCAACAAGCCATCAGAAGTGGCTGCCACTGATATTATGGGCTTAGCGAGGCGACCATAATAAAACTCCTGGTTTGATACCGGCGCATCCAGCTTAGAACAAGGCTTGTGAGAGACCGGGAGCTCTGCGTGCAAAAAAGAGGGGAAGAACACCGACTTCGCAAAAAGAAAAAAGGAGACCATGAGAAGCAGGCGGTTTAGAGCTGCACAATAAGGGGTGATTGTAGAATGTTCTAACAAAGGGTGAAAAGACCAAGACAAAGTTAGAAAGTTGAGAGGGGGACTGTGCTTCACTGTCAGTTCTTCAGATCTACGGATCTTAATGAAGTTCGGTTAGTGATAGCCATACTTAAATAGCAAAATACTGCTGGCGCGTACAGCGTACCAGCTGAGTTGTTCAAAGCAGCAGGAGATGATTTAGTAGAGAGCTTGCACCAACTAATTTGTTAAATTTTGTCGAAGGAAGTAGCCCTCTAAAGAAATATATGCTATATCAACGAGTAAGGAATCTCAACGACAACAACGATGCATACAACTTTGAAGTTTGTCTACCTGATAGAGAATGCATTTAAGAAGTAAGGCTTTCTCTCACGACTTGAGCCAAGGAGACGTTATACAAGACTTTAATCATTTCAGATTTTCTGTACAGGGCAGAAGCAGGGACCTTAAATATTTCAGATGAAAACATGCGTGGGTGCTTTGAAAAACAGATTCTTCGAGTGATTTTTGTATTCTATGTAAAATGTTCTCTTTTGCAGTTTGGTGCCACTGAATATCAAAGTGAGAAAGTTGTCAGCAGTGCACATAGATAATAAAGTTCAAAGTCCAAGAATTTCTGAAAGTCAAACTTGATCCGATCTCAAGTATGGTTTCGTTATGGCTCAGATTCTGTATGAAAAAACCATCTTACCTTTTCAACTGTGGCAAAAAATTTCAGAGCAAACTGTTCAGCAAATCGTTCGCACAGACGAAAACGTTTGATCGTTTTTTCATACTCAAAAAACGGAACTATGTTACAATTTGCTGGTTCTCGGACTGATATCCGAACGTACTCCACGGCAGGAAGGCAGTGTGATCTTGAGACAGTTCTTCTGTTTAAGATCCTTTTGTCTCGAACAGGAGGTCAGATCTAATAATGCAAACTGCATTTGTAAAATCTTCAAAAACGCTTACACAAATGTTCCTGAATTAATATTGTGATCGATAAAAAAGTTTGCTTTTGTCACAATGATCGTAAACATTAATTGACAAATGCAGTTTCCACGCAGATGTTGTTCTCGAAAACTGCCCATGTCATCAAGTGTTCAAAAATACTGAAGAATTTTTCTAAAACGCTTAACCATCTCTTATTATTATGCAACAGTGTATCGTAGTAGAAAATTTACTTTTTTCATCACTTTTTGAATAATACGCTCAAAATTATGATTGATTTTGCAGCAAAGCACAGTTTTTGAATAAAACAGTGGTGCAGTTGTTAGCTCATTACTTGGCCGTTTTTGAATTGACGTCAACAACAAAAAAAAAAGCGATACATTTTATTAAATTAATTACGTACTCTGTAGTGCAAGTTGTTAGCTCATTACTTGGCCGTTTTTGAATTGACGTCAACAACAAAAAAAAGCGATACATTTTATTATATTAATTACGTACTCTGTAGTGCAAGTTGTTGTGTTCTCTCGGTCCCAACAAAATGGGTGGGCTGTCCGCCATTTTGTGACCTCTTATAGAGACCATCTTTATCATAATCTATAATGTTTGTGTTAACGTTTCGAAATAAATTCTCAAAAAATAAAAACACAATTTAATTCGATTATAAACGAATAATTAGTTCGATTCTGGAGTGAAAAACAAATTTGAAACCGGCACGATATAGTGTCACAAATATTCTGATTTGCATTTTTGAAAGCCTTTATTATGCCTTTATTTATACCTACAATTTTACATAATCAGTAACTACACGATTGAAATCATTTTAAGATCAATATTAAAAATTATATTTCATTCACATACCACACACAATTTTTTTCTTATAAAAGTGAGAGTATCCTTGAGAAAGTGAAAAGAAACTTTCTACCGATTGCTTTCTTTTTCAATAAAAAAAAATAAATTTATAAAATCACAAACTATGAAATACAACACTTACAAAAAATAACATCGCTTCTTGTATAAGCAAGGTATATTCCTTATAATCCTGATTATTCAAAATGTCGATTAAAGATCTGCTGATTTTATCACAGTAAATTTTCTTCTAAACAAGATTTAGTCACTATTGTAGCAATAATTTATTCACAATGTTTTAACTCTATGTTCACATTTCAAGGACAACTTAGCAATTAGATTTTACGCAGACCAAAGAGCCTCTATTTATAGTAAATACCATCTGATGCTCCTTCATTTGCAAGACGAGTTTCCTGTGCAGTCGCTTTGAATTTAAGATCATCAGTTTCCATCGAGTGCGCAGCGCCGCCGATTTTCTATTTTCTATTCATCCGGTTAGTCTGGCGATTGGTATAAGGTTAGCAATGGAAGGAGTTGAAGAATCAATGAAGCACTCCTCAACGATGCATTTCTTTTCAACGATAAAAAATTTATAACTTGCACTTTTTTTTTTCTTAAAAGGCGTTTGAATACACGGCCGCTGTTTTTATGATTAGGGAATATGGGTATGAAGGCGAGTATGAAGGCACAATCTAATGTTGTAGCGCGTAACTAAGGCTATTTTAACTTGCTCAATGGGGCAAATATTGATTTCGTGTAAAAAAAAATCGAGGTTTTAATTAAACCTGACATTACGATGATAGAGAAGTCCAAAAAAGTAGGTTTCGTCATGCCGTCCGTCGGTCTGTCTGTGCGAATGTGCGGATGTGCGGATGTACGGATGTACGGATGTACGGATGTACGGATGTGCGTATGTGCGTATGTGCGGACGTGCGTATGTGCGGATGTTCGGTTGTATGTTTACCGAGCTACAGCTTAAACGGTTGGACGGATTTTCTTCAAATTTCGTGCGTAGTACTGTTTATTGATTCACTAGAGAACAAATTTGGTTTATTGTTTTAGCCCGGCTATAACGGGTACCTCTCATATAACGGTTTTAGCTCTAACGATTTTGATAAAACTTTGTGAAAGTTTTATTTGGAGTGCTCTTAATAAAACTGCATTTCTAGTTTTTGGCTAAAAATGCACATAACGGAGATTCGTTTTTACTTAATACCGGCTAAGCCTATTCCTTTGAAATTCGGTGCAGTTTTCAAATGTGACATTTAACACAAGATGACACAGTTTATTGCTAAACAGCCGTTAAGTGATAGCTACCATAAAACTTGATCTCACGTTTAGGCCGTTTTTTGATGTTTCGAACTTTCTTCAGAATTTAATAAAATAAAATTTTTGTTGTCCCATAGTTTGTTACAAGAGCAAGTTCATGCGACCCAGTAGTTTATAATTAGATACTTAGATGTCTATAGGTGGCGCTCAGGTCACTTTTTTTTTGCATATTCGTATATGTGAACCGATTAGAAACTACTAATGTTGTAAGAAGTAACTTATGATATTTAAATTATCCCCTAGATTGCGCTGGGGTAGCTTTTTCTCGGGAATTCTTACTTATGGACCGACGTTACCACGGAAAACGGATGATTTTGACGGGACAGATTTGTAACGATAACTAATGTTGTAGCGCGTAACTAAGGCTATTTTTATTAGATACTCCCTAGGTGGCGCGCTCATATGTACACATAAACCGATCAGAAACTACTGGATCGATTATGACGGACTTCCCCTGACAGAAAGCTGATGTCCTAGGAGTAACTTACGATATTTAAATTATCCCCTTACTTATGACCGACGCCACGATGGAATACGGATGAAACAATTTTGACGGGACTTTCAATGGTGGATAGCTGACGTTTTAAGGAACAACTAAGGTTTTTTTAACTACCCAATAGAAGGCGCTGGGGTTACATTTTCGGAAACTAATATACTATAAGTTTTACGATTTTGTCTCAAAATCATATCTTAATATTTAAATAATTAAATAATAAAAATAAAGCTATTGGTAAAGTTTTGGCTGAATTTTACTATCCCTTCTGATCCAGAACGGATTTGAATTTTGCAAGATGCAAATCTAATCCAAATCAGATCGGAGAGGATAATAAAATGCGGCGATTATCTCCTGTGGAGATAATACTCTTTATTTACTAAAAGGATTAATGGCATGTACTATGTAATTCAAGAGTAAGTTAATGGTTTCCACATTATAATTTTTTTTTTATAATGTAACTTGCCTACTATAGCGCCTTCTAAGTACATCTAAATGCGCCAGTTGAGACTCCGCACTCTGATTCACTATAATATACGTATATGTACTTTGCTGATAAAAAAGCGTGAAATGAAAAGTTAAAAGACAAGTTTTTCCGCCACGCTGAGCACATAGCCATCAGCAAACGGAAAAGGAGATGTGGTTCGGACACTGAAATGCAACTGCCAACTGCATAATTGGTTGCATGTAATCTAAACATAGATATGTACCTATTTTAGTGACGAACAACACTTTAAAATTTAAAAAAGGAAGAGTATCTTGTGAACAACTAGAGGTGCCTACTCAAAAAACATTAAATAACTTTGACATTGAAAGTGAGCTGAGCTGAGCTGAGCATGTTACAAAAAAAATTGAAAGTAGATAGTTACCTTGGTAGTGTGAGCGATTTACGATATGGTGGAACGTAAAATAATAATGTTGTGTGCACAATGCACATAGATACATTTTAAACTGACATCTTCAAGAGAGTGCCGTATTTGTGCTGCAAATACCAACTTAACTTCTTTGGTGGCGGTGACTGATAGTTAATTGGAGAAAAGGAAATTACTTATGCGCGATGTGGGATTCAATTTGTGCAAAAACTATTTTGCTTTGAATGGTAAATATTAGACATGCTTGAGATACACATTTAATAATAATAATTTCAAATGTCTGAAGCGAATATTGCAAATATACATACAGGGTGGTACTTAAAACATGATGTTGTTCATAAAAATTTGCTTCTATAAATTGTTAAATGAACTTTAGTTTTCTTCATAACTTTCGAATGATATTATTGCTACTTCCTTGACGAGATATTCCCGCAGATTGGTTACGAAATCTCGCAAATCAAAATCTCGCTTTCAAAATCTCGCAATCTCATAAACCCGCTTTTCATAATCTCGCAATTAAAAAATCCTGTTTCTTAAAATGTCGCAGTTACAAAAACCCGCAAACTAAAATCTCGAAAACTAAAATCTCGGATTTAAAATAAAGTATAGTCAGTTTACGACGTTAAAACAGTGGGACTGCAACCCCCTGCTTGGCCTCAATACAGGAATTGGGGTGGGTTCGAATTTGGGTGTGTCTAGTTTCTTTTGGATTTAGTATTTATTTAGTGCGATTTTAGTTTGCGGGTTTTTGATTGAAAATTGAGATTTGCGAATTTTTAACTTCAAGTTTATATTCTTCTGAAAAAAAAACAATAAAGATAATAATAATAATAATAAAATTGCAAGATTTTTGTGTGCGAGATGTAAATGCGAGATTTTAAAAGATTTTGTGATTGCGAGTTTTAAAAAAAGCGATATTTCGTCATTCGAGATTGTAAATTGCGAGAAATCGTAACGCCCCCAATTCTTGATGGATACCTATTCTCTTTGAGAGCTTTCGATGTCTGTTGTTCTCATAAAGACCCGGCCGGGAGTACGGGTTGTTCTAACAGAACTGTGACTTGAATCTAGAGAGGTAAATTTTGAAAAATCTCATTTCATCATCATCATTTTACGCAAGATTTTGCGGCACTTAAAAACTAAGCAAATGGAATGTCATGACAGTAAAGAGTTTTTGTCTTAACGAGCATTAGGATGACTTAGGGCGAAATCCACGTTAACCCAAACCCAGAAACGAATTTTTGTTTCATAAGAAAATAGTCTGAAGCACTCCACGACCTTGACGTGTATTTAGTGTTCGATGGGTTGTTCACAAACATAAAAAAAAACTGATTAAAATATATTAGATCCCTATATGATCAATTCATTGCGATCAATTTTGCGTCACCCTGCACATAATGTAATAAAAAATTATAATTTTTTGAACTCATTATTCAGGTTTCAAAGGCAGTAATTAAAACTATAGCATCAAAGTAAATAAGGGCATTGAAAGTAACTACTGATACAGATTTATCTTTGTAAACAAATCAAGTTTGACTTTTTGGAAAAACCTTCTTTGTGTACCTCTGTTTGTAATTATTGTGCCTCGTGCTTTCAGTATCAGGTTAAGTGGAAAATTTTCAGATTATAAGTTTTTTTGGTTAGTCATGATGTGCAAACGGGAATTTAATATTTTTTTTTTTAAATAGCGAGATACTGTAAATCGAGACGGCTAAACCACGCAATTGTTGGCGCTTTATGGATTCTTCAGGCTTTTTTTTTACTTATAATCTTCAAGGTAAGGAAGAAACAATTTTCAAATTTTGCGAAAATTTTAATGATCTAGAATTCTCACTATGCCGTTTCACTCTAAAGATCTGCACTGACCAAAGAGAATCCAATACCCGATCAATGATCGTCTTAGTGTATGACATCAGTTCTTTCAACGGCTGTGTTGTAGATAGATATAGTCCGGGCGGGGGCTGCAAGAATGCTTAACTCATCGAGTTAAAGAAACACAATCAGCCTGATTTTGTGTTTTTAGTGTTTTCCGGTAAAAATCATGTTTTAAGGAATTAAGACAAAAATCTTTAATCGAATAAAACGTAAGGTTAATCAAAAAATAAATTAAATCTAACCCGTTTGGGTGGGGGGTAATTTTTTTTTAAAAAGTGACTTAAAATACAAAAAAAATTATTAAAAATCAACTAATGTCGCATTCCTTGGAAATAAAAAGTCGACTTTTTTCGGACTAAAGTCGATTTTTTCCCCTCAGAACAACTTTTCTTCAATCTCGATTTGATAGCAAGATTCACACGTATTTGCCCACATACTTCACAAATTTGATTCCTTCTGGCAGACGAGCCTTTTAGTTGTGTAATTTGGTTTATTTCAAAAGGGATTTCCCAAATAAAATAATTTTAAAACAATCTATTGAAAATGAATTTTGTTATTAATAATAAAAATTGTGAATTAAGTGCGTTACAGTGAAATGTTTAGATCGCGTCTATAAAATATAAATAATACAATCACAAAAAAAAAGCAACTTCGTTGTTTCAACATCCATGTGAGGGAAAAAAAACTCAACTTTTCCGATCAAATCTGAAAAAATCCAAGGAATTCGACATAAAGCACATACGATGATTTTATAAAATGTATTTTTTCTGAAAGCTAAGATCCTACTATTGTTTTTAAGTTTGAATCAAGTTTTTTCTGCACGCGGGGCTTTGCACCATCCAAATAATGGTCAGAATCTATGTTGGCTCCTCTTAAAGTACGTACATCCATTATGCTTGAGGAGTGTCTTCCGTCAAATACTACGTGGTCGATTTGATTGCAGGTTCGACCATCAAGTGACTGCCATGTGCCTCTATAGATGCCGAGGGAATCTCGTGCTACAAACCATCATGTTTTTTCCCACTACAAAGTCGAGTAGTCTTAGTGCTTAGTCCGTTACCGGAGGTGATAACGTGTAGGCTGTGTTTCCCAATTGTTGTCCCAAAGACCTCTTCTTTCCAATCTTGGCATTAAAATCTCCTAAGAGGATCTTTATGTCATGTTTGGGGTACTGCTCATAAGTCTTGGCGAGGACCTCATAGAAAATTTCTTTGGTATCATCATCTTTCTCCTTCGTAGGGGCATGGGCATGGGCACTTGTAAAGCACAAGTTGTGGAATTTGACCTTGATGCGAATAGTCGCAACTCTTTCACTAATATCGCGAAAGTAACACTTAGTCTCCCTAAGTGGTCCTCTCACAGCAAATCCACATCCCAACATGCGCGTTTTTCTGTCTCTGATGAAAATCACAGTTTTTGTTTTTCTCACGCCCGAGCCGTACCATCGAGGGTATCAGAAAGCTGCTCCATTTTACGCAGTCCACGTTCTACGTAATGTACACTCGTAAATCGGTACCATTCATATCAGTGCTATTCTCGCCTTAGGGTAGAATCTCTTGTAGAAGTGTTTACAATTGTTTTAAATTGTGAATTAAAACCTCGAAAATTTTTGTGTGCACGCTTCAACAAGTTTTCTTAAACCTTCTTCAGGCAATCACTTTTAATCCGATGTGAAAAATCTTTTAATGAAATAATTTCTAAGCATAATTTGTTCAAACTAAATTCAATTTCTTCTTTTTGAAATGATTGTTTTGATAATTGAAATTCAACTTGTTTTTATTTGCATAAATTTTTGTATTACACATTTTTTATTCATGCATCTTAATTTATTATTAGATCGACTAATCATTGGTGCTTAAGAATTATAGTTGATTTGGTATAGTTTTCAGGCGTTAATTTATTTTGCATAACTTCAAAAGTGTTGTTTGACATTAGCATAGCTGCTTGCCGTCCCATGGCCTTGATCATAGCTTCCACTCTGAATTCCTCCATGTCCACCAAGATCATAGCTTTCAACTTTTTTATAGACAATCGGGTGATAAGCATGACCGATATTATTTACTATTGCATTAAATCCTGTATGGTCATCTGCTGTGTACTCAACAATTCGTGTTGTTCCATCAGCTTCCTTAAGTGTGTATCCACCTTAAATATAAAGATAATGTTCAAAGATTGAATCTAAGAAACGATAGTCTCAAACAAACCCTTGACACGATCCCCATCACGGTTCTCCCACTGACTCTTTTGATCACCAGTATGAGCATCCTTTACACCATAATCAAAACTGTATTTTGGATAATGCGTTGGCTCATAATATTTATGTTCATCATACTTTGGAATTGGTCCATGACTCACTTCCAGTATAGGAAGTATGTGGTTGCTATGATGAGGAACTTCGTGTTTGGTCACAACAGAATAACTTGTTCCTCCATGATGATATCCTCCCGTTACTGCTCCTAATAGACAAACTATGATGATGCTTAACGTAGATGTCATATTTGGCTAACTTATTCGATTCTGTCGGAAGAACTGATACTGATTGTGTGTTTTCCTCGAAGTTTTATACTAATTTCATGCATACGAAGCTTTCAAGTGTCGAAATGTTAAAGTTGTTCTTAAATCTATATTGATGGCTATTCAAGCATATACATTTTTTTTTATCAAAAGTCTTATTAGTAATCATTCTATTGAGCAAATTAGATAACCATGATCAATCATTTTTTCCAAGAAGTTTTACTTTTTGTTTTGAGATTCATTTACCAACTGAGGCGCAACCAAATGAAGGTTGAACGCCTTTTTGCTGTTCTTCAATGAGGAAACAATATTAATGGATTAAGTATTTCTGCATGCGAACTTCGTTTGAACACTTTTGAATTGCTCCACTGACCATTACCATAATCAAATATGGAGTAAATATTAATAGCTTCTTTATAATAACATGTTAGATCAACAATTAAAAAAATACTTGACTAATCACTGTTTTGCTTTTGACTTAATTAATACCATCACGACATGAAAATTTTCTGTATGGGATCGGTTCCCATATGACAGTGTATTTTAAATTACAGCGACAGAATTTTCATAAATTTAGTGCAATTTAAAGTAGATTTCAATATTTGAATTAGGAAATTAGAGATAGAAATAGATAAATATTTCAATTAAAGAGATTACAGAATAAGTTGAGTAGATTTGTTGAAAAAAAAAAAACGATAATAAACAAAATAGCTTTTTATGATGCTTGGTCTATAAAAAGTAACGTTTTGTGTTTTCTTGATGCGTATTGGAATTGATAGATAGAGAGATAGATAGATATATTCTTTATTATTTTCATAAAACAATATACTTAAAATTATAATAAAAGAAATACAAGCATGGCTTATGCCGTCTGCCGGAAAATTTGAACTCTAAAAAAACATTTTGAGAGCAAACAAGAAAAAAAGAAAAATAAATAATATATAATTTAAATTCAAAAAATTATTAAGAAAGTTAAATAACATAAGTAACATATAACTATAAAATAAAACTAAACATTATTGAAATAGTTATTATATGAAAAGAGATTGGAAATTAGCAAACAAAAATCTATTTTAATTTAACTTATTGTTTATTGGTTATTAGAAATCAAAGATAGATTAACATAATACTTTGCAGAAGCTTTTAGATTAGCAAAATCAAAATAAAAAAAAAAAACAAATTACAGCAATATGATTACAAATAACGCACAAAGTGTTGGGCTTTTAGTTTAGCTAAAACAAAAATAATAATAGACTTTATCTGTAAGTTGACCTAGAGAAAACTAGGGTACGTATCACGATATGAAATCGCGTGGGTTGCAAACCGAATAAGCAATTTCCATCCACTCTCTCCGTTCAGTAAAGATATGCATTCTTCTATTGATAGAAAACTCGCATTTAAATGAAGTCGCCGGATTTCTTGCAAAATTGGACATAACGCTAAGAAATGAAAGATATTTTCAGATTGATTGAGGTTACAAAGAGTACAATTTTGGTTAATGTCGCTTCTGTGAGGTCTGTAGTTAAGTTGTAACATCTCAGTACGTAATTTGAAAATCAAACTCATTTCCATGACTGAAAATTCATCCCTGAAGTAATTGGCTTCCCCTAAATTAAGTTTAAGTTGGCAGTAGACAGATCTGGAAGCAGATGCCCTCGCTTGATCGATACATGACTGGAACAATCTTCCATCGATAATGGATATGCAATTGTATAAAATTGGTTTCCACAAAGCCGAATTATCTACAGTCAGGGTTAGTGGGACATCGTAGGCCGATGCTAACTCGAACCAATTTTTAAATGGGGTATACCTGCACCTCAGAGATACAAGTAAGATCCTTTTTTGCAGTTTATTATTTGATCTTTGCATTACTTTAATAATATAGTCAGCGTTTGCTCTTAGATTTCTTAGAAAATCTAAAATCTTAAATTTCTTAGAAAAATCTGAGGTAAGCCCGATTCAACATGAATGGAATAATTCGGTGTATTATAAGGCAATCTGAAAATTTTCTTAAAAAAATATCTCTGAATTATTTCCACTTCATCGAGTTCTTGATACCCGTACACTTCGTTGGCGTAGCAAAAACAGCTTTTTATTGTTGCATCAAACACCTTAAATTTGGAAGCCGGATCTACAAGTTTACTTTTGTAAAAGTGAGACCACATAGTTGGGTTAATTTTTGCCTCATTACGGCCGCGGGCGGAATAGTATGAATTGCATATTCATGTTGCTTTTTAAGTAATTGACCGTTGTAAGTCTAAACAAAGCTTCAGGCGAAGATCGTGTGCAGGGTTACAACCTTACTCCGATCGGATTAAATCTACTCCAATTTTAAGAAAAAATAAATGTCTACTCCACCACTCCACTTTTCTAAGATCTGCTCTTTTTTTCCGCACTGAAAAATTCATATGTATATAAGATAATTTTATGCTTTAAAAGTCTGAAACACAAGAAATTTAATTTTTAATAGTCTGGAACGAATGAAATTTATTTTGATTTATTTTTTTTCTTAGTTAAAAAAATATTTTTTTACAGTACAGTGTTTGAAAAGTTGAATTTTCTTTTCATTTTCAAATCTACTCCGGAAATTTTTGATTTACTCCACTTTTTTACTGCTCCGAATTGTTACTACTGAGGTTCTAACCCTGATCGTGTGCCGTATGAATTTCTCAAATATGCCACATTTTTTGAAAAACTTACGGAGGCATACAATCACATATTTAATATGCAATAAATCCCAAAAAGCTTTAGCAAGAATATTATTCTTCCACTGTACAAGATGTAAACGATCCGAACAACTATCGAGGTATTTCGTTTATGAACTCTGTGATGAAAGTATTCACTGGCGTCATTCTAGAAAGGTACAACTTGGGTACAACAAAATGAATTACTAAGCGAATTCCAAGCAGGGTTCAGAAAGGAATATTCGACAGTTGATAACATAATTACTCTCACTTGCATTGCTAGATCATATCTGGGCAAAGAAAAAAAAAAATTATGGATTCTTCATAGATTTCAAAGCTGCTTTTGATTCAATTGACAGAAATGCCCTATTTTACATTCCTAGGAATGTCAACAAAAATGCTAAAAGTATTTCAATGTCTTTACGAAAATAATGAAAATGCTGTTTGGGATGGCACCGAATGATCCGCTTGGTTTCATAAAAGAACCGGAATCAAACAGGGCTCTTTGCTTAGTCCGCTTCTTTTTGCACTTTTCTTAGATGACCTCACATCAGCTTTACCTGGAGGAATTCGTTTTGTGGGAGTAAACATTAAAGCACTTATGTATATATAAGCTTAGTCTCCACTAATGATGCAAATGATAATTAATAAACTGCAAGGTCAGCTATGGGATCTCACGGATAATACCAACAAATCCAAAATTATGGTTTTCGAAATGGAACAGGCAGATATGTGAGAGAAGAAAAATGGACCTGGGAAAACGAACCGCTCGAGATCGTTAAGGAGCATAAATATCTCGAAGTAACCATTACACCACGACTTTCTTTCAAGAAGCACTTGCAAGAAAAACGTTTGGATTCAAAAAAGGCAATCAATTGCATTTGGAAGGGATTACTAGGAAAAAAACACATTGTGCCGAGCGCTAAATACAAACTTTTCGAAGCGGTGATTCGATCAATTATGTGCTATTCTGCCCAGGGTTCTCATCAATACGATGAAGTAGAAAAATTGATAAGGTACTTCATCAAAAAAATCTTTCGGCGCCCGGATAATACGCCAACGTACATATATGTTTTATCTAGAGACGGGTGTTTCGCCCCTTTATATCCTTTCATTGAAAAAGCACTTCACACATATAAGAAAAGTATTAACCCTTCCAAACCATCGACTTCCAAACATTATTGCAAGGCATCTTTTGCAGCAAAGATCGCAGTTTTTCGCAGAATGGTCACGCTTGGAAGTACAACATAACGTTCAAATACTACAAAGCCGAACTGAGGACTGGAATACAACTTTTGTGGTTTTACTAGCTAAGATCGAAGAAACGTGATTTGAACAGTTTGCAGAAATGGCACAACGAAGTGAGACAAGAAGTAAGCACACAATTCTGCAGTGTAACCTCGGTGAAAACAATTATTTCAACGACCACTTTTCTATTGAATCAATCTCCACCATCTTCAAAACCAAAGGGTAACTACTTCGACTGAATTATCAGCCGCATGGACAAGAGAGAAACACAGAGTGTTTTCTGACTATGCAACCATAGATCGATTGGAAATACTTCCACTTCTTAGGAACATGCCCCGTTTCAAAAGCAATAAGACATGCTCACTGGGTTAAAACGTCATTAACTTGGAGCGAAGCTGTGGAAGTTATCAATTCTCAGGAATGGGCTGTGTTATACAGTTATGTTAAAAACGCTCTTTAGTGTTATTTATAAATTAATACTTTCGGTTTTGTTTTTTTTTTTAATTTTATCTACCTATTTTGTAGAATTTTAAATAGTATGTACATATATTTAATATTTATTTGTAGCATAGTTGATATATAATACTCATTTTTCTGACTGACGGCAAAAGTGTGAAATTGTAAACAAGAAACACTTATTTTGTTATAATAAAATAACATTTTCTACTACTACTACTGTTGCTTTTTACTTGAAATTATTCAGGGTGATTTGCATAAGATGCAATAAAAAGCTAAAACATAATTTAAGTTTATAATTTTTGAGAAATTAAATTTTAAAGTCCATTTTTTTTTTTAATTTTTATTTGAAATTATATTTCTCAAATATCATAAACTTAAATAAATTACTTAAATGAAACATAAAATCAAAGATAGGCATTTTACCTGTTAAACTAAAATATAGAACATTATCTAATAAGATTTATTTGGATATTTTGGTGACCTCTTCAATGTTATACAAATAAAATTGTGTTTAAGCAGGCTCCAGGTCAATAAAACTTGGTGTTAAATGGTTAGCAACGTTTCGAGCATGAATACTCTCTTCCTCAGGCCTTTATTGTAAAACAATATACATCGTCAATAATGTCATGTATACAATACACCAAAATTTAACTTACAATTTAATTTAGGAAAATTAATTTCCACAAACAAAAATATGTTCAAGAGAACAACACATTGCACACTAAAAATAATTAAATAATTATCTAATAAGCTTTTGTAGATTTTTAATATTTTTTTTTTGCATTTTAAGTCCATTTTTATAAAAAAAATTGCCCTTGCTGCCAAAACAGCGAATATGATTTTTTTAAATCTTGACTTTAGCTATACGTTTTAGCCTTTAGTTGCATCTTATGCAAATGACGCTGAAGAAAAAGTAAAAAAAATAACGCACACAAAAGTAGAAAAACGCAAAAACACGAAAAAAATTTAAATTCAAGATGGCGGCTGCTTAAATCAGTTTTATACTCAGAATCAACGCCCCTACAAAACTGCATTCAAACTTGGAGACCGTCCAAACTTTTGACAGATGGGCCATATTTTTCTCTCCATTGATTGGACTATAACTCCTGCCAAAAATAGTGTTGTTGTCCACAGGTTGTTGTTGTCTAATGCACCCATTTCTCAATCTAAATTGAATTATGGAACACAAGCTACGCAGTATGTAATCATAAAAACCACCTTTCAAAATATATAATTTTTTTAACAATTTAAAAAAGTGGCAACCATGAAAAAAGGCCACAACTACTTAACGGTAAATCCAAAGTATCTAGTTACTGTTAGTTTTTTGTTGCAAATTCGCAGTTCTACAATCTGGCGTACTTAATTTTTTACGTTTTTTAAATTTGTTAATAACATTTTAAGCTTGCAAAAAAAAAAGACAGGATTGACCCTTTTTAGGTCCTAAGGTGACTGGACTATTCATGGATAGTAGAAATTTAGTTCCACGAACAAGTTTACCTTTTTTTTGAAAGGGGAATTCATCGTTTTTTTTTTAATGTTTTTCGTTTTTTAGTGGAGAGAGATTCAGCTCGTTAATATAACAAATCAAAAGTATTACCAATTTGAGATTTTTGTAGCAAAGTATTATATACAGGGTTCAGTAACTTCGCCGAATTTAACAAAAGTGTTGGGAAGAGAAAACCACAACGCAGTAAGTTAGAAATTGAAGTATTGGTTCTTTAAAAACAGATGAGAGAGAGCAAAGCAATTTTTTTTTATTTGAACATTTGGTTTTTAATAATAATTATTATTCAATATATCGAACGTTTGTTTTAAAAATTATCAACCAAACAACTCTATTTTGTTATATACTCTTTGGTCATTAAAGATAATCCTCCAAAGAGAAATTAAGTTTTCAGCTCAAAACAGCAAACAATCAATCCTTTTAAATGACTTCATATACTCATTATTTAGAGGGATTTGAAATTGCCTGCGATGGCAATTCATCAAACCCTTTTAATACTCCCTTCGTAGATACTTTCTTATCAGCCGCAAAACGAATATCGAATTATCGATTATAGAGTGATTGACGATGAAGGAATTTAACAAGAAAAAAAAAATGGCAAGAATTTCCTATCCTCGTCGATAGTTTGAAAAGGTTCTTGATTGATTGCTATCCAGAATCCAAAGATAAGCAATTACAAAATAATTAAGCGCCAATTCCCTATCGTCTGTCATATATGTACATCAGAAGATATAAGTAAATGTATATATTTCCTCATTTCATCGAGTTCTGTCCTTAAATGGACTGTCAAATGTCCACTTCAAGTATGTACAATGTATAATTATAGCAACAGCTTCGTTTAGTGTTAAAGTGTTAAGTATTACCCCCATAACTGGCAGACACTTTGTGGTTTCAACCCTGGAAGCTGCAAGAACGTGTGAATTAAGCGAGTGATGGAAATGGCTAGGTGATTTTTTTTTTCTTCCACGAGTACTTATATAGGGGAATTCTTCTTTTTACTCATTTGCATATCTATACCCAGAGCTGGGCAAATATTGTTTTTTTTTATTCTTGCGGATCTGGGTACTAATTAAGTAATGAGGTGTTATTTTAAATTGGTTGTGGTGTAGTATATTGTTTTGTATTTTTATAATTTAACACTCATCGTTTAAAAGGGCATTGGTTAATTTGAATTAAGTTTCATGGAGGAAGTTGTTTATGTGTTTTTTATTTCCTCAATAAAATAATGCCACTTGTTATGGTAAATGAGTTAGTTTTTTTAGCCAGAATCAAAATTAACATAAGTACCTACTGACAAATGATTAAAATTTAAAACATTTAAACATTCCAAACTTCACTTCCTGGTATATGCACTACAAACGTTAAACCAATGCGTTGAATCAGAAAGTTTCTTAACTCGAACCAAGAAAATTCAGTTAAAGAAATAATACCAAAGGGAACCGTTATGAAAAAGCTAATTGGGATGGTTTTAATTACTTTTTCGGTAATTTAACTGGTCACTATGTTTTCTCTCTTCGTCTTGGGTTACGATATTATGTGCCCGAAGTACGACGTCAAAATTATTTTCGGTGACTTTAATTCCAGATTCGGAAATGAGGATACATTTGGTTCAACAATCGGGGGACACAGTCTGCACGACGACACGTCCGACAACGGGTACAGGATGATAGACTTCCCCTCGGAGAGAAATGTAATTATATCGAGTACCCACTTCCAGCACCTTGATATACACAAATGAACTTGGCGGAGCAGTGATCAAAAAACAGTCAATCAAATTGATCACATCGCGATAGACGCAAGACGATCAGACTTGCTTCCAGCATCTGAGATGTTCGAGCATTCCGTGGGGCACACATATACTCTGACCACTACTTGGGAGTATCTAGAGTACGAATGCGGATATCCAATGTTTTTTTATAGCAAAACTAATATCGCAAATGAACCTTTTCTGATCACGTTTCTACCAATCTCTCAACCCCCCAGCAGCAAGTATACAGATGACCAGTGGAGTCATTGTCAACAAGCCATCGGAAGAACCACCTGAGATGTGTTGGGTTTCACTAGGTGTCCACAACGAAACTCCTGGTTTGATGTAGAATGCCGGTTGGCGCATGCAGCGAAGAACGAGGCCTCTAGGAAATGTTGCAAACTAATACCAGGGGTACTGAGAGAGTAGCCCGGGAGCTCTACGGGCCAAAAAGAAGGGAGGAACGCCGACTACTTAGGAAGAAAAAAAGAACACGAGAAGCGAGCGGTTGATTCTATCGAGGGCTGTACCGTCGCAGGATTGATGTAAGAAAACTCTACCGAAGAGTAAAAAGATCTAACCAAGGCTTTAAGGCCAGAACGGAAGATGAGAGGGTGAATACGATAGTAGATACACAGTCTGTGCTGAAGATCTGGAAAGACAATTTTTCTAGACTGCTAAACGGCGAAGATAGCCAACGTTCCGCTGCAAGGCTACTTCTTCCTTCTAACATGAACGATGATGACCAAAATGTTCGTCCACCCGACCTGAATGAAGTGCGGATATCGATTGTGTATTCCAGATGATACACACCACCTCTTTATCGATCGCGTATGATAGCGTGGATAGAGACGAAATGTACAGAGCTATGTCGTATCTCGGCATAACCGCCAAAAACGTCCGCTTGTGCAGGATGACGATAGAGAAATTTCGCTCCTCTGTCAAAGTCTGTTAACGAAAGGGCCCTCTCTCATAGAACCAAGGAGAAACTGTACAAGACCTTGATAATCCCAGTCCTGCTGTATGGGGCGGAAGCATGGGCGTTAAAGAGCTCGAGTGAAAAGTGACTTGGATGCTTTGAGAGAAAGATTCTTCGAGTGATTTTTGGTCCTGTGTGTATCGAAGGAGTATGGAGAAGATGATTCAATGACAAGCTATACAGCAATATTAAACTGGCCAAGAAGCTGAAAAAAAAGCGGCTGTGATAGCTGGGTCACGTGGAGCGTATGAACAACAACGCACCAGCTTGACGATTCTTCGAGTTCAATCCGGATGGAGTGCGCAGAATTGGAAAACCCCAAACACAAGTGGACAACGACCTCACCCAACTTGTGGTGCGAAATTAGAAACGGCAATCTAGGCACAGAGCTCGCTGGAGATACTTGTTGGTTGAGGTCAAAGTCCATCCTGGACTGATGTGAGCGCCATCTAAAGTAAGTAAGTTATCACTTGATAACCATTTGATGATTAGACCAGTCTTATAACAATTTAATCATTTAATTTAAATGATTTAATTAGTCCATTCATTCCAAGTTACTCAAACCATTTTATTTTCATTTTTTTTTTAATGTAACGAACCATAATATGTCAATTCATAAACAAACATTACTCATCATCTTAATAATTTAACAAGAAACATATCCTTAATTTAAAAGCAACCCAAAAACAAATGGTGGCAGTCCATCATGAAATAACTTAAAGTAATCCCCCTTCATTTCAAAAAAAAAAAAAACTCTATCAACCATTTCTCAAAATAAAATGTTTATCCATAAAATGGAAGTTGATATATAAAAATGCTTTATGACAAAAACCTTTAAGTCCGACATAGGAACACCATGATGGAGCAGGGAGGAGAGAGAACATCAAACATGATACATAATAATTTCACACTACTCATTTGAATCCTTTTTATTTGCCGGGCATAATTTTGTGAACCACACTACACCCATCCGCCCGCATAATAAAGGATCTTTATCGACTATGAATACGACAGTTAAGCCCATAAAATTATGGCGAAAGCATAATAGAACGTTTAAGTGGCAGCAATTTAAACGAGCGAGTATATGTGATTCAAAAAGGAACAGCCATCCGTTGGAAAATTGTACTCAATTGCTGGACATAAATTACCTTATCGAAATCCTTCATTGTGTCAAGCCATCGGGGTAAATGGAGGGAAGGCTTTTATTGTTGTGTGGACCTATAAATCTTATAACCCTTATGTTACAAAAATCTTTACAACCCTCCCTATATATCGAGGAATAATTTTTTTTTTAAATGTCTTTGGAACCAAGTGCAATGGAATTCGGTCTCGGGTGATGGACTTACTCACCGTCACCGCTTTGTTCACTAATTGATTGATTTTCTGCAAAGTGCAATTTGCAAAATCTGTTCAGCTTCCTGTTGACCTGATTGATGTTTATTCATATTCACCATTCAACAACATCACTGATGCTGATGATGATGACGATTCAGCGACAACGACACATCATCCGCTTCCACCTCCACTTCAACTCCAGATTCAGTCCAGGGTGTGAGATTCCCACAGCTAACACTTGGCGTCGTCGTCATCGTTGGCGAATCATCAGTGTCGAGGTGAGGAGGTGCATAAATGTTTACCTACCAGGTATTCAGAGGTAAACGGATTTAACGAGTGGAATCGATTGATTTTTGTTTGCTAAATTATGTACAGTCATAAATACGAACTCGAATACAAACTTCCCACCTCTCCTCCACTGTATTATAGATACAAATAAACAGAAAATCGCTCGAAGCGGGACACCTTTTTTGATCGAAAAGATTATAAAGATAAGGGGTTGGCGCCCCAGGTGGAGACGATGCGAAGGTAAATAGCATTTGATTTTGTTTACAACATCGACTCTTGGATTGACTTTATTTGAATGGAGTTGACTTAACGATAAATCATTTGAAATTAGATTAACCAAAGAGACAAACATAGATTAGGAATGTGTCAGTGATTTTGAAATCACTTAAAATTGAATTAAATTGACAAAATCATCATCAGGAATTGTGGTATAAGCTGAAAGTCATTTAATAAGCTAAAGACATTATTTGGCTTAGTCGATAATGAAGCTACTTTAGGTTTTGATTTCGTTGGAAAAAAGGATTCGTCATCAGGGTTCGTTTTGTGTGTTTTTTGTTTGAAATGTTAATTGAGGTAGATTAAGATAAAGGAAATGTAAATTTGTGTTGACAGAAGTTGACACAACGATAAAAGGTTTGTAATAATGTAATGTCACAAACAATCATTACTGAAGGGTTTTTTTTAGGAATTTTTTTAAGCTTTGAAGTAGGTATACCTTAAGAGGTTCAAATTAGCTTTTTATGGCCTTTAGTCCATGAAAAAATGGCGTTTCGTGCGGATGCTCACTTTGCACTCATCAGTTGACGACGAGTGAGCACCTTGTCAATACGCAAATTTCCGCTTATTTCAGTTCAACTTACATAACTTTTTTGACAAAAAGCTAAAGTGAACTATATCCAACAAGATTACGATTGCAATCATTAAGCTGGAAGTGTTTACCCGTGGCCTGGTTATAGTTATAAATAATGTTTTTTGTTATAATACAAATTCTATATACTATGTATTGAAAATATTAAATAATAAATAAAAAATAATTTCAACTAAGTAGAAGACTTAGCATTAAATTTAGTGGACTTGTTGAATTATTGATTCAAATTAGCTTTTTATGGCCTTTAGTCCATGAAAAAATGGCGTTTCGTGCGGATGCTCACTTTGCACTCATCAGTTGACGACGAGTGAGCACCTTGTCAATACGCAAATTTCCGCTTATTTCAGTTCAACTTACATAACTTTTTTGACAAAAAGCTAAAGTGAACTATATCCAACAAGATTACGATTGCAATCATTAAGCTGGAAGTGTTTACCCGTGGCCTGGTTATAGTTATAAATAATGTTTTTTGTTATAATACAAATTCTATATACTATGTATTGAAAATATTAAATAATAAATAAAAAATAATTTCAACTAAGTAGAAGACTTAGCATTAAATTTAGTGGACTTGTTGAATTATTGATTCAAATTAGCTTTTTATGGCCTTTAGTCCATGAAAAAATGGCGTTTCGTGCGGATGCTCACTTTGCACTCATCAGTTGACGACGAGTGAGCACCTTGTCAATACGCAAATTTCCGCTTATTTCAGTTCAACTTACATAACTTTTTTGACAAAAAGCTAAAGTGAACTATATCCAACAAGATTACGATTGCAATCATTAAGCTGGAAGTGTTTACCCGTGGCCTGGTTATAGTTATAAATAATGTTTTTTGTTATAATACAAATTCTATATACTATGTATTGAAAATATTAAATAATAAATAAAAAATAATTTCAACTAAGTAGAAGACTTAGCATTAAATTTAGTGGACTTGTTGAATTATTGATTCAAATTAGCTTTTTATGGCCTTTAGTCCATGAAAAAATGGCGTTTCGTGCGGATGCTCACTTTGCACTCATCAGTTGACGACGAGTGAGCACCTTGTCAATACGCAAATTTCCGCTTATTTCAGTTCAACTTACATAACTTTTTTGACAAAAAGCTAAAGTGAACTATATCCAACAAGATTACGATTGCAATCATTAAGCTGGAAGTGTTTACCCGTGGCCTGGTTATAGTTATAAATAATGTTTTTTGTTATAATACAAATTCTATATACTATGTATTGAAAATATTAAATAATAAATAAAAAATAATTTCAACTAAGTAGAAGACTTAGCATTAAATTTAGTGGACTTGTTGAATTATTGATTCAAATTAGCTTTTTATGGCCTTTAGTCCATGAAAAAATGGCGTTTCGTGCGGATGCTCACTTTGCACTCATCA
The DNA here is from genome assembly GCA_951217065.1 of Baccha elongata. Classification (NCBI taxonomy): domain Eukaryota; kingdom Metazoa; phylum Arthropoda; class Insecta; order Diptera; family Syrphidae; genus Baccha; species Baccha elongata. The sequence continues at coordinate 176,596,495 of OX578272.1, forward strand.
GTTGACGACGAGTGAGCACCTTGTCAATACGCAAATTTCCGCTTATTTCAGTTCAACTTACATAACTTTTTTGACAAAAAGCTAAAGTGAACTATATCCAACAAGATTACGATTGCAATCATTAAGCTGGAAGTGTTTACCCGTGGCCTGGTTATAGTTATAAATAATGTTTTTTGTTATAATACAAATTCTATATACTATGTATTGAAAATATTAAATAATAAATAAAAAATAATTTCAACTAAGTAGAAGACTTAGCATTAAATTTAGTGGACTTGTTGAATTATTGATTCAAATTAGCTTTTTATGGCCTTTAGTCCATGAAAAAATGGCGTTTCGTGCGGATGCTCACTTTGCACTCATCAGTTGACGACGAGTGAGCACCTTGTCAATACGCAAATTTCCGCTTATTTCAGTTCAACTTACATAACTTTTTTGACAAAAAGCTAAAGTGAACTATATCCAACAAGATTACGATTGCAATCATTAAGCTGGAAGTGTTTACCCGTGACCCGTATTGACAAGGTGCTCACTCGTCGTCAACTGATGAGTGCAAAGTGAGCATCCGCACGAAACGCCATTTTTTCATGGACTAAAGGCCATAAAAAGCTAATTTGAATCAATAATTCAACAAGTCCACTAAATTTAATGCTAAGTCTTCTACTTAGTTGAAATTATTTTTTATTTATTATTTAATATTTTCAATACATAGTATATAGAATTTGTATTATAACAAAAAACATTATTTATAACTATAACCAGGCCACGGGTAAACACTTCCAGCTTAATGATTGCAATCGTAATCTTGTTGGATATAGTTCACTTTAGCTTTTTGTCAAAAAAGTTATGTAAGTTGAACTGAAATAAGCGGAAATTTGCGTATTGACAAGGTGCTCACTCGTCGTCAACTGATGAGTGCAAAGTGAGCATCCGCACGAAACGCCATTTTTTCATGGACTAAAGGCCATAAAAAGCTAATTTGAATCAATAATTCAACAAGTCCACTAAATTTAATGCTAAGTCTTCTACTTAGTTGAAATTATTTTTTATTTATTATTTAATATTTTCAATACATAGTATATAGAATTTGTATTATAACAAAAAACATTATTTATAACTATAACCAGGCCACGGGTAAACACTTCCAGCTTAATGATTGCAATCGTAATCTTGTTGGATATAGTTCACTTTAGCTTTTTGTCAAAAAAGTTATGTAAGTTGAACTGAAATAAGCGGAAATTTGCGTATTGACAAGGTGCTCACTCGTCGTCAACTGATGAGTGCAAAGTGAGCATCCGCACGAAACGCCATTTTTTCATGGACTAAAGGCCATAAAAAGCTAATTTGAATCAATAATTCAACAAGTCCACTAAATTTAATGCTAAGTCTTCTACTTAGTTGAAATTATTTTTTATTTATTATTTAATATTTTCAATACATAGTATATAGAATTTGTATTATAACAAAAAACATTATTTATAACTATAACCAGGCCACGGGTAAACACTTCCAGCTTAATGATTGCAATCGTAATCTTGTTGGATATAGTTCACTTTAGCTTTTTGTCAAAAAAGTTATGTAAGTTGAACTGAAATAAGCGGAAATTTGCGTATTGACAAGGTGCTCACTCGTCGTCAACTGATGAGTGCAAAGTGAGCATCCGCACGAAACGCCATTTTTTCATGGACTAAAGGCCATAAAAAGCTAATTTGAATCAATAATTCAACAAGTCCACTAAATTTAATGCTAAGTCTTCTACTTAGTTGAAATTATTTTTTATTTATTATTTAATATTTTCAATACATAGTATATAGAATTTGTATTATAACAAAAAACATTATTTATAACTATAACCAGGCCACGGGTAAACACTTCCAGCTTAATGATTGCAATCGTAATCTTGTTGGATATAGTTCACTTTAGCTTTTTGTCAAAAAAGTTATGTAAGTTGAACTGAAATAAGCGGAAATTTGCGTATTGACAAGGTGCTCACTCGTCGTCAACTGATGAGTGCAAAGTGAGCATCCGCACGAAACGCCATTTTTTCATGGACTAAAGGCCATAAAAAGCTAATTTGAATCAATAATTCAACAAGTCCACTAAATTTAATGCTAAGTCTTCTACTTAGTTGAAATTATTTTTTATTTATTATTTAATATTTTCAATACATAGTATATAGAATTTGTATTATAACAAAAAACATTATTTATACCTTAAGAGGCCTTAAGAAATAAAGGTTATAAAACTTTATGAGTAAAATGTACTTAAATTGAGAAGAAATCCCTGGTCGCCTCGAAGAGGCAGAACTTAAACCGGTGACATATAACCTTCGTAGTGATTGTACCAAATGAAACCCTTACAGATGAGCCTTCAAAGTCAAACAGACGATTTGCTACATAATATTGCTATTATACATTTATTTTAGGAGCGCATTTTGGTGAAAGAATTTTAGATGTTCCTTTACAAAAATCAGTCATTCAATTAACAACAGGCGGCATACCATCAATCGCATCTAAACTACGCTCACGCCTTCTACACTCTCTTCGTTTGGTATTTGCACCACAGACAAGTTATGATATTTGCCTCTTACTCTGACCATTATAGTTTTTAATAAGCTGCCTCAATTTTAAAACTTTAACATGATTGCCTCAAATCTCTCTCGATAGGGTTGCCGACTGTTTGTTAAGATTTCTTTTTTATATATTTTTTATTCCTCATTCCACTATGACACAAAAACACTTTAACCAGTCGCTTACAAGATCATAATTATCTTTCTAATCGTCCTTTTGTTGTAATTGTTGCGACATATCTGCACATACACATATATTTTGTTGAACAGGTTCTACAATCTCTTTGAATACAGCAAAATAAGTGCGATTATTTGAAAAATGGCAAACACAATGCTAATAAAGCATTATTACTTATAAGCAATTTCACAAACAATTTCACAACAATTTCTAAAGTCTTGTTAAACTTGGGCTGAGGATCAACAAAACGAAGTTTTTTCGCCCTAAAGTCGCCAAAAAAGGGAAGCAGCGGCAGCCAACTCATTAGTGCACTGAATTTTTGTGAACGAAAAGTTAGTAATATCACATATTCAGTGTAGCTATTGCCAGACAGTTTGGCCGGGGATAAAGGGTTGCCAGACGAGCTCAAAGATTTGGGCTCGAATCCAATAACTACTCGTATAAGTCGCACAAAGTAATAACTGAGTTTCTTAAAGGGATAATCAACAAGACCTTTTTATTATGGAAGAAGAGGTAGAGGCAATTTTCTAAAAAAAATCCTTATACAAAAAAACTTGCAATAACATTTTAAACAGTCTTGTTAAAATTTGGCGAAGGGTCAATAAAACCCAAATCTGACGGCTGTTAGCCGAGGCGTTTTCGCGTCGTTACGTGCTTAAGTTGCCAAAAACGTGAAAGAGTCAACTCATTAGTGCGAAACTGAATTTTTGTCGTTGGCTATTTAAATGGAACGCGGAATACTTTTGAATATTTCTTACGTAATAATTCGTCAGTGTTTTTTTGCCCCAAGTGAATTTTAATGAAGTATCTGACCGTCAAACGTCTTGCTCGCTGGTCGCCTCAAAGAGACAGAATTTAAACTCATGACATTATAACTTTCGTTGTGCATGTTTCGACCAAACGATGTGCCCCATAATATGCTATTACACATTTGAGTCTTCTGAGCACATGTAAGTGCAAGATTTATATGTATATATAATTTGTAGAGCCTGGAAAAATTGAGTCCAGACTTACGAGAGTTTGTAGGCTAAAGGGATGAAGTGAGTACTGTCGGTAGGCAGCTTCAAGTCGGCCTTATTTTTTTGAGAATAAGTATTACTTGCTCACTTTTTTGAGTGAGTAATAATTAACTATGTGTTCTGACATTTTTTAAGAAATCGTTTCCTAGTTGCATAACATATCGATATGGCGATTTGCACTAAATATCGCTCGAGACTTCTTGTCACGGGTCTATAAGAGCAAGGCACATACTTTTAAAATTTTCAGAGAGATTATCCGACAAGATTGGTGTACACAAAGAAAGCGTCTTGAGTACATTACTCTTTATCACATTCTATGGCTATCTACTTAAAGATAAGTTGGGAGAATCGAAAGTGACTCAGTTGTTCTTTGCTGACGATGGAGCCACCATAAGTGAAGATCCTTCATCATTGCAACCAAAACAACAATACTTATGCTGCCATTTTCAGATCCAATCAGGACTCAGGACTCGGACATCTGTTTGAACGGAACACAGGTACGAACAGTTTAAATAACCTGGATCAATGACCAATACCGAAGTATCTTGTGATGGCGACATAGAAAAAAAAAAACATCGCGTAAGTTTAGGGTGGATGAAGTTATGGGAGAACTCTGCCATTTTATGTGACCGAAAAATGCCTATAATAAAATGAAAGAATAGCTCTACACTCCAGAAGTATAAGAGCCAATCGACTGCAAATGAGATGAAGAATTTTCGCATGAAATCAGGAGTGACAAAGCTTGATCGAACTAGATGTAAGAGTATATTGCAAGAGTAACTCAGCATGGTAATGTCATGTAAATAAAGATACTGAGAACAACTTCTAACGTTCCGATATGCAAAAAAACAATTGCAACAGCATTCAGTTGGCCTCCACTCCATATCCGGGAAGCCTTCCGACGATTTATGGGTGAAACTCGACGAACACCATACGTCAGAAGTGGAACTGTAAAAAGTGGTGAAATGAGAAAAAGTTGAACCCATTTAAGATTATAACATCGTCGGAAAAGAAGAAGAAGAAAAAGTAGAAACCATATGAAGGATGTTTTTCGAACTTTAAAATTGAAGATGGCTCTTTTTCCGATTTCGGTGTTCGAGTAAACGACAATAGTCTTGCTATCCAACTTCGTAAAACTTTTTAAATCATTACGGTATCATTTAGTGCCGAAACAGTGTCCTCTGTTTATTCTTCATTCTTGTCATTGAAATACAAAACTTTGTTGAGTTATTAACACCATTAATCACAAATGAAAGATATCTTGCAAACAGTTATTCAGTATTAATTCATCTTTTGCTGCATCAGATACTTGTTTCTTGCCGGGCTATTAATTAAACGTAAGCTTCAAAACGAAAACACAATATGACAAACGAATTCATTCGATGACTTCATCCATATAACCAAAAGGTATTTGTATGTGGCTAACCTATGATGACATAAGTTATAAAGATGCCCACACCATACCCACCATCATATGTTAGAGTAGTGATGCATTTTTCTCTCATATATACAAACTATAGATACTCCACCCGTACTATCGAAATGAAACGTTATAATACGACACCTCAAGAAAATTTATCGTTTTCATCCCTCACTGAACAAACAAATTTAAGGGTTATACTTTCCCATGATGCGATAGCGGGGGAGAGCATATAAAAGGAGGGCCAGCACACATAACGAGTTGGTTAGCTTGAAGTTATATCCTTCCATAACCGATTTTCTTTTCCTGAAAAATTACCCAACCGTATTGAAGGATCAGGATATGTTAAGATAAAAGTTTATTGAAGCAAAATGCATTTTTGGTTTGGGTGTTCGCCATCAATATTCTATACATAGGTATGCGACCGACAGACGAACGGTTTTGTTTTATTATTACATTCAACTATTGCATCAACATGTTTTCGCCGCACAAGATTGTTGAGAAAGGACTGCAGCAGGAAACGATGGAAAACCTCTCCCTGTCGGCACTTATGAATTCGACATATAAAATAAAAAAAAAGAAAATACAACAAGGACGAGCACAGACTATAGAGACTTATTAATGAGTTATTGTGTAAGGATGTCCTTCTGTTTTGAAACTTTTTCAAACACAAACAGAGGTACTTAGCTGTCGCTATTTATTTTACCAGTTACTTTCATTTCTTGGAAAAACTTACATCAAGCGTCTAATTGTAGCTCACACAAGAGTTATCCTTCACGGTTGACACGACTTGCCTTTTGGCAGAAAGACGAGAAAGAAAATCCTCCACAAACACCAGCATCATCAGCAGTTTTGAGTTCAGTTTCACCTCTAACATGGGCAAACTTAAACTTTCCATTAAAACGGACTTCAAAAAATTAACACAAAATTGAAGAAGTTGAGGCAAGGCATTAAAAGTTCGATTCCCTAATTCTTCAAGATTGTACTTGAAGTTTATGCTGCTCATAGAATTTTTCTTTCTTTCGATTTGCACTTGCTCCTTGAGTTAGTAAAACTTTTTTTTGTCCATCTTTGTCCTGGGTTGTGATGCCAGCAGGGATCCCATCAGGCCAGCCCTGCCCAGAAACGCGCAGGAGGTTGAAGTGGCAAAAGAAGGAAAACTAAGTGGAGAGTAATCTTCAAATTCTACTTGACTGTAGATTTTTCAAAGCTAATTTTACAGCTTTTAGATCGTAAAGTTAGGGATTAAAAAGCTTTATGGTCATGGCTGTCGAAAGAAAATTAAAATGGCATGATGCACAGCACACAGTGGTATAGTGGTGGTGTATATGTACATAAAAAGAAAAACAAGATCCTGAAGGGATGAAATTAAATTATCGTATTTTAGTATAAACCCTAGCCAAGGATTTGGTTATGTTTTTTTTTTTTTTTTTTTCTTCAAAAAGTTGAATTGCACCATAGGCCAAGTCAGAGACGAAGGCCAATACGAATACTTAAATGTCAAAAAGGCGAATTCAAGAAGGATGAGAAGACGTGAAGTGTCTTTCCCATCAGCGGTCACAGTCAATGTGGTAAATTCGCATTTAAATCTGAGAGAATATAATTTTCATATAAACTGCAGTCGGAATGGACAAGTTTAAAATATTTATGAATAAAAGTTGACCCCTTTTGAATAAATTGTTAGGCGAGCTGGTCCTTCTCGAGCTTCCACTTGGCTGGGTGATGTTTTCTTTTATTTTACCACACTGCACTGTTATACACTCTGCAGACCATAGCTATTAGCTACATACATACATATATACAGCTTTGGCTGCTGTATTTCTTTGTATGCAAGGGTGTCATTTTCTCGTATTTTACTTAAGCCGGAGGTACTTTGCACTTACTTTTAGAATATTTAATGAAAAATCTGGGTGAAGTTTCGTTGGTTAAAAGTGGTTTTCTTCTTATTTATACATTTAAAAGTGAATATACACATAAAGAGTTTGCACAGAGGACATATAGAGATATAGGCTTTGAAGTTTTGTCCTTTTGCTATATATGCAAAAGAAGATATTACAGACAAACTGTTTTTTGTGTTAAATGGTAATATGTGTAACTCACTGTGAGATTGAGGTGTAAAAACTCTGTAGAAAGTAGTTGTTTGTGCATCCGGATGGATAAAAAGACAGTTTAACTTTGAAAGTGCCATCGGGCATAAGGGCATCTAGGAGGCATTTGTGTTGGAAAACATAGTTACTTATGGATAGTAATGAATGTATTTTTTTTTAATAAAAAACTTGCTGATGTCAAACAAAACTAAATTCGGAATGGTAATGTGAATGTTTTAAAGTATTTTTTTTGTTTGGTATGATTGATAATAAAAAATCAAAGTGTAACGACAGGTGTTTGGCGTTGTAAGTTTTACCGTTGTTTTTTTTTAAATATTTTTCCTGTTTTAATTTTTTTTTGTTTAGAAAATTACCTTCCATCCAAGCAAGTAAGTGTTAAGTGTAAGTAAGTATTTAGTAAATATTATTTTTCTTTATTTTTTTTTGAAATTTTTGTTTGAATTTTTGTTTATTATTCTATTTATTATTATTTTCTAATTTTCGATTTTTTTTAATTTTTTTATTAATATCTATTACTTTATTTTACTTATTATAATTTTTTCATTGCTTTTTTTTATTTTTCGTTTAAATTTTATTAATTTTGTTTTTTTTTATATTATCTATTTTTTTTTAAACTAAAGGAAAATGAAAAACTTCTTTTTTTCGAACAAATTTATTTTATTTATATATTAACGTTTTAGAGAATATTTATATTCTCATCATCAGACAACCAAAGCTAAAATTTATAAATAGTTTATTTAAAAATATTTTGTTAAAATATTGAAAAGTACAAAAATAAATTTATTTAAGAAATTAAGAGTAGATCTAGAATAATAATAATGAAAGTGAATAAATGCATTAAGAGTTAAGTTCCAAATATTTGTTTTGGTTCCAAAAATGTATGTAAAAAAGATTGTTGAAATATTTTATTTTTATTGATATCTATTGTTTGTTAAAACAAGATAACCCTCAGCTATTAAATGCATATTGGAACCACAAATATTCAAAACTAAAGGATTTTCCAATAAGAGCGCTACAAAGTTTTTTTTTTTAAATAAAACAAAAACGGTTTTGGATATCAATGAAATTTTTTATTCCTGTGAAAGTACGTTCGATGCCATTATGTATGGAACTCGATTTCTTTTGCATGGCCACCACGGGCACGCTTGCAGAAGTCCAGACGCTGGACCCAATTTTCGACGGTTTTCAAGCATAAATCGGCTGCAATTTCACGTTCGATATTCGTACGAAGTTCATCAATCGTCGCTGGCTTGTTGGCATATACCATAGACTTGACGTTGCCCCACACGAAATAGTCTAACAGCGTCAAATCGCACGACCGAAGCGGCCAAGCGACTGGCGCATTTCGTGAGATAACAAGTTCTCCAAACTTGGTTTCCAATTAATTGATTGTGGCATTCGCTGTGTGGCTTGTCCTGTTGGAACTACATGTCCTCCAAGTCAATATCATCCAATTGGGGCCAAAAATATTCGGTTACTATTGAACGGTAGCGATCCCCATTCACAGTAACGTGCCGGTCTTGATCATCACGGAAAAAGTACGGCCCAATGAAGCGGCCGGCCCATAAATCACACCAATCCGTAATTTTTTCAGGATGCAATGATGACTCATGGAGTAAGTGTGGATTTTTGCCTGACCAATACCGCATATTTTGTTTATTGACGAATCCATTCAGCCAGAAATGAGCATCATCGCTAAAGATGATTTTTCGACGTAGCGCTCTTAACGTTGAGGCTGACTCCGAATTTCGGTAGTAAATTTTAATAATTTCGACTCGTTGTTGGCTCGTATATCTTTCCATCATGAAATTGCAAACCTTACTAGAAATTTCAAAAGAGCGGCAAGAAATATGGCGTCGTTTGTTGTCCCTGTCGTTCTACTTTTGTAGCGTCCCTGTTGAAAAACCCGATACATTCTAAATGCATTTATTCACTTTCATTATTATTTTTTAATTCTACTCTTATTTTTTTAAACAAATTTATTTGTGTACTTTTCTAAATTTCAATAACAAAATAATTGTAAATAAATTATTTTCAATTTAAGTTTTGCTTGTCTAGTGATGAAAATAAAAATAGTCTTAAAAACGTTAATATTTAAATAAAATACGAGAAAAAGAAGTTTTTCATTTTCCTTAAGTTTAAATTTAACTACTCGTGCAGTTGTTCCGCAGTGTATTGTCTTATGACTTTACGTATATATATTTATCTATTTTAATTGTTTTTAACTTATTTTTTTGTTTTCTTTTCAAAATATTTTTTTTTATTTGTTTTAATAATTAAATGTAATTATTATTAATATGTATAACTAATTAGTTATAGTAATTACTTTGTTTTTTTAATTTTTTTTTTATTATTTGTTTTTTTATTTCTTTGACGAAATTTCAATCCAGATTCCGGAAAGTAGTGTTATTGTTAAACAATTATTCGATCCCGAAAACTGAAACCAAAAAAACCCAAAAGACGAAAAACCCAAAATACTGAAACCGGAGATCTCGAAAAGGTTTTTCCGTAATTGAAACTATTTTTAAATTTTTTGTTGTGTTACTTGATACTATTATTTTTTTTTTATTTTTTTCTTTTTTCTTCAATTTTGTGGACTACTCATTAAGGCCGTTCACACTCCCCCGAGACTCATAAATTATTAAGTCGATATAATTGACTATTATTGTTAAAAAAATATGCGAATCATATATTTAAGTAAAATTTTGGTTAAAGTCGAACCTTTATATTAAGATACCAGTGGGCAATTTAAAATAAAAAAAATTTAAAAATAACAGCAAATATTGCTAATACAATATATTTTTTTAATTTGCTCCAATTATGCTCCACTAAACACTAAACAAAAATGACAACTACCAATAGTTGTTGTTATTGTTAAAATTTCTTTTTATATTATTATTTTATATATATTTTATTTTTTGTTTTAATTCCATTTTATTAAATTTCCATTTTAACTAAATTAAAATTTATATCCGATTGTAAATTTCTTTTTACTATTTTTTTTTTCGTTTTAACTAAACTAAAAATTGCAATTAAATTCAAATATGTATTAAGTTGAATAAAAAAAAAAAAAAATCTTACAATATTTTTCAAATTCGAATGTTTTGAACAAAAAAAGAAAAAATGTAATATCAAATAAGTAATGCCACTCGGGCCGACGGCAGCAATGCCATGCTCAGTATTATTCAATTATAAACTAAATGTAAAAACTTAAAACTAATATGAAATGAATAAAAACTATCTATCATCTTATTTTATATATTATCAGCCTTATTAGGGAATCCGACGAATGAGTTGCGGAGGGAGTCTTACTCACTTTTAGTAGATTTGCTATTAGCGAATCCGCAAGCCATACGCGGGAATAAATGTCGGTAACGTTGTTCGTAAAATTGGTATTACTGAAAACGAAAGTCATCCACACCACATCCGCTCTCCATACAAATGTTGGAAAAGCAAATCCGCAGTAAAATTGGTGCGGATGAAAAAAATTAATGCAAAAATATTCAAGAAAAGCAGATAGTTAACAAATCTGAATTTTTTAAAACAGAAATAAAAATGTTTTGATCGTTGAAACGCATTAAATTTTTTTCACAGTATGTCTTATAATTAATTGACAATAACGGCCGTTTTTGAAAACATCATATGGATTTTTTTTAGGAAGTGCACCTTGGGGTCGTTTTTTAGCCAAACCGTGAACATCTGTCCAGAAATATAGTCCCCTCGACCTAGTTTGACATTTTCTCTATCCAACACTAAATGAACCTTGATAATCGGTCCAGTGATTGCTGAAACACAGACGGATTAAGATTGGTCGTTAAAATCATTAAAAAAGGCTCATTTTGCGGTACAAAAATTATTTTACTAAAAATAATTATTTTTTGCCCTTTTATTATTTCGAGTTCCGAAAGTACAACTTTAGTGTCGTTTTTTGGCCAAACCGTGGAAATCTGTCCAGAAATATAGTCCCCATGACCGAATTTGACATTTCCTCTATCCAAGTGCATATTTACCTTGTAAATCGGTCCAGTGATTACTGAAACACTGACGGATTAAGATTGGTCTTTAAAATCATTAAAAAAGGTTTAATTTGCGATATTAGATATTTTACGATACTAAAGTATCTTAGATTGCTTTTCTCGTCTGCAATTGAACGCCCCCAATGTCAACTGTTGACATCCACGATAATGCAGTTTCAAAAATGGAAAAGTAGTACAATTTTATGCGAATGCGGATCCACTGTGGATCCAACCGACTCCCGGGGAGTAAAATTTTGCGAAATTCAGTAATAGGCATGTACATTTTTTTCTTAATTTAAAATTTTTTTTATTTATTATTTTTTAATTTTATTTTTAATATATTTTGGTATTATAATCACTTTACAGCAAAAAAGCACCTTGTCATTACGCAATCTAAAGATTTTTCTAACTTAGCTTACATAACTATTTTGACGAAAACCTAATGTGAACTGTACCAGCAAGATCACAGTTGCAATCATTTTCAACTGGGGGTGGTGTTTTTGTTTTGCCTCTCGGCCAAGGCTAAGATATAACAAAGAAATAAAATAAATAATGATACAAGTTCTATATAGTAATATGAAAATTAATTTAAAAAGTTTATTTTTTATATTAAGAATATTCAACCAAGTAGAAGATTTATTTAATTTTAGAACATTAAATTTGTGGTCTCGTTCAAAAAAGTGTGGGTGTAGTAAAAAACGGTTCTTTGGCAGGTCCGTTAATAAGCTGATTCTGAAAAAAGTTTTAAGATGAATGATCAAATTTAAGATCAACATTTATTGTATTTTTTTCGAGAAAAATGGAATTGATAAAAACTAAACTTTTTATAATAACGTTTTTCCAAAAGTTTTGATAGCAGTATTAATCAAGTTCAGCCGTAGTTTTAGAATATGAAAGTTCGTCAAAATCTGTGCAGCAATCCGGATCGAAAAAGTACGGTTCTATGGCGGTTACCCATGAAAGACATCACCATTGGGAAAAAATAACTCATATAAAATTTTATCAAAATGCATCATTTTTTTCGAAAAAAATGTAACTGCCGAGAATTTGATAAAAAAAATAAATAAAAAAATATAACTTTAGGTTCTAGCTTTGCTAGAAAAAAAGCTAGAAATACCCGTTTGAACTGGGCGAATTTGAATAAAACCTTGAATTTTTTTATCAGAAATTGCTAAAATTACTAAAAAAAAATGTAAATCAGTTCCAAAAACTCGATCCGACCGATTTTGAACGTTCAATTTATCTTATTTCTATTAACAATAAATTGAAAATTGGTAGCTTTGAATTAACTTTGATCGCAAGTAAGTATTAGCCGTGGTTCAAACTGTAAATGCATTGCGCTATTGAAAAAAGTTGACAACAAATAAATACAAAAGAACAATATCTACACTTTTTGAAATTGACGCCCATTTGTTGGTCTAAATGGGACCAATCTTATCTTACTCCAATTTGTTTCCTTCAATTGTATTTTATTTTTGTCCTTGCGTATATGTATCATAGCTGCCTCTACAAAAACATATTTATATAAATCACTATCTTACCTTTTGCAGCAAAAGAAAAGCATTTGCAACTGCAACATTCCACTTCATCGAACATAGATAATGACGCACGAAAGTATTAGTCCTCCGGATAGGGTTCCCTTTCGCCATTCAAAGAAAAAGAGAATCTATTGAAATTACAAGCTATATCCAATTCAGTACTACTGTTGCTGTTGCACCCTTTCAAACACAAGCACAAGTAAAATAAATAAAATGCTATAAATTGAATTCGATTGAGAGTCCTCTTCTCATTCTCCTAAATTCAATTCCCATTGGCCAATAGATATATTTTATTCAAGAACGCTTTAGAAACACTCATTCCCGATAGATATATAGGTGCTCTATGAAATTTGCTTGAAGAATGCAATTGCAGACCAAAGGAAAAAGGAGAAAGAAGTTTATTAGTTCAACTTTGAGTTCGAACTTTTATAAACTAAAACTTTCTAGTATCCTTCGGCATATAAGAACCAAATGAAAGCTCCTTCAATTTAAATATATTCCACAAGTTCCATTTAACACAATAATATTTACACATTCCAGCCTTATAAAAAGAAAACCATGTACCAACAGAGGAAGTATAGCAAAGGAGCCAGAAGCAAATACAAACATGTGTTGCTGTTGTTCCCTGGGGTCACACAAATTTAAATTGCTCCGAATAAATTGTTGACCATTTGGTTGCAAATTGAAAACTGAAAACTCCTGGCCGTAATCCCTTATTTGTGTGCGCACACGTTATTCTCTTGATCTTTTTCGATACCACAGACACACACTTCCATTTCCGTACCAATGTACCCCCATGCAGAAAAATTCACCAAATAATCACGTTTGGTATGGAGAAGGGGGAAGCAATAAAAGGTGAAAGGCTTTAATGAGAAGGGAAGGAGGGGGTGGGAGGGGCTTACGTCTATTTGCGTAGCTGATGCTTGCCTCCCGAACAATAAATTGAAGTATCCCTAGCAGCAGCGGCAAGGAAAGTGGGTGGACGCGGCTATCCTCCGAATCTAGGTCGGGCGGCTGTCAAGTATCCCAATTGAATGTAAATTAAGATATGCTTTATTCATAGCAGCACCCATTTGTAGTGAAAGTGTATATACGGGTATCCAGAGGGAAATAATCTACAAACCACATGTATCTGTGTTTATGTGTATAAATTTATTTCAGGATGAGATTTTTGGATTTGCACAACTGAATCTGAGTGTTTTTTGTTGGCATATTTTTGGTTTTGTGGAGCTTGGACTTAAGGAGGAAATTAATTTAAATTTGAGACAAAATAAAATAATACCATCAATAATAAAATAAAAGATTTCATCCATGAAAATCTCATGATTGAATGTAAATATTTGCTTGCTATCGATTGACGTTGGGGAAGAAATTTTTTAAAGCACCTGTGCAGCTACACATAGTTTCACTATGGGGATGATCAGAAATGTGTACGAGCAAGTTAAAAGAATTGTAAGATGATCCACAGAAACCACTGTAGAATTTCAGTGTCTAAAGTACTTTAGCTTTCATATATAATTCCGTTAAAAGGGAAAACTTGATTGACTTCCTGCTGGATTTTCATATTTTAAAATTCTTAAGGAGATATATGTTCACCAAATCAATATACTATTAACCGGATTCATCACATTGCGATCGATGGCAGACCCTCAAACAACATTCCGAGTTTCTGAACTTTTCGAGAACGATGCGAAGACGATGTTAGTTTTGCTAGCATCCTGCGTCAACTAGGAAATATTAGTAGAATGTTCAACATCGAAGAGCTGAAATCGTAACTCGCAAAATAAAAACATGATGGGATTGTAAAATGCTTTATAAATGATGAATCCTCAGTTGAAACCAGCAGCTTTCTGAATCATCAGAAAAAGAAAATCTTTTTTGCATCGAAAGGGTGTTTCAACCATGGCACTCCAACAGTAACATGACAGCGGAGGAATTTTTTAGACGGAATTAACACAGGTTCCAGTTGAAAAGTTGACCACTGAACAGTGAAAACCTTATATAAGCCACTACCACGTAAACATTTTTATCTGGCTCTTTGCTCTTAGATTGTCATTAGACATTAGAGTCTGGTTCTCTAGGATGAGTATTTCTACCATATAACAAAAAAGAATATGGTTCCGAAATACATATCTCGAATACTGATGTAATGCACATCACTATAATGGGTGTTGTAAGGAGGATGATCACCGGTTCTTTGATTGTCATTCTGTAATAAGGAGAAGAGTTAGATCAGAAGTGTTGAGTTTTCGCAATTTCGATGACTTTTATAATATCAAAATTATTCTTGGCGACTTTAGCATCAAAATTGCAAAAGAGAACATTTTTTAATTTGACAGCCTGCACTGGAAAACTTAAATCAAACTAATATCATTTGAAGTGAGCAAATTTTCTTCATGACATCCGATTCCCAAGCCTCTATATTAACAAAAAGATTTTACTTGGCGGCCACATGCTGAACAAAACGTCAATATAATTGATCAAATAGCAATAGACACCAGTATCTTGGATGTTCATAGTACAGGCTACGAACGAATGTAAACAAATTTTACAACGCGAAACTATACAATGACAAGAGAGCGTTAGAACATTTGCTCATCACAACCATCAGAAGTGTCGAGAAACCCATGCTTCGACGAAGAACGCATGCCAACTAGCTCATCACGCACCTAAGTATGAGTCCTAATATTCAGTTCTGCAGAATAGAATAACAGCAGCTGAGAGAGCAGTCCGGGAGTTTTACGTGACAAAAAAAAAGACCGACTTCTAAAAACAAAAAAGAGGGAGCACGAGATTTTCCAAGGCTGCACAACAGAAAGCTACCCAGAACCGAGGAAACAGTATGTGATAGAGTTAGAGCTAAGCATCTATTGCATTCACTTTCGAAAATGATGTATTTCTTGGACCAACATTTCCGTCAACCCGACCAACATATAGTTCGGCTAGCGGTTTCCAAACTTAAGTGGCACAAGGCTGCTGGTGCGTATATGGCCTACCAGCTGAGCTATTCAAAGCATCAGGAGATTAACTGGTATATAAGAACAGATGAAACTGTGTGACTTTTGCCGTCAAATTTCATTGAAAAAGTTCATACAAATGTGATGCGTTATCATCATGCAAACTCTTTAATGAAACATCTCCAAAGTTAGTTGATTAGTACAACAAGTTCTTGCGAGTGCGCTACTCTAAAGAAGAATCAGCAAGCTGATTAATGTAACAGGCGTTCCTAATAAACATGTCCAGATATATGCATGAGAAATTAATATATTATGCTTGCATTCTTTTGCATTTTAGTACTTAGGCAATGCAAAAGAATGCAAAGGAAAGCAAGAAATCCAAATGAATGCAAGGAATGCAAAAGAATACAAGAATACAATTTACAAAAATACAAAGAATGCATGCATTTTCAAACGACTGCATTGAATAATTTGCTGCAAGATGTGATTGTGAGTTTTTAAGTCTCAAAGTGAAGTGAATGAATGCAATCTTTTTATTGAAGTCATTAAAGATTACATTCACTTACATTCAAATTGAATTCTTTTACAAGCCAATTAATATAAGTAAAACAACTATTTAACAAAAGTGGAGTTCCACTGTTTGTAGAAAAACTTTTTGAAACATGCCCCTGATGCATCTTACAACTTATACACGACACACACAAGTATGCATGAATGAGACTACAACTTTTCATCCTAAAAGTATGTTTGAATTTTTTAAAACCATTGAGGTTATTTAAATTCCATCAGTTTTTAAATGTCTCTTTCAATATAAACTTTTTTAAGATTGCAAAACATTAATAACAGTTTACATAACTTTCTTTGCATTAAAAAAAATCTTCTTTGGTTTAATAAATCAAGAAAGAAAATTTATATCAAAGCTAAAAACAAAAAAATCAAACAATGTAGGTAACCGTTTGTTTACGCTTAACAATTTCAAATTCAAATTAATTCTAAAACTCATAAATTTCGTGTTTTTTAATTGCGTTGTTGAAACTTTATTTTTAATAAGCATCTAAAGGGTAAAACTTTTTCTTTAGTTTAACCTTCTTTTTTTGTAAAAAAGAAAAAAATAAACTAAAATATCTAAAAAACAACAAAGAGAGAAATAAAAATGCATCAAGGAAAATGTAAGAATACCAAAAGCCTTTTTTGATAAGCCGTAAGCTATATGCCGCCTAGCCATATACGCTATCATGCGCCCTTGGGTTTGAATGCATTATGTAACGTTTGCTAATTTGAGTAGTTCCATATAGCTGGGATATGGGTCACACCCGCAGCATCTTTCTTGCGCTACAAAAAAAAAAAAGTTAAATAGTAAAAAACAGCAACACCCCCTTTCCATATACACACAAGTTGTTTTTGTCTCTGGCGCATTTATAATCGCAAGTGGTTGTTTCTACAACACAACTTTCTTCACATCAAAAACTGTTTGCCCTAAGCTAATCCCCAGCCTTTGCGCTGCCCTCCTTTCGGGCACTTGATTTGGCAAAAGTCAAATGAAAAATTTTAATTTAAAAACTTAATGCTGGCTGGGAAAACTATATGTACTCGCAATCATAACGCATAATGAATTTTCTAACGTTTCACATTTTACCATGGGATGTGTTTTGAAAAAATATGCATGGGAAGACTTCAAGTGGTATATAGCAACCCAAGTGCATATAAATTAGAATGCTCTAAAGTTTCTGTATACGGAAGAAGAACGACAGTCTTGGCCGATGGAGGTTTCCACTTCCGAGTCGGTCATTCTAAAGAAATTGCAAGTTTATATTTTAATTAAACATTCTTCTGAAGAAAACTTTTGGAAACAAAATTTAATATCAAATGACTGAAAGATGATTATTTTGTGTTGGGTATATAATTTGACCTCAAATTTTATTACCTTTTGACTTCCCAAAATAATAACTTGCATTCTAACAAAATTTAGGTAGTATTTTATAATTTTGCATCAAGTGACAATCGTCGGCAAAAATATAAAAGGTAATCTTATGTCTTATGTCATAAGAAAATTCTATCTGTTTGCCTATATGTCAGTCTCTGTATATCAGCGCCTTCAGCCTAAACGGCTATACCGATTTGCTTAAAATTTGGTAATGAAGGGTTTGTAGTTTGTAGACCATTCCTTGGGATACTTACAAAGTGGAGCGGAGAGTGAACAAAGCAGAGAAATCAAACACGTGTAGTAAAAGGAGAGCATACAAAGTGCAGCGTGCGTTTCTTCGTTCGAAGATGGAGCAAGGATTCAACAAAAGAGCAAAGCTGCGATTTCAAACATGTTTGCTTTCTCCGCTTTCATCGCTGTAATTTGTTTACTAGAATTGAATTTTGTCAAGCAAATAATGGAACGTTTTCATGTTTATTCGAAAAAATTCTTTAAACTTATAACATGATTTTCTTGTAGCTCTTAAAACAAATGGTAAAATTCATCGTGGGACACCTCACGATTGGTTAATCACATGAATTCCTTATAGTCCAGTCACCTTAGATTTCCACCTGTCACAAATTAATTCATCATCATCATCATCGGCTCGACAACCGGGGTCCGGTCCTGGCCTTCTTCAACAAGTCTCTCCACCTATCCCGGTCTCGAGCCGACGCCATCCAGTTGCGCACCCCAAGGCTCCGGGCGTCCTGGTCTACGCCATCTCTCCAGCGCAAGCATGGTCTACCACGTTGTCGTCTGCCATAGAATGTACCACAAAGAACTTTCCGAGCAGGTTCCTCTTCGCTCATGCGAGCTAGGTGCCCTGCCCACCGAAGTCTACCGAGCCTAATTTTTGTCACGATATCTGCTTCAAGGGAGATTGCGTACAATTCATGATTGTACCGTCTCCGGAATCGTCCTTCCTCACATATGGGGCCAACAATTCTCCTTAAGACTTTTCTCTCGAACGCGGCTAAGAGGTCAGAGTGCCTTTTGCTAAGCACCCAAGTCTCGGATCCATATGTGAGTACTGACAGGACCATGGTCCTGTACAGCAGTAGTTTTGAAGTTATGGTGAGATTTCTGGATTTGAAGAGCTTTGACAGACTGTAGTAGGCTCTGTTGGATTTAAGAAGCCTCCCGCGTATTTCTTCTTCTATATTGTTATCGGCTGCTACTATTGACCCAAGGTATTTAAAGGATTGCACCACTTCAAATTCGTGCTCCGCTACCTTGATTGTTTGACCAACTGTTCCTCTCGCATTCGACGCCACCATGTACTTTGTTTTACCTTCACTAATGTGCAGCCCCAGATTTTGTGCCGCCTGCTCGATCTGGATGAAGGAATCGTGTACAGCTTGCTCGGTTCTTCCGATGATGTCGATGTTGTCTGCGTAAGCCAGTATCTGGCTGGACCTGTTAACGATGGTCCCTCTTGTTGCCCTGCCAGAGTCACGGATTGCTTTCTCCAACGCCAGGTTGAAGAGGAGGCAGGCCAAACCATCCCCTTGTCGGAGTCCATTAAAGATGTTGATTGGTCTGGATAGCAATCCGGCTATTTTTACTTGGCTTGTTACGTTGGTCATGGTCAACCTACATAGTCGTGTCAATTTATTTGGGATGCCGAATTCTCTGATGGCTTTGTAAAGTTCTACCCTGGCTTTGCTATCATAGGCGGCCTTAAAGTCTATAAACAGGTGGTATGTTGGGATGTTAAATTCTAGACATTTTTCCATCGCCTGCCTAAGGGTAAAGATCTGATCAGTTGTTGATTTGCCTGGAATGAAACCACACTGATATTGTCCGATGATGGTTTTAGCGTATGGTGTTATCCGGTCTTGTAGAATAGAGGAGAGTATCTTATAGGCGGTACTCAACAACGTGATACCTCTATAGTTGCTGCACGTTGTGACATCTCCTTTCTTATGTATGGGGCATATTATACCTTTTCGCCAGTCTTCTGGCATTTCTTCATGCTCCCACACGTGCACTATAATATCATGAATTGCCTGACGTAGAGCTGGCCCACCGTGTTGAAATAATTCGGCTGGTATACCATCAGCTCCCGGGGCTTTGTTTTTTCTTTAGCCGGTCTATAGCCTTCTCAACCTCTTCTATGCTTGGTGACGGCAACATAGGGTATTCTTCTTGAAGCAGTGGAGCCTCCACTTCTGCAGTGAGTTGACCATTTAGCAATTCATTAAAGTACACTTCCCATCGCTCCAGTATGCTTTGTGGATCGGTGATCAGATTTCCCTCTCCGTCCTTGCAGTATGTGCAGCGTGGTGTGTACTGCGTCATGTTTCGGACGGATTGGTAGAACTTCCGCGCCTGGTGCGGACCTCGCTCTCGGCTTTTTTCTATTTCACAGATTAAGTTCTTCTCCCAGGCTGATTTTTTTTGTCTGTGAAGCCGTTTTTCTTTCTTCTGAGCTCTTTATATTCTTCTACGCGTGCCCGCGTTCTATGAGATTGTTGCATTGCTCGGTACGCAATATTCTTACGTTCAGTCGCTAGCTTGCATTCATCATCAAACCAGTCGTTCCGATTTCTACGACTGCTGCCTAAGATGGAGTTGGCAGTACTAATGACAGTATTCTTAAGGCGTGTCCACTTCTCATCTACGCCCAGCATACTGGCTCCAGGACTTACTCTCCCTAAATCAAGTGATTCTAGGGCGAGTCCTAACGCATTACCAAAGGTGTTACTGGCATTTTCATTGCGCAGGGCGGCCGTGTTGATTCGAACCTGATCGGCGGATGCAATACCTCTTCGCAAGGCAATCCGCCCTCGGAAGACCATACCAACAAGATAGTGATCCGAGTCGATATTGGCGCCTCGGTACGTTCGTACCGTCATCAAGTTCGAGTAGTGGCGACGGTCTATCAACACGTGGTGACTCCATCGAGTGACTCCACCAGGTGATACCCAGGTGGCTTTGCAGATATCTTTTCGCGGGAACCTGGTACTCGCAACGACCATGTTTTTCGATGCTGCCAATTCTAAGACTCGAAGTCCATTGTCATTAGTGTTCTCATGCAAACTATGGGTGCCTGCGTAATGCCTGAATACCGGCTCCCGACCTATTTTTGCGTTCAAATCCCCAAGGATGATTTTTACGTCATACCTGGGACAGGCATTGAGGGCCCTCTCGACTTGTTCGTAGTAAGTCTCTTTTTCTTCGTCTGAGGACTCCTCCGTAGGTCCGTGAACGTTAATGAGGCTGATGTTCGTAAATTTGCCTCGCACGCGAAGGGTGCATAGCCTTTCGCTAATAGCGTTAAAGCCGATGATGGTAGACTTCATTTTTTCGCTGACTAGGAAGCCTACCCCGAGCACATAGTGTTTTGTATGACAGCTGTAGTATACGTCATATTCTTTCTTCTGTAAAACACCATTCCCTGTCCATCTGATTTCTTGAAGTGCTGTTATGTCAGCTTTATATTTTGACAGGGCATCAGCTAACTGCTGAGCAGCTCGAGCTCTATAGAGCAATCGTACGTTCCATAAGAAAATTCGTAAATCGTTTTGCCGTTTTCGTTGCATAGGTTGTCGTCGTGAGATCAGTCCGTTTCCGAGGCTTGTTGTCGGTCTCTTAATTCTAAGTTTTACGGAACAGGGAATTAACCTGTTGCCAACCTGAGGAACCAGCGTGATCATATTAGCCAAACCTTTTTTTAAAAGGCTTGTTACTAGCGGCCGCCGCGAAGAGGCTATGATCACACTTCCATCAGTCACCTTAGATTTCCACCTGTCACAAATTAATTACACTTTTAAAAATTTTCTTTTGGTGAGTAAAAATAGGGAAAAAAAAGTCTACCGCGTAATTTTGTTGGAAATTTAATTTTCTATTCAAAAAGTATAGGTTGATCTGCACGGACTGACATTTAGGTAGATGCTACCGAAAAAAAAAACAAAAAAAGGCAAAAAAAAACATTATTTGAATCTTTTAAAAATCATAGTTTAAACAATTTAGGTTCTAAAAATCTGATTCTTCGATATGATCTTTTTATGGAGTCTAGGAGTACATGAACATTTTTACAAAATTTTATCTGCACTGCAAATAGCCGAAAAAATTTTTTTTTAATAAATTAAAAAAGTGGTAACCAGGAAAAACGTCCATAACTACTTAACGGTAAGTCCAAAGTACCAAGTCATTCATTGTTTTCTGTTGCAAATTTACAGTTCTACAAGATGGCGTACTTACTTAAAATAATTTTTTTTTAAACCATTAGAATAAAACCCTATTTTTTTCATAATTTGTTAATAACTTTTTATGCTTGCCAAAATACGCGGTAGACTTTTTTTCCCTAATTTTTCTCACCAAAAGAACATTTTTAAAAGTGTTTTCAACTTGTGATTAATTTGTGACACAATTGACCCTTTTTTAGTACTAAGGTTATACTGGACTATTCACTCCTGTTTCCGCGTGTCAGAAAATACCATATAACTATTTAAGAATTTTTATTCGCAAAAGAAAAATATTTAAATAGAAACGATTGAACTCTTGCTTGTTTACTTTTAATTTGCTTCTGGTCTTTCTTCCTTTTTTGGCTAGGCAGCATCCTTGCTTCCTTCTCGAGCTCTTTGCTCTTTTCTCTCTTCACAGCTTTGCTCTCTGCTCCACTCAGTAAGTAGCCAGATTATAGAAATTGATTTTTTTTAACTCTAAAACTAACGGTACTTGCCATATAAAGGTTTTATAAAAGCTCGATTTTCTCGAAAAAGGCTCCAAAGATTTTCCTTAAAATAATCATGAATGGTTTTTGTCCGATTGTGTTTTGCTAAGTTGCATAGAAAAAAATTGCAAGCCTATTAACGGTACCTTCCATAGAACCGTTATTTTTTTCTTGAGGTATCTTGTAAACGAGTCAATCGATTACAATTACGACACAAATTTTTTTTTATAGTAAGATCTGACTTAGAAGTGCTTAGTTTTAATTTTAATTATTTTTTTAATATAAAAAAAAATATATATTTAGGCAACAAATTTTGTGCATAGTTTTACTTTGGCTGGAATCTTTTTAAAAAGTAGTTTTACCACTTAAAAAAAAATATCATATTATTTTGTTCGGATTTCTCATTTGTATTTAAAATTTTATTTTATTTTCGTAGAAACTTACCACAAGATTGAGTTTGTGTGAACCAGTTGTGCAATTTCATAACTTGCACCATAGTCTTAGTACCTAATGGCCTAATAGATAAAAAATCGCCACAAGCAATTACAATTTCATTTACAATTTTATTTATTGAGACATAAATAATTTAATTTCTTTTTTTGTAACCGAGATCTTAACAATATGTATTTTTTCAGGTTGAAGTGTAGCCGACTTTATAGATATAACAAATATTTTTTTTTGTAATAAATTAATTTTTTGTTTTAGATTAACCAAAAAAAATTGCACGACTGGGTCGCACAAACTTGCTCTTGGTGAAAATTATTTTCGTGTTCACGACTGGAAAATTCATTTGACCAGTTTTCTTATAAAACAACAAAAAAAAACAGTATATATGTTTTGAAATACTCTTTGTTTTCAAAACTGTATGGAATAAAAAAAGATTGATATGAAAGACATTTTTATCGGTAAAAATTCAATTACATGAAATTTTATCAATATTATCAAACTGATAATATAATTATAAATTTTATTTATTAGAAATTTTATAATTTTTCGAGAAAATTAGGATTATCGGTTTAAAAAAAAAAAAAAAAAACTTTTTCAAAAATTGCTTTTTTCCAAAATTTTGCTTGCCGCATTATTCAGATTTAGTAGTAGTTTTTGAAGATTAAAGTTTGCCAAAAACAACGCAGACATTCAAAAGATAGTCAGAGCAATAAAAAACGGTATGCGGCAGGTACCGTTTATATGCTGACTTTGAAAAAAATTTCCGATGAAAGACATCTCCATGTGCAACAAATCACCCAATTTTCCCGAAATTGATCGTATTTTTTTCGAGAAAAAAACAGACAAACAGACAGTTTTTCATCTTATTCCCATGTTTGATTGTTATCTCAAAACTTTTTTTTTACGAATACATAACTTGCCTTATAGGTACCTATAGTCGCAAGTAAAAATTACTGGCACAGACAGCTCTGAAGAACTGAGGCCTTATTAAATGTACCTTACACTCTCAACCAATCTTTTAGTGTGTATTGTTAGTCCAACAGGATTTGAAAGGACCTCGCCTCGGCCACGTAATGAGTGACTGAGCGGTTGAGCGACCAAATGCTGAACAGAATTTTTTTACAAGTACACCTTGTCTTTCAGGGTTAGAACCAAGATATTTGGTGTGATATTCCGACACACTATAACCATTTCAGCACGGGGCACTATACCCACCTAACCGATACTATCTTCAAAAAACGTGAACAAATCAAAAGAAAATTTTTAAAAATCTCTGATCAGAGCAGAGGGTGCCTTAGTAACGAACCCGAGGTTGTTTAATATAATTATTTCAGATTATTATATTTAGGGCTTTTTTTCACATATCTGAATCATGCCTGTTACTGAATTCGCCAAATATCACTCGCCGGGAGTCGGTTGGATCCGCAGTGGATCCGCATTCGCATAAAATTCTGTTACTGAATCCGATGAATGAGCTGCATTATCGATCCGCGAACTACTTTTCCATTTTTGAAAGTTTATTATCGGGGATGTCAAAAGTTCACATTGGGGGCGTTCAAGTGCATACGAGAGACCAATCGTAATCGGTCTCTGTTTCAGCAATCATTGGACCGATTTTCAGGATTCATTTGCTGTTTGATAGAGGAAATGTTAAACTAGGTCGTGGGGGCTACATTTCTGGACAGATGTCCACCGTTTGGCTAAAAAACGACACCAACGTTGCATTTCCTAAAAAAAAAAGGCAGATGACGTTTTCGAAAACGACCATTGACAATAAATTATTAGAAATACTGAAAAAAAGACTTAATGATTTTCGGCGATCCAAAATTTTTTATTGTTTTTAAAAAAATCAGATTTGTTAACTATCTGCTTTTCCTTGAATTTGTTTGCATATAAATCACTTTCATCCGCACCAATTTAACTGCAGATTTGCTTTTCCAACATTTGTATGGAGTGCGTATGTGGTTCGAATGCCTTTCGTTTTCAGTGATACCAATTTTACGAACGACGTAACCGACATTTATCAATCTACCAAAAGTGAGTAAGACTCCCTCCGCAACTCATTCGTCGGATTACCTAATAAGGCAAAATATGTTTCAGTCATGCTGTGTAAGTACTTAGAACTTAAATTCAATGTTTGTCATTAATTTTTCTGCCGTTTTCTGTCAAATAAAGTTCTTAATAGATTGATTGAAACTAACTTTAAAATTGTGAAACAAGCCCTTAATCAATTACATATTTCAATATTCATTAAATTATTTTGATAATATTTGAAATGATCAAAATAAATTAAATTGTTTTTATAAACATTTCAATAAAGTATACACTTTAAAGAGTGCTTATGTTTCCTTTTAATAACTACTATAACAACCACTATTAGATACTGTTGTGAACAGGACACTTACCTATATGCACATACACTAACCTGTCATAAATATTGAAATTATAAAGGACTTTTGCTTGCTTTGGTTTTGACACATTCATTGGCAGACATGACCCTATGTAACGAGAGTATTTTGTTTTTTTTTGTTGAACTGCTCCTCTGCTTTGAAGTTAACACTTCACGAGTTATATATAATTTTTTGTTGACCAAAAGTTTGGCTTTGACTTGTTTGTATACAAACTACAAAGTGAGACCAGCACCAGCTATCAATATTGCCACTAAAGCACTACATACTGATGCAGTAGCTTATCCTGGAAAGAGTTCTCTTTCCATCTCCTGTCATCATGAACTCGAGTGCAAAATCTAACACTTGTATGTGGCATTGATTTAGTGTTGGCCAAAAAATGTCAAAAAAGATTTTTTTTTTTTTTTGATACAAAAGAGAAAACCTCGTCCTTTTGCCATTTAAAAAATAATAAACTGATTCTTTTGATTTACATTTTTTTTCTGGATCTCTCAAAAACACAAGTCATACATACTTATATATTTTATTTAACTCTTCGAACATAAGAAAACTTGCTGAAACACTCCGAAAAATAGCCACTGTACACAATTTTCTGGGTATGAGAAAAAAATTATATCTTTTCGTGTAAGGCTCACCATAAGAACGGATGGAACAGACGGAGGACGTACGAACTGAAGAGAATCCAATGGAGGCAACAAAAAAAAATTATATAAAAACACAAAAAAAAAAAAATTGAAATACTCTCCTGGACATCCTTGCAAACTTTTGAAGAACTCTGTTCTTCCTGTTTGAATTTCCGGTCAAGTTTGTTCAGCATAAGGTTTGTTTTTTCAAAAGAGTTTCTATTCCGGTCTGTCTGATAGGATGTCGGTCTGCTGTCTTGAATGGCGACCAGCGACCACTGCTATACCAGTGTATAGCTTAACCAACCGTTTTGTCCTTGTTTCAAAGCAAACGATTGCATACAAAAAAAAAAAAAGGAAAAGAAAGGACGACCGGACTGGTGCAAAAGAAATAATAAAGCAAAGCTGATATAGCTGCCCCTGTTCCAGGGTAACTCTGAACAAGGGGGTCCTAGGGCCGACATGGTTGCTTCTAAAGTAAAATTGGTCAATTCTTGCGGATTGTATGGACAAACGGAGTTGGAGAAATGGAGAGGACCTTCCAGCAAACGGGAAATTTAATTTTGAATATTGAAGGGCAGTTAAGGATTGGACGAAATGCAAGGCACTAATTACTGTTCCGTGCTAGAGGCATCATATACCTATCGTATATATAGAGCTATTATAGTTTACAAAAAAACCCTCTGGTCAGTCATCGCCATCAGCGGATGGTGCGCTTTTATAGAGTGCTCCTTTAATGCATTTTGCCTCGTTTTGTATTCATCCGGTTGTTAATAAGGAAAAGCTATAGTGGATGGGTTTACATATACACTGTACTTTCATATGAGCAAGCACTTTGAAGCTTAATGAGTACAAAGTCAAGGTAAATTCAAAATTTGTTATACAGGCCGCGCTCCACCGCTACTCTATACCGGACCAGACGTATAGGAAAAGTGGAAGCTATTATTTAAGGAAACCATTTATTATTATAATAATAAAAGCAGGCTTTTATTACATGGAGTTTTTTTTGGAGATACTGATGTAGATGTAGGGAGAGATTTTACGGGAACTGGGTTTTTTGAAGGTAGGTAATGATATGGCTGAGTGATTTTAGTATTTGCTTAACTTTTTGAAAGAAATGTATCTTGAGAACCGTGATTTGTTTAACAAAGGTACCCGTGGTACAAACCCTTATACAATCGATTGTTTGGCAGGATCTTGCTGTACAAGTAACAAACCCGAAATCAATAGAATTTCTAAATGCTTTTAAGTTGTTTAAATGTAATATTGGAGAAAGAGATAATTATAATATTTTTGAAGTATTGACGAGTTGGTACACAATCAATTGTATATTATTTACATTATAAAAGTATTTTAATAAAATTCAAAAATTGTTTAAATCAAACGCAGAAATTTAGAAAATTTTACATATTTAGTTTAAGATGAATTCTTTTTTATAAAAATTATGAAATCATACCATCGGTAGGAACATATTGGGCCTTATCAATAATCAAATTTAGACGTGACTAAATCGGACTCAAAGACTCGTCGGGCTGGTGCGTTGGTGTCGATAGGCTCCACGTGATCCAGTCATCTCAGCCACTGTATTTTCAGCTTCTTGACCATTGAATCTTCTTCTCCGTACTCCTTTGATACACACAGGACCAAATATCACTCGAAGAATCTTTCTCTCAAAGCACCCAAGTAACTTTTCATCCGAGCTCTTTGACGCCCATGCTTCTGCCCCATACATCATGATCAAGGACTTGTACAGCTTCTCCTTGGTTCTATGAGAAAGGGCCTTACTACTTAAATGCCTTCTGAGCCCGAAGAAACAGCGATTGGCAAGTGTAATTCTTCGTTGTATCTCTGCACTGATGTCGTTCTGTGTAGTTATAGTGGATCCCAGGTAGACAAAGACTTTGACTACTTCAAAATTATATCTATCCATCGTTACGTTTTTCCCGAGTTGGCGATGTTGAGATACTTTTCTCGTTGATAGCATATATTTCGTTTTGTCTTCGTTAACAGCCATTCCCATTTTTGCCGCTTCCGATTCAATACTTGCAAATGCACCAGTCACAGCTCGCTTATTTCGGCCGATTATGTCTATGTCATCTGAATAAGCGAGTAGTTGAACGGACTTTTGATAAATTGTACCAGTGGTGTTAACTTGCGATTTTCGTACAATAGCTTCAAAGATCTGGAATTAATGGTTTTTTTTTCTAAAGTAGGGCAAGTATTGGTTTCATGTAAAAAAAAAATTCGAGATTTTTATCAAATCTGACATTACGATGATAGAGAAACTCAAAAAAATATGTTTTGTCATGCCGTCCGCCAAATCTGCCTGTGCGGATGTGCGGTTGTATGTTTACCGAGATGGTATTCAACGTTTTTGGCTAAAAAAATGTTTTATGATAGCTACCACACAACTTGATCTCACGTTTGGGGCATTTTCCTTTCAACATAACTTAATACATTTTATTTGCATCTTATTTAATGTGTCTTTAATATAAATTATGAGCATAAATCAATGTTTTACTTGTTTAATATTCGGATTCACGGAATTTTTTTGTTTTTCATTACATAAAAAATGTTAAGGTCAAAGTGCGGTAGACAATTCTATAAAAAACAAATGTTCGTTTTTATTTTTTTATTTGTTTTTTTCTAAAAAAAAGTTAGAGCAGAAGATTTTATACAAAAAGCACAATTAAGTTTTAATTTCTTGCAACTACAGGAATTCATTTTGCAATTTGATGAAAATTTTCTGAACCAAAAATTCTGGTAAAGATCTTTCTATCATAGCCTAATTAGGTGTAATCAATCGACTGTAGATCTGTTTGATTAGCATCCAAAATTTTCATAAATATGTTTATGCTGAAGTTCTTAACAAATGTAAATGCCGAGCATTTGATGTACAAATTACTTTTAATAAATTTAAACGAAACCCTATATTTTGAGAAATTAATTACACATAAGTATGGGCTTTTAAACCTTTTTCTGAAACTTCCAGTGATTCCGAATTTTAACAATTTTTTTGTAGTCAGAACAGAATTTTTTTTGAAAAAATCAATTTTAGGAATTCAATAATTTTTTGGTAGGAACGAAATTTAAAAAAAAAAAATAGCTGATTTTCAAAATATGTTTAGAATTAAAAAAGAATTGTTTAATTAATGTAATTTTTTTTAAGAAAAATAAAAAAAAAAAATTAAGTATGACAATACAATTCGGCTATCTAGATCTCCCTAGAAATAAAAATTGACTAAGATCCGCTGAGTCGTTAACGAGAAACTTAAAATTAAAGAAAAATGTATCTCAGGAAATACTGTTCAAACTTTCTGAAAGGACGTATACTCATGACAAATTCAAATTTAATCAAAATCGTTTGATCCCTTTATGAGAAAATCAAGCTTTTTCATAACCGTCAAATGGCAGGAACCTTTAGCTTTAGGTCTAACACTAAAATTCAAAAAACACCCCTTCAAACCCTACAACCGTTTAGGCAGCAGGTGCGAATGACATACAAGAAGACAGACAGGCTGACAGACAGACACCCAGACAGAATTTAAAGACCTAATTTTTTTCGAAATCGTGATTATATCCAGTCACGTAATACTACGAATAAAGAGCGCAACTGCGTAAAACGAACTTGCTAACTAACAATTTGGAATTTAATTTGACCAGTTAAAAACAATAAGTTTTTTTAATTGCCATTTTTTTAATGCTTTCTTGAAATATTTTTGTCCAATGTTTATCAAGCTTTGCAGTAATATTTCTTCAAAATCGATGAATAAATTTACGAGATCGTCGGTATAAAAAAAAAACCGGCCTACTTTTAAACCTCTTTTGGATTTTTTTTCTGACGAAAGACTTTATCGCTGTCAACAAATTACAAATTTTATCAAAATCGCTGGTATTTTTTTTCGAGATAAATTAGATTTTCGTTTACGGTTATGTAGTTTTTTTTCCAAATTTTGAGTTTAAAAACTAATTTTTCAAAAACTATTCAATAAAGCAATTTTTTTTAAATTACTGTTAAGTTTCTAGTGCAAACTTAAAATTTCACTTGTAAATTTCAAAAATTTTACTATTGGATTGATTGTCGTAAAAATTGAAAAGATTAAATATAATCGAAAATAAAAAAGGATAAAATAAATATTTTTTTTGTTGTTGTTGTAAATACATCATGTAACTAAAAATATTGTCGCGCAATTGTATTTTTAGGTAAATAACCTCGTAACCCCGATCAACGGGGTTATTAACAAAAACTGCGCGACAAATTTATTAGTTGCATGACTTATTTACGACACAAAAGTGACAATTTATTTTATTTGCACGAGAAATTTACTAAAAATTCACCCCGATTAATCTATTAGTTAAACTTTTGAAATTAATTGCCCCTTCCCCGTCCCATACGATCTTTTTCTTGTCATAACTTAACTTTCTCGTTCAAGCTTTTTGTTGCAACTTATACAAATCACCCTGTATCGTGTATAATAATTGCATGTAAAAATTGGAGATGTTTGTTTTTTTCATTTGCTTTTGTGACTGCAGACAAAAATTTTGCAAATTCTAAATTAACATTACCTTTCTTTAGAACCGTACTTTTTCTTGAGCTTTCTTGTGAACGACTTAATCGATTTTAATATTTTTTTGAAAGGTCTAATTGACTTTATCAAATCAAAATCTCAACATTTTGCAAAAATGCTCAAATTTAATTTAATTTAATTTTTAACTTTTTTTTTTGTAATGTCAATATTTAAAAAATTGTGATTTTTACTTGACATAAAATACTTAAAAATTGTAAAAAAAATATTTTTTTTTTATATATAGTTAAATAGAAATATATTTGGATATTTAAAAACCGCTTTAATTTAATTTAAAAAAAAAATATTTTATATAATTTTTAACCTTTTTTTTTGTAATGTCAATATTTAAAAAAATGTGATTTTTACTTGACATAAAATACTTAAAAATTGTAAAAAAATTTTTGTTTATATATTGTTAAATAGAAATATATTAAGGTATTTAAAAACCGCTTTGATTCAATTTTAAAAAATTGTTTTGTTAAACTTATATTAATTTTTTTCTTATTTAATTTAATCTTCTGAGTTTTGAGCGATCCATTTTAGCATTTTATTTTTAGTTGCGTTGTGCAAGTGGACCCTCGTTCATTTGTGGAAGTGTGGACGTCAAAAATCGTTTAAGAAATATTTTAGTTCTTTGAATTTATTGAGAAAAATTTACATATTATTATTCTTACCAGTTTGTTTTTTAAAGTAGAAAGAAATAATTTTGTTAAGGATAATAAAGCCAACTTATCTCTATCGAACTTACGTCATGGTTCGTATCATTCCCATGACAATCTGTTTTCTCAAAAAAGTATGGAAATCAAGTTAGCGGTCTATCCAAACAAATTTTCATGTACGTACAATTGATTAAGGCACCATGAAAGTTTTCAATTTGTTATCTAAATAGTATAGATATGTCAAAATATTATTTATCATGTAAAAATACGTGACGGTTAAAAATTTAATTGAATCCAACGATTGAATGCATTTTAATTTCTTGCAGGCGACAAAATCGCCGTGTTCCCACCTACTTAACATAATTATAAAGCAGGAAATTAAATGTCTTCATTTCTATTCAAATTTCCTGCAACCTTTACATACATTATACTCAACAGATATGCACAAATCCAACCGCACATACGAAACTACATACGTGCATCCACGCAAATCTAAATTTTGTAATTCTAATTAAAGTTTTCCGGTAAACTCATGCAGTAACATACTCAGTGCCGGATCATTCATAATGGCGATTCGGTAATAGCCTGCAAGGCAAACTTGGTATTCTAAAAGGGGCCCTAGAATGGCCAAATATTTTATTTTTCATTTACTTTGGTTTGATTTGCAATAAATTTTGTTAAAAGCATTTATTGTAATGATCAGATTAAATTATCGTAGATTATGTAAAAATTAATTAATTGGCTTAGATCTGAATCTATATAGTCAAATATCAAACCATATATTGGCGGTGATGGTGTATATTTCCGTCCGCGTAAAGATGTTAAAGTTCTTTACGCGGACTGAAATATATACCAAATCGATGTCAGCCATCACCACCGTCGCCCGGATAGTGAAAGATAACATGAGACTCTAATGGAAATTCTACCAAAGATAGGGTTTAACGCCCTTAGCCAACTCAGAGTAAATGTGTTTCAGAGGCTTTTCCGCAGCATCATCGTTAGTCAGTCCAACGTATTAAGACTGGAAACCAATCCAAATGTCGAGCATTTGAGAATCCACTTTTAAGAAAGTTGAGTTCGGTTCACTCAACAGTGACAACAAAAAAGCCAATTTTAATTTACTCTCTGCTTAGCCAAAGAACAAGAAGATATAACAATGAACTGTAATACAGGGTGATTGGTTTAAGGTGCACCAAAAAGCTTGAGCGTGTAGGTGGGGTTAAGACAAGAAAAAAATCGGGATGGGAGGGTCTATTTTCCCCCGTTTAGGCGGGAGGGGCAGTATTCTAAAAAATTGACTTAAATCAGAAAAAAAAAATATTTAAAAACAACGGTGAATGATACAAAGCCTTGTTATATCTTTTTAGAAAGCCAGAAAACTACTCTTTTATTTTATTTTTAAATTAAGTTGTTTAAGTGAAACGTTTTAAAAAAATTAATTTTCAAAGTAAACATTTTGAAGAAAAAATTAAAAAAAAAATTAAAAAAAAAAAAAAATGTAAACTAATTTTTTTCAAAGTTTTATGTAACTATCATTTTTATTTTAAAAATTCAATGCTCTTATTAATTTTTAGTCAAAAACAAAAACCGTATGCCAAAATGTATCTTAGTTTTTGAGAAATAAAGAAAATACAAAAAGCACTTTTTAAAAAAAAAGGTGAAATCTGGTTAATCCAGTTAATTGTTTTTAACCAAATTAACCAGATTTCACCTTTTTTTTTAAAGTGCTTTTAGTAATTTTTTAATTTCTCAAAAACTAAGATACATTTTGGCATACGGTTTCTGTTTTTGACTAAAAATTAATAAGAGCATTGAATTTTTAAAATAAAAATAATAGTTAATTACATAAAACTTTGAAAAAAATTAGTTTAAATTTTTTTTTTTTTTTTTTATTTTTTTTTTTATTTTTTTTTCAAAATGTTTACATTGAAAATTAATTTTTTTAAAACGTTTCACTCAAACAACTTAATTTAAAAATAAAA
Organism: Baccha elongata; assembly: GCA_951217065.1. Classification (NCBI taxonomy): domain Eukaryota; kingdom Metazoa; phylum Arthropoda; class Insecta; order Diptera; family Syrphidae; genus Baccha; species Baccha elongata. The sequence continues at coordinate 176,629,631 of OX578272.1, forward strand.
TAAAAGAGTAGTTTTCTGGCTTTCTAAAAAGATATAACAAGGCTTTGTATCATTCACCGTTGTTTTTAAATAATTTCTTTTCTGATTTATGTCAATTTTTTAGAAAATTGCCCCTCCCTCCTAAACGGGGAGAAATAGACCCCCCTCCTATACGATTTTTTTCTTTTTTTAACCCCAACTACACACTCAAGCTTTTAGGTGCACCTCAAACCAATCACCCTGTATACTGTATCTTGTCATAAAAGTCAAAAGCCAACGCCTCCTAACGTTGCTGGGTGGCTCTTTAAAATAACGTCGGAGAAAAAATTATGTCTGAAAAAATTACACCAGAATTTTCTTAACGCCAGAAAAAAATTGTTTGGGCCCATCTAAATGTTAACTAACTTCAACTGTGGTGGAAAATGACTTCACTTTGTTAAGTGAGTTTAATTCCCCCACATGGAGAAAATGTCTCTCACTTTAAAGTGAAGTAGTAAAATAAAGTTCACTTTTACATCAGAAAATGAAGTATTTTTTTTACAAAAAAGTGAAAGTATTTCTCACCTTATGTAAAAAATATTTTTACGTGAAGTGAATGAAGTTCATAACAAAAGTCAAGTTGTTTCCCGGACCTAAGAGTACTTTTTATGGTCTAAGGCCCTTCATATAACTTAATCCGGCTCTGATGAAATCCTATCATAACAACCATCATGCATGAACTTCAAGAAAACAGGCAGCTCCAAAGGATAAAATTTTGTTGAATTGCTAATACGTAAATCCAAGAAAGGGAGAAGGCAAAGCAAAAGGGGTATACAACAGCGAGGAATCAAAAGTTACAGATAATTTGCTGAAAGCAATTTAAACTTTTTGTTTGTGATTTGCTTCTCATCGATTGTTTCATTTGCCAGCCATAGATAGATATAGCTAGCCATAGATAGATATAGATTTCGCATTTAACGTTAACTCAGTCAGAAGGGACTACGAAGAAAATGTAATGCTGTAATTTATTCGAGCGGATGGCGTGATAATATCCTTATGCATGTTAAATAGAAGAAGATTTATTATTACATTCAATTGTTTATTGTAAGATAAAAATACAATCTGTTCACAGTAAACTGAACAGTTTAATAACACCAACTCTCATTAGAAAAAAAAATTAGATTTAGAATTAATTAATTTATTGATTATATTTTTTTCAAGTTGTTCCTCGGGCGGAAGATATAAAGTATGGCTGGTTATTTTTAGAAATTGAATCAACACTATACAACTGATAACTCGTGCTTTTGTACCTATAGATTTGTATATTATATTTATATGTATACTAGCGGACAACGAATGTCGTATACACTTTTAGTTTACAATTAAGTTCTTTATTCACATAATAAAATGAATACAAACAATTTGTTAACATTAAAAAAGTTTATTAGTATTATAGTGAGAATAAATATAATAGAAAATTAAAAAAATCAAGGATTTCGATTAAATTGCATATATGGGCAAAATATTTCCTCTATTTTAAAGTTGAGAATTTTGCTTTATGTTTTGCTCTTTTCTTCATTTCAGAACCTTGTGATATACCGACAACAATTTTCGATATTTTATCAGGGCGTGAGAAAAACATGCATTTTGTAAATCCAAACCAAAAACATTCAAGGGTCGACCTTGAGATTTGTTAATCTTCATGGCAAATGCATGCAAGACGAATCGGAAATTGAATTCGTTTAAATAGTCCGGTCAGGATACCGAAACCCGTGCGTTTTTTGGGGTAACCTTCTTTTTATGATTGGAATTCAGGCAAATGATTTTGGGCAAAAGTTCGACAGAAGTCGATTTTAGAATGACTTGGTGTTTTTTTTGCAGAAATTGCCATACAGTAAAATGATTGCTCCTCCAAAACTGATTGGTCTAATTCATGTCGATCATTCATTCACGTTTACGTTCCAATTCTCCGTTAAAGGCTTCCGATCTGATGCTGATGGCATTCCTAACCTGGACTTATAAATTGCCACACATTCAGATTGAGAGGTATTACACATAATTTAGAAATATGCAATTTCTTACCATCCGATTTCAATCAAACCACCCTTAAACCTATTACTGTAATGTATCGCATAACTAACAAAAATTTTATAACAATCGGACGAATATGCAGAAAAAAGCATTCTCTGCAGCGATATCTGCCGGGCTGATTTGTGAATCTAAACTATCCAGGGCGCCATCCAAACGCATACAAAAATAATTCATTCAATTCGGAGGAGTTCAGTGACAACCACACGTAGAAGAAGAAGAAGATAGGGGAATGGGAAAAATGAGATGAATTTTTCTAATTCTAAAATAATTAAATGTTAACTTAAATATGGTTTTAAAAAATTCTGGTTTTATATTTATGAATATATCTATTCATTTTTCTTTGCTTTACACAAAGGTTTTAAAATTGGGGTCTGTGATCGCCATGTCAAACTTGTTATAGCAATGGTTGCAACATTGTTGCCAACGACTGTTAACATGTTTCCGTCTATATTAAAAAAAACCCTAATAGTTCACACCTTCGTTGAACAGTGTGACATATAATTTATAATTGTCTAATTGTTAAGACAATGTTCCTAGCTAAACAGGATATAGGCTAATTCACTGGGTACAACTAACTGTGCACAATTCACTGTGGAACACAATTCACTGTGGGGACAATAATTCACTGTTCACAATTCACTGTGGGGCAATTCACTGTGCACCACAGTGAAATGCACACAGTGAATTGTCCATCAATATTTAAAAAAACCTGTGATTGTTGTAAGATTTAGTTTCAATGTATACGGCTGTAACGTACGTTACATATTAACAGAAAAATCAAAAGGAAGCAATGACCCCTTTAAAATTAAAAAATGATGACGTTTCTGATTTTTCATGATCATATAAAGAGGTGTCATTCCTGATAAAAAATTTTATACATTTTATACTTCACAGTGACTTATTTCGAAAATGGTTGCTAAAGTAGAAGTAACAAAGTATAGCTATTTTCGACGGAATTCTGTGTTGAAAACAGTACTTGTTACGTCTTTCAAGTACATTCACCGAATTCCTTTACATAAGTGAATATACTGAATTGCGAGTATATAAGAACCTCCACAATGAATAGCCAATTTTTCAGGGTTAAAACTCTATTCTAAGTTGGAGAATTTATACCCTACCAAAACAGTAAAGCATGGATTTCTATACATTGAAGCCTGCTTTCTCAGGATTTTTATAGTGAAGTCCGCTGTCAAAAAAATTCTGATAAGGTAGTGATAGTATCTACGTATAATATTTAAGTATGTATTGAACCGAATGAAATGTTTACTGCTAATGTAATAACCTTATATTAAGTCTGTATCATATTAAACGTTTTGATGAAATAACCTCAATGATAAATAATAATAATAATAAACTTATTTTTAAAAATATAGTAATTTCTCGTGGAATAAACAAAGAATACCATAATCTAAAATAAACTCAAGTTAGAGCTTCTTTTGTTTTACCCTGGACACGACGAGCTTATATGTGTGTCAAGTTAGCATTTCCACTTTCAAACTTCAAAAGTTTAACAATTGGATTAATTGTCGTAATTTTGTGGTGCAACTTAAAAATTTGTCGCGTGACTATTTTAGAAAATAACCCCTGGTAATGCTAACTTGACTATCAAATTAGCACTACCACTCCAGAAAAAGGATTAAATGTAATCGAAAATTAAAAAGGATAATGAAAATAACTGTCACTTTTTTTTCATAAATAAGTTATGCAACTAAAAAATTTGTCGCGCATTTTTTAGTTTAGTATTTAGTACTGACCAAAAAATTAGTTTTTTGTAGTTATTTAAAAAAAAAAAAATTCGCGACAAATTTTTTAGTTGCATAAATTATTTACGACAATTAATTCTATTATCATTTTTAGTTTTCGATCATATATAATCCTTTTTCTGGGGTGGTAGTGCTTACTTGACAGTCAAGTTAGCATTATTAGGGGTTATTTTCTAAAATAGTCGCGCGACAATTTTTTTAGTTGCACGACAAATTTACGACAAATTGAAGAAAGTTAATCCAATAGTTAAACTTTTGAAAATTTGAAAGTGGTAAAGTTAACTTGACACACACCGAGCTTACTATAGCTTCATCATACCGCAACGACCATACTGTATGGCTTTTTTCATTTAATTTATTTTGTCTAGTTGGTTTGTACATTAAGATATGATCTTTTATATTCCTTAGTTTATTTTAAATTACATTTAATTGATTAACAACCTTATTTATTAGAATTCTCTATTATCCATCTGCACGAGTGAATAGTTACACAGTGAATAAGCTATTATGCGCCCCCTATTCTATGATGAAAAAATGCTTATTTATAAAAAAATCCCCAGGCCATTTTAGTAACAATGCGGTTGCAAACAAAAAAGTACTAGAACAGGAAAATTATTATCATTTATAGTTGCTTCCAAGTTAATCATACACCAATAAAAAACACATATTTTACATTTCACTTCTTTATATGATTTAGATGCCGTTTTTTCGAATGTTTGTTTAGTTTGTTTATTTTATTCAATAATCTAATTTAAAAAACATCGTTATCTTTAAAAAAGAGTAAAATAGGTGACTTGAGTAATGTTGGTGTTCCTTCAGTTTTGGAAGCAACTGTAGATGTCATAAATCCATGACAAAACGAACCATATTTGTTTTTTTTTTTATTGATTTGCATGTGTAAGTTGTTGCATATTTATATTTCGTTATAATTTGTTATTGCGTGCTTGAAAGAATTGTTAAATAAAAACTAAAAAAAATTGATTTTGTGTTGATATTTATTGTGTTCCTCAATGTGACATTTAGATATTAAATCATCCCTATTTTCGGCACTATTCTAACCCCCCAACACGTTATAGTATATTTTGCCACTATTACTCGACCAAAAGTTTTATAAACAAGGATTTTGCTTACCGAAGCATAATAAGGACTATGCATTCGGTACGTTTAAAAATAGGGCTGTAAATGTCTTGTCTTCAAATACAAAACAATTTTAACTGAACCATTCAAAATAAGGCAAGCACAATAATGTTACAGAATTTCAACTATTAATTATATAAAAAGCAGATCTATGTTGGGCAAAATATGTAAACCAGTAAGAAAATTTAAATTGATTATTTAAATAAAAAAAAAAAATTGAATTGCAGATCTATAACTTATATTTTGTCAATGAAATACCCAAGTATCTATGAATATTTATATACTGCATATTATTTCTCCCGAATATCTTTTGAATTATTAAGAAGACGAATTAATCAGGTAATTAAGCAAACCAAAGACACAATTTGTAAGTAAGATTGAGAATTCGTAATGATGATGAAACTTTTACTGCACAGCTCATTATAAATTGTACAAAAATAAATTAATTCTTATTCAGTCCTTGTATATATTTGTAGACCAATAATTAACACAACGTTCATTTAAATCATCTCCTTTGATCAAAAACAACCATCAAGCCATCACCCTTGAGGCACTAAACCTAAATCATGACTTCTGATGACAAAAAGACACTCATTAAGCAAGTCACTTTATACACTTTTAGTAAGTTATCGTTTGTCCGACAAAACTAATGAAATAAAATGAAAATTCTTTCCCTTACACTCTAGCCACCCCATACCACTCGGGGGGTGATAAAATAACTTGGTTATATGGAATGACAATGTTTACAAGAATTCCAACACTAAAACTTTCTTTGTACCAACAACTGCCATTGGGTTATTACGTAGCACAAGACAAACAAATTTCACTAAGTGCGACATTCCATAAAATTCTGAGCACATAACTGTCGACTTTCATCACTAGATGTTGAATTACACCAAGAACCAGCAGAAGTATTTCATACTGCTCCATCATCATATCCATTCCTTGTAGAAGAAGGAATTCTTAGTTGTTAAGTATAACATTCAAACGCCGCCAATGGCGTGGGGGTTGGTGGTGTCTGAAGCAGTTTTTTGAAGGACGAATAAAGCTTAAATATTTTATCCTGAGACCTGAGATATGCGTTGGAATTTGTCGAGCAATCGGAACTTTACCTAAAAAGCTAAGAGTTAACTCAGGTGTACGGTACAGGGTGGCGTATACGTAACCTCATAAATTCACGTTGGCAAGTAGGAAAGTGAGATTTTCACTTTAACTGGCAGATTGTTGCAAGTGCACGATTATTCGCTGTAAGCACGTTTTAGATTCTTTATAGGAATTCCAATTGCATTACCCATATTGTAAGGACTATAAAGGTATCCTTCCTTTAAGTTTACATTCATACAGTTGGATTGTTGCTGCCTTGAGTATCTGTAAAATGCCAAGGGAAACAGCAATCAAAGTCACAAATAAAAGATGTTGTTTATCCTGCATGTATGCTCCTTTGAATTAACATACACAAATAATAATATGCTTTCGTTGGCAATGTCCTCATAAAGCAGCTTAAATATTTCTCCAAGTCCTTATGAGAATTTTATGTTCATCCATTTACAACGGATGAGTGCATTTGGTTTTGTTTTAATGTTTTACCAGTCCAATTCAAATACATAAATTCAAATTTGCTTTAGCGCAGTGTAATATTGCATATTTGCATGTATAGTTCCTGTCCAATATCCATCTAAAGGATTTTTCTATTTTCATTTTATTTTTTTTTTTACTGCTTAAATTTTTTATCGACTAAAGTACTTTGTATTATGATGAAGAACGAAATGTACGTGTATGCAAAAAGATTTGGAATTCTTTCGATGATATCATGGATGGACGAAGTTGAAAAGAATTACTGAATGTGGTTGAATGATTTTCGAATTTATTTGCTTTCAATTTTGTAATTTCACTTTATGGTACAAAAAGTAGGTATAATGTAGTTGAACATTCTTTTTTGTACAATATTCCATGACCGATCATCAAATTCAATAGTTTTCTTCAAGAAAAAAATGTATGAATGTGTTGAAAGATTTTATTAATTTCAAATGAAAAGACTTTTTTTTTTTTATTAAAGAATTTTTTGACAAAAAAGACTTTTGATTACGGAACAGTTAGTTATTGAGAAAACGAACCATTTTATATATTTAGAAAGCATGTTCCAATCAATATGGTTATTTTAATTTTAACTGGGATTCTAAAGATTAAATAATATTAATTAATCAAAGGAACGAGTTATAGATATGGGTTATTCTACAAACGATGGCAATTTCGATAATCTGAAAACATTGCATTCATTCACTCTAATTTTTTCTTATAGATAAATATAAATTTGACCGAAATCTATAAGTGAAATCGAAATTGCGCAGATCGTATTTTTTTTTTTAACACCAAAAAATCATTATAATCTCAAATAGCAAAGAATAGTTATGGAGTAGATAAAAATTATATTTAGCAAGGCATTTTATTGCAAAAAAAAGTCACTAAACTTTGTCCTTCGCATTTCTTATAAGTCCCCTGAAAGATTGAAAACTTCAAAAGTATCGATAACTTCTATATAGATCTAAGTCCCATCTTAGGGAATATCAAGTATCGAGTCTCGTTGAAACTAAATTGGGTTTACATCTCGCGTATGTTTGTTATGTCACTTTTATAAATACTCTTGTGCGAGAGGTTGTGGGGTGATCCATTTATTTACCAGTCCCCTCGTGAGTACTTACTTATGATTATTTGTATATAAGTTAAGTAGGCATATTTTCAAGTATTATATTAAATGCTAAGTAAAACCAAAATATATTTTTTGTTTTTTATTCATTCAAATTAGGTTTATGTTTTTATCCTTTTTGGTTAAACAATGCTGATATCGATCAGTTGTTTTTGCCATTTAAATTAAAAGTCATATTTTCATTTCAATAATTGATACCAAATATATAAAATACTTATAATTGTTTATCAGTCCCCTGGTTAAAAAATCTCAGTCTCCTGACAACCGTTTTTTTTTAAATTGCCAAAAAATTGTTATTTTTTTTTTTACTGGCCGCTTTCAATTATTTTAGAGGACATTCTATTATATATATATAACTAACTTCAAAAAAAAAAATTGCGAGCATTTTATTCCACTTTTTGTAAAATCATCCATTTATTTTTTTTTTCGTTTTTATTCTGTCAAAAAAAAAGTGAAATTGTGAAACAATCTCTAAATGAAACAAGATGTAATAAAAGTTTTTTGATCTAAAAGTTTGTTTTTTCCGTATAAATTTTATCCAGCTAAATATTTTTTAACATAATTGATTTTTTAAATCTTTTGTAAGTGCCGTTTGAGAAGAAAATAATAACTCCTAACACTCACTATTATTTTAACATATCTTAGATATTTTACAGTCGCCGCTAATTAACAATTAATTATTAATTTAAGCACTACCATTAAAAATTATATAAAACTAGACACATTTACTTACTTGCACCAATTATCATCTTAATGAAGGTATTTTTTAAACAACATTTCACAAATGACATTCTTTAGTCTACCTACGTTTTTAAACAAGACCCTTTGCTTGACAATATCTTAATTGATCAAATGTACAACAACGTGTTTGTGTCTTATTTGCCATATAAATTCTAGTCAATTACTATCTGTTAAAACAAAAAAAAAATATATCCCGTGTGCGCATATTAATTTTTCCAGAATTAGTAATTAAAATATACAAAATGTAACATCACGACATTTCGTTTAAATCGAAATAGAATTTATTAATGATCCAACAATTTGCACAAAGTGGCTAATGTGATGAATTTAAAGCCTTTTCTTACAAATAAAAAATGAATTTTCTACTGATGACTAATAAACAGTTTTTCAGTTATGGTAGTAAAAGTTTAACTTGGAAAATACATAAAGGGAAATGGTGACTAGATAAATAGCAGGCTTGGGAAAGAATGCAATCTTTTATGACTTTAATATAAAGATTGCATTCATTAATTTTACTTTAAGACTTCAACTTCAAAATAAGCAATCACCATTCATTTGAAATCAAAATAATTGCAATAATTTTTTTCGCCATTCTTTTTGAAGCAAAATCAATTGAATGCAGTCCTTTGAGAATTCATACATACAAGAATGTAAGGAATGCAAAAGAATGCTTGGACTGCAAAGAAATGCAAGGAATGCAAAGGAATGTTGTACCCATGTTTTGTGACTTATGCGATATCTTATCGCCTCGTTGTATAAAATTAAACGATTCATTCCTCCCTTATCGCATCTGGAAAACGTAGGGTTTCTATAAGTCGATGCGATATGGTCAATATTCGATCTACTTTCGACTGGATCTTCCATTGGAAGCGAATAGTTGAATTGTCAAATTTACTGTCAGTAAAAAAAAAAAATAAAGAAATCGTAAACACTTTTGTCGTAGATTTATTTACTAAAACTCAAATCTATAAAAAAAAGCTTGGTGTCAGTGACTGCAAAGGAATGCTTGGAATGTAAAGAAATGTAAGGAATGCATAAATTCTCAAATGACTGCATTCAATTGATTGCTGCAAAATGAATGGGGAACAAAATGATTGCAATCGTTTTGATTTCAAATGAATGGTGATTGCTTATTTTGAAGTTGAAGTCTTAAAGTAAAATTGTGATTTTTTAAATTGAAGTCTCAAATGAAGTCAATTGCTCAGTATATGTATATTTCTAATAACTCCGAGATCTCCGTATAGTCTGAGAGGCGACCGCAGGTTTACCTATCTCATCGCGTCCCTTGAAAAATTGAACTCTAACCAATAGGTTTTAGTCTTAACATTTGCAAAACTGATGGCCGGACAACCTTTTTCAGGTACGTTTGGTCGAAAATGGCCATTTCTAGTGTTTTTTTGCCACGATTTTTCGAGTTTTTTTTTTTTTTAAGCCATAGAAATCACGCGTACACATTTTTTTTTATTAAAAACAGTCTTTAAATAAACTGTACTTATTAAGAAGATAAGTTATTCTCCACATAAAAGTTACGGACGCGTTGTGATGACAGAAAAAATCAAGTGAAATAGAATATTAAAATCATTTTAGCAAAAATAGTCTTAAAAAGTTGTTTTGTCAATTTGATATTAATAGCATGTGTTTTTTTATTTGTTGGTATCAAATTTATTACCAAATGAAACTACATATATCACTTCATTTAAATGTATTTAAAACTTGCCTAACTCCAAAATCTATTTAATTCCCTTCAAAAACACACATCTGTTTCTTAAAATGTTAGAGACAGGAGAATATCCAGCAAAGATATTTCGGAGGCATATACTCTCGGTGAAAATACTCAAAAAAGTTCAAAAATATGATTATATTCATTTCACTTACTTACTTTTACTTAAACCGAAAATGAATGGGGTACAACTGACCCCACTTTCCAACCCCGCATGGCTACGGATCTTGTTCAACGCGCGCAAAAGTTGAAATATTTCAACTTCTGCGTCGCGCTCGATTACGTTAAGTTGGTTTGTGTACCTGCTAGTGGATGCCAAATCGTAACGTTATCGCTCAACGCGGCATTGTGAACACAATACATGAATTCCTATAGCTGAACTTTTGCGTTGACATAAAATTATGTCAACGCGACGCCTAACGCGGCATTGGGAATCAGCCTTTAAACTATTCTTTAACTTGTTTGGGAAATGGCTTTAACTATATAAAAAAAAGTCAATCTATTTCTCACAACAGAAAAACTCAAAAACTTTTTTCATACACATTTTAGCAGCACAAAAGTGGTATATTGGTGTTGTGCAGTCCAATGTCATTCTAAAATATATCTATTATTAATTTTTTTTTTTCGAGCGGATATATAGTAGAGAACAGCTTCAAAAGAGACGGGAAGTAGCCATTTTCTGACATTGTCCGACCATCAGTTTTTCATACGTTTCATCGAAACCTATCGGTTTCTTATCTTATATAGTACAGTTTTTCAAATAGTATGCAAAATACAAGGTTTTAATACTTTATATATAAAATGTCTCTTGTAGATGCAAGTAAAAATAACGTAACGTTACGTAAATTTGCACAAAAAGTGTTGTTTTTTTCATTAAAATGATAACAATGAAAAATTAAATATCTTCATTTTTGAGTTTGGGCTAATATGATGAAAACGTTTTTCAGCTTGATAATGTTATGGCAGTCATACTTTATACATTATTATTTTTTAACCTTTCAAATTACACTTTTGTGAAAAAAAAAATTTGTGCTAAAATAACTTAACAAAGTTGGGTAATTTTTTTCTGAACTTCGGAGCACTGTATCTTTGGTTTCTGGCAATTTCCGCAGTAGCAATGATTGTCATTCATTGATGAGTGACTTGTAATTTTCAGTCTAATTTCCGAGTTAACTATTCCATGAATTAAACATTTTCGACACTCAACGTAAAGGCAATTACATATATTTACTGTTCTAGTTGGTTCCAGAACATTCATTAGTCATACATAGTTCAGTTTTTCGACTTAAAACTTAAAACAGTTTATTTATTAATTAATAAGGCAGTTAGTCTTTTAGGAGTGTTAAAAAAATTTAATTTTAGTTTTTATTCAAAATCCCTTTCAACTTTTTCAAAAAAATTATTAAGCAATTTGTTCTCTTGCTACTTTTTGTTTTGCAATTTATTTTTGAGTGAAATTTTAAATTAGTAATTTAATGGAGCGAAAAAATTGCAAAATAAATCGAATGCCAATATAAAAAAATCTTAACAATAAATTTCCAAAAAATAGCATTAAACAAAACACCAAGTAAAACGAAAAATACCAAAAAAAATTGTTTAACTTTAAAGAGCTAGTTAATCAATCAACAAACTTAATAAAAATGCAAGGGACAGCATTCTCCCCTTACCTACCTCACTATTTAAACAGCTAAACTGATTTAGATGAAATTCGGCACAGAGATAGATTATAGTCTGATATAAAAAAAATAGTCTACTATTTCCCCATAAAAATTTTATTACATATTCCCATGGGACAGATTTTTTCATTTTTCAAAGAGCAAGACAATAGAAGTAGCTTAGTGGCAATAAAAAATGTTTGCTATTTTACTAAGCACTTTTGCGTACTATCTAACTCCCTTCAGTTATGTGAAAACATTCTTATTCAACTAAGATTATTTTTCCCATAAGTGTAGGTATATCTCGCAACCGACATTAAGAAAAAAATCTTTGAAATGATTACAAACAATAGAAAAAGATTATTACATTCTACCGAAAAGTATATCAATTCTACATAAAAGTATTTGTGAGAAAAACAAACGTAAAATTACTCCCAAGTGTTCAATAAATGTCATCAAATCATTTTAAACTTACAAGATTATAATAAAGAAGAAACAAAAACAATCATATAGAAAATAAAACAAAAAATGCGTCACATAAAAAACTTCTCAATATACAATACCAATTCGTTTGTTAATTTCAAAAGTTTTCATTTCGATTTGTGCACCAAAATCACAGAAAATTACAAAACACCCAACCTATAGATTGTCATTTACTATACAAGTGATTTATCTATTTGAAATTTTCCGAAAATCCAAAGAAGCCAAATAGCAAAAAGTTAAAAGTTTCAACATCAGGATAGGACCAGCTGGTGGTGCTAGAAGCAAAAAGGCTTAATAGAAATTTCAAGTCCTATCTGGACCTTTCTCTTTCGAATAGAACGTACCTCTATCTCTTTTGTATCCTACTTTAGTCAAACACCACAAACAACAAAAACTTTTCCAATTTGGCAATAATAACAGAACAAATATTTTCACACCAGACAAAATGGCAATTGTCAAACAAAACGTAATGTATTGAATTGCAAACATCCCCACGCGCCCTTGTTCAATTACAAACACTGAACACTGTCAACCGAAATCCCCTCTTCCACCAACAGAAAACAAACTATACCTACGTCACTGCATCATCTGCGGTACATTGGCCATTTGCACCCCCACTGCCACCACCACATACAATTCTCGCACCGAAATCAATTATGTTCCGTCATAAAACACAGCACACAACAAAATCATCATAAACTTTGCTATGCCAGTTGTCACCGCGAGCCTTGTTGTCTGGGCGTGTTACATCTGACTCCAGCTTCATTCTACCCTCGATGACAAGAGGCAGCCGTAGCTCAATGCAAAAGCAAAGGGGTCCACCGGGTCCTACGTTTAGAGATGCAACTGTATATGAGTTCCTTCTGCATCACTTGCACGCCAAAACCGCAACGAAAATTTCATTTTTACTGGTTCACTCCAACCTCATAAATAAGTCCTCTTCGCAGGATGGAATTTAAAATACTCGCCATCCCTCGCATTCCCTTACAGGATATGAAAAGGATGGAAAACAATGGAAAGGGCTACGATGTTACATCTGACTGGGATGCGAAACGGCTTGGTTGGAGGAAGCGCCTCAATGGACCAACAACTATAGAATGCAGTTTACACAGGGAATGTGGCACGCGCAGCACTGCAGCGCGCACACATTATCCTTCCCTAGTTGCGACATTAAAAACTGGAGCGATAGTGTTGCAATTGTGTTTAACCGACTTCAAGTCCTGGCAATAAATTATAAAACATTTTTTTTTAAACAAAGCGAAGCGGTAGAAATGAATTCACGTTTTGTTTGTTGGGCAAACGATATAAAATATAAACAAAACAATCCAAACCGCTTCGCGTTCCTTGAACGTTATGGTGCATGTAATTGGACATCTGTAAAAGTTGAAACCAGAGATAACACAGTTTATGGAATGAATTACAAAATATACAAAAACCAAAAAAAAAAATCTATGTTGTGTATGTGCCGTGAATTTAAATAGAAGAGATTGATGGTGGAGTAATTTTTATGTAACGTGGGATTAGAACGTACGTTCGGATAAGAATTTTTCTTTTCTGTTTGTTTGTATAATTTATAAAAGCTGATGTTGCAAATATGTTTTTTCTCATCAAATACTCATCATACTTTTTTATGAATCAATCAAAATCTGGTTTAGGTTAGGTTAGGTTTATGTGGCTGTCAGGAAGACTACTGACACACTTAGACCACATATAGGTCCGTTGTGATACCACGAAACGAGCGAGGGAGTAACTCTTTAATTAAACCAGTTGGAGCTTCTTATAAAGCGATGTAAAGATAGAATATCTACGTTCAACAGATCGCTAGGATCGTGGAAAAAAAAATTACCCAGTTGTAATTTACGTCTTTGGGAGAGAGCTGGGCATGAGCAGAGAAGATGGGTGATAGTCTCCTCCTCCTTCTCGTCCATGCAGCTTCTGTAAAAATCGTTAGAGAATACGCCAAGTCTTATGGCGTGTCTTAGACAACAAACATTTAGTGCGTTTTTGATCCGATTTTGGCCAGATTTGCTTTGTCGCTACGCAGGTTAAAAATTTGTTTTCTCTATGGCATTTTGTTTTAGCATGAGTTTGCTTGCAGCGATAGATATACCAATATTCACCTTGTTAGGTAAAACTGGCAATAGGGTTCCCACAATGCAGTTTCCCACAATGTCTCTGTGTCCCGGCACCCAATGAAGTGAGTGTTAAACTTTTCTGCCATGTCCATGAGAGATGATCGACAGTCGCGGGCAGTTATTGAGTTTGTGGAAACAGCACATATTTATTTATGGGCTGCCTGGCTATTTGAAAAGATGCGGATATCCGATGCAGATATCACGTTTTCCCTTAACCAGGATAATACCTCTTTAATCGACAGAATTTTCGCTTGGAACACACTACAATGGTCAGGGAGACGGAAAGAGAGACTTAAATTTAGTCTGTCTGAGTACACGCCACCACCAACCCCATCTTCAGTTTTTGAGCCATCAGTATAAAAATGAACTGATTCATCTTTCAAGAATCTCTCATTTCCCCAAGTGGATCTTGGTGGGATGGTGACTTGAAAATTCTTGTCAAAAACTAACTGGGGTATAGAGTAGTCGGAGAGACTTAATTTTGGTCCGAATGCATTCAGAATAATGGAGTGACCAATTGAGTTATCGGTCCATTGAGAGATGGCTTTGAGACGAACGGCTGTGCTTGCGGGCGTTTGTTTGCTAAAAATATCAAGGGGTATGAAATTAAGTAGAATATCTAGGGCAGCTGAAGGTGTCGAACGGAGAGCTCCGCTAATACACATACAGGCTGACCGTTGGACTTTACTTAACTTGTCACCATATGTAACTTTGTTCAGAGCAGTCAACCATACTGCTACCCCGTAAGTTAGTATCGGTCTGATGACCGTTGTGTACAGCCAGTGGGTTATGTATGGGGATAGGCCTCATTTATTTCCGATAGCTTTTTTACAAGAGAAGAGTGCTACTGTAGCTTTCCTAATTCTTTCTTGTATATTTAATTTCCAATGTAGCTTTTTGTCCAGGATAAGACCTAGATATTTAGCTTCATCTGAGAAAATTATTGGAGTTCCCATAATTGATGGGGGTCTTATTTGGGGAATTTTATATTTTCTTGTGAAGATGACAAGTTCAGTTTTGTTTGGGTTTATACCCAGTCCGCATTCTTCTGCCCATTTAAGCATTATATTTACAGCATTTTGCATTAATTTAACGAAAATTTGAGCATGTTTCCCCGATATTGCAATGGCAATATCGTCGGCATACGCGATCACTTTTAAACCCTCTCTTTCTAGGCTCTGGTTTAGGTTAATTTAAATTTTCAACATTCGTTACATTAATTTGTTAAAATCAGACTCGATTATGGTTCACATTTGTTTGACCCACTCTGCTATTACTTTTCTTTACATTGGATAGGAAAAGTAAAAGTGCAAGAGAATTGAAAAATTTAAACAACATTAGAATTTTAACAAATTTTAATTTTCTATATAATAGAATATATTTAAAATATTTTGTATCATCAGAAAGAAGGGTTCGAGAAATCAGTAGTTGTAAATATGAAGTCTGGACATATAGTATAAAACTAAACTCTCACTCCTAGTAAATTGGATAAGGTCAGGTGGAATCAATT
Source organism: Baccha elongata (assembly GCA_951217065.1). NCBI lineage: Eukaryota > Metazoa > Arthropoda > Insecta > Diptera > Syrphidae > Baccha > Baccha elongata. The sequence goes on from OX578272.1 coordinate 176,645,528, forward strand.
GATTCACTTGGATCAATAAAAATAAAATCATTTTATCTAGTATAATTTTGGGCCTAAATTAAAAAAAGAGAGTATTTGTTTTTATTTTGAAAGTTGACAAACGAATGAAAATAATACCGAAAATATTTTTTGTTTTTGTTTTTAATTCAGTCGATATGTACCTAATTTTACTTTGAAAATATTCGGAACATAATGAAACTTGCACAGATTGTTTGAGGGTATAATATAAGAAGACCCCCTAAATTTTTTACTTCGAAGACCCTCTGCCTACTTAGATACGTGCGAAAAACCAAAAACTAAGCACATTTTGTGTAAAACAAAGTAAAGGACCATTAATTTTCCTAAAAATTGGAACCAGATCTGTAGGTCCATTATTAACGGAGATACAGACGAACTATTTATGTATATAATTATGGATTTTGGTCACACGAAAGTGGATAAGTCCAGAAAATTTTCTTTTTTAAGTGATACTAGTTAAAAATTTGCATAGAACCTTACATTTTTTAAATACTAAACTTGCTCCCACCCAAACTCGCATCTACCCCAATCCTATAGTGGGCCAGGCAGGGGATCGCCAATCTCAACAGTTGGGGACACAAGTGTGCCACCCAGGTACTGTGACTTCTCGGGACATAAGTCAAAAATTCTGTTTTTGGGTCCTAAAATGTCTCAATTTGGTGGGACATAAGTCTTAAATCGAATTTTGGAATTATGTCAAACCAAAGTGGGACACAAGTCCGAAACAAAATAATTTTTGACTTATATACCCCCCCCCTCCCTTCCCTTAACTGGGTGGGGCAATTTAAAAAAAAAAACTGCAAAAAGAAAAGAAATTAATTAAATAAATAACGGTAACGCCTACAATGACATGTTATAGCTTTTTGTAAAGCCAGAAATCTCTTCTTTTGTTTTCTTGTTTGATAAAGTTTTTTCATCAAACAGTTTTTGAAAAATTAGTTTTCAAACTATGACTTTCGAAAAAAAAAATATATTTAGGTAGGTAATTATACAGGGTGAGTCATGAGCAATGCGACAAAATGCTAGGGCGTGTAGGTTGCGTTGAGACAAGAAAAAAATCGTATGGGAGGGGGGGTCTATTCCCCTCCGTTTAGCCGGGAGGGGCAATTTTCGAAAAAACTGACTTAAAATGGGAAAAAAATTATTTAAAATCAACGGCTTCATTCACAATGCTGTGCGATACGTTTTTGAAAAGCCAATAACTTTTTCTTTCATTCTGTGTTTAAATAAATCTATTCTAAGAAATAGTTTTTGAAATATTAACTTTCAAAGTCAAAATTTTGAAAAAAAATTGAAAAAAAAATTTCAAATTCATTTTTTTCAAAATTTTACGTAATTAAGTGCTAATTTTAATTTCAAAATTCAATGCTGTTATTAATTTTAAGTCTAAATAAGAAAACCGGATGCAAAAATTTTATGTCGTCCTCAAGAAATTAAAAAAAAACCAAAACCACCTTTTTCTAAGAAAAACATTTATTTTTATTGTAACGAAGCAATTTATTTATTTATTTAGCATTAATCTTAGTTTTTTTACTTTTTTTTTAATTGGAGTTTTATGAGAACGTAATAAAATTAAATAGTATTGGAATAACCCTGGATTAATATTATTTTCATTGATAACCTCTGTAATGTTTGGCTTGGTATTGTTGGACACACTGTGATCGGGCCCCGGTTTTTGAATTCCATTATTAATGGAGAATCATGCCTGCAATTCCTACGAGACCTTTTACACGATTTATTAGACAGCGTTCCATTGGTTATAGCAGATACTTTAATCTACCAACAAGATGGTGCTCCAGCACACTACAGCTTACAGGTGAGAAACTGGCTGGATGATCATTTTAGTGACCGTTGGATCGGAAGAAGGGGCCCCACGGAATGGCCGCCTAGGTCACCAGATTTAACTCCCCTAGATTTCTATGCATGGGGATTTATGAAGAATTATGTTTACGAAGTGGAAATAGTATCATTGGAACAACTGAAGGAACGAATTGAAGTCGCTGGAGTCAAATTGCAGGAAAATTTGTCAAGCATAAACTTATGTGAAGCCATTACAAGGAGATATAATCTATGCCTTCTAAACAATGGAGATCATATCGAGAATTTTTTATAAGTACTTCCAATAAAAAACATAGTAAAAATAAAAGGAATAAAAAAAACTAAAAAAACTAAGATTAATGCTTCTTAAATTGCTTCGTTACAATAAAAATAAATGTTTTTCTTAGAAAAAGGTGGTTTTGGTTTTTTTTTAATTTCTTGAGAACGACATAAAATTTTTGCATCCGGTTTTCTTATTTAGACTTAAAATTAATAACAGCATTGAATTTTGAAATTAAAATTTAGCACTTAATTACGTAAAATTTTGAAAAAAATGAATTTGAAATTTTTTTTTCAATTTTTTTTTTCAAAATTTTGACTTTGAAAATTAATATTTCAAAAACTATTTCTTAGAATAGATTTATTTAAACACAGAATGAAAGAAAAAGTTATTGGCTTTTCAAAAACGTATCGCACAGCATTGTGAATGAAGCCGTTGATTTTAAATAATTTTTTCACCATTTTAAGTCAGTTTTTTCGAAAATTGCCCCTCCCGGCTAAACGGAGGGGAATAGACCCCACCATCCCATACGATTTTTTTCTTGTCTCAACGCAACCTACACGCCCTAGCATTTTGTCGTATTGCTCATGACTCACCCTGTGTACAATTCTTGTTTTCAACATTCAATGGCCTTATTAATTTTGAGAAAAGCGAATGTTCAGTTTAAGACCAATACTAGGGGGGAGATACAGACGATCAAAGTTAGACAAAGTTTAATTTTTTTTTTAATTTAGTTTTTATTTAGTTTGTAAAATATTTTTTTAAAAACTGTTTGACATAAAAACTTCATTTCAAAAGAAAAAATTGGCTTTGGCTTTTTAAAAAGGTATAACATGTCATCGTAGACATTACCTTTTTTTTGACATATTTTTTTTTTTTCATTTTTCAGTTTTTTTTTAATTGCCCTTCCGGTTAAGCGGGGGGAATAAGCAACCGTTCATTAAGATTTTTTTTATCTTGACCCAACCTTCTCGCGTCACTTTGTTTTTTACAAATTATATTAATAGGTAACACTAAATAGAATTTTTTTTTTTGATAAAAATCTATCGCTTAATGGTTGAAAAAATAAACTTCTCAAAAATTCACTTTTTACTGATTTGTGGCAAGTCAGATTCTTAAGTGACTTTACCAAATTAGTTTTGAAGATCTAAGCATGTTCAAATATCAATTTGATTTTTTAAGAAGTATTTTAAGTTAAATTGGATTCTTTTTGGTATCGAAATAACTAACATATTTATCTATTTTATCAGCATTTGTTCATTTCAGTGTTTAAAAGTATAAAATAATGATAAGCAAAACGAAATTGCAAAAAAAAAAAACATGTAAATGGCTTATCAACATGCGTCAATATGTTTAGATTAGACTAAATCAAGAAAGGATAGCTATTTGACTATCATATAATTTAAAAAAAAATTAAATTCTATGAATGAATACCAAGGACATATTCATAAATAAAACATAAAGAGTTTCCAAACTTATGACACCCATGTCCCATATGTACTAAACATATATGCGATGTATCTTCCTAATTTCATGCTACAAAAAATATCCAAAAAGAGAATGGAATTATTTTACATGAAAATCCTTTCATCCAACTGACAAAGATTCATGGACTTGATGGGATTTTTCTCCACATTCAGATTAACAAAGCTCGTTAGTCAAAGCTAGAAAATTTTAATTGGTTGATTTATGGATCTGATGAGGATTTCAAATTTCCAGAAAAGAAAAAAAAAAAAAGAACTATATATTAATATATCATAACACAGACCAAATTTATATGGGAATCCTTTTTCGTCATACAATCTGAAACGATAAGAAGTGTGTGATGTATTTTTTATTTAAAGAGATACGAATACGAAGGAGGTATCTTTTATCTTATGGCTATGGAAGTTATAATGAAATTATTAAGGGTCTTTTAAATCAATTACATTTCAAACATTTGGATGTATATAAGTATTCAAAGAAAGCTAGTGGCATTGACTTCTCTGAGGGTTCTTGTTCTTACAAGAGAAAAGGTTTCATAATGTTTGATTATTTAAAAAAAAAAAACTATATAAAAAATCTATGACATGTCTATTGACTCCTAACATAAGTCCATACATTGTACAATGTACTTAATGGTTAATATGATATTTATAAACATAATTTATCATTTTTAAAGGTTTTGCGGCCTCACTCCGAAACTTCCGTTTCGCTTTAGATTAAAAGAGACCTACAATTTTTCGTCCAATCCGAACGTCTAAGGTGAGATGCATTTTTATTGACAATAATTTGTCAGTTGTCACTTCCTCGCAAGAGGCAGTGCCCCTGAAAATAGTTTTATGTGTACTTAGGACTCCACGTGTAAACACTATACGCCACGGGGCACTAGTTATAATTAATTAAATGAAATTAAATGCAGATTTAAGTTCTTCAAGACTATCAATAATATTATGCTGGTGAATGCTTGATAAAATATTTTCGTCTATATTTAACAAATCTTTTACGTTGGGAAACATGGGAAATTTTGTTTTTCAATATCATTTTGCAGATGTACAGTACCGGCTTCTAAAATGCCTGTAGAGCATGCAATTATTCTTCAAAAATGAAAATGTTTTAAGTTCTGGCCGATTAAGATATTTGGGGCTAATCGCGAGTCCCGAGTTAAATTTATTTCCTCAAGAAATGGAAATAATTCCTGGTATCGTGACCTTTCCTCGGAATAAATTCCAAATAAACAATGTCGAACATTAATTTCAAATAATAGGCGTTCATTTGGTTAGTGTTTTATTGGTAAGTGTTTAGTCACTTAGCAAAATTTTGTATGAGAAACGAAAAGTGGCGATAAATTGGTCAGTAATTAAAGTGAACATAAAAGTGAAGATACAATCTTGGAATGCCTGGAAATTTTTGGCGAGAAATATAATGTCAATACATTTTTTGCTTAAAGGTTGGTGGCACCTATGACAGCTTAAGACATGGACTCCATATACAATAAGTATTAATGGTTGTGTTCATTGTGTTTTTCTTTGGGGCCGCGTTTTGCGGAAGAAGTAAGAAGCTCTCAACCTACGAAAGCTGCAAAAAAGTTTTGATGGTTTTGAACTTTTCGCTTAAAAACAAATAAAAATTGGTTAAAGCAGATTTTTTCAATAAAATTATATAATTTGGAATTTAATTTGGTAATATGCAAGCTAAATAATGATTATTTATCCGGTTTTTATTTGTTTGTAGTGGAAGGTGGGGTAAAAGTTGACCAACTCGGCATATACAAATAGCCATACTTTGCAGACACGTCCATAAAGTTATTTGAAACTTCGGCTTGGCATATAGTCAAGAGTACCAACTTTGAAATAAAATAAAAAAGTGGATACAAAAGTGAATATAGCGTTTTATTGGTTCTTTCCAGTGCTGACTAACTAAAAATCACCAACAAAACACGACTAATGTTCAGTGGTTTAAATATTTTTTTTTTTTAATTTTTAAAAATAATATAGAAAAAATATATAATATAATTGGATTTGAGTTCATAGTTATTAACGAAATAGTTGATGAAATAATGGTGGGTAAATTATTTCTTTTAATTGTTCCCAATAAACTTACAAGAAATTTATAAAATTTTTAGAGTAAATTCAGTTCATTTTGCATGATACCGAGTATATGGGCAATTCTAAGAAAGACTATGGATTAACAATGCATTTCTTTTTTGAGAGGAAAAATTATTTTGATTAGAGCATAGTTATTTAAATTTTTGGGTGAACCCCAAAAGTTAACAAAATATTTCCGCCTATTAGCACTGCTTTGTAGGTAATCTTCCTTACACATTGTTTTATTTTCATGTTTTATAAGATTTTCATTTAAATATATATTCATTTAGTCGAAATAAACTACTTTTAAATTTATTTTATTTAGTTTTTTAAAGATGTATAAGTATACCAAGAATTTCAAAATATAGTTGGCCATTGCTCCGTTTTACTTGATGTCTGCAACCTATGTAAATAAATGTAAATAAAATGAAAATATAAAAGTTGAATGACAGTTTACGATCATATAGATAGAATTACTAGTGAGATTTCGGAAATTTCATACAATTGGACATCCGGCAACTTAAGCTATATTTATTTTAGCCGCCCACTAAAAAAATCCATCACTTGGAGATTCACATAAAATGTAAACACAGCTACTGCTGGAACGTGTAGGATAGTTGAAGTCAAGACAAGAAAAAATCAGTTCAGTTTAGCCTAAAGGGGAAGTTTTTTTTTAAATTGAAAAGAAGAAAAAAAAAATATTAAAATCAATGGTAATAATTACAATCCCCCGCAATAATTTAGCCAGAAACCGTTTCTTTTATCTATTTTTAAATAAAAATATTTAAGTGAATGGCTTTTGAAAAATTAATTTTCACACTCAAAATTTCGAAAAAAAAAAACAAATTAAAACAAAATTTCAAATTTTTTTTTTCAAAATTTTTCGTCATTGAAAACTAATTTTGATTCCAGATTTGAAAATTCTTGTTCATTTATAGTCAAAAACCGCTTCTTCTGTACCTACTTTTTGAAAAAATAAAAAAAAAACTAGGACTGGACTTAATTTCAATTAATAAATTAAAGTATTAATTTTTCTTTTATTATTTATTAAATATTCAGCATTTTTTTTTGCATACAAAAAACTGGATTATTTTTTTTTACATTTATTTACACTTCAAATTGACCTGAAGTTTTTTTTTTTATTTTCTCAGATCTAAAGAAAGTTTTTAATAAAAATAAGTTCACGCCACTTAGCGAATTCCTGTTTTTCACAAAGAATAAATAAGAACTTGGAATTTCGGAATACAAAAACAAAATTTTGAATTTTTTTTTAGTAGAATACATGAAAATGAATTTTTCAAAACCTGTTAAATATAACAACTTTATTAAAAAATAAAGCAAAAGAAGAGATATTTGGCTGTGTTGCCGTAGAGTTTTACTATTTTTACTTGCGATTATAGGTACTATAAACAAAAATTTGAGATAACAATCAAACATGACATTACGATGATAGCGAAGTCGAAAAAAGTGGTTCCAAAAACTCTGTCTGTCTGTCTGCCTGTCAGTCTGTTTGTATAAGTACCTACAGCCTAAAGGGCTGAACCGATTATATGACAACCAAAGTTGTATTCTGCCCACCTATTTATATCTTTGGTGCGAACTGCACTTTATTAACTGAAGTAATAAAATTAGCAGCTGTCGAATGTAAATTCTTAGATATTCAATATAAGTTTATTAACATAGGCTATCATAAGACCAAAGTGTATGTTAATATTGCGAACGTGCATGGGTTGATTATTAATAAACTTCGTGAGACAGGTATAGGAGCATATTCATTTTCTCCCAAAGAGACAAAAAAGACATCCATACTTCTTAAAGGTATTGACGGGGATACACCTATAGAAAACATTCACAAAGCATTGAAACAATCTGCACCAAACGTAAGAGTGAGTAAGATAAGTCAATTCTCTACAGCTAGAACTAAAGCTCAAAATATAAAATTAAATATTTTCGTTCTACAACTAGAAGTTGGAGAATCTGTCAAAGATTTAATAAATATTAGAAGCTTATTACACCAAAGGGTATATTGGGAACGAAAGAATAATAGGGTGGTCATAAGGTGTTACCGCTGTCAACGTTTTGGTCACACAGGAGATTGTTGTGCCTATGATTATCGATGCGTTCTTTGTGGTGAAAATCATGACTCAGAGTCTTGTTTAGTTTCTCATAAAGCACTTAAAGAAGCAAACCAGGTAGCTCCAGAACCAAAATGCATCAACTGCAACACTGCAGGTCATGCAGCTACTGACATAAGCTGTCCCTCATATCTAAGATACAGAGAGCGGAAAGAGGCAGTGTCCAACACTGCTAAGGTCAGTAAACTTTCTTATGTTAGAGACGTACATGAGACAGTAAATCAACTCATAAGGCCACAAATCTCGTTTGCTGAAATTGCAAAAGATTCTTCCAATCGAAGATACTCAAAAGTTCCCAAACAGATAAATAATGAACCTGAACAAACAGGTAATTTAAACGACTTTCTTAATGAGTCGCAAAATTTATTTAATATCCCGTTTAGGGATCTTTTAGTAAAGATAAGGCAATTCTGGCCGAAGTATCAACAACTTCAGTCGCAAGAGGAAAAAATGTTTACATACTTAGAGTTTGTAGCTTCAATAGTAATATAATGGCTACAACAAACTTAAACATAATATCGATGAATTTCAATTCCATTATTTCGCATGAAAGAAGATTTGAACTCTTAAGAATACTAAAAAGTAAAAAACCACATATATGTTTTATTTCTGAAACTAGACTTAACGCAAGACATAAAACTACATTTGAAGGTTTTAATATAATACGAAACAACGCCGGACGAGGAACGGCAGTTATACTCGCAGATAAATTGAAATATATTCCAATTTCGTTCCATAGTGATATTTTCTCTATTTGCTTAGCCTCTATAATTTTCAAAAATCCGCAAGGTGGACTCCTGCGGATACTTTTAGGAAGCATTTATATTCCTTGTAATGCAGGCCGAGACTTGCCAAGAGAACTAGATAGATTGTATGCTCTAGCTAATACTTACGACGCGACAATTTTGGGGGGGGACTTTAATGCTCGTCACCAACACTGGGGAGACCACCTCCAAAACGGAAATGGACTAAAGGTCTATAACTGGTTTTTCAACGGTCCTTTTTTAAACCTGGATCTTATTTCACCCAACAGCCCCACTTTTCCGAGTTCTGGCTCCGTTCTAGATTTTTTTTTGGTTTCAACGTCATTAAATAATACAGCTAACAATATCTTGTGCTCAACATTCCCTACGATATCCAACCATTATGGAATTTCCACAAACGTACAAATCGGTAACTTCGAACCATTGCTGTTACCGCCTGTAACATATAGAAGTTTTGAAAGCACTGATTGGAACGCTTTTAGGCTAGACCTCAAAAACAATCTTTCTCAAATAAACATTTCACCAAATAGAAATCTAACAAATTGCGAGATAGATACATTTGTGTGCAGCCTAAATTTGGCTTTGACAACAAGCGTCGATTCTAATTCGGTAATATGTCAACCTAAGCAATTTAAGTACAGCAATATTTCGTCTCTTACAATAAAACTTATTAAAATACGCTCTAACTGGTTAAAGAAACTGAAAAGAATGTATCACAGACATCTGAACAGAATTAATGATGAGTACCGAGAGCTGTCGTTGAGAATAAATTTAATTAGCAAAATTATTAAAGAGAGAATTAATTTAGATATAAATACTTTATTTAGGTCAAGATTAGAGAAAATAAAGCCCTCGGCTCATGCTTTTAAGCAGATCGATAAAGTAACAGGTAGAAAACTTTTCAATGTAGACATATCTAAAGACACACTAATTTACAATGGCGTTGAGCTAATGGATAATGAAACAAAGCTCCAAAAATTCAAAGAGTATTTTTCATCTGTCTACTCTGAAAAAATACCTTCTTTCAACAGCAATTTAACTTCCGAAGTGCTTTCCACTGTTTCTGAGTTTTGCGCCGATCAGAATATGATACCCATTACAACGTTCTCGCCATCCCAAACTTCGGTTAACCCAAATTCTGCTCCTTTTACCACTCCTGAAAAAGTACTTGATTTCCGGATTAACCTTAATAATAAGCGTTCGTCTGGCATAGACGAAATATCTAATTTCATATTAAAAAAATGTTGTCATTCGCTTGATTATATATTGTCGTCATTATTTAACCAATGTATAAACAACGGGTACTTTCCCAAAATTTGGAAAAAAGCTAAGCTTTTGCCAATTGCAAAAAAAAATCCTCAAAAGAAATTAAAGAATTTCGCCCTATATCTCTGCTTTCAAATATTGGAAAGTTGTTTGAAAAGATATTAGCTGCGAATATCAATACTATATGTGAAGACTCAAGTATAGTTCCACCTACCCAATTTGGGTTCAGAAAAGAGCACTCCACTGAACATGCGATACTTTTGTTGTGCAACGAAATTACCCATAACTTAAGAAACAAAAAGTGCACAATTGCGTTGGATATTGACCTAGAGAAAGCATTCGACTCTCTATGGCACAAAGGACTAATTTTCAAACTAATAAAATTGAACTTTCCAGCATGGCTTATTCGGCTCCTTTATGATTATCTGCAAGATCGGTCCTCTTCAGTAGTTATCAAATCTGAGAACTCAGAATCTTTCCCAGTCCAGTCAGGTATCCCGCAGGGATCCATTCTTGGACCCATCCTTTTTATAATATTTCTTTTCGACTTTCCTTACGGAAGAGAATCGACTAACGAACGAGAATGTGGTGAAATCATGTATGCTGATGATACCTTAATATTAGCTAGCGACAATAGACCCGAAAAGGCACTTAAGAAAATTAAGGAAATACTTCCGGAAGTAACAGGGTATTTTAAAAAGTGGGGCCTTACAATAAATGCAGAAAAATGTGGCATAACCTGTTTTCGCAATGCAAGTGGAAAGGGACATCGCCTTGCTGTCAAAGAAAGTAAAATGCTAAGTATCACAATTGATGGTCAATCTGTCCCACTACGGACGGAGGTGAAATATCTAGGTGTAAACTTTCACAACAGGTTCCTTTTTAATAAACATGCTAGGAAAATATTAACGAAAGCCAAAGCTGTAACCGCTACTTTGAAACCTATACTTCAGACAAGGTCAATGCCTGAAAAAACAAAGTTACTTATGTACAAAACGCTTATTAGACCCATATTGGCTTACGGATTCAGTGCATGGTTCACTATTTCCCCCACAACAGCAAAAGAATTAGAAAAATTTGAAAGGAGAATACTTAGATTCTGTTGTGGGAAGTATAGAAGACCAGACAAAAAATGGTACCCAAATAAATTACTCTACAATAAATGCAAAATAACACCTCTAATGACATACCTTATTAATCTTTCGGTAAGAAAACTTAAACGTTTAAACGAACATCCGAATGAGCTCGTTAAATCTTTGATGATCTCTAACAAGCGCGAGAGTTTAGATGAAAATTACTATCTTTCTCCATTTAATCTTCTTAACGAAAGGTCCCTTAACCATATCGGGCAAAGAGTTGATGGAAGCCTTACATTAAATTTTTATGAAAAAGTGTCCCGCTTAAACCTGAGAGGTTGAATGTCCTTTTTAAACCTTAAAATACACCACCTCAACGCAATTAAAAACTTTTCCGAACCCACTGCAATGTTCGCATTATTACATATACACATATAATATAATATATAACAAACATATTAACATACTTAATGCAAGTTTAATAAAATAATTCATCCTGCTTTTGTTTCAATATATCAAATTGTGTATATTATTCTTTAAGCGGGCTGCATTTAAATTTATAATTTAGTAAAATGTGTTATACAAACAAATGTATTTAAATTGTTCACAAATGTCACAACTTTGTTTTGTATTGTCTTGTTGTGTACTTTCTTGTTTAAATGTTGTTTTCTAGTCATTATTTTAAGCCAAAACACACACCTGATTAGCATGCCGGGAGCAAGCAGGCATATTATGCGTTAAATTTAATCATATAATTATATGTACTTGATATAGATTAAGAAATTTATGTATATTCTTTAAAAAATATATAAAGCCAGGCAAACCGTTAAAGTCGGCTACAAATTATTGTTATGATACAAAAAAAATAATGTTGATTTTTAAAGTCTCAATAAAGAAAAATTGTAAATTGATTATATGTAGGGTTTATAGACCATTCCCTAGAGGAGAATTTTTCTTCTAGCATAAAAACGGTACCTGCCATATAACCGTTAACAAAAATCCAATTTTTCTCAAAAAAATACAATTTTGATAAAATTTCGCATTAGTGATTTGCTAAAAAATACAAAGCCTTTTATTGATTTTTTTTTTTCATAAAAAGCTTTTAAACCAAGGGTACCTCCCTTGGACCCATTTTTTTTTTAAATCGACTATCTCGTTAATTTATTCACCGTTTTTGATATTCAGATGGTCTTGCAATGCCTGATAAATAGTCCACAAAAAAAAATTTCGAAAAAAAGTATTTAAAAATAAAAAAAATATTTTATTAAAAACATCAAATTAATTTTCAAATCGATAGCCACAAGAGCAAGTTTGTGCGACCGAGTCGTGTCCTTTATTTTTTTTTCGGTTTTAAGTCAGTTTTTATCTCTCACCTAAAAGGGGGGATATAGACCCCCCCCCCGCTTTCATAATTTTTTTTTGTATTGTCCCAACTTACAAGATCTAACTTCTTGTCACACAGCACTAGGCCAACTATTTTGCATTTTAAAAAGAGTAGACACAATATTTTGCTTTTGGGATCGTATAATCGCAACATTTTTTGTTGCTGGAAAAACGTCGTAATGTTTCTTGTCTTTTAATGCGATTATTATAGGTACTAAAGCAAGTTATGTGTTCGTGCAATTTAAGATAATAATCAAAGATGACATAACGATTAAAGAGAAGTCGAAAACGTGGGTCCGGCAATTCTCTCTGTCTGTTTCTCTGTATATCGACACCTAAAGCCTGGTTGGGCCGATTTTCTCCAAACTTGGCTCAAATAACTAATTGCACAGTCGTTAGCACAAGAGCAAGTTCGTGCGATCCATGCGTTTCCTTTATTATACTTTATCGGTGCTTCTGTACAGTGTTTCGAGGAAATATACAGTCGCATTCCTTCCGTGAAACATTTTTACCGCATTGAAGGCTCATAATTTAACCCTAGAGCACTATTTGGCATGTACAGAGATTCTTTTTTTAACCGCACAGCACAAATGTGAAGCGACAAGCCTTTTAAAGGTTATTGATAAACAGACAGTTTTTATTAAATTACCAATCTCATGTAGTCATTCAAATTTCAGTTACCAGAGCAAGTATAGTCAATCCAAATGTAAAGACCAGGAATCGTCATTGTTAAAATTATGTTAAGTTGCTGAACCTCGATTATTTTAATTATACTTGTCCTATAAGTATTATAAAAAGTAAAGTAAAAAAGAAAAACTTTAACATTCGTTATTTTCATTTTCGTTTAATAAATAAAATAAAATAAAGTTTAACAAAAGATTCTCATTAAGTGTAAAATGTTTATACCTTCATTTTGAAATTATTGTTATACTGACGCCCGCCGGTAAATATAAGAAAAGAAGATTAATTAGCTCCGCTTAGGATATAAATAATTGCCATCCTACCTAGAGATGAATGCAATGGAATAAATGAATCTAACTGCAGTACAAGTATAGGTAAACCTTATATACCTATACCTACACCTTTTCATCTTTTTTCCTCCAAAAATCTCTTTCCATCATCAGTGCACCCGTCTGTAAGTCTATACCTTTTGTTCAGTCAACCTTTTTCTATCCGTTGTTTAATTCGTTTTTAAAAAGAATAACCTCCTTTTAAGTAATACCTACAACCCTATACTACATCATCATAAACTTCCTTTTCTCTATATACAACGCTAACGAGGACGGACATTTTCACTGAATTGACATCCTTAGCTCAATGCCCTCGACTCTTCCAGACCATACATATAGAAATCTAAAGACGATGCATCTTCTACAATTATTCAACTCCCATTTTAGTTCAATTTCAATAGTAAATGGAGGAAGATAAGGGAGTAGGAGGTGAAGTTGGGTGGATTTTCTTTAATTAACGTGTAATAAATGCAGTCTCATTTCATATTTACTGCATATACTATATGTATAGCGAATGGATGAAAAACTGAATGAACGAAAAAATATTAAATTGAAATGCTTTCCCCCCCCCCCCCCAAACACACAGGGCAGGGTAGAAAAAGGACATCATAACGACAGGAACGACGACGACGACGACATGGAGTGGCGGTAATGGTTGACGGTGGAATGCTGTGGATTTCAGGAATAATTGTCCATTCATGGATTCGATTGAAATTTGAAATTGCTGCTCAGTGTAGCGTGCCTTGGTCGAAACCTCACTGGCCAATTTAATTAAACTCTTCAAAATAATCACCGCTGCCACGATTACACCCGCCATCATTTATAATTGAAAACATTAATTCGTATATCTCTAGAGTTGGAGTCGAAGCTGTGTATGTGGATGGAACTCAGAGCTATACCGCGATTGGTGGAACTGTTCCGCACTCTCTGCATATTATACCGCCACACCCACAAAACTAATTATTATGCTTAGCTGCCAAATAAATTATTGTTATTATTTAACTAGCCCTGATTAATCATTCGAACCCAATCAAGCAAACACAATCTATGCTCCCCCACGTCGCGTTATCGATTAAAATGTGTTCGATTAAATGCGTCCGTGCGTCACGTCGTCGTCAGTCGGTAGGTTGGATTGTAGAAATTATGCACTCCGACGAAAGCCGATGCGTATAACATATAGCAGCACACATCCCTAAGCATCCTAATTCGTATTTGAAATTGTACAGAGGCATGTATATTTGCAAACAGGACACAAACAGGAAAAAAGGGGTGTCCTATGCAAAAACAAAAATTGTTGGCCTAGGAAAACATTTAAGAGGAAAGCGTGGGTGGTTGGGACATTCTGAAAATTCAATTACAGCCGGAATTATTTGGCTGAAAAACATGAATTCGAAATGGTCAACAGTTCAGCGTGTAAACACCTAATAAAAACACAATAAGTCGAAGCGTCGACAGTGTAATTACTTCACAGTTCGTAAAACCAAGCTTTACCACCCACACACTTTTATATACATATGGATATGGTCATATCGTGGATACCACACAAACATATTTCAAAATTTCGTTATATGACGACAACAATCGGGTTGGTTTCGGATGTCCCAACATAACGTTATTCATGCGGGATTGAACATCAAAGGGAGAGAAGAAGAGAGATGTTCGGCGTATATTACATATGCATACAGAGAACATATGTATTTTCAAAGTTGAAGTTCGTACAGGAACATCCGTTCGCCATTATTATTTTTTTTTTTTTAGTAAATTTCATTCTGAAGAGGAGAATGAGTACAGCGGCGCAGCGTCAGCGGGAAGTAGAGCAATTTCAGTATTTAAGTATACCTACAACAGCCAAAGAGGACAATAATAATTATTAAATTCACAGGACATATATAAATGAGAAAATTTCGGATCAGATAAAAGATTAAAATATCTTAATTGGATGAGCTTTATTTTAATGATAATTATTTTGTCTTGTCTCGTATTATGTAAATTTTTATAATTGAGAAATTTTGTAAAATCAAATAGCTTTTGATTGTTTTGTCAACTTTTTTTTTCTTTTTTTACTTGTGTAATGTGTTTGAAGGACATTATCTTCGTGAATGGAAAATTGTTTTCAAACAAATTAAGTAACAATCAATATTGCCCCGAATATACGAACAACGGAATTAATGTTAACGATCCTGGCTTACGATTAATGGACAACTATATCTACATATCTTCGGATAAGACTACGTAAAGCCTAACAATATGCAGAGGCGTTGCATTGGTACAAAACCGACATTACTAGCCGTGTTTTTTGCAAGTCCATTTACTTGCGTTAAAAAAACGACATCAGTTACACGTAAATACAGCAACAACAAAAGTCTATATGGACTTAGTTAACTCCAGATAGTTATTGAGACTTAGTTAAGTCTCGGTAAAAACTGTATTACCGACACAGCTACATACGTGTTATATAGGAACATCAAATTTCGTCGGTTATTACCAATGTTGTTTTTTTCGACAACTCTACAGGGTGTCCCGCAACTCAACGTTAAGCGGGTACCGGGTGATAGGAAAGGTTATACCCGTACTGCATAAAGTCAGAAAAAAAAAATTATCTCGCTGGGTTACGTAATGATAGCAATATTTCGAAAAATTATGAAAATCGATACACAGGGCCACTTTTTTATGTACTGTGGTCACAAATTATGATATTTTCCGGTGATTTTTTTTTCTACGTAATCCTTAATAAAAATTTTCACTGAGTCATTTTTCAAACAAATTTTGTAAGCAAACTTTAACACATCATATGTAAAAAAAAAATGTAGGACACTACCCACGGCAAGATATTTAAAAAATTGGCCTATTTTATCAAGTTTTAAAAATAGTTCAACATTTGCCACTTGCTGCTCCCATAATCATGTTGCCAACATTTAAACCATTTTCGAGCAAGTAAAATTTAAATTTTTTTTTAATATGAACGCATTATACTCCTCGCCCTCCTCCGGTCCTCCGGATAACCTCCCAGGGATCAGGACTTTTAGTATGTTAACTACTTGAGCAGCTTGAAGAATATTTTAAGGAAATGGCTCACTGAAGTGGCAAATGTTGAACTATTTTGAAAACTTGATAAAATGGGCCAATTTTTTAAATAACTTGCCGTGGGTAGTGTCCTCCTTTTTTTTTTAAATATGATGTGTTAAAGTTTGCTACAATTTGTTTGAAAAATGACTCAGTGAAACTTTTTTTTTCTTGCGAAACTTACAATATTTATTTTGGATTTCGAGATTGCATTCAGTAGTAGCATGGTTATTAAGGATTACGTAGAAAAAAAAATCACCGAAAAATATCAAAATTTGTGACCACAGTACATAAAATTGTGGCCCTGTGTATCGATTTTCATAATTTTTCTAAATATTGCTATTTTTACGTAACCCAGCAAAACAGAATTAAAAAAAACAGCTTTTCAGAAAACAAAAGAGTACGTTAGATTAGAAGTTAGGGCTAGGGGAAGTTTTATAAAAAAAAAGACTTAAAATGATAAAACGAATTTAAAAAAACAACGGCAATAACAACAATGCAGTACTACTATAAGCTACAAAACTGTTCTTCTAAATTTAAATTAAATTATTTATGAATTATGACAATAGTTTTTGAAAAATTCGAATGCAAACTAAAAATGTTGATAAAAAAAAATTAAAAAAAAGTGTAACCAAAATATGTTCGAGGAACTGGAAAAATAAATACAGCGCTGTCTAACAAAGTAAGAACAAATAAATACTAAAACAATCGACATTATAAAAAAAAAGAAGTTTTGTTAACTTTTAATTTTCTCAAAAACTGAATGACATAAAATCATTTGATTTTCAGTGTTTGATCGAAAATTAAAAGGGGGGCAGTGAATCATAAAACTTTTAGAAATTTATTCAGAATTAAAAAAAAAATATTTTTTAACTTCTCTAAATTTTGAGTTTGAAGATACATTTTTTTTTTATTCAAAAATAATATAATAGAACAAACGCACCATATGATTTAATCCGCGATTTTCAAATGCATTTTTCAAGGTGTTCCCATGGTGGGATTTTGTCTGATTTTGGATATGTTGTTCAGATATTAATTCTGTTTAAAAATCAATTTAGAAAGTTTCTGCTGCAATTTTGCCAATAATTTTTTTTTGTACATTTAATTTAATTTGCCCGGACTATTTTGGGTGAAGAATTTTGGGTTAAGGGCTCTTGACGTATTACTAAATAAAATTTTAACACGATATAGCAGGCACAAGGTTTGGCCAAAATAGGTGATTAGATTGTTCAGCTTGTAGAGAATTTAATAAAGTTGTATAAGAATCCAAGTTTGTTTCTATGACAATCACAGTTTTCGATTCACAAGCGAAAAAAAAAAAATGAAACGGTATTTTTCGCAAATGCGTATGTTTTCGTATTTTTTCAGCGCGCTCTAGCGGCCACATGGCTTAACCAAAATAAAAACTTCATAGAAACTTTTTGTTGGAAACTTAATGTACTTTAACTTTGTAGATGGTTGTATTCTAGAAAAGTGCATTATTTTATGACTTTTTGCCAATAAACTAAAAAAAAATCAAAATTTTCGTAGTTTTTTGCGATTTTCGTGGTGAAGTCATATCTGTGCGAAGTAGCAAAGTTGAAAATCGAATTCAGCGATACCCTTTACATAAAAAACTTCTGTATTTTTTTCCTGACCAAAACACCATTTGACTGGACTAAAAGTAAAATCATTACAAAAAGCCATCCCTGAATGTTATAAATATATCCCGGAAGTTTGATTTTTATAGTGATTAGCTTTCTTGTGACAAGTTTTTGTGCTTCTTAATAGTTCAGTCAATAAAGCGAAAAAAATAGCTAAACTTGGACAAAATTGTGGCAATGCTGAATATGGTACATAGCTTCTTAATGGTGTTCTAAGGAAACTGTGAAAAGTTCCTATCTATATGAGCACCGCTAACGATTTTACGGGGGGTCAAAGGTCCCCAAAACCGTTTTTCCTCAATAACTCCCGAACTATCACTGCTAGAAAAATAAAGTTAATTCCCTACAAAAAAATGTCTTAATATATTTTTTCCTTAAATTAACGGTTTTAAAAAATAAATCGATCGCTAGATATGACTTTAACTGTTTTTATGGGAAACTCCCTCCCCTTGGCCAGGCTTTGCTCTTCCTTTCTTATCTTATCGCTGCTATATCCACAGCTCGCTAGGTCTATCTGAAGAAATTATTAAGAAATTTTTTGGAGGAAATTGTCTAAGCTACAAGATTGTCATTAACTTTATTTTTCAGCAGTCATAGTTCGGGAGATATTGAGGAAACACGGTTTTAGGGGGGCCTTTGACCCCCTAAATCGATAGCGGCGCTCATATAGATGGGAATTTTCACAGTTTCCTTAGAACACCATTAGAAAGCTATGTACCAAAATTTAGCTTTCCCGGAAGTTTGTCCAAGTTGAATGATTTGTTGACTGGACTATAAGCAATAATTATAGACCACATTTAGATTTTTGTAATAGCAACTCTTAAATCGATTACAAACGAAAAAAAAGGCTCCGCGAAATTAGGCCCCAGGAAATAAGGCCAAAAAAAAATGAAATAAGGCCCAGAAAAAAGCACACAAAACAACAACAACGAAATTTCTTAAATTTTGAGGTGTTATTTCATTGTTTGGGGCCTTATTTAATTTTTTTTTTTGGGCATAATTTCATTATGAAATAAGGCCCTATGAAATAAAACCCCAACACTAGTTTTGGGGCTTAATTTAATTTTATTTTAAAAACAATTTGGGGCCTTATTTCATTTTTCATAAGATGAGTCAGATCCTTTGCCATTTTACACATCGTGTATTATGGAAGAAGGACAATTTGCCAATTGTTTATTTTCATCCCATAAAACAACTAAACTGATTGAAGAGATCATTCCACCGACCAACAGAACCATCTTTATGGACGGAACTTTTAAAATTGTTCCTCAAGGATGTTTCAAGCAGCTGTTGGTTATTTATATAGAATATTTTGACGAGGTAAAATTAATTTCTCATGCTTAAATGTAAAGATCGTGCTGCAAACCATCAGGGAGTATAAGCAGCCATTTTCCTGTGAGGAGGAAATTTTTGAAGAAGATGAAAGTGAAAGTCCTGTTGTTATCGGTCAAAACTAGATGAGAATATTTGCGTCATTTGTAAGGATTTGCGGGCAAATATTGTTCTGCTGCCTTGTAGGCATCTTAAAATTTGCAGTGAATGCAACCTAAAAATTCACGCGAACTCTATTGCTGAAGGGCAGGATAACTATAAATGTCCTTGTTGCAAGGAAATTGTGCAGGATACAATGCAAGTATTTGTTTAACAGTTTGGGGTGATATTTCATTTTTTTAAATAAAATTAATTCTGAAAAAAGTAAAATTGGGGTTTTATTTCATTTTTACAAAAAAAAAGTCAAAACAAGTTGGGGCCTTGTTTCATTTATTTTTGGGACATTTTTTCATTTCGTTGGGGCTTTATTTCATTGGGTCATCATTTCATTATGAAATAATGCCCCAATTTGGGGCCTTATTTCATTTTTTCTTTTGGGGTCTTATTTCCTGGGGCCTAATTTCGCGGAGCCGAAAAAAAATAAGGCTTAACAAAATGTATATGTAGACATTATTTTTAAACTCATAGGTTAATAGGGGTAAGTTTTGATCGGAAAAAACTTAAAATTGTGTTTAAGGGATCTAGAAATAATTTTTTTGTAAAATTCTACCTCAATCTGAAATGTTTATATTTCCAAAATTTTAACATTATATTTTTAGAGCCACAAGATTTATTTTGAAGATATGTATATATTGAAATTGAGGCAGATAACAAAAAAAAAAATTCTCGTTATATTTTGACAAGCATTATGTTTACTGACAAAAGTCATTTAGGTTTTGAAAGAAGAGACATTTTTTTAAACAGCACAGACAAAATAATGTTCGGATTGAAAAAAAAAATCCATAATAATGTTGAGGAATTTATAGAGGTCTACGTCTGCTATTTTTTATACATCATTTAATACACGCCTACGACTAATAGCTCTATTCATACTATTGTAAATTATCTCTTCAAACATGTAAATGTACTGCAAAATAAATTACATCTAACATTACTTTTCCTAATAAAAAAATATGTGGAGCTACTCCATCATATAACGATTGTACGTCGGTACCGGAAAAGATCGCTTGCGATTTTCGAATTCACTAAAATTATCAATAATTCGCAAAATAATTTCAGCTGCTCCTTCTATAAATTGCGAACATGAATTATCATACAACGTAAAAGAATATTTTTTTTTTTTTTTTAACTGCGTAAGGAAAATGTTTTTAAAACCAAATTTGTATGTCATTAGCGTATACAAGCGATTATGTGCTTGTAATTTTATAACTGCGTATGTTTTTGTGGTTCTCAGTTACCAATAAAAACAAATATTAATAGCTTTTTATAATGCGCTAACATTTACCTAGCATTAAAGGCTTACCACAAAGACTCCCATAAAAATAATATGTAATTAAGCTCGCATCATGTGTGTGTGGATGTATTTGAAAGCCTTTATACTCATAACACAGCTTTATTGACTTTAAAACATCATTCATGTTAAAATATAAGCAAAAGTGAAGTTCCATGTTAACAGAGTGCATTTCCTTTACGGCCTAAAAGCATCCATACCTTCGCAAGAGAAAACAAGTTATATCAGTACACTCTTGTCATGCCCCCCCAGCCCTCAACCAAGTGTTAAGTCCGAACATAATATGAAGGTTTTTTTTTTCAAAAGCAGCCCCGACCCGTTGCCATCACAACAAAATACACCTAAATACATTACAAACATCCTTAAAAAGCATATCCCGCTGTTTTATATAGTGTAGTGTATACATATGTGTATGAAGCACACAAAAACAGGACGATAACAACAACAATAACAAAGGCGAAAAGAACGCTCTAATTAACAAAATGAAATTACATATTTACTAAATTAGGTTAATTACTATCTTTGTTATAATATGCGAGGAGGAACACAGACACACCAACACAGAAACATCAACCGGGGCGATGCTTGCTCCGCTCCTAATGTCATAATACTTGCTCCGCATGATGTTAAGCTGTAAATTTAGGATGGCTATTACCCCCATATGATGTTCGGTCGAGCTCCAAGATGACTCTTGTGCGGCAGAAAGATGAAAGGATATAATGGAATATTAAAGTAAAAGCAGCCATATAACGAGCGTGTACTTTACATTATACAGTTCCGCCCCTCGGCAGCATCATCAGAGGCTTTGTTTTTTTTTTTTTTTTTTGTTACTGGTCCTGGTGTTTCTTCTATGTTTTCAGTTGTGGGCGACAGTCTTTTTGAACTACTTAATCATACCTTGATATCATTTATATGAATTTTAGGCTTAGGACATGTTACATAGATATATAGATACTCCTTTTCCAGTTCAATTCTTTATGAGAATCATATATTTTATTTCGGTGGTGGGAAGTATGTATGCGTGTGCCGGAGAGGAGCTATTAAAAGTGTAAAACATGAATAACCTTTATACTGTATCGTACCATAGAGAGGTTCTGAAGTAGGTAAACGTAAAGTGTAAGATATGGGAATATATTATATGATTAGTAAAATTAACCGAGTAATGGTTTTCCCCTATGCGAACATAATGTCTAAGTATATATAAAATGAACCTGACCTTGCAGAATAGAGAAAAAAACAAATAGCAAATAAAATTAGTCTGGAATCGATTCAAAATGGTTGCAAGGAAGGTCATTAAGTACACTGCAAAAAATAAGGATCGAAAATGCAATAAAAATATGTATTTAATTTACGAGCTTCAGACACACGAGAAACTAGATGCAATGCAATAAATACATAGGAGTATACATGGAATATAAAGTGGAATAAAATGCTCATATTTTTTTTTTTTTTAAGCTTTAAGTCGTTCATGTTAGTTTTAGTTATACGTATGTTAGAATCTTCTTTAACATTATTAAAAGTGGACAATTTTATGGCAATTTTTTGAAAAAAAGGTGGTGGTGGTGATAAAAAACAATAATATTTTTAATCAATAAGTGATAATTTATAAGGAATTATCACTTATTAAATAGAAGTATGACTTTTTATTTAAATGGCAAAAATAACTGATCGATATGAGCACTCTGAAAGAGCATATCTAAAATAGGTTTGTATAGTTTCAATATCGCCGTTAAAAAGTTATGTTGGTTCATCGATTTAAGATTGCATAGCAAAACCCACGGAAAAAACCGACAAAAAAGCATTATCTTCTGAAAAATTTAGACTTTTTTTCATAAAATTGGCAGGTGGCTGAGATTTTTACACTTTTCAAGCAAAAAAAAAACATACTTGCGTATCATTTAAAAAAAATAAAAGAAAAAAATTCTGATTTTACTAAGTCTATATTATAATGCTAAAAAAATACGCCTGCTTATATTCACTTCTATTACGATTGTCAATAATCAACAAATTGACAATTGCTTAAGTTTATCAATAAGTTGACAATTTTGGTATTGTGTAACTTGATTGATAAAAGTTTCGATCCTTGTGAACAATATTGACCGTTGTGAATTGATCACAATTCGTGTGAAATTTTTCATTATGAAGTTTAAACAAAAATACCAATTTTTCGAATCTGCCAAACCAATAAAATATTACTTTGAGGGATAGAGAAAAAAGTATTTACCAATTATGAAGCTCCAGCTGTGAAAGGGTCGAGCTTTAAAAATTATTACAATTTAAAAGCTCTACATTAATTACCTCTCTTTTGTAAGAAAAAACAAAAAAATAAATACATACACTTTAATTTTTAATTTTACGATATTTCTTAAAACTTTCGCTAATTTGAGAAAAACTGAATGCACAATGAATGAAGTATGTATTATGTTTATTTTATAAAAGAAAAATTAAAATTAAGTTGGTCATTGCAAAATTAAGTTGGTCAGCGGCTTGGATTTTGCAACAGGTCACATCAGGTTAATTCAAGAGTTGCACATTTATTTTTTTCTATTTTTTATATTTATTGCTTTATTTAATTCACTTAACAATAAATTGTTTTAACATAAATTCAAAAAACAAACATTGTTATATTACAATAAATTGCAAAATAAATAAATAAATAACCGTCGTCTTTTTTGAGGAAAAAAAATTTGGACGGACCTGATGGATACAGCTGTTATTTCTATGATTAGAGAAAAGAAAAAAATACATCTTCAAAGGCAGTGGCACAACTAAGGAGGTAATGTAATTTTTGTTTTCATCAGAAAAAACGACGGTATGCTGCTCTTGATTTCACCTGATGTGACTTGCAGCAAAAACAAGCCGCTGGCTTTTACGTGCTCTCAGTATCGCTCTCAGTATCGCACGCCTTCTCTGACATGTTAGTGCTTTGCTGACTCTTTCTTTGTGTTTTTTTTTTTTCATACTTTTCCGGGTCCTTAAGATAGTTGAGTACAATAGTGGTGCCGCTTTCAATCTTGATGGCTATGAAAAGATGGATTTGAAAATTTGAGCTCTCTTCCCGGTAAGCTCAAATTTGACTTGTGTGAAGCTGGCAGGGCAAATGTAGCAGAAACCTAATTTTTTTTGCCTGAATTGATTACTAATTATTTGCTATTTAAGTGCCGCAAAATTAAATTTTTGTCTCTTCTATTTTTTTTATAATTTTCCTGCCGCTTCACAGCAACCTGGCAGGGCAGATTTTAATTTTTGACTAAATCGAATCAAACTCAATTCTATATTTAATTGTTAATTAATTGCTCTGCAAAAGTGAAAAAAAAAAATTTTAACAACAAAATAATTTGTTTAAACAATTTTTTTCAATTTTATATAGCGAGTTCTATAGTAGCATTGAGTTTATACACATAGAGGAATCAAAATGATATCAAACTCACCGAAGTAGATGTCGCTAAATGAGTATATCGAGTAATTATTATTGCAATAATTTCCAGTAACGAAAATCCCTCAAACCTAAACGAACAAAATTCTTCTGCATACATTTGTATTTGTTTTCCTTTATTTCTCTTGCCTTTTAACTCAAGAATAATTGCTACAAAAGTAAAAAAAAAAGAAGTCGATAGCAACGACATTCTACGAGCAAAGTTTGAAACTTCCACAATATTTCTCTATGTGTATAAACTCAATGATAGTAGCTATCATTAAACGGTTGTTTAGCAAAAAAAACCTTTATTTTGCGTTACATGTCTTATTTGTAAAAACCGTTAATAACAAACTTCTGTTCTCCATTTTTAGCCAAAAACCTGAAATGCAGTTCTATTAAAACTACTGCAAATATAACGTACATCAAGTTTTATTAATATCATAAGAGTCGTTTTCGAGAAAACCACCAAGAAGTACACACAATGTTTGAAAAAAAAAAAAAACCGTTAACCTTAGGCTGTAGTATGTGCTGGAAACGACAATCTAGCACCCGACGAAACGCTATTTTTATTTATTATGTTTATGTAAACATATTCATATTATTTATTTATTAAACAATGATAAAAAAAACAACTTTAAAAAAAGTGATTCTTAGAAAAGACACCGAATAAAAATGTCCAAGAAATAAAAAAAAACAATGCCATCAAAATAAAATAACAAACTCAAAAATTAATAACACATCTTCACATAATGATAACTTGTTTTTTTTTTCTAAGAATTAATTTAAATCTCTCGTTTATCTAAATTTAAAAGTTTAAAGATAAAATAAGATAGTTCTAAGAAAGTACTCCCAGATGGTTGAATGTTCGTTACCTGAAATAAAGAGATATTTAAAAGCTATTGATGTGTATTTGTTTTTTAATCATTATCTAACATAAACCCAGAATTGATTAAAAATGAGTAATGTAGTTTTGTATGAACAATTGGACGACCGGGTATTTTGTTTTAATTTATTAAAGTTCTTGAAGATATAAAAGCAAATAACGTGTGTTATTTGTGGCAACTTGCCACAAGAACAAGTACGTGCGACCCAGTCGTGCACCACAAGAGCAAGTTCATGCGACCCAGTCGTGCACTTTTTTTTTCGAGAAGATATCCATAGTGAAATGAGATTTTTTCATTAAAACATCTCATTGCTGATAATAACAGCCGATAAAACTAGTAGTCAAAATGCACTGGCGATAGATTTTTGACTTTTATTCGAGTATTTTTTTGTGTTTAGGTTAGGTGATAATAATCGATGGGGTATGTTCGTAAAGTTGTGGCGGGTCTCAGAGTGTGATCTTTTTTTATATTCGAGTACATACGTATACATCGCGTTACAATATCAAAATTTAAAATAATTGTTTTCTGAGCGATAAAACAAATTCTAAAACAAATTTTATTACGAAAGATGGATTTTTGATTATTTGGAAAATTTGATCGACTCAACACATGTGTCTCTTATGTCAAACCTGAAATCTAATTCATTTTTTATTTTAATTCTATGCTCAGTTTTGCTCTTTGTCACTTTCTGGTTTGACAGATTTGCACGAATCTAATTTTGACATTTATGGAATATTCATTACGATTGCAAACTGTCATCAGCAATTAATAAATTTGACACTGCAGATTGACAGATTTTTTTACAAATCCAATATATAAATTTGCCGAGTATTAAATACGAACTGTCATCAGAGGTCACAGGCAATATAGTTGATATTTTGTAGTTTGACAAATTCTTGCGATTCGGAATTTGACTTTGGCGAAGTATTTAATACGAACTGTCATGAAAAATTGACATTTTGTAGTTCGACAAATTCTAAAAAACCAAGTTTTTCATTTAAGGAATTATCACTGCTCAATGTCATCAGCAAGCAACAGATGTCAAATTCAGTTTTGACATCTGTTGAGAAAGTGTTCAAACTGTCATTAGAAGAATAATTTGTACACTTTGCAGTTTAAAAGATATGTACAAATCTTATTTTGACATTTGAGGGGTGAGCTATCAATCACTCGACAATTAATCTGTGATACTTTCTGGTTTAAAGGAATTGCTAACTTATTCCTTTCAGAGAATATGAAGCAGAAAGTAAAAAAAAATTCAAAATTTCGAAATGAAATGTAATTCAAAATGAATGTGGTTTTGTGCGAATTCATAACGCATATTTGAAACAACTATTACTGATTTTATTAATTCCGAATCTTTATTACTTGATAATGTTAATGTGTTTTTATGCAGATATTCTTCTATATGTGGTGAAATAGCAATGTCAGTTTTTCCAATTGTTCTATTTCAGCAGCTGTTAATGTTACCAACGACATTCAGCTGTCAAATTATTTGTTTCACGTTTGTTAAAACTTGAAAGTATGAAAATTATTAAAAAAATATTCAGCCCTTTTAGGGAATCTGACAAATGAGTTGCGAAGGGAGTTTTACTCACTTTCAGTAGATTTGCTATTAGCGAATCGGCAAGCCATTAGCGGGTATAAATGTCGGTAGCGTAGTTCGTAAAATTGGTATTACTGAAAAGAAAAGGCATCCGATTCGCACTCCATAAAAATGTTGGAACAGCAAATTCGCAGTAAAATTGGTGCGAATGAAAGTGATTTGTATATAAACAAAACAAATATGAAACAAAAAGCAGATAGGCATTTTCTCTATCCAACAGCATATATGAACCTTGTAAATCGGTCCAGTGATTGCTGAAACACAGACGGATTAAGATTTGTCGTTAAAATCATTAAAAAATGCTTAATTTGCAATATTGTATATTTTACGATACTAGAGTATCTTAGATTGCTTATCTCTTGAGCACTTGAATGCGCCCAATGTCAACTTTTGACATCCACGATAATACAGTTTCAAAAATGGAAAAGTAGTTCGCGGATCGATAATGCAGCTCATTCATCGAATTCAGTAATAGAATGTTATGCGAGTGCGGATCCAATACGGATCCAGCCGACTCACGGAGTGTACATTTGCGGATTCAGCAATAGACATGATTATCGGAAATCTTTTCAAGTTTTAAGTACGCAAATGAATTTCGTCGTGAGGTCGATCGTCATCATGGCTTAAATGGGACGGCAATTCGTCACAAGGAACCCTTTCAATCAAAACAACAAAACTCTTTGGTACATTAAAACCACATACTCGTCTATGCTAGTCTGATCAAATAACAAATTTATTCGGAAGTCAATTCCCAATTTACTGTTTCATTCGGTGCGTAACATTTATTTATGTGTTTTGATAGCTATCACGAAACATAACAAGAGCAAAATCCTTCAACCATGATGTCAAAGTATCCAGCAGAAAACTTGAAACACAATTTTAGTAATAAAGTTGTTATAATGCAAAATAAAGTGGACGAACACAGCAATTCATTTTCCTCTCGGGCAAGTCCTTAAATCAAGAAGTCACAAAAATTCCTATAAAATATCGATCATTTTCCAGTGACCGACGCAAACAGAACAAGGTTATGTGAATTTACACGCTTCAAAAAAAAAAAAAAAAAATAAGAAAATTTCAATGACATTATGAATATCTTAAATTCTAAAGGACATCCATGGAAAACTCAAAGGAGGAGAGCACAACTTTATAAGAGAAAAGGTGGCTGTACTTTTAATATGATTTTTAGAACAGAAAAATAAGGGATCCTGTGGTCTATAAACGTCGCTCACATTATGTACCTATATCTGTACGTACTTCTTATTATTATTACTTTCTTGAGGAAGGTATATCCTTGCAAATCCAAATAGGCAGCAGGCACTCATTTGAATATAGTGCGGTGAAGACGAAAAGGAGAGAAATACATGCAAGCGCTTAAACGACTGATGACGACGAACTGTACCAAAAATTTTAAGATTTATGTTTTTGAACATCGAAGCGTGTTTTCATCTCGGGGACGGGAGATCCTGCAAAGCAAAGGTGTGGGCCAAAATGAGGAGCTATGAATATTTTAGCAAAATAAAATATACATACATAAATCAAACTGTAATGATATACTTGAATGAAAAATGTCGGTTGGCAAGGGAGGGCAGTCGGTTGACTGGGTGGCAGGATTCACTCCAGTGTGCGGTATGGACATATTGCGGTATGAATTTCCTGATTGACTGTGTTAAATTGGAAAATGGAAGCTCTTTGAGGATATGGATGATAAAATGTATTTTAAATAGATGGAAATGAATTATAGATGCGTAAGCTAATGATATATTCTGTTTTGTGGTGGCTATACGTACCTATAGCTAAAAGTTAAATTTTAAAAGAAAGGAATAAAATTTTACTATGGCTGGCATTTTATGTTTTTTTTTTTTTTTTTTTTTTTGAAAATATAAATTATTCTGAATCGTTTTAACAATCATGCATTTTTTATTAAAATAAAATCGGTCTGTTTTGACTCGTTAAATAAGTGTTTTGTTTGATAAAAACATTGCATTAATAAAAAATAAACGAGTAAAAATGTTGGCACATAGGTATGGCGAGTTTCCGACAATTATTAAAAATAATATTATGATATTCGTAAAACAAAATTATAGCTTGATAAAGAACATACAAAAGAAAACCAATAGGTACAATTTCTTTATGGTTTTTGTCGTTGTTTGCCCTTTACTTACTACTACATAAATATAATATAATAAAATACTTTCCTATGAAAAAAAAAATGTTTAATGCTTAAAAACTGTTTAAATGTTAGTAACATGTTTATGGAAATAGCAAGTAGCAAGTAGTAGGTGTATCACCATTAAACAAAATTATCGGAAAATTTTAAAATTTGTGACCACAGTAGGTACTTAAAAATGTGGCCTAGGGTATCGATTTTTTTTTATTTTTCTAAATATCGCTATTATTACGTTAGCAAACGAGATGGATTTTGTTTTCTTACTGTATCCAGTACGGGTATAACCCTATCATCCAGTAGTACCTGCTTGAAGTTTAAATGGTTTCAGCTTCTTTTCGTTGTTATGACAAAATTAATAAAGGGCACGACTGGGTCGCACAAATTTGCTCAAGTTAACTGAGGACTTGACTTAAAAATTTAAAGTAAAAATATAGTCCCGAAACCCAAAACTCCGAAAATTAACAAGCCCGAAAACCCAAAATCCCGGAAACTAAAAATCTCGAAAGGCCAAAATGTCAAAATTAAGAATTAAAACTTTTTTTTTTAATTTTTCGGGATTTTGGGTTTTTGGGATTATGGGTTGTATAAGTCTGATCCGATCATTTTTGCTCGGTTAACAATCGGTGTGGTATTTTCTAAGGTGGTATTGCTTCTAACATGTAAGTAATAATATAAGTACTTGCATTAATATAGTCATAAATACATAGTGAAAAATTTTAAAAAATTCAAAACGTTTTCTAAAGTGTTCGACACTTGTATGGTCCTGATTTTGTTGTTTAATCTTCTTTTAGTCAGAGTTATCCATTCCCGTAACTGAAGAATTCGCATGCATGATGGGAACCTTTTTCCTTTTTTGAATATAATTAACGATTCTAAACTTTCTATTAATAATTCACTACTGTATTTTCGTATATCTCTCGCTCTTAATTTGATAACCACAAAAAAATTTCTTCATATTATTAGATTATCCCATGGAAATACATATATCTCATCTGTTTTTTTTTATAATTTCAAACTTCCCTGGTTCAAGTCTTTGTTTTCTCGCAATGACCCTGAATAAATGAATAGACGGTTTTATTTCAGTTACAAAAACAATCATAAACTTTTCTAATCGAAATGTTTTCCATTCATTATTGGTCGTTGTATCGCAAAAAAAAAAACAAAAACTTTATAATGGTTCACAGGAATAATGCAGTTCTTGTGTAATATTTCATTAAATCTCCGATAGGGGAAACTGTCAATTTTTTTTTTTTGTCAGTTGTTTTCAAAAAGTTTTCTATACAATCAAATAATAATAGATACAAACTGAAATTAGCAATAAATTTCAAAATTCAAACAAAAGACAAAGTCCGCTTAGGGATGATGGTGGGACTGTGAAACAAGGAACACCTATAGCTGACATGGCAATAGCGATACGCTCCTTTTATGGATGGTTTACTTGTTTGCCTTTATGCTCATAGTGGAATGCATCCCTTGAGTGTAATCCAATTATTACTGTCCAATGTGTGTGCTGTGAACTGGAAACAACAACAACAAAAACGAAATACCTCCATCTATAGCTTTCTGTGTGCATCTTGGACCTTAGAATAGCAGCAGGTAACTCCATTGTGTTAGCTACTTCAACCGAAGTGAATTGCGAAAAAGACTTCACTTTATTGATACAAACAAGGAATATGGGGAGAAGGACATGGCTCGTTGTCCAGAAGTTCCCTGTGAAAAGAACTGAATCCGATGCTGGTACTTTTTTGTTTGGTTGTGAGAAGATGGGTACGGCTACTTGCAGGAATTAATGCTGTAATGAATTTGCTTGGCTACTTTTTGTGGCAAACGAGGGTTTATATCGTTCATCGTTGAAGCGAAATGTAAGCTATGGCAAAGCAAAATAACGTATCGCAAAGAGACACTTTTTTGATAGCTTTTTGGTCAACGATGTTGAATCCTTTTAATGAACTTTGTTTGCTTACAGAGTTTAAGGCGATTTTTTAGTAGATTGAGCAAATGTAAAAGTTTGGGATCCCATACAAATTTTTTAATGAAGAGGCCTTTACTTAAAAAATTATTAGTTCTACTTTCTTTGTGTTTATATAAAACACTAGAAACTTTTATATATTTTCTATTATATTTTTGAGGATTCATTTGGTTTTTCGTTATAGTAATATAAGACTGGAAGATCTTTATGAAGGTCTTACTCTCGGAAATCAATTAAACATTATATCTAAAAGAACTTTATAAAAGGTTTCTAAGCTCTAAATGGCATTTTCGCTATAGTTACTTCAGTTTTACAATTGAAGGACATATCGAGACATTTTTCGCATTTAACAGGAATCGATATACTATTTCTTGTTCAGTTCTTTATTTGTGTATTTCGAAGAAATGGATTCAGCACAAAAAGATTCAGATCGTTGCAGATGCCAAAATTTTATAAGATGAATAGTTTTTCTCACTAAATAAATTTTTGAGATCGTCATTGGAGGAGGACTCAGATTAGATCAGCTTAATGTAAACCAATTGTTCATCAATGTAAACCCAATTCCTCATCTCACCATACTCGTAGCCCATTATAGTTTCATTGTAGTTTTTTGTAGGGTTTTCAACCATCCGCTATTTCTCGCGGATCTGGAAAAATATGTGTAGTTTGGCATAGGTACTCGGATAGTTTTTCGATGCGATCAAAGAAATATTTCCCCAGAGTTGTATTTCTTAAATGGCAGAGACCCAGGAAAGTGGCAGCTGAACTGAGTCATGTTCTCATCATTGTACTCGTCACTACATCTTCTCAAGTGGTTTTCAGTTTAAGCATTTTTAGGCCAGTTAATGATTATTATGATTAGCGAATCGAACGTTCGACTAGAAGCGAACGATTTTGAAATCATTTACTTCGCGACTTAAATTGTTATTTTCACCTCAAAAGAGAAAAGTTTGACGAAAGGAGGTGTTTCTCTATTGGAACGATGAAAGTCGCTTTTGTAATATTAATAAATCTTGGATTTCTTCATCGTTCGCTTTTAGGCGAACTTCATAATAATAACTAACATCGATGATGATTTTCGGGTTTTATAGTAGATTTCAGTTGTTCTGTCGTACTGCAGCCATATAGTTTTCTAGAAACCTTACAGGTGTTTAGAATTGCCTATCTTGAATTAATCCTTAACAGGATTTTACACGTTACCTTAATTTATGTTTGAGTTTACATAACGGAGGATTTACGATCTCTTCTGATGATTTTTTTTTTCAATTTCCCAATATTTTCAAGAAACAGAAATTCAAGTCACTGGAGACGATTTTTCAAGCGATGATTTGGACTTCGACGATAAATGGCTTCCACAATGACCCTAACTCTGACAAAGACTAATAACCCGATGATGATTTGAATACAGTTGATGCAGATCCACCAGAAAGTTGACGAATTACCAGCTGCGAATGAGCAAAGCAACTTTGTACGTTGGAGATTTATTCTCGTCAAAAAACTTTTCCTTTTACGGGAAGATCTGGGTTTCTCACAGACGTCCGTTCAACTATTAGTTTTCTGGAATTTTTTAGTCTTTTTGTAGATGAAACCAATAGGTATGCCCACAGTTAAACCTCTTTTGGACATGTTGCAGAGAAAGTTCCAAAATGTGATGATACTTGGAGAAAACATGGTGATCGACTAATCAATTATTCTTTGGAGAGGCCGCCTAGTTTTTTACAGTATTTACTTAAGAAAACTCATCCTTATGGTGTTAAGTTATTCAAGCTTTGTTCCACGGAAGGTTCCACGTGGTCGACAAAAATTTACTTCGGCAAGAGCTCGACATGTGTTCGAGAAATTTCTCTCGCAAAGAAAGTTTGCCAAGAACTCAGCACCTTATTGAAAGGGGAGGGTCGGAATCTTTATGTTGAATACATAGCTGAGACACGTTGAGAAACCATCTTTCTCTGATGGAGTACGCAGAAAACCCGTTTAGAAGTGAAAAATGAAATCAACTAATCCTGATTCGCCATTAAAGTTCGTTCACGTTTTCTTTGGTCAACTCGTCAAATCTAACGGTAGATTTTTAAGGTTGAAGCGGTTAAGTGGGAGAGTTGGGGTCCTAATTGAGATCATTCACATCATCGTTTGAAAAGGAGAACCAACTAGAAATTTTCAAGATTGCTCACAACTATCTTAACAAATGCAGACTTATCTTATCTCTGAAACAAGACAATTTTACCAAAACTTGTTTAGGATATTCTACTTAAATAACCTGTTGTTTTGTATTTATTGTAATTATTGTACCAACACTTCTATTTTAATGAAATTATTAGAATGTTATTCTTAACTAAAAGTAGATAAAGAAGTATTCTTTGCAATCCAATATTATTCATTCATAGAACCAATTCATTAAATTAGTGAAATGATATTTTTTTTGCACTGTTCATAGTATAATTTATGCTAAACTTGAACTTAGCTAATATATGAGCATAAAGTTAAATCAGTAAAAGGTATATTGATCTGTTAAAGTTAGAAAATTGAAGAAAACTATTAAACCACTTTTATTATCTCTTAAACAAAAAGCATAAAGATATACTAAAATACATAATAATAGTACCTATAAAAATGTCATCTCATAATAAATTACTGTTAAGGAATATAAGCTATTCATGCATACGATTAAATGACTATTCTATTCTTGCTTTCAAGCATCCTATCATCAGGCCTTGAACTTTATTAGAAAAATAAATATTCTTATCTAACTGGTTTTGCATTTTTAATCTACAAACATGAAGGTGCTATACAACAATGCAATTAAAACTTAAACAACGCAATCAACCCCTCAATCCTCCCATAGACTATATCGTTATTATATAGCAAATTTAACATCACAAAAAAAATGATAGAAATAAAAGGTTCCACTGGGTCGCATAAACTTGCTCTTATGACAAGAAAAATTAAAAAAATAACCACAAAATAATATAAAGTGCATAATAGCGTGAGTAATTAATTACAGGGAAAAAAATCTACGGTTTTTTTGCGAGCATAAAAAATGGGAGACGGACATAATACCGCAATCCAAAAGACCGAAAACCCAAAATACGGAAAATCCAAATGACAAAAAAACCCAAAACACCGAAAAACAAATGACCGAAAACCCAAAAGACCGAAAGGCCAAATGACCGAAGTTAAGATAGAATTTTTTTTTCAAAATTTGATATTTTTTTTAAATAGGTTATTTTATTGAACAAAAAACAAAATAATTTTTTAAATCACAAATTTCTCTCCCACCTCAATTAAGAAAAAAATGTTGTTATAAATACCAAAACAATAGCCCTACTTTAATTCCCGGTAGGATTACCCAATATTAACTGTAGGGGGCCACCCAGGTTCTGGTGAATTTTAAAACTTTGGACTCAGTTTTGGGTTTTCGGTCTTTTGGCTTTTCGGTATTTAGGGTTTTCGGTCTTTCGGATTTCGGGATTTTGACCCCAGCCCATAAAAAATTATAAACAAATTACAAAAAAAAATTTTTTTTTTTAAATGTTTTTTAAAATTGTTAAAAATTAAATATTTTTGTTTGCCTATTTTCCGCGCACTTAAAATTCTGTACCAATATGCGACCAAATTTGCATGTATTCCCAGGACCCATAGAAAGTGGTATACTAAGTAAATAGTCGTACTCATGAAAATATTGTTTGTTGGAAATTCGAAATCGTCTAAAATTTAATATAACCGCAAAAAACGAAAAAAAAAATGGCGAAACAAAATGTTAAATTAACTATTTAAAAAACGAAAAAAGCCATAACATCTTTAACTGTACGTTCAAAATTTTTATAAAAAAAAAACATATTTATACTATTCTAAAAATAAATAAAAGTGGTTTCAACTTGAAATTATAATGATACAGAAGTGGGTCCGAAAATTATGTCTGTCTGTTAGTCTGGTTGAAAATGTGTAAGTAGCTATAGCCTGAACGGCTGAACCGTTCAAAGACCATTTCTTAGCGGAGAAATTTTAAATGTTTCTTTTTGCTTAAGAAACAACAGTACCTACCTTTCATATAACCGTAAATGAGAATAAAATTTTTCTCGAAAAAAATACGATCGATTTTGATAAAATTTCACATGAGTGGTTTGTTGACAACGATAAAGTCTTTTATTAGAATTTTTATTTTGAAAAATACCTTTTAAGCGGTGTCTTCCATATATACCACTTTTTTTTGTACCGACTATCTCGTTAATTTAATCACCACTTTAATGAAATTTGATACAGATAGTCCTGCAATGCGTGATGAATGTTGCACGCAAATATTTCGAAAAAAAGTATTTAAACATTTTTTTTTAATTGCTTAAATTAATTTCTAAGTCGATAGCAAGAAGATAACTTGCCACAAGAGCAAGTTCGTTCGACTCAGTCGTCCTCTTTATTTAGTAGGTACTAAGGAGACTTGACTTTAAAAAAAAACCTATACAAACAATGCTCATCTGAGTCAGAATAATTGGTTGTTCACCTTTCTTTAAGAGACGTTCAAAATATTAATATTTTTTTTTTTTAATTGCAATCGGATCCATTTCCATGGCTTTAAGATCATTGAAATCGTCATACTCATCTTTTTCGTTTGCTGTTCGCTGAATGTTGTCAATTTTCTTTATGCAACACGACCTGCAAATGAAGCTTATGGTCTACCCGGTTCGTAAAATTTCTTTCCTTTGTTAACGTCATCAGATAAGATTCCATTAACCTCAAAAAAATCCCTACTATTTGGTTGTGTTCCGTCGAATAATCGAAGTTCTTGGTTGATAAAATCACGTCGCAATTTTGGCAGTTCGGCTGTGCGATACTTGGTTATTTTTATAAACGAGGAAAGCAATGACGGCCGCGGGACCTGAATTCATATGACTGTAGATAATTTTATTTAAAACTCAAGCAAGAAACGAAGAAAATTCCTCTGATGTGGTGCCGTCATTCACATTTCCGCAGACAAGATCGCAGACTTAGTTTTTCATTAACTTGTTAATGTTTAAATTTTACTAACGTTTGAATTTTTTTTTAAATGTTTACTTTTATTTAACATTGATCTTCCTCTACTGTTGTAGGATTGAACAGTTAAAATAACAATACATACACATAAAAACTATATTTGCGTGATTTTTTCGGATGCAAGAAAATAACTAATTAAATTAAGGACTATTAAAATATTGTGAAAAATCAATTAAAAGATATTTGGTGGAATGAGAAAATAACGCGACAAAGTATCCATTGGTCCTCTAAATTTCCTGGTAGTGGCAGATTTTCTAAAAGATTAACAGAAACGTGATGGTCAGCAAATGTTGTGACGACTTGAGCTTCGCAACAAGTTGTGCGATTCATTTTGAAGGAACTCGTTTCGCAAATTTGATTCCGCAATTATCAAATTAAATTTTAATTGTCTCGCAATAGTTATTCGGCACTTTTTGGCTTTTGAATCAACTCGCAAATTATTAATTTTTATGCTATTTTTTTGTTTTGTAAACAAATTTTTTACCAACCGTCAATTAACTTCATATTTTCTCGCCGCGATTTAAACGTATTTGGAAAAATGTTATGTTAAGTTAATGCTAGCGGTTTTTTCTGCGATTTTGAAAACTAATGTCAAGACAAAACTATATGTTGTGAAATAGGTAAAAATGTTCCAATGTTTGCAAAAAATAGCATAGCGAAATGAGAACTTGCTAAACAATAAATTGCCGAAGCGGGATGATAAAAATTCAAATGCCAGACAAAAAAAAATGGAAGTGGTCATTGCGAAGTCAAAAATGCTAAATAAAAATCAACAGGTACAAACCTTAATTAAATATTTAAAAAAAAAAAATTGTCTGTATTTTTTTTTTCAAATCTAATCATACACTATCAGTTTTCGTTGTCTAGTAGATAAGAATCGTCTGTTTACTTTGTGTCTTTTTATGTTGTCTAGTGCATATTTTTTCTTTTCAATTTTCAAAGTAACGGCGATAAAATCTACGATAATTTTAATTTAAAGTAAAACACATTTATGGAAGTTGAGGAACTTATTTAAATTAAAAAAAAAATAGTATTGTGAGTTTATCATGGCAGTTATCGGCTGTTTTAATTTAAAATCATCATCATTAAATGAATTCGATCGAAAATTCGAAATATGGAACACTGAAAACAAATTCAATCGGTTTACAATCTGGATTTCTTTTCACTCGACTATACTCTGTAAGTGATGTGATGACATATATATTTATGCAGTTATGTATTTTGATAAAGATTTTATACCTAGAAAAAAATAGCTCCTAGGGAAAGAGCCGTTTTCGAGAAAATTCGGAAAAACTAAAACCTTTATATTAGGTACTTGCTATAGCATTCATTTTTCCAAATTTTCTTGAAAACGGCTCATACGATTTTGACGAAACTTTGTGTACTTTAACCCTGCAAGGTTTGCAATATAACTGCATTTCAAGATTTTGGCTTTGGTGTTAACGGCTTCTTACAAATTTGGCCGGAACTCCGAGACAAGAGCAAGATCGTGCGACCCAGTCATACATTTTAATTTTATTCTTTGGACTAAGCTCAGTGAGAAAACTACAAAAAAATAAAGCAAAAAGCGTCAAATATTAATGAAAAAGTTTAATTTCGTCTAAAAACTGACTTTGTAACAATTTAACACTTTTTTCTCGAAATTGGTTGATAGTACGATAAAAAAAAACACAAAACATTTTTGTAGAAAATCATATAAGCTACAATTTTTATCTTAACATTTTTTGCATAAGATTTATAGTTTCCGAGAAATTCGCAAAAAACTGAATTTCCACCCCTTCCCCCCCCCCAAAAAAAATGCTCCGGGCAAAATCATGGGTACTTTTGAGGTTTTGCTCAAGACATTAAAAACTAAGTCTCCAGCAAAATTCAGCTTTTTCCGGATTATTTCGTAATTTTGCCTTTTTATTGTCTAATTTTCCTGGAGTAGAAGCATTTTTTTTATTTTTTTGTTATCTTGATCCGGCACTGGGTAGAGCCCGATACATCGATAATAATTTCTTCGTCTGGGGTATGGTTCGTTTCGCCTTTTTTACCTAGATTTTTGCTGTTTCGCATAAGTCGTTTCGCATTTTGTTGCTTTACATTTTGTTCTTTAGTTTTTCGTTTGTAATTTATTCTACGATTTTTAAATCTTTCGTCTTCAAGTCTTTTCGTTTATTATTGATTAATTTGTTTTTGTTCATTTCGATTTTTATTGTTTCGTCAACGTTTTTTTTTGGCTTTTTACTACCAATAGGGCAATTATTGGTTTCAAGGTTTTAATCAAAACTGACATTACTGAAGCCTAAAAAAGGAGGTTTCGTCATTCTGTCCGTCGGTCTGTATGTGCGGATGTGCGTATGTTTGGTTGTCTGTGCAGCGACCTACTGCCTAAACGATTTGACGAATTTAGTTCAAACTTCGTACATAGCACTTTATGGTGATTCTCTAGAGGAAAAATTAGAATTTTTGTTTTAGCCCGGCTAGAACGAGTAGTTGCCATATAACGGTTTCAGTTTTTCAAAATTTTCTCAAAAACGGCTCCAACGATTTTGAGAAAACTTTGTGTACGTTATATTTGCTGTAGTCTTAATATAACTGCATCTCAGGTTATTGGCTAAAAATTTACATAACAGAGATTTGGTGTTAAGGTTTTTTACAAATTTGGCCATAACTTGCGAGATAACTTGTATAGATTTTAAACTTTTAAAACAAGATGGCATTTACAGTTTTTTTGATAATGATAATGATAGCTGCCATACAACTTGACTTCACTTTTAGGCATTTTTTTCATATTTTTCTAATTTTCTTTAGAATTTAATAATTTTAAATTTTTTTTAATCCCAAAGTGGATGTTAAGAGCCTAAACCATAAAAATTCGCGCGAATTTTAACGCCTTTAGGACCAGTCTTTTCAGCTCTGGTTATTTCACATATTAACCATATAAATTCTGTATGTGTATCTAGCCAAAATAACAAATGGTTACATTTAACCAGAGATGAAAAGACTCGCCCTTAGACCCTGAACATCCACAAAAAAACACAGATCTCATTATTGTATAGTATTTAAATTTTAAAAAAAGAAAATTAATTTCGAATAAAATAAAAAAATAAAATAAAATAAATAAATAAATAAAAAAAACAGAAACAAAAAACATTTAAACTTAAACAAAAGTTTGAAATCAACGTAGGTAGGTTTTGTATTGTTTATCAATACTGTGAAAATAGTTTTCAGTTCATTACGAAAATAATATTTTTAAAACAAATTATAATCTGACTGAAGACAAAGTGGTCGAATGCGAAACAATAGATTTTAATTGAGACAGAAAATGCGAAAAAAAACTTTTATCGAGATAACCCAAAGCTAAACAATTCCTTGTACTCTTAACGAAATTACAAAACATGGGAGAAGCAAAATAAGAAATGAGAAGTATTTAATTGTATAGCGAGAACGAAAAACAAGACGGGTTTTGCGAAGTGAAGGGAAATAACAGTAAAATGAAAAGACAAAACAATAGGCACCCCTTCGTCAGAAATCAAAGAAAAAAAGCCAAAGTCGAAGATATACAAATGTCAACTGTCCACTGTTGATCTGTCGAAGAACATACCACTTAAGAGTACAAAAAATTAAGTGCAAATTAAAATTAAACCTAAGCGGGGTCGACTGTAGTGTAGCGGAGGGAAACAATTTAACTTGCTTATGAAATCAGATCATTAACTTGCATAAAGGCTATATGGATTCTAAGAGTATAAATTTTTGCGCACTCTTACCCATAGGCCTGCGCACTCTAACCCTCACTGCGGGACAAGAGTGCGCAATCAGACTTGCTTTGCTTTAAAAAAAAAAAAAGAAACATTAAGTAAAAAGAAAAAGACGTTATTTTATACTATCCGGAATCACAGAACAAAGTCAAAAATGCGGACTCTCACCCCCAACGGCTCTATATTTGTTGATCTTTTATTTTCGATAACTGTCTATCTCATATTTATTTTACGAATGCAGAACTTGTCTTTTTGAACAGTCTCGCACCAGAAAATTTATAAAAAAAACTGTCTCATATTAGTAGGTATGTACATGACATGATAATACATGACCTAGTCAAATATCATAATAATTACGAAAGAAGAATGTGTCCAAAAGGTTAACCTCTCAAGAAAATCCACTTCAATGTTTGATCACAATCTCAAAATCTTTCTTTTCATGCATCTTTAACTAACCTTTATCTAGAACCAACTCACGACATCCCAAGTAAAACAAAAGTTTATAGGTAACCC
The DNA here is from genome assembly GCA_951217065.1 of Baccha elongata. Lineage (NCBI taxonomy): Eukaryota > Metazoa > Arthropoda > Insecta > Diptera > Syrphidae > Baccha > Baccha elongata. The sequence continues at coordinate 176,685,660 of OX578272.1, forward strand.
CACATTCCTGTTTGTAGATAACAGTTTTATTTTATTCTTCCTAAATTAATTAAATTTATATCAACAAACAATCCATATGTATCTATCTATTAAAAGCAGAATATTTTATCTCAACTGCCATTTTTAGCACAAGGTTTGCAAAATTATGGATAAATTATTCAAATTAATTCACCTATAATCAACGGGTTAAAAAAAATTCTTTTCTAATAGCATTCCATCAAAGACACATTAAAACCAAAGCGATAATAAAAAGAATGACTTGTAATTATTGTGCAATTTTTTTATGGGGTATCCCCGAAATCGCATTTCCTAGATAAATCCAAATAAGATAGACGTACACAGTCTTTGAACGTATCGTTGCAAAAAAAAAGCACACACTTCATATCATAAGATAAGTACATTATTTGAAGTGATCTGCCATGTCGTTATATAGTTACTTGCAAGCTACAATGGTGGGCGCAAAGCGTACCTAAAAGCGCAAAAATGACACACGAAAAAAAAAGTTCATACCTCAACTACACTCCTTCCTTAGATCAAAAATTCTTTTATTGACTCAGTTTGCTTTTTATCTGGTAATCTGCTGTTTGTTTTTTTTTTTTTTCCAAAATATAATCCAAAACTAAAAGTGTGTGCCCCTATCAGCCAGAGCGCCGGCAACGGTATAATAATAAATTAAAAAATTATCATAGAAACCGGTGTTAGATGATTATTTTATTTTATTAATTTTTTTTTTCTAAAGAAAAAAAGTAAAACAAATACTTAAAACAAAAACAACAAGTCAGAACGTATTGACTAACTAGCAGCCTCATCGAAGCTTATAAATATAAACATTGAATTTGACATGCCACAATCGCACAACACAAAAAAGCATCGACTCGCCATGACGGGTGGTGTACTAGCAATTAGTCTTTTTGTCCTTTGTTTATTCGGTTTTGGCACCACTGTCTATTCTAATACGATACGTGGCGGAGCGGGACACCCGCACAACGCCTCCGATAATTCTTCCTTGGATACAACGATAGAGCTGCTACATGTGGTAAGCCAAACATCATCAATCTCGCATAAATTTCTTTTTTTTTTGGTCTTTATCAATTTGGTCAATTAAATAGTACAATAGTACTTTAAGTACGTATACTTATGGTTGGGATTAAAAATTGAAAAGAATTTTATTAATCGCGAGGCCGATAAAAAATAAATCACTGTACCTATTCTATTTTAATTATATGGTAACAATCGAGATCGGGAGATGAGGAAGGCATCAAGAAATAAGTTTGTTGTCAACAAAGTGCGAAGATAAGAAAGCGCGATTGTACAGAATTTGATTTTATAACACAGTGCGTTTGCGTTTAGTCTAGTTGCGACATTGGAAGTTTACAGCTGATATAGGGTTGGCTGCGGCAGGTTTTAGACTGGTAGACGGGTTGTCTTGACAGAACTCGAATTGCATTTGAAATGCCAAACCTTAAACAAAGTGCATGTGGTTGGATAATCTGTGAGCTCGAAGCAGGTGTGTTTTTTTTTTTTTTTTTAAATAAAGAACCTTAGACAAACTATCCAATTAAAATTAAATTATAACAAATTAAGTGAGAATATTATTCGAGATAGACAAAGTATGTAATTTAACGCCGCCACGCCGTCATTGTCGTTGTCTACTTCAACATAAACAATGTAATTTTATTGTAATTAATGTTTTTTTTTTGTTTGCTACGTGTTAAACCGCAGTTATACAGAGGTTTTTATGAAGGTACTTGAACTTGTCTAGCTAAGACTAGATTGATCTAGATTAAATGAATCTCCACCGAAACTGATGTTAACGATCACCATAACCGTCACGATTGTTATAATTATAATGAGTTTTTTTTTTTATTAATTTTTATTGACATGCACAACAAGCCTGTTGATAACGGGAAATATATTTGTAGAATCCAAATTCCAAAGTTTATTTTGTAGAATATTGTTTTCGATGTAGAGCTCGATGAAGAGTGTAGAGAGAAAATAGTGTTTTTAGCTTTTAGTTAGGCCGTGTGCCATTTGCGTTAAAAGTGCTGTTAAATTTTATCCCATGGCTAAATTTTGACACTACTGAGGTGAATACAGACATCAAAAATTAACCTGCTCAGGAGCTCGTTAAACTTTTAGCAAGTGTTTAATTTTTGACTTTTGTTTTGCAGCCTTCATTTGAACATATTTTATTATATGAAACACTATTTATGTATTTATATAAAATACTGAGACACAATTGAATGAAATTCGTAGCAATTTTGTATTAAATTTTTATTGTTAACAATAATCAACGATTATTATTAACGTACTAAATGTATCTGCACAATTTCCGGATATTTATTTTATAAATTCCTTTTTTAATTCAATTGACACAGCAAAAAGCTTAAATTTTGTTCACCCAAATAAAAAGGGATCAAATTTAACAACAATTTTAACGCAATTGGCACACGGATGAAGAATCGACCTAAATTATTCTTAGGCGATTTTTCATTTTGTACCTTTTGGGTGACTTTTCATAAATGAAAGATCGATCAAAAAACATAGACGCAAAATCGTCAAACACAGTTATTTATTATCATAAAAAATCGACAGAATTGTAATTGTTACAATAAAAAAAGAGGACACAACTGGATCGCACAAAATTGCCCTTGTAGCAAACAACATATTTAAATTTATTAATTTCTGCAAAAAAAGCCACAAATTATCAAAAAATAGCCTTAACAGATTTGTATGGTAGCTATCACATTAAACGATTGTTTACCAAAACAAAATTTATGAATTATTGGAGTTACCCGTTATAACAAAGAAATAAAATTAATAATAACACGAATAATAAAAATAATAAGGGTAATACATTAAGAAAATTTTAAAGTTAATAAATCGAAAATATCTTTTTAAATTCAAAACTTATTAACAAAATAGTATCAATGGATAAAGCATGCCATTTTAATTCTTAATAAAGGAAAAGTTTTTTTAGAAAACATGTATTTTTTTCAAAATACCAAAAGTATAGTAGGTAACTCACGTTACCATAATCGGATACTGTGTTTTTTGATCATGAGTCTATTGAAAAACTCTGCGAAATATATTAGTCGAGCTTATTTTCAATGGGGGTGGAATAAACAAAATAACAAACTTTTAAAATTCAGTGCAGAAAACATTAATTTTTATATTTTTTTGTTTAAAAAATATATAAAATGGGGTAACTCGCGTTACATAAATTTAGTAACTCTGGTTACTTTCGAAAGCAATTTTTTTTTGTAGCATTTTAGTTATGAAAATCTAAATATTAGTTTATAGAATCATTATTTTCTGAGCTGTTTCTAGTATTTCATTATGCGAAAATATTTATATGAGATTTGGATGTTCCTATTAATAGCTGGTGGATTAACGAAAATTCATATATCAGGTTCATATAAATTGCAATTTAATTGATCACATTCACTGATAAATCTGTGTTATTATCAGCAAATTATTCAGGGTGAACACAATGGTCCAAAATTATGGTCCGCTTCTGTTATGTAAGTTTAGCAGAGACTAAAGATACCATGCTGTATCTTTGATACAAGTGATGACTTTGTATCAAATATTAAACACTATAGGTACTAATTTTCAAGAACTAACTTCCAGTGACAGATTTCGTTGTTGCATTTAAGCAGTGTTCTGTGTGTTATTAGTTATTACATAATTTATCGTACCTGTAATTCCGACAAAAATTTAGAGGGTTGTGTTTCAAAGATAACATGGATATTTACTTTGAAAGTAAGGAATGCTTTATGCAATCTAAAATATAATAAAACTTAAGTCAAGTACCCTTGACTTAATTCTCATCAGGTTAGTGTTGCCATGACAATAATTTGCCCAGTTATTTTTGTTCATGAATTTATTTCTCTTATTTTTTTTAGAGCAACGCTTAGTTTCATCTTTAATCTATTTACTTTGGTCCCATTTTCATCATAAGTTGAAAAATAGTTCTTATTTTTTTCTGATCTGTTTTAGACTTTACATCAGGTTGCATAAAGAACAAATATCGGTAACTCTTGTTACCAGATGAAAATGTGAGTTACCGGTAACTCGCGTTACACTTAAATCAAAATTATTTAAAAAAAAATAATGTCAAACAGAGCAAGATTTTTTTTCCATAGAAAACGAATTAAACAAAGAGGAAAACAAAATTAGATAAGATTAAATAAGATTTAAGCAAAGACGATGGCGTTACAAAATATACGATTCTTCAAATTCATCATTTAAAATGTCAAGTTATTTTTCACGCGAAAAAATTAAGTACAGTATAGTATACGTAAAACAGCATAGATTGTATTTGTAAAAGTAACTTAACGATATATACAATAGAAAACCAAGAATTAATTCATAATTAAAGACATTTTTTTGATTCCCGATCCACCATTTGCGCTTGCCAATTTGAATAAGCTGTAATAGCATCATATTATCAGAAATGTTTCTTTTGACACTTAAATATTGTTTTGCTATTGTTAAATAACAAATCTGCATTTAAAAGAAATTGAAAACCTGAAAGTATTTTTCCTACCTCTATGTCCACTTTAACATGGAATTACCCATAAGGTATTTACGGAGCACTTAATTAACCATAAGTTTCTGCATCTTTCTTCAAGAATAGATTTCATTCAAGAAAGTCTACACTAAATTGCAACATTTGCAGTCCAATTTCAGCGTCAATTGTGAAGCACTTTATTCGCCAATGCAGTACTAATTTAGTACCTAATTAGCACTTTATAATTGCATCATTACATTTAAAAAAAAATCCAAAATGGCGGAAATAGTTTGACGGCCCACTTATCTTCCACATATTTCATAAGAAGTTTTGAAAAGGAAAGAGTTGGATAAGAAGAGTTATTTTAAACTTTTTTGCAAAGCACTCAACAAGATCTTTGTATTGATGCTAATTTTATTAGCGTACGTTAAATTTTAGGCAAATTTGTATTTTGAAAATTTGTATTCAGGAAGCACTTAATTAGACATTGCGGTACTAAATTAGCACCTAATTCACACATAAATAATGCATCATTATATTTGCAAAAACCCAAAATGGCGGACCCAGCATGACGTTTCAATAAGTTCCACGAATTCCACTGGACGATTTGAAAACGAAAACATTGAGATAGAAAAGTGATTTTGAGCTTTTTAGAGAGCACTCAAAAACAACTTAACGTTGATGCTAATTTTATTACCCTTCGTTAAATTTAACGCAAATTTTTATTTCTATAGAAATTTCATTTATGGAGCAATTAATTCCTAATTATGACTTGAGTATTGCATCATTAAATTTTCAAATTTCCAGTATGGCGGACACAGCTTGACGTCAAACTGGGTCCGCCATTGGTTTTGCTGGTAAGGACTCGAGCACTTAATTCGCAATTGCGGTACTTAATTAGCACCTAATTATTTCATCATTACAAATGATTGCACCATTACAAAATGGCGGACCCATCTTGACGGACCTGCGTTCTTCACTCAATCTTTATAAATTTTTTTATTTTTTTCCCCGTTCATACGTCTCTTCAAGTTACCCTTTCTCACCATCACTAATCATGATTTTCTACACGATTTCTACATGTGAAAACATGGACTCTTGGATGTATTGAAATTGAAAAATAAGAAAACCACATCCATACAGACAGTACAATAGTTCAGTTGATATGTCGGAATAAATTGGGCTACCTGGAAAAAATTAGGAACTTAATGAAACTTACACAGATTGTTCGTTAATAGTTTAAGATTGCGTTAATAGTATTCCATAATCAGAATGTTAAAATAAAAAAAATAATAATAAATAAAGCTCGTGCGTGCGTTTGTCGCGTCGCGGTCGGTTGGGCTGAATATAAGTTATCTCAAATTTAATATGCGCTGCAGTCAACGAATGTTGTGACTATTTTTTAATCTTTTAAAGCACCTCCGCTATCTTCATTTGATTAATGATTCAGCAAAGACTGATAACAATTTATATTTGTCATTTATATAAATTTGTATTGCTCGTGTGGGAGAGTTTGATAAACATTTTGCAAAACACAATTGTTTACAAAAGATTTTATAGACAAGCGAGATTAAAAGTGTGTGTAGTATTTTTTTCATTATAATAACGACAGGGTTTCATGAAAACTGTTCCGTGAATAAATATACCGATAAGAAAGTTAATAAAAAGATGAACGCAATTTCATTGCATAAAGGTAATATAATTTATGTTGTTTGCAAAACATTGTATGCAAAAATGGCATTTAAGATTTACAATTTATTTTATTGAACAATTTACATATAGATAAGTAAATATTGTACAATTTGTTTTACACCATTATATAATCTTAAATATATTATGATCTTAAATTTGTTGGCAAAGAAGGTCTTTATAGTCTAAGTAAATTGCGATACGCTAAAATTGCAATTACAATGGCTTTGTCGGGTTGTTCAAATTTGGTGGTCATTGTTTTGGTTTAAGTTGGGCGAGAGTATCATGAGGTTGGTTTCAGCCACGTTTGTAAAACTTGTCAAACAGTTCCTTAGCAGACAATTAATGCAAAACTGGATGTCTTGGTTAGCTTTAAGTTCTTTTATCAGTCCTATCAGAAGACTCGAAAGGTTGATCAAATTCAGCAAGAAAGTATTTTTGATTGAAGTTGGTATCCTCTAAAATGAATGATGTCAGTTTCTTTGTCTATTGTTGGCGACTGATGTTCAATTATGCCAATAAAACTCGCAGTGTCGAACACTCTCACTTTTTATTTCAAGCCAAATGCGGAAGAACTATGAGGTAACCGGTCGGTGTTTTGAGTTACATGGCCATCTTTGTTTTCTGTTCATTCTTTTTTTTTTTTTTTTTATTGAGAATATAAGATTGGTCATTGGTGAAAGGTTAAATTCATTTTCTTGGTAAACGGATGCTGTCCGAAACGGTATTCCCAGATATTTGACGTCTATTTTAGTTTGTAGTTAAGATTCTGTCGGGTAGGCTGAGTCCCATGCCTATTTGCATCAATCAATGGTGACAGTCTCCATATGTACGTCGTTAGCAAAAAGGAAACTTCTTGCAGAGAGGACATTTGGATAATTGGATGTTAATACCCATTCGATAGACATTACTTATTAACATCCAGTCATTATTCTTTGTCATTATACAAATTAAAGTTTTCGCAATACAAAAAAAAATAAAAGGCACGACTGGGTGGGACAAATTTGCTCTTGTGTAAGATTACTAACCCTTGGCTTAGGATACTAAGCAAGAAACTATAATAAATAATCGGAAGTAAAAATAGTTTCTATAGCGTTTATATGGCAGGTAAATCAGTCACTCAAAATCTGATTAAAATCGATCGTATTTTTTTTCGAGAAAAATCGGATTTTCTATAGAATTCATATGACAGGTACCGTTAATAATGTGATTTTGAAAACAAAATTCTAAGGAAAAACTCCGTCATTGGCAACAAATCAGTCACACAAAATTTTATCATAATCGATCGTATATTTTACGAGAAAAATTGGATTGTTTTTAAGGCCTATTTGCCAGGTATACCGTTAATATGTAAACTTATTGTGAAAAAAATGAAAAACATAACCTTTGGCTACAAATTTTACGAAATTTTACTAAAATCGACGGTATTTTTAACGAGAAAAATGGAACTGTCTTAAAACGTTTGTATGGCAGGTACCTTTAAAAATCTACATTTTTTTTTTGACAAAAAACATTACCGTTTTCAAAAAATCAGTCATACGAAATTTTATCAAAATCGATAGTATTTTTTTCGAGAAAAATTTATTATCTGCTACGTTTATATGGCAGGTACCGTTATTTTCAGTCCTAGGATAAAAATCAAAAATACGCTTGAAAATACCAAATTTGAAGAAAATGGGCCCAACCGTTTAGGCTGTAGGTGTCGATACATTCAGACTGACAGAATTGTCGGACCTACTTTTTTCGTGTTCTCTATCATCATAATGTCATGTTTGATTGTTATCTCAAAACTTTTTTTTACGAATACAAAACTTGTCTTATATACCTGTATAATCGCAAGTAAAAATCAAACTAAATTTAAATTATGGTAAATGTGAAAAATTGAAAAATATAAAAAAAAAATAGAAACCACCAATAAAGCCCCTTATACAAAATAAATTTTCGGAACTATTTAGTCGTTGTAGAATTTGTTTGACGGCCAAAGTGTTCATTGGGTTTTGTCATTTCCTGATGTCAAACTAACGAATTTCTAACACTTATCTGCTAAACAGAAACATTAGTTCCAAGTTCTTGGAATACGTTATTAATTCATTACGTTAGTAATTCACTGTTCTATATTTTTTTTGCGAAACATCTTTTGTCAATTAGAATTTTGCTTTTCAAATTTTTTTAAGCAGCACACAAGTTTTTGCATGGCAAGCAAGTATTGTATTTATTTAAATTTTTCAAACGAATTTAAAAACAATTAAGCAATAAAAAAAACTATTACGAAGCTAACATGAACATGATAACGATTATGAATACACTTTTGTCATCTACATCATATATTGAAATATGTATATTGTTAAATGATAATAATTTTAATTCCGTGCTTTTCTTATCGCCTACTAAATATTAATTGTGAAATATTTTATATATTAAATGATGCAAATAATAATAATATTCTACGTTAACCTTCAACTTTATTTTTAGCAAAATATAACATGCTAAACAAAGACTGCCAAATTGTTTATAAAAGAGATAAGCTTAATTAAATTAAATTATTGTTTTTATTTATTATTTTTTGTTTGGTTGATTGCTGTCTAAAACTAGGTCAACCACCTTTAAGTAGTTGTTGTTGTTACATTCACCACCTTTTTGTTTTGCATTAGCATGTGTTAATGTTTTTTTTAAGATTTGTACTTAAAAGGTGAATGTAAGTTAAGGTGAAGAGCGGATTACAATCTACAAAATTCAATATTCCAGTTAAGTTAAGAGGCAAAGGGAAAAGTGTAGAAATAACAGTTTAAAATCGCATAGTTTAATTAAAATACACCTTAAAGCATTTTAGTTAACGGAGTAATAAAATTTTTGGGCATTTTAAATTCACATTAGGAGGTGAATTTCTAAAAATGAGGAATCTTGATCTTGATTAGAGCAAGCGAGAGGAGAACATATCAATCAAAAAATTCAAACGTTCCCTTTGTCTTGCATTTTTAAGACGCCTTTAAAATTTATTTGGAACAAAATTAGACATTAGGTTATTGGCTCTTTTAAAACTGAAAGTGGTTGGTGAAATTGAGAAATGCCATAACCCAAAAATATTTAAAAGTGTTTCGAGAAACTGACCATTAAAGTAATAAAAAATAATACATTTGATTTTCTAGACATTGAAATGAAATGAACCATATACTTGATAATGTGTATCGGTAAAAAAAAAACTGAGAGATTAACACATGGCTAGCAGGTGTGCAGATCAAAATATCATCGTCAAGCTAGAGGTACCTTCCAAAAGGGGTCCTCATGGCTTTTTTTTTTTTTTAAGTACTCGTTACGATAAAAAAAAAGAAACTAAAAATAAAACAGAATCAAAGTTCTCCCTGGTCAGATGAAAATATTTGTGTACAAATTACTGTGAATTAAAGGGTCGATCAGCAATAGACAGAACTGCTAATCTTTACCAATAAAAGAAATGCCCATCAGAGTTGGATTTGGATCCCATATATGGATCCACGTATACGTGGATATAAACAGTTTTCAGTATCTGTTAGTATAACAATAATTTGTTCTGAATGGATTGGGCAGAGTTTTCTTCCCAGTAATCAGTACATTTTGTAATTGAGATTAGGTACTGTTTTTAAGGCTAGTTATGCAATTTTTTTTCTCGATTTAATCAACGGAAATCGGTATAATCGGTAAAAACCAATTCCATCTCTAAATTTCTTACAGTGTTTCGTCAATAGCTTTTTTATGGAAAAAACTGTCAAAAATAATTATGAGAAAAAGTTGTAGAAAATATTTTTCCTTACAATATACAAAAAACAAAATCATTCTTCGACCAATAGAACTTGAGAAAATAACACAAACACCTTTTTCAAGATGGCGGACAACTCAGGATTTTTTTTTTGTGTGAAGTTTGTGGACTTAGACTCTACAAACGGTACTCTTTCGAATAAAAATAAAATATCGACTACAGTATTTTTTGTAAGTTTTGAACCTAGTTTTACTGGACTATATTAACTTTTTATGCTTGCAAAAAAAAAAAACGGTTGACTTTTTTCCCCTAGTGACGAATGAAAGTAAAACAAAGTATTTGTTATCATTAAGAAATACTACACTGACACTCCTGCGAAATCAATTCCAAACAAAACGAAGAACATTATAAGAAGATCTTTACCGATATGCATATTGCATGACATTATACGATGATGATTGAGTCATGAAGATCCAAATTATACCTGGCTGGAAAAACATGTTGGTTGAGGGACATTTTTTTTTCGGATTATGTGCCAAAATTTTAATGAAATCTAGCCTATTTGGCGAGAGGTCGAAAATCTTATATATTCACAACTTAAAGAATACTCTGAAAACATACAAAAACGAAGAAAATGTCAGATCTAATTTGTCACTGCAAGGCACTTAAAAAAAGGCACTTCACAAAAAAATATATGTTATTTTTCCCTATTTTTAGAGGATTTCAATTGTTTTTAATAGTAATCTTCCATCCGTAGATGAGCAATCATTGGGAAATACCTAAATTTTTTAGTTTTTTTTTTTTGTGCTGAAAGATTTCTTGTTTTGATTAACAAAATTTTTTAGTTACTAGTCTAGAGTATAGAAAGACTAATCATTTTGTAATGTTAACCTAGGATGATTAATATTGTGCGTAATCCCAATAGATTATCTGCCAATATTAAATAAACAGTATACTTTTTGTTATAACGGGTGTTTTTTTTTCGAGGTATAGAACTTTAAGTTGGCATTACTTTTCAAGACGGCGACCGATTTAACAGCTGTCAAGTGATTTATTCTCAGTTTTGTTTCGCAATTCATCATGAATAGACTCACGGCTGAACAACGCTTGCAAATTGTGCAATTTTATTTCGAAAATAATGGTTCTGTGCGGAATACGTATCGCGCACTACGTCCATTTTCATAAGCGAATTTTGTTTAGCGATGAAACGCACTTCTGTTTGAATGGCTACGTAAACAAACAAAACTGCCGCATTTGGAGTGAAGCTAATCCTCAAGTGTATGTAGAAACACCGTTACATCCAGAAAAACTGACTGTTTGGTGCGCTTTATGGGCTGGTGGAATCATTGGTCCGTACTTCTTCAAAAACGGTGATGGTCACAACGTTACAGTCAATGGTGATCGGTATAGAGCCATGATTACTAACTTTTTCATTTCTGAATTGAACAATCATGATGTCCAGGAGCTGTGGTTCCAACAAGACGGCGCAACATGTCACACAGCTCGTGCCACAATCGATTTATTGAAATTCACGTTTGGTGACCGCCTAATTTCACGTTTTGGACCTGTCAATTGGCCTCCAAGATCTTGTGATTTAACACCGCTAGACTATTTTCTCTGGGGTTATGTAAAGTCATTGGTCTATGTGGATAAGCCACAAACGCTTGACTATTTGGAAGACAACATTCGCCGTGTTATTGCCGATATACAAATGTTGGAAAAAGTCATCGAAAATTGGACGTCCAGATTGGACTACATCCGAGCCAACCGTGGCAGTCATATGCCAGAAATCATATTTAAAATGTAATGCCACAAGATTATCTTTCGAATAAATAAAAAATCATGTCAATCGAATATTCCATCGTTGTTTTATTGTACTTAAAAGTTCTATACCTCTAAAAAAAATATATAATAAATATATTCCGCGTGCGGATGCAAACAAAAACAGATTAATTTTTAGATTAAGAATGTTCATTATTAAACTACTATGCGCATCTCATCACGTAACTTTTACTGACGACTATCGCCTTGACGATAGCTTTATGAACGATATCGTCAACAGTTTGCTTTACGTAAAACTACTGCTCGAATTGATATCCGTTATTATCAAACGAACCATACAACTTGATCTCACATTTTAATTGATTATACAATAGAAAATATATCTAATGCAATAATTTTACTTTTAGATATTTAGACATGGGCCTAGAACACCTGCAGATACTTATCCAAAAGATCCTCATGTAAATGAAACATTTTTTCCCTTTGGATGGGGACAATTAACAAATGTAAGTCACTTAATTTAATTTAATTTCATTGTTTAATTTAAATATTTTTATTCAGAATGGAAAGCGGGAGCTTTTTAATGTAGGTTCTTGGCTTAGGAAACGTTACAACCAATATTTGGGATCACTTTATGTGCCTGACGTAAGACTTTAGGATTTTCAAAATTTTCTATTCTAAACGAAGTGTTTTTTTTTCCTAAAGTATGTCCACGCTCAGACGACTGGAGTGACGAGAACTCTTATGTCAATGGGAACAGTATTGGCAAGTTTATTTCCACCTAAGAATACTCCAATGGAATGGAATTCGAAGTACAATTGGCAACCAATACCAATTATGTCACAACCATTAGAAGAAGATAATGTAAGCTTCAAGGTTCTTTGACTTAAAACAAATTTTAACACTTTTTTTTCTGTCAATTGGGAAGCTTCTTTTAGTTCGTACGCCTTGTCCACGTTACTATGAAGCCTTGAAAGAAGTTTTCCAGTTACCCGAAGTCAAAGCCGAACTTGAACCATATGAGAGTCTATTTAAGGAACTCACTGAATTAACAGGCTTGAATATAACAACGGCTGAAGATGTCCAGTCGGTTTACACAACTTTACAAGCTGAGGTAAGAAATCTATCTATGAACATTTTGGGAAGCTGTTAAAAATGCTAAAAATTTATGTTTTACAGACAGAATTCGGTCTAACTCTTCCAGAATGGACCAAGAAGTATTATCCAGAAAAGATGCAATTTTTAGCTGAACAAAGTTACATCTACAGTGTGTACACACCTGAAATGCAAAAAATTAAAGCTGGTAAGATTACAAGAGCTTTCGAATATAACTTGAATCTCAACCATTTTAATGATTCCAGGTCCCTTCTTGAAGAAAATGCTTGGAGAAATGAAAGAAAAACGTACTGCTGAATTAAAACCAAAGGACCGCAAGCTTTTCATTTACACAGGACATGATACGTCACTTGTGAATATATTATCAGCTCTTGGAGTATGGGAAAGACAAATGCCTAGATATTCCATTATGGCAATTTTCGAACTTCATAAAAATAAGAAAACTGGTGAATATCATGTTGAGGTAAGAATTTATCTTTATTCTTAAAAGAAGATAAAATTAAATTAATTTAATTTATAGATATTCATGCGAAATAATCCAAAAGCAGAGGCTAAACCGTTAACAATTCCTGGCTGTGATAGAAAATGTCCTTTGGACAAATTTATTGAATTAACTAAGAACGTTGTTCCTACAGATGAATCTCTTAGTTCGTGTAGTGCGAAGGATCCTTCTTTTACAGAACCACCACCAAGTGGTCCTTAAATGTTTTTGTTTTAAATTTTTTTGTGTGAATTTTGTTTAATTTATTTTATTGTTTTTATTTTTATTTTTGAAGTTTTTTTTATAAATGGAAGGAAAATTTAAATTATTGTTTTTTATTAATTAATGTGTTTGTTACCTAATCTAATAAGAATATTAATAGAAAGTGGTTATGCTTCGTAAACTTTATTAATTTAATAATAATGAACCGACGTCAGTATCCAGATAATAGAACTTTTTCTAGTATAAAATAGATAGATAGACTTAATTCATATTATAACAGTTTTCTTTAAATTCAAATTTATTTCTTCTTCAGTGAAATCGAGTTACATGGTAGTAAATTTTTAACATATAGAGATTAGAATTACAATGATTCTTAGCAACTAAAGATTTTATAATATAGAGATTTCAAGAAAGTGGAGTTTATTATGAGAAAAATTTCGAAAAAAAACTCAATAGATACAAAAAAAAAAAAAAAAAACTATGAATAAAATTTAAAAACTAACTTAATAATAACTTTAACTAAATTGGATGTTTTTGATTATACAAGTGAATTTATCAATACATTTTCATGGCTCAAACATTTATTCTCAAAATTATTTGAAAGAGTTGTAATCTTAGACTTTATTGTTGAAATTTTAGTTATATCATGCAGTGCTAGTGTGGAAAAATGCCAGGGAAGATGCATAATCATTTTTAAAGTTTTGTTTTGACAGATTTGAAGTTTTTTCAGGTGACATTCAGCACATTTATACCAGCAAGGAGAAGCATATACTAAAGAAGGTAGTATGACGACTTTGTAAAGAAGGAGTTTATTATCTTTGCTTAAATATGAGTTTTTATTTAAAAGTGGATATAGAATTTTAATTAAAACATTTACTTTTTTGATAGAAGTAGTAATATGATTTGAAAATGTTAGCGTCTTATCGAGAGTGATACCAAGGTATTTTATTGTTGTTGTCCATTCAATTGGAGTGTTGCAGATTGACAGATTATACTGAGGTAGATTTGAGGCTTTTCTCTTTCGTGAGAAAAATATTGCTTGAGATTTCGATGGGTTTATTTTAATTTTCCACCTGTGAAAAAACTTTTCGATGTTAAATAAAGCATTTTGTAAATTCGTTAATATACTTTGACAATCATTTGATTTACAGAATATAGCTGTATCATCAGCAAAAAAGGCATTTTCACAGTGTAAATCTCTTGGAAAATCAGCGATATACAAATTATATAAAAGGGGCGATAAGGTTGAGCCTTGTGGAACGCCCGCTTTTATAGGGAACAGGGGAGATGAATCGGAAGAAATTTTGACATAAAAAAGCCTATCAGTTAGAAAGCTTTGGATAATTTTAAGAATGTAAGTAGGAAAATTTTGAGTAACCAGCTGCTTTTTTTATGCGAATAGAAGAAATAGTGTCTTTAACAAGAGATACTGGTATATTAATATTATTTATTTCTATTGAAGATAGATTAATAAAGTTAATACTGTTTTGTACTAATTGTTAGGTTTGAGTGTCACTAAAGCCATCTGTTATTGAGTGACTAAAAAGGAAATATTTACCGAATTCAGTGGCCTTCTCTTCATTTGTATGAAGAATTTGTCCATTACATTCGAGGTATGGGATTCTTTTATTTTTTTTCTTAAAAATCTTCGAAAGCTTCCATATTTTTTGGTCATGTTTGTCAATTTGGGATAACATTCGATTCCAGTCTTTATTACGAATTACCTGCATTTTTTTAAACTAGTTTGTTGAGTAAATTCAATTGAAATTTAAGAAATAAATCTCTTGATCTTTGGTAACGTCTACGAATTAAGTTCCTAAATGTTATCGTCTTTCGTACATCATTAGTTAACAATGAAATTTCACTATTGTTTTTATGAGAGGCAGAGAGCAAAGGGACAGACGCCTTAACTCCCTCATTAATGGAACATTCAAATGCATTAACTTTATCATCGATTTCCTCTAACGTAAAGGTAGAGGGTTGAGAAAAGTCAGAAGAGAGACTCGTTTACGCAACGTTTAAATTTTTTCCAATTAGCCCGATTGAAATGATAATTTTCAGCTGGAGCTTCAGTGGTGAATGATTCATTAAGATAGAAAACAACAGGTTTGTGATCGGATGAGAGATCATTTATAACAATTGGACGAGAAATATTGTCAATTGTATTTGAAAGTACCAGATCTAAGGTCGACGGATGACCTCTACCATTGAAAGGATAATAAGTTGGCTCAGAAGGAAAAGCAATATCGAAATCTTCGAAGACCTTAAGATCTGACAAAATGTTCCCCCAAGCATTTGCACGAACACAGCCCCAAGAGGAATGGCGGCAGTTAAAGTCTCCGCATAAGAGATAATTTTCGTTTGTTCTTATAAATTTTAAGATGTCAGTTTTTTTTTCATTAGTAATTCTACTACCGCCAGGAAAATAGGCAGCCATAATTTTGAATAGTTTTGTGGGACTACATTCGACTTCAATTGATAATGTTTCTATTAAATAAGTAAGTCCCCAAAAGCCCCCTTTTGGGGGCTTTATACTCCTTGTCCTCCTCTTGATCACCTCCCAGGGATCAGGACTATTAGTATGTTAACTACTTCAGCAGCTTGAACAATATTTTAAAGGAATGGCTTACTGGAGTCCTACATCAGTTAGGTATTATACGTTCCTATTTAAAAAATAATTTAAATTGTACTTGCTCGAAATTGATTTAAATGTTGGTAACATGATTATGGAAGCAGCAAGTGGCAAGTGTTGAACTATTTTGAAAACTTGATAAAATGTGCCAATTTTTTAAATAACTTGCCGTGGGTAGTTTTTTCTTGCGAAACTTACAATATTTATTTTGGATTTCGAAATTGCATACAGTAGCATGGTTATTAAGGATTACGTAGAAAAAAAAATCACTGAAAAATATCAAAATTTGTAACCACAGTACATAAAAATGTGGCCCTGGGTATCGATTTTCATAATTTTTCTAAATATTGCTATTATTACGTAACCCAGCGAGATATGAATAAATAATAGTTTTAAATTTAGAAACAGTTGTTCAAATTCCAAAACGTGTTCCAGTCAATTCGAGGTTGGTAAACATAGCAAGTTTTAGTAATATGAAGTCAAAACAGATACAAAATTAAAACAAAATACGGATATAGCTGAAAATTGGTATAGCAGAAGAAAATGAAGAGGAAGAAGGAGGGAAGAGGGAGAAGAAGAAGAAAAAGAAGGGGAAGAAGAAGAAGAAGAATGTTGAAATTGAGAACGAAAATACTTTATACGAGTATGTCACCTAATAGGGGATATCTGTTACATCGTGTTGTGTGGAACGTGGGACCAAAATAAAGAATTCAATCGCATGTTCGACAAATTATAACCATTTTAGACGCAATTTCACTGTATTTCATTATTCTTATTCTTCCAAAACAAAGAATTTAAAAAGTTTAGGCTTTAAAGCGATACGTCCCGTCGTCTGTTATCAGACTAGCATAACGCCCTCGCGATCATAATTTGATGTGGCAATGACTGTATAACGATTTTTGTGAATTCCTAATATTTCCTAAAATTTCCTAATATTTTCTTATAACTCCTAGTACTTCCTAATATGTCCTTATATTTTTTTATGTTTCCTAGTAAGGACCTTTTAGGATATATAAGGAAATATTAGGAAATATTAGGAATTGTTAGGAAATATTAGGAATTATTAGGAAATATAAGGAAATATAAGGAATTCCTTATATTCCCTTATATTTCCTAATGTTGCCTAAGAATTTATAATA
Source organism: Baccha elongata (assembly GCA_951217065.1). Taxonomy (NCBI): domain Eukaryota; kingdom Metazoa; phylum Arthropoda; class Insecta; order Diptera; family Syrphidae; genus Baccha; species Baccha elongata. Next base: position 176,702,970 of record OX578272.1, read on the forward strand.
ATATTTCTAATATTTCATTCTATTTCCCTACATTTCCTAATAACTCCTTATATTTGGTAATATTTCCTTTTTAGGAAACATATGATAATATAAGTAAATATAAGGACATATTAGGAAATACTACGAAATGTTAAGAAATATTAGGAATTCTTAGGAAACATTAGGAAATATATGGAAATATAAGGAAATATTAGGAAATATAAGGAATTCCTTATATTCCCTTATATTTCCTAATGTTTCCTAAGAATTTCTAATAATATAATTCGATTATGGTGTACCTCAAGGTTCAGCCCTGGGACCAATTCTATATAATTTATATACATCCGACTTCCCCAAGCTAACGAATTGTGAAGCAGCAATTTTTGCTGATGATACAGCCATATTCTCTTCGCACAAGTTTGGTCTTAACATTGAGACGGAACAATATTATGATCGATGGAAAATCAAGCTTAATGGTGATAAAATGCAAGCTATCTTTTTCACGCGAAAAAGAAAAGCTTGTCACCTTCCAACGAATCAACTACAAGTTCTTGGAAATGTAGTTTTTTGTGAAAGTCAAGTTAAGTATCTTGGCATTCATCTTGACGCAAAATTAACTTTCAACTACCATATTGCTCAAACAATAAAAAAAGTAAACATAGCCATAAAAATGCTATTTCCTCTCATCAATAGAAAGTCCTTATCGTCAAACGAGAACAAAATAATTTTTTAATTTTTCAGGCGATTCTTTTGTATGGTTGTCCCGTCTGGAAAAACGTTGCCAAATGCCACTTGAAAAAGTTGCAAGTTTCACAAAATAAACTTTTAAAAATGATGCTTGACCTACATTGGCATCACTCAACATCCGATCTCCATAAAAAGGCGAATGTTGGTTAATAAAAGAATTGAACAATTCATTTTTAAATCGACTGGATCTTTCCGAAAATACTTTAATATGCCAACTCAATAACCAAGCATGATTTGTACATGTTTTACGATCTGTGATATATGTTTTTCTTTTTGATTGTTAAATCTTATTTGTTTGTGTTTATTATTTATTATTTGTTATTTGTTGTTTATTATTTGTTATTTATTATTTATTATATATTTATTATTAATTGTTTATTATTTATTATTTATTATTTATTATTTATTATTTATTATTTATTATTTATTATTTATTATTTATTATTTATTATTTATTATTTATTATTTATTATTTATTATTTATTATTTATTATTTATTATTTATTATTTATTATTTATTATTTATTATTTATTATTTATTATTTATTATTTATTATTTATTATTTATTATTTATTATTTATTATTTATTATTTATTATTTATTATTTATTATTTATTATTTATTATTTATTATTTATTATTTATTATTTATCATTTATTATTTATTATTTATTATTAATTATTTATTATTTAATATTTTTGTTATCAGAAATTGGTTTTATTTTTTTTTTCTTAATTTATGTAAATTATACATGTTAATTTATTTAAAATGAATGTTTTTCGATTTTGTGTTTCTGTTTTTAAAACGTATCTTTCTTAGATTGTTATTTATTTATGATCAAATTCAAATTTAAATTTATAGTTATTAAATCTATATTTATTTTTCTAGTCATTATTATTAAGTTATTATGTAATTTATTATCTTAATTTTTTTTTTCTCTTTATCGTCTTTCCTTAAAATAGTCTTTACTTAAAAAAAGAAATTTATAGAAACCCTAATAAAATAATATTTAAGTTGAAAGATAAATCTGTTGTATCAAATCTTTTCAATGTAAAATGTGCGGTAACAAACCATTGTAAAATTTTAAGCGAAATAAAATCTATCTATCTATCTATTAAGAAATATAAGTAAATATTATTCAAAATATTTCCTTCTATCTCTTTATATTTCCTAATAATTCCTAAGATTTGCTAATATTTCCTTTTTAGGAAACACATGGTAATATTAGTAAGTTTAAGGAATATAAAGAAATATTAGAACATTTAAGAAAATATTAGAAATATTATTAGAAATTCTTAGGAAACATTAAGAAATATTAGGATATATAAAGAAATATAAGTAAATATTATTTCTAATATTTCGTTATATTTCCTAATAATTCCTAATGTTTCCTTATATGTCCTAATGCTTCATTATATTTGTAAGCCTTACTTGACCGAAAAATAAGTTTTAGAGTTTATTTAAAAAAGAAATCGCGCAACTTACTTGCGACACATGGAATAAGAAGGAGTAGTGAAAAGTCAGTGTTACTACTGATTTATTCCTATATACATTATGAAGATACTTAACCACAAAATAGGTTATAGGGCAGAGGTTTCAAAATAGGTTCCTATCTACCTAACCTACTCGATCTTAGAACTTTCATGCAGCTATTGCCAAAGCCATTTAAGACAAATGGATCCCAATATACCTGCCTTTCAACTTCCCTTTTTAAGGGAGCATATGCAGTAAATTTCTACAAAAATGCCCGCACCCATTAACAGCTTCCTAGGGAGTTTTTAAAACACACACAGACTTGTCCTAACCCAACCAGAGCTCATTTAACACGAAAACGTATAATGTCATTTGGCGGCAACATCGTCGTAATAACAGTGACAGCGCAATTCATTGCACTGCCAGTTTGTCCTGGGATATCGAAACGCTATTATATGCCAATATCCATTTCATAAACTCACATCTAACAGTGTGGAATCCTTCCAATTTTTTTGGCACCATTTATTCTCTAGTACAGCGAGAACGCATCGTTTTCATTTTTTTTAATTCAAAAAAAAAAAAAAAGAAGGAAAATCACCATACCATAAGATGAAAAAGGAAATCAAGCCCGATGTAGTTTATGGTAAACCGCAATGCGAAATCTGTCACAGAGCAGGCGGCAGGACATATTCGAGGAAGCGATTTAAAGACAAAATGCATTGGCCCGTTTCACGAGTTTTTACAAAATAACACTCTCAGCTTCTGCCACAGGCGGATGTTGCAGACATTGAGTGCGGGATGCCCTCGTATTCGACATTTGGACGACAATATCTATCGTTGCACGAAGTGATAGCATCTGAGAAATATGAGTCCGTTTAATAAATACTTACGTTCGCTTTATTTAAGTGGGAGCAATAATTTATAACCCAACTTATACTGGCTCAACCCCATCTAAGCGGGTCGGGTTGGGGTTGTTTTTCGAGTGACTAAAAATTCTTCACACCCGTCGAGTGCTAAGGCTGTTCAGTTCCAGTGTCCTGTACCTTGTGTGAGTGTGGATCTGAGTGAAAGAGATGCAGATCTGGATAAAAGTAAAGTGCTAAAAAAATATGTTTTAAAAAATTTAAATTTTCTTGTGATTCAGTGGAATGGTATATCTGAGTCCTTATTCCCTGTAGTCTCACTTTTTCAGGCTTTGAACAAACATTTTCTCATGCCCAGTGCACATATCACACTGTAAGTCCTTTGTGAGGCGGCGTCGGCGGCGGTGAAGCGATGGGCATGTTGATGATGTCGTCGTTGTCATCTTCTAGTCAAGTAAATATATTGTCCTCAAAGAGTCACACAAGGAGTGAACAATTTATTGCCTCCTCTGGTCCGTGCTTTCTATTTTCAATGCTGGTTCCTTGTACGGGAAGGGGAGAAGTCGTATGAGTGTCTATCTATAGGTATGTACCATGTTCTCGAGCATCACCACCATCATAAGGAGAGATTTCGTGTATAAAATGTGCTTCGTTCCATCGCATCGTTGCGATGTCCTCCTCATGGGGATGGGATGGATTGCTTTTTTATGGAGCTATATACATAGCTAACACAATCTTTAGATACATCTGAATTATAGACATGGCTTTATAAGCCTAGAATTTTTTATGATTTAATAAGCCATTTTAATGAGAAACAAGTCTGAAGAGCATGGCAGATATAAAAAATGAACCGAAGCATGCTGGCGGAAGAAATAGCGGTGGATGGTGTTGCAAATTCCAGGAAAGAAAATTACTGTTATCAGCAATATCTAACGATACATGAAATAATATTTTTAAAAAGTTGCCTTCGGAAAAGCCATCCAATTCACATAATCTTTTTCCCAATGGCTAAAACAATTTTAAAATCGATATTTAACTGATATTAAAAGCTAAGAGGAGAACAATAAATACAGTAGATTTATTAACTAACTTATGACAATGCTCACATTAAACGTACTCAACCGACGCATTTTGACGTCTATGTGTTTTGTCTCCTTCTCACTTCGTTGTAAGAAAGAGACGAGGTTTTGCGTCCGGATTTTTAGATTTTTAAAAATCTTATTGATGCATTTTGACATTCGTTATTCTGACATTTGTTATTTATTATTTTTTCGCTTTTTGCACCCATATTTTGAAAGTTTCACAAAATTCGTTCACTTTTGATTGGAAATTTCAATTAAACATGAGAATATAAAGAAAAGTGTAAACATAAAGGCTCATTTCAAATATTTATTTTTTTTTGTTTCGTGTGGTTTCGTGCATCCATTGTGTTCACACTACTTTGTGTCTGAACATGGCGGACTGGACGTACGTCAAAATGCGTCGGATGAGTCCAATGTCAACATCGTCTATAGTCAACGGAACTCTACTGTTCGGTCATCTGGCATATGACATATGACACATGAAATGACAAATGAAAACTCCTTGTCCTTAGGTTGCACATATTTTCTACGTTTTCCCGCAGCTCTATGTCATTAGTCATATGTAATATGTCATATGCCATATGTAATATGTCATATGGAATATGTCGTATATAATATGTCATATGTAATATGTCATATGTAAAATTCATATGTCATATGCCATATGTCATATGTCATATGTCATATGTTATATGTCATATATCATATGTCATATGTCATTTGTCATATGTCATATGTCATATGTCATATGTCATATGTCATATGTCATATGTCATATGTCATATGTCATATGTCATATGTCATATGTCATATGTCATATGTCATATGTCATATGTCATATGTCATATGTCATATGTCATATGTCATATGTCATATGTCATATGTCATATGTCATATGTCATATGTCATAAGTCATATGTCATATGCCATATGGCATCGCCGTTTAAAAGTTGCAGTCGGGAAACCCCATGCGTGCAGCTAGTTAAATTATATTCCATATAACGAACTATGGTATTACAAAAAATTTAATTTATCAAATTATGTATGTAAATATGGAAAAATGGTCTAAACAAGAGATCACGTTGTATGTTAGCTATCAAATAAACCGATATTTAGCCAACAAATTTAAAAGCAATTTTGTGTTAATTGTCTAAGGTAAATGTTATACCAACTTTAAATGAAATCGGATAAGCCTTTATCAAATTATGGCCAAATTTGTACAAAAAACGGTAACACCAAATCTTCGTTATGTGCATTTTTAGCCAAAAACCTGAAATGCTGTTATTTTAGCAACACTTCAAATATAACGTTTACCAACCTTTGCCGAAAATTCAAATTTGTCCTCTAAGGAATTACCAAAAAGTTCTAGACGAAGTTTGAAGAATAAATCTGTCAAACCGTTAATGCTGCAGCTCGATGAACATAAATAAAAATTAGCGCCCGAAACCCAAAAATAAAAAGAAAATTGGGCCCAAATAGTTTATTTAATACCCAAAATTTAATATCGCCCAAATCATAAAAGGCAATATCACCCAAAATAAAGGAAACGACTGGGTCGCACAAACTTGCTTTTGTGGTACAAACGGAATATACGAAAAAATCGTATGTTTGAAGACCATATCTTACATAGATTCAAACCAAAACCAAAGTTTGTTAAAAAAATTCTCTACTTAATGTGAGTTTAAGAAAAAAAAATTTCAAAATCCTTGTATCAGTTTTTGAAAAAATCGTTTTTTTTTAAATATTTTTCCGAATTTTTTTTTTCTTTTTTCAAAGAGAGTATGCAGGTTTTTTAAACTTAATTTATTACACCTTAAAACAAAATTTCTTAAAAATTCGTCAACTAGTTTTTGAAATACTGAAAAATTATTTAAATCAAAGAAATAACTATTATCAAAAATTATTTAAAACTTAACAAAAACATTTTTGAAAAATAATTTTAAGCCATAATATTTTAAATAGCTAGATCAATTTCAGTATTGTGTTTCGTTCAAATCGCTTAAGCCGTGTTCGAGATAGTCGAAATTTAAAAACACCCTTATATGGCAGATACTGTTAAACGAATTTTCTTGAAAGTATGGTTTTCACTATTTTATAGACCTTCTACACTTTATTACACAAATGTGAAATTTGGCTGAAATCGTTAGAGCTGTTTTCGAGAAAAATACAAATTTCGATAACCGTTATATAGCAGGTACCGTTATTTTTAGACTTACGGTAACCTACAAAAAAAAAAAGCTCTGGGCGTATTACCCTAAAAATCATACCTACCAAATTTAAAGACAGACAGAATTGACGGACCCACTTTTTTCGTCTTCTCTATCATCGTTATGTCAATTTTGATTGTTATCTCAAAACTTTTTTTTGCACGAAACCAAGACTTGCCTCATCGAATGTACCGTATAGAGCAAGTAAAAATCGTATGAAACCTGTTTTTGTAAGATTTGGGCGAAATTTCCAACAAATGTTTTCCACAAAATTGATTGATATTTCCTCCATTTAAGTGCTTTTTCTTTTATATATGTTGTTTTGGGCAATTTTTCCTATTTCGGGATTTTTTTTCATTCCCACTACCTATTTAAGTTTCTTATTTTGGGCGTTTTGAGCGTTTTGAAAAATGGATTGAAACACAGAGAAAACAGCCAAAAAGGAAAAACAAAAATACAACAACAATTTGTTCAGCATTTTTTTGGTCGAATTTTCAAATCGATTTCCAAATTAATCCGGACCAATAAAATAGATATTTCTCGGGGAAAAGTAAGTCTGTTTTAAATCATTTTTTTTAGAAATGACAATTTCAAAGTAAGGCACCAGTGACTATCATGTCCAACTACGCCCTAAAATACTAATATTTTTTACTTGCTCAATAGGGCAAGTATTGGTTTCGTGTAAAAATAAATTTCGAGGTTTTAATCAAACCTGACATTACTATGATAGAGAAGCCCAAAAAAGTAATTTTCGTCATTCCGTCCATCGCGTCGGTCTGTCTGTGCGTATGTGCGTATGTGCTGGTATGCGTATGTGCGGTTTTCTATTTATCGAGCTACAGCCTAAACGCTTTGACGGATTTTCTGGAAACTTCGTGTCCAGCAATTTTTTATAATTCCCTAGAGTAGGAATTTTAGCCCGGCTATAACGGGTACCTCCCATACAATGATTTTAGTTTTTCCAAATTTACTCAAAAACCGCTCAAACGATTTTGATGAAACTTTGTGGACGTTATATTTGAACTGTTGTTAAAATAACTGCATTTCAGGTTTTTGGCTAAAAATTCACATAACGGAGAATTGGTGTTAACGGTTTTTACAAATTTGGCCATAAATTAATGACGGCTTACCCGATTTTATTTAAATTTGGTATGACACTTAAATTAGACAATTGACATAAGATGGCATTATAAGTTTTTGGCTAAACAACGTTTTTATGATAGCTACCATTCAACTTGATCTCTTGTTTAGGCCATTTTTCGAAATCTTTAGTCTTTTTACATAGTTATACTAGCGCAAAATTATAGTCAAGTTAATCCGAATCTATATCAATTTTAGCTTGACACTAAGCTGAAATTACATGCAATTTTAGCCTATTGTCACACTAAATTTGCTTTAGTTTCAAGCTAACTTGATTATAATTTTGCGTCATTGAATTTTTCGTAATCCCTTAGTTTGCTACAAGAGCAAGTTCGTGCGACCGAGTCGTGCATTTTATTTTTTCTTATTTCCCTCAACAAAAAAAATTCCACATATGTATTTGCCTATCCTACATAAATATATGTCTCCTGAAGTTCTTTTAAAGTGACTATTATCAGTTTATTTATTGAGATTCTTTCAGTTCTTCTATGTTCTCAATAACAATACTTTGAAAAATGTCAATTTCAAACATTGAAAGATGATATTGGACACAACAACCATTGTGTAGATGCCAAGCCAATATAATCAATATTATTCTGCTTTCTCGTCCACTGGACATTGTTATAAATGAAGTTTTCGTCCTTGACCTAGAAACGGAAATTACTTGATTGCCAAAACTTAATCCGGTCATGAATAATATATATGTATGTGAATCCAGAATCCATTCAAACATAAATTTTTAAATGAAATGTTGGAATCATTATTCAGCACCTAGAAAAATACATAATTAAGTAGCTGTATGAAAGTAAACTGTAAATTTAATCCTTTCAAAAAAAAAAAACTATATGTTTATACCATCTAAGCACACTCTATATGCAGTGAAGATAATAAGAAAATCTATACCTAAGGCAGGATATCAACGAACTCAAAAACTTCCCTTAATCCAAAACACACTAAACGTCCTCCACCTTTATTGGAGTGAACTTACAGAATAAAGGATTACAAGTGCAACACATCACAATCCTTCTAGCTTCTAAAAGTCCACCCCTTAAATACACATGAATCAATAAAACCAAAGACCATCTCAACAATCACTGCTCCAACAGTCCTGCGAGGGGTAGCTAAATAATGATGTGCTTGATTTTTGCTCCATCCGAGGACGAAAACGTGGACCACCACCGACGACGATAATGATAGAAATATATCTATATATACGTATAGGGATATAGTAATGGAATGGTATCGCATGTGGTCCTTCTGCCCACATAAATGAGCAATGAAATCTACTGCCGCCGCCCGCCGACTAACCTCTAATAATTGAACGTGCAGCATATCAACATGCACAAATTTGTCCCAGTCCTTCGTTTCTATCAGCTGCGAGAAGGATATAATTTTGTAGAAACATTATGGAGTTCAGCTTTAAAAACAGGATGAATGACATATACACAAACAAACCATTAAAGTACAACAATAAAGTTTACTCTACTCTGGTAGCGCTAGCGGTTGCTGCGGTTGCATCTTTAAAAGGAGGCGCCATCGACATCGACAAAGCTATATTGCAGCTTCCCCTGGCAAGAGCTTGGAAATGATATCACCCGTGAGAGTTGATACATGACGTGATGCTGAATTGAAACATACGTCATGTTGAATTGCTGAATGGAAGAATTATTAGCAAGAGCAATTGTAAGCAAGAGTATTCTTCCATTGACGAAGTTGCAGGACTGTGATTTGAAGCTTTTGCTGAATAAATTCAGAGTTGCTAAGGAGCTTTGTGAAGCTATTGAGTTCGGCGCATACTCGAAAAATTTCATCCCGGGCGCTGGAATGCGGGCGGAGTGAGATGCAAAGAAATGGGTGATGAGTACTAGTGGAACAATGAAATCTTGGAACAAGGTCGTGGATTGACGATGAATAACATCTTTTAATGGCGTCGAACAGCTGTTCAGCGAAATATAGTAGTAACAGCAGTTTTTTTTTTGTTGTATTGGAATGTGCGGGTTAGCGACTTTGTGTGGCATACAGGGAGTAGATTGTGGTTACCCGACGATTTGTGCGTCAAAAAAAAGCTTCAATATGTCAAATAGCTAATTGTTTTTCTATTTTTCTTAATTCTTGCACCAGATGGAACTTGAATTTTCTAAACTTTTAGTACAAAATAAATTAAGATTTTGTTTGTCGTTTGTGATTTCAATTTAAAGAAACAATTAAACTTTTGTTCCAAGGGGATTTTGGCCTGTCTTCTAAGTCAAGTGATTCAATTAAAATAATTATTTAAAACACTTATTAATTTAAAGGGATTTCCGTAATATAATTTGGATTAATAAGACTGTATTTTCGGAAAAAATGAAAAGCTTTTAAAATTTAGTTGGAAGATTTGAGTGATTTTATTTTTTTAATTAGGAAAAGGTGCTTAAAATAATGGGTGCTTGCGAAACGTATCATGCTAGATAATCAGTGGCGGAATGAGTCTGTTTGAGGCCCGGCGCAAAGCAAAGATAAATGGTGTCCCCGCTGTTGGGACCATACGTGGATGTTTTGTAGTTTTAATATTTCTTCTGTATACGCTTTTATTTTTTCCTATTTGTAAATTTCTCGCGTACACAGAAACCTACGAGCTCTCATTCGGGCGACGATGTCAGATCATTCGGCCGATAACGGGTTAGGTGTACGCGAGCCCTAATCTGAGTATTTGTAGTTGAAAAAAAAAACAATCTATCCTAACACAGAGATTTGTATAAGTGAAATTAAAGTTCAAACAAAACTTTCAAATAAAAAATCCATTCAATTCAAATTAAACATGTTTTATGATGTGTTATATTTGTATTCTATAAATACACTTTAATCATTTAAATTGTGCTAATTCACTGTGGAACATAATTCACTGTGGGTACAATAATTCACTGTGCAGAATTCACTGTGTGAGGAAATTCACTGTGGCGGAAAATTCACTGTGGGTATTTCACCGTGTTCAATGATTTTCGCGCGTGAATAGTGCACCACAGTAAATTGCACACAGTTAATTGTCCATCAAAGTGGCCTATAGTCCAGTAAAATTAGCTTTAAAACTTGCAAAAAATACTGTAGTCGGGATTATATTTTTGTTTTAAAGAGTACATGCTATTTGGAGAGTCTAAATCCACAAAGTTCACACAAAAAAATGTCTGCGTTGTCCGCCATTTTAAAAAAAGTCGATTTTTTCGACTTCTTTGGTAGTACAATAATTTACTTTTTTTTTAGTTTTATGAAGAAACATATTTTGTGAGCCTTTGTCTCACAAATATTGTTGACAGAATTTTCCCATAACAAGTTATTGGCAAAAACCCCAGGGGTTTGTCACTAACCAGTTTAGTGGTTCAATGATTGCAATATTTCAAATGCCTTCTTGTGATTTCAGGTGATTTCAAGCAGTTATTAAATTGATTTAAAAAAATTTTATTGCATTGGCTTCAAATAAATTTACTACTTTCAAATGATTGCAAATTAATTCAAGTGATTTCATTATGATTTTTGATTGCATGTTTGACAAAAAACTTAAAGTGATAAACAAATTTTTTTGATGATTGCAATAAATCATTTGAAATCAATAACCAACATTTAAGCTTAGGCAAATAATGAATTAAGAGTCGTAATCACTTTTGCGATTAATGCATTTTGTATGGGCCCCATTTCAGTAAGAATGGCTTGTACGTACTCTTCGCCAAATAAACTTTCAGAAAATGGAACCATACACATAAGGCAATAATATTCCTCTTCCTCTTCCTCTTCAGAACTTGATTTATTTAATTTTTCAATATCAAACCTGTATTTAATAACTTAGAGGGGCAAATTGGTCAACCTGGCTAAACTAACCCCACACCGAGCTTGATGAACTTTTTTCATAACTGTAAAAATAGCACTTAAAACTGCGGAATTTCACACACGAAATATTAAAATTCAATAACGGGGCTCACAAAAATACTTAACCTTTTTTTAAATTTCGCACGTTTTAACCAAGATAACACAAAAAGAAACAAACTTGATTTTTTTACTTTTGCACACAAAAAACAAACTAAATCAAACTAAAACTGGTTTGGCACGTGAGGGTAAGAACGCATGCTTCATTCGTGGTTTCTGAGTTATTCGCCTGGTCCAACTTGCCCCGTGTCCCAAATAGCCACGCCCTACCCTACATAATTAAATTGTATTATGATAAAGTTTATATTATGCAGCAAATATCTATTTTTTTTCATGATCTTCCTGATTTTGATTTTAAAAATTTAAGATTTTAATTTGTTAAGATCAACGAGAGGCAGATAATCGTTAAAAATTATTTCCATCTCCACAATTTTGACATTTTTTTGTCAATAACTTTTTATGGGAAAATTCTGTAAGAAATATTTGTGAGACAATGTTGTACAAAATGTTTTTCGTCGTAAAACTAAAAAAAAAAGTAAACTATTATACGACCAACATAAGAAGAGAAAATCGCATTAACGCCTTTTTCAAAATGGCGGACAACGCAGACATTTTTTTTGTGTGAGCTTTGTGGATTTATAAAAATATAATCTCGACTACAGTATTTTTTTGTAGATATTTGTTCATTTTTCTGCTAATTTTACTGGAATACTAGGAAAAAAGATTTTATTTAGAATATTTGTTATGTCAAAAAAGAATTTGCGGAGGAATTCTTGTAAAATTAGTTGTTGCTGCACACGACTCAAGCATTTACCTCAGAAGCATTTCTTGAACTTGCAACATTGATGATGGATTTTCATTTGATAATTTGTTGTAAATGCACACATAATATAAATGTCAATGTCAAAGAGTAAGAAAGAAATGAATACATGAAATTTATTGCTGTAATTTCAATAATAATAATTAATATTATCAGCAATGGTTAAATTTGATACATTGGACGTATGGGTAGTATAATACGACCTCATACGTCCAAGTATCATATTTACACAAAAAACTAAACCCTTCTTTTAACAAAAAAAAACTAATTTTTGTCTAAAATGACTTTCTGCATATCAATCCTTATTAAACATTAATGTTTTTTTTTAAATGTATTGGACGTGGGGAGGTGTTTTTATCTTTTTGTATGGGGACAGTAAAGCGTCTTGTATAGATGTATCAAAAATGATACATTGGGCGTGTAGAACCAGGTATAAATTTTAAAATTTGTGCACAAATGATACATTGGACAGTGAAGCGATAGTCAACTTTTATTGTGGACGTATGGGTGTAAAAAGTGAATTTTGTATGGGGACAGTGAACCTGTTTAATATTTAATTCAATCTAATTTATTGTATTTTATTTATTTAAAATTATTTTATTCAATTTAATTTTATTCTATTTTGTTTAATTAATGTTGACTTAATTTAATTTTTATTGTATTTAATTTAATTTAATTTAATTTAATAGAATTTAGTTTAATTGAATTTAACTGAATTTAAACTAATTTAACTTGATTTACACTAATTTAAATTGATTTAAATTCATTTAATTGTATTTTATTTTAAGCTTATTTTATTTTATATATTTTTTTTTATTTTATACTTTATATTTTTTTTATTTTGTTTATTTTTATTGTTTTATTTTATTATTTTTAACAGCAGCAGAATCAAAATTGTCTTGAGTCATTTTCTCTTTATGTAAGGTCTTATGTATAATAAGTTCGCTCGAATAAAAAGATTCGAAGAAGACTACTAATTCTTCGCATGATAGCATGATTGACAATTCGCGACAGGAATCAAACAACAAAAAATTTAATAGGGACATTCCCACTTCTTTTACTCGGTCTAAGATCATCTTTTCTAGAAGACCAACTCCTTTTGCTCCCCATCAAAATAATGAATGGCCCAAGAAAAAAATTCTTGAACTTCTATCTAATATGAATTTTCATTCATCCAATGTTAAAAGTCACAAAAGCCTTTGTCGTATGGTACCTCTCACCTGATGGGAACATTTCTACAAATTCTGTTAATACAAGAGAATATTAGGTACCTACTTTTTAGAAATAAAAATACGGATTTTCTTTAATCCGATTATCTAGCGTCATCAGCACCAATGGGTTCTTATTAAAACAAAAATGTCTTCGAACGTCACACTAAGTCAGTCATGCAATTTGCAGAGATATCTCTGGTTAACCTCAGCGTATCAAGAATATATCACCTGACTATCAATGTGAATTGAAAAGTTTTTTGGGTAGTTTCTTAAAGTTTTACATCAGCTACTACTACCCATGAACCAAATGATTTATTTTACGTTTTGTCTAAGCTCACGCTTTTGACACGCTTAATTGACCAAAAGTTCACCCTTTTTATTTTATATCTGGGGAAATTCCTGTGCAACAAGACTAAAAAGAACAAAATCGTCTTCTGTGTTCTGTGACACTATGATGCTGATGCTATAGTGAGTTTTCATTGCAGGTGATCAAGTACTTCTACCAGTAGAAGTTGTCCACCAACATATCCGAGAGCAGAGCAACTAGAAAAGTTCAATCGTCGTAATAATTACCAAAGTTTTGCAAAATCCCCCAGGACTTCTCTGTATAGTTTGAATTTTCATGAAGTTAGTTAGATGTGGTGCTGTGGACAAAAAAAAAATTGAGTCCAACTAGTATCCTAGTTGGAGTCTTACAGCATTACAAAGGTATTCCATGTATATAAGTATGCACTGTAGGTACATAGAGATTGATATAACCGAATAAATGGGATATCATCCGTTATAGTTGTCCCTCATGGGTGAAGTTAACAAGGGAGTATAGGAGAACACTCAAAGTTAGATACACTTATAATGGGCCAGCACATCTTTTCTATATATATGTATATCGAAATTAATTTCAAGTGACAGGAATATGTTTGGTTCACTTACCTTCACGAGGAGACATGATGCAAAAATTGGTTATAATTTTGACTATTTGATTAACTGATTTTATTTTCTGTGAAAACTTTTGATTGAATAAAAATTAACTTATTAAAAAGATCTATGCAACAATTTTTTTTAAATCAATTAATTTGATAAAAAATGTCCGACATTTTGTAAGATTCAAATTACGAACAGAATCTTTTTTACAATATTTTATATTTTTCAATGTTTTTAAAATATCATTCATGAGTGGAAATTTATTGTTTCAAAAACTTTCAAATTGTTTGTGAAATTTCATAACGTCAGGATAGAAAAGTATAATTTAAGAAATCTATAGTTGTTTTAAAAGCTCAGTAATAGAGTTTCGAAAATATCAGTGAAAATTATACAAAAATATTGAAAACAAGAACCGATTCAGGAAAATTTACAAAGATCTAACGAGAGTCTGGAGCTTTTATCACTTACATCGCACAAGCTGGGGTGACACTGGGGGTTAAATAACGGAAATTATGTTTCGAAGCTTTTTAATTGCCGGGTAAGTGCAACCTTTTAAATGATTTTACGAAAGTCTGTGTTCGAAGATTGCTCAAAAATAGTCAAATGATCAAATGTTTCTAGTATAAATAGATACCGTGACAAATTAAAAGATCCATAGTTGTTCAAAAACAGGGTCTTCCTCACAAGGGTTGGAAAGAACCATCAATCATTTTGTGTAATGGGGAAATTTATTTCATATCCGGTATGGTATGAGAAAAATGGCGCAGGGAAGTAATTCATTTGGGAAATAACTTCATATGGGAAATCACTTCACATGGGAAATAACTTCACTATTTTAGGTGAAGTTATTTCCCCACTTTGAGTGGAAAATAATATAACCTGACATTTTGTGAAGGTATTTCTCACCTAGTTCCCGGTGCCTCTAACAGTTAAATTGGCCCACTATAGGTTTTGGGGTGGTTCGTGGGTGCGAGTTTGAGTATTCAATATTATGTGCATTTTGTATGAAAAGTGTATAACTTCATCAAAAAGTGTGAAGTTGTTTCCCACTAGTGGTGAAGTTATTTTCTATATGAAGTTATTCCCCATTGAAGTTATTTCCCTCCATCGAAAAATACATATATTCATAAATCGTCAACATGTGCACTAGCGCTTAGTCATCTCAGCAGCATCACTAAATTGAAGTCTTTACGAATATGAGCAATCACTTTAACGCGCCGGCTATATAAGAAGCAGACATATCTCCCAGTCTATGCGCCTAATAGCACGATCTACATAATGGTGCAGGGAAATAACTTCACTGGAAAATATTTTCACATGGGAAATAACTTTACCACTGACTATAGTAGGAAATAACTTCACTTATTTTAGGTGGGAAATTATTTCACTCTTTTGCGTAAAACACTACAAAATGCACACAATATTGCGTAAACAATATTGAGAAATAACTTCACCATTTTGAAGGTTATGTTATTTCTCACGTAAAGTGGAATATAACTTCACCTGGAAAAAGTGACCACTAGTGGTGAAGTTATTACCCTACATAATACCTACAGGGTGATTCGCATATAATGTGTGACAAAAAGAAAAGGCTTGTGTGTTGGGTTCAGACAATAAGAACATTTTATGGAGGGTCTATCTCCCCAAGTTTCGGTGGGAGGGGCAATATTTTAAAAATAAAATTACTTAAAACAGAAACTAAAACAACAACAACAACAACAACAACAACAACAACAACTTAAAGGTGCTACCACCAATTGTTTACGAACTTTATTATTTGTTTTTATATTGGCTGGAGATATAGCTATTTCAAGGAATGACAAGTCCTATCATCAGTCTCCTTATTAGTGGTGCTGAGCTTTTATCCAATTTTATTGTGAAAAACTTTCTTCATAGGATTCATACTCACTCAGATTTGCTCAGTCTTCGAAGTCGTATGCACTACGTATTCCACCGCTTATCACCACTGACTTAAGGGTGCGTTTGATAAACAAACATGATACTAGGTTAAAAAAACTATTGTTTTGTGACCTAGTTTTCAAACTCAAAATTTTGAAAAAAAAATTGAAAAAAAAATTTAAAACTAATTCTTTTTTTTAATTTTATGTATTTAAGTACAATTTATGTTTTCAAAGTTCAATGGTCCTATTTTTTTCTAGTTTTAACTTGACTGAAATTTGATATTATTTAATGAATTTTAAAGGATTAGCTTTCCACTATGCACTTTTCATTTGAAGAGTATTGAACTGCAACTTGGTGATACCATTGAGTTTATACACATAGAAAAATCATGTGCAAGTTACAAATACTGCTCGTAGAATATCGTTACTATCAACTTGTTTTTGTTTTACTCTTGTCGCAATTATTCTCGAGCTAAAAGGCAAGAGAAATGAAGAAAAACAAATACAACATAAATTTGAAGAACTTTGTTCGGTCCGGTTTGATTATTTTTCATTACATTATGCTCATTTAGCGACATCTACTTCAGTGAGTTTGAAACCATCTTGATTCCTCTATGTGTATAAACTCAATGGTGATACGCAAATTTCAGCTTGTTTTAGTTCAACTTACATCATTATCCAACAAGATTACGATTGCAATCATTAAGTTGGAATTGTTTACCCGTGGCCTGGTTAAAGTTATAATTGAATATTTTTATGATGATACATTAATTCTATCGGTGCGGTAAATTTGGACGGAACATGTTTCGTAAATCTCATTCCGCATTTATCAAAATAAAATTTAATTGTTTCACAATAGTTATTTAGTAAAATTTCTTTTGGTTTTGAATCAACTCGCAAAATAATCATTTCGCAAAAAAATTCCCGCATTTTTTGCAAAATATTTTAAAAGCTAAATAATAAAATGCGAATTAATAAAATGCCAGTTAAAATTGCGAGATAAAAAAATTGCGTAATGAATTTAAGCGAAACAATCACATTGCTAAATGAGAACTTGCTAAACAATAAATTGTTAAATAATCAAAAGCTGAATGATAAATGCCAGATAAACAATTGCGAAATGAAAAATGACAAATAAAAATCCGCAAGTTGACCCCTATCCACATAATATTACC
Organism: Baccha elongata; assembly: GCA_951217065.1. Classification (NCBI taxonomy): domain Eukaryota; kingdom Metazoa; phylum Arthropoda; class Insecta; order Diptera; family Syrphidae; genus Baccha; species Baccha elongata. Next base: position 176,720,384 of record OX578272.1, read on the forward strand.
AACATACATATTAGTTGTGAAATAAATCGAAATCTATCTATCTATATCTATCTATCAATTAGGAAGACCCTTCTAACGCATACTTTATTTTGCCTTCATTTACATAAATGTCAGCACTTGTATCGAAAGATGTTGCTTCGAAGGTTAAAACCCCGACTTTAACCCAACAGCAGGTCCTGCGTCATTCTGCACATCTAGTTTGTATCGTAATGCAGATATTTGGTCGATGGTAGACTTTTCTGGTTTAAGAACACACTGATAAGAACCGATCAGTTTGCTTAAGACCGATTTAAAATGATTCCTCTGTAATTAATATACAATAAAAGGACGTTCAATGGAACCCAACCCAATGAATTTCACCAGTTCTTTTAAGCTTAGTTTTAGTTTTAGTTTATTTCGTTAAATACTAACGGTACATAAGTACATTTTTTTCTTAAAATTAAAATTACAATTATATATTATATTCTTACAAAATAAAAGAAAAACTTACATCTAGTTCATATTATAAATTGTTTTGAATGAAAAATATTTTTCTTAAGTTAAGATTTAACATTAACATTGGTGGAATTAATTATATTTGAATTTTTATTGTAGATAGTTATTAAAAGATTTAAAGGACTATTAGCACCGTAGTTTGATCTACTGAAAATGTTACTAATTGGCAACTGCCTTCTCAAACTATATTGACTAGCTGTGAAATTCAAACGACTGAGGATCAATGGAGCTGAAATTGATCCATTGATTATTCCAACAATAAAACAAAATTGTATATTCGCTCTGTGACTTGTTAGAGATGGGAGATTTATTAATTGAATACATTGAGCGTAAGGTGGCAAGTTAAATCGATTCGACCATGGTAATAATCTTAAACAAAATCTCATAAATCTTCTTTGAACAGACTCCAATCTATTTATATGAACCGCATAATAAGGTGCCCATACAACACAACCATACTCTAAGATGGATCTTACAAAAGAGACATAAAGAGTTTTTAAAACATAAGGATCACGAAATTCACGAGCAAACCTTTTAATAAAACCGAGAGTCATGTTAGTTTTTTTAATAATATAGTCAAAATGGTCAATAAAAGTAAGTTTAGAGTCCAACACTATCCCAAGGTCAGTAAAACTAGACAGATTACACAATGGTGACAAATTAATAGCGTAATTATACACAATCATATTTTTCTTGCGTGTAAAACACATTGTTTTACACTTGTCAATATTTAAAACTAAACCATTAATATTGCACCATTCCCAGAAACTTTGAAGGTCTTTTTGTAAAATATCACAGTCTTCTACAGAGTTAATTGTACTAAAAATTTTTACATCATCGGCATATACAGGGTGGCTGATGAATATTGCTACATTAAGAAACTCAAATAACTTTTTTTTCAGTGTATGGAATTCATTTTTCTTTTATTCATGTTAAAGTTCATTAAATTTTATTAAATATAGCTTAATTAGTTTTAAAAATAATGGAATTTAAATGCCCCCCCCTGCTGGTTGACGCATGTGCGGCATCTTAACAAAAAGTTGTTCATAACTGCTTGGAGAGTTGAAACAGGAATAGCCGCAATTGTTTCTCGAATGGATTGCTTTAGTTCATCCAAATTGGTTGGTTTTGCTTTATAAACTTCCTGTTTACAATAACCCCACAAGAAAAAGTCAGGTGCAGTAAGGTCAGGTGACCTGGGGGGCCAACGGAATGTGGAGTTTCTGGATATCAGCCTATTGGGAAATTTCCGTTGCAATTCTGTCATAACAGGCCGGGTTATGTGAGGAGTTGCACCATCTTGCTGAAACCACACAGAGTTGAAAGGAATTCTCTTTCGGCGTAATTCTGGATAGAAAAACTCTCTCAACATGCTCAAGTAACGGTCTCCAGTGACTGTAACGGTGTGACCGTTTTCTTCGAAGAAGTAGGGCCCGACAATACAGCGTGCAGAAACTGCACACCATACTGTGACACGAAGTGGATGCAATTCCGTCTCATGGAGTATCTGTGGGTTGGAAGCACTCCATATTCGACAATTTTGTTTGTTTATGTTGCCGTTCAAATCGAAGTGGGCCTCGTCAGACATAAAAAGACAGTTCAAGATGTTTCCGTCTCCTTCCAACATTCGAAGCATCTTTTGACAAAATTCCAAGCGAATCGGCAAGTCTGATGCATTGAGTTTGTTGGCCATTTGAATTTTGTATGGGAATAAGTCCAAATCATTATGCAGAATTGACTGCAATGACTGCCTGCTTATTCCCATTTGAGCTGATAAGCTCCTTCTCGAAAAGCTTGGATTATTTTGTACGGCAGCAGCTACAGCAGCGATTGTTTCTACCGTCCGAACTGAAGGTTCTCGATGGTAAGGTCTTCTTTCGACTGTCCCATGCTCGTCAAAATTCTTAGCAAGTCGCATTATGGTCCATCTGCTCGGAGGATTGCCGCCAAACGTGCGCCTGTACTCTCTTTGGACCGAAACTATGGACTCCAGTGCGTGATAGCGGCGGACAATCCAAATCCTTGTTTCAGTGTCCCAGTTATCCATTTTTGTAAAATCTAAGAATCGATCTGCAAAATAAAAAAAAAATTAACCAGATCCATTAAATAGAAAAAAAGTTATAAAAGTTTTTTTTGGTAGCGGCTTTCATCAGCCACCCTGTATAAGAGACATTGAACTAACTAGGACTGACGGAAGATCATTAATAAATAGTACAAATAATAACGGACCAAGATGGCTACCCTGAGGAACATCGGAGTTAACTGTAAAACATTTAGAACGTTCACTCTTAAAAACAACACTATATATCCTATCTTTGAGATATGAAGATATCCATAACACAAAACTGTCGCTAAGACCTATATTTTGAAGTTTTCTTAACAGTACATGAGGGTTAAGTTTGTCAAATGCTTTGCTAAAGTCAGTAAAAATACAATCAACTTGTTGCTTTTTTTCAAACGCGTCAATACAAAATGTAGTAAACTGTAATAAATTAGTTACAGTGGATTTCTTTTTAACAAAGCCATGTTGATTGTCACATAAAACGGAGGTACAATGAAAAGACAAATTATCACAAATAATAGATTCAAACATTTTAGGAATAGCAGGTAGTTTAGCTATTGGTCTGTAATTAAAAAACAAAGTTTTTTTTACCTTTCTTGAAAGTAGGGATAAGGAATGCATTTTTCCAAAGGGTCGGAAATTTACAGTTTTTTATAGATTGATTAAAAAGTATATATAACGGGTATGACATATATACTGCACATTTTTTTAACATAAAAGCGGGAAAACCATCAGGACCGGGACTTAAACAATCATCTATTTTCTTAATGTACTCTAAGATAGTTACCTCAGAAATAGAAAAATCAATCGAATTAAGATGTAAAAACTCATCAACAGTGGAAGTTTTATAAGTATCGCAAGAAGAAGATACATCAAAAGCAGTCTTAAAGTATTTGGCAAACATATTTGCAATGTCTTCTGGGTAATGACTTTCTGCATTTTGGTAGCTCATATTAGTTGGGTAACCATCAGATTTTCTCTTAAGATTTACATATTTCCAGAAATTTCGTGGATTAGATTTAAGATCATCTTCAGTTCTTAATATAAAGTCCGAATAAAGAAAATTAGAGTAGCTAATGAATTCATCTTTAAGTCTAGTATATTCATTTTGAGCTTCCGCTCCAGGATCGATTTAACTTCACCCAAGCCTTGTTTCTTTTATTTTTAAGAGTTTTAATATGTTGATCAAACCACGGTGGAGTATTACTTAAATGTCTTACTTTTCGTAAAGGAATGGTTTCCAAAAAACAATCAAACAAAATTTTATAAAAACGAAAGACCATTTCATCAAGACTAACATTCAAAAACAAGGTATTCCAGTTAATCTCATTCAATAAGTGGTAAAGTTCGGAAAATTTACATTTTTTAAAGTTGAATTCATGCATATTCTTACAATGATTACTTACATTAATAATATTTAAGTTTAACGAAATTGATAACGCAGGATGATGACGATCTTCTTCAATGAGCTTAGTATCAGCAAGTAATGTAGTTCCATCAGAATTATTGAGGTCAGAAAAGTACACAAGGTCCAAGATTCTACCAGACTGGTTTTTGATATTGCTTAATTGATTAAGTCCAAAAGAAGTCATTCCATCGATAAAAAGAACTTCGTTGTTGTGTCGACGCATTAACGGCATGATAACATTCTAGTTCCGGCGATTTTGTCCATTCAAGATTTGGTAGATTAAAGTCACCAATAACAAAAAGTTCATCAGAAGGTTCAAGTTTGTCATTTATAGATTCTATGCAATCGATAAGTTTGTTGTAGACATCACAAGTGGAGGAAGGAGGGATGTAACTTACAACCACATATAAATATCCAGCCGGAGTTGATATTTTTACACAAATTATTTCAAGGTTGGAGTCCAAAAAATCGTCGACAAGATTACAAAACAGATGATTACGAACGGCTATTAACAAACCTCCTCCAACAGTTACTATGTTGGTGTCGTTATGGCGATCTCGTCGAAAAATTTGAAAATTGGCATCGAATAGTTCTGTGTCAGCAAAAGAAGTATTTAGCCAGGTTTCTGTGAGTATGAGAACATCATGTGGCATATTATTTACATTTTTATAGACCTTGTTGGTCTTAGTCCGGAGGCCATTAAAATTGCTGCATTCAGTTCTTCAAGGTCTGTGGGATATGGTCGGTTCTGTCATTATCCATTTCGAATGCTTCATTAGGTCTAAAGTGGCATTTTGTTAATCATCATCATCACCCAATGAATGAGAGTATTCCAAATCCGATTTTACTACCACGTTGTCGTTATCGTCGTTGCATGCATCCGTTATTCCGAAAGGCCTTATAAGGTCGAGAAGAATCAGCGCCTACGGGTATGCAGTGATCTCTCATCCAGTGTTCGAGGTTATCATGGTTGACTTAGTCGAAAACTTAGAATAACATTGACAAGATAACGCTGCAAAACCAAAACTGGGAATATCTATTGTTTATTATTTGAATTTGCTCTATTTAACACCCCCTTCTTCCCCCCTCTCCCTTTGAGTTACATAATAATATTTATGTCTACTCACATATACACATAAATCAGTTAGTTTTGAAGATTTCTTTTGAAATATTATTTAAATTACATTTGCATTTGCATTCGCACCTGCACCTACATTTATATATACCAGCTCCTGTTCTGATTGCCGATGCTCTGCGGGAATTTGCATTTTGTTAGCGGAGCACAATACAAATTGAATTCTTTTTTGTGTCACTTTTCGTTACACCGGAACGGGAACCATGAGTAAAAAGCATACAGCAGGACACACGGATTCATCCTGTTAACGTACATAACCTACATGAAAATGCCACAAGTTTTTCACTGTTCCCTGTGACGACAACGTTATACGAGTGTTTGCTGATGGCATGGCATGCGGATGAAGTATACACAGGTATCTACCATATACTATTACAAACGATATAGCATTCCCAATGAATCCCGGGTTCTAGGATGGAAATGGAAATAAGTTTTCAAATTGCAATTTCTAGTTTAATGAAAAAAGGTGCACAAAAAAATAAAAATAAAATAAAAAAAAAAAAATTGAACACATGCATATGAATGTATGCAACTAACATGAAATCAGGGAAAAATGCAATTTGTGTTGCAAAGTTCTATGACTGCGGCGACTTTAGAAAATTTTGTTGGATTGATGCCTTGTAAACTCTCTTGTAAGTCGAATGACAACAACAAGAACAACGACGACGACAACGTTCTGGTAAGGGAATGATTTTCGAAAAGAAAATCCAGAATATTTAGTTTGTTATAGTTATACATTTTTTTATTTGTATCTTTTTTGTATCTCAATTATTTAAAGATGGCAAACAAAAATATTTGAGGTAGGGAAACGTAATTAACAGAGAATACAAAAGATTTCAAACATTTTATATAAGTAATCTTTATATATACAAAGATACTTAAATGCTGATTAAGGATTGCTAATTGAATTTGATCCTTATCGCACATACAAAAAGGTTAACCTTACCTACAAAAGAGACTTAACTGAACTAATTGGTTTGGTAAGTTAAGGAATTTATTGCTGTTTAAGTATAAATGTCTACCTCTATGGAGGAGTGAGCGAAAAAAGTATAATACTCTTAACTGATCCAATTAAAGGGTAAGAAGTCTCGTAGGGATAAGGTACCGAGGAATTTCGTCATTTATTGATTACACGCCCATAAGTGTTTTGAGGCCAAAAGGTAATAAAAATAGTATTTTAATTTTTTACTTGCGATTATAGGTAGGTACTATAAAGCAAGGTATGCATTTGTAAATAACAATCTAACTTTACATTACGATTATAGATCACACGAAAAAAGTAGGTCCGACAATTCTGTCTGTCTGTCTGTCTGTCTGACCGTCTCTCAGTCTGGGATATATCGACACCTACAGCCTATAAACGGTTGGACCGATTTTCTTTAAACTTGGTACTCTGTATTTTGAGAGTAATACGCCCATGTGTATTTTTGATTTTTATCCTACGTCTGTAAATAACGGTACCTGCCATATAAGCCTTACAGATAATTCAATTTTTCTCGAAAGAAATACGATCAATTTTAATAAAATATCGTATGACTGTTTTTTTAACAACGATGTTAAAACAAAATTTTTTTGTTTAAAACTAGCTTTTTAACGGTGCCTGCCATACAAGCGTTTGAGAAAATTTCGTTTTTCTCGAAAAAAATACGACCGATTTTGATGAAATTTTGTATGATTCTTTCCTGTTTTAAGAATAAGTTCACATAGTAACGGTACATGCCAAATAAGCCTTAAAGTTAATCCAATTTATCTCGAAAAAAATACGATCGATGTGGATAAGATTTTATGTGACTGATTTTTTGGCAATAATGAAGCTTTTTGTTAGATTTTTTTTTAAATAACCTTATTAACGGTACCTGCCATATAAACGTTATAGAAAATCCAATTTATATCGAAAAAAATACGATCCATTTTAATAAAAATATTTTTGCGACAGATTTGTTGCCAATGACAGAGTCTTACGTTAAATTTTGTTTTTCAAAATCACTTTATTAACGGTACCTGCCATATAAATTCTATAGAAAATACGATTTTTCTCAAAAAAAAAACGATCGATTTTGATAAGATTTTGTGTGATTGATTTTTTGCCAATGATCAAGATTTTCGTTAGAATTCTTTTTTAAATCACCTTATTAAAGGGTACCTGCCATATAAACACTATGGAAACTCTATTTTTACTTGCGATCATTTATTATAGTTTCTTGTGACCCTTGTGTTGAAGTTTATTGGTATGTAGTGACTCGGTCAAATGTGTATGGGTCAGATCTGGTTTGGTATGAAGTGCGATGACACGTTACCTGCCATATAACGCTGTTTTTTTAATTTTCATTTTCTCGTTAACGATTCAGCGGATTTTAACCAAATTTTGTTTCTAAAAATTTCTAGCCGAACTAAAATTTGGCCAGTGAAATTAGCTTTAAAACTTACAAAACCCGGTTTGGACCGGAGCCAAAATTTTTTTTGGGGGGAAAGGGTTTGAAATTCAGTTTTTTGAAAATTTCTCGGAAACTATGAACTTTTTGCAAAAAATTTTAAGGTAAAAATTGTAACTTATATGATTTTCTACAAAAATGGGTCTTAACACTTTTCATCGTACCATCAACCAATTGCGAGAAAAAAAGTGTTAAATTGTTACAGTCTGGTTTTAGACAACATTGCACTTTTTCACTAGTATTTGGCACTTTTTGCTTAATTTTTTTTCGGTTTCCCCATCGAGCCTAATCCACAGAAAAAAATAATATGCATGACTGGGTCGCACGAACTTGCTCTTGTTGCAAAACAATTGGACTAAAAAATGTATTATATTATGTATCATCATATTTTTCGTTTTATGTTGTTAAGCTAAAAACTTTAAATGTCATCTTATAAATGAAATCGGTTCAGCCGTTTTGAAGTTCCGGCCAGATTTAGAAACTACAAATTTTCGTTATGTGCATTTTTAGCCAAAATAATGAAATGCACTTATATTTACAACAATGCAAGTATAACGTAAGCAAAGTTGCATCAAAATCGTATGAGCCATTTTCAAGAAAATTCTGAAAAACTATTACTGTAGTGGGTACCTCTCATGTAAGTGGGTACATCTCAATTTTCCTATTTTTTTCGAAAAACGGCCCATACGATTTTGATAAAAAAAATTCTGGTTATTTTTATTCTTTTCAAAACTAAGATCTATATTAAAATTAGTTCTAGCACTTTTAAAAACAATTCATATGATTTTGTTCGTTATCGTGGCAACTTGCCACAGGAGCAAGTTATTGCGACTTAGTCGTGCACTTTATTTTAGTTAAATGTCAGTAGTATTCGCGCTAAGAAACGACAATTGTTTCCACTGTTGTTTTTAATTTTCAATAATTGTATTCGAACCTTCTTCTGGGGTGGTAGTGTTGACATGACTGTCCAAGTTGTTTAAAAAAAGATTCCAATCCAAAAGCTAAATTTTTGAAATTTTAAAGTGGTTGTGCTTACTAGACGGAGACTGTCGTTTAGTGTTTAAAAAAACATGGATTTAGTATTTTAGTGCTATCCTGTATAATTATGACGCAGGGCCGAACTCTGTTCTGAATTTCCCAGTATAAAAGAACACTGGTAAGATATTATACAATTTGGCTAACTGGTTGAGCAATTTCCCTTTTTGCTGTGAATTTTTGAAGAACGAAATCATTGTAAGTATAAAAACTATTTTAACTGTAAATTAAAAAAAAAATAATGAACAATACATTGGACAAGAAAATCGCCCCTATTATCCTTCATTGTTCAGTTATAATTTCCTATTTTTTTTACTTCAACTTAAATATATATACGAAAATCTTCAATTTGCCGCCTGAACACTTTCTTTCAAGTAATTTAATCACAAATCTAAGAAGATGAAGAAAAAGTTTTTCTCCTAGCATAACAAGCCACAAAAAAGAGAAGACTCGACAAAAAATTCTCCTTGAAAACAGTTAGCTATGTATAATATAAATTCTACTGTAATAGTCCATGTATGTATGTTGAACACCGCGAGCAAAACCCCAGAAAAAAAATAAAAAATAAAAAAAAAACACCATAAAATAATAAGGAAATTCAAAAAAGCAAAACTTCACTTTCGAGCAGATTACCCAATACTGCCACATCCTCCCACAGGAAACCAGCCCTCGCTAGCATTAAAAGGGATACGGTAAGATTTTTTTTGTCTTTCCAGCAGCAGTATAAATATCGTACAAGAGAGGAGCTTTGTCATTTATAACGGAACAATGGATGGATATGTGTCTAACTGTACTAAGTGAATTTCTTTTTGATGATGGCTTTATTTCCCTCGGCTTCCGTTCTAATCAGACAGTGATGAAATTAGCTTACATGTCGAAGGATATTCGGCATTATCGGCTTAATAATATAAGAAACGAACATCATTGAAATGTTCCTTTTGTATGCCCGCATGCCCATAAGCTGGTAATATTAAAATAATTTGAGTACATATCGTACATATTTAAAATGCAAAGAACTTTACCTCCTTTGAGACGATTTATAAAAAAAGAAAAAAAATATTCTTAAGCATACAAGCCAATTTGCATTCCAAAGAGCCTTCTTCATAATTAATATCCTCCCGAAGGTATTTTGTCAAGTGAAGTAAAAGATAAAAAAAAAGACTAAGTACTAAAAATGTATTAGAATGCTTCTTGGTTATAAGATTGCAACACATGCAACAAAATGACACCTGAAAGTCCCCCATATCCACTTGACAAACAAATGGACAAAAATCTAACTAAAAATCTCAACAATATTGTCCTGTTGCGACACACTTTTCGCAGTTTCAAGTGGAATTTTATAGTGTAAAACAGGACGAACATATTTTCATTCTCTAGGACTTCGACCTAAATTTGTTTGCTTATATTCTGTGAAATTTAGCTGTTGTTTTGTTTTTTTTGAAAAGCATCAAATTAAATATTCAGGAGGATTGAAGGTCCACTCATTCTTTAAAAATAAGGGCAGCTTGTGTTGGAGGACGGAACAAAGGCGTAGGAGCAGAGCATAAAATTGAAGTGCAAAAATAATTCGAGTTCAAGTTTTTAAGGACAAATATTTTCCTTCTATCTTTTTGCGCTTTACTGTTGCAGCATGAAGTTGTTGGATGAAAACGACTTCTGTTGGCTTTGTATTAAAAATGTATTAAACGTTTTTTTTTCTTTTTGAGAATTTTGTTGGCTGGGCAATGAGTTTTTTTTTTAGATCTGCATATATACATTTATAGAAATGAAGTTTCTTTTTTATATTATGTTAAGCCCTTTAGTGGAAATTTTATTTAGTGTCAATATATAAAATATTTCAACCTTTCTTTGTAAAAGAATTTCAAATGTTTGGATAAAATATTCAGAAGTGAAATATAACACTTAAAGCAGTAAATGCAACCCATCATATTAATATGAAAGACCATCATGCATGGTTTAAGTTAATTGTTCTGTTTGACGAAGTTAATTTTCTTGTCAATGGGACTACAATTGTCCTTCTTCACTGCTTCAACCTTAGAATATTTCGGTAGTGATTGAACGGATTTTGGATTTTTTTAAATTATCTTTTTTACGATATAAAAAAATACTCGAGTATTTTCTCGCAGTTATTTTGTTCTTCTTCTTCTTGTTCTTGTTCTTCTTCTTCTTCTTTTTCTTCTTCTTCTTCTTCTTCTTCTTCTTCTTCTTCTTCTTCTTCTTCTTCTTCTTCTTCTTCTTCTTCTTCTTCTTCTTCTTCTTCTTCTTCTTCTTCTTCTTCTTCTTCTTCTTCTTCTTCTTCTTCTTCTTCTTCTTTTTCTTCTTCTTCTTTCTATGCATTGCAAACTCCCATTGACTGCAATGATCCCACGGGACGGGCAACCCCGTGCGCAGAAATTGTTCAAGGGGGGGTAATGATTTTTTTTCATGGTTATCAATCAAGTTTATTAAACACGAATAAAAACTACTGATTTATAGTCGAAAAAAGTTACAGGCGTATACAGGGTATTCCAAAAGTTATGGATAATTTTGTATTTTATTGTTGCGATTTTACATACATTCAGTTTCAATTGTCTCTCTAGACTCTAGGTCCTAGGAAACAGATTCTGCGAACTAATTCTGTGCTAAAAAATTTCAAAAATTAAAATATTTTGCCCACTAACTTCAGTCTTATTTTAGAGGGAAATTTCATAACAAAAAAAAAATATTTAAATGCTAAGAAAATAATTTGTCCGCATCCAATTCGCATAAAATTTTTAAGATATGCATTATTCAATTCCGCTAATTTTCGTCTGCTAAGATAAGGGACGTAAAATCAGACCAAATGCGACCATGGAAACACCAAGAAAAAAGCATTTCAAAATGGCGAATCAAATCAAATTGTGAGTTTGATAAATAGGTTGTAATTTTTATTATATTATTTTTGATTTATTTTAATTTCCAAGTGCAATGCAATAATGTTGTTCGTTATCGATAAACAATAACAATGAACAAATAAAAACAATAAAAAGACTAAAAATAGTCGAATTAAAATTTATTTAGTGGAGTATTTATGAATGAAATTCAATATTAAAGGTTTTGTGGCCTTTACTCCAAAAGCATTGCGTTTCGCCCTAGTTTGATGGTGGGCTCATCAGCTAGATGACATCAAACCCAATCTTGTACGCAATAATCAATAATATCGACAATAATCATCGACAATTATTGCGTACTAGATTGGGTTTGATGTCATCTAGCTGATTAGCCCACCATCAAACTAGGGCGAAACGCAATGCTTTTGGAGTAAAGGTAAACAATAACGACAACGGAAAGAAACTAGACTGAATTTATACTGAATTTTCAAAAGTTTTTTTTCGAACAAAGCACACGACATTATAATTTTTAAATTTAAGGCTTTTGGAATCACTGCTGGGTTTATTAATTGTATATGATTGGTGATTCTTCAAACGATGGAATTTTCGATGTCCGCGACAATAATTCTTCAAAGGGTCTAATTCTAAGTCCCCTGGTATGTCCAAATCACGTTTTATCATCAAAAAATCATTGCCGTTCTTCTATTTCAGTTCCCACACTAAAAAAATAAACTATCATTGTCTTCTCAACTAAGTGTTATGAAGTAGATAAATATTATTTAGCAATGCATTTTATTAAATTTTATGAAAAAAGGTACTATAATTCTATCCAGAGGTCTGATAAATTTACAGAAGATGATGTATTTTAACGTGTTTTGCCGAGGGTTTTGCAATGCAATCTTAAATCGATGATCCAACACATTTTTTAACGGCGATATTTAAGCTATAAAAACGAATTTTGAAAGCACTTTCAAAATCAATTATGTCGAAGATAATGCTATCTTATCACTATAAATCATGCTAATATCGATCAGTTAATTCTGCCATTTAAATAAAAAGTCATATTATGATTTGAATAAGTGATATAATTGTTTTTCATCAGTACCCTGGTAACAATGCCAAAATTATTATTTTCTCATATTTAAGCACTAACATTTGTTTAAAATATATATAAATTTACTTTTTTTAAGTCACTTGGTGGTAGGTTACCTTGAGCAATCAAAAACAAACATAAAACTATCGAAATATATCGATAGTTATCGATAGTTTAAAGGAACTATCAATAATAATCGATGGCGTAGGCTATCGGTATTTGTCCACCTCTTTATTTTTGCCATAAAAGCACGAGTCTCGAAACATTAATTCGAAAGTTGCAAGAGTTGCTCAGCAACATTTTTGTTCGATTCTAAAGTCTTACAGAGTACCAATTCAAATTCGAATCGGATACAACTTTCGAATAGATTTAACTTTCGAATCGGATTATAGAGTAGGCTCCCTGGAAAGTTTCTCAAAAGTGTTAAAATGTGGCTTTTTTCCTTAGATTATTTTTCTCTAGAATCTTGTATTTTTGATGTTTTGGTTTAATCTAAATTTATATATTTCTTTTATCATCCTCAATTTTTTATTTTTTATTTTTTATTTATTTGTTTGCTATTTTTAGTAATTACTTGTTATTACATAAATGTATATGAATTTTTTTTATTGAAAATATCTATGTATTCTACATGGGTCACCCCACCCAATAATTTTTCTTATTCCGTTGTATTTTAAGCCATTTAAAGTGGCATTCAATTCTATTTTATATTATAAAATTAATTAATGTCACCAATCTTTCTTATATTTTTCTTTAAATGAATGTAATTTTATTATATAGTATTATTAAAAATTGTTATGAAATTTATATAAGAAATAAATATTACTACTTAAAAATCAAAATCAAAAAAGAGAGCATTTTTTTTATTCTTAACTCTGCATTATCATTGTGGGCAGATAAATTGTTTGAAATTTATATGTAATGTTAAATGCATATCAACATTTATGTAAATAACTTTTTTTCATCAGTTTAATGTCTAAAACCAGGAAACGATATAAATTAGAAGTTTATGTATGAGAACTAAGGGAGTACCTAATTACGAGTAAAATGAATCCAACAAAAATGTACTTACTTAACATTAATTTATAATAAACAATTTAAAATTAAATTTTAAGAATTCACTGAACTAATGACTGACATTTTATTATGTTGATGTAGTTCCCAGTTAATAATTGATCAACACTATTGATTAAAATAAATTAACTTTAACCACATGGCCGACGAATGATTTAATTTAAGGCCAATGAAACCAATTTTACTGTTGTTTCGAAATCATTAATTTATTTTCAACCGCATTGAAAAGAATTTCTTTATTAAAAAGTTGGTTTAATTGCCGAAATTTAACTATGGATATACTGGAATTTAAGTATCTCTATACCAACATACAACACACACATATCAATGTAAAACTAGTCGGATACAAACAAAAAAAAAATTCTCAACCAAATTCAATTAAAATTCGAACAAATAAACAACTTACTGCTTTTATTTATTGCATTCACAAACTTGGTACAACTTTTGAGTTGCACACTTAATTTTTTTTTTTTTTTAATGAAGTTGTAATTTTTTTTTTTACTTTTTTCTTCGGTGGCAAATCCACATTCATCAATTGGATTTTCCTTCTTTCAGCTGATAACGAACGTAGATTTGCAATTAAGTTCTCAGGTCACACTTCGGGTTAAAAGTGCATTTTTAAATTAAGTCCATTAAAAATTTTCCTTTTGACTGATTCGCTATGCGATGGAAGGAAGTTGTGAAAAAAAAAAAAAAAAAACATAAAAACGTTTGGGTTGCCAGAAGCTGAACCTGCCAACCAACAAAATTATTCTAGTAAAATGGTATTGGAAGCTCTTACTTTGAGGAGGGCTGGCTTTCATCATGCATCTGCTTCCATTTACTACCACTTAATGTTTATATATGTATAAATGTATTATGAACGGATAAGTTTCATATTCGAATAAAGCTGATCTGGTTTTAAAATACTTTCGTTATCAGCAGATATAATGTATATAGATCTATCTATACATATAGGTAACTAAGAAGCTACTTGTACAGCACTTTACTGAAGTATTTAATTGAAAACGCAGTTTGAAGTGATTATCATTCAGCTATGTGGTGTAACTTTTTGCATTGATGAAATTGTAATAATAGATACAAAACGTGGAGGGATATTTTCGTTCAGCTGATGAGAAATATCTTCATGATGGCAAAATAAATTTGGAAAACGAAATGGAAAACTTTTGTGTGTAGATACTATTCGTCCTATTCTATCTATACCATCCATTGGGTATAAATTGTATCTTAATATTTATTTAACACTGTTTATATGTTGCGGTTATTTTGGTAATAGGTATTGTCAATTGTGCAGTTTTCCGTCAACGCATTCGTTCCATAGAATTGAAATTCGCACATTAAATGTGGCAAATTTGCTTATCTACTATCTAGTTGAAAAATAAAGAAATACCTAATTGCTTTTAACCAGATTAACCAGATTTTACCTTTTTTAGAAAAAGAGTTAGTATTTTCTTAATTTCTCAAAAATTAGGATACATTTTGGCATACGGGTTTCTGTTATTGACTAAAAATTAATAAGAGCATTGAATTTTGTAAATAAAAATAATAGTGAATTACATAAAATTTTGAAAAAAATTAGATAACAATTTTTTTTTTTTCAAAATTTTGAGTTTGAAAATTAATTTTTTTAAAACTGTTCACTTAAACAACTTAATTTGAAAATAAAATAAAAGAGTAGTTTTCTGGCTTTTCAAAAAAACAAGCTTTGTATCATTCACCGTTGTTTTTAAATAATTTTTTTTCTGATTTAAGTCAATTTTTTATAAAATTGCCCCTCCCGCCTGAACGGGGGGAAATAGAACCCCCCTCGCATACGATTTTTTTCTTGTCTTAACCCCACCTACACGCTTAAGCTTTTTGGTGCACCTTAAACTAATAACCCTGTATGTAGGTATATAAAAAAAAATTGAAAAAAAAATTGTTGAAACAAATTAATTTGTTGTTATCAAAAAAAAAAATATTTGCAGAGCAAATAATTATCAAATAAATATTAAATTTAGTTTGTTGAATTATAAAAAAAATAGAAGAGCAAAACATTTAATTTTGAGGTAATTAAAACGAGGGGTTTGTCACTAGCCAGTTTATTGGTTCAATGATTGCAATATTTCAAATGACTTCATATGATTTCAGGTGATTTCAAGAAGTATTTAAAATGATTTATAAGTTTTGTGATTGCATTGATTTCAAATAAATTTACTGATTTCAAATCATTGCAAATTAATTAAAGTGATTTCACTATGATTTATAGCATTTTTGATTGCATGATTGCAAAAAAACTTGCAAGTGATTTAAAATATTTTTGATTGCAAGAAACCAAAATTTTTCTTTAAAATTTCATCACTTGAAATAGTGATTACAACTGATTTCAACGTGATTTCAAATGATTGCAAGTATAAGTGGTCAGGTGATTTCATTCGTGACAAACCCCTCGAATTAAATAACAATTAATTAGCCTACAATTTAGGCGAAAAAAATTTGGTTTCTGCACATTTGCCCTTCCAGCTTCACAGACGTAAGAAATTATGTGTTTTATATGACTATTTCTGTCATCATGACTTTTTCGTCGATATGTAAATCAATTTGGTCATAAATCAATACAGTGTTGCTGTATTCTAGTTACAGAAATAAAAATTGCTTTTCGATGGCACAAGAAGAATTATAAAAACAATGTTTTCAATTTTTCAGGTTCCAATATAACTGATTTGTTTTCCAAACATTAAAATTCCTTCCAAGAGCAAGTTCGTGCACCCCAGTCTTTCACTTTGATTTATACTGCTGTACCCAAACTAAACTATGTGCTAAGTATTTGCACACTTTGGGCCTAGGCCTTTTTTCAACTGTCCTACAAAGAGTGGTAATGTCTCCACAGAACCTGTCATTATTTCAATAAAATTAAATCTTGAAACAATCATATTGAAATATTGTGGCCCTCCATCTCCATTAACTATCCCAAAAAATTACAAAACAAACCGCAATAAAGACTTTGATTTAAAAACAACCCCAATCTATCAAATTAGGGTTTAAAATTAAAAAGAAACGAATGAAAATGTGTATAATCACCACTTCTTGATGATTCACATAAACGAAGGACAACATTTTTAAAAATAAACTCTTTTGTGTTTGAACTGTAACGACGATTTATCTTCCGGTTCAAACTTAAGTAGGTAACATTATATCATGTGGAGAAGGTCATCCGTTTGGTCTGTCTCCATTGTCTATATATGCTTGAGATGCTGAATGGTGAATGGTGGATGCCTCAGCCTTCTTGCACAATGCTTAAACGCTGCTTCCCCATTGATAATCCATTGAAGGAACAGGGTACTCCTGAGACAATGACAAATCTGCGCATTTATCTTCACAGGAATCGGTGATATATTTCACGATTCAAGATGTTAAAAGCGGAAGCTCACTTCATGACATAATATATTGATTTCTCCTAAAGCAGATAAAAGATTACAATTGAAATCTGAGTTCCAGCAGGACATTAATACCGTTCGCAACCGAGAAGATAGTATTGGTTTGTTTGTGCAGTGTTTTCTCAACTTGAATCTAAACATACATACATATATATTTCTATACCATCAATTTAAAGGAAATCCACCTGTGAGTGCAACGCATTTCCGATAATGTTTTTGCCACACAATGATGAGCTCTTTGGCATTTTTAGCCAGCTAAACGAAACGAGAAACCGTGTTTGTGGATGAATTAAACGCCCCCGCCCTCGCCTTATGTAAATGAAAAGGTCCTTTGACAAACATTGTCATCAACTGCGAAACTACAACCTGTACCTAATCGATTGTTAATTTGAATCCCTATACTGGAATCTGGTTTCAATTACTTGTGTACGTACATTAGTTAATTATTTCTTCATTGATTCGGAAGCAATCCGCCGAGCATGATGCACCAAGGCAATCATCAATCAAGGTGATTTGTTTTATCTCAACCTGTCAATGATATCACTTCAGTTGGGTTGTGTGGTGTAATCAATCACATGCTCTTTATTGGATTTTGTAAAGGGTTTTGTATTTATGTACATATGTAAGTTTATGGCAAAAGGATTTCATCCCCTTCAGTATATTTGCTAAAATGTGCGTTCGTCTGTGCTAAGCGTTGCATGTTACTGACATATTTAGTACTTAACAGTCATTTGGGGATTCAACAAAAAGAACATCAATACTCCGAGTCAGATCATAGAAATTTGTTAAATATTGCAATTGAAAATAAATTCATAAAATAATCATTAACAGCCATAATTATTACTAAGTGGTTCAACTCAAGTGTAAACTTAAATCACAAGATACTTCGCTATTCATAACGATCGCAAAATGCACCCTTTCGAATTCGATTGGGTAATTTTCGCTTTGACCATGCTTTGAATGTTGTTTTTCCCTAGATGTCACGGTGTTGTATTCATCAGGCTACCATCGTATTTTTCCCCCAGTTATTCACTACCTACTAATCGAAATATTTGAAACAACCATAAAAAATTATTTTTTCAAAGCCTCCTGTATCTGTTGTGCTGTTTGCTCCGTACTTTGGTATACTTTTTGGAATATAGTAATGTGGTTGTTCCCGTTTCCAATCTTGTTGATACTCTGATTCTGATTTGAGACAGAAATTTTTGCTCAGACCGCTCAGGACCGCTCAGATCTAAGACAGCACAACCAATCGAAAGATTATCTGATTGTTAACTGTTTTCCGTTAAGCCAGTAGAAACGTTTTCGAATCTTCTCCAAAATTGTGTTAATGTCGAAATCTGAGGCACAGCTATCTGTCAGATTTGTAAAATAATGCAATCTTTTATAAACGCAATCTTTAATGACTTCAATAAAAAGATTGCATTCATCAATATTACTTTGAGACTTCAACTTCGAAATTAGCAATCACCATTAATTTGAAACCAAATTGATTGCAATAGTTTTTTTTTCACATTCATTTTGCAGCAATTAATTGAATACAATCATTTGAGACTTTTTGCATTCCGGGCATTCCTTTGCAGTCCTTGCATTCCTTTTGCATTCCAAGCATTCCTTTGCAGTCCAGCATTCTTTTCCAGTCCAGTAAACCTTTGCCTTCGAAGCATTCCTTTGCAGTCCAGCATTCCTTTGCATTCCAAGGACTACTTTGCATTTCTTATCTTTACCCATAATTTATGTATGAAGATCTCTGCACTTTCGTCTTCCCTCTCTGTCAAACAAGCAAAGTTTTCCATTGCGTTTCTTCTTTCTCCCTTTAGTTTTCTGCGTTCTGCAGGTGCAGAGACATACAAATCCACCATTATGTGTATTTTGCTATGTGCAAAGAGACAGAGAAAGGAGATTTTCTAAGTCAGTACACACAAAAATGTCAAAAAAAAACCACAACAAATTCTCATATTATTTACTAGATAGCGTTAGGTTTTATGTGTGAACTAAGAACTGCCCCTCCTAATCCAGAGTGTTACTTGGACCGTGCCTATTGGATGGTTTGCAGCCAGGGGGTATACCGGCTGTATTATAACGGTACCTCTTTGTCAAATCAAAGAGTAACTACGACCTTACTATATCATGCGGAGCTCTGATATGGCGGACTCAATTTCTCTAGCTAATCGTGGGAACAAAATTTAAATGTCAAAAAAAACAAAAAACAACAAAAATTTTAAGAACTTCTTCATTCCGCGGGATGCTACCGCGAATGAAATTGCAGATCGCATGGAGAAAGACCTCCATGGAGACGATCCGAGACCGGGATGTAGCAAATATGCATGGAGAAAACCTCCTACAGAAGTGCAAAACCGGGCAGAACGTCGAGACGCAGAGTCAACTGGTCAAGGGAGAATACCTCCCGGGCTAGGAAACGATGCTTATCGAAAGCAACCATCCACAGGTTCAGGAAGAATACCTCCCAAACCAGTGAAAGATGGAAAACAGAAAAGTGAAGAGAAAACAACAACAGCTTCACAAGAAAAAGCACCTCCATCTACATCGGGCGTGGGCAAAGACCACTTCAAAGCCAGAAAAAGCCGAAAACGGAATAGCCAGCCATTACCACCACTTGGCAAGCCGGGCGCGCTTGATGACCCGTATAGAAGAGGCTTAAATGTAGCAGCCACCAGATGGTTTCTTAGATTCATTGGTGAGGGCATGACCTCCCAAGATGCCAGGAAAAGAGTGGATGAGAGGAAAACCCAAGCAAACAGTGGTCCCCAAACAAGCCAACAGGGTAAGAGGAACAGTACCCATATATCTCCTCCCCAAAGGAAAAGGGCAGCTGCTTGTTATCGGGATTGACGGCCGATCGGCAGATACTATCACAAGGGAGAACCATGAACTCCACTATAAATTTGGCAAAATATACATATGTGTTAGGCCTCAAAAAGCCAAATGAGAACAAAATGACACAAAAGCCAACGGAGAACCAGGTACCCGTTAAAACAAGTCCCTCCGCAACTTCCACTGATGCAAACCACCCATCCAGCTCCCAAACTCAACCATTCCAACCAAAACTCCCTACCCATGACCTAACCTTACCCGCCACAATCCCCACAACTCCCACATTACCTTCCATCCTAAACCAAATATCTCTATCCCTACCCACACCCCAAGAGGAAGATACTGACCGTCAAATCATAGAGGATGAGCCATCGAAGATGGAAATAGAGGGAGATCTAGGGGGCATGGACCTCTCTCCCGTTCCAGAAGACCTGGAAGAAATACTTCCCACGGAAGAGGAAGAAGATCATCTGCTGGCGGATGAGGGGGCAGTTGCCTCCAAAAACTAACCAAGATGACTGGACGCGGGAACGGCACCAAAATAGCCCAAATAAACATCCATCACGCAAAGGCGGCTTCGGCTTTCTGAGCAAGAAGGTTTGTTAAGGACAACCTAGGGCTGGTGCTGGTTCAGGAACCCTGGATAAACAGGGATCAAGTAAGGGGTCTTAATAATAAAGACTCACAGGTAATATGGGACACGAGGCAAGCCTCACCCAGAGCATATGCATAATAATAAGAAAAAATATTAACTTTATATGTCTTTCAGAATTTACGACGCAGGATTTAGTACCGATCCAGGCCCAAATAAACATCGAGGGCAACCCCCGCACCCTAATTATAGCATCTGCCTACTTCGCTGGAGATGACGACAACATACCTCCAGTGGAAGTTAGGAAACTAGCTGAGTACTGCAGCCAAAGAAGGACACCGCTGATGATTTGCTGCGAAGCGAACGCCCACCACACAACATGGGGTAGTAGCGACATCAATCAAAGGGGTGAGTATCTTTTAGACTTTATTCTTGAAAAAAATCTAGGTTTATTCAATGTAGGGAATACCCCAACTTTTGTAACTAGGTTTAGAGAAGAAGTCCTTGATATAACTTTTGGGTCTCCGAGCCTAAGTAGTCTAATTGAGGATTGGAGAGAATCCAATGAGCCCTCAATGTCTGACCATTAAATAATAACGTTTTCTCTTAGAGGCCTTCACACAGAGAATAGCTCTGGAAGAAACCCTTCGAAGACAAACTGGAATTTATTTAAAAATGTCCTGAGGAATAACTTAGAACAATTAGGTCCAGCTAAAACGACAAATTGTCACCTTGAACTAGAACATTTTGTTGGTGAATTGAACGGAGCTATTAGTGACGCGTACGAAACTAGTTGCCCTGTGAAATCCACCAAAAAACAAAAAGATGCTCCTTGGTGGAACAAAACTCTTTCAAAATTAAGATTCAAGGTAAGAAAACTATTCAATGATGCCAAAAGAACTGGACATTGGGTACATTACACTGAAGAGCTAACAAATTATAATACAGAGATTAGAAGAGCAAAGAGAGGCAGTTTTGCAGCTTTTTGCGAGCGTATCTCATCTACACCTGCAGCATCTAGACTGCATAAAGCTTTAGCAAAAACAACAACTTTAACATCAGTAGCGCTTAGAAACCAAGATGGTAGCTTCACTGAGAATGAAGAACAGAAAGTAAATCTGCTCTTAAAAACCCAATTCCCTGGCAGCATATTATCACAGAATAATAATCTAGAGAGAATACCTCTCAAGACAACCAGAGTAGACTGGAAAATGGCCACATCGATCTGTACGGGAAAAAGAATTGAATGGGCTATTAGTACCTTTCAACCTTGTAAGTCACCTGGAGTGGATGGCATCTTTCCAGCTTTACTGCAAAAAGGGAAGGAAGAATTACTTCCACATATCATTAGCATCTTTCGAAGTAGCGTTGCAATTGGGTATATACCAAGCATTTGGAGAAGAGCTAAAGTCATCTTTATTCCAAAAATTGGGAAGAAAGACACAACACATCCAAAGTCATTCAGGCCTATAAGTCAAACATACTTTGAAAAAAAATACCTTGCAAAAAGCAAAGAATGTAAAAGAAACAGCTTTATGTGCCTTTCTAGATAAAGAAGGAGCTTTTGACAACACATCCCATGAAGCAGTTACCCTAGCCCTAACAAGGAAATACGTTCCCACCACAATATCCAGATGGATTGGTGAAATGTTGAGCACAAGAACGGCTGAGGCATATGCTGGACAAAACATCCAGAGTATCATCACTACAAGAGGATGTCCTCAGGGAGGGGTACTTTCACCCTTGCTGTGGAGCCTAGTTGTAGATGAACTATTAGAATGTCTTGCTTCACAGGGCATACGATGCATCGGCTTTGCTGATGACATTGTTATTATAGCCTATGGAAAGTTCGAAGAAGTCCTCTGTGATATAATACAGAAAGGGCTGACAATCACAAGAAAATGGTGTGTTTCAGTGGGACCTAGTATAAATCCTTCAAAAACCACGATCGTACCATTCACAAAGAAAAGACTTTTAACACATATGAGAGCAATCACATTAGCTGGTGAGATAATAGAAATGAAGAGCGAGGTAAAATATCTAGGTATTACACTAGACAGTAAACTCCTCTGGAATAAGCATGTAGAACAAACTGTCGGGAAAGCCACGAAAGCCCTAATGATATGCAAGAGACTTGCAGGAAAATCATGGGGATGTAAACCAAACATCCTGAGATGAATGTACACCATAATGGTGAGACCCATCATCACCTACGGTGCGGTTGCATGGCACAAAAGAACCGAACTGGAAAAAACAAGAAAGGCACTTGAAAAGGTGCAAAGGCTTGCTTGCTTATGTATCACTGGAGCCATGAGAACCTGTCCTACAGCAGCAATGGAGGTGATCCTTCATTTATCCCCACTACATATTATCGTTGGAAGTACTGCAAAAAGTGCAATCTTGAGATTTGCAAAAGAGGGAACTGGACCAGGTAAAATCATAAGTGTCAGAGAGAAAGACTCTCTTTCTAAGTCAATGTCTTTAATAGATATACCAAGAGATGACATGGTCAAGAAGTACAACTTCGAAAAACAATATAGTTTGGAGTTGAGTAATAAGAAAGAATGGGTAGACGAATCAATAAATTATACCTACCAAACAAATGCCATCAAGTGGTACACTGATGGATCGAGAACAGCTGAAGGGACTGGCGCAGGCATATTTGGGCCAAAAACCAAACTCTGTGCCGATGGGACAGTCCTGTAGTATATTTCAAGCGGAAATAAACGCCATAAGAAAGTGTGCAGAGCTAAATATCGAAAAAAACTACCGTAAACGAAACATTGCAATTATGTCAGACAGTCAAGCTGCACTAAAAGCCATAAACTCGTAAGCCATTAAATCCAAACTGGTATGGGATTGCGTAGAACAACTAAACGAGTTAGGCAAACTGAACAAAATCACTCTTTATTGGGTACCAGGCCATGAAGGTATCCGAGGTAATGAAGAGGCAGACTCTTTGGCAAAGATAGGGGCAAAAACGGCACTCATGGTGGTGAAAATGTGATTAAAAACAGAATCAAAACAGAAGAGGAGTCCAAAAGAAACATTACCTGGAACGGACTTCCTAAGCTAAGACAGGCCAAAATGCTTCTTGGGAACTACAACCAAGTAAGATTCAAAGACTGCATTGGCTTAAGTAGAAATAACCTAAGAATAATCACGGGCTTCCTCACGGGCCACTGCAAACTCAGAAGACACCTGAGTATTATCGGTATAACAAATGATCCGATATGCAGATTCTGTAATGACCACGAGGAAACTCCAGCATCTGGGGCGTTACCAGATAGAAGAGAGCGAACTACCCTCTCTGAAGATACTCCAATTACTAAAATTCATCAAGGCCATAGGACTACAAGAAGAGCTGTAGTATGAGAGTTCTCATCCGGCTCTTGATGGGGGCACAAAAGACCTTAAGGTCGCATTGTATCTAACCCCACTATTAATTCATTCATTTATGTGTTTCTATATCGAAATTTGTTCATAATAAATTTTATTTTTGATCACTGAAATTCCTGGATGTAAGTGTGTCTATGATAGAGGAGCAATACGCACCTAGATACCTAGATAATCATGGTTGTATACACCGAAAAAAAACCAACCAATATTCTTAGTTGTTTTTGCGGTGCATGGTTGACGCAAAAATTACCAAGTTTTTCTTTGGGTGTAGTTACTTTAAAGTTCTTCTATTAAGATTTTTAAAAAGAACTTTTCTGGATTTTCTTCTATCGTTCCGTTCTAAAAGTAGGATGAACTTATTTTGTTTCATTAAACATTTTCATAAAAATATTTAAACTACATTTTTCACCTCGTTATTTTTCGCTAACAACCTATAGAGCTATCGACGCTCTGCTAACAACATATAGAGCTGTCCCAAATAAAAGAAATAGATATTAGGTAGGTATTATTATGAGTTTAGGAGAATGCTCTGCACTTTAATAAGAGCTACACTATCAAGCTACCTCTAAATTTTCAACGTACATACATATACTCACGTTTTCTATAAAAAAAATTATAAAACAGGATTCACAAAAAATGTCCATAAGTCCTTGTTTAACTTTTTATTATTCAATCCAAGTGTAATAAAATACAACTTAAACAAAAATGTCCTAATTCGGAGAGTCGACTGCATTTGCTGCAACAACAAAATAACAAAAAAAAAAACTCTTAAGCTCCTCAAACAAAAAAAAACAAAAAAATAACAAAAAAAAATCCAAAGTCCACTAAAAATTGAAAAGAAAGACTGAAGTTTCTTTGTCCTCAAATAAAAATGCAAAAAGGAATTTCGGTAAATATTTGTAAAAATCGGACCTTTGGCACACACCATCGCATTCCCAAGATGCTCCAACTGAACAATAAAATTGTAAATTTGCCCTCAATTCCTTGTTGAGAAGTTTTATTTATCCTATTCTAGTTTGTATGCTATTGTCTCCGCGCGCCACCATTTCCTGCCCTTAATATCTTTTTTGTTTGTTTTGTTATTTCATTGTACATATGCACACATGCATATCCTTAAATTTGAAATCCCGAAAAGCATATTTCCTTGAGGAGAAAGTTTGCAAAAAAAAAATCCTCCTTGATTGTTACAAAGATATGTACCTTTATCCGCTTACACAGATATATGCCATCCGCTTAACTTGTGTACTTTTGAACGTTTTTATCTCAAACCCTTCGAGCTGCGTGCTGCCCGCTTTCTCCTTCGAAAGCCATATGGATATTTATGCTCGAAAGAAAAAAAAGGGACGAACAAAAAAAAAACCTAGAATCGATTTGATCTTCGTCCAAAGCAAACATTCGATGCTGCGATAATATAATTTTCTTTTATGATATTTGACAGAATTTTAAGTGAATAGTTAGGTCTTTTTTCTTCCATGTTGGCAGACATGGGCAGACATGGGAAGCAACATTTCCATACCCATTCTTTTAAGCCGCCTTGTCACGGCCAACAAACATTGCGAAGGCACATACATTCGACCGAAAAGTAGCATGCTTCCACAATGTTCTGAGCAAACACCTAAAAAGCTAAAATCCTTATTGAAATAGAAAATTGAGAACATCCGTGACGCCAATATGCCGGAGGACTCCGCCAATACCCAATCCACAGAGTAGGTACATTTGAGAACGAGCTACCTACATTGTTTAGATGCGTCCGGATGGTTCTATTAGCGTGGGCTCTGGCGAACACAAAAGGTAAGAGTCTTTGTTTGAGCTGAAGCGGAAAAAAATCCGATTTCAGCCTCACATTCATATTACAGGACTCTTTATGAGTGATATTTTTGTTTGTTCGGAGTCTTTTTTATCTTTGGGAGATGAGGTTTTAGACTGAAACATCGGGGAGATAATCTGAAAACCACTTAAGGTCATTGCATTTTTTTTCCTTTATTTTTTTTTTTTGTTTTCTTAATCCTTGTTGTTGAAGGAAGACTTTTGAGTGGACAAACGCTCTGATAAATGGATTTCAAGTTGTGTTTGCACACCTCATAGACCAAAAGACTGGTATATAATTGAGTTTTTAAGGACACGAGACAATATACCAACATTTAAGTATGAGTGTGTATTTTTTTGTTGTTGTTCTTATTCATTTTCATTTGAATTTAGGTTTCGGGTCGAAAGTTACGCATAGGTGCTTTTAAAGAGCTGGCTCTAATCCAAATTACTCTTGGTACAACTTTCCATATAGTTTTCTGCCAAATTCACTAAAAGCATTTAAACGTAAATCTTTGTAATTTGCTTACTCGAGAAAGTTTACATTTTACTATGGAATCTATATATAGGATGTGGAACATGTGCTATGTTTCTTGACCAACAGATGGATTAAAATACATGGATACTGCAGGACATTATTGAGTGTCGTTTTGAAAGGAACATAATATCTTATTTAGGTTAAACATTATACATTTATCTTTTATCCACCTATAGCTTTAATTTTGTGTTTAAATTTGGGGTCATTGATGTCCCGAAATCTTAAGACCGTAAAATCTGTAAAATTAGAAAGATAAATATCCGGAAAGGGAGTTATTTTAAATTAAATATAAGAACTGTTGTATACGAACTATTGCGTTGAAAAAAGGCGGGAATTTTAAATTTTAAAAGCGATTTTTCTTTAAGAGTTAAAATTCGTATGGGTTATCTTAACACCTTTGACGAATTGTTTTATTCCGATGAATGAGATGAAAGATGATAAAGATATGAATATGGTGAACCCGAAAGTTAAGGAGTTACTCATAATCATAAGAGAAGATCGACATTCTTGAGAAGAAGAAAACGGACATCAAACTTTGACATGACTGGTGGGAAATCTTAGACGAAAATAATATAAAGGGAATTACTTAAAAAAATTACTTATAAAGGGTATTCATAATCCCTTGAGTGCGCTCAAAATATAAAAAAAAAAATATATTCTTAAAGGGAAGAAGACTCGCCTTTTTTAGGGACGGGCTGGATAAATTCTGTTTTCCATCACTCGGGAAGAGACCAGTAGAATAGGAAAGATGGAAAAGCTTACGAAGTGGTTTTGCCAGCGTGGAAGCACATCTCTTCAGAATAATGGGGGAAATACTATGTACAAATGTTAATTTATCTGCAACTTTTGAAAAGATATAGCACAATTTATAGTGTAAGGCCGTGTGTCAACACTCAACAGCGTCAAAATTTTATCCATTGGCTAAATTATGACACTAGTGTGGTGAATATAAACTTCAAAAATTTAGCCTGCTCTGGAACAGGCTAAAATTTTGGCCAGTTGATAATTGTCTATGCTTATAAAGGAGTGAGAGAGACAGTCGGAGTAATAAGTTTGTTTTCATTTGCATTTATTTTTTGTTTGTTTTTATATTATCTAATCATTAATGTCGAATTTCCCGTTTGTGTTTTTGTGAATTCCAATTGATTTTACTGTGTTACGAACAATTATAGACGGAGAGCTAGCGACAAAAATACTTACGTCATTTGATAACGAAAATAATTAGCTTTATTATCATCTACCAACAAGTGTGATATGTAATCGGGAAGTCTGCCAACTCTTCGTTGGTGGGTGTGGCCATCATACACTGTTAAAGTTAAAAACTGTATGGGCACATTTTTTTCGCTGCAAATTAATAATGGCACCGGATTATTTAACACACGTGCTGGGAGATGATAATACGAATGATTATTTTCGTTATCAAATGACGTTAGTATTTTTGTCGCTAGCTCTTAGACTATTTTCTAAAATAAACCGATAATACTTTTTTTTACATTAATATTCATTCTGAAACAAATTTGTTGTTTTTTGTTCAACTGCTAAACCAGTGTTCTGTACCGCGTTAAAACTTCTCATAATTTAAATTATCTTACAAAGTATCTAGTTCTTTTTTTGTTTCTTTAACAAAATATAATTTATAAAAGCTACAATCATTTAGTAATAATCATTAATTTCTATTTCGCGTTTATACAAATTGGTTTTATAGGGAATTTAAGCTAGTTTCAACAACCAAAAACTAAATAGTGTACAACTAGATATCGAGAAAATAAATTGCCCTATTAGCGGATCCGATGAATGATCTGTGGAGAGTCATACTCAATTTCGGTAGATTAAACACTAGCGAATCCGCAAGTGAAAACGGAATAAATGTCGGTAACATAGTTCGCAAAATGTGTATTACTGTTAAAGTACCTAATTGGCCATGATTTATTGGTGAATATTTTCTGAATGATCGAAACAATTTCCGAATTTTTCGTTTTATTCCAAAACAAATTTTTACATTTCTCTTTACCAAGGTAGGTAAAGAAAGGGAAGTTTTTCAATTCTTGTAGGGAAATTGAAAAAGCAAGCATGTGTTAAAAAATCCCATTTAATCCAGTTGACACACTGAAAATCTAAACAAATATTTACCTCCACTCAAACGTCAAAATTCAGCCAGTGGATAAAATTTTAACGCAATTGGCAGTACCTTATAAAAAGCAATAGTGCAAAAATATAAACGTAGTAGATTATTGGAATTTGCATAAGATGCATATAGACATGCTAAAGGAAGTTAGTTAGGTCAAGAGATCAAAAACTAATTAATAAAAAAAATTGTGAGGGGGAATTGAGGTAGCAGGGGGAGAATTGAAAAACAATTCACTTAAAACCAACCAATGTACATATACGGTAATGTAATATTGCATTTTTAAAGTAAAACACTCCATTCCTTAATTATTTGTTAGATTTATGTTTTACCAAATAGTTTTTGGGAAAAAAAAATTTCAAAATCATAATTAAAAAAAAAAAAATTATAAATATATTTTATATAAATACTAGCTGACCCAGCGGACTTCATCCCACCCAAATTCGTTATTGTAATGAAAATTATAACTCCTAGAATGCACTATGTTTTACAATTTGGCAGATTTAAATTCTTTATTGGAAAATTCTATTAAATGCAATGAAAATAATTAAAGTATGACTATATGTACATATGTATATTTCAACTAAGCCACAATGACTGATATAGTTTGCAAACCTTCCTCTTTTTCACTTTCAATTGACCATGCGACAAACATGGGCATTCCAGATTGATGACACAAACATGGCGCGATTGTCCTTGTGAATTATTTATCTAAGCCAAGACGCTTAAATACGAATGACAAACCATTCAGAATTCTTGGAATGAGTAGCTATATTTTTGCTTTTGAATTTTCCCCTCAAAATCGTGTCTTTAATTACATTAGATCAAAGCATTGAGATAACGCAACAAAATTATAACTGAACCGACTTTCAATTTTAAATTGTGTGGTGACAATCCCGTAACATCTAAGGAATTCAAAAATTCTATGGTGGCTTCGTTTTTATCAATCACTCAGCCCATGGCCGATAAGTATGAAATTAAATCACCAGTGATTTGATTTTGAATGACGAAATTCGAATGATCTACATCTTTATTTTTCGCAGCCAAATTCTCTCGTGCACTTAGTCAATTATTGTCCGCATAATTCTGAGCGATATTTGTAAAAACAGTCGTCATGAGCCCTTCTTTCTCGTGTACGGTTCCAAAAATTCAGTGGAAAATTTAAATTTATTGATTCAGTCTACTGAAATCGCACAATCGAAAAAAATCATGGAAAGCTCTGCAGCGGACTAGTCATTTTGTTATTGCTCGTTTTCAGTTGCAATTTTTTTACGTATAGTGTAGTGCCAACGCCTTTAGGAAAGCGTTCAATTAATTTTCTCGAGTTGATCTTGGAATGACAGGAAGCGTTTAAAGAAAATCGCCTGACATCAAAATCATTGGGCCACTGAACCGTTGCCATTCCGTTAATATTTATTTAGGGTTTGGTGCTAGAGGCATATCTGATAAAACTGTTGCTATTTTCACTTGTGATTTTTTTTCTCCGAAAATGTTAACTCTGATGCTGCGGTTTAGGACACCGCTGCTGAATTAACTAAAGAGGATCGTCACCATCCAGCACTAGACATATCCTTAATCTTAAACATGAATTCTTCTTTTAACAAATTAAGTAACAAACTCGAATTTAACTTTAAAAAATTTAATTTTGTCGAACTCTGTAACCTTCTACAAAATATTCAATGGAATCAATTGTTTGCAAATTATGGTATTAATGTTATGTGTAACGTTTTTCATCGTAAATTTTTTTATGTATTCTATAAAACTATTCCAATAAAATCATCTTATAAAGAATCTAACGATCCACCATGGTTTGATCTTCAACTTAAAAACTTAAAAAATACAAGAAATAAAGCTTGGTTAAAGTTTAATAATTCCAACTCCAGGGCTGAGGAAGATTAAAATACTTTCCTAAATTTGAAAGATCTTTTTGTCGAATATCACAAACAGCTATATAAAAATTATATTGCGAAAACAGAAATGGAATTAAAAACCAATTCTAAATTATTTTGGCAACTTGTTGATGTAAAAAGGAAAAACGGTGGCTATCCAAGCTCTATGACATACTTAAACTCTGCAGGTCAAACTTCAGAAGAAATTGAAAATTTGTTTGCAGGTTTCTTTAAAAATGCGTTCGCAGATACTAGTGACCTTAAAACTGATTTCACTATCTCTTCCTCCATACCATTTACTCATCTTAGCTCCATTAATTTCCACATAACCAAAGATTCAATCACTCAAGGCATTTTAAATCTAGATGATAACAACAATCCGGGTCCTGATGGTGTTCCAGCTTCTATTTTGAAGAAGTGTGTCTCTCATTTGTGTTATCCTCTATTTATGCTTTTTAATTAATCATTAAGTGGCTTTTGGAAAAGTGCTTATATAACCCCTAAACATAAGAAGGGATTGAAAACTGAAATCCAAAACTACCGCCCGATTGCTAAGTTATCTATCTGTAATTCCAATATTATTTGAATCCATTGTATGTAATGGATTCATAGTAATTGAATTTTATATAGGTTTTCTTAAAAAAAAGTCCACTGTGACAAACTTATTTAATTTTACTTTGTTTTGTTTAGATGCTTTTGAAGACCGTGTTCAAGTTGACTGTATCTTTACAGATTTTAGTAAAGCATTGGCGGAACAGACCTGGATGTCAGCAACAGAATAAATAAAACTCGTAGTGCAATACTTTCTAGTGTTTATTATGCAAAATTTTGGAGCAATTTTTCGCATAACCGCCGAATCATGCCTTACCAGACGCAATCAAATTAAAAACAAATGTAAAACAATCACAAGGTTGTCATAATCATAAGATTTTGATGACTGTCAATCAGTAAAAAGGAATGTTCTTCCTTGAGCTGCAACCCAACCAAAATAAATAGTTTAACAAATCTATAGAAATTGGTATTGAAGATATGCTTTGTTCTCTTATGACCACTTTGACTTAATGTTACTTTGCAAATAAAAATTATTTCAAAATAAAATTTAGAATTCAGAAGTAAACGTCGATATTATATTCTAATATTTTCATTCAGGCTTTAAATTTTCAACTGATAAGTTAGCAACAAAAAATAAATTAAATTTTTCGTTAAAAAAAGCAAAATTCTAAAAATGAACCAATTGGCTTTAAATTCAATCAACTGCAATCGTGTTGTCTTGCTGAAACGGAACGCAAATGGTCTTCTCAACGGAATTCGTAATATTAGTGGATGTTTTGACGCTAAAGCTAAATGCCCAAAGGGAAAAATCGTAAACACGCCATGCGAGGACAACAAACACAAACTGCCTCCTCGTAAAGCTCCCAAGAAAGAAGAATTCCAGTCGATGTGGGAAAGTCCAAAATGTGAACCATCTGCAGCCACGTGTCCACAAGTTCGTTTCGATGCGTTGTACTACAAGCCATCTGATAAGGCAACGCGAGAATATCAACAAACATGGATTGAGTGTCCCGCACGTGTTATCAAGCCAACTGTAACATGTGAATATCCACAGGATAAGTACCCACCCCTAGAGCGAAGACAAAGGAAGGAAAGACCCGATACTGCAAAATGCATGAATACAAGCAAATTAGATCTGACCTCCTGTTCGAGACAAAAAGATCTTAAACAGAACAAGAATTGTCTGAAGATCACACTGCCTGGCTGCCGTGGAGTCCGTTCGGATATCAGATGTAAATTGGTTCGAGAACCAGCAAATTGTAACATAGTTCCGTGCCCTTATCCAAGCTTTTCCGAGTGCACACGTCCAAAATCAAAACCCAAAAAGGCGACTGAGTGTGAATGTTTGAAGATACGTTCGATGTGTGAGGTCTGGACAGTCTTGAGGCAAAAAACGGTTATTTAATCAATGGTTTTAAAGAATTTTTCTGGTAATCACGGTCGAAATTTTATAAAAAAAAAAAAAAAAACTTTATTTTGGCAAATATAATAAATTTTATTCTGATTAACCTTGTTTGTTTTGTAATTTTCTTCCAAAACTTCACTATTTATATTGTTTCCTCTATCTACTGTGTCTGTGGATTCTCGTATTTCGCAGTTATGTTGAAAAGTTAGTTTGAAAAGCTTTGAATTTATTTTACCTTCGCAGAATACGAAACAGATTCGTTATAGCTTTAAAAGGCACAGCTGGTGGGCAGGGCAGGTACAAGAGTCAGATAGTGGAGTCTTGGAGTAGACGAATGATGTTCTTTCTGCAGCCTTGATATTGAATCAGAGCACCGTTTCGATAGGTCCCTGCATGGGGCAGATTCTGTATGAAAAAACCATCAAACGTTTTCGTCTGTGCAAACGATTTGCTGAACAGTTTGCTCTGAAATTTGTTCGCACAGAAGAAAGGGTTGGATGGTTTTTTCATACAGAATCTGAGCCATAACGGAACCATACTTCAGATCGGATAAAGTTTGACTTTCAGAAATTCTTAGACTTTGAACTTTATCGTCTATGTAGGCCAATTAAAGTACATACGACCAATTTAATATCATTTATAGTAAGAATACAAAGAAAAGGATCTAGGTGTCGTCCTCATTCCTCAACGTACCCTGTAGCTTAGAAATACCTCTGGGGAGGAATCGCATAAAGCGCGAAATAGATTAAGCCAGCAACAGCAGCAGCACCATCACCAGCACCAGCCCCTGCACCAGCTGTCGTTATTGTTTTAGAACCAATGTATTTCAATTGCTCAACACAATTGCTAGAACAGTACTAGCAACACCAACAGCGCCGTTAGACTAAAGTTTTGAATTTGCTATTGCTGGTGCACTGCTGACAACTTTCTCACTATGATATTGTCTGGCACCAAACTGCAAAAGATAACATTTTACATAGAATTAAGTATAAAATGTCAATGCTAAAGTGCTATAATTTTAGGCTACACCAATTGACCAATTGAGATGTTGCCGAGGTACAAACAATTTTTAGCGATTCCACCGTGAAGGCATACCTGAAACGAGCAATGATTTGATTTTCTAGCAAAAGAAGATATTTATGAAAATAAAGTTAAAAAACAAAGTAAAAAAAATAATCTTTGGGAAATATGTTTGATTGATACTGTA
Organism: Baccha elongata; assembly: GCA_951217065.1. Taxonomy (NCBI): domain Eukaryota; kingdom Metazoa; phylum Arthropoda; class Insecta; order Diptera; family Syrphidae; genus Baccha; species Baccha elongata. The sequence continues at coordinate 176,753,731 of OX578272.1, forward strand.
CTGAAATCAGTTGAAACCTCCATACCGTAAGGGTAAAGGATACAAATTCAGCAAGGTTCTAGTTTTATAGAATTTAGACCCTGCATTAGAACTCCTTATCGTGTCTTGCACTTATTTGTTTACATCAAAACATTAAGCGCGAATCTTAATCCCTAACAAAATATTAAGTTCTGTTATTATAAACATTGTCTTCTCTATTATCTTCTTTGGTAAACCAAGCATACACAAATATAATGTTACTATTTCACAACAGTTTTCAAGCTCATAGAAAAAACCTTTAACATTAAATTCACCTTTCTTTCTTATGGATTCAGGAAACACATAATTTTTTATTTACATAGGTATACTTTTTATATATATGTATCTACATTCATATTTTGATTTGAAATAAACGGCAAGAAAATCAGAAAATAAATGTTTGACGGTTGGCAAAACAAGTTTTTTCAAACCAAAGTTGCCATTTTAAAATTTGCGATACAAATGTGGGAATTTTTTTGCGAAATGATTAATTCGCGAGTTGATTCAAAACCAAAAGAAATTTTGACAAATAGGTAACTATTGCGAGACAATTAAAATTTATTTTGATAATTGCGGAATGTGATTTGCGAAACAAGATCGATCCAAGTGACCCGCAACCAAGTGAGTTACAGTAATCTTTCTGTCTGAATCTTTTAAGGATGAGATTACAACTTTCACACCTCACCACTGCAGATGCGCTTGTGGGATTCGTTGAGTTGAACTTAGAAAACGTCAACAGACATCCAAGTAATTGATTGTATTGTCCAACTGAATTGCTTGCTCTTATTTAAATTATGTCTGTTTAAATAAACGTTAAGTAGTTTATACAAAAGAAGGCCTCTACAGTACTTTGGGTTAAATGTCCTTAAACAACATTGAAGTTTTGAAGTCGTATAAGATCACACATTTTCCAAAAGGACTTTGGCCTATACATAGGTATATTAAATTACGTTGACAATTTTAGAGAACAAAAAAATATGATGAGATAAGTTATGCGATTTGAAACATAAATGTAATTAAAAATTCAACTTCATTTGTATTACAAGAGTTCAATGCAACATTCCTAACTTTATATTTTAATGAATAAATGTCCATTGTCCTTCTCTTAACAAATTCACTAAATAAAGCATAATGTCAACCAGAGTGTAAATTGTTGAAGTTAAGAAATTATTTCTAATCACATCGCTCATCATTGCCAGATAAGCCAATTGAAATAATTTCCTTCTCATTCGCCCCCGCTCAGAACTGTACTACATATGTACAGTACAACCACAACTAAAACTTTCAGGTATCATCCTTTCAAATGTGCCATCTTCTCCCATCACATTGGCAGCACCCAAATTCATTTGGTGTTTTTAACCGACGCAAACTAATTTAAAATTTAAATTGCTCACCTAATTATTTAGGATAACAATAATCTGTAGCTTTACAAAATTCGTTTTGCACCTCCCATCCCTATGATCTATGAATGCTGATGGTTGAAACGGCTGGCGCAGCAACGTGCGGGGTATTCTGCCTGTCTGATGCCGTATCTATCTCCATCCGAGTCTCTAGTATCTCAAGTTAGTTATCTATTCCTTTGAAATAAACATGCTTCTAAGCTGCTTTAATTAATGGAACTTTTAGTTTGGAATTTCGTATCATATTCATGTTGGATTTGCCTCGCACTCAGTCGGTTGGATTTTGTTAGATAGTTGTTGTTGTTTCATGGGATACGGGGGATTTAATTTATTTAACACATATGTTAAACGACACTGCCAAGTTGAATCAAAATGTCAGGATCTAATCCCCTGCCATGAATTTCATGCATAGAAATTCGAAATAATGTTTCGCTGTCTGCTTTTTCATATAGAAAAAGTTCCTCAAACAATGCAATTAGTATTAACATATGTTTTCAAATTAAACACATATTTTCATAAAATATGTTTTCTATAACCCACAACATCAAGTACCTTCTCATTCTTTTTTTAGTTGGAATTTCCATTCTTATGATAAGAGGACGAAAATAATAACAAATTCTAATATTGCATAGCATTTGATTGAAAATTCATAAAATCGAAATTCTATTTCTATAGGTCTTCTAAGGAATTCGAAATGAAAGCAAAGCCTCCTACTTTGACAGTCAGTAACTGCATTTCATGCAAAGAAAAACCTAAATTATGCCAGCTTTTGAATGTTTAGGATCCGAATACGAAATAGAATTGACAGAATGGACTATAAGAGGCATCTTCACACAGAGAGAAAGAAAATGCAATAAAATGCTAATGAAAGTCTTTTCATCAAAAAATAAGAGACAGTGATGAAATGACAAAGAGATCTTCGTCAAGGGTAGCCAAAGGAACCCCCTCTTCCCCGATTTCGACTTTGAAAAATCTCCATTAACGCCCAAATAAACCATCATCAGAAATCTCGGCAAGGAAACATTTTGACAAAAGGATTAATGAAAATTGAATCTGAATTCCGATTATATGGTTGTGTGTGTGTGTTTGTGTTAGTTGATGTGCATAGAAGTCTTCTTCTTGTGTTATTGCGAAATTATTCACTCAAGGGTGTAAATCAGATAATAAAACGAAAAAGAAATTCAATCAATGCGAAAGGACGAAAATAGCAGATTGATTTGTTTTTTCATTTTTATTTTTTATTTGGTTCTAGGAGATGGCCATTTGAGTAATTAATTGCATGTTTAATTATAATTAGGAATTAAATAAAAATAGAAAATGCAAACGTTGTTAAATGTGTAATTAAAAATTGTAATTACAAAATCTACATAAAAACAAATGAGAGGAAAGAACACCGGCAAAAAAAATCTCCTTATTACTGTTTTGAACCTAATTTATCTCAATTGGTTTTTGAGAAATCATCGATGTTCAACTAAATGTGGCTATATCTGTTTTTCTTTAAAGTTGCTTACTTCCAGACATGTAGCATTCACTGATTTGAGATTAATAGTAATCATCCGCATTTTGGAAACTCCTCGTTACAAATGAGCTTCCCTATTCAAAATCGACAAACACAGCGAGAAATCAGGATTTTTCTCCATTTCCATTCGTATACTCTGGATTGATTTAGCCGAAACGAACACCCACAGGGGGTCCGAAAGCGAAAATTTTCTAAAACGAATAGGGAATTTATGTTCATTTTGTTTTTATATTAAAAAAATTATGCAAATGATTTCACTTTCGGAACAAAATACAAGGGGCCTAGCATGTAACTTAATACAATTGAGTTCAGTTGATACATTCGGATACAGGCAGTCTTTTATTTACCTTAGCCGATTGTTTTTGATTCAACTGAAAACTGAAACAAATAAAGAACATCGCATGCTCGATTGTATCAAGTAAACTAAACTAAATCGTGCTGGCACCCCAGAGTCAGGAGACCCTGATCTTTGTTATCAGATAGCTTTGTTATATTGCTCAAACGACCAGTTTTGTGTATCTTTCTTCCTCTTGTAAATTGTGAGAAAGTAGCTTTTCCTCCACTGATTATAGGCATTTGGTCACCACTGATAAATTTTGAGATGACGGTACGATCTTTTGTGTGTCTGGCCCAATAGCTTTTCCTTTTACTGCTATGTAAGGCACTTTTTCTCAATACTGAGGCACCTGATAAGAACTTTTTCGTCTTCCAAAAGAACTTTGACTTGAGCATTGCTTAAAAACTTTTGTAAACAAGTCTCGTGAGCGTTTCTTCTTCCTTAATGGCCGGGTTAGCATCGCCAGCCTGTGCGAATATCAGATTTCAACTAATCTATTGCATTAATTTGCTAGCCCTTAAATCTGTATAGCTTTACCCCGATCATTTCTTTTCGGTAGGTAGGTACATAATCAGTACATCGTACCTAGTAGGAATGGTGTAGCCTGGCGGGGAAATGCTTACTGGTGTAAGCAAATAAATCCATCTATCCATCCATCTGTGTGTAAGGCCAATTCGAAGCTGGTGTTTTTGCTTTTTTTCTGGGAGTTTGCTCTTGTTTTTGTTGCTTGATGTACATTTTTACGACGCCTACCGATTTTTCAAAGAATTTGTTAAACTGCTTATTCTGTGGATACATCTCCTATCCACGGACATACAAAAATATAGCTCTATATAAAAGCGAATTACCTAGGTATCTACCTAGCTTTACAGTTTCAGAACTTTTCTTTAATCTCAATGACAATTTTCTGTATTATTTCTAACAAAAAAACTAAAGCCAAGTAATAGGAGAAAAACTAAGTGATCCTATGGTTGGAACTTGGAACTTGAGTTGAAACTTGATACATGTAAAGAAGATATAGGTATCTAGGTAGATATAAATTTGAGTACAAAAATGTTGGACTTTTAGTTAGTAATCTTCATAAATGCTCATATCTTGTAGCTTTGTAGGTACCATAATATTTCAATAAAATATTTTATGCAAGACTTACCGAACTTTAAAATGTTAGATATGTTATGTAGGTAGGTACGTATTATGAAAGAATTGGGTACCTACCTATCAATGTTCAAGAATGGGTTCTATTAACACACAATTCACAGAAACCAGCGATATGAATATAATCATTTAATTTAAAACTTTCTAAACACGAACCAAAAAATATTATTAAAGGAAAAATAAACAAACCGCAAAACCGAAATTTTACAAGCACAACAAAGAAATTAACCATAAAACATTATTAAATGCAAAAAACAACACTTGTTACAATTTAAAAACACAAAATTTTAACGAAGTTGAAAAATTAATAAGCAAAAACACACCGTCATTTTTTGCGACACCTAACGGAACTTGTGCATCGTCGAAGCGACGGAAAGAACGGATTCGTGCACGAACATAAAGAAATCGCAATTTTACGATTTTTAACTCTACAAATCGGATAAAACTTATTTTTAATCTAAACTATACGTTTTCAAAAAAAAAATTATATTTAGTTTAAGAACTCCGCAACAGAATTAACACGCAAAATAAATATTTTTTCGAAGAGATCGCGGAAACAAAAACAATAAAGAAAACGAAATGCACTTGTTAATAAACTATAACTGTTCTGCGTCTCCGTTTTGTTGATATCATAACAAAAGTAGTAGATTTTATAAGCACCTAGGAATATGCAAATGTTAATTTGTTATTTTTTGTATGTAGTCCACAGGTCATCAACTTGTACCAGGTCATCAACTTGTACTCCTCCGTCTCCTCACGTAGAAAAAAAAATGTACACACGCTTTTTTATTCATGAATACGTGTGAAAAGCTAAATGCAAAATTGTAAGAATGTATGGTCAGTCAAATTTGACAGTCCTATTTGAAATGCAGGGGCACGCATTAAGAGTTAAATCTCTGCAGTTTTGAAAGTTTGTAGGCAAAAGGGGGTGGAGCCTCCTGAATTGATGTTCTATTTAACACACATACTATATTATTGTAGGGGTCAGCAGACCCCAGTATCTCCATAAATATTGGGCCCACAGATCTGGTTCACCAACACATTTTTAAGAAACCCAAATTCTGTAATGCGATTCGATACACAAAATGGCTTAGTATAGGAAATATAAGCGAAAAGCTGAAAAATTGGGTTTTTTTACCTCCCCAATTAAGAACACGGCACTCAAGGTCAAAAACTTAGTGCCAGTTTCCTAGTATACCACCAAACAACCTGTGAAAGTTTAATTAAGTCCGGAATATTTTCCAGGCAGCCTCATTATGTTCGACATATCGACTGGATTAAAAAGGTCTTTTAGCTTATAAGATGACATTCGTTTGAAATTATATAATTTTCATTGCAGTGGTGTAAAAGAAAAAGTATATGTACATCACTGATTTTTTCAAGATATCAGATCATCTCTAACGAATTTATTTTAAAGGAAGTCTGAATTAACTATATTAAAATATGTTGATTTTAGGAAAAAGAATTTGGTATTGTTTGAAAGGTATTTTTGTGATCTTTCATCGTTTTTTCTAGGTGCTATACTTCAGAATTCTTATTCTTATGCCACGTTTAAAATAGTGTGCACCAACATTAGGAGGTGAATTTTTAAAAATGAGGAAACTTGATGCCCACCCCGCATTTTTATTCACCACGCATGAGAGTTTTTCAAGCAAGCGAGAGGAGAGCATTTCAATCGACGGCTTTAAAATTTATTTGGAACAAAATGGGACTTTAGTTCATTGGCTCTTTTAAAATTGAAAGTGGTTGGTGAAATTTAAAAGAGCAATTTTTAGATTTAACAAAGCAATAAATATTTTAAAGTGCTTGGAGAAACTGGCCATTAGGACTGTTTGTTGATACTAAACAAAAGGCCTTAAGTACAAACTAAATCACAAAGTTGCACTTAATGGTTTGCACGAACTTTTAACTACATCATAAACATCACTGAGTTGAACTTAATTTAAGAGGAAGAAAAAGTAGATCTTAAGGAAGTGTATTTCACTTAAAGTACAGTTTTGCACAGAAAAAAGTTTCATTACAGAAAATTTGGCGTTATTTTTGCATTAAACGAAACCAAAAAACAATGGTTTGTCTACAACCGTCCAAAAAAATAATATAAGAACTGCATACTTCAACTATTTCCATTCATTTTATTGACACTACAAAAAACTATACAAACACAATCACAATCGGAATCACAACAAAAAAATAACAACATGTCACTTTTTCGCATTGGTATTTAAAGATACAAATTTGTTTTATTTATACCCACAAGGTATAACTTACTAAAAAACATGGAAAAAACACCAAGTATGAAGGTAAACTTAAAATAAAAGAACGTGAACTGCAAAATAATAAAAATAAATTTAACTTTTCGGGCAAATTGACATTTTTAATTGAGATTTCTCTCATGAAATTAAATCTTAGCTAATTTAAACATATTTGTATTCTAACAACGTAGAATAATTTATGTTCAACATAGAAATTAAGTTTGACTTTGTTATGACGTAGATTTATGTAGAGTATGAGCAAACGGGCCTTATAAAGCTCAACACCAGCTTTCATTTGGTTCCTATCTCATCTATGTACGCTCTGGGCCCTTACCAATAACTAATCGCTAACCACGTGTTTATTAAATGAACCTGAGAAAAATATAACAATATGCAAATATAGTTTTCACGCCAACCCAAAACGCGGTTTTCGACTGGGAAATTTGAGGCTGGTGTGATGAGTAGGTACTCTCGTGATAACACAGAAATTATTTGAGGATGCCTGATTTGTATTCTTTCAGACCATTTTCAAAAACATCATGTGCGTGAAAACTGCATTTGTAAAATATATGTATCGCGCTTTTATGCCGAATTCCTTGGAAATAAAAAGTCGATTTTTTTCAGACTTAAGTTGCCTTTTCTCCGAAAATCATGATCCATGGACAAGAAAAAGTTTATTTTTTTCCCTCAGATCACCTTTTCTTCAATCTCGATTTGATAGCAAGATTCACACGTATTTGCTCACATACTTCACAAATTTGATTCCTTCTGACAGACGAGCCTTGTAGTTGTGTAATTTGGTTTATCTTAAAAGGGATTTTTATATGAAAATTCAGATGACAGCAAAATTAAATTAAAAAAAAGATGCACGTTAAAACTGTTCTTGCGTTTCTTTTTATCTGTATTAAACGTCTAAATTAAAACAAATTAAACATATGAAATAATAAATGTCGGTACAGGGTTTTAGTTTTCGAACGATTTTTGTTGTTTCTTTCATTTTTTATGTAGACCCATAATACCGTAAGCTGTTAGAAAAAATTTTGGCAAGAAGTTATTTATTTACAATAAAAAATAAATTGTTAAAAAAAAAATTGCATGTATTTTCAGAAATTATGATATGAGGAATTCTCATCGGAATACCGGTGTACAACTTTTTGTAGAAATTTGAAGTTCGTTGTACAATGTTTTCGTGACCAAGCGTTGCAGGATCACCAATCATACTATAATATTTCTAAATAAATTATTGTACGTAAAAAGAACAGCTTCGACTGTACTGTCCAAATAAAAAAACTGTTTTTTAGTCAACTCACAAATAACTAATTTTCAAATTCCACAACACAAAAATTCTTTTATATTCGATCCAAGTAAAATCAGAAAGTAAACACAACAATTTGAAACAAAGAAACACTTGACTTTTCAGAGTTTTTTGACCGTTCAACTTTATGTTTTCAGAACTGAATTTTCTGTCAAAAAATTTGCTGATGAACGTGCCTATTCTTACAATTTTGCATTTAGCTGTTCACACGTATTCATGTATAAAAAAGCGTGTGTACAATTTGTTTTCTAAGGAGGAGTACAAGTTGATGACCTGTGGGGAGGATATATAATAATAAATAAATAGAACATCATCTCATGAGGCTCTACCCACTTTTGCCTACAAACTTTCAAAACTGCAGAGATTTAACTCTCTATGCGTGCCAGTGCATTTTAAATGGGACTGTCAAATTTGGCTGACCATACAATCTTACAATTTTGCATTTAGCTATTCACACGATTCATGTATAAAAAGCGTGTGTAAATTTGTTTTCTACGGGAGGAGACGGAGGAGTACAAGTTTATGACCTGTGGACTACATATACCTAGTTTATATGCTTCTTTCAACCCAGGTTGAATTTAGGTTCAACCTTTTGTAAACGGGGATGAGTTGGAACGAAATGGAATTCAACTCGATCGCACTCGAGCAGTGGTGTTGAGTTGAAAATTAAATGAAATACCTGGTGATCAAATGCATAAATTAACGAATGAATATTTGTTGTTGAAAAGTATGCGCATAACTTGTAAGAGCAATAAAAATATTTTTTTCTCGAAAACTCAATCTTTTTGCCTTAATGCCTACAAAGCAACGCAAGTATTTTCCTGTCATTTCAACTTTTTCGCACTTAACTCAACTCCTCAAGCTTTCAACTAGTTTGCTGAAATACCTGTGTTGGAATTTCGTTTCAACTAAAACTCGATCTTTCGACTCTGCATATAAACCAAAGATTATCTAATAGCTCCTCTGTGATATAAACTAGGTAACACAAAAAAAAACAAAATAACATTTGCATATTCCCAGGTGCTTATAAAATCTAGTACTTTTGTTATGATACCAACAAGGCAACAAAACGGAGACGGAGAACAGTTTCAGTTTATTAACAAGTGCGTTTCGTTTTCTTTATTGTTTCCGCGATCTCTTCGAAAAAATATTTATTTTGCGTGTTAATTCTGTTGCGGAGTTCTTAAACTAAATATAAATTTTTTTTGAAAACGTATAGTTTAGATTAAAAATAAGTTTTATCCGATTTGTTGAGTTAAAAATTGTAAAATTGCGATTTCTTTATGTCCGTGCACGAATCCATTCTTTCCGTCGCTTCGACGATGCACAAGTTCCGTTAGGTGTCGCAAAAAATGACGGTGTGTTTTTGCTTATTAATTTTTCAACTTCGTTAAAATTGTGTGTTTTAAAATTGTAACAAGTATAGTTTTTTGCATTTAATAGAGTTTTATGGTTAATTTCTTTGTTGTGCTTGTAAAATTTCGGTTTTGCGGTTTGTTTATTTTGCCTATAATAATATTTTTTGGATCGTGTTTAGAAAATTTTAAATGAAATTATTATATTCATATCGCGGGTTTCTGTGAATTGTGTGTTAATAAAACCCATTCTTGAACATTGATGGGTACATAATTCTTTCATAATATGTACCTACATAACATATCTAACATTTTAAAGTTCGGTAAGTCTTAAATAAAATATTTTATTGAAGATGTGTAAATATATATGTAAATACATATACCTATGCTACAAGATTTGAACATTTATGAATATTACCAACTAAAGGTCCAACATTTACTCAAATTTATATCTACCTAGGTACCTATATCTTCTTTACATGTTTCAAGTTTCAACTCAAGTTCCAAGTTCCAACCATAGGATCACTTAGTTTTTCTCCAATTGCTTGGCTATGGCTATAGTTGTTTTGTTAGAAATAATACAAGAAGATGTTTTTTTTTTTTTGGGACAAGTTTCATTGAGTAATTCGCTTTTATATAGAGCTATATTTTTGTATGATCGTAGATAGGAGACTACTACAGCGCTAGACGTATATGGAAAAGTTTAAATGCGCTACGGGTTGTAAAAACTAGCACTAAGTTATCTTTGCTCTTTAGTTACAAAATTGACTACTGCAGGGCCACACGTATATCGTAAAGTTAAAATGTGCTACAGGTTGTCAAAATAAGCACGAAGTTATCTTTGCTCTTCTGCAAAAGCTTGACTAATGCAGCGTCACACGTGTAGCCTCCAATCCCCTATAGTATGGTAATGATTCATGAATGAAAGAATACAAGATTACGACACTTGGTTTTTTTTCAGCATTTTGTTTTTGTTTTTTATCACTTGGTGACGTAAGCACAAACAGAAAAACAATTAAATGGCGGCATCTTGTAATGACTTAACCCAAACCTATGAACCAAAGTGTGCAAGGTGCTTACGTAACAAGTGAACATTTTGTCACAAGTGAAACAACAACAAAGTGAAAATGCCAAAGTGTCGTAATCTTGTATTCTTTCATTCATGGTAATGATTCATTAAATTTCTTAGTTACATGGTTTCACTGCTAGTAGTTATGTTGACGTGCTACTAGAGGGGTTCACACTTAACTGCAGGCATGACCAGCGCGGCATGATGAACGCTTGACAGTTTGAGTTCACACTAGTCAAGTTATCATTGCTATTTAGTATTGACTTGACTACTACAGCGCCAAACGTATATGGAAAAGTTTAAATGCGCTACGGGGTGTCAAAGTTCTCACTAAGTTATCTTTGCACTTAAGTACAAACTTGACTACTGCAGCACCACACGCACAGCCTCCAATCCCCTATATAAAAATATTTTGAAAACCATCATGCCCATTGACGTATTAGGTATGGACCGCCAGTAGCCAACTTCACGCGTGTTCCAACATAACAAGGGGAGCCATCAACTACTAGCAGGGAATCTGCGTAGCAGTGATATGATTTTTTTTTAAATTATTTACTATTAAAATATTTTGGTGGAAATTATTATCAAACTACTTTTATTTTACAAAACGCATCCACTCCTTATGCCATGAGTTACTTACAGATGAATATATTATTGTTTTCATTTACATTCTAATGGCAAAATTAGTACACGTATTTAACACTTAAAGATGATGACGTTTTTAGGATGTTTTTAGCTGGAACAACTTTTCTTGGCCGTTTGTATGAAAATTTCAACCGACTGGCGGTCCATATCTAGTACTATAATAATTATGAGTTGTTGTCTCCATGTTGTGTGATAGGTATGTATGTGAAAATAAATAGACTAAATTTATTTTTAATTTTAAAATGAAACTGATGTTTAATACATATATAAAAACAAATTAAACTTTCACAACATAATTAATAAAATTAATATATTTTCGCGACGCGTGTCGGACGACGTGCGTCCATCATCAGGCGTAAGTACAAAGTGCTAAAAAGAGAAGGTGTTTTGTTCTCTTTCGTTTTTGGTTTATTACTTTTTGTTTCGCTGTTGAATTTAAATGAGATGTGTGTTCGTCTTCTTTAATCTCCTCTGTTTAGTTTGAAAGTTGATGGCAGTTTGACCAGCCGCTTGATGAAGCGTTAACACTGTCAAAACTGAGCTCATCATGCCGGGCTTGTCATGCCTGCAATTAAGTCTGAACCCCCCCTTAATAGTCCATGTATACTATAAATTAATTTAACGCTTTTTCGTTACAAAAATTTTCAATTCACTTCAGTGTAAGCCGCGTAAAGGAACTTCGTTCCAAAAACAGGAACTTATTCAAGCCATTAATTTTTTGTAGAACTTATGTCTTAATTGTTGCGTGGGCTATAGCTATAGCTATACAAATATCTGTTCATCTTGTCATATAATAATTTGACTTCTAAAATTTTACGCAGCAGCTAACATAATTATTCATATATAATATTAACATTGAAAGTTTTTTTTTAACGATTGCATACTGCAGTTGCAGTTGTTAATTCACCCACTTTTAAATGCACATTGAAAAGTGGGTGAATTAACATAGTTTAATTGTTGGTTCATTCACCACCCATTTCTTAAAATAAATATTGCTTTATACAAATTGGAAATATTATTAAATTAAACTAGATGCACTTTTGTGGTATTATTTCAAAATTGCATCAAATATAGTTATAAAATAATCTGTGATAAATGAATCCATCTCAAGAGAACAATAAAAAAATAAAAATACGATTATATTTTTATATTTTATCCTTTTGCATGCATGATTTAAATTTTTTGATTCCTCAGCTATTTAACACTACTTGAAAATATATTAGTTTGTGTGCATATTATTCCCGCAACAACTCTCTTTTCATGGCGCGGTTAAGAACGGCTCGTTCACCCTCAATGATTTCCGTCGGAAGTTAAATGTTCACCGAATAAGGTTTTTTTTTTTTTGTGAATGGATATATATCTTTGCTGAGATTCTATCGAATTTTAGATTTCGATTATGTGCACTGAAGCTGAATAAATGATTGCCTTCGGTTCGGTTCAAGGAATAAATTTTCAATCAAGACGCACTCTGAGAAAATATATATCCTTGTGATTTTTTTTTTTTTGTAGCTCCTTCTTCGAACAACGTCAATTCGCGTTCGACAGGCATGCCAAGGAATTATACGCCAAGCTTGTGTGTTGGAAATGGGATTTATCTTCGGGTATCATAATCCAACAATAACGTATACACATGCATCCTTCACTAATGGCTAAACCCTTGCGAATCTATAAGATGGATCATCAAATTTGGCGGGAAACCGTTCGCAATGTTAAGAGTTTCCTAATTGGGTGCCATAAAGATGTTTCGCTTTTTGATAAAATCAGCATTTTAATGTCAAGAAAGAATCTAAATATCTGCTTTTTTTTTTGTTTTGATAGTGGATGAAAGGTATACGTATACGTATACCTATAGATAATACGTGGTATTTTGTATGATTCTTTTATAGAGATGATGAATAATTCATTATGTACTTAAAGCCGCGTATCGACTACGCGCGATTTGACGAGGTAGAACATGCCTCGCGCGGCAGCAGCGCATAGTCGATACACGGTTTAACACATATCGCACATTGAAACCAAAAATGGCACTATACACTGCCGGTCACTTGATTAAGGCCATTTATTTGCAAAGGGTTTTCTCGACTTATACCTGGTGTAAATATTTGAACCGGAAATAAATATTACTTGTGGGTATGTATAAATTTTCCAAAAACAAAACCATAAAAATTAAGGCGTTACTCGGAAAATCCATTGGAATTTCCAAATTTCAGTTAAGGAACTGAAGAAAAAAGGTATAGTTGGGTCTCTTGATTGAGACCATTGCGAATTTTGCGAATAGGACAGTTCAAATATTTTAGAAAGAGTGTGAAGCCAAATATTTTTTATAATTTTAAAAACAAATGGGGTCTTAAAAGGCGTTGATGGTGGCAGGAAAAGTCGATATAAATGATTCAAGGAATTAGTTTTTTTATGCCGAAAGCAAGGAAACCTCAAGTTATATTATATGGAAACAAAACAAAAGGACACACAGTAGTCCAGTCAAATTGTCCGTCTGATTGAATGGGGTAGTGTGCGTGAAATCCAATGTTTCTGACTTTTTACGAAGTTGTTTATAATGTTGGCCTAATGAATAATCCAAGTTTGCTTTTGTAGCGAAATATGTTATTTAGAGCCAGTTTTTCAATGGTCAGTTAAACAGTCGGTTAGTACTTATTCCTCAGTTAGTGAAAAAAGTGGTTTTTCAACAGTCAGTTAGCTCTTATTCTTAGGAATAAATAGCTTAACTGTGGAATAAAGTTATTTGTTCGTTTCAGAGCCAGTTATGAAGTTATTCCTAGGAATAAATAGTTTGACTGTCAAAAAAGTACCGCAACAGCTTAAAATAACTGACACCTGTGGCGCGTTAAGTTTGGCCTCTTCCATAGAATATCAAACATGGTTGTCATTGAATTATTTGTTTTGGTTTGGACTGGGAGTCTGACTGATTTTATCTTATATATAAAATTCTCCTGTCACGGTGTTTGTAATCTATATCTCCGAAACGGCTCGACCGATTTTCGTCATCCGAAGCATGCATATCGGCCAGAGTGGAGAATCGGACAACATCTATTTTTCATCCCCCTAAATGTTAAGGGTGGATACAGCATACAAAAATACATACAATCCTTAATTTTCACCCCCCTACGATCAACCCCTATTTTTTATTTGTCAATTAAAAACTTTAATTTATTTTGCAAGGATTATTTTTTTATTTTGTCATGACTTAGAATGAAAAAAATTCATATTACTCTGATCAACCCAATTTAATTTGATCTCCCGCCCTCACCGGTCGAAAACATCACGGAGTAGAGATGAGGACGAATTTTTCAGCCATTTCTTTTGGTTTTATTTGTGTATCTATCGTAGCAGTGACTGTTATACGTATTATTTTAATTTTTCTGTGCAACTTTGATGTTAATTTTACTATCATCGTAAATTTATCATTAATTTCCAGTGCAATAATTATTTATCTACAATTTATTAATCTGACAAAAAATAGTTTTAACTATCAGTTAATTAATTGATCTCATGTAAATAAACACTGAGTAAGAATTTTCTCTTAAGCGATGCATAGCTCGCAAACGGTTGAGACTTTAAAAAAAAAATCAAATAACAAAATGTTGTAGTAAATTTTATGAGCTGTAATTTAATATAAGCTATAAGCGAAAGATAAAAAAAGGGCCCTTATGACCCTTCCCTTTTCACGGCTCACCTTCTAGACGTCGGTACTTTTAGTATGTTAACTCCTTCAGCAGCCTGGACAATATTTTGAAGGAACAACTTTTTTCTAACTCAAGACCTTTCATTACAGTATGTATAGCTGAGTGGCGCGATACGGTTTCCGCCCTCTATCTCAAAACAGTTGAGGACATGAAAAAAAATATTTTTTACGAAATTTGTCGCAAATTGTATGCTCTACAATTTTGATAATAGATGTCAGCATCACTTATTTGAGAGAAACCGAGATAATCGCGAAACACGCGGTTATTGTTACTTTTGGCATTGAATAACTAACTTTTCGTAGTTCTGGGTCCGAGCCCTGAGTACATCTAATGTTTTTTCAGGGGTCCTGCTCCGTCCTCTTGCGGGGAAGTGACAAATTTTCCAAAACTATAATTGTCATGAAAAGTACATCTCATCTTAGTCGTTTTGACGAAATATTGTACTTCCCCTTCAATATTTGTAGAACTAACAACGCACACAAAAGAATTGGGTGTATGTCACTAGGCCGTGATTCTTCAGAGCCGTCAGTGCCATTATCCTTTGCACACAACTTTTAGAACGCCAATATGAAGCTGTATACGAGTTTCCAGGGTGACTCCTTATTTTGCCTTAAATCAGTAGGACCTATGTTAGCTTACTATAAAAATAATGTTAAAAGAACTACAAGTGTTTTAATTAAAATTAGGTATTCGCTCTTAATTTTTTGTGCGTTTATGAAAAAAGTTTGTCCTCTGTATGTGGCTTAGATTTGGGAACACCATGCTTTTCCCACGGACAACTATATGTGGCATGTTCTCGCGTGGGGAAACCATCCAGTTTGTTTGTGTTGGCTAAAGACGGACTAACCAAGAATATTGTACACTCTATTGCACTGAGATTATTTTTTTTTTCAACTGCCATAATTGATAGTAACAATGTAAATAATTATTTTTGATGTTTAGATAGCTATCAGAAATTATAATTCAAAATATAGTCGTTATTTTAATAAATATTAATTCATTAACCTAAATAAAGCATACTTTTATTGCTTATAACGCTTTCGATTATAAGTACATCCTCACACACTTATAGTAGATAGTTATTTTTATTGAACTAAAAAAATGTTTCCTAGGAATAATATAAATGACGAAACAATGTTTGCCGAGTCAGCTTATTTTAATTTAAAATTTCAAAAAATAATGTTTTATTTTTTAATTAAAAGCTTTGCGAAGTCAGAAGCACTAAAATTCACAAAATTGTATGCACTTAATGTCCAGAAATAGTGGGAAGTTGCAGGGATGGCCCGTCAAGTCGACTGTTTTCCAATTTTTTTTTCAGTTATGAATAAATTTGAGTAAAAAACGAAACATCTTAAACGTACATAGTGCAACCAGTAATCACAAATTAAAAGTTGTAAGTAACGAACTAAGTGATACGAAGTTCACCGGGTCAGCTAGTTAATATATAATATATTATTTGTTTCGTTAACAACATTTATAATGTTGTGGCCTTGTGGCAGCCTTAAGAGTTTATTTTTTGAAATAAATAAATAAAAACAAACTGAATGAAAAAATTGATATCCGATTTGTTTCTGAAACCTGAAAGTAAACAAATAAATGTATGTCTATTCCACTTCATCACATAGCCCTATAGACAGCTAAGAAATGTTCTCACTCCAACACTATGAAGTTAGATGTAGTTTATTTTGTTATTCTGTGGAATAGATAACTGACTCTTTTTTATTGCTTGAAAAATCCACCAATGTTATCAGACTGTTAAAGAGTCAGATAATTTTATTCTTCTCATAGCTAACTGACCGTTTAGCTGCCGAATGAAAAATTGTCCCTTAAAAAATTTAGTTTAATGATTTATGTTGAAAGGTGGAAAAATGGCCTAATTATGACATAAAGTTGAATGGTAGCTATAATTAAATGCTGTTTAGGCAAACACTTTTAATGCCATCTTGTGTTGAATGCTCAGTTTAAATACCGTACTAAATTTAAATCAAATCGGGTAAGCCGTTATCAATTTATGGCTAAATTTGTGAAAAACCTTTAACACCAAATCTCAGTTATGTGCATTTTTAGCCAAAAACCTGAAATGCAGTTCTATTAGCACTACTAAAAATATCACGTACACCAAGTTTAATCAAAAACGTTAGAGCGGTTTTCGAGAAAATTTAGAAATACTATAACATTCCCTCTAGAAAATCACTAAAAAGTACTACACACGAAGTTTGAAGAAAATCCGACTAACCGTTCAGGCTGTAGACGGGGCACAGATAACCGCAATTCCGTACATCCGCACATACGCACAGACAGACCGACGGATGGCATGACGAAACCTAGTTTTTTGGACTTCTCTATCATCGTAATGTCAGGTTTGACTAAAACCTCGATTTTTTTTACACGAAACCAATACTTGCCCTATTGAGCAAGTAAAAATAGTGGACAATTGTTCACGCTAGTGAATTGTGAAATGTATTCGCTATTATAATTATAATTCGTTTTGAAAGCAGATTATTATAAAAAAAAACTGTTTAAAATTGTATTTAAATCGCGAAGAAGGAGATGCAGGCGTTGACACTGGTATAAATAGTTGCAAGAACACCGCATTCAGTTGCCTTGATACTTTTTCCTAGATCACCCCGTGGCGAACTTATATTTTGTTCTTTTCTTTGTATACCAAAAGAAAGTGTCACTTTGTAAAAGGGAATAAGATTTTGCAGCGAAAATAGTTTTTTTTTAAAGAAACATTTTTGCAGACCGCTGGAAGCATGGCAAGTTCCACAATTTTGAGGAAGGACGAACAAAATTTTTTTGAATACTTTCTAATGACCACAAAAACTTTTGACTATATATTCTGAACCCATCACTCAAACTCAAGAATCATTTTTATTGTATTTTGAACGTAAAATTCTCTTTTTTCACATCACTTAATAATAAACTGATGAGTTTTGATCTGCCATAGCTTACTAGCACGGACTAGCGCGCATTCTCTTACTAGCGTTAAAGCAACTAGCGTTGTCTTTGACCTCGTTCTTGATTTTCCATACATTAGGTTTGATAGCGTACTAGCGTGGACTAGCGCACTCGCTTCCTAGCTTCAGCCCTGACCGCAGCCTTAGACTCTTTAAAAACTTTTGTCAGATGGTCCATTTATGACGTCCTATTGACTGAACTAATGAGTTAGGTTCTCAAAACTTTACACCTAAACCGAGCACCTAGCGTTAATTGGGTTTACTAAACTTTCGGTCAGAACTGCCGTATCTTACCACAAATATGCTCCATACAGCTCAAAAGGTTTTTCCCTGAGATTTTACATTTGAAAAAGTCCTTTATTTATTGATGAACAATATATAAACAATACATTTATCTCTAATCTACTT
The DNA here is from genome assembly GCA_951217065.1 of Baccha elongata. NCBI lineage: Eukaryota > Metazoa > Arthropoda > Insecta > Diptera > Syrphidae > Baccha > Baccha elongata. The sequence continues at coordinate 176,771,865 of OX578272.1, forward strand.
TATGCTCCCCATATCATGACACCTCCTTCACGGCGCTTTAAAAATATTTTTTCTTTTCTTAAGTCGTGAAAATAGAAGTTGAACCCATCAGGGCCATCGAAATTAAACTTTTTTTCATCTGAAAAAACCACGCGATACCATTCTTTTTTCCAACTCATGTGAAGTCTTGAAAAATCTAATCGCAACATTTTCCGTCTCTCGTCAGGTGGTGGATTTTTCTTAAGTTTCATTCGTTTAAGATGGCTTGAGTTGTTGATTACTCTTAAAACTGTTGAGCAACTTGCGTTTACGCCGACTTTTTGTTTTATTTTTGCCACAGAATCAGACAAATTTGATGCACATCTTAAAATTCTTCGTCTCTCAGCTGCTGTTGTTGCTGTTTTCTTACCTCCCTTCATGTTTTTGCCGTACGCATCTTTATTTTTCAAGTAAGAATAAACTACATTAAAACTTCGGCCACCTTGGTCTCTAAGTAAATCGATTTTAGCTTTTACAACACTGTTAAGACACGTAGATCTACCCATTTTTCTTAAAATTTGAAATCAAGAATTAAATTTTACTAAACACTAAAATCGTTAATTTAAACTGTCAAGCACTCCAAAAAACTTAAAAACAACGAAGAAAATGGCGTTGTACCTATTCAGTTGACTAAACAAAAAACTCCTACTTTGCATATAAAACACTTTGCAAGTGGTTGAAGAAAAACTCACGGTTGTTTGTGGATAATTCTTTCGGAATTATCTGCTTAACATCTTAAGGGAATAGTTAGCATCAACAGATGGCATAATAACCATCATTGTTTGGAAAAAATGGATAAAGTATATTAAAAAATGTTTGTGCGTATTCAGTTGACGAGGAGTGTATCTTTGTCTTAAGGAAAATATATGAGCTTGAATGATGTACAATTATAAAGCTTTTATTTATTTATTTATTATTCACAATCACAACTCTAAATATACATATATATGTACATATAAATATTTGTATTTAACACGCATTCAGAATTCCCTGCAGGCAGATTAGTGTGTTAACAAAAGCAATGCAAAATATGAAAAACATTTAAAAGCGACAAAGTGTCCTTAAAAAAACAACATGCGGAAACCTCCCTCTTGTGCAACAAGAAGTGCACAAAATGATAGAATGACATTCAACATATTTAAACTCTGCCACTGCCGCAGCTCCTCGCAAAGAATTATATCCCTAGTGTCGCCATATCGTCGTCGTTGTCCTCCTCGTCATTCCTTCTTCCAGAGATATATCTCCTATACTGCCGTTTTGCTGAGACCTCCTAACTCCTTTATCCATGCTACATATCGCTCACAGCGTAGCACTAACGTTCGTGTTTAACATTTTAAATCGCCCGTGCTCGCAGGCATCCGTTTATCGTAGATCAAAGTGGCAGACAACTTATTTTTCGCAGAAAACGTAGACTAGGAGTAGGTACTCATTACAACTATACTATTTCCAGTGAACACATCTCTTTAAGCTTTTGACGATGCCCCTGCATGGAGTAGTTGAATGAGGCACAACGGTATGAAAGAACAGGATGCTTAATGACGACCTTAATTCAAACTGCTGCATGGGATATTTAATGTCTGCATAATAGCTTGCAGGTAAACAATAAGCCAACACAACTTATTGCACATGTTGAAGAGTTCGAGCTTCGAAAATAGTCCACAATAATAATAGTAACACACAGCAAGAAACTTAATACCGAACACAGTAAATGGATAAGTTCCCAAAGGAAAGCATCAATTATTTTACCATACTTAACGTTGGTATAGTGGCATTCAACTTTCTTTGCTAAGGTTAAAGGACTTTCACCACGCATATAACTACATAACCTTTTTGGCTGACACATTAAACCAGGTCTCAGCAGGAAGATTCTGTTCTGTGGTATTTCAGGGGGTGTAAAATGAAATGAGAGATGCAGATGCAGTTTATACATTTATGTTCCTTGTGCGATTGTGGTCCTTTTGTTTCATTTTCTGCCATTAACTTCCGTGGACTTCAGGTGAAATCAATCCAGAGATCATTAACCTCGGTTTTATGACATTTATAGACGGGGAGCCAGCAGAGTGTACAAAAGTAGTCATGTATGAGCTATGACAGGACGAGGTTATAGGTAAAGATAAAATAGGAAGTTAAAGTTTTTATAGACCTATAGAAGATATAATGGTTTTGTTTTATCGTCAGCTTATACATGAACATGAATAATGATTGACAACTACTGACATGATGTCAGATACATTATTTGTATCTTTATTATGTGGCTTTTAACCCAGTTGTTGTTGAACATTAATATAAGACCGTAAAGAACGGTAATGCGTTTGAATATCAAATTAAGACTAAGCACTTAGTCATAAGTCTAGGTGGACGACTTATATGACTTTTCAAGTATTACGAGGTTCTAAAGAAATTTGAAAGGCGACAACAGTGTTTTCATAAAATGAGTCGCTATAAATCATAATAGTATGCCCGCTGCTATTTCAAAATCTTCAAAAATCAAGCTTCGGACTAGCTTGTCCTGCTGTCGGATTATTATATCATACATGAAGGGCCAGTTGACCTTGGTCCTATTGTCCCAACAACTTATCACTTATCTAATAGTTATTAATATCTTCAAATTGATTAATTGTTTCATCTTCTTCTTCCTTCTTCTTCTTCTTCTTATTTTTATTAACTAATCAATTTAATAAAAATTCCGATAAGTGATAAGTGATAGGTGATAAGGGTTAAGGGATAAGGGATAAGGGATAAGGGATAAGGGATAACGGATAAGGGATAAGGGATAAGGGATAAGGGATAAGGGATAAGGGATAAGGGATAAGGGATAAGGGATAAGGGATAAGGGATAAGGGATAAGGGATAAGGGATAAGGGATAAGGGATAAGGGATAAGGGATAAGGGATAAGGGATAAGGGATAAGGGATAAGAAGAAGAAGAAGAAGAAGAAGAAGAAGAAGAAGAAAAAGAAGAAGAAGAAGAAGAAGAAGTCAAATGCTTCCGTCTTGTCAAATAATTTCATAAAATTCAACATTCACTATATCACTTACTCACAGATGATGGGAATGACATTTGACAACCATTTGATATCCAGTGATTTGATAGATAGTGAACCTGAAAGCAGCAGTAGTTCAGCAACAGAGTCCTAAAGAGGAAGAATTTTTGTATGGAGACGAGGAAGATCAAATAAACGGAGATTTTAGGAAAAATCAAATTGTAAAATCTTACATGAAAGAAGGTTTTGTGTCAAAACACTCAACAGGCCTGCAAATAAAGAATTTTTTGTATAAAACACAAACAAGTTTCCTGCAACGAACTTGTCCTAAGAAATTGAGATCCTTCACATCAGGAATTGAAAAGGAAAAATAAACATGATGGTGTAGCAAAAAAAGCCAAACCAAAGCCTTGAAGCTTGGAAAGTAAACGGTTTTACAAGTTTGGCCAATGTGCTCTTTATACTATGGATACAAATGTACGACATTTTCTGAATTCAATCTGGCGAACCCCACAAGCGAATCATTATAGGTGAAGTCGTCAAATGGGAAAGTTGTGTTCCCATTCGATATCATCAACAGTGTCGGAAAAGAAGAGGATAAACATTTATATAGACTTAGACCAGCTTTAAGTTACCAAGCTAAACTTTCTTGAGCTTAATTTTAAATCTAGCTTAAATGTTTAGATTTTCCAATAGTAAACCTGCATTCAGGCCCACATGTTTTTTCTCAAAAACCACTTCTGCCTACCAACTCCTACTCTCACCTCGCCGTGGTGAACATCGGGTGCCTAGTTCCTCAATAGTTAATATCGTGCTTAGGAATAGAAGCACCAACCTATATAAATAGATCAAAGGAAAATCGCTTATCGGAAAATTGGCTTTAATTAAAAAGTTTTCATACAATATTTTTAAACCTAAGCATATAGTCTTTCCAAACGCCTATAAAACTTCAAGTCCCTGAACACATCGCACTTTCTAATATCACATTTGTTATTCCTTTTGCAAAAAAAAATCATCAGACAAAATTTTCAAGTTTTAACGTCCCCAATGGATGCTGGCAAAACATAGCAAGCTTCTGCTTTTTCCATGTGTATAACAGACATCTCGTTAAAATTAGTGACTTTTCTTCCCCCAAGACAGTGAAAGAGAGAGAATCTGAATTCAATTCTGCTCTATTAAGAAGGATATCCCACAGGAACAAGCAGCATATTCAGAATTTACCCCAGAAATTACACAAATTTCCAACTTTTTACCTACCTTACACAAAAGTTTAATCTATTGACACAGGAAAATCCAGCTTACAAAAATTTTATCTGGTACAAGCATATATACTACCTACCTATACTATTCCCTTGTTTCTTATCGTGCTCCAGTTAATCATACAGACGTCTAATCAAGTCAAGTGCCACCTATACAATGACAGGATCTTTTCAGCTTGTGCCGACGACTATCGTTCCTCGTCGTTGTCGTCGTCGTCCTATAGTCGTTATAGAAATCATAACTTGGCTGTTCCGTTCATTTTATTTTTTTTTTCATCCATTTTTTTTGTTGCTTCGGCTTTCGGATGGCACCAAAAAAGTATGCCAATCCTCGGAGCACTCGACTGGAGTAGATAACCGTTTTATTCCTACGAGAGGGCTTTTACGACTCAACATTTTAGTATACAAGTTACACAGCACAGATACAAATCAAGTATAACTCTAAGGTATACACCGGTTAGAGAGGGTGGGTGCGGTGTGCGGTACTCGATGTTCGGTGGATGGCAGAGCACGGTAGTGGTGCTTTTGATGGTGTAAGGAATTATTTGCTTAACCATCGGAATTTCCACGTGACATTTAGAAAAGCTCTCCCTTCACAACGTTATGTAGATACTTCAAGAACAACAGCATAGCATAGGATACGAGCTGAATGGAACGCAAAAAGCTTTCGATGAAGCAACTTTTCCATATGTCATCTGGCTGAGTTCATCTTCTCTAAAGGAATTCTGCGCAGCGCAATCGAAGAAGCCCTTAAGAAAGCTTTATCTCCGTTGATAAGCTCATTCCCAGGACCTCGATTCTGGAAGAGTATTCTCTTTTAGTTCGAACAAGGCCGTGAACTGTGAAGTAGTTCGGACGGAATTCTCGCTCGGAAATAAAAAAAACTCTTATTAGAGAACCTTTTTCCAAATCGAATGCTGGTATTGTCATGTCAAAGTGATTCAAATCGGTTTTGACAGAACTTTGACAGAAATCTGGAACAAAAAAAAAAAATATTAATCCGCAAAACTCTTACGGTTCGGTACCTACTATCGCGCGGATTTATCGTCGTGTTTTCGGTTACATTTTTTTTTATCGTTATTATATAAATCAAGATTCATTAATTATTTAAAAAGCTACACTCTTGAACATAAAAAAGAACGGAATCCATTCCACTTGTGAAGCTGGAGTGCAAAATGTAGCTCCAGTTTCCAGGGAAAAGGTATATCCTATACAAAAATAGATTAAGCAAGTTTCTTTTCGTGTTAACGTTCTAAATCGTAAAATCGATGCGCGTACGTGATTGTGTCATGTGAATTTCAGTGCAAAAAAATAGGGAAAAATAATTTCATCCTGATTGTTAATCGAGTGAAGAAAATTCGCGAGAAAAAAATAAGAATAATTGGGTTTGGGGAAAACGATTTGTGATTTCTGTGCCAAAGGATATTCCAAAAACTAGGATTCCTCTTCGTATTTTTTTTGGATACCTATAAATATGTTGTAAACGTCAACAACAAGGAATTGGAATTGGAATGACGTAAGGATTTTTTTTTGTCTCCTTTGGGTTTTTTTTTTTTTTTTTAAGTTTGGTGCGAAAAAATACTTTTTGTATTTTTCTTTTCGTTGCGAATAATAAATTATTGTGTTCATCCATTTAATATGAAATCCACTTGATTTCCTTTTGCAATTCTGTCAGATGGAAAAAAAGTGGGGGGTGTAAACACGAATAAATTGTCAGACACTGGAAGGACGACCACTATACACGATGGGAGCTTTCGTGTATACAGTTTATTCCTTGTTTTTGTTTTCATTCGCAAAAATAATTGGTTTTCATTATGCTTCAATTGAGAGCGAGTAGTGTGCTTGTGTGTACTTAAATGTATATGTATGTGTTCAATTTGTAGGTCGTTCTACACTCGTCGTCGTCGACGATGAGAGAAATAATAATAATAAAAATAATTGACTGAAAAACATGTGAGCCAGGAAAAGAGATGTAATATCAGCCTTAAGTGTGCAATTAAGCAGATTTTTATGAATTTTCATTTTGGAAAACTTCTGCTGCACCATTCCTATAAAAAATAATAATTATGTGAACATTGAAAAATTAACCTATATAGGTATAGATAATATGTGTGTACTTACAAAAATGCATTAAAGAGCCTTTGATTGTGTTTAATTGAGATATAAAACGATGTTCAACTTAGCCATTCATTTTTAATGAAGTTTTAATTAAAATTGCAATTACTTTTTGTAAGATCTAAAGATGAAAAAGAGCCGTCTGAAGAGATAATATCTGCTTGAATGTTTTTTCACCCTTTTTTTATTTTTGTTGAAATTCTATTCACATATGAACTGCTGAGAAATGTTTCTGGCATTGAATCAGCTGTATGCCTTTTATTCTTATTGACTTTTTTGTGACGTTGAACTGTGTTTTGCTGTGAGCTTTTTTTTATCAATTAAAAGGGTATTAACCCTTTACTTCTTTCTATTTATTTGTTTGTGAACTACCCTAATGTCTAATGGATGCATTTAATGATTGTTGTTGTTTTAAAAATTGGCTTTTACAAGCTGGTAAGAAAATCCAAGGGAAAAAGGTTAAGTGTGGGAGAAAGTGGTGTATTATTACATTCTAAGTCGATAAATGGTTAATGTCTAGCTCTTCTTCAGTACATATTCCTATTGTCAGTGTGTTTGAAGTACACTTACATTTATTTACCTACTACTTATAGCATTTAATGAAATCCAAATCTTTGCCCCTTGGACACCAAATTAGCTGGACTGATTTTGATGAAATTTTCAGTCAATTTTTAGATAAGTCTAGAAAGCGATCCTGTTTTGTAGCTATTGGATCAACAGAAAAAAATAGGATACGACCGAGCAACGCCAGGCTATAGGTTAACAAAAGTATTAGGTATATATGGGTCACCATTGGTTGGGAAAATTTATGTGACATTTCTTGGTTTTGTCTTGGTTGTTAAATATTTCTTTTAATTCGCAATACCTAATAATTTAGCAATTTGCGTTTTGTTTGTTTTTTCTTATCACTTCGCAATTAATTTTTAGCGGCTTTATATTTCAAAATGATTTTCAATTCATTTCGCAAAATTTATTTGGCAATTTGTTGTTTTGCTTTTTTTTATTGAATTGTCTGACATTTTGTAAAGGGTTTTTTTCAACAAATCATGTTCTCTGTTTAGTTATTTCGGTGATAGATCGCTTTGATCGTTTGACCATTGCCCAGGCAAGTTATGAATTCGAGCAGACAAAAGTTTTGAGATAACAATCAAACATGACATTACCATGATAGCAATGTCGAAAAAAGTGGATCTAAAAAATCTGTCTATTTGCCAGTCTGTCAGTATGTTTGTCATTCGCACCTGCAACCTAAACGGTTGGGCCACGATATTCTTTAAACTTGGTATATGAAGTTTTTAGGGGTCAGGTTTTTTTTTGGAATTTTCGTTTAAGGCCTAAAACTGACGATACCTGACATATTACCGTTATGAAAAATTATGTTTTTTTCGAAAACGGCTCTAACGATTTTGAAAAAAATTTACCTGCCATACCTGCCATATAAGGTTTTTTTTAAGTGTTTACTTTCTCGTTAACGACTTAGCGGATCTTTACCAAATTCTATTTCTAAAATTACTGAGACAGCCAAATAATAATGGCGTATTTATGATATGTTCAGACGATTTGCAAAAGTTGCAAATATTTGCACACGTGACGTCATTTTTACGTCATAATTTGCAAATCTTGCTTGCAAATCGTGTGAACACCCTTTTGGGGTGCCGTGAACGCACCCCATACGAACTAACGCCATAATGGTGTTAGTTCATCCCATGGCTTGTTATCCCATTATGTCTTAAATTCAATTTTGAAATTAAATTAAGACCATATATGGTGTAAGTTCGTTTTAGAAGGTGATCTTGATTCTCATTTAAGTGTGACAATTAACTCACGAAGCAAAAACGAGGTTGGGGAAAGGTACAAATTCTTTAATGACAAAATCTCGAATTGAAAAATTTCGAATTTACAAAATGAAAATTTTGAATTTTGGTTCAAAACTAAATAAATAATAAATCCAAAAGAAACTTTGCATTTAAACCCAAACTCTCACACACCCCGAATCCTATAAGAGGCCCAGGCAGGAGGGTTGCAGGGGGCAGCATGCCCCCCATACATAACCCACTGTTTATACGCCATAAACTAAAACTACTTGTTTTAGTTCAATAGTAGTTTTGCATTCGAGATTTTTGGTTTAAGTTTAAATTTGAAAGTGAATTTCAGTCATATTTGTATTGTGGCTTTAATTCGAATTTGAAAGTGAACTAACACCATTATGGCGTTAGTTCGTATGGGGTTCGTTAACGGCACCCCTTCTGGGACAGTGTGCAAATGCTTGCAACCATTTGCAAAACCCTGATTGCAAATGACATTTGCAACATTTGTGCAAATCGTGTAAACACTCATGCAAATGATTTATGACAATTTACAAGCATTTGCAAGCGTTTGCAAATGTCCCAGCCATTTGCAAGCGCACGAAATCGTGACATTGCAAATGCAACCCACTAACTTATGGAAATGATGATACAATTTTCGCCGATGCATGATATTTTTCTCTAAACTCTGTTTTACGGATGTATATTCGAATTCTTCTCTTTTCCTTAGAACCCCGTATTCTTCTCTTGTCTTTTGTTTGTGGATGCGACTTCATGCGTTTACAGCCTTTCGATGTTAGGCTTTCTATAACGAGATTTTCTGGCTTAAGAAATCCAAATTCATACCATGACAACAACAATTTAGTGATAAGAGTCAATGCTGGCTTTTCGGTAAATTTTGGATCGAATTTCTTCTATGCATCAATCGAAATGTTTATCAATCCGTATTGTTGATTGATCCGGCCAATGTCATATATGGAGTGTAAACATTGCGTATGCTTGTTATTTCGATATTCGAATTCACCACTTAGTCAATCAGCTTTGTGCATTATCGGAGGTGTGGTCGTTAAAGCTTTTCAATTGTCCAAGAACAATTTTTTTCCTTGCCATTTTTGGCGTTAAAGTATTTTAAGAGGATTTTTGTAATGTAACTATAGAAGACTTATGGTATAGACTTCCTCTAGTAGCTCGAAGAAACTTGCCTTGCAGTTTTCTGCCTATAGTCTTCTGTAGGAGCGTGTGCCCAAATAAGGCTGACGTTCCCATTTGTATCCTCGGTGCAGTTGTCATTATGTGATCCATAAAGTAAATCGAGTAGTGCCGGAGGTTTGGGTTCGAGCCCTGAGTACACCTAATGTTTTTTCAGGGGTACTGCCTCTTGCGAAGAAGTGACCAATCCTTCAAGGGTATCATTGTCATGAAAAGTGCATCTAACCATAGTCGTTCGGATTCGAGGAAAAATTCTAGGTCCCCTCCAATCCTGTACAACTAACAACGCACATAAAAGTATTAGTTGAGAGTGCGTAAGACACAAGGCCGTGGTTCTACGTGTTTTTTATATTTTCTTTCAAGGTTATCATTAAAATAAAAAAATACGCCGATCTACCGTTTGAGTAAAATCTTTGAACACATCAACAAATTGTACATCAAAAACGCTCCATAGCGACTGAATTCCTCTTTGGCTTTTTCTATTTACATAACTTCATCTTTGTTGCTCTTCTAGATGAAGTAAGTTAACAAATAAAAACTTTCTTTTGTACACTTGTAAAACAGAGTATGTATTTTAATAAACAGCTACAAAATTTCATTTGAAACAAAGGTTTACAAAACAAAAGTCTTTGAGATTTGATTTTAATTAATTATTTTCAGTTGATAAAAATTATTTAAAATCTTAAACAAAACTTTGAAGAAACGACATACATTATAATTGTCAATGATTGAGGTTTTGTAGAAGTTTTCCAATTTAATTTCACCTGTCGCAAAGACACATATCCTTCTAATTATGTCATTTTCCTTTGCCTTCTTCCTTTGCTCAGTTTGCAACGAAGTGCAATTTACACATTGAAGAAGGTGTTTCCAAAGTTTCTATGTGAGCCTGCTATACAAACAAAATCAACTAAATCGACCCTACTGGTAAAAACAAAATGCTAGAGGAAACGTTTTGATTACACCAACACACATAAAATAAAATACAAACTAGATAGGAAAAAAATCTGCGTTGAGGAAATAGAATAAAGGATAAATCTTGCAATTTTCTCTCGCATCATACCAGAAATTGCCAACTTTATGGAAGAAAATGAAACAAATTTTTAACTTTCAACAGGGAACCGTGACTGAAAACACATATGATATGTAGCTACATGGCTTCAACTATAACATGCCAAACTACGACACATAGGTTGAGGCTGCAAACATTTCTAATTCTGTATTCCCTTCTGGCGTCCTTTATTTTTTTTTTATTTTTGGATATGTTTTTGCGAAACGCTTCGAAAGCCCAGTGAAAGCTATTTCATTCTCCCTCTCAACAACTGTGCACTGGAAACGGAATGAAGTGTTTTTGAAAATTTGCATAAAAACCATTTCGAAAGAGAAAATAAAAAGAAAAACGAAATAGAACGATGCAGACGACAACGCCGACAGTGAAGAGTGAAAGAACAATAGAGAGACGAGTGCTATAGAAAACTATGCCATATAGATAAATCCTAATTGAAGTGAATTCGCATTGCATCGCACAGAAACAAGCAGGAACGATTCGTTAATTTTGACTTTGACTAGTTTCGTCAAGCTATGCCATAAATTTCGCGGTTAGCTGACAGTCTATATACAGAATACAAGGATACAAGATACAATTTAGGAAGCAACTTCAGTATATATATGTAAAATGCACATCGTGAAACGTTTTATCCTTTTAATTGATGCTAAATCCAATTTCAACAAATTATTAAGCAGAATTGTTCGTTTTTGTTTGTGATGCATTTTCTATTCCACTTACATATTTTTATAGCATTTGTGCTAGCACAACAAAAGAATACATTTTACCAGTGTGTTATTTTCAAGTACCAAATATTCAGCAGTGAACAAAACTCATAGATAAAGTTTTGGTTAAAACCGGAACCGGATAATTCATAATATTTAGGGTAAATTTCCATTAGTTACTTTTTAATTGGTTGTTAGAAAGTTAATTTTATCAATAAAATTTATCAAAGATAACCTGTGTCCTATTGCTGGTGTTGGAATTGAACTCGATACTAAAACAATTGGAGAAGAAACACTAAACAGGTAAAATATCCAAATTTGAGGTCAAAAGTCACATTTGAAACAAGTTTATCCGGACTTTGAAGCTATCTAAACTTGGCATCCGACTTCGGAAAATCGAGTTATTTTTTTGTTGATTCTTATAGATTTTTGTATGTAGTCATTTGTAGTAATTGTAATTTTGTGATTGTAGTTTTTTCTCGTTTGTTGTAGCTAAAAAAAGTTAGGGGAGTTTGAAAAAACCCAGCACCCGGTTTTAACGGCATCCAAGTTTAGCGATTGATTCGATTTCGTTCACTACAATAAAAAAAATTGTTTCACTACAATCATCATCATGTTTTTGATTATAAACTGTGATAAATTCCACAAAAATATTATTTTTAGTTTGAATAGTGAGGTAGAGATATACCAGATCTATGTAAATTGTGCAATACAGTTTTAAGAAAAAATATTGTAAATAATTAAAGCTACAATAAAATATATCTATCTATCTATCTAACTACAAACGATTCATTTCAAGAATCATTTAATAAACTTGAGTGCCGACAAAACCTAGTGCTGGTTTTTTTTCAAAGTCCTCTAATTTTTTATTTGAGCTACAAACGAAAACAAATTTACTAAAATCCATTACTTACCGAAATCTATAAGAATCAACAAAAAAACTCGATTTTCCAAAGACGGGTAACCAAGGTCACATAGCCGGAATTTTATTATTTTTAGTTATAATACGGTAGGGTGCCATTTGGCAAATGAACAAAAGCTTCCGAAATTATAAGAATGGGAACACAGAAATTCCGCAATATCAAAAAATAATAATGGTTTCCAGTCCAGCAGATTAGGGGTAGATATTTTAGGTGCAGGGAACTAACGGCAGGTGAACTTACTTCAGGGGAACTAACTTCACATGGAAACTTACTTCACCACTAGTGAGAACTGATTTCACTTTTTTTTTTTGGGGAAGTAAAATTCCCACTAAGTGTGAGATATAATTTCACTTTTTTGTGGGAAATTTTATCACTTTCGTGTAAAGTTATTTCCCACAACATGTGAGAGATAACTTAACTTTTTAGAACAGTTGATGACATATTGATGATATGAAAAAAGAAAAAATTAAATAACAACAACAACTATTGCTAGTTGTTAATTTTTATTTTAGTTTAGTGGAGTAATTGAATGAAATTCAAGAAAAAGGTTAAGTAGCCTATACTCCGATGTGTTTCGCCTGAGTGTGAACGGTAGGCTTTTGATGATATGTAAATTTCTGTAGCATGATAATATATAACAATGCAATTATCATTACAAAAAAATCTTTTAATAGGGGACTAGCAAATACATTTTTTCCAATACAAAAAACAAGTACATGTAAGAAACTCATTGGCTGAGCTGTTGAAAGTCTATTAATACCTGTATGTACTATGTAGGAATAGGTATCTTTAAGAGAGAAGCAGTACTGAGAAGCGGTTATAGAAACGAAAAGAGTAGCGGAAACAAAAATTTACAAAAGGAAAATCAATTTGGGGTGTGAAATACAAAATTGGAGCGAATTTTTAATTTTTTTTGTGAATGCACATTCACACACATCCATTTAAACCCTTTTTTCAGTTTAAACTTCCGTTTTTCAATTTTTCGGTTTCACAGTGCTCAATGCACATTAAACCCAAAGAGTAGTTTAACTTTTCGTTTAAGTTAAACGACTTCACTACGCCGTTTAAACGGCGTCATTTTGTTTAACGTTATAGAACACACAGACATTTTCATTTTGATGTAAAGGGTGTTTTTTTTAGAGGTATAGAACTTTAAATTGCAATAAAACAACGATTTAATATTCGATTGATATGATTTTTTATTTATTGGAAAGATAATCTTGTGGCATTACATTTTAAAAATGATTTCTGGCATATGACTGCCACGGCTGGCTCGGATGTAGTCCAATCTGGACGTCCAATTTTCGATGACTTTTTCCAACATTTGTGGCCGTATAACGGTCATAACACGGCGAATGTTGTCTTCCAATTGGTCAAGCGTTTGTGGCTTATCCGCAAAGACCAATGACTTTACATAAAACCACAGAAAATAGTCTAGCGGTGTTAAATCACCAGATCTTGGAGGCCAATTCACAGGTCCAAAACGTGAAATTAGGCGGTCACCAAACGTGTCTTTCAATAAATCGATTGTGGCACAAGCTGTGTGACATATTGCGCCGTCTTGTTAGAACCACAGCTCCTGGATATCATGATTGTTCTATCACAATTGACTGTAACGTTGTGGCCATCATCGTTTTTGAAGAAGTACGGACCAATGATTCCACCAGCCCATAAAGCGCACCAAACAGTCAGTTTTCCTGGATGTAACGGTGTTTCGACATACACTTGAGGACGATTTTGTCGACGATAAAATGGACGTAGTGCGCGATACGTATTCTGCACAGAACCATTATTTTCGAAATAAAATTGCACAATTTGCAAGCGTTGTTCAGGCGTGAGTCTATGCATGATGAAATGCCAAACCAAACTTGACAGCTGTTAAATCGGTCGCCGTCTTGAAAAGTAATACCAACTTAAAGTTCTCGAAAAAAAAACACCCGTTATAATCTGGCACATGACAATTTAATAATATTTGTATCACTTTTCACTTCCGTTCTATTTAAATTTTTTAATTGAGATTCAATTTATTTGATTTTTAATACACAATTGCATCACAATTTCACATTTGTTAACATTTATTCTCGATTTATTTTATTTTTACAATTATAACTTGACATTTCAAAGCAAACATTGATCATACAGAACTTCCCCAACTGCGTTTAGGTAACTGGGAGTTTAATTTTTATAGTGAAACCGAACGAGAACTAAATGTTTAAACTGTCGTTCGGGTTTAGTAAAACTAAAGTTTAAACTCTCACTGTAAAACTTGGCATACGAAATTTTTTCCCAAGAGTTTATTGTTCACAAAAAACTTGCAAAATACTCATATATTTTATTTTGACAATTATTTACTTAGGCTTATTAAAATACGCTATGGACTCAACTCAACTCTCCATAAACGCTCATAGTAGGAGAGTTAGCGACCGATTTGGGACGCGCGCCTGAATTTTTTTCCCATTTGTTGCTTAGATCTCATTCGTCAACAAATGACAATTGGCTACCGGAAATGGCCGAAAACCAAAGATACAGCCCTCCAAAAAGCGAAAAAGATCGTCAAAATAAACTTATTTATAGTTTTCTTTACTAAAATGTAGTTTAAAAAGTTTAAAATAATGATGCATAACTGACAGGACATTATCTGGCCGGAAAAGGGTTGCCAGAGCAACTCAAATAGTTAAAAAGAAATGCTAATAGCCTAGGCGCTAGCCCATGTCACGTGTGCTGTTATATGTCCCCTCAGTTTTGTCGTGGGGTTTTGTTAAACACTTTTAGGAGTATACAAAAAAATGGGTCACATGGTCCAAATCATGGTCGTTTGGCCGCCATTTTGGAAAATGTCCGCTAAATTGATCTGATTTTGTTTGACGCTATCTCCGCACTAAGCGGTCTGATTTCAGTTTTGTAAAGCTTTTTATGTTAATTGTTTTAATGCAAATATTTTTTTTTTAGACACATTTTCTCTAAAACACGTAATTTCTGAGATATTCAAGATACAAGTAAACGACTAAAAAAAAATATATTCAATCATTTGAATTTTATTTATTCCCATAGAAGATCATCAGTCTAGAAGTGTTTAACAAAGCCCCATGACAAAACTGAGGGGTCATATAGACCATTAACATTTTTTAACTTTTTGAGTTGCTCTGGCAACCCTTTTCCGGCCAGATAATGTTCTGGCAGTTATGCATCAACGTTTTTATTTTCCGGCCACTTCCGGTAGCCAACAACTGGACAAAAATTTAGGCGCGCGAAATTAATGTCCCAAAATCGGTCGCTAGCTCACTGACTATAACGTCATACTTATAAGTAACAAAGAAATAAAATTAATAATGATACAAATTCTATATATACTTATATGAAAATTAATTTTAAATTTTTTTTTAAAATATTCAACCAAGTAGAAAAAGTAAATTGCGTAATGACAAGGTGCTTTTTGTTGGACGTCATCTGACGAGCCCACTAGCTAGCACCAGGGCGAAACGCAATTTCTTGGAGTAAAGTCCCCTTAACGCTTTAATTTTGAAGTCATAAGAAACGTTAACATACCTATATTTTAATTAAAAATGGCAAATAATTTAACGTTTTTTGTAAAATATAAATTGGACTTTCATCTGAATTCTCTGAAAAATTAAATGAAGTATAACCGCACTAGATAAGCAGAGTTTAAGAATATATTCAGCAACGTCGAAATCAACTTCCAAAAAAATGTAACGTTATCAGCCACTTTAAAAGGCTATAATTAAAAATCTGGAGATAAATAAAAACGCTTATCTCTTGAAGAGATCTTTTATACGTATTTATACAAAACAACAACTTGCGTTGCAGTTTTTAGCAGTTATGAGCAAAAAGCACGTGCGATGTACCGTTATAAGACCATGGCTCTGACCATTTAATAAGAAAAGACAATCATTAATGGTAGTGTTTAATTGCAAGCTAAATTTTAGTACGTGCTACGATAAAGAGCAAAATCTTTATTTGGTCGCAAGCACTTCCAAGGCAATACAAAAAAGTTCTAAGACCTGCAAACGCACACTGCACAACTTAAAAGTCTAATACTTCTTGATACTATCTAGACTTAGAATTCCGTTGTTTTGCTGCAAAAGTAGAATCTATAACCCCGTTTTATTAATGCAGAATTTATTAACTAACTGACAAAATGCTTTTTATATGCTCCCAAAAATTACACAAACAATAGTCGTAATCAACCGATTTTAGCAGGATGCGTTTATTGTAACCTGTAAGAATAATCATATCATCACTCATCATCAAATCACTCATCGGAAGTTTTATCGACATCGTTTCAGCCGATTTCGTCAAAAATAAACTTGCTTGTGTCCAAAAATTCATATTGAAGACAAACATAGAACCTTCAATTTTTAAATCATAAACTTTTCGATATGAGATACCCTTCTTTTATTGTGTACCAACTACCAAGTTCTAATCGAACTGTAAAACATCAAGCGAAGATACATGTGTTCACACCGAATTACAGATTTTTCCAACTCACTTTTTCCGATTTTTTTTATCGTTAAGATTTATTTCACTGTTATTTCCATTTTATTCAACAAACGTATAACTTGCCTTAAAGCACCCTTAATCGCAGGTAAAACTATCCTCATAAAGAAGAATTAACTCTTTAAGTTATTTAAGCCTACAAACATTTTGCAAACATTTAATTCTCATTATTTATTGTCATAATAAATCGTTGGTTGTTAAATGAGTTAGATTTAAATCCTTATAATACAGTGTAGCAGTGTAGGTATACAATGAAAGAAGAATCGACGGATTAACTTATGCTAAAGGATGCTTTTGTTATGTATACATACATATATATATTTATGTATATTGTATATACCTTTCCCTACTCGACATAATAAATTCCTTCCTTGATTCACGAGACACAAGATGACCCTCACTCACATGGTATGGGCCGTGTTCTCAATATAGACTCTGTCTATGCATAATAAGTTCCTGCTTGACACAAAAAAAAAAAAAGTATTCTTTGAAGTTTACTGAAGGATTGAATAATAAGGTCAGCCATTGAACTGCTTAGTGCTCGTCAGTGTTCATAGTGCTTACTGCTATTCGAGTGCTGAGGATGAAAGTCGACGTTTAATTACATTGTGTTGAATCCTTTTGCCAGCAATATTGGACGATGTGGATCGATATAATGGTGGATTGTTTGAGAAAGTTGAAGTTAATCAATCATTCTTGTCCTGATTTGTTTAGCGTTAATTTTCTTGAGAACCAACACAAAGAGATGTCAATTTCTAAAAATTTAATTTATTAAAGTATGAAAGATTGGATTTGAAATGCGTTCAAATGATTTAAACAAGATTTTATAAATATTCTTGGTACAGAAATAATATTGCACAACAAAATTATTGAATTCCACAAAATTTTTTGAAACCCTTTGTTAAGGATGATTATGAGTTTATGACTTCAATTAGACTGGATTATTCTTTCAACTACCAAGAAGCCTTTCCGAAGGTTCTTCGAGCTGGAGAATTGCTGTCCATACACTTTACGTGTCGCAGCAATCTCATCATCATCATTGGCTCGACAACCGGGGTCCGGTCCTGGCCTCCTTCAACAAGTCTCTCCACCTATCCCGGTTTTGAGCCGACGCCATCCAGTTGCGCACCCCAAGGTCTACGCCATCTTTCCAGCGCAAGCATGGTCTACCACGCTGTCGTCTGCCATAGAATGTACCACAAAGAACTTTCCGAGCAGGTTCCCCTTCGCTCATGCGAGCTAGGTGCCCTGCCCACCGGAGTCTACCGAGCCTAATTTTGTCACGATATCTGCTACAATTCATGATTGTACCGTGGGGCCAACAATTCTCCTTTAGACTTCTCTCGAACGCGGCTAATAGTCAGAGTGCCTTTTGCTAAGCACCCAAGTCTCGGATTCATAAGTGAGTACTGGCAGGACCATGGTCCTATACAGCAGTAGTTTTGAAGTTATGGTGAGATTTCTGGATTTGAAGAGCTTTGACAGACTGTAGTAGGCTCTGTTTAATTTGAGAAGTCGCCCGCGTATTTCTTCTTCTATATTGTTATCGGCTGCTACTATTGACCCAAGGTATTTAAAGGATTGCACCACTTCAAATTCGTGCTCCGCTACCTTGATTGTTTGACCAACTGTTCCTCTCGCCAGATTTTGATTGCTCCGGATAGCAATCCGGCTATTTTTACTTGGCTTGTTACGTTGGTCATGGTGAACCTACATAGTCATGTCAATTTATTTGGGATGCCGAATTCTCTCATGGCTTTGTAAAGTTCTACCCTGGCTATGCTATCATAGGCGGCATTAAAGTCTATAAACAGGTGGTATGTTGGGATGTTAAATTCTATAATTTTTCCATCGCCTGCCTAAGGGTAAAGATCTGATCAGTTGTTGATTTGCCTGGAATGAAACCACACTGATATTGTCCGATGATGGTTTTAGCGCAGCAATCTCAACCATTCAATTTGCAGCTTTTCGATCAGGTCGACGTCGCTTTATAGTATAGCTCATAATGGTCGTCATTGAATCGTTAAATTAAGAACAAAAATCATAGTCGTCCTCATCACTCATGTTAAGGAAATGTTTAAGGGAAATCCCGGCTTCACTTGGATTTCAATTTCACTTGAGTGAAAGTGTTTGTTAAGTTTTGGTTTATGATACGAACTGAACAAATCCGCAATCCCTTAAACACTCAACTTGCCAGGAGTATCCTGTGACGTTCACTTGTGAAAATTTGTAATTTGAGTCATGATTACAAATATAAATTCCGAAATATTTCGTTTGGTCAGCCAATCCTATTTTTGCAGCTTCTGATTCAGTACTAGAAAACAAACAGGCCACAGCCCTCTGCTCGCTTAGTAATATGTTTGTTATTTGAATAAGCGTTGAATGGACTTTTTAAAAATAGATAATTGCGGAATTGCAACATCAAAAGGTTAAGTAATGTTCTTACCGACTTTGACGGATTAGCGAGGTAGCTGTGTCGTCATCCCGCATAAGCAGATGAGTTTGGCAGATAACACGAGGGTTGTGTAACGTTTTAGAATCTGTGCTCGTTTTTTTTCTGTTGCAAAACGGTTAAATTGCTTGGCAAAAACCGTATTGATAGGAACCAATAATTGGTAATAATTGGTCTTATTATTAGAGTATTAACAAAGAGTTTTAAGCCATCACAGAGTATCTAATAGTTTACAAAATTTTGAAGAAACCTCTCTCATCTCATTATCTGTTGATGCCACTGTTTAGAATTTAGATAAGAGCATCTTTCCGTGGATCAGGGTACTATTCCGAGAATCCAATCATTAGGCATACTTTCGTCCGAACATATTTTACATATAAGCTTGTGAATGGTCCTTAACAAGTCATCTCCCGCTATTTTGAACAGTTCAGCTGACATCAACACCAGAGGGCTTGTTGAACTTGGTAAATAAATTGAAACAAGACCAACTGTTTAACATTGGCTTATTTCACTTTTTAACTTTTGAAAGTTTCCCTTACCGAAAAAAAACCTTGGTTAAATCAACCAATATTGTGGTATATTTAGCGTCAACCAAGAAACGTGATTGATTTAAACAAGCTTCCTGGTTATTTTTTTTTTAAGAAAATGACCACGCAAAGATTGTTTGAATCAATCACGGTGCTTGGTTGACGTAAAAAATAGCACGTTTTTTTTTGGTGGCACTTGTTCAAAAGGCTGTTTTATTTCCTGCTGAGATTTTGCTAAGCTTAAGCCTGTATTAAACGACTTGTAGAACGTCATAATTATGTACGTCTGACATCAATTTTACTTCAGATTCTTTTTTAAATGTTTACATAGATGACGTGAAATAGCGCCAAAAGAAATAACGCTTAACGAAATTGGACTTATTGCGTTTTCAAAAACGAAATAAGACGAATTTGGACTTTGGCTTCATATCAATTTAGATAGGTATCGAAATAAGGACAATATGGCGTTATTCATTAACACACGTGCCAATAAGTTTTGTTTTCAAGCACGATAACGATCCCAAACTCACATCACGGATTGTGGTTTGTAGATACGAGAACGAATGTTTTGCATTAGCCAGCCCCAATTTCGGTCCTGTATAATATTGAGAACTTGTGGACAGACGTGAAAAGCGGATTAAGAGCTTAGAAATCTAAAAATTCGAGCGATATTTCAAATATATTAAAGAGGTCTGGGAGGTTATACCACACTCAATATATCGGGGGCTAAGCGAAAATGTGAGCAAAGATCGTCTGCGCAGTTATACAAAATAAAGGATTTCCTACACAATTTAAATATTTTTAGTGTGCAAATTTAAAATTCCGTATGAAATGTCAGCTTTTGGTTAAATGTTTGTAATTGTATGGATGAAGAAAATTTGAGTTTAATCTGTTTATTTGTTTTTATTTATTATGATCCCTATATTTTTTATAAATCTTCAAAAGTGTACTCTGGTTCGTAAACTAATTATGAAACCAATAATTATCAACTTCCACAGAGATTCCTGAAAAAAAATGTGCCTTATAATATTATTATCTAGTTTTGGTTTCTAATTATGTGGCCACTACTGTAGACGGAATTAACATCAGTGATCAGTGAAGCTGAAACCAAATGGTTTGCTTTTCGAAAAATGCTGAAAACTTTATGTTCAACAAACAGATAAATGTAAATAGAGTTTTTGTTCAATAAAGTGTTTCTATTTAGGGGCCGGTTATAGCGATCAGGAAAAACCATCAGGAAAAGTAGAAACAAATGGAAACAGGAATTTTTTCCTGATGTGCGTTTATAGCGATCAGGAAAAATGTGTCAGTGAACAGGCTGTTTTCCTGATTGAAATGCACACGAAAAACTTTTTCTGACGGAAATCTGTCAGTGGAACAAGTGAAAATTTAACTCAAATAATTGGAACGATTTGTTCCATTTTTTTTAAATGTCAATCAGCTGGCACGAAAAATTAGTTTTCGTCAGGAAAATAAAGAAATACATTTTAAACAATAAACAATTATTCTATAGTAAAATTAATTAGCAAAAAAAATTCGTTGAGTTATTTGTAGTCGATTAGTGTAGTATTTGTGTTTAAAATCGATTTAAAACAACATAAAAGATCCATTCGAACATTTTTCCTGATGCGTTTTCCTGATCGCTATAACCGGCGCCTTAGTTGGTATGTGCGAAATACTACGAATTGTGATTTTTAATGTTATGGGCGCATCTATTTCTGAACTGTCTGAAATGGTGCTTATTTAGAATATTTTTTCAAGTCGCGAATTCACTAAAACTTGTCCTTGTAACACCACTTCATAAAAAAGATGATTCTTCCTCCTTAAATAATTACAGCCCAATCATAAAAAAGATGATTCTTCCTCCTTAAATAATTACCGCCCAATTTTACTTTTAACAGTGTTTTCAAAAAGCATTAAAGCGAGAATCGTTGCCTTTCTTGGCAATACTAAGTTCTTAAGTGAGTTGCTGTTAGGATTTCGCTGTTGTAGATCAAAGGAAGATGCTGCGTTAAAGCTGTGTTATAGCCATAATTATAATAGTGTGATTCCTTATTCATAGACATAACCAAAGGTTTTGAAATAGCTCACTGTGTAGAAAGCTTGATTAAGAATGTTAATATTCGACTGGTTGACTTCTTACTTAGAAAATGGAAAACAGGTTGTCAAAATTAAAAATATCTGCAATTAATTAAACGCAATTAACAAGGAGGTCCCGCAGGGATCTGTTTTGGGTCCATTACTATTTGTTGTCTTTATATTAATTCG
Organism: Baccha elongata; assembly: GCA_951217065.1. Taxonomy (NCBI): domain Eukaryota; kingdom Metazoa; phylum Arthropoda; class Insecta; order Diptera; family Syrphidae; genus Baccha; species Baccha elongata. Next base: position 176,793,706 of record OX578272.1, read on the forward strand.
CTACACAATTTTTTCAGTTTTTCAAATGCTGACGACACAGCCTTATCTTACTCATATGGCAGCTATTTTAACTTGTTAATACAAATAGATAACGATTTTAAGAAATCTTGAGAAACAAAAAAAAGTGTCAAATAGTTTGTTATTTAAAAACAGACTTTTTAAGAATTTATTAATTGATGGTACAATAAAAAGGGTGAATACCTTTTTTGCAAACAATAATATAAGTTACAGTTTTTATTGTCCTAACTGACTGTCATGATTCTAAAGGGTTATCCAATAAGAGTTGTTATTTTGAATAGCCCGCTATATCGGTAGCTGTCACTTTTGAAGCTGTCATTTTTTGACATTTGACAAGTAGAAACTACGCCATTAATAAAAATGGAACGATACACGCTTCAACAACGCATTGAAATTCACTATAAAAATGGTGAACATTTGGCAGAGACGGTTCGTAAAACTAAAACATTTTTGGGTCGTCGTGAAGCACCTTGTCGGACCGCAATACAGAAATTGGTGGACAAATTCGAGCTGTTGGGACAAGTTAGTGATGTGAAGAATAAAACCCGTGCACATCGCTCAAGAACAACTGAGAATATAGCTGTTGTAGCCCAAAGTGTTGAAGAAAACCCAGGTTTGTCCATTCCTCGTCGTTCTTTGGAATTAGGCATTCCACAAACGTCATTACACCGTATTTTGCATAAAGACTTGGGTCTTAAGGCTTATAAAGTTCAGTTAACACAAGAACCGGCTGATCATCAACAACGTCGTGTCTTTGCTGATTGGGTCCTTGAATATCAAAATAACACCTCTTATTGAAAAACCCTTTACTAGTAAACATTAATAAACAAATGTAATGTGAACTATAAGCACAAATAAAAATAAGATGCAAATCGTTTAAATTGCTTTTTTATATGTTCATGAGTTGCTTCTGGAATGTTGGCTCAATGGGGCGGAGCAAAACCAGTGACTTGGGCACATTTACTTTAAAGAGGCACTGTGAGTTAAGATGCATTATGGTGACGTGATAACGCCGATAGAAATAAAGCCGAATCCTAAATTGGCCTTATTTCGGTAAGGCAAAAGAGATTCATTTTGGAAATAAAGCCAATTCGTTTTATAAAAAAAAATTGAGTATGTATGAATGGGATAGAGACAAAATCCCGACTGGAGAAAATCCCGACTGAGAAAAGTATGATATAGAAATACATATGTTTTATCAAAATACCCAAACTCGCACCCACCCCAAACCCTATAGTGAACCGAGGCAGGGGGGTTGCTTACTAACCTATTTTACCTAATCTACCTACCTAACTTCTTTTCTCAGTCGGGATTTTGTCCAGTCGGGATTTTGGCAGCCGGGATTTCGTCCCAACCCGTATGAATTCTGCTCTTAATACATATAATCTTATTTTCCCTTTGTATTTAATTATTTTTTTAAATATAAGCTCTAAAAAAATGTTTATGTAACTCAGTTGTACAATTTACATCTCCAATTTTAGTGTTTTACATTCTGATCTCCTGTATTATTAGGTTTCCCCTCTGAATATATTACCCAACATCTTTGAGTAGAATTGTTCGTTTCCTTCGAAGAGTAAGCGGGCACAAAGGATTATCTAAGAATGACTTTACGTCATTTTGTATTGAGCTTGTCGTGTCATTATTTTTTTTATTGTTTGGAAATTTTTATGACTTAAGGTGTTGCTTTAACTTCAAAACTTAACTCATCCTTCTTTCTTACATCCTTGATAATCCGCGGTCTCATTGAATTTTTATTTTTTTTTTTTCATAAGGATACCTACAAATATTTAACACAATGACGAGGACGCCCGCTCTCACCCAAAAGGGTAACTTTCCGTTTTGTATTATTTCCTGAAACTTTAATAAATGCTTCAGTTATGGAAACCGGAAAAATCCGCGGGTAAATAGCTGTTTTTTTATGATTGCAACACAACGAAAGAAAACAAAATGATAATAATAACCACGTTTATCCCCTTCATCTTGTCCTAGTAACATGCTGTTTTCCGTTAAAAATCTTAATTAGGGAATTTCGTCTCATTTCTTGTTTGAAAAATGCAACAAAATATAAAAAAAAAAAACAGAAACCAGAAAGAAAGAGTTTTGAAAAAAAAAAAATAAAGATACAATACACGAAATACAAATTAGTATCTCAGTAAAGATTAGGGCAAAGGGAAGGTGAAAAAACTTTCAAATATTTGTTGCGCCGCGCTATGCAAAGAGAAAGATTTGAGTACACAATTGAAGTTGCGTCTACCGAGCCCTTGCCTTCCTCCGCATCCTTCACTTTCCATTCTCTTTGCACATCCGTGCACTTTGAAAGCGCTACAAGGGTGAGCAAAAGCAGAATCCTTTGTCAGATTCATTGCCGAGGCAAGTTGTTATTTACACAAGCCAACTAACCTAGCAAAAAAGCGGAAAGCAAAATCCTTACCATCCTCGCTCCTCCAAAGCTAGAAACTCTGTACACCAAGAGACTTACGATAACTGTCCACATTTAAGATGTGGTGCAAGTTATAACGTTCCACTCACATTTGCCACAGGGCCGTCCCGGATATGTGACATACACTGCCTCTCTGTCTTTCCCTCTTCCCTCATAATGTATACTTTAACAATATGGAAGAATACAAAAAAAAAAAAAAAATGATACCCAACTGCCGGGATATTATCTATTTTAGTGTTCTGCACTTGCCACTATTTTCTAGTCCTGCTGCAGAAGGATTCTCTATTAATTCAACGTATTTTCTGTTCCTATTTTCTTGCAGTTTCTCATCCGAGCTGCAGGCTTAGACCCACGATTCTGCCCGTGACTAACCATAACCATAACAAAATACCAAAGAACGTTTCGCAAAGAAGGGCGAAAGATCGGATTGCCGTCGGGATAATACATAATACGATTCATAGGATGCACATAAGCCATAGTGTACGCTGTATAGGACGTATTCAGCAAACGGTATTGTGGAGTGGCCGTGTAACTTTTTAATGACAAAAATGCGGTTACCTAGTGGTAGGGCAGAGGAATACAGAAAAAAATAAAAAAAAAAAAAAGAAGAAGAGGGTGGGGACTGCGCGTTACGAGGAGGTTTTTCAACTCGATTGCTGTTGATATAGAGTGCGCATTCACAGGAGCAGTGGGGTGCGAAGGGCTTAATTACTGGAGCGTTAAGGATTCATCTGGAAAAGAGGTAAGCGCATTCGTGTATTTTTTTTTTTTTTTGGTGTCAAAAGGTCGAGTGGACTTAACCACAGAGATTAATTTCATCAGCTTAAAACTGATGAACTGTTTGTTTGAGGTTATGTTTCTTTTTTTTAATGCTTTCATTTTGTTATCATCACCATTGCAACAATTTTGTGTTATTTCCGTAATTACTTACTTACACGTATTTTAACATTCATGTTTGTAATTAAAATTTGTTAAACAAATAAATAACTTGTGCTAGTAAGTTGACCATAAAAAAAAAAATATTCTCTTAAAATTAATTGCAAAATTAAAAATAAAAGAACCGTAAAATGTATTCAGATAAGTCAAAATATAATTATATGAACATATACATATGTAGGTGCCTACGATGCGAAAATAACAATTTCACAGGACTTACTGAAGATTAAAAAGTTTTTTTTTTCAATTTCCCTAATTCGGTGAAATTTATGAGATTTTAAGCTCTAAGCCAAAGCGGATATTTAAAAAAAAGTATTATTACTTTATAAGCACAGATTTGACCTGTATTCATTAAATAAAAAAAGACGCGTCCTTCTTTTCAATAAGGACTTTCTTTTACTTAAATGCTGGAGCATGATTTGGAAGTGGGGCTCTTCTGTTGAACACACAAATCAACGGCAAATTTTGTATATTTTAATAAATTTAAAAATTTAGTGGCACCGACAGCTTCGAAAAACTATGGCCTCTAGAATGACTTACACATTCTCAACCAATCTCTTTGTGTATGTTGTTAGTTCTACAGGATTAGAGGGACATACAATTTTTCGCCTCAATTTGAATTCGAGAAAAGGTAGCTTTCTGTTGGACTTGCATCTTTGGTCAACCCAAAAATCTAAGCTCGACTTCAGAAGATATTCTGTCTTACCCGATCTTACTTACTTACTTAAGGTGGCGCTTCAGTCCGGGGTGGATCTGGGCCTCAACCAACAAGCTTCTTCCAGGCGGCTCGGTTTCTAGCTAGCTGCCTCCAGTTTCGCAGGCCAAGTTGGTTGATGTTCTCTTCCACTTGCGTGCGCCACCTGCTACGCTTTCCTCCTATATTGCGCCGTCCCAAGGGGTTGGATTCGAAGACCATCCAGGCCGGAGCATTGGTGTCCATTCGCTCAATGTGACTGAGTCACCTTAGTCGTTTGCTTTTCACTTTTGTGTCAGAGTTAGTGTCGCTGTACAGCCCGTACAGTTCGTTGTTATATATCTTCGCCTTCATCCCCATTTATGCAGTGGACTATGCATCACATGGAGATTTTTTCTTTCAAAGCAGCCTTAAGCGTTCTGATCCAATGTCCATGCCTATGCACCATAAATAAGGACCAGGATGATAAGTGTCTTATAAAAGGACACTTTAGTTGCTCGAGAGAGGGCTTTGCTTTTCAGTTGCCTTCTTATCTGAGCACTGGTGTTATTCACTGAGTTATTGCTAAACAAATACTTTGACCACCTCAAAGTTATAGCTGTCTGTGGTGAGGTTTTCTCCAAAACGTCGGTGTTACAGGTGTGCTTTCTTTTTGACAGCATATATTTGGTTTTGTCCTGATTCGCCGTTAAACTCATCTTTCTATCTTACTTCTCAATGCTCACAAAAGCACCACTTACATCACGCTCTGTTCTTTCCATTATGTCAATATCGTCGGCGTCAATCTGGTTGACGGTCAATTGATCTAGATGTCGCCAAGTCTTTTTGTGAATATCAAGATGCGGGAACTGCGTACTAGCTATCACAATGTTTCGCCCCGCAGCTGACTCGATTGCATTTCCTTATGTTTTTCACTGCCGCATCAACTTCTTCGTCCTTGATGTTGGGCCTTTCTTAACAGATTAGTGCGGCTTTTAGAAATTATAGCCTGGGAAGCTGATCCTTGAAAGTCCTTCGCAGTATTGCCGCCACCAGTGAAGAATTTTGTCGTTACCCACAAGGGAAAGGTTAGCCTTGATTCTATATGAATTTTGGTGCACAAATTTACTCAACAGATTTTCTTCTTTTAGAGGCAATTTCGAAAATAGTTTCGTTTATGTTAATGTTGGTTTGTTGCAGTTCCTGAGCATACTGATAGGTCTCTGCTTTAAGTTCGGAACACTTCTTCTTTAATTTGGAAATTAATTGTTGCATACTCCTACCAAGTGATCGCCTGTTGCTTTGATAAAGCTCCAGCAGCTCATTTGAACTTGAGTTAAGATAAAGCCCTCTCTACTTCCTGCAGGTTGGATAAATAAAATTTTCGGTTGAAGATAAAGACGTTATTTTTCCAAATTTTCAGCACCGACTGTGATTCTGTGACCGTCACCGTCTTTGCTGAGTTCGTTTCGTGCCTTGTTACTTAAGGTGGTTCTTCTTATCTTCAGAAACTCATTAAAAATCATTCATTTTTAATTCGATGATCGCAAGCATTGCGTGCTCTTTCTTCTCCCTTTTGAAAAGTTAGTCCTCCCTTCTCTAATGCTCTTAGAGCTTGCAAGCAGCGCTGGTGCTTTGCAGCGCGGCTTTAATAATGCTTCCTGTTGAGCTGCATATTTCAATGTGGTGGTCGTGAAAAATGTAGCAAATTCAGATGCGTCGTCTCTGATATACATTCTTGGCAATAAATCCACTGGTTTTGAATAACTTTTTAGGAGGATGAGGACTTAATTGAATTAAGGACTAAATTGAAAAAGAACCTGACGTTTTCTAGCTGTTTTGATGTTTGTGATTAATGGTTTTAGGTTGTTGTTCCTTTCTGAATGTTGAGATGTGAGAATTTCCTAATAACTTACACGGCAATCGAGTCGATCATCCTGAATATCTTTTCGGATGTGGTATCGTGCAGGTTGTTCTTTCTAACTGTACCACCGAAAATGTGTCTTTTACTAGTTTGGCGTTAAAATAGTCCAAAATATTTTTAAGTTTACTAACTAACGTACAATGTTTCCGATGCCATCGTCTTTCTCCTCTGTGGGGGCATGTGACCATATCTGGCGAATTCAGCATTGATGCAATTGAGTTGCTCGTTCACACTTTTTTAAGTCTATACGCTGGTTTTTAAGTGGTGCCCCGTAGCGTAGTGGTTAGTGTGTCGGGCTATCACGCCGGAGGTCTGGGTTCAAGGCCAGTTTCCAGCTTCGATAACACCTAATATTTTTTTTCAGGGACACTGCCTCTTGCGAGGAAGTGACAAATTCTCCAAGAATATCATTTGTCATGAAAAGTGCTTCTCACCTTAGTCGTTCGGATTCGACGTAAAATTGTAGGTTCTTCGGAGCTTTCAGTGCCACTAAATTTAATATTTAATTTGCTGGTTTTTTAAGATTAAATTAATACGTCTTTGTAATAAATATCGTACTTCATCGTTTTATTCTATTGGGCATACTTCATCGCATTTTCTGGTTATAGATTAAGTTTGCTTCCTAGCAGTCTAGGACCTTCGCTAATTATTTGGCTGCTTGTTGTCTTATAAAGAACTAAACATTCAAATCATAGATCCAAAGTTCGGTGTCCTTAATTCCTTTGCAGACACGAAAAATCCTCAACCTTGCGGACCCAATCTTTATAGAAACTTCAAGGATGAAAAGCCAGATAAACCCACACCTTAAATAGTACTGAGCTTCAAATACGTCGTGTTAGCCTATTGGTGTCCACTAAGTTGCTTAGCTTGTTTGGAACATTTATAATTCCTCCCTTGACTTTACACTGCCTCCTAACACTCCCCCTCTTCCTATTCTAATAATCACTTCATATTAATTTATCTTAAGAATATGTTTGCGAATTTTTTCCAGAATTTTAATACGAACAATTTCTAACCTCTCAGACATAAGAGTAACGTGAGACAAATATCAAAATGATATTTGACTAAAATGAGACTGGTAATTTAAATTCACAAACTTTTACTGTCCTACCCTAATAATCTTCTTCAAACTAGTTTGTCAAAATTAATCAACCTCCGTGTATAAATGGCGTTTTAATATGTAAGTCCTTAAAATTCCATAATCATTTTTCAATTTGTGCAATTCATCAAAGAAGTATAAAACAAGTTGAGTTCTTATGTGTGTGTTTTGTGGGAAAACAACTTGTAAAAAGGGTACTTGGTCCCTTAAATTCTATTAAAGCCATGTAAGTATCTACATATATACTCACTCAAAGAGCAGAGGAGAGCTTTTATGTCTCTATAAAATTAATGGCAGCAAAGGTACAAAAGTGTAAAAGGACAAATATAAATCATCCAATTGAGATCCTGAGAGGGAAATTTGCCAACTTCATATATATGTAGATAGAGATGTAGGTCATTTGCTCTGGCTCGATTTGGATTGCCTTTCTTGTGTTGAAGGCTGTTGAAATTATCAATCATTTTGTGTAAAAATAGTTTTTTTTTCTTTTTATTATTTTCGAGAATGAATGAGTTCATATTTGCTCGAAATGAATTGAGGACAAATTTTATTGCTAAAATTGGGCTGTTTTCAAAGCTAAAAACATTATGTGGGTCAAATGCCCGTATATCTGCACAGAAAAAACCAAAGAATCACTATATGTCTGCTTAGAAATCTTTGGGGTTTGCCGTAAAACGTGCCTGGAAACTTTCCATCATACGAAAAAAGAAAACCCACTGGCACTCGAGAAATCAAATAAGAAGAGGAAAAGTCGTCAATTTAAAATCAATACGTGTTCGTATTGATTTTCGAATATAATCAATTGTTATTTACATCTTCTTCCTCGGCTTCATTCGAAGATTTTTTTTTTGATTTGTTTTCTCGTTTTATTTGGGTTGCCTCATTCATAAACAAATCCAAATTTACATCAGGACATATGCAAATTGCAAATCATGCTATCTCCACCTCTGACCTAGGAGATTCCACCCTGTCCATGGATTTTCCGTGTAAGATTGGAGGAATTAGAATTTGTGAAGAATTTCCGAGGATATAGCATCAGGATTGGTTTCTTTATTGTTAATTCAAAAAGGTTTTGTTAACGCATCTTGGGCGTTGTTGAAGTCCAAATCTATCTAAAGTTTATTTCAACAAAATAATAGTGACGTCAAAAACGGACAGGGGGCGGTTAAAGTATTGTATTTGTTCCCCATACTTCTAACTGTAGACGGGCCTTTTTGGAAAAAGTTTTGCTATCTAAATATGTATGTGTATGTGTGTGTATTTGATTTTCGTAGTTGTAATCAAAAATGCAAATGGGACCATGAATTCAGAATTAGAGGGGTTTCCGTTTTGTTAGGAATCGGTTTGGTTGGGTTCGTTTCGGTTGTTGGAACCTGACCAAACTGAAAATGAAAAAAACAATATATATCTATTCTGGCGTTAGTTTATTTATGCTGAATCGTTTTTTTTTTTTTTTTTTGACACACATCTAACAGTATCCTCGAAAGTATTGAATTGTTGTAGGAAGTAATGTCTTTTTGGCCAAAGAACGTGCTTGGAGTATCGAAATAATTTGCTTTCATTTTGTTTGAAAATTTAAGTCTGGAAAAGCTGTTTGTGAAAATTACACAACAAAAAATATCAAAGCGCTAGCTGGCTGTTGTATTTTCTAGAGTTGTTGGTTTCCTCTATGATCAAATCTCAGAAAATGAAGTTAATTCTTTCTTTTAACATCTAAACAAACATATAAAAAGCGTTTTAACCTTATGGGATGGTGTGTTCTTAAAATTTGTGAAATACCGAATGAATTGGAATGAATGTGATGTTTCGGTTCATTAGGTGAGTTTATTTTGTAAATTTAAACTTTTATCCGTTGGATTATCAGACATTTAACGTTGATTAGAGACATTTCTTTAGAATTGAACGTTGTGATTTTAGGTGAGAAATTGAATTTAGAAAAGATAATGAAGATCTTGGGGCAATGGAAAGTTAATTTTTTTTGTATCTTCAACAATTTGATGAGAATATACAATTAAAAAATGTGACTTATTGGTTTGGTTAGTTCTGACACTAGAGGTGCTGGGTTCTAATACTAGTTTTTTAACATTTTTAACATTATGAGGTTCTGCAACTTTGACAATCGATAATTGTATCGCTTGAAATATATCGGAATTAAATAACTGGAAAGTGCGATAAAACGGTGTTCTGTATGATCAAAAGGCGATAAAGTTTTCATTTTAAACGTCATATTGTATCACCTACTTGCGAGCAGGCGGAAAGAATGATTTCTGAACCAAAGATGGTAAAAAAATACTTTTTTATCATCTTTGGTAAAAAAAATCCCGATTTTCAGATATCCACCAAAGTTTTCAAAGTTTCAGAAGTAAATAATGATAGTTCTTGTGTTATTAAAGTTTTTTGTTGAGTCAATATTTTGAAAACCTAGGGATAGATTCTTATCAAATTAACTTTTGAGCTAGAACTCAACACTAGTTCTAAAAGTTTGTAGTTTTCATTTTTTTAATATTAAAAAAAAAAATTGAAAATAACTTTTTTTTCCCCCTTTTTCAAGTTCCGGATGTTCAACTTTGGTGTCGCTTTTAAGCCAAACCGTGAACATCTGTCCATAAATATAGTCCCCACGACCTAGTTTGACACTCCCCCTATCCAGAAGCAAATGATCCGTGTAAATCAGTGTAGTGATTGCTGAAACGCAGACGGATTAAGATTATTCGTTATAATCATTAAAAAAGGCTTAATTTTAGGTGAACATTTTTATTTTACTTAAAATAATTATTTTTTGTCATATTTTCTCGAGTTTTGAAAGTGGTCTGGTTTTTTAACCAAACCGTAGACATATGTCCAAAAATATAGTTCCCACGACCTAGTTTGACATTTCTTCTATCCAACAGCATATGAACCGAGTAAATCGGTTCAGTAATTGCTGAAATACAGACGGATTAAGATTGGTCGTTATAATTGTTAAAAAATTTTTTTTGGGTGAACAACAAGAAAGAAGAACACGTTTGTGCGACCCAGTAATGTCCATTACTTTTATTTTCTTGTATGACAGGTAATTTGACAGTTCAACTTATCACCTCCCAACGAAATTTCCAGTCGAAATGAGATCGAATATTGACTATATCTCATCGACTTACAGAAACCCTATTTTTTCCAGATGCGATAAGATAGGAATGAATCGTTTAATTTTTTAACTAGGCGAAAAGATATCGCCTCAGTTACAGAACACGTGTAATGGTTGCATATTACTTTTCAGTAAAACCCATTCATTTTAAACATCAAAAATCATCTGTTTGAAGCTAGGAAGAAAACTGCGAATCGAATCCAACAAGTTTTCGTCTCAGCGGTCGTCGTTCTCAGGTGAGATTTTGTGTGCCATAATGCACCTATTGACTTTGATGACAGTTACCATTGAATACTCCTCAAAGTTTTGTGATTAGTAACAGAAATAAAGTAAAAAACAAAATAAATGTCACGTTTGGTAAGAGACTGTGTGACATGTGTGGAGGACATCAAATGCCCTAAATCATCAAAAATTAATCTTTTCTGTTCCGTTCAAAGTCTGATCTAAAACTTTTTCTCAGCGAATGAATCATACAAAATCACAAAAAAATTTGGACAGCATTGGTAAATGTTAAGTTTAAATAAAAATATCATAAGTATATCTTAAACGTCGAGAATCAAGTCAGTCAGTATAAACATTTTGTGAAAACCTTTGATTTTTCTTAAAAACGTGTTATTTCTAATTTGGTTCGAGATTTCATATTGTGGACAATCAACCCTAAAACAAGATCGCACTCTGAAAGTCACAACAACCCAACCTTGCAATAAACAGACATAAGGTATGCTCCCTTCGTTGTCATCTGTTTATGTCCGCAAATGCAAAAAGTATTTTATTCCATATCATTGTTTTTATCAGATTTTCTTTTCCCATAATAATTCTCAGTGCTACTTTCTTCTTCTTCGCCTTTTCCGACGATGCTATGATCTCGAATGGATTCCCACATTTCCCACTTCTCCACTTCACCTACTGATCTGCTTATGGAGTTCGTCGGGTTAACCTTAGAAAATGTCGGCAAACTTCCCGGTTATTGATTGTTCCATGTTTGAAGCCAACTGATTTCTTGTGCCTGGCATCTCTCCCGCGATTGTACGGGAACGTTGTATTAAAGTGCCTTTTGGAGGGGTTCTCAGCTTCTCCCCTAAGTACATGACAGTACCAGCTGAGTTTGTCGTGCCCTATTTAACCAACTACAATATTTTCGACGTGGAGTCTTTCTTTACTTTTGATTCGATATAGCTTTGTTACTCCGGCTGTCATGGGAAGCATCTTCATCTCAGTTGCCATCAATATGCTCTCATATACTTCTTGTATACATTGTCCAACATTGTAAAACGTATATAAGCTGAACGAACTACTGCTGTGTTACGCTCTCCTTTCAGCTTAGGGATGGCAGAGTTCCCACGTCACTTCATCCAACCTATGCTTACGCGATGTTTGATGTCGTCATCACAGGATGCTTTATTGTTCCAAGCACTGCTCCGTTCAAATAAATGTTCGGAATTCAGGCCTGGATGGATCACAGTATAGGCAGCATAGAAATTCAGTCTTTTTGGCGCTTATGCGATACCCATTTCTCTCATAAGTCTAGAGTGTCCATCCATACATAAAGTGCTCGGTGCAGGGATGAATCGTTTTCACTTATAATGGCTCCATCGTCAGCAAAGAGCAACTGAGTCACTTTCGGATCTCTCACCTTATCTTAAAGTAGACAGTTGAGCTCTGTAATAAAGAGGAAAGGACTCAAGACGCTTCCTTGGTGTACTTACCAACTTCTATGGGGAAATTTTCTAGGAAATAGAAAAGAAAAATCTCGTAATAATTATCAATTAACAATAGGCGTGTTCCGGCGTGAAGTGTTAACGCAGCTGAATTAAAGCGGCTATGTTCACTTTAAACTCATTTTTAGTTTTGAAAATGATGATGTATCTATACAGATGACGTTGCTAATGGTTTGGCAGAAAAATATTCAGCACCAAAATAAGATGCGGTTTTCATACTGTTGTATAAAGGAAATTAGGTCATAAGCACTATATTTCTGGGGAGATCTTGACGGTTTGGCTTAACAGCGACACCAGACAGAGACACACTGCTAAGTTCTTGAATTGATGTCTTTCAACCTGTGTTTTATTTTTTGACTAAAGTATTATAATATTTTGCGATTTGCAAAAATATCTACAGTTAAAAATTCCAAAATTTCTCAATTTAAAGACCCAAGCAATCTTTCCATAAATGCAAGTTCATGCAACCCACTCGTGTCCATTATTTTCTGATAATTCGAAGGGCGTTCCAAAAATTAATTTCTTCACTAACGGCTCATTAAACACGTGCTCAGCATTTCAAATCCCTCAGCAATTCATTTCTGTGAGGAAAGGAAAAAATAAAAGGAAAAAACACACAAAATGAAGGTAAAACCAATCAAGATTAAAGTGTCTTCCGGGAATAGTTACAAAAGCAAGCACACACAAAAAACGAAGGCGTTTTCGTCGTCAAGTGCCACGATTGTCTTTGGCATATAATATAGAACAGGAGTGCAGTGTTCTCTGTAGACTGGCATTTCCTTTTGATAGACAGAAATAAAGGAACAAAATAATCGCTAACACGTCAACGATGCAAAATCGATCCATTTACACGTGTGCAACATAATGTAGGCTAAACAAAAGCGGATTTAGGGAAGCGTGTTCGCTGACAAGAGACCCATAAACGCAAATGACAATGCTTCCACAAAACTTTTTTTTTTTTATCCATACTTACATACCTACGCTTTGACTATATCGGTAAGACCAATATGCTTTCTGTCGTGTTGCCGCTATCCTTTTATTTTATCGAATACGTTCCAGTCTTATGAATCTTTGAACACTTTTTTTTAGCTCTTTAGTTGTATGGCTGTGTTAATGGTTTTGCAGTATCCTCTTAAGTATATTGCTTCCCTCCTCGAAGCCTTCTAGCTCCAACGCTTTAAACCAAAAACAAATTTATATAAAAAAAAAATAAAAAAAACAATGTTAAACAAAGGCAAAGTGATTCTCTTGAAATCGACTATTTTACCGGAACCCCCTTTCAGTCCACTAACACTCTTCGTGGCAACGTGCAAATGGGCATTTTAAGTTACTATAAATAACATGGGTTTTCCGCAGGTCCGCACTTCTAAAAGCATACTTATTTCCCCGAAATTTAATCGGAGGTTGTGGGCATAGATTAGGAATGAATATATCCTTCATTACTTGGAAGGAACGTTTCATATGTTTTGAGAGTCGTAAATTGTATTTATTGCTATTGAAATTATTGTTTTTTTTTTTTTTGTTAACAATCAACGAAAACAATATAAGTAGAAGCAAAACAGTAGAATGTTTGTTTCGTTTAAAAGAATAAAAAGTTTAAATACGTGCAAAGAAAATACTTTCAGTGTTGCGACTTGTTCACTTCTATACAGTGTGGTCCATAGATAAGAAAACGATGCCTTTTGAAAAGCTTATAAAATGCTTAGGATTATTAAGAAGTATAGAAGGGAAATTTTGCATGTACAATTGAAGGCACAATTATCAAGTTTCACATCGAAAATCAATCAAAATCAACACTAGATTGTTAAGACAGGAACGAGGGAATCCAAAGACATTTGATGATCTTTTAAAATCAATGAATGTATTAACAGTTTTAAGTCACAATAAAGGCTGGAAATAGTGGAAATATTCATAATATTATATTTTTCAAGGGAAAGCTTCAGAATCCCGAATTACAAAATCCCGAATGCATAAATTAAAAAATCCCAAATAACGAATTACAAAATCTTGAATGCGAAAAATTCGAGATTTATTCGGGATTTTCCCTTTTTTTGATTTTTTTGCATTATTTAGGGCCACTTGCACGAAAATAAAGGATACATTTTTAAAATCGCAGTTAGCTATCCAGGATTAAATAGATAATTGTTTATTTTTTGATTTTACGTTGCACGAATGAAAACACAGCTAACCAAAGATAAAAAAATAAAAACAGGAACGAAACAGAAAACCTCCACAAAACAACAACAACATTTGCTGCACACACTAATGCGAACCTCACCGATGGCAACTTCTTGTCAAATTCTATTTGACGGATGTAAAAAGTTATCCAGAGAAAAATGAGTGGATAAATATTTAAGATTTTGCAAAGAGTTATACGTCTTTTGATACCAAAATATTTCGAATGAGAAGTAATTTAACTGCTAGATTCTCACCAGTTTTAGACTAAATAAAATTATATTCAGGCGCTTGCCAGACGACTGGTCATACCTTAAGCCGAGCAACGTAGTTGCGTGAGCAGAACTGACTACAGAAAGCGAGTTAAAATCTCTAGAAACAGACAGAAAATGAAACAACTTATAGGTGCACCCTTGGTTCAATCCGATTTATATCTGAAGTTGTTCTGAAATTTCGTTTTGGAAAATGCAGAAGTGATATGTTTGCAAACTTCGTCGAGGCTTCTTTGTTGTACAGCTTAAGTATTAGTACTTTCCGGTTTATAGTGTCGAATGCTATCTTAAAGCATTGTATATAAATTTCTATAGTACAATCATGGAGCAGCGCCATCTAAACAAACTTGTGAACCGGACATTTGGAGGTTCTTACATTTACTAAGTGTCTATTCTGTTATTCTAACAATAGTCGACAACATAACAAATAAACAATGTTTAATGTATTTCAAAGGCTCTAAAATCCATATTTCCTTGACAAGAGTAGTAAACAAACAAAAATCATATATGTTTACGACTGTTTTCAGGGTTAAAGAATAGACAACTAGTAAATGCACGAACCTAAAAATGTGTTATTCACAAGTTTCTTAAGATGGCCAGGCGGTGATTATTCAGCATGAAAATGTATATACAATTCTTAAAGTCAATAAGAAAACAATACAGCTTATTCAAGTTATCTCTTAATATTGCGGGTATGTTGATGAGCGAATAAATTTGATTAGTTTTCGTATAATATTTCGCAAAACCCTTTTAGCAAATTTTTACTCGAGTCGCACCGCCGCGCCGTTTGCATAGTTTGCATAGCAAAAAGTCATGTTTGAAGGTGAGTTTCGAAAACTGCGGTCCAGATTGTCGTGTAAAATTTGTTGGCCCTTTTGGCCCTTATACAGTATAAAAAAAGAAAAAAAAATATGAAAGTTTTTGTCCCGAAAATCGAAAGGCACAATTATGCTACACTTAAGTAAATGTGGTGAAATTATCTTGACCGTTATGCGACAACCCCGTATATTTAGTATGGTTGCAACTTTAAGACTATAAGTTACACAATGCCTGTTTTTTTTTTTGGAATTGAAATAGGATTTTCCATACAAAAATTTCACTGAGAATCATTACCGATAAAAGGAAAAGTTAAATCTCACTGGCGATAGATTTTCGACCTTCGTTCGAATATCGAACAAAATTTTTGTTGTTATAGGACCCTATTGCAATTATCGATTTTGCAATCGATTATCGACTTTTTTCGATTATCGATTGTCGATTGCTCAATATCATATTGTGATTGACGATTATAATCGAACTTTATCAATTACACATTCGTTGGCAGTCGATTGTAATTTTCTAATCGACGCGTTGGGAAACTATTGTCCGGAGTCTTTTCTTGTGGAAAAATGTAAGTTTTTTTTAATGAATTAATAATTTCATACAAAATAACATTTAAATATTTATTTAGGTCAAAATTAATAACATATTATAATAATAACAATAAGTAATTTGATTATGTTCGGAATCGAAGAGCTTCTTATTGCTCGTCTGATTTTTGCGTCAATTTCACCTAAAGGGTTTATGAAACCTTCTTTGGATAAGCGAAAGTATTTAAACAAAAAACTGAAAATATAAACCAAATATGTAGGTATACAGCAAGTAAAAACCTTTATGTATATATTCTGCAAATATTAAATTGTTTCTTCTAGTTCCAGAGGATTAGAGGTGTCTCTAATATGTCTTCTTTTTCTGGCAATTCGAACAATCTCTCGTTCATTTTCTGTGTCTGTGTCACTATCGGTAAACCATAACTCGATTTCACTCATCTTAAAATGGTCACAAACTATCTTAATTTATATTAAAAAAAAGAAAACCAGAAAAAGCAAATATTGATTTCAAAATCTAGCACATCAAAACAGCTGTCAAATTTGAAAAATCACATTAATATGAAGGTCTATTCACAATAGAGCATTGTTCGATCAATTGTGTTACACAATACCAAACATGAAAACCAATTTCGATTCGATTGTTAATCGACTAACGCAATCGGGGCCTTAACGTATCTTAGTCTTTTCGAATGCTGGATTACGCTAGCGTTTTCCAGGCGGAACTGCTTGCAATCAAAGAAGCATGTAAAATACTTAAAAAAGATCCAAAACAAAACGGTAATACTGCTAGGTATATACTTATGCAACCTGCCATCAAAGCCATCATTGATGCTGCCACCATATCCTCTAACCTCGTTCAACAATGTTTAATCGAGCTGTTAATCGATTGTTAATCGACTAACGCAATCGGGGCCTTAACGTATCTTAGTCTTTTCGAATGCTGGATTACGCTAGCGTTTTCCAGGCGGAACTGCTTGCAATCAAAGAAGCATGTAAAATACTTAAAAAAGATCCAAAACAAAACGGTAATACTGCTAGGTATATACTTATGCAACCTGCCATCAAAGCCATCATTGATGCTGCCACCATATCCTCTTACCTCGTTCAACAATGTTTAATCGAGCTCGCGGGCTGTAATGCTGACCTAAAGGTCACTTTGATCTATGTCCCAGGCCACAGTGCTGTTCAGAGAAATGAACAATGGATATGGGTATTCCACACAATACTCACTGCCGTATCTGTGAAGATGAATGGGAAAAAGAAACAGTGACCCACTACGTATGCCACTGCCCTGCCTTAGGCAGGCAGTTCCAAATGCCAATTCTTCGGTCAGTAATTTGTTGACAACCTAAATGAACTTTCAGCACATAGCCAAGCCAGCCATAGTGGAGCTAACTGCCGGGCACATAGACTAGTGGGGGTTACGGACAGCTACTCCTAGCTAGGCATCCGAAGATCTCTTGTATTCTTCTGATGAATGTCAACAAAGGAACGAACTCCCAACATAAATTAAAAAATCATAAATTAATTACAACCGATATAAAATGACAGGTCACATGAGTTTTTGGTATCAAAACGGCACACCAAGCGCTAATTGGGTTAATCTATCTCAGAATAACTGCCATTTTTACCTCCCTACCTTCACTGAAAGGTAGGTAATTTTGTAGCGCGTAACTAAGGCTATTTTAATTACTCCCTAGGTGGCGCTCAGGTCGATTGTTCCTTGAAAAATCCTATGATAAAAAGAAAGCTTTTGGGAATATTTTGGACTGATTAAGATAATAATATAAACTCTGTCAAAAAACGATGTTTCCTCTATTTGTTTCTAAGGCCGCAACACGCCGGATAAGAGCTACATGGTCTACCTTTACCATATAATAATTTTTACTGATGATAATTCAATTTTTCTCGATGTCCTTTACTGATGTCCTATCTCGATGTCTTTTACTGATGCCTTCGTTTAAATTTTTTCCTAAGAACCTTATTAACGGTAAAAAAAAACGATTTAGCAACATAAATCATTGCAAATTTATATAGGTACCTATTTTTAAGTTTTCAGTGGTGCCCTTTATTCTATAAATATATGATAGATACCGCATTTGCAAAATGTTTAGTTTAACTGTCCTGTTCTTATTGATCCGCTTTTTTGGATTATACAAAATACTTAAATATCACTGGAGTTCAGAAAACCGCGGTCCGAATGACACTTTCATGTATCTCGACCGGTGGTCGCTTTTAAAGTGTAAATTTGGTTTATGTTCGATTGCCCACAAACATACAAAAAATCGCTAGACAAATCATTTCATGTTTTTAAGGAAAATCTAAGATTTTTAGAAAATTTACTTTCATATGTCATAACATAACATCTGCCATTTCCATCCAAAGTGTGCCCTTCTTGCATTTTTCATATTTCCTTGAATGAACAAAAGTATACAGTTTTTTGTCTAACCTGAAATATAAGTTCTTTTTTGTTGTTTTAAAGTTTTGCCTAGTTTCTCGCTTTGTCACTTTGTGTTTGGACAGATTCGAACGGATCTAATTTTGACATTTGCTAGCAGTTATTTAGAACTGTCATCGCAAGTAAAAACTTTGACCATTTCTCGTTTGACAGATACATATGTTCAAATCGAATTTTGACATTTGCTTAATATTCCAGTTTTAGCGCGAACTAGCTGTTATTCTTATCACCGATTTTGACGGATTAGTTTTGGTTCAACGCGGCTTCAAGCGGGTTAAATTGACTATTAAGTTGGCTAAACTTCAGTTAAGTAGTCGAGTAGTAAAAAAACTAGAAACTCGAAAATAGAGTGAAATCATAACACATGTAAAAAACATCTATTTTACGAACATACCCCATTTGCTTTTTGTTTATTTTGGTAGCTGATGCAATATAATGAAATTTCAATATTTAGCCCAGTAAAATTATATACATCTGTGTATGCCTGAAATCCGATGTTTCTGATTTATGTTTATGATGTTGGCATAATTAATAGTTTGTTATCTTGAGCACCGATCTATATTTTGGCAAAAATCGAAAAAACTGCGGAAATTTCGGATTTTTGTCAGATTTTGACTAGTTTTTGACAGTACTTTTTTAGGACTTATCTCAATAACTATTGGGTCTAGAGAGACAATAGGTCTGATCCCTTAATTTTTTCGTAGCAAAAGTTTCGCTGTCAATTTTTTCAATAGTGGGGATGATATCTCTCTTTGAGAGAACAACTGTGAAAAAGTACAGGAACGCTTGAGACAAAATTTTCGTTTTGAAAAATATTTTAATAAACAATAATTGAAAATGAAAATTTCGTGATTTTGTTGGCGTTAATTGCTAATAAAATTAAAAAATTAGTTCTTTTCTCACGCCTTTCTATTAATTTAATTATTTTCTTTTGTTTAAATCGCGACAAATAGAGTTCACATTTTTTTATTTATTTGAAAAATATCCGTCTACGCCGAGACCGCGAACTACATAGAGAAGGTGGCAATACGATTGCCGAAACGCGTCCAACAAAAATTAAAAAAATATCACTATGGCGTTATTTAAGGTATTTTTTTTAATAAATTTATGAGACTGAAATTCGCAGGTTTGGGGAAATTATTAACTCTCAATTGAGCTCTCTCTTCTGCGAATTTCTGTGAAATTTTGAATACGGGAACACTTTTTCACAAAAATTCATTTAAATGAAATAGGGTCTGAAAAAAATCCGATATTTTCGCAGTTGACAAAATTGCGTTCGGCGCTCGAGGTCACAAACTTTGATAATTCATAAGGCCAACTTCATAAACAAGCCTGCAAAAAAATCAGAAACATTGGATTTCACGCACATTACCCCATACAATCAGGTGACAATTTTACTGGACTAATTAACTGTAATTCAAAAACAAAATACGAGGCTGCGGATGTTTTATTTTTTGGGAATTTCTCACTTCACTTTGTATTAATTGCCAACAAAATACATGTATTGAGTGAAGTTTCGCAACAAATGTACAAATATTTTCTGACTATCTATTATGTGTTAAATGAATAGGTAAATGTTTCTCCTTAAAAAGAATTTTAAAGTTATTTTCAATATTTTTTAGAGAATCGCCTTAAAGTTAACTAAGCAGATGTTGATGTGTCAAATTTAGTTGATTCGTACCCGTAGACATTCAATTAAATGAAGCTTTTTCAAAATATCAAATCATCTTCAAATTCTTTCCAAAATCTGAATGCTCCTTTTATCTTTCGAACAACAAAGGCATCCAACCATATTTTTTTGTTTTTTATTTGTGTAAGAGGACGAAGAACAGAAGTTTGACGTTTGATGGATTTAATCTGATTTTTCAATCGAAAAAGGAAGCCAAAACCTGCCGAGTAGATTTTTACCCCAAAGCAATTGGAAATAAATTGTTTGGAATTCAAATCTCTAACTGATTTATTGACAACAATTCATCTCTTTAGGCTGGGAAGTATAAATGTATATAAAAGTCAGTACAGTAACATAATGTATGTTATGTATATAGATATAACATCACATCCGTGGCATCAGTAGAAACGTAAATCCATCAAAAAAAAAATAACGATTTGCCAAAGCTCGCGCAATAAAACTCTCCGGTCATACAGCCCCATCACCCACTGAATCACAGAACCCATCAAAAGATGACGGGTAAATATCTATACACATACATCGTATGCTCACATCATTCGAAAACCGATGTGTTGCCTAACTGAAGCTTACCACAAATGGATACACAGAGGAAGGCTTAAATCTGGCCTCCTTGCAATGGCAGCTATCGGAAACAATTTAAGCTTTACGATTGTTTTGTTTTAACATTTTTGATTGACTCGCATATGAATTCCATAACGAACGTTGTGTTACGGCCATCATTACATGGAAGCTTGATCCTTTCTCTACAAACTGATTCATATCGTTTTCTATTAATGCGGCTGCACGTTTAAGATTATTATTAAACAAATAAGCACATAATTTTTTTTATCAAAAAAGAGGGAACATTTTCAATTTTGTTTTTTGGTAAATAAAATATTTTGTCTGGTCTTGCACCCCCAACTTTCCGAGTAAATAGTCCGGAATTTATGTTAAGTTTCATCGGCAGGAATTCGACTATACGGAAACGTGTCTTTTTACATAATCGAAATCTTACATTTTTAAATTGAATACCAATCGACCGAGAAGATGGGCCAACATTATTTCGTTATCTTTGCTGTAAGAGGGAGAGCGTAATGTACGCTTTTAAAATATCTTAGTGTGTTTATTTTTCGCACTTTTGTTTACGTTTTTAAATGAAATTTCCAATGGAAGTTCAAAAGGGAAGGGAAAACCTATTCTCCATCTCCGCCTACAGAAAGTGTTGTGGGGGTGGTTTTTTTCACCTTGAGGTAAAATGTGTCTAAGAAAGAATACACGCAATCAAGAAAAAAATAAGTTAAATGGCAAGTCAATTTACATATAAGGCTAGATTTAAGAATTTGGTACGAAAAGTCGATTTTATAAATTCCGATTTAAAAAATAGATTTTCAAAATTTCGAAAAGAAAAAAAATTCGATTTTTCAAAAGGACTACTTTTCAAAATGTCGACAGTAATCGATGTTTTGAGAGTCGATATTTTTTGTAGTCATCGATATTTTAGCAGTCGATCTTTTAGCAATCCACATTTTGGTTATGTGCAAGTTTGGGTAAATGTAAAATTACTAACGAATTTTATAATCATGGAGCGGCTGGTGTTTAAATGCCGGCGGCGGCGCACAGTGGTCGATTTTGAGTCATTATCTGGACTTAATTCTTATTTGTGTCTTGTTGGTTTTGAAAAAGTTGTTTATCAATTTAAAACCATTTCCATAACTTCAATGGGTTGGATTTTGTTTTGTCGAGTTGGCATTTCCCTCAATTCGGAGATTTTTGGATCAGAAGAGATAAACATATAATGGAGAATATCAGTATTCGTCGCAATTCGGGACATTTTTCTTGAAAACCCGGATCTGAATATTTTATAATCCTTTTGACGGGCTTCTAAAACATCTTCTGAAAGCTGTCCTATAGGGATTGGAAAGCTTTCAATTACATCAGCACCGTGCAATAGAATGTGAACACTTACAGGCATTTTATACCAATTATATTTTGATACAAATAATTTTGCTGTATCTAAGCAGTAAGATCGGAACTTATTTGTATAAATTTTCAAACCTGAAGATAGGGTTTTTAAAACAATAAAAAAACGCTCTAGAAGTTTTGAATCTACACCTATAATTTCAGCAGTCTTTTTTGGATCTTTAAAAAATGAACGGGCCGTATTACCATCATTGGTATTACCTCCACCTTGCTTTGGAAAATCTACTAATATTCCCAATTCTGATCTTAATTGATTTTGTAAAAATTCTTTTCTTTTCTTAACGGCTAATTTCTCCTCATCTCCTCTTGCCTGCCAGCTTTTATTTTCAATCTTATAAGATATATGTAGTAAAGCTTCCAAAAACCTTATATGAGCATGAAGAGTTTGTAAACCGTATGAATATGCTGATATATCAGGAGGTTTCAGTAAACATAATTCCAAATTATTCATATCCTTAGGACTTGCTTTGCAAATATAGCAAACTGCACTGGCCCTGTTTTCCATTACCGCGTTGCATGTTTTACCATCGACCATAGTGTTGTAAAAAGTGTGCTTCACTGAAACAGTTTTGCTGTTAAACATTAGACTTGTAGTTTGTATAGATACTATTTATTTCCGATTTCATACGGGTAAACTGTCTTCTTATTGTCTCAATGTTTTCCTTTGCAAATTCAAAGCGTACTGGCCGGCAGAAACGTGGGGAAGACGTTCTTGAATTTATCCAGATATTTTCCGTGTTAGAACCCACAGTTTTCCTTATTTCTAAAGGTACTATACATGTGAGAACAATATCGGCATCACTTGATTCTGGATTGACCAACAATGGTTGCAGCTTGACTTCACATAGTGTCTCAGTAACTGTCAAAAAGTTATTTGCTGGATAACATTCTTTTTTGACTCCTAAAATACTATCGTATGCTGGATAGATATTGGCATTTCTTTCTTTCGCACTTTTTTGCAGTAGGCTATATTGGTGTTTAGTCAATCTTAGGTCCGTTATCAATGCTAGGGCTTCTTCAGGTGTATATGGCTTCATTTTATCAATAGGTTCGGTTTTTTTCATTCTTTTTATTGTTTTTGGAGAACTCTCGACAACTTTTTTTAGAACCACAGCTTTAGAACGTTTACCTTCTATTCTAAGTTTAGATTCCATAGCAAATGCCAATTCTTCTGCCGATCTGTCCATAAGATTTTCAATTTTGCGTTTCTTCGCCTTATTCTTACATTCCTGGAATTCCTTGTCAGGTCGTCCTTGTCTACAAGTTGTTGTAATCTGGGCGTCAGGCAATGGAATTTTGAATTCTTTTTGCAGCCAAGACTCTTCGTGGCTGAAAAATCGTTCAGGAGATATTTTGTTTTCCTTTATTTTTTTAAAAAGGTGTGAAACAAAAATTTTGCTGTACACGAGACATTTTTAAAGATCAGGTTCTTGCAGAACAGTTAATGACCGTTTTGACATCACGTGTTGTAACTGAAGATTTAAAAAGATCTTCCGCCTTGATAAATAAAAAAATGTCTTTCTGTGAAAGAAATGGTCGCCCTAAAAAGGGCGGATCGGTACCTAAAAGAAAAGAAAAAAAAAAAATAGTTTCGGTAATTTTCGGCACTTAAATTTAGTATCAAATTAAAGGTAATAATCCAAACTACAAATGACAAAACTTTCACGATGACACTTTTTTGCATTTTTTTGTAATTGTCCAAAAAGTAAAAAAAAAAACATCTTAAAACTATCAAAAAAATGCCAACATTTAGTTAATAGTAATAGAATATGATTTTTTTTTTTACAAAAATTAAATTGAAATTAAAAATACATACCAATAGCATTTTCTGATATTTTTTGTTTAATCCAATTACTCACTTTTATCATATACTTCACTTATCAAACACTTGTTAACTCGCGGAAGGTAAAATAGAGAGTGAGCAAATATAATCTTGAATGATTACATTGATATGCTTCCCATGAACATAATAACGGAATTAAAAAATTCTTTTTGTTGTTATTTCAGTATATTGACTTTCGGCCTAACGGTATTTTTTATAATGACAATAACTTTATTTTTTTGACTTTTGACCAGCTAGTGTGTACTGAATCGACCAGTGTGCGGCGGTGACTTTTTGATAAAATTTTGTTTTGTCAACATTTTAAAATATCGAAGTTTTTGCCGATTTTTTATTTCGATATTTTAACGTCTGGAAAAATGGATATTTTGTACAATGGACATATTTTTTGTCGATCATTCTTACTTTACCTAAGTTAATGCCACTTGAACTTTTTTTCATATTTGTAAGAGGGTGGGTCCTTATTTTTCACAGAAGGAACATTTTTATTTCGTCTACTAGTTTTTTATCAAATTTTGCATTTGCTGTTTTTCTCATAATGTAAAATTAAACTACCAATTTATTATTTAGGATATTTTTTTAAATATATTTAGTAATAAAAAAGAAAAAAACTTTTAAGGCAATTTGTTATGAAAATGTTTTAAAAAGAAGTTTGTTGTGCTGGGCTGAAACTTTATAAGCATACAATAAAATACTGCACATGTTAAAACTCGGCTATAGACTGCAAGACAATAAGTGATTCCCTAAATCGGTCGTGATCTGCATCAAATCCGCTTTCCAAAACACATTAAGAGCACTTGTACCTGCTGAGTAGTTGAAGATTCTTTGACGGTGGGATCTATTGGCTTATTGTACGGAGTCTATGAAACTCCGTCAAAGTCGTGCTCGGAAAATCAAAAAAAAAAAAAATAGTCATCTTTTGTGAATTATTATTGGTATTATTTAAAATTATTTTGACATCTAAAACTTGAAATTTTAAAAAAAAGTTTTGAATAAAACTAGAAATATATACCTATCGCTTCTACTTCTATATATCGCATGGAAATTTTTTTCCATCGAACTTGTGTGAGCGATTCTGAAACGTTCTGAAACACTTGATTCGACCATGGATCAAAACTTCACCTTGTTCTGTGGCAAATTTTAGAAAAGATGAACAAATTTCAAGTCTATACCCACCATTTTTGTATCTATTTTAAAACCGCATTATGAATATGAATGATAACGACACTGATTGAGTTGTAGCGCGTGATATTGGAAAATACGCCGTGCAGTGGGAAACTGCAAATACTTTCTCTGAACTTTGTTTTGTCCGCTTCCAACGTGCTCCAAAGAGATTCCTTTAATATGTCAAAGCTGCAACATCGAAGTACATAGTTTAAGAGTTCATCTATGTTTGAGTTAAAAGTACATTGGATATGCAATAACTCACCAAGCAAGGAAGAGAGTCTTTGAATCCAATTCTGCTGGTGGTGACAAGGAAGATCGAACCCCAGGTTTTAAGACTAAGACATAGCGAAGTCCGCTTTCAACTAACTGCTGGGATTGTTTCTATTGTTTGTTCCATCAGGAGTTCTATGACTTGTCTTCACGAACCAGGGATTTAGGTTCACTTAATCAGAATAGATTCTTTTTACATAAATCAGGAAACCATAAAGTTCTTATACGTTTAAGTATTAAATAAGAATTTTTTTTCTTAACTAAAAATATCACCTTCCACATACTCATTTTTGTACCGAAACCATTTTATAATTACTTCATCCAGGACATACTCATTATTAAAAACCTACATAATGTAGCAGCACACCTCACAACAGAGTTCCCCCCTTTTTACAAAGTCAGCTTTAATGAATTGTTAACACCATCAGCATCAACTTTGTGTGGAGTGTACAAATAAAAGTAAAACTTACTTTTGTCAAAAGATGCACATCACTGCTAGCTGGGCAATATTAATAAATACAATTCTCTCCCGGCCCCCTTTCATTATTTTTAATGGTTAAAAGTAATAAAATAGAAAATTGCAAATTTCAAATCAGAATGCAAATTTTCATAAACCACAAAAGAAGAACAAATTTTAAAGTTTTGACATCAAAAGTTCCCTAATTGTGAAACCAACCCGTTGACTAATTAAATTAACGATAACCTTCTTCATTATCCAAAGTAATGAACGACAATATACACACACATACAATCTACCACGTATATATACCTTTCGACATTGTTCCAAACCCTAGAAGACAAACAAACCTTGCCCCATTTTAATACTTTGCATCCATATTCAGAAATTATGCAAACCCAAGCTATAAGAAAAAAAATAAAAATCATTCATATACCAAACCACGAAGTTGGAATATTCTGTTCGTTATAAATTTGCATACAAAATCATCTGGTATTTTGTTTATTAAAATAATAATAATAAAAAAGAAGCCCCTAACTGCCTATAAGCTTACAACATTTGCACTGCCATTAATAAGGTATCCCTGTGTTCCATAATACCGTCTTACCGAACCCTACCCGGGCGCCAGTTATTTCAATTCTAGGTATAATACCTTTTGGTTCTGATGACAACGAGTTCTTACCTCCTTTTTCATATATTGAGAACATTAAAAGTTTAAAGCAGTCCGAACTCGTAATTCCGTAATCTACTATATCTGGCCTCCGAAAAAAGAGACAAAATAAACTTTATCTGGTCGGATCTCTAGCCATTTGTTTTCTATTACATAAAATAATTCCTCCTCTTATCGCACCTAGTTTCTGTTATTGTTGTGCTAGATGTGGAACAAGGCGAAGGAGGTTCATCTACACGTTGGACCTATGTGATGACGGGTGAAAGCTTGAAATCAGGGATAGCGAAAGTACTATTTAAGTATAGTGTACTACTTTTTAATGTTCAATTCATATTACGAATATTATCTCTATTGCTAAGTAGTAAGTACTTAGGTCACCATTTTTTTTTATTTTCTTTTTCCATCAAAAATAATACCATTTAATACTTTTAAGTACCTATTCTTTAAAAAATATAAAAAATTAAAATTAAAATTAGATTCTTTATTTTCTACAAAAGTTATTATTAAAATTATTATATTAAAATTTAAAATCTAAACAAATTAAAATCGACAGCCCTGGTTCGAATTATTCAAGGAATAAATCTGGCAATGATAATGGAGGTGTTTTTCATTGATGTAGATTATGGGCAGTTTGGGTAAAGTAGAACTGCAGACTTGAATTAAAAGTACCTTTTCTTGAATACAATAGTAAAGAAACAATAAGAATCGACAGAGAATGGGAGAATAAAAGAAAATTTGCATAAGCAAATCGTTGTCATGAACAAAATCTGTGGAAATTAGTGTTTTTTATTTTAAAATAAATTAAAGAAAGGACAAAATGGTGGCGAAATGCGCACTTCACCCTCAGGGACATATCCTTGTGTGTTATACGTGGTGGAGCGAGGAATGATGATGATGATGATTGGAATATTGAAGACTTTTTGATTTTTTTTTTGTTTTTTAATGAATTCACAAGGGAGCTATCAACTAAACCAAAATCATAGATTGATGATGGTGACATGGCCTAATGAGTGGAAGGAAATTTGGGACTTCTATATAATCTCTGACTTAGTGGGGTGTGTTTGATTGGATGTTTGTGAAAATTTCAATTTTAAGTTTGAAATATTGGGTTTAAATTTATAGATAAATGTATATTTTGATTTTCTGACAAGCCTATATTTACCAAAGAAAACAATATACAGCTGGTTCAAACTCAGTGTGTCTGGATTTCATACTGTCTGAGTGCATAATCTCTTTCAACCTAGCTTGGGTCGATTTCATTAAAACATGGCATTTGGAGTCATAGGCCATAGGGCCATAGGGTGACCTAACAGAGGGATTTTTGTAATTGGAATTCTAGGTCTAAAAATAACAATACCTTCCCTGGTTATGAAATCCCCCAGCCTGAGCTTAATACAAGATTTGGGTTTGGTGCAAAGTTTTTGATTCAAAGATTTTGATTAACCAATATTGCATATACACTGCAAACGAAATCTAAGTCCTATTAACAAAAATGTAGGTTGAATCAACAGATTTTCTGTTGATATACATCCAACAAAAACCTTCTGTTGAATCAACACAATTTTACAACAGGAAATTTTGTTGTTAAAACGACAAAACGTTTTTGTTATACCTAGACTTGTTTATTTTTGAAAAAAAAACTGGTTTAGTAGTTTTGTTTCTTTTACAAAAAACAGACAAAGGGGTTCTGTTTAAGAACTAAAACACATTATTTTTCATAGAAAAGTTAGTGGTTTTTGTAATTTTCTCAAAAAATACAAGATACTTCAGCACCCGATTTTCTGTTTCTGACTAAAAATTAAGAAGAGCATTGAATTTTAAAACTTAAAATTACACTTAAATACATAGAGGCATATCTATTCATATAGTGGTTTAAAAAAACAGCGTCTTTTCTGGAGTGGATTCGTCGTTAGATGCAGACTAACGCAAGAATCTAGAGTTTCAACCATGTGAACGAGCGCCACACGACGATTCATCAAGGCTAAATTCATCAACATTAGCATTATATCTCCCCATGCCCCCACAGAGGAGGAAGATGAGGACACCAATGACAAGTTCAACGCCAACTTCTCAGAAGAAAAAAACAAGGAGCATGAGAAGCGCGCGATCGAGTAAATAGAAGGATGCCATAACAGGAATGAAGTTTGGAAGTTTTACAAAAATGTAACATCACAAGGATACAAGGCCCGAACCGAAGCCTGCAAGTACTATCATGAGAACATCATAGTAGAATCACAGTCGGTGCTAAGAATATGGAAAGATCATTTCTTCAACTGAATTCGGCTCCTATAAAGATTGCACCCTTCCACTTGGACGAGGCAGGCCAACTATTCTGCCCACCCGACCTAGATGAAGTGAAGTTAGCTTTATCTAAACATAGGAACAAGCTGCTGGAGCTGATGGCCTTGCGGCCGAGCTGTTCAAAGCAGCCGGCGATTAATTGGTTAGGAGTATGTACCAGCTAATCTGCAAAATATGGTCGTAGGAAAGCATGCACGATGAATAGAACCTCAGCATTGTTTGCTCGATCCTATAGAAAGGCGATCCTCTGGACTGCACCAATTACAGGGTTATTAGTCTTCTTAACATTGCATACAAGATCTTCCCGCCGTACTATGTAAACGATTGAAGCCATTCTTCAACAACCTGATAGTTCCATATTAGTGCGCTTTAAGGCCAGAAAAGTCTACCATCGACCAAATATTTGCACTACGACAGTCTTGGACAAAACATCAGCAAAACAAAAGGCAACTATAACTTTAAGGTGGTCAAAGACTTTGTGTATCTAGGCTCCACTATCAACTCACTGAATGACACCAGTGCTGAGATTCAACGAAGAATTACTCTTGTCAATCGCAGTTTTTTTGGGCTAAGAAGGCAACTGAAGAGCAAATCCCACTCTCGAGCAAATATGGTGTCGCTTATCATCCCGGTCCATATATATGGTGCAGAAGCATGGACATTACTAAAGGTAGATGAGAACCATTTAGGCTGCTTTAAAAGAAAAATTCTCCATGTGGTTTATTGTCCTATCAGGGTAAATGGGGAATAGAGAAGAAGATATAACAACGAACTGTACGGGCTGTCCTGCGCCACTGACATTGTCACAAAAGTGAAAAGCCAAAGACTAAGGTGGCTCGGCTTAGAGCGAATTGACACCAATGCTCCGGCTCGGATGGCCTTTGAATCCAACCCCGTTGGACGGCGCAATATAGGAGGACAGCCTAGAAGGTAGCGCACGCAAGTGGAAGAGGACCTCAACCAACTTGGGGTGCGGAACTGGAGGCAGCTACCTAGAAACCGAGCCGGCTGGAAGAAGCTTGTTGGTTGAGGCCCTGTTCCACCCCGGACTGTAGCGCCAGTTAGTATTTTGTTCATATGTGTGACAAATACACTGTTTTGTCTAAAGTATTATTACGATGTGTTCTTCAGAAGATGCACTCCATTATTGTATATAGGGTATTTTATCCCTGCATTATTGTTTAAGCTACCATGATGAGGGAACCCTCTCAAAAATCTCACCAATTAGTTTAATCCAATATTTGCATAGAAACATGCTTTATCTCCCTAAATTAAAAGGAACTTAAGTAAAAAATAAAAATTTACAAAGGCCTTTCTTTCATTATTCAGAAAATCTCAAGTGGTGGGGGATTAAAAATATTCTTTATTCGTCATCAATCATATCATTAGCTTACATTATATTCATTCTTTTATTTTCATAATTCAATTAAGCAAAAAAACTCAAGTACATATTTTCAACTTCAAAAAGAATATTGATATCTATTTGTTTTGTTAAGTACACTCAATTTGCTATTGATATCTTTCGAAAACATCTTGAAAGGCAAAGCATTGCCTTCTGTCTCAGTCATTTCCAAAGATGACAATATCTTCGATTAATGGCTTTGAATAATGTCTTCGATTCAATTTCGTTTGCTTTCAAATAATCTCATAAAATTCAGTAACAAACAAATTACAAATAAAGTAGCTATATATGTATCAACAGTACATACATATATGTTTACTGTTATTCTCATTATTTATATACAACTGAAAAATATGAGCAAGCTATTTATTTCTTCTTCATTCCCAACATCTATAGGGGTGCAATTTTTTATTATCTGCCAAACGTCTTCGTCTTCATCACTATACCTATATAATATTATTATACTCTCGTTTCTCCAAACCTTTATCCTTTTTATAACCTTCTTGAACTTCAGGTGCATTTTACTTTTCATTCCTATTTATTGGCAAAGGTAAGAAAAAAAATAAAATAAATATAAAAGCTCAGGAGTTTTATATCTATCTACACATCTTCAAAGAAATTTTATCTTCTCATTGTCGATGAGGAAAAAAACGAAAACTCACAACTCACACATCCCGCAAATTTACCTCTCCTTCTATATAAAAAAAAATTACATACAAAATTTTCTTTTCATTACCATCGCTTGACATTTCATTCACTAAAGCATCCTCCTCCATCCCCAAGATCCCTGCTCCAACCAACCCACACCATCATTGAGTTCATATAACCACCCTTATTTAGTCATGCTATACAGAATATATATACACGTATAAAAATGATGGTATTCTCTCTCTCGTTTCCAGATGATTTCTTTTGTGAAAATTACTTGCTCAACCCTGGTTTTGGTATTGCTGGCAATCAAAATCGGAAACGCTTGCAGAGTTTCGGAGTTTCCTTGCCGTGGCAGCAGTGTCTGTGTGCCTTTGGATAAGTACTGCGATGGTAAAGACGACTGCGGGGATGCTAGTGACGAGCCAAAATATTGTACTGGTGAGTATGTGATTTTTTTTTTTTTTTTTTTTTTATAAAAAAAAGAATAAAGCTTTTTTTTATTTAAGAATTTAGAGAATTGAATGGTTTTTGTTGTTGTCTGCTGTGGCAGGGTAAATAAGGTGTGGGTGAGTCTGTGGCTGTAACGCACGGCGACGACATGTCGGAAAAGACGTGCTACAGGTACACACCATGGAAAGCATTAAATGGTTGATTGAACCAATTTAAAATTTCATCCTAAAGTCACAAGAACGAGCGGAACAGCCTATGAATATGTTTATTTTTTTTCGACAATTACGTGCATAGATACAGTGGCAAACCTGTCAAGAATTATCGGAAAATTTGGTGAATCTTCCTAAAATTATTCTTAATTCCTTTTAAAATTAAAAATAGACATGCCACCCTTGAAGATTGACAAAAAATGGTCGTACTTTAGATGGCGCTCACAGTTCAGGATGGAGTTTGGCCTCAACCAACAAGTCTTTCCAGCCAGTTCTGTTCCTAGCCAGCTGGATAGGACTCGAAGACTCGTCGGGCTGGTGCGTTGGTGTCCAATGTCCATACGCTCCACGTGACCCAGCCATCTCCATACTCCTTCGATACAGATAAATTGGTGAATGCTCCCTACCAACACATGTCCTGCAGCTTTAAACAATTCAGCTGGTAAGACGTCTGCAGCAGCAGCTTTATTCGATTATGGATTGGCAATTCCTAAGGGCACTTCATTAAGGGGGTGGACGAAAATGTTGGCCATCATCGTCCAATTATTACTATTATTACTATTACTACTTACCCCTCTCATCTTAGCAGACTTCCTTTCTGACCTTAAAGCTTTGGGTATATTTGCTAAGATTAGAAGAAGCTTCTAACATCACTCCTGCCGGTACAACCCTCGATATACTCGACCGCTGGCTTCTCGTGCACTCTATTTTTCTTCCTGAGAAGATGGCGTTCCTCTCTTATTTTTAGCACGTAGACCTCCCGGGTTTCTCTCGCAGTACCTGTGGTTCTAGTCTGCAACATTGCCTGGTAGGCCTGGTTCTTCGCTGCATGAGTCAACCAGCATTCTTCATCAAAGCAGGAGTTTCCTTGTGGACGTCTCCACTGGTCCTCTTTACTTGCTGCTTTTAGC
This sequence comes from Baccha elongata, assembly GCA_951217065.1. Lineage (NCBI taxonomy): Eukaryota > Metazoa > Arthropoda > Insecta > Diptera > Syrphidae > Baccha > Baccha elongata. Next base: position 176,825,890 of record OX578272.1, read on the forward strand.
TGGTGGCGGGCTTGTTGAAAGATTTTTAAACACGTGGACAGCAAAAATTCTTGCAGTCTCTTGCGATTTTAGCTTTGCGATATCAAACCTTCTCACAGCATCAGCTCGATATTGTGGTACCATGGATATCCGCATACGTATTCGAGATACAACCAAGTAGTGGACTGGAAGTCCGTGGGGCAAACAGAAGGTTCGGGAAATGGGTGCTCGATATGATAACATTTCGCCTTACCGTGGAGTCTACCATCCTGTATCCGTTGACGGAAGTTTCATCGTGTAGGATGTGTCCTCCGACGGTGACGACGGTGACGACGGTTGAATCAAACGTTTCGAATCTGGCATTAAAGTCACCAAGAATTAATTTAGTGTCGCACTTCAGGCACATCTCGGGAAGTTCATAGGTTTATTCATCCTTCTTTTCTTGGAGGGAGCTTAAACAAACCATTTTGCTTTGATGTGGACTGTGACCAAACACCAGCTAAAACTGCGAAAACATAAGTCTTGCCTAAATCTTCGCCTAATCACAAAACAGCACATAAATAGCCGCTGACCCTGTTCCTTAAATCACAATCCATGCTAGATGTCACACGATGTCATCTTTGTAAGTTACGTACGCCATTTTCATCCTCTCAATTTCTGGATACCTGTAACATCAGCCCTTAGCCTATTCAGGGTCTCGACTAATTGTCGGGCTGCAAATGGTCTGTACAACGACAGTACATTCCATGTACAGATCAGAAATTCGTTGTCCTTATTTAGTTTATTTAAATCCACTACCACTTGTTGGGTTTTCGGAACAATAATTTTTTTCCGTGGTAGGGAATATACCTTGATGCACGCAGATATCTCCAAGAGTGGGGAGCCGGATAAACTGCTACTTGTAGGCCTGAACTAAAAAAAATGCCGTAGTAGCCAGTATAAGGTGTTCACTAAGTAGTTCAACCTGACTTGAACTGTAGACGCAACTGTGATTCATTCTTGGGTATTCCTCTGCAGCCGTCTTGATGAAAGAAGAAAGTTTCTTAGTAGAAACACCACACACACAGAAGCCCTATTAAAATCGCTTTCATTATTGTCGACTGTGACCAGAGTGTACTCTTTATGATGCAAGGAAAATTCGATAGTACACAACAGTGCATGTAATGCCGTTTCTACCGATCTTTCTGTCGTGTTCTGCAGTAGATGCAAGATTGGGGTCTATGCAGCAGATGGATATCGATCAATCTTTCTAGGTTTTTAAGAAGGAACAACAGTAGGCTGACCGGTCTGAGGTCTTTTGGGTTATTCTGGAAATAATTACCCGCTTTGGTTATAAACACAACTTTTAACTTCTCTTTATAAAAAGGGAATGCATGTGAGATTCATACACCCTTCATTAAGAATAACCAAGGTGGATGATACACGAAGCAAATTGAATTTCAACAGTTACTATCCTGTCGGGTTTTTTTATAAGTAAGTAATTACCTTTTATTTAAACTTTCTTTTTAACTTAATTTGAATTTATGTTTGATAAAGCTTTATAATGAATGGGACCAACAGTTATTTGCAGCTTTTATGACAATGACTTTGATGGCTATGTGGTAGTCCCTGCTCGGCACCATTCACAATCAGCATAATCTACATTGACTGTTATCAGATCTAGTATAATTAAAATTCCTATGATACTAAAAAACACTTCACCACCTTAATGCTGAAATAGATATTATAATTTATTTTTCCACTTTTCGAGATACGCGACGTGAGCCGACACGCCAACATTTCATCAGATAAAGAACCTCGTTTTTATACATTTCCGTTCCACTGTTAAACCTACATTTTCTGGTTGCATGGCAAAATACAAATTGTATCCTTTTTGTTTTTATACACAAAAATGATTTGAAAAGAGGGTTGAAGATTGTCACCTCAACACCCCCACCCTGGCCCAACATCATTCACCACCGCACAATTATTCATTGTTTTTAAAAGATTGCGGTTTTGGTGGAGAAAGGTAGTAATATAAGGATGAGTATTAAAGAAGTTAAAGGACTCAATTTAAGGACACTGGCTGTCTCTACATATAGAAATAAAATTTCTGAGCTTAGTCTCTCCTCTGTAAGTAGGTTGCTTCATAATGAGCTTGTAATAATTTATGCTCGATTTTCAAATTAAGCAGATTTAAAGCTTGTGGTTTGGTTTTCTTTCATTCTCTCCCTTTTCCTTTCTTTAATTTTTTTTTCTATATTTCTATTTCGCTTAAGGTCCTTGCAACAAAATTTCATTAAATATTTCTTACGTGTATGCCTCATAATGATGTCTTAATAACGAAATATGAAGGTGATTGGAGCTTGTTCGCGCTTACAAAGTAATGTTGAAACATTAATGTTTTCTTCTTATTTTTTTTTTTGTTGGTATTCTCTGAGCTCGGCATTAAAAAATGTAAATTGAAGTAATTTTAGTGAAACGGTACATTATAGGATTAGGTATGATAAAAGGTAGAAAGCTGTTCGAGTTTAGTGCTAGCGTTCAATATTAGCTTAAATTTAAGTGCCTCGAGGGATTTAACGTCAAAGAAGGTGGAAAGGCCTGAGAATATGGTTATTAATCGAAAAATTAACAAAAGCAAGTTTAGTGGTTGAACATTTATTTATTTGCAAACGTTTAGGGTAATCATACATTAGTTAAAATCAGTTTCGAAATAGCTTTTAGCGACAAATAAGTGATTATGATTACCTTAGTTAATTGCTTGATTATCTTAGAGGTCAGAAGAACGAACTTCAAGGGCTTGTAGTATAGTTAAGAATCTTAACTTGTGTAGGAAAATACTTAACGCTTTATTCTGTATTGTTGTGCAGGTTTTTTGAACTAATCTTGCTCTTGTCCTTCCGAAACTTAACCTATCATTGTCCTTCCGAAACTTATCGAAAAGTTTGTGGGTTGCTTCTTTCGTTAGTTATCTTTCGTTATCTTTCGCTGGGTTCAGATCAGCTTGACGATTTTAGAATCGACTTTGATGCGATTTATATTAAGGCTCTAGATTATGAAATGAGGGGCTTACATTTGTTTCTTTAGTCATGCCATCCCCATGTAACAAAACATAATTTAAATAACCCATGAAGTACTTTTTCTTATGATTTCCACATCACCTTACTTTCTAGCTGAAATCTCTGTTCGTATTATCGAGGGTATCTACTGTGCTCTCTGCTGCTTTTATATTCAACATTTTTTCTGGGTAGGGATACCTTAAGTTCTTCGATGTACGACTGCCAACATTTAGGATCAGGTTCGTGTTTGGACAAAAAAAGAATGTGGAGTCAGTAACTCGCTTAAGACCATTAGCAAATGTCTTCATCTTTTCCGATTATGTAATTTCGAATATGATCACAACTCTCTCAGTATACTACTTCAACCTAAGACTGCGGAAAATATTACTCCCTGAAATTCGCTAAGTTCGCGCCACTAAATTTTGTTTACTGGAACCACAACATAGGAAATTCTTACTTTTCTTGTAATTTTGCGAAGTTTGCGAAAACGCGCGAGTGAAATTCGCTTACATTTGCTGGCACCGAACCGCAGCCTACAGATCATGTCTTAACGTTCGACGAATTGGTTTTATATGGTTTCATGTCTGAGGCAAACAAAATGCCCGTTTATTTATTGTTTTCAAGAGTTTTAATGCTTGCCCCCTTTTTTCGGTTGTAGCGAAACCAGGCGCGGTCGCAGCCAAAGACTGAGGGGGGGGGGGTCATAGTGATATCAACAAGATTTATTGTGAATAAATTGTGACGGTGGGAATTGAGGTATTTATGTCCAAAAATTCAAAAACTCTGTCGGCTTTTACTTTCACAACGATAGTCCGGCCATTATTGTCCTTTGAGCCTCCTCGATTTACTGAATATTCAGCTGATCTCTTTATTGTTTCAGCTTATAATAACCGTTTGTATCGTTTTGTACATTTAACATCAACCATGCATATGGTGATTTTGGATTCAATGCGCCACACGGTACATGCACCGCGTTCCGACAATCTCGGGCAGTTCGGGATCGGTGCAGTTTATTCGGGGTTTTCAGCTGATACGATATCGTCTACTTAATCGAACCGAAATTTGTTCTTTAACCAAATCCAGAATACGTACGTTTCTCCGGAAAACCATGTAAAGCCAAACACTCGATGCTTCACAGTTCACAATCCACGTCCATCATCACCTTTAGTTTCTGCTTGAATACTTAAACAAAAAATTCGTGGCGGTGTTCAGGTTTTTGTCCTTACTACGGAATACACGTAAGATGGTAAATGAGTTCGGTGTTCGTATTGCGTTTTGTGCTAGTCGAAGACTGCGTATGGCGAAGACTTCCGACATTTCTAACACGAGTAGATGGTTAAACACCAGTCCTCTAAGATTCTGCGTATTTTCCTCAATGTTCAGAATTTTTAGTTCAATGTTTTCATTAAGTTCACGCCCCCAATTTAAAACCCATAACTGATATTATGTTACCACTATATAAGGAGAGACACCCAAGAAATGGGAATAAAACTACGATGTTTCCTCAAAGACCTGCTACTGAACATTCAGATTACGGCATAACATGTCTAATTCAAAAAGGTTGATGGCATCCAGACGGTATTGTAAATTCCTATCCTATAGTGGTGTTCTTGCGTTTGCTCATAATGTTGCTCTTAATAAGTCTGTTCCCCAACTGAAATTTCGTCATAATTCACACGAATTTAACACGTAGTCAAAATTTCACAGAAATTCGCAGAAGAGAGAGCTCAAGTAAGAGTAAATAATTTCCCCACCCTGCAAATTTTTTTTGTTTGTCGCGAAAAAAAGTCTACTAAGCTTAAAGATGTTTATCAATTTCACGTGTACGTTTTAAGGTCATGACCCATGTGACACCCCCCCCCCCTCGGAGCGAAACTTTGTATGATAATGCCTTTTAGACGAACTTTTTAGCACTTTTCCTTTGAACTTAAGAAAACTAGCTGAGTATTTTTAATACACGAAATTTTCTGAATCTGAATTATTGGCTCCAACAGTTCCGGATACCCAAGGCCTGGTGACTTACATATACACTCGCAACCAATCCTTTTGTGCAGGTTGTTAGTTCCATAGAATCGGAAGGGAACTACAATTTGTCGTTGAGTTTAAACGACTAAGGTGAGAAGCACTGTATTATGACGATGATACTTTGGAGGTTTTGCTACTTCCTCGCAAGAAGCAGTGCCTCTAAAAAAGACTTTTTTATCTTAGGTGGTTTCAGGAATTGAACCCATCCATATGGCGTGATAGTCAAACACACTAATAACAACGCCACGGAGACCAGCGAATCCGCAATAGAAATCATTTCTACACTTTCAATTCTCCCATTCTTGACATTTTCCCACACATGCCGCAAAATTCCCGCTACTTAGCTCATGTTGGAAGGTATCGCCGGGCTTAACCACGAGCAAAGCACTTCAACCGCCAACTATGATGGCAGCATACACAGACGTTCCAAAATGCTGGCCGAGTCAGTCGCCAACTACATTTTTAAAGATGATCGCCCAACCCAACATATCCGATCGTGTGTGAGGCCTTTTATTTGTCGATCGAATCCCCTTTAAAAATAAACACCCGTTATAATGTGTAAATAACTTGATAAATAACGATGTTTCCATTCCGATCCAGACTCAAGATTCCATTTGTGGTTGATTTACCTGAAACAAACCAGGACATCGTTAAATAGCCGTAATATTTTTAGTTAGCGGCCATCACATATATCATTAACGATCTTCATGGTGTATGATGTATGAATTTAGACTGATTGAACAGTAAACTATCGCAGTTTCCTGTCTTTGATTGCAACAAGTTAACTTTTCTTCCAGGCATTCGTTTTCCGCTATATTATTTTTAATGCGATGAGAATAGTGAGCCATCTAAGCCCGATGTCTTGAGCTCAGTGTTTATCCTAATGGAGTTTTGCTGTTAGGTGCGGCTAGTAGAATGTAATTTTGTTGTCATTCACAAAAAGTTGGCATTGAGCATTGCGAAAGATCTCAGATGAACAACGAATCTCTTTATTCACATTTCTCTTTTTTGGGCGGCAGTTTTAAAAATTGTTCCGCCTTTGTTGATATTGGCATGTCGCAGTTTTTGAATTGCATTGTTTGTAACTCTCAATAAGTGCTCTTCGTTCTTTCTGCTTAAAATTTGGCCCACGTTCTTGAAAATCTCTCTTAACCGTTTCGAGGTCTTCATCTATGTACATATATTATGAGAGGGGCACATTTAGCACATTGATTAGGCGTGTGTTTATTAAAACCATTAAATGATATAACCTACACAGCACATTCTAATGCTATGTTTCCACCAAAAATAAAACCCTGTTTTGAGAGAAAAATATTTAGCAGCGTTTCCACCGGTCAAATTGATTTATAAAACGATTAACTTGACAAGAGGTTTTACAACTTTAAAACACCGAAACATTACATTCAAAATTTTATATTTATTAACTATAAAATGCACTTATTTCACAAAATTCACTAATAATCCATAATATATCGTCCAAATAATGTAATTAAAGTATTTTATTTCGATAAAAATTATCAAAAAGCAAAAATATTTAAAAAATTGATTGACAAATTCATTGTTGACATCTACAATGACATTTGAAATGAAAGCGTTCAGTCCTTATAGGGTGAGTGTTAAGTAATTTACAAGAAATTTATAAGAAATTAATTTGTAATCATTTAGATTTAGGATTACAATTTGTATGGTTAATCTTGTGATTTAAAAGGAGATTATGGATAAATTTGGGCAAATCAAGATTAAGTGCTTGGTGGAAACATAGTATAAGGATGTCTTCACTGTATGAGCATTTCTAATGCAGTATCCCAGACCACCACGACTGTCCTCATAATCTTCATTAAACTCATGGACACTTCCATTTAATCTCATTCTACAAACTAAAGTTCGTCCTTTGAATTGCTTTAGAAATCTAGCTAGAATTGTCCTTAATTTTCGAAAAATGCTTAAATAAAATGATTTCTTTTGACTTAAAATCGCTGATAATATCAAATCAACATGGGTTTATTAAAAATAGGTCAACAATTTCTAATTTGGCTTGTTTTACGCATGATGTGTCTAATGCCCTTCACAATACAAAACAAGTTGACGTTATATATACAGATTTCTCAAAAGCGTTTGACAAAGTTTGTCATGCTACTATTTTAAACAAAATGAGAAGAATTGGTTTCCACGAAGACCTAATTGATTGGTTGTCATCTTATCTCTATAACAGACCACACAGGGTAGTTTTGAATAACTTATCATCCCTTCCTTTCTTTCCTAAGTCAGGAGTACCACAAGGTTCTGTGTTGGGCCCTCTTATTTTCATTATTTATATAAACGCCATAATGGAAAACCTCTCATCTCCCGGGCTGTATAGAACTATTTCTTGTGTAAGAGACTGTATATTGCTACAGAAAGATGTGAATATTTTGTCTGAATGATGTGACTTAAATTCCCTTCCTTTGAATACAAGGAAATGTAAGATTATGTCTTTTACTCGTCAAAGAGATCCTATAGCGTTTAACTATCTATTGGGGGGGAATTAATTGACAAGAGTTTATGAACAAAAAGATTTCGGAGTTTGGTTTGACTCCAAACTTTTATTTGATAAACTCTACAACTTTTTAATAAATAAGGCTGCAAGAAAAATAGGTTTTATTTTCCGAACAGGAAAGTTTTTCAAAAACCCTCAAACATTTATTACACTATTCAATTCACTATTTCGCAGTACTCTTAAGTATGCATCCACTATTTGAAACCCTATTTATAGTACATATTCAGATAAAATTGAAAAACAACAAAAGAAATTCGCAGCAAAAGAAATTCACTAGATATCTAGAGTACAAAATGTTTAGACAACATTCAACCTATATTGAAAGGCTTAACCTCTTCAAGACTTAACCTACTATTGAACAATATAAACATTCACTGCCCGGCTCGTTCAAATCGTAATAATTTATACTAATAATTTATTACTAAAGTCACCAATAATAAGAATTCAAAAATATCATAACTTGCTTTTTACCGATTTTGATGTCTTATGTTCAGAATACGCTCATTCCAGGAAAGTTATATTGAGAATTGTAACTGAAAGTGGTTCGTCATTTATCTCCATACTTCATTAATGTTCTCTTATAGATAGATAGATAGATAGATAGATAGATAGATTCGATTTATTTTCATTAATTCAGATTGTTTTACAAAAAAATATTATATAAAATCGGAGGTCTGAATTAGAGCCCAGCTTCGAGAAAACCTTATGTTTTTTTCAGGGGCACTACCTCTTCCGACGAAGTGACAAATCCTCCAGGAGTATCATTGTCATTAAAAGTGAATCTCACCTTAGTCGTTCGGATTCGACGTAAAATTGTAGGTCCCCTCCAATCCTGTAGATTTAACAACGCACACAAAAACCAAAACATCACTTAACTTTGAAATAGTCAAGTAACTCTTCCGCAAGAATGATATCGATTGCTTTCATACCTTGTTCTACCAGTAATAGACCACCTTATACGCTTTCGTCTTTCTATACATCCAACTAACGGACTTTCAGTGTTTGATTCAATTATTTTTTGGACGCACAAAATCCAGTCGCTTTCTCTGCGTCATCTCATCCAGCACCAAGCTTCGTCCGTTCATACTTCTGGCGTTTCAACTCTGCATTGCAATTGTTTTCGATTATTTATGCTCGGCCCTAGATCAATACCGGTTCTAGATGAGATTATATCCTAACAGCTGTTGGTCATGCCACCACAATGCGCAAAGTTGACTATTAATCTATCTATATCATAACGAGTCTTTGGCTAAGCTCGGACTCTCAAATTGCTTTGTTTGGTCTGTCACATTGGATCCAGGCTTTTTTACTTTTTCTCTGAAGACTATGAATTTTTTTTTTGAAAGCAATAAAAATTAGAGTGAAAGTGGCGATGGATATTTATCAATCTGCTTGATGATTACTTGGATGAAATACATTAATATAGCTACTGCTGCTATCAGTAGTAATGTAATCGAGTTATAAAAATTTGTATAAAAATAAAATTAAGATAACCTCAATTTTTAACTAACAAATTTCTTGATCTACATTACAACCATAATACTAACATTCTTCCTTCTATATACATATTTTCTTTTTTCATTTCAGTTTGCAATCGAACATACTACGGAGACGTGGGGAGGACATATTCCATAAAAGTGCCGACACCACAATGGAATAAGCTGCCTTTTCTGTGCCACTTGACATTCACAGCATCCGGACATGATCAAGGAGACATTGTTCAGGTAATAAGCTGTACATTGTTTTAAGGATGCTTTGCATCGTGCTGCTGCACCACAATGAAAGCATAATCTCCCATCCTACTAGCTATATAGAGTTCCAATTCTCTGCTCCCTTTTAGTCTTTATTCACCCAGTCTTTATGGAAATTTTGAATTTCTGCACCAGATAGCTCAAAATTATTTCTTTGTCTTCACCTTCCGCGCACACCCACAAACACACACACAAACACAAACATAGAATAACCCGCAGCGACTTGTAAATCATTCAATAATTGAAGTACGTTCCAACCGTGTCCAAACTCCGAAGCACTGTCGCGCCAAGGACTTTCTTGCTTAACAAAATGGGGATGCTGAACAGAGAGCGTACATTGTTTGCATGATACTTATTGTATCATCACATCTTGCCAGCACATTGTTTAAAGAACTTTGTCTGCCAGAAGGAAGATTTCTTATACCGCAACATTGCTGTTACTGCTGAGTCGTCCTCGTTGTTCTTTAGTTGTTCTGAATGCAGCATTTTGAGGGCATAAGTGATTTCACCGTTACTGGTACATTGCAAAATAACATTTATTTAGTGGTTCTTGTTTCTTTTTTACAATTATTGTCCTAATGCAATCATTTTCGACTTAGAGGAAATTAAGAGGTTCGTCGAATACTAGAGTTCCCACTTTACTTGTTTTAATAATTTATATATTAAAGAAAATCTAATTCATTTATGCATTTTCTACAAGAAGTTTTGAATCTAATAAAAAAGGTCATCCTTGAATGTTCCTCACGATATCAAAGATTAATACTATAAGATGCAGTTTCCATCATTTAAAACTCATAAAGCTTCAGATAAGTTTTCTTGTTAACTTCTTCTTTGTCTTCTTTTGATCCAGAGTGAAGAAGGGCCTCCACTGCTGGAGCATTTTTGTAGGCTACCAGCTTCCAGTGTACACAGTTGTTCAAAATCTTCTTCTACTTGGTCGTCACGTGACGGTAAAATAAACCACAACGTTTACCACAGCGAAATAATGTCTATTAAGGAAGATGAAGCAAGCCGTTTTCAACTCGATATCTCCTTTTTGAGCCACATAGAGCTGTTTATTTATTTAATTCGAAGCAAATCCTTCCAATTCTTCAAATTGACAGCTGGTTTCCACGAAAATACAACACGAAAGAGATGAAATCAATAATAGAATGTCATACAAAAATTCATTTTCGCCTCCAAAAACAATTAGTATCGTATTCTGTAATCAGGCCCAACACCTCTTAACTATGTTGATAAAATCGTGAATAATAATAAAATACCTTAAACGAAGAAACGAACGTGAAGGGGCCTGATTGTTGAGAGCAGAATTTTTGGATTACAGAATCATAGATTAATAGTCCAAATATGACATTAAATGAATTATGGCCTGAGGCTTACTTCTTCCGCGATCCCGAGCATACACCGCTGGCAATTATCTAGACAAAAAGTTCTGGCATCCGCAACGGCTTGGTCTTTCGGTCTTCCTTTTCGTCTCTAAGCTGGATGCTTGAATTCGAAAACTCTCTTGACTGAAAAGTTATTGAACATTCGTTCGATATGGCTGGGCCAATGTAGTCGACGTTTTATGGTTAACATCTACATTTTGTTACTGCTGATAGAGTTTTGGGCTTGGTTCTTCTTCTCCATTCACCATCCTTGTTTATAAAACCAAATATCCGTCAAAGTTTTGTTTCTTTTGAAAGAACTCAGTATCAGCTCTCCCATTCTGATTATCGTTCAACCATCGGCACCGTAAGGGTCTGGAGTTTTGAACCCATTTATTTCGCCAAACCAAATTCAGTAAAGTAATTCTTCGTCGTACCTCCACTGTAGTGTTGTTCGTGGGAGGGACAATGATGTTCGTATGACCTCGCGTTTTTTTTCAATGTCACGAGTCATAGCTGGATCAGTTTTAGTTGGATCTCGAGTTTTGGGCATGATCGAGTTTGGCCATAACATGGTGGCTTGGATGGTCATATAGTGGGTGTGCAAAATTTGGTCTATGTTAGAGAACGACTTGAGACGCTTACTCAGTACGTTAGATAAGATGTTATACGCAGTATTAGGCCGAGATAAGCCTCGATAGTTCATGCTTGATTGATGATTTGATGTATGCGCCCTTTAGAAACATCATCTCCGTTTTTAATTAGTTTTGCTGGCAAGTCATCTTCTGTAATAAGGTGGTGAATTGAGAAAAATGTGTTCCCATTCGAGATCATAACATTGTCAGAAAAGGAGAAGAAGAAAAAGAAGTACACCATTTGATACTGCGTAATAAATAGGTCTTAAGCCTTTAGACTAGACTAAGTCTTCCTTATCCACATATATTGGATGCTTAATACTTTATTGACTGGAATTGGCTTGTATTCTCACCCTATTACTTGCTCTAAACGCTTCGATGCCTAAGTTGCTTATCTTATTTGCAAAATTTCCGGTTAATGTTTTGAAAGCAAGACTCGTTTCACACGCACGTATTCATCACCATCATACCACGATTTTTTTCTTTGTAGTGGGTCACCAATTACTTGTTTACGTCGGTGGTAAGTAGTCTCTAACAAGTCCAGGTACGGTAAGTCGTTCAACGTTGAATTTCTTGGGGCAGTTCGCAGTTTATCTTTCTTAGACAATCGAGAGTAGCAAACAATGCTAGCCTCTATATTTGCTTCCACTTCTAAGATGCTGGATACATTCCGCAGATCAGATATAATTTTATCGATTTGGTTGTTAGTTCCACGCATTGGAGAAATTTGCTTTGTGGATCCTTAGACTTGAAAACTTAGTGCTTTTATCATACTTATTACAAAATCACGAGCTACTGCAAAGTCTACTAATAAGAAGTGCCATTCTCTGAGGGTGTTTCATTTCTTGGAGGGTGTGCTGCCGAATAATTCCCAAAAAATCTCCGAGACTTTGACATCGTACTCCGAACAGGCTCCATAGGAAATGTCCAGGATGTTCTTCAACTCCATCTTATTTCGGCTTCTGAGTAGGGATTCACATATTCAACTTATGGTTGAAAAGGTGTTTTGATGAGGATCACAGTCAGCTTCAACTTAACGGGTTGAAGTGAGTAATTGCTCTCAAACCGATTTTTCAAAAATCACAGCTTTAACAAATTCCCATTTTTTTCCATCGTGCCTGAGTCTATCCATCGTATCTTCTGGATTATCGTAATATCTTCCTTATACAGCGTGAGAACAAATTCAAGTTTTGAGTAGCACCTGCTCTCAAATCGTTACAAGTGATGATAATCGGTTCATCAGAAGCCAGTTAACCCGCTATGGAGATATGAGAGCTGCTATTAGCCCTTGTGCTTATCTGCCATCATCTCCCTTCAGTACTCTGGGTTTCACCTTAGCTTTTAATATTTGAAAGTAGGTAGGGTCTATCTCTATACGTCTTCCAAATTGTTGGCGACATGCTTGGTGATGATGCACTCTATTTTTTTCCGCTTAAGACCATTCTTCTGATGAGACGTTGGCCTTCTTTTGAGGCAATCATTTCCGGGAGACCATTTTAGTGTTTCTTTAAGATTTGTTTTATTTGAAGCAGCACTTTTGTAGCACACTGATAAACAGCATTTAAAAAAGTTCTATGGGCAACTTCACGCTTATAATGAATTTTTCGCCATTAAACCTACAAATTATCGGTAGCAAACTGAAGCACATAATCTTATAAAAATGTAACCACCTTTTAAAATACAAATTTCCAACTCATCGGTAGCACACTGCAGCACATTTTTAGAAAAATTAGATGACTTAGCCAACTTTACTCCAAACATAGGTTTTCAACCATAGATTTAATAATTTTTCTATCGGCATATGGTAGCACATCAGTAGCACATTGCAGATTTTGTTTGCTTGTATTACCTGCTTATAAAATGAAATCGCTGCATCACACAAATACATTCTAGTTTCAAATGTAGATTCTCTGGTTGTAGCTTCATCAAAGTCTGAAAAAACTTTTTATGCTTATTTTTTCTTTTTATAGTATTTCAATACTCATGCAAAATGATACTTTTTATAAATAAAACAAAACTTTTGAAGATGAATATAAGAATGGTTTGTAACTTCAGTATTTTTTAAGTTGTCAACGCTGATCTAGCCTTAACCTCGCAGACATTTTTTCGAGTGACTCTTATGATAATGTTTTGAAAAGAACCTAAGAAATGTATAACTTTTCGGAAAAGTTGTGGTTCATATTACCACTAGTATGAAGCACTTATTCAATGTCCTGAATGCCACCTGAAGTAAATGAATCCTTCAATTGTATTTTCAAGATTGGATCCTATTTCACATTCCATGACAAGAAAGATTATCCATATTTTTGTGTGTTTCCCTTTAACGGCTGCACATAACACACTCAAAGGCCTTATATACCATTTCCTAGTGTGAATGTATAGTCACAAACCCTTGTTCATTGCTAGAGAAATGGCGTTTAAGTGGAGACGTGTGTCGTTCACACGTAAAAAACATTCGACATTAAAAATGTTTCTCACAAAGCTCTTCGGCCGAAAGCAAAAAAGAAAAAAAAAGAGAAAAACTGTGCCCCAGCCATTATTCCCAATGGACGAGTATCCTGAAATCGCATAGAATCGCATATTTAAAAGTGGGATGAACACCGCAGAAAAAGGAGCACATATAAAAATATACTCTGGATAAGGTTTCGTGTCAGTCTCCGTGGCTCTTTCGTCACCATGTCACGTAGACACTCTTGACATGGCCACCCCCAGGCCCCATCGGCTTCGTCACAACCCACGCGCTGGATAGACAGCATCTAGTTTTAGAGGATAACGAGTGATGTTTGATGGGGAACAGCCAGATACTATACTGACGCGACGGAAGAAAAATTGAGGCCGGGAGGAACAGAGATTGAGTTTAGATGCGAAAAGAGCATACTAAAACCTGACAAACGGAAGAATCTCACGGCACACATAAAAGCTAAAGCTACTGCTGCCAGCTCGCCGCACCGCCAAAAGCAATTGTCTTTGGGGAGCACTTTATACATATGTAGTGGGTGACGTTTTGAGGATGATGTTCATACGCTAAAGTAAATGCAAGGTGAACTTTTTGTTTTACCATATGTTGTGATACACGCGTTAGGTACTTTGTTCATGGAAATTTAATTTTTTTCATCATTCCTGTACCACGCATTTAGTCCTTCAAAAAACTCGAAATGTGTTGGGTAAGGAAAAACAACATATTTCTATAGTTAATGTATGAAAAAAAGTTCAGAAAAGGATATCAAAAACAACAACAACAAAAAGTTTAAGTTTCACAATTCAACGCTTTCTTTATTAAGGTAAAACAGATTATTGTTTTCAAAGCGTGAGATATACATACAAGAAAATTCCTCTGAAACGTCAATTTATTTTTGAAGATAATTGATTTGACGGAAAGCGACAGCAATAACAACTAGGACGAAAATGACTGACTTCCTACCTACATACTTAATAACAGGGACGCGAGGGTTTTAGTAGTTGATGGTTATGAGAGAAACGAAAAGGAGACATCGATGTCAAGCGAATTTTGTTTCATGTTTTATTTTGATGAATAGATAATAATGTGACAAAAGGTCGTTATTAAGGCGTTGACGATGTTTATGTATGTATGTATGTATGTATGTATTTACTGTGTACTGTTTACACCTACATACGTGTATTCATTTAGAATGATTGGAAATTGATTTTGAAGGATATAACACACTTGTTTTTGTTTTGTATGTTTTTTTTTTTGATGGGCTGTCACGACTCCTTTGTGACATATGGAATAATCCAGTTTGACATTTAAAATTTAATTTTTTATTACAGTTGAGGGATTCCGTTCTTTGGAATTTTGTGTGGATGTATTGAGTTCGAAGTTCTTATACCAAGTAGATACCAAGATTAAAAAAAACTGATTTTTAGTTACCGTGAACTGGGGTGACTTTGGCCTTTGGCTTTTGAATGGACTCCTTTTCAAAATTTATTTTAAATATGAAGGAGTTGTGTCATCATTTGCAAATTTCTTTCTAAATACGTACAATTGAATGAACTAAAAACTAATCATACTAGCTTTTTTTAAATAATATTAAAAAGCAAAAAAAATTAACAAAGTATTTTTCTTAAAAACTCATATAAAAAAAAAACACCATAAAAGGTTGCAAGGTTTCACCATGTTACAGTAATAGTATTGCAAAATGATTATAACTCCAATAAAAGCATTATTATGCAAATCGATTCCTATATATTCTACCTTTGTTACAATTTTGTAAACAATTTATTTAAATTTGTTTTATAAAAAACGGCATATGACTTTGGCCGAGTGGAAAAGTGAGGATAACGATGAGTGAGCATAACTATGATTTGACAAACTTCTTGCAAAGAGGAGCCTAATATAATTAAATGAGGTTGGTATACTGCTTATGGTTTAAGAGAAAATGAGATTAAACTCAACCTAATTTCATAATATGTACTTTATTGACTTAAATACGTTTAAAAAAAACTACAAAGAGCAAACCAATAAAAAAAAAATTGAATTATAATCAAAAATCGCAGCTTTCATTTGAGGGAGTTGAGGTTAATGAACTGCTTATAGTTTTTTGAGAAAATGAAGTAAAACTCCAAGTGGCCAAAGTCACTCCCAAGGCGGGGTGACTTTGGCCACCCATATTTTGAAATTTAAAAAATAGTACCACTCAATTGTTTTGCTTATAAAATAAGTCAAGTAGGTCCTTTTAAAAAAAAATATATATTGCAAGAGTTATTCATAAAATAAACTGAAAACTGGCCCCAGTTCACGGTATATACCTGACATTTGTAAATGTGATAAACATTCAAGCCTTTTACTCTACGCTGATGATGTACAAGCATATGAACGATGACCTGGAATCAATATATTCCTGGGCCATGCGTAATGGTCTCAGGCTCAATCCTGCTAAATCTAAGTGTTTAATCATTAGTAGAACTCCAACTGATACGATGGATTTCCGCCTCATTTCAATAAACGGTGTTGCTATTTCATTTGTCGACACAGTTAGAAACCTCATTATTTTTATTTAACAAAATCTTAACATGGAATGAACATATTTCCTATATAATAAGAAGAATATATGGAGACCTTCGTTCGCTATGGGTAGCTTTCATACCCCACTTGATACACGTCTACAACTATCTCGTTCTTTTGTAGCTCCTTTCATTAAGGTCGCTTTACAGAGTCTGTCAGTCATCAGGCAAAGTCAAAAGGATTTTGACTTTTCGTCAAATAAATGCACACACACAGACTTATTTTTACAAACACTATATTACTTAAGGCCTTTGGATTTTCTGCTGGATTTATTGATTGGATATATTCTTCAAAATAGATCCTACCAGGTGAAATTCAGAAATACATTTTCAAACCCTTTTACAGCCAACCCTGGAGTACCGCAAGGAAGTCATTTAGGTCCTATTCTTTTTATTGTTGCTATTAATGAAGATTTTTAAATCTATGTACTCTAGCAAGTCGACATTGATAGTTTTTTTACTTGGTGCAGCAATGATAGATTAAACCTTAATCCAGTGAAATGTCAAACTATGACTTTTTCAAAGAAACGAGTACCAATCATATTTGACTATAATATTTCACAACATACATTGTGCCGTGTTGTTAGTTTTAAAGATCTTGGAATCGTCTTCAATTCAAGTCAAGATTTCACAGAGCACATCAACTCTCTGGTTAAAAAGGCTAACTAAAAAGATGGTCGAAAGAGTTTATGTTACCCTATTTTCATACAATTGTTTCGTTCGTCCGCATCTGAAATACGCATAGCAGGTATGAACTCCGTTCTATGATGTTCATAGATCTAGGATAGAGGCAGTTCAGCATAATTTTGTTCGTTTTGCCTTAAAAGGTCGTCCCTTGACAGATCCTGATAACCTTCCTCCTTATGAACACCGAATTCAGCTTCTACACATTCAGTCCTTGTTACAGAGGCGTGTGAACAACGATATAGTTTTTATCCACCAACTCCTTTCGGGCGCATTAGATGCACCTGATTTACTTACTTGTGTTGGACTTAATTTACGTGGGGATGCTCACCATCTGCGTAGCCTTGAGCTACTACATTATCCACACCATCGGACTAATTACGGTATGTGCTTATGTGCAGACTTTTCAATTTAAATTCTAAAATTATTGATTTTAATGACAATAAAATAAATAAAAGTGCTCCACGCTTTTAGTTTATGTTTTATGTATTTTTTATTTTTAAATTATATGTTTTATTGTATAATTGTGCTTGTGTTATTGTAGTGGTTTATTTTACATTACTAACAACTAACACCAGCACTAGATGATGAGCCAGTGGAACACATATAATGTGTTGGCAAATCTTTGTTCATAAGCTGAAGCTTTCTCTAAGCTCCTTATGAACAGGATCTGATGTAAAAAGTGTAAAAAAAAATTACAGATTGATGTCAAATGACTGACCGTGTAAAGGTCGCTTTACTGATGCATGTGAAGTTCTTGGTAACCTTGACTCGTCTAATTTTTCAAAGTTCTCTAATGCTTTTAACTCTGTGGTTAGGTATATTTATGGGCTACGTAGATTCGACCATTTTGATAAAATTTCACATGAGGGATTTATTGACAACTATAACGTCTTTCATCAGGAAAAAAACAGAAAAAAGCTTAAAAAATAACCGAAAAAAGCTTTAAACGGTATACCTCCTATAGAACCGTTTATTTTCATACCGACTATATCGTACATTTTTTTTTACCGATTTTGATTAAATTTGATATTCATGCCAGAAAAATACTTTTTTCGAAAAATACTCTAAAATTTCGAAAAAAGCATTTTTTGTTTTTTTTTGTTTTTTTAAACTGGTTAAATTATTTTTCGAAGTCGCTCCATGGTTCCTCAATAGATAAAACCCCATTTTCAAAAAACAAAAATATGAACAACATTATTTGCAAAACCTAAACAAAGTAATCAAAAACCACTTTATTTTTGAACAACCGCATCTAACAGTAATTCTGAGAAACGGCAATTTGCCCTTATGTCAAAATAAAAACCAAATAATTTATTAATGTGTGACTACTCTTTCCAAAAGATAAAGTTATTAGGACGTCTTTATAATAGAGAATTCCCGAAAGTCAATAAAATTTATAAAAGGTTGATCTCGTAGAAAGTGCTTGACCATCAACAATAATTTATTGCCTAATGTGATATATCGGGTCAAAGCATTTTTCGATAACTCACTCTTGTCGAGAAAAGAATCCTGAATCATCAGAGACTATATGCCAGCACATAGATTTATGTTTATTATAATAGTCTATACTATGTATGTATGTATCCTGGTTATTTCTATTTTATTTTTGTGTAAAGATATATTACTTACATTACGTATTAGGTAAAGCAAAAACAAATAAGAAATGTTTCGATAAAACTTTACGACAGTTTTTCGTTGGGGGATGAAGAGTAATTCGTTGATTCGACAAAAACAAGTGCGCTTTTGTTGTCGAGTGTTGTATGGTTTTATATTTATTTCATCCATTAATAGACTAACTTCAAACTTTTAACCGATTTCATTGCATATTTATATTAGCGGTATATTCAGATATTCAGGGATTCAGATGGTGAAAACATCCTTAGCATGTGCAGGTCATACGGTCTTATTGTGTTAAACACAATGTTCATCAAACACAGCGGACACCTCAACATCTACAGCAGTCGAAGGGATTACACTTAGATTGACTTTGGTTTTGATGGATTCTTCTACTGTTCTTGCTGGCGGCTTGAGGTTATATGCTACAGGAAGTGCTTGAGCTCTAGCGACTTCCTGTGATTACAGCTGCAGATAAAGTTGTAAATACTTGGTTTTTCAGGTGGGTGATTGCGGTTTTATCCGGAGAACTACTTGTGCTCTTAGAAAATCTGGATTGGGGAAATCGTTTGATCGCCACTGCGATGTTTCTACTCATAGCAAAGTCAATCAACCTCACTTTGTTATTGGAGATATTGTCTCTGAAGTTTCCTGCTTAGACTACATCGTATCTGATTTTCGTCAAAATCAGTGAAGCGAATTGTCACTAGGTGAATGTTTACATTATCATGACGTCTTCCAGTAGTTTCGCAGTTGACTTAAATCTCTGCTCTAAAGCAGTCCAGTAGCCTCTGTTTATTGCTTGGGTGCACGCCTGTCTCCAATATCTGTAAAATGTAAATGCTAAAAAAAGAAGCATTAGGGTTAGTCTTTGAATAACCCCCATTCGAGGTCATTAACATCGTCGGAAAAAGAAATATTTTGACCATTTTCACATTCCTAATTGTGCAAATCATGTTGGATCAGGTATTTAATAATCACGAATAATATTCTAAAGGCCCATTTAATAGTAAATACAGGCCTGATCAAACAATACACCGCATACTACTAAATTCCTTTTATTACGCTTTCATCAGTGCTCCTTGAGCTCTCGTCGTATCTGAAAAAAGAATATAGTTTTTCCATCTTTATGAAGTGCCTGCGTGGAGCTGCTTGTGTCATTCCTCCCAGGGCAAAGGCTTCTTTTTTTGTTTATTCCCGAAGGAGTTTTACAGAAAAAAAACCGTTTTTATTTGAATATTGCTAGTGGCCAAATTTGGTCCTTTCAAATATATGTTGTGTTCCCAGCCACACAGTGCCATACCATTCACTCATCCATCCACCCGTGCGATATATACTCCATCGCTCATGAGAAAACAGACGTGCACTTCAATCTGTAGGCGTGCATGCAAGCAAGAATTGCCTTAGGTGAACGGGGTGTGAACGATTGTGTGCGACTTCCTGAGGGTGCTAAAATTTCCAAGCCAAAAAGATATGGTATAGAACACATAGTGGATTCTGTTTCTGACGATGATGTGAACTCATTGATATCAGAGTATAGTATTTGGCTTGGTTGTGGCACACATGCATCATATAGTGCTTGCGAGGAATACGACGACGACGATGATGGTGGTGGCGGGCATCTGGCAAATCTTCTGCCACTCTTAATGCTCCTCATGCACATTCGTTGTCGTTCACGCTTCGTTGAGGTAAATTCCAAAGGCAAATTCACATCTGAGACGAACGAGAGTAGGTATATGCTTATGCATGTGCGGTTACCACATGTGTGGTCCTAATTACATTTGTTAGAGATTTGGGACAAGTCCACCGCAGGATACAGATCTCTTGACTAGTAATCGAATACCAAATGCTGAAAATTCTTTCAAGCGAATGAAGCCTGTAAAAATGCCCTATACGAAGTTTTATTTTTTCCATCTTTGCTTTGTCCTTGTAGAATTTTATTTTCTTCCTTTAAGATTCCTCTCAAACTAATGGAATTGTATTCGTTAGGATATAGGAGGATATATGTGTATGTTTTGTGGATAGGTCAAAATCCTTGGTGAGAGGAAAAGAAATATCAAATGTCTGACCATTCATTTCTATTTGCCCAAGGCTTGCAGGACGAAGAATTGAGGGGAGATACAAAACAGGACATGTGGGTATTTGAATTGCAAATTGGGATGTGCGTCATTGAGATGCTCAAATCGGGTGGCGGTTTTGAAAATGTTTAAGTGGGATCAACTGAATAAAAAAAGGATGTTTTCATTATTTTTATTGTTGCTATCAAATATCGTGTATTTATCGGTGTTGTACTGGTTATCCTGCTGATAGCTTTATTGGCAATTTTATATAAAAAAAAACAAGAAAATTTAAGCTGAATTTATATCCTCGTTTCGATCAATTTGAATTATATATGGATCAAGTGGTTTCGTTAAATGTGGAATTTATTTTCCCAATCATGACAAGTTTTTTGAAGACGGTGCGGCTGATTAGGGTAACTTTTTCACAGTTGGTTGGATTGTTGGGATAAATGAGTGGGATAAGGTTTCATCATGAACTCAAGACGTCATGATATTAAGAAAAACACACACACACAAAGGCGAAGAATTGAATGTTTTGTTTGTTCAAAAATCACTAACACCTCTTAAAAATTGTCTAAGCATTGAAATAATCCTCATTCTAACGAAACTCTGGTTAAGTCTTACTGCTCGCATACATCAAACACGTCATCGGCCGAAGTATGATCGGACATTTTCGCTCGAGCTCGGCCGAAGTATGATCGGATATTTAGTATCACTGATAGCTCTGAAGAAAAACTCTCAACCAATCCTTTTGTGTGCGTTGTAAGTTCTACAGGATTGGAGGGGACCTATACTTTTACGTCGAATCCGAACAGCTTTGCCAATAGCTGTTTCTTTGGTGTAAGAAGGCAACTGAAGAGCAAAGCCCTCTCTCAGGTGCAGAAGCGTGGACATTACTAAAGGTATATGAAAACGCTTTAGGCTGCTTTGAAAGAAAAATTATCCGTGTGATTTATGGTCCTATCTGCGTTAATGGAGAATAGAAAAGAAGATATAACAACGAACTGTACGAGCTGTACACTACAGCGCCACTGACCTTGTCACAAAAGTGAAAAGCCAAAGACTAAGGTGGCTCGGTCACATAAAGCGAATGGACACCAATGCTCCGGCTCGGATGGCCTTTGAATCCAACCCCATTGGACGGCGCAGTATAGGAGGACAGCGTAGCAGTTGGCGCACGCAAGTGGAAGAGGACCTCAACCAACTTGGCGTGGGAAACTTGCATGTAAGAATCTTGTTGGTTGAGGTCCTGGTCTACCCTGGACAGCGCCATCTTAAGTAAGTAAGTCAATCCGACTCACTAACCACTACGCCACGGGGCACAACAAAACTTCCCACAAACTGGATTTTATTATAGAGAGGATAACAATCAAGCATGATATTACGATGATAGAGAATAAAAATCTGTCTGTCTGTCCGTCTGTCTTTCTGTCAGTCTGGTTGTATTATGTAGCTACAGCCTAAACGGCTGAACCCATTCGCTTCAAAATTGGTAGCTGGTAGACCATTCCATAGAGGACAAACTGTTTTAACTGAAAAAAATAACGGTACCTGCCATATATTCGTTATACATAAACTTAATTTGTTCGCCAACTTTCCATAAGAGCAAGTTTGTGCGACCCAGTTGTGCACTTTATTTTTTTGTCTTGGCCTAAGCTTCTAAACGACATTTAAATACCAAAAAGTTGTTGGGTTCATTCCGTTTTACATTTTTAGAGGCTAATAGTTCGACTTAGACCCGCTCTCTGTCAGCCAGACTGTCAAAGTTACGGACCGTTTTAATAAGGTTTCGTCGTTTCGTAACTTTACCCAAAAATACCGCTAGCTCTGGGCTATAAACCGAGCTGAAATTGTAATTCGCTAATTTTGTTTCACAAGTAGTTATATGTATTTGAAATAACGATTTTTTGTTAAAGCCAAATTAAAAGAATACAAAAAAAAAAAAAAAAAACACTTTTAACACAAACAATTTTAACAAACAATAAAATGGTACCAATTTCCATGACAACCTTATTCTTAAAAAAAAAAATGATTTCCTCTGTAATGCCAGTGCCACTCAAAAAGAATACAAAAAAGATTCATTAATATCACGGAGATAGTAGTGAAATAAAAATAACATGAAAAAATTAAGTTTGAATAAGAAAAATGTTTTAATTGTAGGAAAATGACTTTTTATTATTTTAAACGAATAAAGGGAAACAGACACTGCGCTACTGCCTGGTTGGACAAATTTACGCAGAAAAGCCACTCCGGTTTTTTTTTCGTTTCTATTCCAGCCCAAGAGCAACCGGAAAGAGTTCTTTGACAATCGCGGTTGCAAAATAAAAAAAAAAAAACAAAGCAACCAAGAGAAAAAAATGTATGCAAAAGTAAAAAAAAATAAAACTTCCTTATACTCTAATTAACGTTATGCTGGGTTTCACCCTTAAATGTGGCTTATTATCGCCTGCAGCTTCTTTGATAAAAAAAAACTTCTTCCCAATCCACGGAATTAAGAAAGCACCACACAAAGAATGTGAAGAAGTACAAGAGCATCTATAATGATTTATAAATCAGTTCTGGAGAAGAATAAATGAAAATTCTTCCTTGCCGTTCTTTAGTACATATATATGGATCGTCCTTAAAGGTTTGGCCATTATTTAACAGAAAGAGCAAGTGGGAAGATATAATATTGTTTCGTACATGATTAATGGAAAGCTAAAAGTTGGCTTCTCGTCTCGTCGTCGTTGGTTCAATGTTTTCGTAAGGATTTTTTTTTTCAACGCTCCTTCAGTCTGCCAAAATACGATTACCCATCCACTCATAAATGCATACATAACACAAAGAAACACACCAACACGACAATATAACAAACGTGGTCTGCAAAGGACTACAAAAGGACTCTTGAGGGACCCAGCAGCGACAGCGATGATATTTTTTCGTCATTAATTTTTTTTTTAAATTTTTTTTTTAAATGATAACTTTTTCAACGTTGAGTTGTAAAATAGGATTGATTATATGAAAATTTTTAAATAATATCGTAACTTTTTTTTTTTTTTTTAAGTATTAAAAATCAATATTAATACACAGAAATGTCATTCAAGTTCGTTGAATGGGTCGTTGTTAACTTCAGACGGGGTCGTCTTCAATTTGCTTCCAATAACTTAACCAAAATCGAGACATCT
Source organism: Baccha elongata (assembly GCA_951217065.1). Lineage (NCBI taxonomy): Eukaryota > Metazoa > Arthropoda > Insecta > Diptera > Syrphidae > Baccha > Baccha elongata. The sequence goes on from OX578272.1 coordinate 176,849,771, forward strand.
ATCGTGCATTTTAAAACCTTTGGTATCTTTCAGAAATTCTCAAACTGTTGTTTAAATATCAATTGTCTACCATTTTCATATGTTGGCTTGGCCAGAAATCATACATTTACTGCGGAGAGTCAAATCGACTGGTTCCCTTTTTTCAAGCACAAGAAGCTGAATAATTTTTGCATTCAATCTTTTGACGGGTATTTTAAATGGAATGCCTATTTGTTTTGAGATAACAATTTAACAATGAGGTCCGATATTCTGTCTGTCTGTCTGTATCGGCACCTACGCAGCCTAAACGGTTGGACCGACTTTCTTGAAATTTGGTAAAATATATTATTTGAGTAATATGCCCGGAAGTGTTTCCTATGTCTGAAAATAACGGTATCTATACTTGTAAAAGATTGCAATTTTTTGTGAATGCAATCTGGAAAAATTATTCATTGAATTCAATTTAAATATTGCATTCATTGACTTCATTTGAGAATTAAGCTTAAAAATAAGCAATCACCATTCATTTGAAATCAAAATGATTGCAATATTTTTTCCCCCCATTCATAATTTTTCAGCAATCAATTGAATGTAGTAATTTGATAATTAATGCATCCCTTACATTCTTTTGCATTTTTTTGCATTGCATACCTATATGTACGCTGGAAGAAATGCTTGGACTTGAAAGGAATGCTATTGAAAATGAAATGCAAGGAATGCATTAATAATCAAATGACTGCATTCAATTGATTGCTGAAAAATTTGTGAATGGAGGAAAAAATTATCGCAATCATTTTGATTTCAAATTCAGTCTGTCTGTCAGTCTGTCTGTCATTCTGTCTGTCAGTCTTTCTGTCAGTCTGTCTGTCAGTCTGTCTGTCAGTCTGTCTGTCAGTCTGTCTGTCAGTCTGTCTGTCAGTCTGTCTGTCAGTCTGTCTGTCAGTCTGTCTGTCAGTCTGTCTGTCAGTCTGTCTGTCAGTCTGTCTGTCAGTCTGTCTGGATTTTGTCATTCTCACCTGCAGCCCAAACGATTGGCCGCATATCTATATGGTCTTAGGGTTATCGTGAGGGTTTTTTTTCGAATTTTTGTTTTAGGCCTAAATCTTACGGTACCTGCCATATAAAAATCGAATTATCGAAAAACTTGTTTTTCTCGAAAACGGCTCTAACGATTTTGATAAAACTTGACATGCTTGGTTCGCCACTAAACCCCTTTTAGACTGTTGAAACCGTGATTCCTAAAAAATAGTTTAAACGGTACCAATTAAAGAAAAAAAGGTTGGTTAATTGGGCTGGTTTTGTAAACAAATCTAATGGCTTTGCATAATTAAAATGATGTTTATGGCTTTGGTATAGGACTCGCATGTAACTGGCCTGTCATATAACGCTTATTTAAATTTTTGACTTTCTCGTTAACGACTCAGCGGATCTTAACTAAATTTTATTTTTAAAAAGGCCTGTAAGCCAAACGATAATGGTGTGCTTAATTTTTTGCAAACTTTTCTAAAAAAAATTATATTAATAAAACAAATTTAATATTTGAATATTAAATATTTTGAAAACGATTTTTTAATGATTTTATAAATTTTGTTGTCGAATGAAGATTATACTCAAAATTTTTCAGAAAAATATTTTAAAGCAGTTTTAAAAAAAAAAATTGTTTTTAAAAAAACTGGCCCTACGATTTCGGTAAAAAAAAATTATAAATTGATTTTCAAAGTTATTTATTTTTTAATATAATTTCTTAATGGCACTCAGGTTATTAAAACAAATTTATTTTTTTTTTTTTATTATTTTGTTTTTAATTATTTCTTATTTAATAACATATTGGAATAAACTTCAGAAATAATTTGCGCGACCCAGTCGTGCCTTTTATTTTTTTCGGAAAACGGCTATTAACTGAACCTGCTATAGGACAATACTTTTTTGATACCGATTATCTTTTAAACGGCTTCATCGATTTCACTGAAATTCAATAAACAACACGTTATGCTAAATTTGATTAATTAATGAAATGATTTGTTAAAAATTATTTTCTAAGAAATAAGTCTGAATCCCACTTTTCTGGAAAAAAAAAATTCGATCAACTGTTATTAAATTTTATATGAGTGAATTGTTGCCAACGTCGATGTCTCCCATCTAAATATTTTTTTCTGAAGAAGATTATTAACCTTTCATAGAACTAAACTTTTTTGATAGTGATTAGTTTAGAAATTGTATATTATAAAACTACTGCTTAACTAAGTTAATACTGCAATCAAACATTTTGGAAAAAAAAGTATTTTTAATAAAGTTTCTTATTTTTAAGTCTAGATATTTTCGAAGCCATTTCAAACTAAATAAAGGTGCATAGCAAATGCAACATTTAAAAAAATATAAAATTATATCAACCAACCGCGCGCTTTAAAAATTTACGATAATAACAATAATAACAAAAAAAAAAAAAACACTTACGGTCACACCAAACATGAATAAATCGACCGACCGCTACGAGAATCTACGCAAATAACTTTTTTTCAAGAAAACAGCTTATTACTGCTTTGTAACTGCACTTACAAAAAAATGCAAAAGAAAAGATCATAACAAACTTTCCACGGTAACTCTCATAATTTCTATAAGCTCTTAAATCAAAAGTTCCTTAACAGAAACCAAATGAAAAAAAAAATTCAACGAGTTACCAAATTCACAAAGGTAAGTTAACTCTGAATGGATGAGGGTTGAAAAGAATTGGCCTTTCAGATCTGAGATCAGGGCCCGTATTACATATTACGAAACGAACGGTAGTCAAGGATACGATAGTTGCGATTGCATAAAACGAAAATGGATTCACGAAAATGGTGCCAGATAAAAAGAAGAAATATTATTTTTTAAAAGTACATCTCACTTCACGTCGGTCGGTGAATAGATGTCAAAAAAATATCGAAATAAATAATGAATATGAAATTAAAGAAGTGCGGTATATTATCTTAAAAAATATAAAAATGTTTGTATCGACCCGTTCGATTCCCTGTAAAATCTTATAAGAAAAATGTCCAATAGAAATAAAATACCGAATATTTTATTTGGGAAAACCTTGACGGTAAAAAAACCCAACTTTATGGTTTCGCTTTCTATCTAACACTGATTGAACAAATTTATTCTCACTGGCATGTGCCTGCTGACTGAATATATAATGCTGAATAAAACGCTGGATTAAATCGCTGTATAAATCTCTGTGTTCCCTGATGGGAATATAAACGCTCTTTCGCTTGTCTTAGGTCTCTTTGTTTTATGATATCTGACGTCACTAATATGATTTAACCTCGTATGGCTCTAATACGATACAATGTTCATTAATTACTACTTTTCAGATAGAAAACATTGTTCCAAGGGGCGAAGTCGGAGAATTCGTAACAAATAGTTCAACGAGAAGAGCATGGAAAATGTGTTTGTAAAAACCAAATAGTTTCTTTTTGCAATTCCGTAATTTGTTTTTTTTATAAGTGCAAGTGCGAAACGAATATCATTGAAACTTAAACGATAATCGTCAAACGTAGTCGCATTTGAACGAGAACGAGGGTTTTTCAACGATTATCGTAATACGTAATACGGGCCCAGCTCGCGTATGCGCCCTCAACTGTGCGCTATGCAGGTCGTGGGAACTATGTCGTCTGCGATTCGAAATATATGGCCGGGTATACACTTTTTACACAGGGTTTCTTTTAATTCATTTTGGTGAACAATTATGAGTTTGAAAAATGAAAACAATAAAAAGACCAAAAGTAGCCAAATTAAATTTTATTAAGTGGAGTATTTATGAATGAAATTCAATTTTAAAGGTTTTGTGGCCTTAACTCCAAGCTGTGCGTTTCGCCCTGGTTTGTTGGTGGGCTCATCAGCTAGATGACGCCAAATTGCGTACCAGATTTGGTTTGGTTTCATCTCTAGCTGATGAGCCCATCATCAAAAGCGCGAAACGCTTAGCTTGGAGTAAAGCTACAAAACCTTTTAAAGTGAACAATTATGGCAAGCTACTGATTTTGAATAAGACCTGTACTGCACATTTAAAATGGACAAATTATAGATATATTTTTATTTCTCTTTACATAGTCTTTATGAACCGTGATTAAATTCGTAATTTAATTCATGGACTTAAAATAAGACCAGATCCAGAACAGTGTTCCAAGGAGTAATCGTCCCCATTCGAAATCAATTTAATATTTCTGTCTTTTTTGAAACAACTGGTTTAATAATGATTTAATAAAACGAAACAGAATAGACACGGCCAGGATCGTTGCAATCGTCACTGGCCATTGGCCAATAAGCGAACATGCAGCTAAACTGCGCATACCTTTCAACAGCTACTGCCGGAGTTGTAGAAATCCGCTAGAGAAGGAAACTATTGAGCACTTCCTCTGCTACTGTCCGGCCCTGGCTAGGTCTCGCCTCCAGGCTTTCGATAGCCTGTTTCTCGACAACCTAAACGTGCTGTCGAACAAAGGGATAAATGAATTTACCGCTTTTCTCAACAGCACCAGTTGGCTCTAACAAACCAAGCAATATCTCTATTTCAACTTTCACTTTTGAAGTTTTTGGAACTTTCCTTTAGGACTGGCTTTTCGGACTAGCACTTATTCTATTTTTGGCGATAACATCAGAGCACTGATTTATACCTGGTAGGTATAAATTGCCTTTGAACGGGCCGAGCCTCATATAGATTATTGGGCAGGCTCTCAGTCCAAATGGAACCACCTAGCACACAGTGTGAGCTAATTTCTTCCTTTGGGACTGCGGGCACAGACCAAAAACTGGTCCCCTTAGCTTTTCAAAACACTCACTCACTCTCCATTTCAACTTTCACCTATTAAGTTTCTGGAACTTCCCTTTAAGACTGGCTTTTCGGATTAGCACTTACTCTATTTTTTGGCGAAAGCATCAAAGCACGGATTTATACCTGGTAGGTGTGCCTTGCTTTTGAACGGGCCTAGCCTCATATAGATCTAGTGTAAAGTTAATTGGTCGACTCTCAGTCCAAATGGAACCACCCAGCACACAGTGTGAGCTTAATTCTTCCCTTGGGACTGCGGGCACAGACCAAAACTGATTCCCTTAGCTTAACAGTCACTACCACCATATCACAAAAAATTAGGTCAAACGAGTTATGGTATCAAAACGGCGCTTTTCGGCGCTAATTGGTTTTTTTCGGAACAGTTGTAAAGTTAATTGGTCGACTCTCAGTCCAAATGGAACCACCCAGCACACAGTGTGAGCTTAATTCTTCCCTTGGGACTGCGGGCACAAACCAAAACTGATTCCCTTAGCTTAACAGTCACTACCACCATATCACAAAAAATTAGGTCAAACGAGTTATGGTATCAAAACGGCGCTTTTCGGCGCTAATTGGGTTTTTTCGGAACAGTTGTTCTGCGAAACCGCCATTTTACCTTGAAACAACTAGACTAATTTTCATGAAACATCAATACGTATTGATGTTGGTAAATTACTTGCTGGTGGTAAATGAATTTCGTTTGAAATATTGAAATGAAATGCTGTCAGCAAATAATTATGATTATAATCATTCATACATTTCGTCTATTACAATTCTGTCATCAATCGATCTTAAAAATTTAATTCTCAATGGGTAGGGTACTCCAATATTTACAGAAGTTTATTTGTTGTGGATAGGAACGATTAGGATTATTAAAATTATTATTGCGATAAACCATTTTTTTTAATTCGTTTGATTCCCATATCAAAGTTGTAAAACGGAAAGAAATGTCTTCTTTTGAATTTGGCCTTAAAGCAAGCAAAGATATCCGGTTTGAAACATCCTACTGAAAAAGTTCTATAACAACACTGCAGACTTTGAAGACAAAAATCTTTCTTTCTTTGTGTGTTTTGTATGACGACGATGTGATGGCGGGTGTTCTTGTTCTTATGTAAGTATTTGTTGTTGTTCTAAAATCAATTTTAAGTCAACTCCTTAGGGCGTCCACAGTCTATTTATCTTATTAAAGACAGAGTTCATCGTACAAAATTAATGAGAAGGGGGTCGAACTTGAGATTTTTCTTCAAAATAAATTGTTTTTTTTTTTTTTTTTTTTTTCGTTTAAGAACGTACCTAGAAGCACTTTGAGAGCATATGGAAAAGTTATGGTTCATGTATACCATAGATACACACCCACCACCAACAGCTCTAATAGACCCGCAAAAATTGTTTACATTGGAACACAATTCGGGTTTTTTTTTTTCTATAATTGAATTTTTTTATAAACGTGTGATTTTTACTAAGTGGTTCTATCTATAGGCCCGGAAGCTTAAAGATACTTTTTTTTTTGACACATAAATGGGAAAGATGCGCGATGAGTTGGGGAACTTCTTCTAATTGCTGTAGTAAATTAAATCACTTGCCTTTTTTGTTTTTATGTATATGTTCATCAATTAGTTGGATGGTTTGGAAAAAAAGGCAAACATTTGTAATGTTAGAAAAGCTTTGAGAAATATAAATAAAGACATCATGTAATCGACCTTAATTAATACAAGCGAGTTAAAATTCACATAAACTTTTGGAATTTAGGGTTCGTTAAGTAAATAATATATGAACTGAGTTTTTATATCTACATGTATTGTATATATGATAAACATTGTGGATGTATTTGAATAGTGCTTTTACTGGGGGGTTATTTTAATTTGTTGTTAATTTAACTGACCTGGAATTTACTATTTTGCCTTTTAAGCGTATATTCACATAGTTTGACATTATAAATGGAGCAGTTTTTTTGCGTTGTGGTGATGTTTGTTTCGAAATAGAAAACTTACAAAAACATAAAATTTTAATTGAATTGATGTTCTTTTGCAGAACTAGAGAATTTACTGATTCTCATTAGTTAAGAATATGGAGATCAAGCTGCAATAAATTAAGTATCATCTTCAAGGATTAAAGTTCAGGAATGTATTTAATTAAAATAATAGTGATAATGATAAACTATCCTTTGAAATATAAATAAACGGAGTTATGTGAAACAATTTTTAAATTCCAACAATAAAATGTTCACAATTTTACTTAATTTAATTTAATAAACTGTGTTTTGTGATAGTACTTAATTTACTTACTGTAGATGGCGCTCACAGTCCTGGATGGACTTTGGGGCCTCAATCAACAAATCACTCCAGCCAGCTCTGTTTCTAGCTAGCCGCTTCTAATTTCGCACTGCAAGTTGGTTGAGGTCTTTTTCCACTTGTGTGCGCCATTTATCGGGGGGTCTTTCAATGCTGCGTACACCACCCGAATCGGACTTAAAGACTCGTCGGTCTGGTGCGTTGGTGTACGCTCTACGTGAACCAGCCATCTCAGCCGCTGTATTTTCAGCTTCTTGACCAGGTTAATATCGCTGCATAGCCCTATTGCCCGTCATTTAATCTTCTTCTCCATACTTCTGGCTCTGCACAATTCGTCTCTATCCACATTATCAAACGCGACTTTAAAATCGATAAAGAGATATAATGTGTATCGATCTGGAGTTCCTGGGTTTTTTTCCAAAATCTGTCAGAGTGTAAACATTTGGTCGACGGGTAACTTACCTGGACTAAAACTATACTGATAGGGGCCAATCAGTTTTAAGCTACCGCAGTTGTTTAAAGAACAACTCGATAGACTCGACCGCTCGCTTCTCGTGGTTTCTCTTTTTTTTTCTGAGAAGTCGGCGTTCCTTCCTTTTTTTTGCCCGTACAGATCCCGGGCTGCTCTTTCAGTAGCTGGTTCTAGTCTGCAGCATTTCCTAGTAGGCCTCGTTTTTCGTTGCATGCGCCAACCTGAATTTTTCATCAAACCAGGAGTTTCGTTGTGGATGCATATTGAAACCCAGCACATCAGAGGCGGTATTTCTGATGGTTTGTTGGCAATGCCTCCACTAGTGTTCATGCTGCTGGCGGCAGACTATTTGAGATATTGGTAGAAACGTGGAAAGCAAAGGTCCTTTTGGTCTCTTGCGATTTTAGCTTTGTGATATCGAATCTTCTCTCAACATCAGCTCGACTTTGTGGCGCCATAGATATCTGCATACGTACTCAATATACTACCAAGTAGTGGTCAGAGTCTATGTTTGCCCCACACAATGCTCGATTATCTAAGATGCTGGAAACATGTCTGATTGACGAACCACTGCTCCGCCAAGTATCTTTGTGTATATCAAGGTGCGGGAAATGGGTACTCGATATGATGAAGTTTCTCCCCGCCGCGCCGCAAAGTCTATCATTTTGTACCCGTTGTTGGAAGTGTTGTCGTGCAGGCTGTATCCCCGGCGATTGTTGAACCAAATGTGCCCTCCTTTCTGAATCTGACATTGAAGTCATCCGGAATAATTTGGACGTCGTACCACGGGCACATTTTCTTTGGTTGTATCATCCTTCTTTTCGTAGGGAGTGTGGACGCAGATCAGCGTAATGTTGGCTTTAACGCTGATTGTGACAAGACGCACGCTGAAACTGCGGAAACCTAAGACTTCTTGCCTAAGTCTTCCTCATATCACAAAACTGCCCTCAAAAATCCGCTGACCCTGCTTCTTATAGCACTGTCCGTGGTATAGTTCACACGATGCCGTTCTTCTTGACGTTTTCCATCCCATCCCAATTTCCAGGGTCTCGATTTTTTCTGCACGTGGTCTGTACAACGACAGTAAATTCCACGTACAGATCCGAAATTCGTTGTCCCTGTTTCGTTTGCTGGGTTTTCAACATTAAGATCATCCGTTTCCGAGGCTTGTTGGTGTTTCGGAATTATATTATATTAGCTCCAAGAGCGGGGACCTTTTCGTATAGGCCCGAGGTTCGAATATGCACGTATAAGGTGACTTGTTAATCATGTTATTAACAAACATTAATCCAATTAGCGTGGCAAAGCTATTCAAAAACTTCACATTTTATTTGAATATTTAAAAAAACAAACGAATTCCTTTACGGCAAAATCCTTTCATTCAAAAACCACAAATTGTTATTCCTTTTGAATCCATCATCAAACTACTTATGACGCCCGTTTCGAAATTCACACTCAAAGACGTGGTTGTATATTTGAAGAGTGTGAGTATGAGTGTGTGTATGGCAAAACATTCGTTTGCAAACAAAGTCATTTCTTTTGCTTAAGAACCTCGAATATCTTGCTGTATAACCTTGAAGAGGAGCAGTGCGGTATGATGATGGTCTGCTCATATGGAGATTGCTAAAGCACAACATGTCAACACATATACGAGTTCAGTTTTATTGAAAACATTTTCTATATATAATGCTAAACATCAAGGATGTTTACCCTCATAATGATGTTTACCTTGTCAAAGGGTTGTGGACCTTTCCCTGACAGACGACTTGAATGTATGACGACGACGTCGACGAAGAAACCTTTTAAAGGTGGAATAACCCTAAGAGGTTGCTCGGTTTAAGGGCTAAGGTGTACTATAGTGTTATGTTGGCATTCGAGACGACAATCAGGAGAAAGGATCTCAAACAGAAATTGTATGTGCCACTTTAAAGAGTTCTTGAGAATGTTTCAATTTAATGATGTCATTGGATTTTTATACCAGACAAACAATCGACCATTCAATACAATAAGGGTGGCTGTTTTTGTTGAGCTAAGGTGGGGGTCTTAAGATGCAATATGGCGATGGCGATTGACAGCCAAGTAATCACAATCAGTTTCAATTATACTTCAATAACCAATCTCTTTATTCTTTGATATATAATATCATATATGTATACGTACTCAGAAACTATGACAATTTAGATACATTAAAGTGAATTAATTCATTGAATTGCTTTTATATTGTTGCAATGTCACAGGACGGTATCGTGGTAGAACGAATAAACACACCACAGCCACCTAGTTCTGGGTCAATACTCTGCAAAACAAAATAAAATATCCATTACGGTGGTGTGGTGGCATAAAAAATCATTGGCTTATTCCGATATATCGACGGCATATTTTATGGATATAAAACCAATAGATGGTGTTTCCTAATACAAGCGGAACTGAATAGACCTGGTATTACGCCCCCGGCACGTTTCCATGAAATTAAATCGACAGCTAGATATAGTCTGTAGGAAAAAAGAAAATATTTATATAGAGACGTCCTCTCATTTTACCATGATCTATATATGTATACGTTTTATTCTATTAGTGCAAAAAAAAAAGGAACACATCAGCACACGTATAATATTGAATGGATTCCATCAGAATCTCTCTCTATATCTATACATACAGGTATAAAGTATCATCTGGGTATTTAGTTCATTTCACCACTAAAAAGAACCAATCAACCACCTAACAACCACCAACAACAAAAATATGCAAAGCTTGATCCTTTTTAGATAAATATTCTAAAAATACCTTCCTTCAATTTAGGAATACCCAAATGTAGCCATGCTCTTTGCTCCTAATACCCTACTTTACCCTACCCTCCTCTATACATTTTATATTCTGTGCATTTTGTTTTTTATCTTTTATTTATTTTTTTTTTTTGTTCACAGATTATATTCGATGGATTTACAGTGGGACGTTTCGATGAGGGTTTGGTCGATTCGGATATTGATGGATTCGATTCGAATTTTAGTCCATCGGGTGAGCTCCCAGGATGTCCCGAAGGATTTATGCAGGTATGTACCAAATTTGTTGCTTTCATTATTCTTCCTCTGTCTCTCTCTTTCTCTCTCCAATATGATGAATGGTGCGTGTTTTTTGTTTTTCCTTTTTTTATTTATTTTATTTTTGTACCTGCTACAGGGTAATGGATGATTTTCCATGGATATTTTGACAGACCATGTTGTTGTGTGTATAGATAGGAAATGTATATTTTTGTTTTATTTTTTTTTCTTGTTCGTGGCTAACGTGTTATTTTCATCTTAAATTTGAATGAAATGTTTATCAAAAAAAAAAAAAATAGTAAAAATAGAAAAAATAACATGGAGAGGCATTCGTGTCGTTGGAAGAATATTTTGTGTGAATAAATTAGCTACTTTTTAAGTCAGTTAATACAGGTGGTATATATAGATTCAATAATCATTCGAAGATAAATGTTGATGGAAAAGACCAAGCTGAACCCAATACAATAAGGTCGATGAGGGATAATTTTTGTGTCCATTTGAGAAATTTAATTTTGTCTTACTCGTATTTCCTTTATAGATATTTCGGTTTCTCAAATGAATCTGTAAATGTTTGTCACTACAAACTGAGACAGGTCATTAATGGTCTTCTGCCCCTGGCAAACATTCAATAACGTATTTTTTGTATAAACATGATTTTGTAAATGGGCGAGCGAAACAAAAAAGGAGTCTGATAATTGGCGTTGGCAGCCATGAAATAGCTATATAGCTCCTGCCAAAAATAGTATTGATGTCTACAGGTTGTTGTTGTCTAATTCACACACTTCTTAATGTAAATTTAAGTCGACAAAACATCTCTCGTTAATCATTCTTTTTATTCAGCAAAGAGCGAAGCATCCATCAAAAAAAGTCGTCTGCCAAACTATCAAAAGACCTGAGAATGAGGATATACGAACTTGATATAACTACTAAAACCGCAAAAAGAAACTCCCATAAACAGAACAAGGAAACATGGCAAAGTTTTCTAGGAAAACATATTTCAAAGCTTGGTCAATGTGGCCTTCCCATAACATAGATGAAAAAGCATGCATTGAAGTAGTATGCATACGTTGCAAGAAAAAAGCAAAGAACAAGTGTGTCCATTTTAAAGTACAAAATACGGAGAGCGGAGAGGAAGTTGGAAAAAGTACCTGCAGCGCTTACAAATGCAAACCAGTCAATTTGCTTGTAGATGAATATCAAATTCTTCACCAGGTGGCGACAGTACTGTGAAGGACTTTTGAATGAACAGAACCAAGGCTATACTTTCCAACAGCCTCGCCAAACTATGAAGAAGTGCCCGACATCACAATCGATGAAGTCAGAGCTGTGCGGCGCGGCGGTGAAAAAACTCCGAAAATCGAAAAGTGATTGGGCGAGACGATGTATCGTCTGAGTTCTGGAAAAAGTTCGGAGACATCGGGCTAAGATGGCTCATGGTTGTACATCCAACTATACTTTTTAGCGGCGACCAAATGCCTAAATAATAGAGGGAGAGTAACCTTCTCTGAATTTACAAGGAGAAGGTTGATACGCGACACTGTGACAGTTACCGTTACATCAAGTTGATGTCAAATACCCTGAAGACCGTTGAGCGGGTATTAGATTGCCATTTGATAAAAATAATACGGCTATCTTATGACCAGAATCAAAACAAAAAAACATCGGAACTCCTCAAGCGATACTGTTTTTTTTTTTTTTTTTGTATATTAAGTTTTTATATTTCAATTTTCTTATAACTACTTACTTGCTAGACAAAAACCTTAACAACTAGCTTACATATTAACTTAACTAACTTACTGGCCCTATGCGAGCGCTCTAAATTATACCATAACCAACTTAAAATTATTGCCTTTCGGCGTACCTAGCTTAAATATTATAGAAATTCATTTATTACTTAAAAATAAGAAAATTAGGAAAAAAAACTTATTATATGTATCATTTTTTAATTTTTTATAAAACTTAGAACTACACTTAAAACTACTTAAAATAACTTAAGACTAGAACAGCCACAGCAACGGTTTTTTTTCTTTTTAGTGCCACCATAATTGTTTTGAACTAAGGTTATTTAGTTAGTTAGTTAGCCTATTTTTAAAGCCAAGGACACGCCTAAACCTGCGTAAGTCAAACCAAGGCAATAAACTCAACTAGTCAACTTTTATTATTATTTATTTTTTAAATTTTACTAGTTATTTTACCCATCATTCAACCACCAGAACTGGCGATTTTGGTCCAATCTATCTATCAGGTCCCTTTCGGACACAGCCCTACTGAGCCGAAGGCGCTCTGCTCCGCTTTCTGCGACGACGTCACGACAGTTTTCCACAGTTTTTCGGCCAACGTGGTAGATTAGCGGTACCGCCGCACTATCCTGTATCAGCCCTCGACTGTCTAAAAAGAGGAAAGCGTCGGGTGGGATAAATCCGCTTAGACACACACTTTCGTAGTATTCATCTTTGGGGTAGTAAGCCCCGAAAATCAAGCCATTAGTTGAAGTCATCGCTCTTGCAATATGACCCCGAATCAGCTTGATTAAAAAATTATCTATTCTGTTTATGTTAGCCCTGTTGTATAGAACCTCGTTGGAATAATATTTTATGTACTCCGACTCTGGTGTTCTGTGCAATCCAAGGCAGTGTCTAAGACACTGCCTCTCAAATACCCGAATCTTTTCCATTTGAGATGGTGCAACGTTGAACCACACAGGACATCCATAGGCAATCATCGGCCTGATTAGAGCCACGTAACAAATCACCTTCACCCTGCTATCAAGATGGCTGCTGTAAAACAGGCGTCTTGTCAGGGCAAAGGCTCCCCTAGCCCTAGTCAGAGCAGCATCTATATGTCTGTCGAAATACAGATATTGATCCAGCCAGATGCCAAGGTACTTCACGACACTTTTACTTGCCAGTGGCTGTCCAAGGGGTCCAACGATCACAAGTTTTCGCCAATTCTTTCTCGTATCCGCAGAAGCTCTAGACAAAGGGGTTCTAAACAGAATAGTTTCGCAGTTCTGAAAGTTGATTTTCAACTTCCAGTCATCGCAATATTGCTGAATCTTGTCGAAGTCACGCTGCAAAAGAATTTTGATAACTTCAACTTTTGGACCTGTTCTGTACGCTATTAGATCATCGGCATACGCAATTGCATGAGTTAGACTACTTATAAGATCGCTAGTACTAGCGATACTGTGTTTGTTGATATATGCAAAGAGCGTTCGATATACAACCACGAGATCTGATATGGTTGGCTTTAAGGCAACGAGGAGTATGAGCTGAGCAAGTAAAAAGAAAGGTTAGATGCACTACAGAAATCGAAGTTTGTTCACAACAAGGAAGCATCTTGAGTCTTTTGCTTTTTATTACATTTGTTGATTGCCTACTTATAAGATAATCAAGAACTGTAATAGAAAGAAGATAAGGTGAATAAGTCAAAAGTGAATCAGTTATTGTTTGCTGACGATGGAGCCATCATAAACGAAGATCCTTCGTTCTTACAACGAGCACATGTTGTGGTGGAGTTGACATATCGGAGGGATATGTGCATCGAATAAGCGCGAATAAAACAGAATACTTATGCTGCCCATTTTCGGATCCACTCAGGCCTATTCTGGATATCTAGAATCTGGATTTGAATGGAACAGTGTGACATGAGTCACCGCGTAAGCAGTGACTCATGGAAAGGAACAGGCAGTCGCTGTCTGAAAAAGTTGGATATCTATACTGTGTTGCTTCTTATCAGTTTGTTTTTTCCAGTGGATGAAGACTGCGAGAAAAGGTCAAAAGCTAGAGGCAAAGAACAGAGAAAACCTACCACTAATGTACTACTTACGACACAAAAACTGTACAAGGAGACTTCAACGCCAAACTTTCAAAAACGGAGAAAAACTGATTGACTTTGCAGGGAGTCGAAACATCGTAGTAGCAATCACGTGATTTCGCTATATAAAAATCCTTTACGAGACAAGGTGCTCATGGTATTGATCAACCATCAACCAGATCGATCACATTGCGTTAGATGGGAAACACCACTTTCTGGACTTTCAAACTTTCTTAGAACCAAAAATTTTACTCTCACAACTATCCACTTAGGCGAAAAAATGTTTAACATCTAAGAGCATCAATCTCAAGAAGTTGCCAAATCCTTAATGTGGGTTTTGATTTGAGAGTAGGAAAAACGTTCAGGTCTCGAGAGAAAACTCGCAAATGGACAGAGTCCCGAGAGTACCTCGCGGATAGTCGACTTTTTACTCGACATTCGAAATTTTTGAGACTAACTCGCAAGTGAACACCGGTCTTGATAACCGTCGGAGACTAGCTCGAAAAATTCCAACACGTTTCGTATTTTGAGAGCAGCTGTCCGAAAGTCAATATGGCAAAATAATGGACATCGCAGAGACAAATCAATTTATAAGTCCCTGTCCATTTAAGAGTGAAAATGCTGCGAGCGACTGTAATATACCAACATTCAAGTAGCTCCAACCTCTTTTTGGCAAACATATTTCTCTCAATACTTCCAACTGATAACAAGCAGAAGAAATTTAATATCGTGAACACGGTTATGAAAGTACTCTCAGACAATAAACTCTAGGAATTCTACCAGAGAACTCGCGACATTAAAATCTCTAAAATATTACTCTCAAATAGACATAGAAGAGTACTTTCAAACGGACAGGCACCTTAAGAGGATCGGAACTCTCTCACACTTTCACTTCACAAACATACAGTGGGATTTTCATCTACTGTAGAAGACTAATGACATGTAGTTACGGTCTAACATATGTCAAGAACCAGCAATGCTGCAAAAAAAATACAACATTAAACCTAATGAATCATTTGAAATAGACGATGGAAATGGACAGTTCAATACAGCTGACCTCACTTCTAATAACTTGTCATTAAGGCTGTTTGGAATCACTCGACATTATATGATAACCATATTTGTCATTCAAATACGATCAGATTCTAACATTCCCATGCACCTCCTTCGTGTGCCTGTGCCTCAAAAATTAAAGTTTTCTTGTTCTACCATTTATAGAGGAATCAGTCGAATCATAGAATATAATCTTCCACCAAATCGCTTCACCCATAGGAATCTGTTCACCGGTTTACTTCTAATTCAATTCTTCAAAGTTTTGTTACTTCTGCCGACAAGCCAAGCATCCTCATCTGTGGTGTCTCTCAAACTTTTTGTACATTATCGTAAAACGAATAACTGCTATACACTATACAGGGTGATTGGTATAAGATGCACCAAAAAGTTTGAGCGTGTAGGTGGGGTTAAGACAAGAAAAAAATCGTGGGGGGGTCTATTTCCCCCCGTTTAGGCAGGAGGGGCAATTTTCTAAAAAATTGACTTAAATCAGAAAAAAAAATATTTAAAAACAACGGTGAATGGTACAAAGACTTGTTATATCTTTTTGAAAAGCCAGAAAATTACTCTTTTATTTAATTTTAAAATTAAGTTGTTTAAGTGTTTTTCCTAATTTCTCAAAAACTAAGATTAATTTTGGCATCCGGTTTTCTGTTTTTGACTAAAAATTAATAAGAGCATTGAATTTTGAAAATAAAAATAATAGTTAATTAGGTACATAAAATTTTGAAAAAAATTAGTTTAAATTTTTTTTTTTTTTAGTTTTTTTTTCAAAATTTTGAGTTTGATAATTAATTTTTTTAAAACTGTTCACTTAAACTACTTAATTTTAAAATTAAATAAAAGAGTAATTTTTTGGCTTTTCAAAAAGATATAACAAGTCTTTGTATCATTCACCGTTGTTTAAAAAAATTTGTTTCTGATTTAAATCAATTTTTTAGAAAATTACCCCTCCCGCCTAAACGGGGGGAAATAGACCCCCCCCACGATTTTTTTCTTGTCTTAACCCCACCTTCACACTCAAGCTTTTTGGTGCATCTTATACCAATCACCCTGTATACTATAGGGATACAAAAAACAACCAATCAATGTGTCTTTCAGAACATAGCTAACTTACTCGAAGAACCAAACTATCACTGTATAAGCTTCTGATCATTTAAGTTCTTCTCTATTCAACACTTCACATGGTTCGATTTTTTATAGCAAAGAGTCAACAATGTTTAAGGCCTGGAAAATCTTCAAAATCACCACAATAGGAGTTCGACGTAGAGAAATAAGGATCAAAAAAATAATCAAAAACTAATTATTATCAAGTGGTCCAAAAGATATGAGTAGGCCAGTTAAAATATCTTCCAACGTTGATGCTCATTTCCTTTTTTTTTTTGTTTTTTTGCATTAGGAAATTCTGCTCAAAACAACACTATGCTTTTCTATTAAATAAAAAAAATAGACTCAAAAGCAATGAAATCAAAGTCAATTTTATTTTATTTGTTTCAAAACACAGAAAACTTATTCAAGCAATTCGAAAAAATATAAGAATTTCTACAGTCTAATATAAGTTTACATATTCGTACATTCAGGTATGCTGCATGCCGTTGGTAAAATGACATGTCTCCATTATTTAATCTTCTTTGCAGAGTTAGCAATTTAAATAAATTATTTTCTAGTCAATTGCGATGCCCAATGCGTGGCAAAAATTTGGTGTGAAGAACTCAAACAGTTCAATGCAGTAAATGAAAACAACAACTTCGTTATCATCTGAAAAATCTTGCAATAATTTGTTGAAGAATGGGATTTTTCCCGCTTTTTGAGCTCTAAGTTTACTCATTAATGGACTTAAAGTTAGAGGCTTCTAGTATTCTGTCAAATTCTTTGATGGTGAAGAAGCTGCCATGTCAATTTACTCCAAGTGATAAGATTATCGTGAAGAATTTAAAATTTCAATTGGTTATACAAAAAGGCCTGTTGAGTGTTGATTTTGATGATTTCTGCATTCCAAATAATTGAACCTAATATCTGCTTTAGCATAATTCGGTTGAAGCACCCCAAGACAACTATCAGGTTAGTACCAACAGCATCTAACTCTTTTTCTAATTCAGCACTGCCCAAAAACGTGTGATGAGATTCAAGGGATGGATTCCACATTTTCCTTAACCGCTAATTATATTTCCAACGAAATTAGCACTGCCGTATGCCATTTTTTGATTTATTTATAGCTATCAAAAAATACATTATATTAAAAAAGTTTGTTTAAAAAACCTCTTATGTTAATATCCTTTTTCTACCTTCTTAATGAAAATCTGTAATAGTGCACTTAAAGGATTTAATAATAATTAGGGCAAGTTGGTACTTATAGCAATTCATTGAACATTATATCCCTCACCTACATACATATATATCTATTTCCAGGTTATCATTGTTTTTCGTACCTATTGATAATCCCTATATCTTTTGTTAAGTGGATAAATGATGTACCTAAACTATTTTTGTTTGAAGGTATACAACTTCTATACATTATATAAACACCATTATTATATCTATCTGAGCTTTCAAACGAAAATAATCAACTAAAGTCAAATCGAATGGAAAATAACTATTTCTGTATAATTTACAAAGGGATAATCCTTTGTCCTTAATGAGCTTTTATAAATGAAATTGTTTTCTTTCAGTAAACCAACCACCATCACTGGCTGAAAACGGCTCTTACATTTTGTCGTACATTTTTTTTCGTGCTAAAACAAAATCACTAGTACTTTGTTTCGAAAACTATTTTCTGTTTTTTTTTTTTTTATTTTTTTGCCCATTCAAATCCTTAAGGATAAATGTTATTAAGTAAGTGGAACGTACATATTGTTTTACATGAAAGAACACAAATTTTCTATATAATCCTTTGTCGTCACGTGTAATCGCCTAGAAGCTAAAACATACACACACGTGTGTTCTATTCCAATATAATCAGAACTCAAAGAAAAAGAAAACGCGACTAAGGATGTATTGGGATTTGGGATTGAAAAGAGGTTGATGGGATGTAGATAGATGAGAAGTTTGAAGAGATTTTATCCTTTTCTATATTTTTGTTCTTCTAACTTGATTTAAAAGATAAACCTTTGGGAATTACTGTAGATACTATGTGTACAATGAACTTTCATTGTTAAAGGAAAGTTTGTTGTGTCAATATATACAAAAAATGTTTCCATATATGTTCAGCTGCGACAAGGGAATTCATAACAGTGATGTGATAATTTTGTATGTAAGATAAAAATGCATTATCTATTTAAAATCTTTGAAATTAATAATCATGTGTTATATTATACGTATCCATGATAGACTGCTATTATAATGAAATTTCAATACAAACGCTTCCTAGGTTTAAGATACTTTCCAATTAGATGGAAGTATTAATTTAAAACTATATAACCTATTCAGAGATTAAGCACAGAATTAATTTTTTCAAGATGTTAAGGTAGATATCAAAACTGCTTGTATCTTTAATATCCTAAATGATAAAAATCTAATAATGTCAAACATTTGCAATGAATAATTTGTTTCACATTATAGTACAATTATTTTTAATTACTTTTTGATTTTCGTATCGTTTCTTGGTCTTATTCCTTATCTTAATTAAACATAATTTCTTAATTTGACATTCTCTGTTTTGGCATATTTACACTAATAGGACGGTATAATAACAAGCCGTTTTTAGAAATTTTATATCAAATGCCTTAATGAAGTTTCCATTGAATCGTAGAATCAAAAAAGAAATCCATGCTTCTGCACCATACATCAATAAGAATATAATAATGTTCTAAAATAACTACTCGTTTGGTTTTTTCACGGTATCGAAGCTTCTAAAAGAAATAAAGGAAACATATGGGTCGCTAATACTTGCTCTTGTGGCAAGTTACCCAAGAGCGAAACAGAAAATAGTCTGAGTTAAACAAAAATAATAAATATTAATTTATAAAAACAAAAATTAACTTTGAAAATTAATTCGTTACAACCCAGAGTTTTTCCCAGGAAATCGTTGTTAGCCATTAATTTTGATAAATGGCAAAATATTTTTAGATTTTTATTTATTAAAATCGTATTTTTTTAAAAAATGTTTCTAAAAAAATTTGGGTATGCCAATTTAGAGAACCTTATTATTTACATAAAAAATCTTAATTTAAAAAAAATTATCAAGCAATTTTTAAAATATTGAATTTATAAGAAAAAAATATAATTTAATTAATAAAAAAAAAAAATTATACAAAATATAACCCACCCATAATCATTAAGTTATATGGGCCTTCTTAGATATTAAATTTGGTAAAGATTCGTTTAGTCGTTAACGATATAGACAAATTTGAAAGGAAAAACGTTATATGGTTAAAACTATTTTCTAGAAAATACAATTTGAACCATCTGAATGATCTTTAATGCCGTATCACTCATGTTATGTTTAATCAAAATCGTTAGAGCCGTTTTCGAGAATAACAAGCTTTTTCATTAAATTTATAAGGCAGTCATCGTTATTTTTAGACCGAGAATTCCAAATTTGCTTGCAATATTAATAAAATTTAGCAGGATTAGATTAATTAGATGAAATTTCGTCATAATCGGTGCAGTCGTTAAAACAATATCCGGTGGTGTAAGAAATGACGGTTCTATGACAGATATTAATCTTTTTCGGAAAAATATAATTTATATGGAAGCCATCAAAATTGGCAGCAAATCATTCATATAAAATTTTATCAAAATTGATCGTACATATTTTTTTTCGAGCAAAATAGAAACGCAAAAAAAAATATTTTAAAAAATAAATTAATACTTTCAGTATTAATCAAGCTTAGCAGAACTCTTAGAATATTAATTTTTGTCAAAATCGGTGAAGTCGTTCAAAAGGTAATCGGTATAAAAAAAGAAACGTTCGATGGCAAGCAAAAAATGGTAGATTTGTTTTCCAGTCAGTAGTACAAAACCGTTCGGAGGCTGGTTGTTTTTTCCTGAATTGCTGAGCTGTTACGGTCCGACTAGATTATCAGGATACGTCTTGAGGTGTTAAAATAAAACGCTTATAGGCGATGTTAAAACGACTTATGATTCCGTAGTTGTATAGTTACGTCGTTTTTTGTAGATGGGGCAGATGGTGCTTAGATTTCATTCATCGAGCATATAATCCTCGACTAATATTTACATGCAGGGGTGCATGTAATTTGATACAATCGATTTTAGTCGATATAATTGAGCATCGGGAACACTTTGTTTGATTTAATCGACTGCCGGTTATCAAAAAAAAAAAAAAAAATGGTAGAATCAAATAACGTGCTGTCATTGCTTGTTCGCCATATGAAAATTTTGTTGTTAAAGTGTGGTTTTATATTTTACTTCATTAATAGAACCTAACTGCATCAAAAAATTTCATAATTCAATTAACTTTGATAATATTCCTAAAGTTATGGGATTATCCGTCGGATATCAACTAAGGTGTCGTTCGTGGAATTGATGTAAAAGTAGATGCTTTGATTTTTCTTCTATAAATTTTTGACAATTCGTTCTACGCGTATGGGAAGATGCTTCTTTGTTTGTTGATACCCGTTCCTTGAGTTTATTCCTGTCAGCTTAAAGACATAACTTTCATTTGTTCTTCTATCAATGTGAAGACAACAAGTTGGAAACGACCGATAATGTCGATATCGTCCTTATGGTTTAAGTAAGTATGCCTTCTGTGCTCATACTTATCTTACGCAGTACCTGCTCCATAATTTTTATCTTATTCGTCATTGACATGTTTACAACACGAACACAAACATTTTATTAAGTCTATTAACGGCACCTCTCATCATAGAAATTTGAACTTTCTCAGGAACGTGTCAATCGATTTCAATTAAATTTATTTTTTAAAAAAAGTAAATAGTGCTTCATTGTGGTCGTTACACCTTATTATTTCGAGTTGAAATCATTGCTAAGACCCGAGACTTCGCTGTCATTTTGTCATTGCCAACTTAAGACCACCCTGATCCAAAAACTTTGGATTCGTGCATTAAAAGACGCTGGATCCAAATTCAAAACCATGTTTAAGTAAAAAGCACAGAACTTTAAGAACACTCGAAAATTAATTATTAGTGAAGCCTGGAGTCGAATAGTTACCAAGAAGATCATTCCACCACTATTAGATCATGCTTGTTAAAGAAGTATAACCTCTTGGTTATGTAAATCATCCAATCGTTGTCAAGAAATGAAACTAAAACTACTGCAACATCTATACGTCATTTTTAAGAACTGACTGTCATTAACTATTCACTGAGGCTGTCAACAAGAAACATCTCGTTACTGGGTCAACAATTCCCAAGGCAACTCTGCAAGAGACATCTCGGCTCACCAAAAGTCACAGTTTGGTTCACTATCATTGGACTTTAATTTTTACTTGCTCAATACGGCAAGTATTGGTTTCCTGTAAAAAAATTTTTCGAGGTTTTAATCAAACCTGACATTAGGACGATAGAGAAGCCAAAAAAGTAGGTTTCGTCATGCCGCCCGTCGGTCTGTCTGTGCGTATGTGCGTATGCCTGTTCACCGAACTACAGCCTAAACGGTTTGATGGATTTTCTTCAAACTTTGTGTCTAGCACTTAATGCGGTGATTCCCTAGAGGAGACATTCAAATTTTTTAGTTTTTCCAAATTTTATCGAAAACTGCTCAAACGATTTTAATGAAATTTTGTGAACGTTATATTTGGAGTGCTGTTAAAATAACTGCTTTTCAGGTTTTTTTTTCTAAAAATTCACAACGGGGAATTGGTGTTAACGGTTTTTCACAAATTTGGCCATAAATTAATAACGGCTTAGTTAATTTCACTTAAATTTGGTATGGCACTCAAATTAGACACTTGAAATAAGATGGCATTTTAAGTTTTGGGCTAAACAATGGTTTCATGATGGCTCCCATACAACTTGATCTCTCGTTTAGGCCATTTTTCGATATCTTTTGCCTTTTTACATAACTAAATATATTGAATTTTTCGTAATCCCATAGTTTGCTACAAGAGCAAGTTCGTGCTACCGAGTCGTGCATTTTATTTATTTTAGCGAAATGGGCGATCATGCAGAGTGACATCTGCTCGTTGTGATCATGCTTGAATTTTCTTGAGTGTCTCAATAGCTTTGTTTTCAATTAAACGAGCTTTCACCACGGATTTCCTTGACCAAATAGAGTCAAATGTTCTCCGCATGTTTTTAGTTTCTCTGAGAGGTGACGTGGGTTGATCCGCGTGTCCGCCGGACTCAAGCTTCATGTAAAAAAGCTTGTAAACATTGTATTATGGTAATTAACTAAAACTTCGAATATTGTTGTATGTACATGATTTAAATGCTTGCGCGAGCAAATAAAAAATTTAAGTTCTTATCTTCTTTTTTTTTTTTTAGTTGCTCCCCTAAACTCGGGTGTACTTTTTGCTTCACCATGTAGTATCTTCAATACTTATAACATTTTTTAAGCAATTTGCCATCATTGGTGCACTTAAAATGCACATCAATCAACATATCCATCTGCTCAACGAGTAGTTCTTTTAAGAAATTCTGCTTTTGGTTCTGATATCGATAAAGAGTTACACTTTAGTACAGATAGAACCCATAAAATAATGTGCACAAACTTATATAAGGATAATGCTTTTACGGCCTCATAGAAGTCGTTTGAAGAGCACAATCCTTCTTCTCACATCAAGAAAACATAAAGGCGGGCAAGCAAATACAGTTGGCTTTTTTTTTTTATTTAAGTTTCCAAATCCAAACTATCTTAGAAGTTTCGAAAATATAAATTTGTTTTTTAGTTCGCTTTGACCTGAAACAGGATGATTTTTTTCCTCCCATCAGCAATCGATAAAATACACTACATATGAGGAGGTGGATGCGAAGGACTAGGTATCCTTGAATTGAGAAGCTGAGAAAGTTTTTTTTTTTTGTTGTACAGCACACAATCATTTTTCGAGGCCAAAGGATGTGAGAAGTTCGATGGCAAACACAGAATATAAAGAAAATTCTTACGCTTAAATGTGTATGTGTATATATTTGTGTATAATGATGTTCATGGTGCAGAGAATGGAATGCTGGGGCTGTAGTTATATGTCGAGATCTAACATCTTCTTTGCTTGACACGATTTCCGCAATTTATTTGGGGCTGAGATTTTCGACGATTCAGCTGATGAACGAATATGTAGTAGTAGAAGTGGAAGAGGGGGTTTTTGGTCGAGTTGTGGTGATATAAAAATGAATAATTTATTTGTATAAATGTTCACATAAATGTCAATGGCAGACTTTTGGTTAGGACACATGCAGGATGAAAAATTTTATTCACTAGAACGAACAAAAACACCATTTACCAGTCTATTAAGATATATGATGGAATAGAAACAATATTGGTGAATTTTGAAACCATTATTGTCCTTCGAATGGACGAATTTGAGGTTTTTCTTTTAATATTCTCATCTGTTTTGTTATAATATTTGGAATAAATTATAATTTGAGTTTCAAAAATAAAGTCATGCTTTGGTTTAATGAAAATCATTGGCAGTACAATGGCACTCACTCACATGCAGTGAAATGGATTGAAGGAAAATGAATTCACATGATATATAACTTAACCACTTTGAGAAATTTTGGTTTCATGAAAAATTCACTCAATTCATTTTTTTTTGAATTTCAATCAATTGCTCCGTTAAAAACCAAACATAAAAATTCAAAATATTTTGTATTTCTTTTCTTTTTTTAAAAATGTTTTCACCATTCACTGTAATTTAAATTCTAAAATTATCATATGAATCATTTTGTTCACTCCCTCCTTTGCAAGTGAATGTATTTATAAAAGTGACTTTAATACAGAGATCAGTGAGCGAAACAAATTCGCAGTTTTTCACAGAACTTTTTCACAGTACCAGAATTTGTGTATAACGTTTCCATATAACGTGGAAATTAACTTAACTTTGTTTCGATGTGGAAGTCAAGTTATTCTCACTTTACATTTTTCACAGATTTAAATTGGTTCAGGGGAATAATTTAAGCGGGGAACAATTTTACATGTGAAAAACTCCATTTATGCGGAGATATAATTTCACATTTTTTTTTGGTGAATGTGGATAATAATTTAATCTAAAATTTTTTTTTAAGTTAATTCTAATCTCACCTTCACATTAAAGTTAAGATATTTCTCACAAAAAATTCAAATAATTTCCCACTAGTAGTGAAGATGTTCCCCGGTGTTTAAATTCTTGATGTGAAATAACTTAAAACAAATTTTATATTATTTTATTTTTCACCTTATGAACTTTAAAAAAAAAAAACATTACCACCACAAGTGAAGTTATAATCCATGTAAAATTATTTTTCATGTGAAGTTATTTTCCCTGAGAAGTAATTTTCCTTTACATCAGAAGAGAACCAGAAACAATTAATTAAATTATTCCAATTACTGAATAACAGAAACGGTCGAGACTTTTATTATTTTATTACCATACCTGCATTTTATATATGATCATAGAGCAAATCTTTGCAAAAACAGATGTTATGAGAGGATGACATTGACCTAGCCGTTTTTTTTAGCCATCACGGCTTTCATGTGCGTAAATTCACCATTCACCCAATACCGAAATACATTAATGCCTGAGAGAACTATCTTTCTTCTGCTTAGTCTAAGTAGTAGCAGTAGTCTAGCAAGTAAATCTAGCAGGTCATTCTCAGAAAAATATTTTACTCGAATCACAGAAAAAAATTTTATATTCGACTCATATTTTATAAGAACCATTTGAAAACAAAATAATGAAGAACTTTTCACATTTCATCTGGGACACTATTCCCACAACTTTACTTAACCAAACAATATGTTTGACACTTTTGTTTGCTTACATTTTGGTCAGATACTTTTGCGGGTGTCATCACGTTCAGGCCCTACGTTATTTTATCCTTCATGAGAAATATCATAAAAGTTTTACATACACGAACAAGGATGCCTTTTATGTTAGTAAATTCAAATAACTTGTCGAACAGCAAATACACTTCTTGTAAAATGCATGAAGGTGTCAGCTGGAAGAGCATAATCTATTGAAACACCACAAATATATGTATGTAGGTATACTTTTGAAAACAAACTTTTCAAAAGGACCTCTTTCCTTTCATCACCTGCGTTCGACATAAAAAGCAAATGCAAATCAAAATACATAATCTCTGAGAAAGTTTGCATTTGCAAAATTTCATATGTTTCCTAAAAGCAAATCAACCCACTTAATATTGGAAAATTTTCAATGCAAAATTCAAACCATCCAACTAGAAATATAAAAAAAAAAAACTAAGAATTTACAAAATTTGCTGTATTTTGATGGAAGTCTATAAGCAAGTTAATGGTTTGGATTGTTTTTGCCGCAAATACCTGCACACATATACAAAAACATACAAATAAAGTGAAAGGAATTAAACCTATAGCTTCCAGGCAAGAATCTGTTCTTGTTATAAGCTTTAGATTTAGCAATACATTCTTTGTTGTATGCTGATACTGATGTGTAAGCATTGCATAACTTTTCTCCCATTTACAGTTAAATCCTCCATCATGATGCACCTTTCGGATGCACGTTATCAGAGCTGACTTCTAAAATCTTGGATAAACTCAGCCAGCCCTTACTCGTTTATAAATGTTGAATTGGCTACTCGATAGCAACCCCCGTAGACAAATACGATGAAGCATTGGAATCCAAAGACTGTATAAAAGTTATTTGGGTCTATACCCCTTCCACCAGCAGCAGCATCATCTAATTCCGAAAAGTCTTTTCATTTCCACAGAGTGAATGGCAGTGGTAGCGTATCGGTAGCGGTGGCTGTATACGAGAAACTTACATCATTCCAATCCCAAAATCAATGTATCCCAAAATATAGTTATAGAGCTCCACAAGCATTGAATAAGGAATATTACCTGATCTGGGCCTGAGCTGAATGAAGGTGATTTCGTTAGCATATAGCCCTTCTGAAATATCACTACTTGGCATGTTGTGAAATGGAATGGGAAAGATATCGAGGCCATGAGCAAAACATTTAATATGAATCGATTTGAGATTCTTCGTCCAGGCAAGTCGAGTTCATCCAAGGTATGCTGCAGCGTCCGTGCGCCTCTATATTCGACATCCAAACGAATACCATGCAAACATTCCATTAACCAGAAGTTAATCAATTGGAACTCTTCGAGTTGTTTCGTTTAGATTGCAGTGGAAGGTTTTTATTTGTTTGCTTGTATCTCAGTTAAGATTTTATACGTTGAAGTTGAACCTAAATGTTTTTGGATAAACCGTGGTTTTAATTTGATTTAGCTTGGGAGAAAATAATACGAAATAGGTTTTTTTTTAACTCAAAAATTAAAACAAAACTTTATTTTCGTTATGCTGATGTGAAATTTTTCTACGAAATTCAATGAATTCAGATAATGTTCCGAATATTAAATCGGCACATTTATTCAATCACTTCGTAAGTCAATAATTGTTATCTCCAGTGTAAAATTTTGTACCTCCATCAACAATATTATGATCAAAGACTGTGGGAAAAAAAATTATGCAACTCTGACAATCTACGATTGTGGGGTTATTTAGATAAACATAAAAAAACCGCAATAATTAAACGTTAAATACTTTTGTATAAGATGACTCACCAGTGCAACTTTTTGCTAGGAAAATGTTTCTATATATATTAGGTAACTTTTATAATTTATAAAACGGTATTCCTTCAATCTCGTGGATACATTTCGCACTAGTGTTTGAAGTTTTAAAGCAAAAAAAAAAAAAACCCTGTTTTTTGTCGCACAAACTTTTTTTGTGGCAAGATACCTTACTGTTTTAGACTCTTAGTTTTAAATGCAATGGTTGCCAAATGCTTAAAAATTTTATGAAACAAAGAAAATGGAAAAAAAATTTGGTATTTTTTTAAGAAAAACGCATATATATATATATATGCATCTACATGTGTATTTTATAAACTTCTATTATGAGTACCTTAAAAACAGAGTTAATTTTTTTTTTTCAAAATTTTGTTTGAGGAATCAGGTTTAGCAAGAATTAAATTTCGTGTAAATCGGTGCAGTGCTGTTCAAAAAATATTCAGTGTACCAGAAAATGTGTTATGATATGTATAGGTACCGTTAATAAGCTTTTTCTGAAAAAGACAATGCCAATGGAAAACATCACCTTTGGCATTGAATTACTTAAATAATATTTTATCAAAATTAGTTGTTTTTTTTTCAAGAAAAAAACATATTGGTTTTTAGATTTTTTTAAAATTACTTTTTTCTTTAAATGTTGCTGTAGTATTAACAAGGTTTAGAAATCCTTTTAAAAAATGAAATTAAGTGAAAATTGGTGAAGCTGTTCAAAAGATAGTCGGTGTAAGAGAAAACGGTTCTACAGTCAATTAGCTTTACCTAAAAAAAATAAACTTCATGACTAGGTCGCACGAAATTGCTCATGTAGCAAGTTGGCACCAAAATTAAATTAAAATAAATTTAACACTTTTTTATTTCAAATATAGGTAAATAAATGAAAAATACGAAAAACATCATATGATTTTTATTAAAAGTGCATAAACTACATTTAACAATGATTCTAGTCGAAATCTAAGTATGCAGAAGATTTTGTTGTGCAAATATAATTTTAGCAAACAAATAATTTTAAAATCGTTAGAGCTGTTCTTAAATAAATCGATGTTTTCTTAATAATTTGTATATTTTATTTATTTATTTGCAGTACGTCAATTTTAAGTGCTAAAAAGTTCGCATTTGTTTATGATTTTTTTAGTTTAACCATTTTTCAAATATTGAATTTACAAAAACCAATAAATTAAAAAGTTAATTAAAACTAAAATAAAGCACTTCTGTTAACTTTTTTTTTTTTAAATTTGATTTAATCATTGAAGGCTTTTCAAACAAATTTTTTGGGCTATAATCGATTTATCCGTACACGAAATAGCTCTAGAAAAAAAAAAACGGTTCTATAAGAGGTACCGATGGTAGGCTTACGAATATTTTTTTTTTACAACTCATCGAAAGACTATAAGATCAAAATCAACTCTATTTTTTTTTTTTAAGAAAATCGTTGGAGCTGAACAAGTCCTTTTCTTTTTAATGGTTGTATGGCAGGTGCCGTTATTTTTTGAGCTAAGAACAAAAATTTCACTTTCTCCACTAAGGAATGGTCGACTAACCTTATACTTATACCAAGTTTGATGCAAATCGGTTCAGCCGTTGAGGTAGTAGTTACTGATACATGCAGATTGATAAACAGACAGATATAAAGTTAGAATTTCCAGACCCACTAAACTTGTTTTCTCTTCTTTATCATCGTAATGTAAAGAAAACGGTTCTATGATAATACCGTTAATATTTTTTTCTAAAAAAGAATCCAATGAAAAACATCACCGACAAATGGGTGAGTTAGACAACAAAGACCTGTTGACACCAACAATATTTTGCAGTAGTTATAGCTATTTCATGGCTTCCACGACAATCATCATATTTATTTTTATTAGTGTCGCTGGTCTATTTACAGTCTCATTTTTATTCGAAAAACACGTTATTGAAGTCATAGATGGAGTTCCAACAGAATTTTACAAAAACGGTACCGCAGAATTCAAAATATATCTCACGGATATCTATAACACGCTTTATATTGAAGCATGTGTACCAGGCAACTTCAACAAAGCAGTAATTTTTGCAATATTTAAGAAAGGCGATGCAGCTCTAGTTGAAAACTATAGAGGTATCTCAATCTCTCTATAAGAAATTTTTTTTTATTCTATTTTGTATGAAATGCAAACAAAATGGATAGAGGACACTTATCGCCTTAGTAGGTTTCAAGCGTGTTTTCGTCCTGGATTTTCAACTATGGATCATATTTTGCCCTTACAAGTATTTCCAAAAGTTTTATCAAAAAAAACAAGAAATTATACACATTTTTCGTAGATTTTAAAGCTGCCTCTGACAAAGTGAACAGACAGGCCTTATTATACAAACTGTCATCGTAAGCTCTGTCACGAAAATTTTTGTTGACATATTCCAACTTCCTTTGGTCTTCGAGTGCAACAATATGGGATGAATCCAATTTCTCAGATTGGTTCAACACGACTGCAGGTGTTCCGCAAGGATGCATACTTAGTCCATTACTCTTTTCCCTTTTTATCGACGAAATATGTGACTATCTCCCTGGTGGTGTGTCCTTCGCTAACATTCAAGTGAAAATTTTGCTTTATGCAGACGACCTGATAATGCTGGCCGAAAATCCTTTTGCGTTGCAGTTGCAAATAAATAGACTGAACTCTTTTTGTGAGACTTGGGACCTCCAAATTAATACCCAAAAAACCAAGGTACTAATTGTTGAATCCCGGATAAATCGAAGACGACCAAAAGAGAATTGGTACCTTTCCAGCGCACGTATTGAGGTTGTGCAAGAGTTTAAGTATTTGAGAGTTTTGTTGCCACACAATCTAAACTTTGTCAAGCACGCTAATTTCAAAAGTAATGAGGCTAAATTAGCTTTAAACATAATGTGGCCGAGTTTTTTTGCCAACCAAAATATCGACCTTGCTTCCAAATACCGAGTTTTTAATGCTACTTTGGATTCTTGTATGTGTTATGGGGTTCAAGTTTTTGGATATAGACAACTAGAAGCTTTCGAAAAAATTCACAGGCATTTCTTCAAACGCTTGTTCAGATTGCCAAATTCGAATCCAAATTATGCTATTCATGTAGAGTCAGGTGTAACACCTATTTATATATATATACACAATTTGAAAGCGAATTCGGATTACATAACAAAAGTTATGAAAATAAATAATAACTGTCTTCATAAGTGTATCCTAACAATACTTCTCCGAACTAATGCTTCCCATGATTTTGTTTTATCCCTGCTGGAGTCAAACGTTGATGGGTGGAAGGATATGTTCGCGGATGTAATCGCAAAAGTTGACGATCAAATTTATACTCAACATCTATCCAGAACAAACTCGTCTAACTCCAGAAATATATACAAACATTTGAACCACCAACTCCTATCTGAGATGAACTAATTTAGCAAAGTATATTCGCCCGAAGTTATAAGTACTATCTTTAGAGCACGAGTAGAAATTATAAATCTTAACTTTATGCCACACCGTGATGATTTACCACAAATTTGTAACTTTTGTAACAGAAGAGATATCGAAGATATCTATCATCTCGTCTATCACTCTGTAGCAGTCTGTCCAACACAACAGGAAATTCCTGTATTTCCAAGAAAGTTTTCTTTCTTTACAACAAACTTACGCTATTTTGAATGGAGCCACTAAGCCAAAGGATGGCTTAACCTTTACAAATATTGTGAGCATGGCCTAACTTATCGTAACAGTTTCTGAAAAAAATGTCAGATTTTAAGCCATAGTTATAGCAATTTAAATTAATTATGCATTTTGTAATTTATTATTTTTCTTTTATTTTTCAAATCATTAAAATTGTCATGTAAGTCTTTCAAATTAAACTTACCAAAAATCTTAGTTAAAATCATTTAAATTTATAATTCTACTCTTATATAATCTGAGTCTTATTTTTTTTACAAACAAACATATTATTAGTATTAAAAAAAAATTATTTATAATCGAATTTATTGTTTCAAGTATTTTTACATTTCTTTAATTTTTTTTTATGTTATCACAGGCAGACGCCATGATTGCCATGTCCTTAAGAAAACTTTTTGTAAAATCTTTTGATGAAATAAAGAATATATCTATCTATCTATCTATCTTTCTAAAATAATTCCTGTAAATAATTTTACGACTTTAAATAATTGCACGGAAAGATTTCCTATTCTTAAATCACCAAGCAATCAAACATCAATGCCAGACTTAAAGATTGAGCTTCTGCAAAAGAAGTGTTTTTGTCATGTACTTTGATAGCCTTTTTGTATATATGGTTCGTGTCAATTGTACTTACTTCTCTTGAAATGTGCGAAACGATTTTTCTGACAGCTTTGCATTCTCAGTCATACCAAAGTTGAGTTAATTTTTCTCAATTAAATTGTAAAAGTACTTATTCTGTTAATTGTTTCAATATCAGTTTGGGGTACCTCATGGTTAAACTCATGGATTAGGTTTGAAATATATCTTTTAAATTTTTGTTCGTTGCCGGCAAATTTTGGCAGTAAACTTCTTTTGTTAGAGTTAAAAATTTAAGAACGTGCTTCCCTAAATTAGAAAAGGAAAATTCCTAATCCTATTCCGTCATCATGTGTTCCGAAAACTTCTTCAAATTAATAATATTGTTTGTTTCTAAAGAAAAACTTTTTGTTATAATATTAAAATTCTTTATTTCTTTTCAAAAGTCAAAAATCGATTAAAAGTTTATTTTATTACACCACAACGTTTCACAAAACCAAACCAATAAATTGTTAAATTAGCTATATTTAAATATTAAAACCTTCACAAAGGTTTACTTTTGTTTCAAAAAAGAATAAAAAAAAACTAATTTTATTCGAAAACACACATTCATAAGAAGTTATATAAAATAATAAGTTCGGTTTTGTATCAAGAAGCTGGTCTATGGTTAAAAATAAACTTCTAAAAATACACAGCCAATCCTTTTTTGCATGCCAATGGAAAGTCTTTTGATAAGGGTTTTTTTTTTGTTATATCCGCAAACTTCAGGCCGATATAATAATGGTCTTCCACATATAGCACAACCAAAGCGAAAGTAAAACCTAGTTCGATTATACAGACCCGGGTGGCATTGATAAATAAATTTACGAACCAATCATATCACAAGTGTCCACTTGAATTACGTATTCATTTTTCAGTTGAGATAAAATCCTAAATTGAATATGCCCTTTATAAGAAGGATAATGCTCCATTAATGCTCTGCCGGGCTTAGCCTTTACAAAGGACATCATCATCTTCTACCAGTGGCTGTGTAAATAGCTCGTTTTCCCTTTTTAGGTATTCTTATTTTTATTTTTTTGTTCTTCCAGGTTTTACTATCCATAATATCCACATGGCTCCTACTATGGCTATAATAACATATAATATATAAACTCTTATACCTTTGGCAAGATGTCCAACTTTTATCGAGTAATCTATATAAAAAAAGTAATAGTTGGCTACTATATTATATGATGACCGTTATAACAATTGGTTAATACCTATATATGACTATAGGTATGTAGTTTTGGAGGAGAATTGTGGAAGTGGCGTCAATGATGAATATTTGCAATGCAAAATAAGGCTGTGCAGTGCAGTTTGTAAAGGTTTTTTTCATTAGAAAATAATGCATTTTTAATTCGAAGTGATGGTGATTTCTTTTCTTGTTTTTGAAGTCTGTTTATTTTGTTTTGTTTAATAAGTTATTCTAATAGTTGGGATACAGAAAAATTAAGTCTAAGAAACAGATTCAATAATTAAGTGTATTTTTTGAAGAAAAATTAATGAATTTTTATAGAAATGCTTGCCTCAACTTTGTGTAAATGACAAAAATTTGCAAGTGAGAAGAGACTTCCGAATTAAAATAGTTACTAAGGCCCAGTTTTTCAATGCGATATTGTTCCTGGCTTAGATTAACCTCGAGTTAACGCTAATTGAAACACGTTTTTCAAACAGTTTGAGATCCCGAATTAACTCACCAATTTAACTGCGTGAACTTTGAGTTAACTCGCAATTATAAACTTGTTGAAAATCGTGTTTCCATTAGAGTTAACTCGAGGTTTATCATTCAACAGTTGGAAAGTGTGTTTTAATGTCAAAACTTGACTATAGTTGATCGGCACACTGTTTTTGGTTTGATTTAAGTCGAAAATAATTAAAAACATTTCACGAATAGGTATTATGTGCATAATTCTGTCCCATTCCAGAAAAATAAAACAATCATAACAATGTCTTCTAAACGTGATTTACAAATATTTTAAGGGCAAAATCTCGAAACAAAAAAAAAACAATTTATTGGGATTGACGCGATCTATCCTAACCTTTAAAAGTTTTATAAAAATATGGCCCGAGTTTACTTCCGATTATATATGTAAATAGGCAAGTTATTCATTCGTGCAAAAAAAAAAAATTGAGATAACAATCAATAATGACATTACGATTACAATAGCGAAGTCGAAAAAGGGTCGATATCCTTGAAAATTGATATCTAGGGCATTTTAAGTGGCCGTCTGATGGGTTTTTGGAATTTGTATTATCTTTTATTCTAAAAACAACGGTACCTACCATATAACGGTTATGAATAAGCATGGTTTTCTCAAAAACGGCTCTAATGATTGACATAAGTGATTGACAAAGAAAATGATTGACAAAGAAAATTTAGATTTTCGTACTAATTATTTAGTCTGCCAACGTAAATTTGACTATTTGGACAAGTTTCTATATCATAACCTATTCTTTTAAAAAAATGTGCGATTGCCTTATCTCAGCCTCTAACACGAATTTTTAATCTATCTTTGTCTGAGGGTCATTTCTTGAAAACTTGGAAAATTTCATTCTTATCACCAATTTTTAAATCGGGTTCTAAACAGGAAGTCACAAACTATAGGCCAATTTGTAAGTTATTTGCCATACCTAAACTTTTTGAAAAAGTAGTTTATAACAGAATTTCAAAACTTATTCAAGATAAAATTTCAGTTTTTCAACATGGGTTTGTAGCTGGTAAATCAACAGCAACTAACCTAACGATAATGGCGAATGCCATAATAAATAATATGGAAAAAGGCTTTCAAACGGACATTATTTTTACCGACTTTGCGAAAGCTTTTGACAGAGTTAATCATAAAATTCTGGTCAGTAAACTTTCTTCTTTTGGTTTCAATTCATCTCTTTTAAAGTGGTTGGAGTCTTACTTAACTGAAAGAATCCAAATTGTGAAAATTGAAAATTTCAACTCTGAAGATATTCTTATTCCTTCGGGTGTTCCATAAGGTAGCCATTTAGGCCTGTTACTTTTTCTACTTTTTTACTGCTAGAGGATTTGGTGAGTTTGGCTAATTGATGTGATATCAACCATCTTCACTTAAATATTACTAAATGCCAAATATTGTCTTGTTTTAGGATTCGTAATCCAACTTTCTTCGACTACAGTATCGAAAATACAAAGCTGGCAAGAGTAACCCAGAAAAAAAAAATTAGGAGTTATTCTAGATGTTAATCTATCGTTTCTTCCACATTATGATTTTATGGTTAATAAAGCCAACCAGATGATAGGTTTCATTAAAAGGATTACCAAAGAATTTAACGATTCATATACTCTACTATCAGTTTATAATTCTCTAGTTAGATCTGTGCTTGAGTATTGCTGTACAGTTTGGAATCCTTACTATGCTAACTCATCGCAGAGAATAGAAAAAATTCAAAGAAATTTTACACGCTACGATTTTTTTAAGTTAAATTGGAGAATAGTCACACCTCCTTATAAAACCAGATGTCTTTTGTTCGGATTAAAAACGCTTGAAACTCGACGTAAATACTTTTCAATTATGTTGATCAGAGATATATTATGACCAATCATATTAAATGTCCTCCATAAGCTGCTTTAGTCTACGAGGGCAATGCACCTTTAAGAGTTACACGTGAACGATTTTTAATTTATGAGCAGTTTCATTTTACAAACTACGGTCGAAATGAACCCATCACCCGTTGCATCAGAGAAGCAAACTCTATTTGCTCTAGAGTTGATTTTTATATGGTTTGCACGAGAGTAACGTTTACATCTGTTATATTAAACCAAATTTAAATATATTAAATAACTTAATTTGTCATATGATTTCTGTTCTCTGTTTTTGTTTTTTGCTTGTATAAATTATGTAAGCCCACCTACAGTAATTATATCTTCCTACCTATGTATATTAGTCTGTAAGAGTTTATAATATGCTCTGATTGATGAAATAAATCTAAATCTAAATCTAAAATAAGTTATACGGCATTAAAATTTTCAGTTTTTTATATTTTAAAATATTTTGGAAGCAAATGTATGGAATAAAAAAAGATTTATATGAAAGACATCTCTGTCGGCAAAAATTCAATTCAATTAAAAAAGTTTGTAAAAATTGGTCCGTTCAAGAGAAAAAAAAAAAATAAAATTATAAAAAAGTTCTACGACAGGTACCGTTAATAAGCTTTTTCGAATAAAAAAAAATTTATAAAAGACATCACCATTGGCAACAAATCACGCATATAAAATTTTATTGAAGTTGATCGTATTTTTGTGGAGAAAATTACAATTACTAATAAAAAAACTACAGTCTGTCAAAGCTCTTCAAATCCAGAAATCTCACCATAACTTCAAAACTACTGCTGTACAGGACCATGGGTCCTGCCAGTACTCACATATGGATCCGAGACTAGGGTGCTTAGCAAAAGGTACTCTGACCTCTAAGCCGCGTTCGAGAGAAAAGTCTTAAGGAGAATTGTTGGCCCCATATGTGAGGAAGGACGATTCCGGAGACGGTACAATCATGAATTGTACGCAATCTACCTTGAAGCAGATATCGTGACAAAAATTAGGCTCGGTAGACTCCGTTGGGCAGGGCACCTAGCTCGCATGAGCGAAGAGGAACCTGCTCGGAAAGTTCTTTGTGGTACATTCTATGGCAGACGACAGCGTGGTAGACCATGCTTGCGCTGGAGAGATGGCGTAGACCAGGACGCCCGGAGCCTTGGGGTGCGCAACTGGATGGCGTCGGCTCGAGACCGGGATAGGTGGAGAGACTTTTTGAAGGAGGCCAGGACCGGACCCCGGTTGTCGAGCCGATGATGATGATGAATAAAAAAAAAAGAAAAAAAAACTTTTTAAAAAAATATTTTTTTTAAATTTTTACTTGCGATTATAGGTACTATAAGACAAGTTTTGGCACGAGTACGATAACTTTGGCGCCAAGAATTGATAACTGTTTTTTGTAAAACAGATCAATACAAGCATTTTTTACTATGGGTGGGGGGGTCTATCTCCCTCCGTTTGGGCGGGAGGGGTAATTTTCCATTTTCTCAAAAACCAGAAAACATAAAATCATTTTGTTTTCAGTTTATGATTTAAAATTAATATGAGCAACGAATTTTATAAAAAAAAGTAGTATTTTATTTTACAGTTTTGAAAAATCACACTTCAAAGTTTTTTTTAACCTTTTTTTCGCAATTTTTGAGTTTAAAGTCCGTTTTTTCAAAGACTATGCATAGGTTTCACTTGTTTTAAAAAACATCTAATAAAAAAAAGTATTGGCTTTAAAAAAAAATATAAAACTTAGTTGTAAGTATTACCGTTATTTTTTAATATTTGTTTTAAATTTATAGAACTGTTTTTATAAAATTGCTCCTCCCGCCCAAACGGAGGGAGATAGACCCCCCACCCATTGTAAAAAATGCTTGTATTGAACTGTTTTACAAAAAACCGTTATCAATTCTTGGCGCCAAAGTTATCGTACTCTCCCCCATGTTTTGTATTCATAAAAAAATAGTTTTGAGATAACAATCAAACATGAAATTACAATGATAGAGAACACGAAAAAAGTAGGTCTGACAATTCTGTTTATCTGTCTGTCAGTCTGGATGTATCGACACCTACAGCCTTTTAAATTTATTAAAAGAATTCGAAAAATATTTCATATACAAAAATTGAAAGACACACATCCAATAAGTACGCTCGACGCAGTTGTACTGTTAAGCCCTAGCTATTACCACAAGATTAAGATTTGCGACCCAGTCGTACCTTTTGTTTTTTTTATCACTTCACAATTTTACAGACACATAATCGAACCCTAAGTTCCTTGATCGAATCGTAATACCAAAATTTTTCACAAATGTTTAATTTTAATTGTTTTTTTTTTTTAATTTATTCTTCTTTTTATTCAATATTTAGAAAATAGTTTGACGTAAAAAATTTAATTTTTGCACATTTAATACAATTCATTTTCTCTTAAAATTGACGTGATTTGAATTTGGAAAAAAGAAATATTTAAAATTGTTAAAAAATCAATATTAATTTTTTTTTTTTGATATAAAAAGAGTCCAAATTGGCATCAAAAATGGCGGCTCTTACGCTTACCTAACTAATATCATTTTTTAAAAATAATGACAATCTTTTTGGACATCGTATACCAGCAAACGAAACAAATAATTAAATTCTTGAGAATTTTTCTTACGAAATTATTTAAGTTTTTAAAATTAAGCATTAGTTTCGAAATAAAAAAAAATATCACTAATCCGGTAAGTAGTTTTTAAGTATTAAGTAAAATAATCTTGATTCTTTCTCACAGTCCATTAAAATAAACTTAAAATCCTTGGCCTGAAATTAAATTACTTTTTTCATGACTTCCCACTTCATTAATTTAATTTTATATTATTGTGTATGTGTGTGTGTGAGTTGGACAGAGTACCCTATTTCCTTTTTTTTTGGGGGGGGGGAGGGGATACGCATATAATTTTATTTTTATTGGTTCGGAAGACAATGAAAAAAAGGAACCAAAAACACCAAACAATTTAACCAATATTTATGCTCTTATTTTTATTAATATATTGCTTTTTTTTATTTTGCTTCCTTTTGCAGCTTAGCGAGCTGGGAAGACCATTTACAGGCGGTTCTTGGTGTGGAAAGGCAACTGGACCACAGCTGTACTTTAGCGAAACATCAACTGTGACAGCATCCGTAAAGGTGAGAGATATATAGATATATTTTTGAAGAGAAATACAATTGTAACAGGACAACACGATGGCAAAAAAAAATATAACTCATCCTGGTTAAATATTTAATCGAGAGCGATGTCCTTCCTTGCAATGCTCTCGTTGAACAGTCCATGTAATAACGAATCTTGCATTTTTAATGTCAAATTGCACAAAAGAGAGGGTATAATTTATTATTAAAAAAGTCTCCATAAATATCGTAACTACAACAAAATATACAGCTAGATTGCGTGCGTTGAGCGTAGGTCCAACCTCAACCAATTCGAATGTACGCTCGTAAATTCATCCGGAATATAATGAAAGTTTCCCATCAGAAATATGCTGCCTGGTTCATTATGGAAATGGGTTTGGTTTGGGGAGGGTTGTGCTGCCTCTTCTCATTCAGAATTAATCATCGCCTACACTTGTTGGGTAAATAATAACCCAAAACTATCACCCCATTCATGAATGCGTGATGAGCACCCAAGTGCCGAGGAGCACCATCAATATTATGGTTTCGAATGTGAGTTGAAGCCCCCCCCCCAATTCCATCCCATTCCAATGAGTGAAGTGGTCCTTTATGTTATCTCCTTGTCTGCGAATAATATCTACACACATGTATACACAATTCAAATATCCTTTTTCTTTAATTTGAACAGCAATGGTTTCGGATGACCAGAGTTCATGCTCGTTCATTGTTATTTGAAACAAACGTTTTATTGGTGGGAGGATGTAAGGTGGTTGGGCATTAACAGCAATTTTATTTGTATGCTGGTCAATGTTATACAGGATCAGGATGTGTCGTTTTCTACCAAATAACAGGGACAGGTGCGAGTAAATGGGTGTGTAGTATGACTGTTGTGGTGGGTCTGAGCATGGTGTAATATTTTTGTTGTTGTTGTTGTTGTTGTCATGTATGGTTTTTATTAGGGTTATTTTTTTTTGGGGGGGGGGAATAGCTGGTTTGTTACGTCATTGGCAAGATATTTTGTGTGACCACAGGACCTGCTATGTTTGAACAGAATGCATATACAAGCAAGTTATGCCCGTGATTGGTGTTGTTAAAGGGAAATTGGAAAATATTACAAAAATGCCCAGATTCTAGAAAAAAATGTGGTCACTGTCTCTGATTGGATTTTACTCTGAAATCAATTATTTTTTTCAATGTATAGGTGGTATACAAAAACAAAACTATTCTGCTGACATATTGAAAGTTTTTTTTATTTAGTAAATAAGTACATAGAGATTGCAGGCAGGCAAATAAACTTTTTTGTTTTTTCGCACTATATACCAATATATTGATATTAAAGGGTGATCTAATTTTAGATTCCATATTGTATTTTAGAAGGACTTGACATTTTGACAGCTGCTGTCAAACGCAGCATCTTAAAAATTTCAAATTTAAGTTCGAATTTAATTTAATCATTTCTTTTCTGAAAACAGTTATTGGAACCCTTAACGTGCTCAAATCGCATACAAAAATAAAAACTGCACAAGTTGGAGAAAACTAGAAGTATTGAAAAAACCACCTGTGAGAATATTGTAGCTTTTAGCAATAATGTGTAATTGATCCATATAGATTATCCCAAGGAAATGAAATGATTTTTTGGCTCAACGTTTTTACTATGCTACGTTGGTACCCTTGATTAACTTTTGACGTTTCTCATTTTAATACAATTGCTCAGTTTATATGACGACTTTGTGACTTTGTATTTAGGTCAAAATGTCACAGCAAAAAACGAAAATCAACTAAGCATAATGCATAATGAGTATGAGTATACTTTACTGTCATTATTATGAGTAGAAATCATGCCAGAATCTGGCAAGTAATATTAGAACTAAATGAAGTTGACCGCACTCTCTTTAGTGTCTTTCCTTTGTATTTGAGACTCTATGACAAAAATATCACTTCATCGATGCATTCAGTCGTTTTCCATCGGCAAAAAGCAGAATAGTCGAAAAGTCAATGCAACACGAAAGTTCCATGTATATGGCAACACCGTACTTGACATAAGGCGCAGGAACATAAACATTGAAAAATAAAAATGGTTGAATGTAATGGACTGAGTCCTATAACACGAAAAAACAAGTACTTGTAATACATGTGTTTTCATATGCATTGTAGTTTCGTGTTATAGGCCCGGTGGTGGTGAGAATTGAAATTAAATTTTAGATCACGATAATTAAACCCAATAGAATACAGGTTTTTGCTGTAAGTAAAATAATGATCCATATAGTTCATCTAATAAAACACGACTATTGTTATCAAGTTTTCTTGATTGGGACTTCTTAACTTAACTTAACATAACGATAAATGTCTTGCGAGAAAAGTTCAGAGATATAATAATAATAATAATAAAAACATATCAAGATCATGCGATTCAAATAATACTTTGATTTATTTTTTGTAAGACTTCCTAAAAATTCCGTAAAAAAACCTGAGAATTTGAAGAAAAACAAACATTCCTTTACGAGATAGCCCTGAAACCACCGAAAAAGTCATCAGAAAAGACCAAAATTAAAGAAATTTTTGATTTTAATAAACTCAAGTATATACGCTGGCATTGGATCACCCTATTCATAGTAAGATAATGTAAATACAAACAAAAATGAAACATGCGTTTGTGAAAGTGATTTTATGACAACAAATTATTGTTTGTATTTGTTATGAAAATTGCAGTTATTTTTTTTAACTGTGCAATGTTCAAATACATATGTAGGAACGAATCGCGGAAGTTTAATTTTTTATTGAGTTTGGGTAACGATTGATTATTAAATATACATTGTGACCTCCATAAAAAAAATATATAGAAACAATATTCCTTTATAAATAAAAATAAAAATAAGAAAAATTGCAATTTTGTATTTTTTATTAAATAATAGCTTGGTATATTAATATACATGTGTATAAGTATTGTTTGTCAAAACATATACATGGCGTACCCTTGAAGAACGGGCCCAGACCATTCGCGTGCAATCCTTGGATTACATGAACATAGGCCATCGGTCAAAGTAGTAAAGGTAATTGAAACAAAACAATAAACTTCGTCAAAATCGGTGCAGCTGTTTAAAATAGAATCAGTATCAAAAAAGTTCGGTTCTATGGCAGGTACCGTTAATAAGGTTCGTTGGAAATAAAATCCAATGGAAAAATCACCGTTGACAACGAATTATTTTGATAAAATTTTATTAAAATTTATCGTTTTTTTTTCGAAAAAATGGAATCAGTAACGCTTTTATCTATGGCATATACCGTTATTTAAGGACCAAAATAATAACGGCTGGTCATATTTCTCTCTAGAATAATTTGTATTAAGTTTGAGGAAATTCGGCTGTGGGTGTCGATACATCCAGACAGACAGATTGAAAAATGGTTAAAAGTATTCTCACGGAAGCATTACGATATCTCGAAAATTAAAATCTCGATAACAAAATATCGCTTTTTTAAATAAATCTCGAAAAATGAAATCTCGTAAGTTTAAAATCACGCTTTTCATAATCTCGCATTCACAAAATCCTTTTTATTTTTTCAAGTCTTGCATACAAAAATCGCGCAATTTTCTACCAAAATCCCGCAAATTAAAATCTCACTCTCAATTTTGCGGGTATCTGTAATTGCGAGATTCTAAGACCCGTTTGCTCATACTCATCATAAATCTACATCATAACTAAGTTATACTTAGTTCTTATGTTCTACATAAATTATTCTACGTTGTTAGAAAAAAAAATATGTTCAACTTAGTTAAGATTTAATTTCATGAGAGAAATATCAACAAATTTGTCAATTTTGTGTTAACTGTCATATTTATTTATTTTGTTTTGCATTTATTTTTCTTTTATTTTAAGTTTTGCTAAACATTTGCTGTTTTTTATTTGTTTTTGTCAGTTAAATTTACCATCTGAATATTATATTTATTAGTTTTTCTTCTAAATTGTGATGTAAAAAAGTGAAATTATGAATTTGTGTTTTTGTGGCAGTGATTGTTATTGTGTGCGTTTAATTTTTAAAGTGTGAATTTTATGATGTGAAATATCTATAAAATGGTTTTATATAAATTTAATGCCAAAGTTATTTGCAAAATTAGCTTATGTGGTTAGCATAAGTGCAACAATATCAAATCTGTTAAAGAATATTACAAAAGTTCCGAAATAAATCTTATTTTTTTGGAAAATTGAACCTCAAAAATTTCTTAGGTTGAACTTAATTCCTTATGATCTACTTTTTCCTTCCCATAAATTAAGTTTAACTTAGTCACATTTATGTTATTCTTAAAAGTTCGTGCGAAGCGTTAAGTAGAACCTAGAAACTTAAGTTGTACTTAAAGGCTTATGATGAGTATGAGCAAACGGGCCTTAATAACAGGATTTTTTAATTGCAATATTATGGACAGGTTAATGTTATTGCGAGATTTTGATTTGCGAGATTTCGTAACCAACTCTATTCTCACTGCAGGGATTGGGTGACTTGAAATAATGCCGATAAAAAGTACACCAAATTCTATGGAATCGGTAAAGCATGATCAAATTTTTGCCGAATTAATCCAAACTTCTCTTAATATATCTCAATACTCAATCCCAGTGCTGCACCTAGCAAGCATTGTACACTCTCTCATCTTCTGAAATTTTCCACTTTATTGCTGTCGAAAGTTTGTGATTTTAATAAAGAATGTGCTTTTAGAAGAGCCTTGTGTTTGTAACGAATTGATAAACAAACATTCTTAAATACTCTAATGCCCAGTTTCACCAAAATACACCTAAAAGCATTTTAGTTAACGGAGTAATAAAATTTATTGGCATTTTAGCTTAAAATGGTTTGCACCAATATAAGGAGGTGAATTTTTATAAATGAGGAAACTTGATGCCAACCCCGGATTTTTATTCACCACTCATGGCT
Source organism: Baccha elongata (assembly GCA_951217065.1). NCBI lineage: Eukaryota > Metazoa > Arthropoda > Insecta > Diptera > Syrphidae > Baccha > Baccha elongata. The sequence continues at coordinate 176,892,779 of OX578272.1, forward strand.
CTCTTTCATTAGAGCAAGCGAGAGGAGAGCATATCAATCGAAAAATTTCAACGTTCTCTTTATCTGGCATTTTTAAGAGGCCTTTAAAATTTATTTAGAACAAAATGGGACTTTTGTTTATTGGCCCTTTTAAAAATGAAAATAGTTGGTGAAATTGAAAAATGCCATTTTAAGATTTAACAAACCAATAAATATTTAAAATTGTTTGGAGAAACTGGCCATAATTGTGGAAAATTAAACACTTTCCAAAAAATTTGGCAATGGACGTATGAAAAAAAAGTTATTGATGAAAAACTGGAGAAAGGTCGAACATTTTGGAGTTTCCCTACTATTTTCTTTAATTGTCCAGACCATGGGTCAAAAAATTGAGAAAATATTAATTTATCATCCCTGAATAACATCCCAAACGTTGGGAGTATACTTAGGTTACCCTGAATTGCGCATCGCAAGTAAAGCTTTTTGGACAAACCAGGGGAAAATTTAAAACTTTTTTCTTGATTTCCTACTTCGCTATTTCTACTTATTTGTTTTTAATAATTTGATTCAGAAATAGTTCCTGATAATACGGTTTCTGAAGCATACAAAAAACCGCTTTAAAATGTAGGAAAATTAACATTCGATCGTTTATAGGTGATATGACATCAGTTGTACTCTTTTCTCCTTAAAAAAAAAAACCTTACAATACAAACCGGAATTTCTTTTGTATCCTGAAGTATAATTGCACTGGTTGAGCAAATCTTCAAAAAAACGAATAAAAAACAAGACATCGAAAAATCCTTTTAATTTGAGAGAATATTGTACAAAAGCAAATCCCAAATCCAACTACAGTTCAAAGCAATCAAAACTGACACGTAAGTTAAAATTTTAACTCCCATTTTGAACCAACCACTTGTATATGGATTCCAACTGACTATATATGGGCGCATCACAATGATGACGTGTTGATTGATAACAGAGGATTTGATTTGTTTTTATAAACTCATCGTTCAGCCTCTTTCCTCTTTCCTTTTTCAAAAATTCCCTATCTGTCAGAACAATATTCCTCTTCAAAGCTAAAACGTCAGTTGCATGCAGATACAGCATCATATCCGCAATATCAAAGTTTTGTTAAATATTCCGTTGTAAAACAGAGCTTAGGAAATTTTGAAAAGACAAAACGTTTTATGTTAGCGATTGAACAACAGCCGAACAGTGAACACGCATGTAAGCCCACCTGTGCGTTTTGTGTTCAACACAAAACGCTAAATTCAAAAAAAGGACACCTTCGCTTTGAGTACCATAATACCAAACGAAAATGCTTCTGATGTGCAAAACACATTCCACCTAAATGGAAGAGATCGAAATAAACACACTTGGATTTGTGTGGCCACACCAGGTTACGTGATGCTATATCAAATATTCGAATCCATACATACATATGTATATATGCCTATGCATTGTGTTGTTCGCTCTAAGTTACCCATATCTTGGAAATATCTGTGGTTGCCAAATCAATTTTTGGGTTGGGTTTATATATTATTTCATATACACCCCTGGTTCTAAATTCCTTTTGAATACAAAATTCTATCGTTTCCAAATTCCAGGTATTCTAAATATTGATTTCAATTCGGTTGGATTTTGTTTTGGGAATTCAAATTCGGTAAATCTAAGTAATTTGTTTATTGACTGTGAAATTTCTTTATGAAAACATTATTTTATTTGTACAAAATATGTATTTAAAATCTGTGCGAAAATCAATTCATTTTAAAGATTTTACTTACTTACTAACTTAAGGTGGCACTACAGTCCGGGGCCTCATTCAAAAAGCTTCTTCCAGGCGGTTCCGTAAATAAGAACAGGGATGATAAGTGTCTTTAGTTTCTCGAGTGAAGGCATTGCTCTTCAGATGCCTTCTTAGCCCAAAGAAACAGCGATTGGCAAGTGTAGTTCTTCGGTTAATCTTATTCACTGAGTTGATAGCGGATCCTTGGTACACAAAGTCTTTGAATACCTCAAAGTTATAGCTGTCTATGGTGACGTTTTATTCAAGACGTATGTGTTTGGCTTACTTGTTGACAGCATATATTGCCTCTATGTATACCTGTTGTTTGGCCTGCATGTACTTGCCGAAATTTTTTGTCAAACCAGGGGTTTCGTTGTGGTGGTTTAGTTAATCCGAGCACATCAGAGGCGGCATCTCTAGTTGCTTTCTAGCAATGTTTCCACTGGTTTTCGATGCTTGAAGGTGGCGGCATAGGACAAGTTAAGAGGTTGCGAATGACTCAATCGGAAAAGGACTTGGCGATCTCTTGCGATTGTAGCCGGCCGACATCAAATTTCCTCACAGTATTGCGACATTTTGGCTTTGTTCTGGATGCCCGTAGCATTACCTTGGCTACAACGAGGTAGTGGTCCGAGTCAACGTTGGCTCCTCGGAACGTTCGGACATCTGTGATAATGGAAGAATGCTTTGCGTCCATTGCAATGTGGTCAATCTGGTTCCCGGTCGATTGATCAGGATGTCGCCAAGTCCCCTTGTAAATATCTAGATGTGGGAACTGCGAACTAGCTACCACAATTTTTCACTCCGCAGCAATGTTGATTAGCCTGAGTCTGTTACTGGAGGTGGTGTTGTGCAGGCTGTTTTTTCCGATTAAGCCACCAAAGACGTCTTCTCTTCCTAGTTTGGCGTTAAAATCATCTAAAACAATTTTAATGTTATAAGTAGAGCATTGCTCGTATGTCTTATCCAGGAGCTCGTAGAACTCGTTCTCGTACCTTGATACTTCCAACGTTCCAACTCGCCACTCTCAGATTTCGATAAATCTGTTGCATTACTTTGTTTTGACTCGATCATTCTGCTCGGTGCCCGATCAGTATTTTGCAAAGCAGTGGTTCTGGGCGGACTGGTGTCTCTTATTTTAGAAAATACTTCAATAATGCTCGACATTTTTCGCATGTTTTCGGCATTGGCATGCGCTGGTTTTGTTTTATCGCCTTTTATTATGCCGGTCATCTTCAGTCGCGCAACCTTAAGACTTATGCATGCACGCTGTCGGGAAAACTTTTATATGTTATTGTGTCTAGGCTAACCTCGGTGTTATTTGTCTAGATTTGATTTATCCCTTGATCGGCTCTTACGGCAAGCGGAACCCACTGCAGGGATATTCTGACCCGAAGTCGCACGGGGAGAATCGAACAACTTCTACACCAGCATTTTACTACGGGGATATCAGTGCTCCTATTGCCCCTTAAAGAATTTATCTCCCACCATCTCTTTTTCAGCAACTACTGCAAATTCTTACTGACCTCAGAGTAGCCCATATAAGATCTCTACCTTAAGGACTGTTAGTGACACATTTGATTCTCTTAATTGAATTCATCCGCCACACACTATCCGTCTGGTATGTTCGTCCAAGACTATAGCCAAGTTTATAGCCAATTAGTGGCGTAGTGGTTAGTGTGTCAGACTATCACGCCGGAGGTCTGGATTCGAACCCAGCTTCGAGAACACCTAATGTTTTTTTTTTTCAGGGGCACTGCCTCTTGCGAGGAAGTGACAAATCCTCCAAGAGTATCATTGTCATGAAAAGTGCATCTCACCTTAGTCGTTGCGTAAAATTTTAGGTCCCCTCCAATCCTGTAAAACTAATAACGCACGGAGCTGTCAGTGCCACTAAATTTATTTTAAAATAGCCAAATTATACAGACAGTTCCTATCTAAAATAGCATTCAGTGTTGCTGTTTTTCTCTTCTTTATACGTCATGATGTTCCGTCTCTTGACTTTTTAAAAATGTACATTTCTCTAAAAGTATACTATGATGAGTGAGAGTTTTGTTTAATGCACCATTATAAATCTTTTATCCAATCTCCATTTTTATTTAAAGAATATTTGCATTTCAATGTTTAAAAGTGCTTTAAACAAAAAATTAAATATGCATGGCAACCATGGTAAACAATGAAACAAGCTCTGTTTTCGACTCGTCGACGGCGGGTGTCACTTCCTCTATAGCAAACACAAATCAGAGAATTGATAGAGATGTACAGAAACGAGGAGGCCTACATAAATGTGTCGGGATCCAAGTAGTGTCGGCACGTTTGTGAGATTTTCAAGGAAAGATTATGAGGTGTATTGTTTGTCGAGGATGGACTAAGGGGGCGTGCTGCATCACAGTGATATAGGCACTCAAAAATGTCGGCGGCAGCAGCAGCAGCAGCGACCAAAAACATTTACACACACACAGGCAACGATCATGGAAGGCTTTTGTCTGGGGCTGCGAAAATATGAACCGATTTTGTTTCATTGCAGAAGCAAAGCTTAAAAGGATTCTGTACAAGGATACTATAAAGGGGAGTGTAAACGAGGACGAATGAAATATAAAATTTGGAAAGAGGAGATGCAGGATGCACCTAAGCATAAATGAATCTATATATTAGTAACCAAACCACTACTAGTTTTTGCGTATCGTAATGTGTATGACTTTTACGTTTATCCATCCATTCCACTTTGTGAAGATTTGTGTGGGTGCTTTCGACCACACAATAATTTTCAGATTCATTGCTGGACAAACTTTGAACTACATGGGGACGTGAGGCTTCATGTACTCATACAACGAACGGATGAACATACCCCGCTGCCACCGCAGCCGCCGCCGCCGCTTAGGAAAAAGGAAAACATACATATACATATTTGTTCACAAAGTTTTTTATCCTGTCATTTGTTGTGTGCAAGGCTGTTCAACAGTCCAGCACATCCTTATACTAACGAGTATGTTATTATGAATGAGCTGTTTGGGATAAGAAAATGTTTCCATTTTTGAGAGTGCATCTTTTAGCTTCTTTCTATAAAACACTTCCTACGATACATGTTGAACAGCCTTTGGGAAGCCTTACAGATGCTTCAATCATTTGGCACTCCATCTGCAAGAACACATATTCAACAGCACATCACAGGGTGAATGGCTGTTTATTGAAAATTTTCTGACAATCCTTTGGTGATACAACGATAATCGTTAAATGGACAGGACATGGATTGTAATAGTTTTTTTTTTATTTTGTATTTCTATAGTGAGAACGAGGTATGGGTTGTTGAACAGGCTGTCACCGACAACGTTGTCGTTTCTGTGATCGCGCTCAGTTCTTTCGGTCAGGTGAAGACGATGACACTTTGTGGTTGTACTCTTTTTAATTGGAATCTGCGGCTGAAAAATGTGAAAGATTTCATCGAATACTTTAGGTGTGGATTACCACTGTCAGTTCATTGTTTTTTTTTTTTCATTTTTCTCTTTATTAGCTTTTTTCTATCTTTGGAATGAACAGTGATGGTTATCCAGAATAATTGAAATTTAATTGGGTAAAGTCAGGTCAAAAGTTGACCTAGATTCTTGCTTATTCGAAGAGGTATTGATGGGGGAAGAAAGTTCAAGTGGTGTTAGTGTATTAGTTATTAATTTCGTTTGAAAGTGTGAAAAATAAATGTGTCACAATATATAATTTTGTATGTGATCATGAAATTCTTTAAAATGTCAAGAGTCGTAAACTGTCCATGATGGTGACGAACATGGAAAGACTATACCTGAAAGCCGTGTTAAGGTCGGGCCAAGCTACAAAATTTAAGACAGTGTAAATATGTAGAAATAATCCAATAATGACGCTAACAATGTTTACTTCTTACTTTCTCTTTCTTTAAAATATTAGTGTACTGAGAATATTCTCGTCCTCAGTGAAGGATTTTGTCCTCATTTCCAAAAATTGCCTTGAGCAAAAGAATTTTGGGCGAAAGTCTGTTGTACTAATTTCTCGAACTATTTTAGAGTGGTTGTGTTTCGTAGGCTGTCATGTTGCAGTTAATTGAAAGCCTGATTTGCATACGTTACAATAAGAAAAGTTTAGGGGGCTTTCAAGAAAACAGCTGAGACCACATGAAATCAACAAACCAAATCAATAGACCAGTTGGAGCTTCTAATCAATCGATATAGACAGTGAATCACTATTTTTGTCAGACTACTTAGATAAACGAAGATAAAGGTGTAATTTACGCCTTTGTGAGAGAACAGAGAATGAGCAAAGAAGGTGTGGGATTTCCTCCTTGACCTCGATAGAACTTTAGCAGAAATTGTTTTAGAAAAACGCCATGTCTAGTGGCGAGTCTGCCCATATATGCAATACTACATTGTCCGATTATGTCATCAGAAACATTACTAAAAGGTCTGTTCCGTATATGTTATGAACTCGAATCAGTTCAAGCATTTCACACTTTACTATAGATTTGCTTGTGGTGTTCGTCGGTTTGACCTACGAAAACGTCGGCAAGCCTTCCGGTTAAGAATTGTTACTTGCGTTAAATGATGTCGGTGTCGTTGGCAATTCTTAACAGTTCTCAGCGGTGACAGTACCAGCTGAGTTTATCGTGCTTTATTTTACTTGCGATGATATTTTTAACGTGAATAATTTTACAGATCTAATTCGATCAAACTTTGTCAATCCTGTTGTCATGCATTTTCATTTAAGTTGCCGTCAATCTGCGCTTATACTTCTTGCTTATTTTCCAACATTGTGAACCTTATGTAAGCGATGGACGAACAACTAGAGTGTTTTCGGTCACAGAAGATGTCAAGACTTCTCAAGCCACTTCATAATGATAATTTAATTTAATCTAACGTGATGGTTGATTTAGTTATTACATTTATAGATCATAGGACCAATGTATTTAAAATTTTCGCACTTGGGAAGCAGTATTTCTTCTTATTTATGGTAGATAATCAAGCACTGTAATAGAAAGCAAAGCACTCAATACGCTTTCTTGGTGTACACCAACTGCGATTGGGAAATTTTTGTTAACTCCTGGAGTGCATCTTACTTTTATTTTGACTTCCTCGTACATCATCCGCACGTAGATTTCCTGAACTACTCGTTGGCTTAGAGCCACCCATATCAAATCTTGTGGTTGCCTATCGAATCCTCTTTACAAACACCATGCTTGCATGTGTTTTCACTTTCTTACACTCTAAATAGAGGCAGTTGTTGATTCGCCCGAAACAAAACGAAATTGATCATCGGATAGCCGTATTTTATTCGCAGTAGCCATCCAATACCTGCTCAACGATCTTAATTTTTGCTCTGAATGTAAATGTTTGGGTCCGAACGTGAATTTCAAGCTCGAATGTCAATTTGTGGTTCCTTGTTGGATTCCAAATCCACCACACCATCAAAAAGTTGGTCCACTGAGCACCCAAGTTAATCTTGTATCCCACGCCCCCTTAAGCTTAATTTTTAGCTGACCCGAAATAAGTTCCATCCCAACCGCATCTCTTAAACTCCACAGCACGGTGGCAATAGAGCCAAATTAAAATCCATCTTTTGTTTATGGCTTCAACTGGCTCGGCAGCCTCAGATGGATTTTCGGAAAGTTCAAAATTAATCAAGCCCGAACCAAAAATTAAAGTTCAAAGGTGAAGTTTTGCCACATATGCAACTTTTATGTTATAAAATATGTCAAAATTAATTGGTTTGATGACTGGAGTGTGTGGTGTGGCCACTCAAATGAACCGAGTCCAAAATATTTGCATACAATTAGAATTATTATTGTTGTTTAAACACATTGGCCCATATTCATAGACATATTGTAAACTCGAATTCTTCTGAACTGGAGTCTAACGTTAACATACAGGTTAGACACTGTTGTTATGCATAGATGTTTTGTCAGCTCTGTTTAGTAAAACACGAGTGGAACGTGTCCCAAACTTGGGTTCCACATATGGAGTGAGTAGGATAGATTAATTTTTTTATTAAGTAAGAAAAAGAAAGGTTGAAAACAATGCATGCCAGATGTTTACGATATTTTTTTATTGATAATATTTGTCTAGGAACAGAATATTATAAAATTTAAAATAAGCACAATGCGTAATGCAATAATCAGTTAAAAATTAAGAAAATGTCTGATAAAATGCCGCTGTATCTAGTTTTTCCATCTAAATTGTTCTATTGCACCATTATACCCTCATCTGCTTGAATAATATACCTATATTCCGCTGAAATTTGTCTTATTGTTGGTAGGTAGATATGTAGAAATACTACTATCTATTTATGTATTTGGTTTTTTTGTTCGTAAAGTGATAATTATCTACCAACATTTTATTTGCAAGAAATAGAAAATCCTCGCTACCCTTAACAAATTATTTCATTTGTGTACCTATCGTTTAGACTTGGGTTTAAATTTTCTATGCATAGCAAAAACTCGAGTTTAGCTTAAAAACAACTTAATAGGAACTTGTCAAACATCTATGGATATGGCCCATTTGCTCTACAAAGATTTGGCTCCATCTTGATAGCGTTGGATACTGTTGCCTCACTACGAGTTTGTTTGCGTTGGAAAATGAAAATCTTATCATAGTCTATTATACAGGGTGATTCACCTAAGGTGTGCCAAAAAGATAGAGCGAGTAGGTTGAATTGAGACAAGAAAAAAATCGTATGGGAGGGGGTCTATTTTCCCCGGTTTAGGCGAGGGGAGCAATTTTCTAAAAAAATGACTTAAATCAGAAAAAAAAATTATTTAAAAACAACGGTGAATGAAACAAAGCCATGTTATACCTTTTTGGACAAAACATAACTTTTTTATTTTATTTTTAAATTAAGTAGTTTTAGTGAACAGTTTTAAAAAAACTAATTTTCAAACTCGAAATTTTGAAAAAAAAATTTAAACTAATTTTTTTTTTCAAAATTTCATGTAATTAACTATTGTTTTTATTTTCAAAATCCAATGCTCATATTAATTTTAAGTCAAAAACCAAAATGTATCTTAGTTTTTGAGAAATTAAATAAAAATTAAAAGTAAAACCAGGGTTGCAAAAGCTTAATTCATTTTTAGCTTAAGCTAGGCTTTTAATTCACAAGCTAGTTGGTGAATTTTAAATTAAAAAATATTCAATCTTCAAAATTATATCTATCCATCGTAATGTTTTGCCTGAGTCTACGATGTTGGGATTCCTTTCTCGTTGATAGCATATATTTCGTTTTGTCTTCATTAACAGCTAGGATTAGCCTACCCTACTACAATAGGTGTTCAAAAAACTGATAGGAAATGAGAAATAAATATAGGCACGTGTGGTAGGATTTAGAGGATTCTGGCACAAATTTAGAACACTCTATTCCAAGCTACTTAGGGCGTTCGATCTACACAAATGTTTCCATTATTTTCTAATCTCCTATTAGTTTCAGAGCCCTTTTTTGAATTCTATCTGATAAAATCAGATAAGTTTTTAATTTTCAAAATAGTTTCCAATGTTATCTTATCATGATGAAGGCAAATATTTGTCGAGCAAATGTATTTGCACAACAACAATTATTGTGTACAAATATTTTGAACTCGGTTTTGAGTAGCCACACCACACACTCCAGTCATTAAACCAATTAATGTTGACATATTTTGCAAAACATCGACTTTTTATTTCCCTTTGGATTTATTTTTTTTCGACTTGCCGAAAATCCAACCGAGTCTACCGAGCCAGTTGAAGCCATATACACAAGATGGATTTTGGCTCAGCTACGAGCCACGGCTAAAATAACCTAATATAGTTAAGTATGTGCTTCTTCGGAAGACCCTGGATCAGATGAACTTACCTTAGCATAACTAAGAGGCAACTCCCTAAGAAAAAGTATATGCCTAAAACTAAAATCAAGGATTTTTTTCTGCGTTATGAGTTTATGACGTAAAAAATAGTTTCGACTCAGTGATGGTTTTTCTTGAACATTTTGGTGATGTGTTAGTTTCTTGAGCGTTGTAACATTATTGTTAGTTTAAACGTTATAAATTTTGACTTACACATCATATTTAGTCATAAATTTTCGCCCAAATAATGCCAAATCACAAACAAGAAAAAATTTACATCAACAAATTATTTATTTCAATTTTTAAATCCTTAAGGTTTTTGGCAAATCTCTCTATCAATTGGTTTTACTAAACGTTATTTTATTAAATCCAAAATGATTGAACTCACAAATCCAATGCTAGTTAGCTTACTTATGAACATGACCCGCTTTTCCAAAATGGATTTATGAGACATTATACAATTGAAATTCAACCACAAAGTCATTTATATCCAAATTCAAAAACCCCGTCCGCCCGAGGATAGATATAGTAGATTTAGGGCAATGCAAATCCGCACTGCACACTACATGGAAGGGGAGAAAGAAAGGACATTCAACCCTCATCATAAATTGCCACCCTCCCATTTGCATTTTGTTAATTGTCTCTTCATGGTTTTTGTTGTTTCCCAGTGTTTCTTGTTATTGTTTGTTGATTTTGCTGCTAACAATTATTATACTTTTCATGTGCACATAGGGGTAAATAACAAAACGAATCTTTGGATGAATCTAGCTGTATGTTGTTGTTGTTGTTGTATTCTAAAGACATTTGACACATTGTGTCGTTGTTCCTTATTCATTCATGCCTCAGCTCCTTAGCCTCAAAAAACTGGGACACATCTCCAACACCGATTCTAAATGCCAGCAAAGGTGCAGTGCAGTGCAGTCTTGTGCTGTGTTGTGCCCCAATAGTTAGGTACAAGGTATACGTGTACCGTGTTTTGCATCTAAGGTATAGATAGATATACAGGTTATTCATTGAGAGTCCTCTAAAATGGTGACATCCTTTTTTTTTAATTTTTTTAATATAGACACAGATACCTCGGGTTTTTCCTGCATCTGTGTGTGCCTAACACATTTCCTTCAATTTAAAATAATGTACAATGCAAAGGTGTTCTGCGAGTGGTAAATAAATTTATATTTTTTTTCTTTTATTTTCATTCACAACAGGTATTCCACCCGCCAAGGAACATACAGGACGAGAAGCCTTTTGAATTTAATATAAGATACAAATTTATAAGTCAGTCCGACGCCGTAGTTCGGTAAGTGGGACATGGTTATCAGGCATAGTCCTTGTTAGATATTTTCCACTTTGGTTTTTGATCCAAATTGTTTTTGTATCTTTTTTTTTTATCCTTTGCCCTCATTTTGTGATGTTATTGAAAAATATATATTCAGTTGCATTTTAAGAAGAAAAAATCCACTGAATTGAAATTGCTTATTGTGTGGAGGATTCCTTTATTTTTTTTTTCTTTTTGGATTTCTACAATTTTTATCTCTTTGTTTCCTTACATAAATTATAGATATGGCCTGCCGGATAAACTGCTAGAGCTTGGACGTGTTACGCCCGGCACATATTGTACGAGACAATTCGACGAGTGCTATCGGAAAAAGTGCCGCCTACAAAGTCCAAATTATCCTGGAATGTATCCAAGAAATGTAACTTGTTACTGGACGATTCGCCAAAAAGAAGTTCCTACATGCAAACATGCAATGATATCTGTTAGTCAAGAAAATCAACATAAAGCTTTAGTTAAAAGGTCAGTTTTATTGAGTACACGAGTTTTTTTTTTCTAATTTTTATTGATTTTAAATATAAGAAGAAAATATTTGTTTATTGATGGTTGTTTGTACAAGGTGTTTTTGATATATCAATAAGGTAAACAGTCGAACCTGATTATGGGCGCTATAGGATGTCGACAATCAGAATCACGTATTTTGGAAACAGTAATTTTGTATGTTGGTACTGTATGAAGTAATTATTGACGGAAAAACAAGGTCGTGTGACATAAGTCTACTGACGTTCGTTCCCACTATTAAATTAGACATTGACCCAAACATTTGACATAACAAGCTGAAAATTAGTGGAAATTTCAAAAATGATGTTTTGATAAATCCAAAAAATCCTCCTTGGGCCAAAATACCTCATCTTGGAAAAACTGCTGCCATTCTTTCGTTTTTCGAGTATAACTATTGAACCAGTTAGACGATTTCGGAATTCGGTCGTTTTGGCACCATATAAAAGCTCATAAGGTTATTTATTGCATAAAGTACTTTAATGTTGAATTAAAATACATTTTAATATTGGAAAAGTAAGGTATTTTTAAAAGAAATATTAATTTTGTTTTCCCAAAAATTTTATAGAATAAATTAAATATTATGAACATTGACTTTGGGAAAAAGTAGCAATTTGGTTATTTTGAGTTAAAATCTCTTGAACATACGGAGCGTGGTACTATTTAATAATAAAACTTTTGAAAAAGGCTCCTGCCACCTGCCAGACAACTGGAAATACCCTAAGCAAAATGATTGTGTAGGAGAACTATTTCGCGTACGTGAAATCATGTGCCTTTCGACAGACTCTTATTTTTAACACGATGGCAACATTCTTTCATCGCAACATAACAACACTGCAATCAATGCGGACTTCTTGCGTTTTCGTATGAAAGTGCCTTAAGAATGGGGCACCGGGGGTCTTGCAGTGAAATTGTAAGTAAGGAGCCAGATTCTGTATGAAAAAAACGATCGAACGTTTTTGTCTGTGCGGACGATTTTCTGACCAGTTGCCATGGAAATAGTTCGCACTTAATTGACATCATAGCTTAAGGACCAGTAAGATTCTCATTCCAATTCACAGAATTTGTAAGCGACAACACCCGTAGACTATACAGAGATAGAAGGAATTTTGTTGAGCCATCGAAATATGAGGTTTCTGATAATAACTACCCCACAAAAGCTTTCAAAACCATAGTGAAGTTCGCGCATACCGGAATGACTCAAAAACACATAACACTCAATGACCCTGTCCGTCGATTCAAGTCCGTTGGCCAACCCGCCAGCGGTCTTCATGTTTCTCGTCCACCACTTGTTTTATTTTCATATCACCGCAGGTATATGGTGCATGACCGGAACTTTTCTGACCTCCTAACATTGAAGAATCCTTAATCGACGAGACACTATGAGGGAGATATAATGTTCCTATGGACCGATTGGAAAAGTGAGTAGAAGAAAAAACTATACTATCGGACTTCCAAGCTGGATTTCGGAAAAACTATTCCACAGTTGACCCAATCTTTTCTCTGACATCAATAGTCAACTCATTTTAAGCTAAAAATAAAAAAGTGTTCGCGTTGATTGTCGATTTCAAAACAGCGTTTGATTAAGTAAATCGTAATGCTCTAATATACAAAGTTTTACAGTTCGGTGTCTCAACCAGATTTCTACATGACATTTACAACAGCGTTTGGGATGGATCACATTTTTCTGAATGGTTTAGAACTCATTCAGGTGTCAAACAGGGATGTCCGCTTTGTGCACTTTTATTTGCACTGTTTATAAACGACATTGTTAACCACCTTCCTGAAGGAATCAGAATAGCAGGAAGCCAAATCAATGTGTTGCTTTATGCTGATGACTTGGTCATATTGTCAGAATCGAAAGAAAATTTACAATTGATGATTAACCGGCTGTCTATGTACTGTGGAAAATGGGAAAATGAAGTCAAAAGTTATGATTTTCTCGTGATCTAATCGGACTGAAGCTGGAAACAATTGGAACAATTTGACGTCGGAAAAGCCAAGGCAAGTCTCATAAACTTAACATGGAGAAAAAAATTTCGAATAACCAAATACATTTGTCTGTCAAATACCAAATCTTCAATTCAGTTGTGAAGTCAACTCTGTGTTATTCAGCTCAAGTTTGGGGAATGGAAGAGTATGAAGAAGTTGAGAAACTTCAGAGGAATTACATCAAACAAATTTTTAATTTACCAATCAATACACCGAATTATGCGATTTACTTAGGAACCGGCCTACCAAAGTTATTTACCAGCACTCTGAAACTACAAGCTGATTATCTCATTAAAGTGTTAGGTTTTCGAGATGAGCGATTAAGTAAAATGATTCTGCTGTACGAAGTAAGAATTAAGGACTGGTGGTATGATAAATGGCAACGGATCGCTACTGCATGTGGTGAAGATTTGCAAATTGATCCAAACAACATTCTTGGTGATTGATAAGCTTTACGTTGGTACCTGAGCAATTAAGCTTCTAAACCCCATGGTGGGCAAACCCACTGTTCAATTGAACGTAAACCAGTGTCCTGAAGTATAATTACCGAAGTAGATTACACCGCAGTAACAAATTTGAGAACATGTACAAAGGTATGTGCACACTCCTTGTTAAGAAGCGAGACCGATCTACATCTCTTACACCGAAGTGCCAAATGTTTCCGATTTGGATAACCACAGCCAGCACGAAGCTTCCCGAAAGGGCCAATTGTTAGGGTAGAGAATGATCAAGATTAAATTACATAAAGGACATTCCTCTCGAACAAACTCTAGAGCCCCTAACACCCGTGCTAAGTTTATTGTACGTCAAACCTAAAACGTCGTTTAGTTGAGGAAATACTCCCAACTGTAAAACTTTGACATTCTGACTTTACCTACAAAGCCACAGGGATTGCCCACCCTGAAGATGTGCCCAAGTATGTCTTGAACTGGAACCAAACTCAAGTTCCACATCTCAACTTCCGTCAATTCCACTCAACTTACTCAATTTTTGACGGTAGTATCGCTCGTTTATGTTCTGGGATAGAGTAGTTATCTACCGCCTTTTCGGGTGGCCTCCTTGAGTAACAAAGACCACCCTGCTTATTTGCTACTATCACAATGGCACTAGCCCAGTGAAAAACCAACGAAACACTCATGTTATAAAAGTTCCCTTTCAAACGTTTAAATGAGTAATCGTCAAGGACACTTTCGTGATTCCCCTGCCCTAACTACTTTTGCCTGATGTAGGGCGTTACCCAGTTAATCCTGGGATAGGTTACCTATTGAACACGGACATTACACTGAAGATGTTTATAAATAAACATTCAGGTATGTTCTGGTTCTTCACCAAACTTAATGGTGAACATACTAGGATCAGGCGTTCACCCGGATTACACTTAGTTCACTGATCAAGACATCATAGATGCCGTGGAATAATGAACAGTTTAAGCCCTACCACCACTACAAGGTGGTCTATACATCGATAGAGAACATTCTTGGTGTGAAAGAAAAACTTTATAGAATAATTCAGCTTAATGAATACTCGATTCGGAATCAACTTGTAGAAACTGCTATCGAATCAGAAAGCCAAATAATATATAGCCAGCTGAATTATAATCTGAGTAACAATAATTATTTCCATGATTATCTTAAGCACAGAGACCTCAATTTCTTGGAATATCAAAATCGCCAGTGACTAGTTGCGTCAGAAAATGTGCGCTGATAGCTCGAGCTTAAGCATTACGACTCCTCATTTGGGTCACCATATTCTTGGCATACACCTTCTCCCAGAGTTCTTCCAAACCAAGTCATGATAACTCCTACTGCTCCCATGAAGGACATAAGTAGGGGAAAACAATTGTGAAGCGAAACGACACATGACAACTCGCTGACTTCTTCAGCACACAGAACAATTTTCAGTGCTGGTTAAAGGTCACCACACATACCGACGGCTTACAGGAGGCAAGTGTTAATAGTGATAAGGTTTGGTGAACTAAGGTTAACAAACGACAACGCAAGTGTTTAAGCAAATAAATATAACTATTATTAACCACTTTCAAGTTTTTCTTTTGACTGTTAAATTGTATGTGTTTCCTTAAGAAAAGCTTTAATTTAAAACTTTATTTGCGTTTTGTTAATATTTAAGTCTTAATCAATATTGTTTACTTCTTAACAAACATTTTGCATGAAAAAGAGAGAAAATCTAGCTATCAGTTCAATAGTTACAGTTAAAACAAAAAGTCTCAAGATGGCGGCAGTTTTTCCAAGATGGCAGATTTTGCAGAAGTCGGATTTTTTGGGACTTCTGACATTTTATTCAAGACATCATTCTCTACATTTCTACCAATTCAAATGTCTGGGTCACTGCCCATGCCCAATTTAACTGTACTAATTATCTTTAAAATTAATTATTATCTGCATGATTTAAGTTAGCAACAGGTTCCAATAGTTGGATGTGGTCAAAACCGTTGGTTCTGGCCCTTTCATCCATTTTTGTCCACCAAGAGTAAAAAGAACTCTCGAGTCGTTGATTCATGGGTAATTACCGTTTCTAATGTCTTCAGACTTGAGACTTCTTTTTACCGACCCTTTTGTTTCTAAAGCAGCTTTTAGAATAAAAACAAATACATTTAGTGGCACTGACATCTCCGGAGAACCACTCTCAACCAATCCTTTTGTGTGCGTTGTTAGTTCAACAGGATTGAAGGGGACCTACAATTTAACGTGAGATACACTTTTCATGACAATGATACTCTTAGAGGATTTGTCACTTCTCGAAGCTGGGCTCGAACTCAACCCTACGGCGTGATAGTCGGACACACTTACCACTACTCCACGGAGCACTATAGCTTCAAGGATATCTTCAAACAAATTGGACTTTTTTATTTTTTTGTACATAGTCTGGATCAGTTCCTAGGTCATTAGGTACTCATTACAGCCAGCATCGATTATCGTCGTCAGAATCGATCCCAGCAATGCGTGCCTTCGACTCAATAGGTGGCCCTTCGAAAGTACAAATTATTTCAATTCCCTCTTCTATTCACTACCATTCGGTGCAGTGAATCAAACCCACAGAAACTGAAATTTGTTTAAATTTGTTTTAATCGAATGGTTTGCATAAGCTACTGGTGTTGATATGCTGCTTGTACTTATGCTCCAAGTTTTACTACTACTTCTTTGTTTCTGTGTTGCAACGTCTGTAAACCATTTTGTGACGAGGCACATTGCCAACGCTTAAAAAGCAGTAGTTTTATTCATAGTTGTCACTGCTTTGGTTTCATCACACCTCCATTATGTTTCTCTGTCCCGTTCGTAGTCTCGTTTTGCAGTTCCCCCTATCATTCCCGCCCCTTCAAAGTCATCGTTAGACTTCCCAACATGTAAATCCAAATTTCTGTTCACGAACAAAAGGGATGGTGTTGAAACCCATCCAAAAAGTATCTTCTTCTGCTTGGTCATTCCAAATTTTAGAGCTTAAGACCTCACAACTGTTACTTGCATTACCAGTTTTAGAATATAATATGGTCCCTGTATTAATATCCAAGACGTTGTTTTAAATTGTATACGCATTTATTTTCTTCGATGTAAAAAATGTCTACCTCTAGAATAACTTTCCATATTTCAAACATTCCAACTACTTAATAACACTTATTTTTCAATGCTTGAGCAAACAGGGAAGATAGTGACACTCATTTTGTTGTTAATTATTCGGTTTCTTTAAATTTTTCCCATTCGATTTATATATGGAAACTTTACCGAATCAAGAGTTTCGGTAAAGAATCAAGAGCTTCAGTAAAGTATCTAGCCAACAATATGAGTAAATTAAATCAAAATATATGTATTTTTGTTTCAATTTTGAAAAATGTATACCATGCACAAAAATAAAATAACACCTTTCAACAAAGAACATTAAAAAATACAAATCCACTATTTGTTTTTTTTCCTGTAATTTAACTTTAAACTTTTTTTTTTTTTTTTAGGTCAATAGCGAGTTTCAACAAAACATCCAGGTCCATACGTGCCTGGTCGGATTGCACAGGCGAACGGGACCACTTGATATTCTACGATGGAAGTTCAACTAATGATCCAGTCCTGGCAAAATACTGCGGCGGTGATTGGTTACCTAAAGTCGTATCCCGGTACGTACAGCACTTAGTACTCACTCCCCTCTCTTCTCCCGTAAAACGTACCTTTATAATATATTCCCTGCGTCCCATATCAGTTTCAGCACCCAAGTGCCAAACAATTTTATTTCCTATATTCTCCGCATGTAGATGGGCTCACGTGTGCCCAAGGAAGCGGTATAGCATAGCAGTTCCCACTATGAAATGGAGTCTTAGCTTTTATCCATAAAAATAATGCGGTGAACTTAAATGCATCGATATTGCAAGCATGCATCCTTTCCTAACTCCAACAATGTCGACAAAAGAATCACCTTTTCCTATACGTTCCCAACTACCTGAGCAGTAGTTGGGTTTGGATATAACTGAACAACCCTTAACCTCGAAATTCAAAGTAACTTGAGGTGTACGGGCGAATAAAGAAAGGAGTACTATAATAGTGGATATCACTTTGGGCTCCCTAGAGAAGGTTCCGGGTTCTATTTCTGGTTGCAAAGTTGCAATGCAACACCGATGTTTGAATGCGGTAAAAGCTTACTTCACCTGAATTTCGGATTAGATGCTATGTGCTGGGTGTAGGTAGTAAGGTAGCATGAGCTCTTTTTCACAAAAAAAAAAAAAAAAAAAAATAAACGATGAGTATTATTCCAGGTGTACATTGTATTTGTAGACGAAATTTTCTTCTTCTGCTTTCTTAAGCTGAATATACTCATAGATACATCTTTTCTCGTATATAGTATCAACTCCACTATGGCTAACGTATAAAACAAATAAGGGTTTTCTAGCGATTTACGGGCAATGAAAATTTCAAAGGAAAATCAATTACGTTTACTCGTCGGGTATATATTAGTTAATATTTATGTTTTGTATCCATCTGCTGAAAGAACTACATCTACTTGGTTGCCATTTGTATACAAAGTTCTATACCGACTCAGGTGCATTTAATAATGTAAAAGATATTAATTGGGGATGCTCACGTTCTTGTCAGGGTAAACGATACAGGATAATGGATTGCATGATACAGTGTAATTAAAAATGTCTTCCTGACTTCATAAATTCATCGTGTAAGCATTAATTTTAAATCATGCTATATATTGATGCAGTTTGAATAATATGGTGCATGACATCCATATAAATGGTTTCCTGAACAAAAGGAAACATCCTTAAATTATGTATTTAAAAATAATGTGTAGATCCTTTTGAATGTTTTGAAAATTTATTATAAGAAAGAACCATTGAAGTGTTTGCTCACATCGACTTAGCAATTTTCTGTCGATGTAGAGATACTTTTATCACGGTATGTAGGTAGGTAGGTAAGAATGGCTGTTTATTCTAGAACTAGAATAAACCCAATTAGATGCGCCGTTTTGATGCCAACAACTCATGAGACCTATTAAGTATATGGGTTTAGGTTGGATAATCGTGTTTATTAGGGTGTGATATTGGGAGTATGTCTCATTAGTGACATCCAGCCCAAGACGGAAAAAGATATCCTCGGATTCCTAGCTGAGAAAGACCGTTCGTGTCCCAGCCAGTTGGTAAGTCCGGCAGTTGGCTCCGCTATCTCTGGCTTCACTTAGTGCCTATCTGGACATGGTTCTGGATGGCTGAGGGCATGTTGGCCTCCCATCTAGGGTGTCCGATTTTAGAGAACGATGTGGTTCACGAAGCCACCATAGTCGTCTGCCTGCACGGCTTTGATTCCGGTTTGCGACGGGATTTCACACAGTTCTTTGATCTGTTTGTCAGTCTGAGAAGGATGTGAACGGGTATGTTATTCAAGGTTCGGGTATATATGTTACTTGGGAGTAACATATCCCTTGTTTCCAAGTTCCATAGAAAAACAAGAGATCTTTGTATGCCTCACCAATGGCTAATGGCTCATTCCTCCCACCAGGTTTTATACCAAGGCTGTCTTCGCTAAGAAACCCATATAGCCAGGTTGCTGAATGGCTTAGGCTAGGGCCAGTTTGCCTGTGACATCACTCAATTTGAGAGAAAAACATGGTTCCCGCAGTCGTCGTAGCCCGCCTACAAGGCCAAAGATATGGCTTCTGCGAGGATTATGTTGTTCTCTTAATCCCTTTTATTGTCCACTAGAAAAGGAGAGATATTTATAAAGTCTATTGCGTTTATAACCATTTAGTTATATTAAGGAATCCAAGAAGATTTCCTATACTTACTATTGAAAGTTCGCTAAGCTCAGCTTCAAAGAACTGACCGCAGAATTGGTATCTTGGACTATCCAATGCGGGGCAATGGCAGAGATAATGAGTGACTGTTTCCCTTTCTCTTTAATCTCCACAGTTACGGTGTCAGTGTCAATAGCTTTGATTGCTGCCTGACTATCTATAAATATGGTGGTATTTCGAATTTGATTTGGATCAAGTTTCAATATCTTGAATGCTTCTCTGATTGTCAATAGCTCTGCCTGGAACACGCTCGCGAAGCTTGGAAGCCGGAAAGACTTGGACACGTTAAGTGTCTCCGAAAAAAAAAGCTCCGACACCACATTCCATCTTCGATCCATCAGTAAAAATAAAAGTGTCATAATTATTCATTACATCGTCATCCTCCCACTCCTTACGGGTAGGAAAAACGACGATAAAGCCTTTGCAAAGATTACGAGAGGGAATGCAGTAATCGGAAGTTGTCGAATTTATCACGGTACTGTCTATCAAAAATTACTCTTTTATCTTCTTATAAAATTATTATAAATCTTTTATTATAATGAAGAAAATACAATTTTGATTCGAATATTGTATCTGGAGTAATATTTTTATTTGCATGATATTAAAATGAAGAACAATCTGATACTAATCAGCTATACTTTTTTTCTGAAGTCAAGTACCGGGAATTTCAATATCTAACGGCTACGAAGAAGAAATTTAACGTTAAATGCCTTAGCATACCTGTTGCTAGACTCTATGTTGACTTGTGTAACTACCAACAACCAATGGTCGCAGTCCCGCGATGTTAACAATCAAAGAAATATCAGAAGTTACCGTAGGGTAAAAACCACGACAGAAAAAAACCCAGCTGAAATGTCAACGTCACTATCTTTAAAAACTAAGATCCGGTATCTTGCAAGAACTGTACTGTGTAAAAGTCTAAAGCACTTTGTTTGGCTACTAAGATTGTGATTTTAAACCATAAGCCAAGACTTCTATTCACATGAAATAGTCAAAGGAGCTCGTTATGGCGATGGCCGAACTCGGGGTCACGGAAAATCTGATGCAGCCATGACATTAGAAAAAAAGCTTTGCAATTGGTGAATAGTTCCTCCAAACATATACGCCCTTATAAGATTTCTAAATTTGGGCAGATAGTGACAAGGGGAGCTCGAACATACTTCCTAAATGCCCATCGTAACCTTTGGCTCAGTTTTTCATTGCGAGATTATTCAATGGTTTTTCAGTTTGAGATTTCAAAATATTTCAGAGTTGACTCACCAATTTAGCTGAGTTAATTTTAAGTTACCTCCTAATCTCAAACTGACTGAAAAACGTATTTCCACCAGCGTTAACTCGAAGTTAATCTAACCCTGGAATAATCTCGTACTGAAAAACTGGGTCTTAGAAGTGATCGGCTTATTTAGAGTTTACTGATATAGTTTTCCGGAATTAATGTGTAGCTAGATAATGAGAGATGTGTAAATAACTAGACTTCAGACGTTCTTGGAAGCTTAATTCTAGCAGGACACAGTTAAATCCATTCCAATCATACAGTATTCATTAAATTGTTTTGGTTTAAAGCTAGGGAACTTTAATTTAATTATATCTAGGTGAAAGAAGGAAATGATATGTGCAAACTGTTGTTTTCCCATTTACAACTGCTGCATCTCCCCATTTGACAATGTTGGCAAAAATCGTTAGTCACCTATAAATTTTAATAACCCTCGTATCTCTAGTTTATCCGTTATTAATTGCAAACTATTTATTTTTTAACATAAAGGAATCAATTTTTAATAAAACCCAAATGGATAAACCCATATCAAACCACCAATGAGTATAGTTGGTTTTTGAGTGTTTTAATTTTTTTTTTTTTTTTTAATACCTGTTTTTTTATCGGAAGCAATTGAACGCTTTTTAATGCTCATAAATTGAGGTCACCAAAATGACAACGTTTATTCCTGTCAGACAAGGCCACACTGCCCTGACCGGGTGGCAAGGATATTTTCATCCTGATGTACGAACACGGTTATCATTCGAACACCCGCATCCGCAGCCAATGCCACAACTTGATGTTGTGGCAAACGGAAGAGAAATTGATTTCCTGACTTTAACCGAAACATCTGGAACACTATGCTATTGAATTAATTTTCCAACCAGGACATCAAATGCGGGCGCTCAATTGAGTTTACAGAATATCCCTCCCCAACCTCGAATAGCAAAATAGCCTCTATGCGAGGTGTTGGATTTTAATTCGTATGTGCATCAAATCAGCGTACCACTGAGTAAATGCCTACAGCTTGTTGGCTTTATGAAGCAACATAAACAGACAAAAAAAACAAATTATCTGAAATGGAATTCCTCCGCTGATTGGTGATTTACCATAGCAGAGAGCAGATGTGCTGTTTGCCCTTAATTGCGTGTCCACTTTTTGGTTATCTAGACTAAAAGCAAGTTCATCGGATGCAGACTAATTCCACGCTACAATTTGCACTAAGCAGCTGAAAAAGGCTTTATTGTACTGGTATTTGGAAATTAAATGAACCTAAGTGCAGGCTCAAGTAGCGCTCGGCATTATCCAGAATATACATTATACGAGTACGAGGAGCTGTGGTTCCATTTTCTGGCCCACATGACTCAGCGCGGAACCCAACTATTTGTGGTGGTGTGACCATTTGATCAAGAATTCATATTCAATTGCTTTATTTGGCAATGGTTAAGTCGGGTCAGATTACTTAAAGTTATGTAACTTTTTGAAATTTTGCGTTAGAGAATTTTTCAAAATTCAAAAAAAAAAAAAAAAATATGAAAAATGAGCTGTTTCCACAAATTAATTTTGTATTTATTTTTTGTTTTCTAAACATTGGTAAGACTTTTATTTGAGAACATTTTTTTTTTTAAATTTTATAACACTTGATTTGACTAAAAAAAATAAATTAGTAAAATTAGTAAATTAGTAATGACTTATAACATTTAGCCATCTTTCTACAGAAGTATAGAATTAAGTCATTGACTAAATATCGGGTACGCAATTTCTCAAAATTAAAAGAAGGGATTTTAATCCAAAAGGAACTTTGCATATACCCAAACTCGCACCCACCCCATATCAGGCAGGGGGTTACAGGGAGGCAGCATGCCCCCCCATACATATCTCACTGTTTATTCGTTTTAATTTCAAACTACTTTATTTAAAACAAAAGTATATTTAAATTAGTTGTTTTGAATTCGAGATTTTGTAATTCAAGAATTTCTCATTCGAGATTTTGTCATCCGAGATTTCGTACCCAGCCTGATGTTGCCTCATTGAATAATCCAAGTTTGTTACCTCGTACACCAAACGCAACTTTGTCAAAAATCGATAAAACTACGAAAATTTCAGATTTTTTGAAACTTTGGCGATTTTAATCCTAAAGGACTAGTCAAGGCCTGTAATAAAGAGCAAAGGACTTAAGACGTTTTCATGATCTAAACAATTTTCGACAGGGAAATTTTTGTGCATCTTAACTTTGTTTTGACACGCTCGTACATATCCACAGGTTGATTTCTGGAACTCATCGTTGCCTTTGGTACACCCATATCAAGATCTCTTGATGGTTTTCTATCAAATGCTTTTTCAAAATCAAAAAACACAACACATGTTCGCTTGAGGAATCATGATGATATTCCATTCTTATTCTTACTCATTCGTATTATATTTCGCAAACGGCAATCTAATACCCGGTCAACGATATTCATATTGTGTGACATAAGCTTGGTTGAACGCTAACTATCGCAGTTTCGTGTATCACCTTTTCCTTTGTAAATTGGTAGAAGATTACTTTTCCTCCACTGATGATTAAGTATTTCGTCGCCGCTAATATGTTTGGAAATGAAAACCGTGAACCATTTTAGGCCGATGTCTCCCATCTTGTTCCAAAACTAAGAGTATATCCGGTCTGGCACGACAGCTATTCTCTTTTTGGAGTTTCCTACAGCCGACTCTTCCAAATGGACTTACTTATCACAAATCGCTAACCCCCAGTTTCACAGTCAACGTTTGAACTCCACTTTTAGTTTAAACTGCAGTTCAACAATTTATTCGGTTTCACATTTTTATTTAAACCTTGAATAACGTTCAATTTGTAGTTTAAGTTTAACGATTGTATTCTGCCGTTAAAACTTCAGTTCATCTTCTGCAACTACTCTCCGAGTGAAATGTAAGCAGAGCATTACCAAATTGATTGCACATACACAAATTTTTCTAAATCTTTTGACCAACTCAGCCATAATATTATTGTTTTTAATTGCAAGCATACGGTTTCCCTACTCTTTTTATATCGTGGATCCAATGTTACCAAGAAAATAGATCTTACCAGGTTAAATTAAGAAATTCCCTTTGTAATACTTTCGGTGCTCATTTCGGCGTACCTCAGGGAAGCCATTTGGGTCCATTCTTATTTATTCTTTTCATAAATGACGTTTCTACTTGTATACGCTTTATAGTGAGATACTCGGCATATTTGCAAATGTTATGAAAAATTTATAAATCAATCAAATCTACCAATGATCACACTTTTTTACAGGCTAATCTTGATAGTTTAAGTATTTGGTGTACTAAAAATGGGTTCTATTAAATGCCAAACTATTACCTTCTCAAAGAAAAAAGTTCTAAGTGGCTTTGAATATTGAATATTGTATAACACAAAATAAAATTAGTCGTGTTTTTAGTTTAAGGAGTTAATTTCAGTGCTAATCTGGAATTTTTTGAACATGTTAACTTTTTTTTTTGTAAAAAAGGCGAACTCTATGCTTTTATTCATTAAACGATTGGCAAAGAAATTAACGATCCGTACATTACACTCTTTCTCTCTCTATATATATAACTGCTATGTTTTGCAGATACAATCTTTATATCAACGTAGAGTAAACAATGACTTAATTTTTCACCATCAACTTCCCTATTCTCTGGGCAAATTGATGCGTCGGTCCTGTTAGCCCCAATTTGTGTAAACTACCGCGGACGGTCGTACCACCTGCCAAGTTCTGAGTTTTTCAATATTGAACATCACAGAACCAATTATGACATGAATGAGCCTCTCACGCGGATGAGTAAGTTTTATAACTTGGACGAGGGTGTGTTGGAATTTAATTTAAATAAAAGTATCCACTGATCCACGATCTTAAATGTTTCTCTGTCATTTTGTGTAATTTTGACTTTATATGTTTTTATGTTTTTATGTGCATGTGTTTTTGTTTTTGTTGCATTGTGCTTACTAGCAACTAACACCTGCAATAAGTGATGAACCAGTGGGACACATTACGTGTGTTGGCAAATCTGGTATAAAAAAGTATAAAATCTCCAGACAGTAAACCGTTTTAATTTTTGTCATGCAGTTGGTCACACTATACATCAATATTTGCAAATCTAAATAGTGAAACACTGTGGCGTATACGCAACCTATTTTGCAATAAATTGATTACGCTCGAGTAGCTAGTGTAACACATAACTTTATAATAGGTAATAACTCAGCACAATAACATAGACTGTTACTGGAGAAAACATTATTCTAACACGACATTGAAAGATAGTACTCAATAATTTCCGCCAAACAAGCACCTCGGCATCGTCAGTTCATTTCGGCATTTATGTCGTGCCTCATTTAAAGGCAGCAAATATGTGTTTTCTTATGCAAAAATATTTTCACAGGCGCCACATGAAAATCGTTACATTTTATGTGGTTAAGCATTTCATCTGTGGTTTCTGCTTTCTGCCAACAAACGACGCCATCTATGCCGCCATCAAGGAAAGAATAACTGATGCGCTGGATCCTTGGAAAGTGTTAAAAAATAAAAAAAAAAAAAAATAGAAATGAAAAATACTCAGAATACTTAGCATAATGTTTATGCCCTCAAATGAACTTTCCTCACTGTCCGTACATCGTACATGACGGTATTATACAAAATATACTCTAAAGTAACCAGGATCGCACCCAAAAGAAGCTGTCAAATTTACATTTTTATGTCATACAAGAACTCATAAATTTGGCTGTGTGTGTGTGTTATATTGGTGGAGATACATTTTATCAAAAGTCCTACATAGTTTTAAATGAACTCGGATTTGCATAGGTAATGCCAAAACGGATGCGACACATGAAAAGCTTTTTATAGTGTGATGGGATGTTCCCTTCGGGCGATGTATATCGTCTTTTGAGGATACACCTTTTAGTTTGACGAAGAGGTGAGCTAAAGTAAGAAAAATGTCAGAACTTACACATGCAGAGCATATTGCAAATTCACTTCCCAAGAGTTTTATTGAAACAAGAAAATAAGAGAGAACCCAAGGAGAGTGAGAGTGAAAAGCAAGGGACTACAAATGGGTTATTTCCTTGTTAGACATGATGTGTTCTTAAGCAGGTGTTTTCTTTTATTTCCTGTTTTCTTTTGAAAGTTGTAACTTTTCTAGAGAGATTCGTTTTGTTTTATTGCCCCTTTTTTTTGCTGTAACAATGAATTATAAATGTTGAAGAGTATTAAGAAATAAGGGGCACAATTTTAAAATATGTTACTTCGTAAGGAGCAAGATCCTTAAGGAGTTTATTCGAAACAAATACATTAACTTTACATCGTTTACATCTTAAAATTTAATGTAAACAAAAATTAAGTCGTAAAGATTTTAGAATGAGCTTGACTTGTTCTTTAGAACATAATGAACAAAGACGGAAAAAATAAATTTTGTTTAATTTTTTATTATCTGTTTTTATTTTTATGCATTATTAAATTAATAAAACAGTAGCACAGTCCAATTTGGGGTTAAATTTCTGGTTGAATTTTTGAGCAGAAAGGATAAGTAGAAGGAGCAATAGGAACAGGATTTTTCGTATTTTCCACCATCTTCTTGAACCATTCTGAGCAATTATTTTAGAATCATCTAAACTTGTATTCAAGAATGTTAAGGTAGAAGGGTAGCTATCAGATTTACGTTTGGCATTAATAAAGTGAAAAAATGATTTAGGGTCAATCATTATGTTAGATTGCATTTGATTGAGGTATTCGTTGTAAAGAGAATCACAAAGTTCCTGCAGTGCATTTGACCCACAGACCTTAAAAATTAAGTTGTATATCATTAAATTGCCTTTGAAAAAATATAACTGTTATTGTTTTACCTTAATCTAATCAATATTTAGAGCAGTTATGTGATTTGCTACGAATTTCGGCAAAAAAGCTTAAAAGCTAACGGGTGATTTTTTAGCTGGTTTGGTTTTGGCAACACTGGTTTTGACAGCTGACGTGTGTTTAGTACCTTGTGTCACTGTCAAACAGCTTCAGTTTGGTTTGCAATTTAACCATGGATCGTCTTACAAATGAACAACGCTTGCAAATTATTGAATTTTACTATCAAAATTCGTGCTCGGTTCGAAATGTTCGAAATGCTTTTTTATCGAAAAATTGTGTTCAGCGATGAGGCTCATTTTTGGTTGAATGGGTACGTAAATAAGCAAAATTGCCGCATTTGGAGTGAAGATCAGCCAGAAGCATTGCAACAGCTACCAATGCATCCCGAAAAAGCCACTGTTTGGTGCGGTTTATGGGCCGGCGGCATTATTGGGCCATATTTCTTCAAAGATGATGCGAATCGCAGCGTTACTGTCAATGGTGAACGCTACCGAGCGATGATAACAAACTTTTTTTTGCCCGAAATGGAAGTTCTTGACTTGCATGATATGTGGTTTCAACAAGACGGTGCCACATGCCACACAGCACGCGAAACAATGGCGCAATTGCGAGGCGAGTTTGGTGAACAGTTAATTTCACGTTTCGGGCCGGTCAATTGGCCGCCTAGATTGTGCGATTTGACTCCATTAGACTATTTTTTGTGAGGGTATGTCAAGGCTAACGTCTATAGGCACAAGCCCGCTTCGATTGACGCACTGGAAGCCAACATCCATGCATTCATTCGTGAGATACCGGCCGATATGTGTGAAAGAGTATGCCAAAATTGGACTCAGCGGATGGGCTACCTGAGACGCAGCCGCGGTCAACATTTGCATGAAATTATCTTCAAACATTAAATTGCAAGGTTCAAACTATCGATTCAAATAAATATTTCATTCATTTTTTCGAATTTTTTTTGTTTTGTTTAAAAAAAAAGTTCTAAACCTCTTAAAAAATCACCCGTTATATGAAGCATTTTTTTGTCATTTATGTAAATGATATAAACTTCTATGGTATCAGATGAAAGTAAAACATTAAGCAATAATATTTTTTTAAAAGCAATTTATTGATTTACAACTACATTTTTAAGGTCTGTGGGTCAAATGCAATGTAGGAGCAAAAATAATCAAAAACAATAGGTAAAACTAAGTTCTTGTTCAAATATTAGCGATCTTTTAAGGATTGTAATTCTGAAACTATTGAAGATACAATAAAACCGTTAACGCATTTTTTGTAAGAAATTTTGTCAGCTTTAATTTTTTACTTAATATTTTTTTCATATGATCGAGGGTTTCTGAGTTATAAGCGAAAAACTTAAGAAATTAACGTTTAAAGCCCCTCCCCCACACCCTTTTGCGACCAACCTAGGATCGGCGACTTTTAGTGTGTTTACCTCCTTACTTAGTTTTTCTGCCCTCGATTTTTCCACCTAGAATCATTCGTTGACTGCACTATGTTTTTTGGCAGATTTGATACTTTTTAACTATTATTTAAAAAAAATTCTTTTCCAGATAATTTTTTTCTATATTTTGGTATTCGTATAGCAAGTATGCGTTAGTGTCACGTGGTTTAATGATGTATTATTTTCTTTGAAAAAACTTATATGATATAAATGAATACACCTTGGAGACAGCATTATTAACCATCCCAATAGAAAAAGAATTCTGTTTCACTTAAATCTTTCGCAAATAAATCTAACCACAGTTAAGTATTTTCTTTCCCCATGTGCATTATGGATAATTTCAAAATTCAGAAAATGAGAAACATTATAGTACTGTTATTTACGATAATCCAACATAATTCCCTAGTATTTCATCTGTTTTAATTAAATTAATCCCAATTCCTGTATCTGCACACAAATATATATAGAAAAAAGAAAAAGATTCATAACTTCTTTTATCATTATTATTAATCCCCGGTATATGTAGTGAGAAAACTTTTCCGATCGATAACTCATAATATCGTCCTCGTTTTAGTAATTTATTCCGGTCACCCTAGGAGGGAGTCATATATCCCTCTTTAGAAAGAGATATACTGAGTAGGGCGCATCTGTTGAACTAATGAAAATGCTCTATCAAAGGAAAAACATAAAACATAACTCCACTCATTTACACACCGATATCCAACCGAAGCTGGGGGATCGGAAAATGCTTAACTTTTCTCATACATAAAACTGCCAAGCAAACAAACAAATTATAAGTAAATTGATTTTTGTTCGTCCACCTTAATAGATTAGATACCAAATAATAAAAGTATCTATTAAAAATGATAATAAATAATTATGACTAAGCTGCCGATATGCTTGCTGATAGGTAAATGTCTGGTCTGAAAGTAAAAGTCTTATATTTTACACATACATAATGGCTGTAACCGATGAGCTTACCAACTTCGGTCAGTCGTGTTGCCCCACGTTTCCAAACTTCTTCTTAAATGGCATTTCACCAAATTTTTTTTATGCGGAAATTATTGTGCACAATATAAAAGCCAATTTCAAATAATTTATAATTTTTTTTTTGTAAGACAAACATCTTAAGGTGGTAAATGTTGACTTTCGTAGAAAAAAAAAAGATATCGTTAATGGAGAACAGTGCGAAAAAATATGCAAGGAAACGCGCCTATTTTAGATTTCCATTTACTTTTCTTTGCGGTTACTATACGAATAAAGGCGAAGGAAATTTACTTAAATTAAATATTCTTCTCCCTTTCCTGCAACAATCCTTATTTAAGCTTTTGTTTCAAATCTAGGGCAATACCAATTATGTTCTTATCCCTTGAAAAATAAATGCTTCTAAGACTAAAGTCTGTATATACAGACTTTGGGAACGCGGTAGGAGGGGTTAACTATGTGGGTCGTGGCATTTTTGTCTGACATTTCTAGCAAGGACGAAGGAATCTATGTGGACTATGTTTTTTTTAGTTCCATTATGTATTTGTGGGGGAATTGATGAGGCATTTAAATAATTAAAGAAAGTGGAAATGGAACATATAGTAGCACTATCTAATCTTTATCTTTCATCCAATAGCTGAAAATACAACTACATAATTTGATAATCTAGTCGACTCTTTTTGACATTTTGTCTGAGAGTCTTTGACTCAGACTACAATACGTAGAGTCATAGAGGAGTTTTTCGAAAATTGGTTCGAAATTCTATGCAAGGCGCGATTTGGGACGACCCGTGGAACTTTTCTTCCACAACAAATGTAATCAAAGAAAACAACTTCCACATGCATCCGTTAATGTTGTTTCCCAGTATTTAGTAATTTTCGAGAAAATAAAGATTTTGGCTATAGTATTAAAAAACCGAACTGTTTCATTGTTTACATTCTTCTACTTCCGTTCCATACTCACATAATTTTTTTTAACTTCAATTGAATTACAAAAGGGGTATTAGAAAAATAGTTTCAAACAATGTAAGCTTCATTTTACCAATAATGTTCAATAATTATTCTTCAATTGAATCCCTCAAACAAGTAATTGTCTAAATTAAGTTTGCCAATAGCGTAAATCCACAAAACCAAATGCAATGCTTGCACATTTCCTGTCACCATTGCATTGCCATGCTACCATAAACTCTTATTTCTTTGTTCAACTTGAATTTTCATATAAAAGCACAAATCACCACACTTGAGGGCAATATTCAATTTTCAAGAATTATAATCACATTTGAAAATCCTTTATATTATTTGCTTTGTCGAGCATTATTAAATTCTAGACCAAGAGTTTGCTATACTCGATCCATGTGTGACACTGGTGACTGTGTGTGCTCAAATTTGAATATTATCGATTTGATTTGTGGTCAGTTACATTGAAACTTTGTAATGGATTGCCTTTTTTGGATGGTAAAGTTGTTACGACTTCTCTATTTCAATGAAAAGTGTGCTTCGAATTCAAAGTTTTATTAATTTCAAAAGTATTAGACAGAAATTTGTTGGTGCAGAATCGATTCTGAAAGTGAAGTTTGAATTAAGAGAAGCGTTTTTGTTCTCGAAATTGCTGATTAAGGTCAGGAAATTTTTGGGTTATATGTGTGTGGCTTTATCTTTTAAGGACATTTTGTTGAATTTGAATGCGGTTATGTTTTTCAAATAATTCTTTGTTTTTTGTGTTTGATTGCTTTATAGAATATTGCTGAGGCCTCCTTATAATGTTGTCTAGTTTTGCATTTATTTTCTATTCATAAATATAGTACCTCGTTTTTGTTGCCGCAAATTTTCTGACACACAGTAGCCAATCATAAAAGTGAACATAGTGATACAATTTTTCATCGAAACAATGATGTTTTGTCTTCTTCTTCTTCGCCTTTTCCGACGATGCTATGATCTCGATTGGGATTCCAGCTTTCCCACTTCTCCCCTTCACTTACTGATCTGCTTGTGTGGTTCTTCGGGTCGATCTCAGAAAATGTCGGCAAGCTTCTTGGTCATGAATTGTTCCATGTCTTAGGACAAATGAATGCTGGTGTCGCTGCATTTGTTTTTTCCAGGAATTCTTGGGCCTGCCTCTTTCGCGATTGTACCGGAACGTTGTATGAAAGTGCGTTTTGGACGGGGTTCTCAGCGTCTCTCCTAAGTACGTGACAGTACCAGCTGAGTTCTAGCTTCGTTACTCCTGCTGTCATGCAAAGCATCTTCATCTCAGTATCCGTCAATTTGTACTCATATTTCTTGTACATTGTCCATCATTGTTAACCGAATGTAAGCGCTGGATGTACTACTGCAATGATGTGTTTTCGTGTCGTGGAAACTTCTGTCAGAGTTTATCTTTAAATTAATCATTTTGACTGATGAAAACTAATAGAAAACTAAAATGGATAGCTTCTGGGTTCTGAAAAAAGGGAGGGGCTTAGATGGCTCACAATTCTCATCTCCAAACTTACTCAGATATGACCACATGACTAGTCAATAGAGGGAAACATATCTTCTGGAAATTTATAAGTTTAGCGGCCGTTGGATGACCGCTTGCGAAAAATACCACAGCTTTCTGATGGTCAGTACTGAATTGATTCGGCTAAATCCAAAGACGCCATTCAGAGAGTTCGAATCAGTATGATAGAATATCGTGGTTCTAAAAGTAATTTGGATGCTGTGTATGTTAATTTTTAAAAAGCATTCGATAGAAAACCAAGATATTGCCTTAAGGCAAAGAAAAATTCCAGCACTTCAAAACAAAGGTTAGATGCAATGCGGGAGTCACTGAACATTTCCCAAACATAATTGGTGTACAGACACTAGACACCTACGAACTTTCCTCAGTCCTCTGCTCTCTAATTCTGTTCTTTTATCTTCTTGAAAACAAGAAAATTAACTCGTGAATCAGTTTTTATTTGCTGACAATGGAGGCATCATAAGTGAAGATTCTTTATCCTTACAACGAGCAATTGATGAACCTATGGGTATTGAATGTTTTGGATTGAAATGGGTATCGAATTAGCACCAACAAGGCACTTAGGCATATTCCAAACATTTATTTGAACGAAACAGTGTTTCCCAAGTGCGAAAAGCTTTAATACCGTCAATCAATTATCAATACTGAAGGAATGGCAGCCCTAAGAAATCCTGGAATAAATAAATGCAACAACACCAGCATACAGTAAACCCCAGACATCAATCTATAACCGAGAGACTTGCGGACGTTCTCTGATTACGTTCTCTGTATAGGTGAAGTGGAAATTTAAGATCATAACATCGTCTGTAAAGAAGGAGAAAATGCCTCTATACTTGAAAGAATTAGTATGACATCAAGAAAGCTTTACGCTCCGCGTACACTAAATCCGATCAATCGCCCGATATCAGCCAGGAATAGCTCGAGCGGTTTCCTCGGACGCACGTCTACATACACTAAAACCGACACCGGATGATATAATACACAATAAACACCACAAATATATACATACTTATATACAAAAAAAAGTTGCTTCAACTGCCTACAAATGTAATATATTCTCAAAAATTATTTTTTCGCAATCTACAATTTTTTTTTTTTTTATGTTAAGGTATATTTGAATAAAATAACCGTCAAACTGACAGAAAATTCATTGGTATGGCGTGTAAGCAAAATGTTTTATATTTGCAGTAGAGCGATGATTCGCCACTTGGTGGAAATTAATTGTAGTTAACATTTTACACTTGATGTTTCCACAAATTTTTGATTTTATTAATTAAAATAAATAAAATAAATAAATTAAGCCGACGCATTTCATCTTATTAGGACATCTTCAGGGCACTAAATTTAACATACAAATACAATTTAAAATAAAGTCGTCGTGGTGGATTGAGAAACAATTAAATAAATAAAATTTACAACAGTGTTTGTACGATGAACACATAGTTAACATTACAATATTAAACATTAACCCTTACTGTGTAGTAAGGGACTAGTATTAGTTAAATCAATTTGACAATTTATTATATTTAAAGCTTTATGTTTATTTATTTCAAATTATTCGTATTTATCTAAAATACGACCGGCAGGAAGACAGTGGAGAAGGGCGACGTCATTAATTGAACAGCCATGAGTTGACTTTGATTTTGTGTAAAGCTGACAAAGGAAATGTCATAACTATTATGCACAAAGCTGAGTATATGGTGAAAATGAATGATTGTTTGAGAGCGATGTATGTAGAGGAGATACATGGAGATCCAACCACCATGTATAACAAAATTTTTCCACCTTGGTAATAGATCCAAAAGAAAAGTATCTCGTGCGCCAGATACACTAACCCGTCTGCCCCGATATTATATGGGCTACCAAAAATTCATAAAGATGGTACCCCCCTTCGACCTGTTTCATCTTCCTTCAACGCGCCCGCCAGTAGCTTTGCAAAAAGCTTGCAAGTATATTGCCAGGAATTTTAAATTTCGAACCCAAATATGCGTTAAGAAATTCATTCCAATTTATTGATAAAAAACTGAGGTTTACCTCCTAACTCAAAGATAGTGTCTTTCGATGTTAAAAACTTATTTCCATCTGTACCCACTGTGAAACTTAAACAATTAATTGAAAAAAGGAGTTTGCAGAATTTAACCGACTAGCTGAAATGTCGTCAACTTAACAAACTTTTTTCAGTTTGTATTGATCAAAATTATTTTGAGTTTGATGGGAAGTTTTATAAACAAACTAGTGGACTAGCAATTTGTTTCTCTCTTTCTCCGTTTTGTGCAGAATTTTTTATGGACCATTTTGAACAGCGCTTGTTTGTATTAAATAGCCCATTGCTAAAAAACATTTTTCTTTGAAAGAGATATGTAGACGATATTTTTTGTATCTGGACTGGAACTCATCGAAGTCTCTTAATTTTCCTTGACAGTATCTTAAACAAACTTGAGCCAATCATGTTGTTTACCTTGGAATATGGACCTGATTCTATTAACTTTTTATACTTGACGCTGTCAATATCCTCAAGGAAACTGGTGTATGAAATTTCAAGAAAGGATTCTGCCACAGATACTGTCATTCCAAGTTCCTCTGCACATCCACTAAATACAAAAATGTCAGCCTTTCACTCGATGTTGAACCGTCTTCTTAAGTTCCCACTGAGCCAACCAAATTTTCGAAAGGAACTTAATACAATAAAGGACATTGCGATAAAGAATGGTTATGACGCTAACTTAGTTCACCGCCTTTTACAGACTAAGTCAAGACGTTTAACGTTCGAGTCAATTTTTCCTATGGATTCAAAAAACGATCAGGTTTTGGATATGTTACGAAAACAACTTTTAGCCGCTAATTTTAGACCAGCTAACAATAACTTCACGCTAAAAAACGCTCTGTCTAACAACAAAATCAAACAAAAAGTCGACATTCTTAAAAAACGTGGTGTTTACAAAGTCATATGTAGAAATGTAATGGAGTTTACATAGGAAATACCTCGAGACAAATAGGAAAAAGAATCTACAGCCTCTACACATCAAGATCCTACTTCGGGTCCCTCGCAGCACATTAAAGCATCTGGTCATGGCTGTTCTCTTGATGACGTCACCCTCCTCCTCTGTCTTCGTGCCGGTCGTATTTTAGATAAATACGAGATATTTGAAATAAATAAACATAAAGCTTTAAATATACTAAATTGTCAAATTGATTTAACTTCTAATAGTCCCTTACTGTGTAATTAATGTTTCTTTTTATAATATTAACTATGTGTTCATCGTCGGCTTAATTTATTTATTTTATTTATTTTAATTAATAAAATTAAAAATTTGTGGAAACATCAAGTGTTTTGTTTTAATTTTTTTGTAAAATGTTTATCTTTAATTTCTAATTTTAAAAATTTGAATAAAAACTAAATTGTTATACATAAGCCTTATTTCCTTATGTTTTATACATATATATAAAAATAAATCGCACGACTGAGTCCCATTTAATTTCTCTCAGGGAAAGTAACTTTCGTCTTACCGACTGGGAAACTCGTCGACTTTTTACCGTTGACAATAAAACTTTGTACACATAAAATTTTATTAAAATTGAACGATTTTTTTTCGAGAAAAATGGAATTCAAAAAACTCTTTTTAGAAAAAGCTTCATATTAACGGCAGATGCCGTTAATAAAATTCTCCGGAAAGAAAATTTTAGATGTAGACATCACAATGAATCACTCATATAAAATATTATCAAAATCAATTGTATTTTTTTCGAGAAATTTGAAATTATCGAAACGCTTAAATAATAGGTAGCATTATTTCATGACCTAGGATAAAAATAAAAAAAAAAACTTCCAGCGATACTCAAAGAATACTTTTTGCCAAGTTTAAGGAAATTCGGCCCAACCGTTTAGGTTGTAGATGTCGATACAGACAGACAGACAGAATTTGCAGACCCACTTTTTTCGAAGTCGCTATCATCGGAATGTCATTTTTTTTTTGCACGAATACTGAACTTGACTTGTATCTATAATAGCAAGTAAAAATTCAGATTTTTTATCGTAAAGCTTTTAATAATTTCTGTGTCTGAGTCTGATAAACCATTCTTTAGTTATACAAGACAACGTATTTTTCAGTTATTGCCATCATTGAAACTCATCATTTCTTTTTCAATTCTGACGCAAATTATCCAACAATGTTAATGTTAATTTGTACTAAAGTGCAGGTA
Source organism: Baccha elongata (assembly GCA_951217065.1). Taxonomy (NCBI): domain Eukaryota; kingdom Metazoa; phylum Arthropoda; class Insecta; order Diptera; family Syrphidae; genus Baccha; species Baccha elongata. The sequence goes on from OX578272.1 coordinate 176,928,741, forward strand.
ATAAATTAGAGAATTTTTCTATCAAAAGAAAAAATAACGCAATTTGGGCTAAGTTCACGAAATATTAACACTTCTGTTTTTTCAATGATCATTGAAATCACAAAAGTGATATTATTACGCGGATTAAGATCAAATTGAGTTATTTTTTTTATAGAAAAATTCTTACTTCAATTCATTACCTTCGATTTAATTCCAATTAACACCAACAATGATGGGTAATTTGCCTTGAAATTGAATTCAATGATGAGTTTCAATGATAGCTATAACTGGCCCCTAACGCATACTTCCCATCATCCGGCATTTTTTTTTTTTTTTGATACCCTGAAAGACTTATAAACCATATTCAATCATATCTTCAAATTTGTTGTTATTCAATCTTTAATTGTTATACCAATTTGGTAACTAATTTATGGCTTCTTTATTCTGCCTTATTTTCTGCTTTACAATGTATTTTCTTCAAAACTTGATCTGGTATGTTCAGTTCTATACTTAGAGCATTACGAGGGGTTTGTCACGAATGAAATCACTTGCCCACTTATACTTGTGCAATCATTTGAAATCAGGTGCAATCACTATTTCAAGTGATAAAATTAAAAAGAAAAGTGTTGGTTATCGATTTCAAATGATTTCTTGCAATCATCAAAAATATTTGAAATCACTTCAAGTTTTTTTTGCAATCATGCAATCAAAAATGCCATAATGAAATCACAAATTGAAATCACAATGAAATCACTTAAATTAATTTGCCAAACATTTGAAATCAGTAAATATATTTGAAATTAATGCAATCACAAAATTTTAAAATCAATTTTAATACTGCTTGAAATCAGCTGAAATCATATTAAGTCATTTGAAATATTGCAATCATTGAACCACTAAACTGGCTTGTTAAATGCATTATTAAATGCTTCTTATATTTCTTTAATCGGTGTTATTACGAATATTCTAAGCCAGGGATGGCGAACCTTTGTGAAGCCTCCTGCTATTTTTAAAAAATAAATAATTTGAAGTGCATTTGGCGTGCCAACAAACGCTTTTCTTATGAACACTAGGAAACAAATAAAAATCAAAAACGAAAAAAATTGAGGGCACGGACTCGGTCTCTGGGTCTCACAAACTGAGGATTTGAAAAAAAAACACAGTTTTTTAAACTCAATTTGTTGTACCTTAAAACTAAATTTCATTAAAAATTTGTTAACAAGTTTTTAAAATATTGAATTCACAAAAACAATTTTTTTTAATTATTTAGAACTTAACACGAACTATTTTGAAAAAAATTATTATGCTATCTTATTTACAATAGATACGAAAATTTTAGTATTAAATTTAGTTAAAATCGCTTCAGGCCCTATCGAGAAAGTCGAAATATAACTTACACTTAATTACACTTATGAAATTTTGTTAAAATATTCGGTTTTCGATAACCGTTGTATGGCAGGTACCATTATTTAAAGACTTACAGTGACTTGAAAAAAGTTCCAAAGCAAGAAATATTAGCTCAGTGTAGACAGCTGATGCTGCCACCCAAAGTTGTATTCGGATTTCTCAGTTGATGGCGTGCCCATATAATTTCGCTGCGTCCCACGAATGGCACGCGTGTTAATGGTTCGCCATGCCTGATCTAGGCGCTATCTTTACAAAATTAAATTCGGGCCACTAAGTACGGAGATACCGCAAACAAAATCTAATCAATTTATAGCGGCCATTTTTCTAAATTGCTTCCAAACGACCATGACTTGGACCATACCCCTATAGGTGTTTAACAAATCCCCATTACAAAACTGAGGGGACATATAACTGCACACGTGACATGGGCTAGCGCCCTAGAATTAAAAATTCCGACTTTCATTTTTTACGGTACCTACTGAAAGTGTTGAGAATCGGGATTTTTTAAATTCTTGATTCCTTCTATCGGACCACCCACTTGTGCCTTTAATCTACTTAACATGAACTTAAATTCGTTTTAAAGAAGTTTCTAAATGCTTCTTTTGATTAATTTCTGTGCTACTTGTTCATTTCAAGAATTAAATTAAAAACAAATTAAACAATTAAATAAAGTTCAAGTCGTTTAATATTAAATATTAAAAAAAAAAACAGCGGATAATGTTTATTAATAATGATAATTTTTAATTGTGCTGACTCTCCAAAACCAAAACTTCAAACAATAAAAAAGGTTCATCACTTATTTGAGCATAACATTTCTTTTCACGCAATGGAACGTATAAATCAGATTTAAAAATTTACCAAAACTCAATTTAACGAACTGGTTACTCTTCTACTGTATCACCTTTTTCAAAAATTAAGATTTTCGATTTTCTTAAAAAAATACCAAAAGAGAATAAAAAAAAATATTCGAGTAATTTATAATGACTTAAAAATTCCATTCTGCTGAAGCCAACAACCCAATCATCCAAAAATAAAGAATGGCAACTTCTTCTCACCCACATTATTTGGTTAAACTTTCTCCTTAAATGAAGAAGTCCTCAATCCCTCAATTTAAATTGCAAATTTGTTAAATAAGGATTTTCGGAATTTATAATTATTCGAAAACGAGAGAGAAAGATGGAACTTTATTTTTGTATAAGAATGGAAAAGTTTGCTTTTTTCCGAATTGTTTTTGTTTTCGTTTTCGTTTTCGTCTTCATGGCGTACCGGGCGTCAACGACCGAACGACCTTTCCCATATTTTCTTCTTTTATATTTCTATTTCTTGGAAACTTAAATTTTTGTTAATTAAACGGAAAATGCATTGTTGTTGCTTTTAACTTTGAATACTTCAGTCGACTTCTTTAAACTGAAGGGAACAGTTTCCTGAGATGATGATGGCGTTCCAAGTTCTTTACGATAATCATCAATAAACTTTTGAAGAGAATTAGTGCTACGGTATGGTGAACGAAGTCGGATAAAGTAGAACTTTTGTGCGTTTGAAATGAATGAATGCTGTCAAATGGGAATGAAATCGCTGATTAGTTTCTTAAAATGACAAATGAACTGTCAGTGAATGACGGAAGAAGTTTTTTTTTTATTCAATATTAAGAGTGTTGTTTTTTCAGGGGCGGACTGTTTGTTTATTTGTAAATGAATAAGGGCGCTAGAATTCAGATGGATTTGTTCTGTAAAAAAAATAGTCAAAAGTTTTTTGCGATCTTGGAGAGAATCCTGCGCCTTGTCAACGTAAATTCTTTGATAGTGTGCCTCTTCAAATTTCAACAGCGTACTGCGAAACGAAAAGTAGAACAAAATATTTTCTACATTACATTTGAGCCCCAAATGTAATGTTTTTTATTTTCCAACATGCCGCCATTAAAAATATGTGGTCGCCTTAAATGACACCATTTGTCCAGCCACCCCGTGTTGTATCTTATTCCTTAAGTGAAAGTTATCTGCAGAGATGATGAGAAAGGAAAGTCATTAAAATAAATCGAGTGTAAATTTATATTTACAGGTTGATTGAAAATGAGTTTTGGTTTATGGTTTAGTATAAAATTTGTGTCTGAAAGATAATATTTAGATTTATACCACCAACCCTTCATTTCCACCATTATAGTATCTGTTGAGGTATGCGAATACTTGTCGTCAGTATCTATTATTTAAATTTTGATTCATAATTTTATTAAATTTGAAGTAATAAATACAATAACTTAAGTTTGAATCTCAATTAGCAGATTTGGTTTTCCTCTCACGGTGGTTGTGAGAAAACCCCAAACATTTCTGATGGAGTGTTCTTTATAGCTGTATTCCTGAATTCTGACCCTGGTTATTAGGTATTATTTATTATAACAGCTATAGTTTTTCTCTTGAGCTTGAAGTTCTCGGTCTGCAGACATTTTTTGTCGTTTAAGATTATTTATATGTGTCATTCTATTTCAATGGCTGCTCCGAGATAGAAATAAGCATTATTAGAAGAGCTGTTATATTATACAATTTTTTGCATATTGCACATATGAACCTCAACCTTAAAGCTTGCGAAAGTATCGATTAGCTGTGTTTCATTTAAGAAGCTTCTCATCAGGGTACGGGTCAACTGGCCGATTTAAATTTCGCATTTTTCACTTCGCAATACTCATTTCACATTTTTTTTCTCTGGCATTTAATCATTCCGCTTTTGATGGTTTGGGAATTTAATGTTTAGCAAGTTCTCATTTAGCTATTGGAATGTTTCGCAAAATTTTTCATAACGCAATTTATACTTGCGATTATAGGTAATATAAGGCAAGTTTTGTATTCGTAAAAAAAAAAGTTTTGAGATAACAATCAAACATGACAAGTAAGTCCGACAATTCTGTCTGTCTGTCTGTCCGTCTGTCCTCGAAAAAAATACGACCGATTTTGATAAAATTTAACATGACTGGTTTTTTGAAAACACTGATGTTTTTCGACAAAACAATTTTTGTACAACTAGATTTTTAACGGTACCTGCCATACAAGCGTTTTAGACAATTCCATTTTTCTCGTAAAAAATACGATTGATTTTTATAAAATTTCTTTTTATACAAAACTTATTAACGGTAGCTGTCATATGAACGCTACAGAAAATCAAATTTTTCTCGAAAAAAACAATCGATTTTGATAAAATTTTGTGTGACTTATTTGTTGCCAATGACGGAGTTTTTTGTTAGATTTTTTTTTCAAAACCACCTTATTAACGGTACCTGCCATATAAATTCTAAAGAAAATACGACTTTTCTCGAAAAAAAATACGATCGATTTTGATAAGATTTTGTGTGACTGATTCTTTGGTAATAAGGAAGTTTTTCGTTAGAATTTTTTTTTTGAAAATCACCTTATTAACGGTACCTGCCATAAAAACGCTATAGAAAAAAAAGGATTTTATTACTTCGCATTTAATTATGCGAAATTTCGCATTTGATTATTTGGCAATTCATTGTTTATCAAGTTCTCTTTTCGTTATTTGACTGGTTCGTCGAAATTTATTACGCAATTTTTTACCTCACAATTTTTGTCTTGAATTTTATTATTTCGTGTTTTATTATTAAGTTGTTAAATTGTTTTGCCTTTCAATCATTTACATGTTAATGTATTCATCACTTTACTTTTCATTGTTTGGCAATTTATTATTATTTAAGCTTAGTTCGCAGCTGATGTGAAACGAAAATTTCCGTCGTTTCCAAAAACACAGACAAAATGTTAAAGAAACTGTACCGGACAAATTGGTATGTTTCACCATTTGTAAAATAAATATTTTTCAAAACAACAAATAAACATATAAAAAGAACAGAAATCCATTTTGTTATACATAATAACCACAAAAAACGGAAATAAGAACGGAAAAATTCGTTTATAAATTTGCTGTCATTTTTGTATAGGACTTTTCAAATCACCTGCGTAATAGGCTTTAGCGAGTTATCATTTCGCTACTTGATTGTTGTTAATTTACTGCGCAATTTTTTAACTCGAAGATCTTGAGAGAAGGGCGGAAAATTTTGTTTATGATTTCGCTGTGTCCTTTTCTACAGGATTTTTCGTTTCATATCAGTTGCGCTTTATGCTTTAGCGAGTTTTCATTTCGCAATCATGTATTGTTTCGTTAAAATTTGCTACGCAATTTTTTAGGCTTGGGTACGAAATCCCGAATTACACAATCCCGAATTACTGAATCACGACACAGAATTACATCCTCCGATTCTTCTTCTTCTTCTTATTCGCCTTTTCCGACGATGCTATGATCTTGACTGATCTTGAATTACCGAATTACATCCTCCGATTCTTCTTCTTTTTCTTCTTCTTCTTCTTCTTCTTCTTCTTCTTCTTCTTCTTCTTCTTCTTCTTCTTCTTCTTCTTCTTCTTCTTCTTCTTCTTCTTCTTCTTCTTCTTCTTCTTCTTCTTCTTCTTCTTCTTCTTCTTCTTCTTCTTCTTCTTCTTCTTCTTCTTCTTCTTCTTCTTCTTCTTCTTCTTCTTCTTCTTCTTCTTCTTCTTCTTCTTCTTCTTCTTCTTCTTCTTTGCCTTTTCCGACGATGCTATGATCTTGACTGGGATCACAACTTTCGCACTTCTCCACTTCATACTTTTCTGCTTGTGGGGTTGGTCGGGTTCACCTCAGAAAGTGTCGGCAAGCTTCCCGGTTATGGATTGCTCCATGTCTTAGACCAACAGAATGCTGGTGTCGCTGCATTTGGTTTTACCAGAAATTCTTGGGCCTACTGCCTCTCTTTCTCGATTGTAACGGAACGTTGTATGAAAGTGCCTTTTGGACGGGGTTCTGAGCGTCTCTTCTAAGTACGTGACAGCTGAGTTTTTCGTGCTGTATTTTATTAAAAGTGGTATTTTCAACGTGAAGGCTTCTTCGGATCTTTTTACTTCGGATTCGATCTAGCTTTGTTACTCCTGTTGTCATGCGAAACATCTTCATCTCAGTAGCCGTCCATTTGTTCTTATATTTTTTGTATACATTGTCCAACATTGTGAACCGTATGTAAGTGCTAGACTACTGCAGTGTAGATCTTTCCAATAAGCTTTCGGTCGCAGAAGATGGCATAGTTCTCCGGCCACTTCATCCTCCCTACGCTTATGCGATGGTTGATGTCGTCATCACAGGATGCTTTATTGTTGATTTTATAGATTCAAAGTGCTTGGGAAGCACTGTTCCGTTCAAATAAATGTGGCACACCAAAATTGGGTCCCACACAAGTGCGCAGAATGCAACGCGAGTATATGGCCCGCTTAAGAATGTTCATAATAAAATAGTGTTTATATCTTTTGCCCTTTTTAATTTATCATGATAAAATAACTGAATCTAATAAATCACTTTTAAATTTCTAACAATCAATCTTTGTATGCGTACGTAAAGAAAACCACTCGAAATATTACTTGAGCGAAAGAAAAAGAATAAAATCTTAGTAACTTTGGAATATTATTTACTTCAGTTCTTTAAGTAGATTCTTATGAACATAAACGGATTATAATAATTTTTTTTTTTTTGCTATTTGAAACAAACGAAATAATCAATCTTTTCAAATGATTGTGAACTTAAACAACCATTTGACTACTGCAAAAACTTTCTTACATTCTTTCTTTAACAAAATTATCTCGAGCAAAAGAAAACAACAACTCCTCCACACCGCCATTATCTTCAACTGCACACTTTCATTCTTTCTTTCTACACAGAAAGATATGCAAAGGATGCATATTGTTTCCGTTCGGCTTCTGCTGATGTGCTAAAGCATCACAAATCGAAAGGATACACAAAGATACCAATAAATGATAAAGAATAAAGACGAAAATTTACAATTCCCATGGCTAAGTGGATTGCGTTAAGCAATTAAGGAAATTAGCATTAAATGGCTTGAGATTAAACGCAAACACAACTGAAAATAAAATAAAAAAAAAATAAATAACAAGCTAAGAAAGAATACGGGGAATTTTGTCTTCCATTTTGAATTCATCAGAATTCAAAGAGTTTATCGTTAAAGAAGAAGTCAAAGTTTTTGGTTGTTTTATTTGAATGTGTGTGTGAATTCCTTTTGAGCTTTTTATTTCTAATGTTTCCATTATACCATTCAGATACTCTTACAAAATACAGTTAACTCACTCATTTGATTATTTGTTTTTTTTTTATTCACCGAGAGTTGTTTACTTTGTGATATTCTTATTTTTCCTGCTGAACGAAAAGACAAATCTGTTCATTGAATGTTTTCGTTAGGTACCTTGGTTGTTGTAACTGGAGGGCGTGTTAAACAAAAGTAGAAGAATATTATGTATGAACGAAGTTGACAGGCTTGCCAAGTAAAATATTAAGGGTGATGGTTTTATTTTGAAATTATATACATAACATATATACATATAGTTTTATTAATGAATATTTAAAAAAAAATATTTTCTAATCCAAAATTATGAATATATTGTATTAAATGATATCTTTTTTTAACTTTACGATATAAAGTATCATTTTTGTATTTAATATTTTATTTGCTTCTCACAAAAGACTTGCTGTCAAGAAAACGGTTCACTCTTAACTCATTTTTAGTTTAGAAAATGATTATGTAGGATGGCTTTGCTAATGGTACGGAGAAAAATATGCGCTCTTGCAATTTTCGGTCTGTATGACCTGTTTTTCTCATCTTAAAGATACTTTTTTCGATATCAGCTGTCAGCATATTTCTTCATTTTTCAAGACCAAATCGTTTGGTTACAAAATTTACAAAAATAGCCTGAAAAATTACCTACCACATGAAAGCAAATACTCAAATGAAGCAAATTTCAAAAACTACGCTAGAAAAAAAAACTAATTTTAAAGGTAAACAAGACGAAAAACAAGCATAAACACAAACGGACAAAAGTTGACACATGGACCTTTTACACATTCTGGCATACTTAAACCTCTTATTTATCAGTTTTTTTTTAATGTTTGGGGACTTCTTAAATTACTTATTGTAAAACTGAATTTATAACTAAAAAGTTTTTGTAATTGTTCTATTTACCAAATACTGTGAAATAGCAAATTATGTGTCCAGTTTTGCTCGCCACTGTAAATCCATTGTTATAAAAAAGTTTTTTACGTATTTGAAGTTCTCAATTTTTTAGCCAAGTCGTTTTCCAATAATCGAATTAACAAAAAAATTGTTAAAATTAAAATTAAGCACTTTTGCAAAATGTTGGTTTATTAAATCATATAAAAATTTTCTACAAAATAAAGGAGATGACCCATTTTCCTATGAAGATTGGGCCCAGGGCTAGTACCAAGTGAAAGCTAACGTTTAGCCCAATCTATCTGCCAAATATTTTCGAATTCGGCTCCGGAGATTTTTAGATAATTGAGCTTGAAGTTAACCTTTGCAAATTAAAAAGAAAATCTGGCTTTTTTGCAAACCATTACTTATAAATCCTAAAGTATGGTATGAGGATTAATATTTTGATATCAAATGAAAGATCATAAAAATATCATTCAAATTATGTTAAACACTTTTTTCTACAAAACGAGCGGAAAACTTTTTAAACAATTTTTTTTTTGAGTTACTTTCGAAAGTCAATATCTCGAAAAAATCAGCGATGACTTATATTTTTTTTCACTTCACTTTAATGCCTGATTGATAAGCTTTAATTTAAAATATGATTAAGTTATCCTTCACTGAGTAAATGCCGTCAATTTAACACACTTTCTTCCAAATGACCATTTTATAAAAAAAACATGTTTCTATGTATCAAGGTTAAGCATACTGCAGCATATGTTTCAAGTCTGCGACCGTAATGCCTTACGGTTCATTGATACTTATGTACTACCTTGCATAAATATATTAAGAAAGTGATACAAAAAATATCAATTAACAAGATCGCGGCCGTAAGGTAGTTTTTGGAACTCCACAGCTTTGTCCCGGCGTTAAAAAGCATTGAGCTTTTAACATATTTGGCAAAATTAAGATCCGTTGATAGTGATCGTAGGCTTTCCTGTCTCTTCAACATAACTCGAGCAACTGTAGGACAATACTTAACAACTGCAAGGACAAGTTTGATGAATTAAATTGGGATTTTCAGCATATAACTTTCCAAGATGTTTCAAGAAGGAACAAACTAATTCCCAACGGATTGTTTGGAATCATATATATATCTTCAAAAAAGTTCCAACTATGGTTTTCAGAAAAAAATCTTATAGCTTGCATAAGTACCAGAATCTGGTTAAGAACTTTATGAACGCATGCTGTGATGGGTATATCGTGTACGTTACAGGTCCTTATGCCGCAACCGATTCTGATGCCAATATAATGAAAAATCTTTTTAGAGACGAATATGGGACATTAATTTGATTTAAGTCGATTAAACACTCCTAATTATTTAGGTGATTTTGTAAAAGAAAACAAAATTAACAAAACCAGAGCCTCGATGGAAATATCCCGAATCTGAGTAACTTCCCTATACTTACCTTTCAAAATATCAATAGGGAATTATCAAATAAACCAGGCTCGCTCTTATTGTGAAGACCATTTAAAGGTAAACGAAACCTCACACAGACTTAGGTAGGTACATACAGACAGACAGACAGACAGAATTTCAAGCCCCACTTTTTTCGACTTCGCTACCATGGTAATCTCAATCGTAATGTCATGTTATATTGTTATCTGATTTTTTTTACGAATGCATAACTTGCCTCATAGTAGGGGAAAAGCAGGAAAATTGAGCCACTTATTATAAAATCGTAAATCAATTGTTTTCTGTGAATCTCACCCAAATGAAAGTGAAATATTTCTAAGAACTCCCTTTATCTATTTCAAAAATAAATGTATTTCTTTTTAAAACATGCAGACGTTACTTAGGCTGTGTTCCGATATCGTTAGAATTTTATCCAGGGGCTAAATTATGCGGTGAACATAAACCTTAAAAAATGTAGCTTGCTCTGAAGCAGGCTTTAATTTTAGCAAGTGAATAATTTGATATGCTTATGAAGGCGTGAGAGAGACATTTGGAGTGATGTATTTCATTTGCATTTTTATGTTCGTTTGTTTTTACATTAATATCGAATTTCTCGTTAGTGTTTTTTGAATTGGTTTTTTAGGGAAAGTAAGCTGGTTTCAACAACCAAGAATCAACTTGTGTATACTGTATATATATCAAGAAAATAAAAACTTAAAATGTCGATCATTTGAGTTACCGACTTTATTTTATAAATTTACCTCAAACCATCTTATACATTTATCCGTAGCAAAGTAATAAGAAAGGGAAATTTTTGTATTCTTGTAGGGAAATTAATGAAAAAGCATGTGTTAATAAATCCCATTTAATACAGCTGACACAGAGAAAAACTAAAAGTTATTCAATTCTACTCAACCATCAAAAATTAGCCAGAAAATAAAATTTTAACGCTATACTGGCACTCGGCCTTACTTAGTTCGAGAAAAATATATTATTAAACAAATTACAGACGTATGTTGTTCAATTTTGAGCTCCAAAATCACCTTTTTCTATCCAGCGAGCAGCGACTTGAAATCGCTTACGATTTCAAAATATTTTGTTTGCATGTAGCTTGCCACAGTCATCGTCGTATGTAGGTACTATAATGCTTTCTGGTTTTGACTTAAATTTGAGTTTGAGTGTTTCTAGTCTCCCATATGTCTCCCTCAAGTAAACATCATTATAATAGTTGCCACATTTTTTAATGGTTTATTTTAAAAATTATATAATTAAAATTTTTTTGAAGATAGCTTTCAAAAAAGGATCGAACGTTTCAAAATAAACCATTTTCAAATTGGAAATTGGTATCTTAAAATTTATTTTTAACCAACAAATAAATTGAATATTTATTCGCTGCATTTGCAGTGTTGTAAAAATTCTGTTAAAAAGAAGATTTTTCAAAGAATCTTTCAATTTGGCATCACTTTATTGAAAAAAAATAATATTTTTTCGCGTATTAGCAAAGCTGTTAAAATTATGTAAAAAAAGATTTTTCAAAGAATCTTTTAATTTGGCATCACTTTATTGAAAAAAAAATTCAAAAATTTTTCGCATATTTGCAATGCTGTTAAAATTATGTAAAAAAAGATTTTTCAAAGAATATTTTGATTTGGCATCATCAAATAATATTTTTTCGCGTATTTGCAATGCTGTTAAAAGTCTGTAAAAAAAGAAGAGTTTTCAAAAAATCTTTTGGCATCACTTTTTTTTCTAACATTGAAAACTAGATAGCTCTATGACTTTTAGACCGTCTGCCATTTCCGTTAAAAATGATGTTAAATTTGATCTCATGGCTAAATTTTGACACTACTGAGGTGAATACAGACAACAAAAATTAACCTGCTCAGGAGCTCGTTAAAATTTTAGCAATTGTTTAACTTATGACATTTGTTTTGCTGCGTTCATTTGTTCATCTTTTTATTATCGACCGCGTTCATTATTGCATTTTTTTTTATCGATTGTATCCAAAGCGATCTGGATAGCTTCGTGTTGTTGTGAAACATAGGTTATGCATTTATGTAAATACTGAGACGCATGAGAATGAAATTCGTAGCAATTTTGTATTAAAGGAACGACAAATATTAATTAAATAAAATTAAATAAAATTGTTAACAATAGTCAACTACTGTTATTAACGCACTTAAGGTTTCTGAAAATTTATATTTAAAAAAATCCTATTTAATTCAATTAGTACAGTAAAAAGCTTAAATTTTAATCACCCCAATAAAAAAGGATTAAATTTAACTGGGATCAAATTTAACAACAATTTTTACGCAATTGGCACACAGACTTATCATTAAAACCTTCGAACGTTGAAAAGTTGTTTTGCGGAAATTTTAATAAATGCAATTGTTCTACATATTTGATACATTTGATGACTAACGTAAGTGAATCTAGAAAATGGTAACCGAACACTTTCAACGTTCTCTCTGTTTTATATTTTGAATTGCTTAAAAAATTGTACTGGAAAATGCCATATTAAGTTTTAACATCTGAATAAATATTTAAAAGTGCTTGGAGCAACTGGGTTCAGTCTTGTAACGGGTGATTTTTTAAGAGGTTTAGAACTTTTTTTTTTTTAAAAACACAAAAAATTCAAAAAAATGAATGAAATATTTATTTGAATCGATAGTTTGAACCTTGCAATTTAATGTTTAAAGATAGTTTCATGCAAATCTTGACCGCGGCTGCGTCTCAGGTAGCCCATCCGCTGAGTCCAATTTTGGCATACTCTTTCACACATATCGGCCGGTATCTCACGAATGAATGCATGGATGTTGGCTTCCAGTGCGTCAATCGAAGCGGGTTTGTCCCTATAGACATTAGCCTTGACATACCCCCACAAAAAATAGTCTAATGGTGTCAAATCGCACGATCTAGGCGGCCAATTGACCGGCCCGAAACGTGAAATTAACTGTTCACCAAACTCGCCTCGCAATTGCGCCATTGTTTCGCGTGCTGTGTGGCATGTGGCACCGTCTTGTTGAAACCACATATCATGCAAGTCAAGAACTTCCATTTCGGGCAAAAAAAAGTTTGTTATCATCGCTCGGTAGCGTTCATCATTGACAGTAACGCTGCGATTCGCATCATCTTTGAAGAAATATGGCCCAATAATGCCGCCGGCCCATAAACCGCACTAAACAGTGGCTTTTTCGGGATGCATTGGTAGCTGTTGCAATGCTTCTGGCTGATCTTCACTCCAAATGCGGCAATTTTGCTTATTTACGTACCCATTCAACCAAAAATGAGCTTCATCGCTGAACACAATTTTTCGATAAAAAAGCGGATCCTCGGCCAGCTTTCCAAGACCCCATTCATCAAAAATTCGGCGTTGTGGTAGGTCGGCTGGCTTTAGTTCTTGCACCAGCTGTATCTTAAAAGGCTTTACGCCCAAATCCTTCCGCAAAATTTTCCACGTAGTGCTGTAACAAAGGCCTAACTGCTGGGAACGGCGCCGAATCGACATTTCGCGGTCTTCTGTCACACTAGCTGATACGGCCGCAATATTTTCTTCACTACGCACAGTACGTAAACGTGTTGGTGGTTTAATGTCCAACAAAGTAAATTTATTGCGAAATTTGGTCACAATCTTCCGAATAGACTGCTCAGAAGGTCGAGAATGCCGATCATAAAATGGAAGCAGCGCGCGATGAACATTTCGAACCGAGCACGAATTTTGATAGTAAAATTCAATAATTTGCAAGCGTTGTTCATTTGTAAGACGATCCATGGTTAAATTGCAAACCAAACTGAAGCTGTTTGACAGTGACACAAGGTATTAAACACACGTCAGCTGTCAAAACCAGTGTTGCCAAAACCAAACCAGCTAAAAAATCACCCGTTATTTTATGTTTTACAGAAGTAACTCCCCAAACGCAACATGATATTACCTAATTTTTTATGGAAGTGGAGATTTTTTTTTTCATTTGAAATAAATCCGCTAAATTCGATAAAATAGGGACTTATTTCATGGATTTTAATGTCTTATTTTATAATTTTCATTCAGGGTTTCATTTATTTCATAACGAAATATGTGCCCGAATTCAAGTCTGACATAAAGAATTCCCCAATGTCATGTATGTCATGAAGGGGCATACTGCCCCTCTGCCAACCCGAGTTTGGGTGTATTCAAATTGGGTGTATTCAGATTAAAAAAAAAAAAACCGAAGACGTACCAATAATATATTTTTTCCCACAGTGAATTTTAAATATCTGGCAACCAGAAACCATAAGCATGACTAGGTTTTGTGAAAAATATAAACAAGGCTTTTTTAAGGTATCTGGATAAATTTCATAAACAAAAACATAGATATTACTCTGGGGAATTTAATTCTTTTCCATTTTGTTGATTTTTTGTTTGTTTTTTGTTTTAAACATATAAAAATAAATGTACGTGTTCAAATTTGCTGGTAAAGAAAAACTTCCTTCTACAATATTGTTTGTTGTTCTTATTCATATTTTATCGAGCCATTCGTTCTATGTATCTTCCAATGGGATTATATACGTATTGTGTGCAAACTCTGGAATTTTCTTTAAATTTTATTCCCCATACTTAGCTTTTTCCTACATACATTCCTCCTCGCTCCCCAAATTCATATCCTATTGTTTTCTTAAAATGAGTGTGGCGCAACCATAGCCACACTTAATTTACATTTTTAATTTTAACTGATTGGCTTAATATTTCTTTCGTTTATAAATTTTCAATAACTTAATTTTTTTTCCAGGGGACCAGAAATGCTAGTAGCATTCCATTCAAGTCCTTTCTCTGCACCATTGCAACAGGGAATTCCTAACAGAGGATTCGAGTTGGACGTAGATATCCTTTTTACTGACTCCGATTCGTATGACTTTGCCCAAGGAACGAAGAACATCTGCGAGTTTCACATAAATGCATCAAACCCAGGTGAGTTTTTTTTTACCACATTTTAGTTTAAAGTTAATTAAAAATTGTAAAAGATAAAAAAAAAATAAGTAATAAGTGGAAAAGTATGTACATATATACAAAGATAATAATGTCGGTTGCTATTTATACACATAAATAAAAATGGAGTGTCTGTTTGTAATGTCAAAATAACAGTATTTAACTACACGGATATGAAAGCATACACAACCCTTATAACAAAACAAACATTTTTAAAATGTTTGTCTGTCTGTTTGTTCTGGCTAATCTCGAAGACAGCTGGACCGATTTTGATGAGACTATCAATGACCGATAGCTAATGTAGCGGGTAAAATATGTTATTTTAATTACTCCTTAGGTGTTTTTTTTCGCATTTTCGTATATATGAACCGATCAGAAACTACTGGACCGATTTTAACGGGAGTTTCACTGACAGATAGCTGATGTTGTAGCGGGTAACATTGGCTATTTTATTTACTCCCTAGATGTGGCTCGGGTCGCTTTTTTCGCACTTTAGTATATTTGAACCGATCAGAAACTACTGGACCGATTTAAACCATACTTTCACTGACAAATAACTGATTTAGTAGGCAGTAACTTATGAAGTAAATTATTCCAAAGAAAGCGGTATGTTAGCTTTTTCGAAAACTCTTATATATGAGCTAAAAAGCTTTAAGCAAATGTTGGACCTATATAACATTAAAAATCAATACTTTCTCCATAATTTTTTGTGCGGCAGCAACGCGCCGGGTAGCAGCTAGTCGTCAATAATATTCCCCTGAAAATCGGAAAATTATTATAGTAAATGATGTTTGAAATTTCACTCGGAATTTTTTGTGATCCATGGAAATTTAGCTGTCATTTCACTAATGTTTTTCACTTTTAAAATGGAAAAAAAGCCAGAAACAGAAAATCAATTTATATATTCTGGCATATTTTCATAATATCAATTTTGGAAAAAAACCCTAAAATTTGTTGCTACTTGTTGTGATGTTGCCTTACAGAGTACAGACACATGAAAACATGCTCGGAATGCAGTTTAAAGTTGAAAGCTGAAGCAGTTTTAGATTCAAACTAAAATTACAAATGTCTATAATGGCAAAGTCACATCCAAACAGTCGCTGTCCTTGCTCGATGGACACATATATTTTTTTTTTCAATTGAAAAAAATGTTTGCCCCCCAAAAAAATAATCTTAGTTACGCCACTGTTATTACTACTATTACTATTACGATTAAATTAAAAATTCCCAGGATATAAAAATTCTGTTAATATAAAAATTACTCAAGTCTCTCCATTTGAAAATTTATAGTGAGTATGTGAGTTGTTAAACAAAATTCATTCCACTTAATCATTAAATAAACCTGTATTCACCATATGCCATAGATATACCAACCTAAAGTAAAATGGGAACGGATAATGTTTATTTAACTTTACCATTTGCGGTTCCGCACAGTAGGTATATATATTGGTATGTTGGAACCTGTATATCTATGCATATAATATATTAACCTAGCCTATCCTGAATAACTGCGTAATTTACAAACCACCTCGACCTAGTATAGTGGCTGTTTAATAATTTATTATAACGACATATACACAAACACACACATTGCAACTGATATGTGTTTTTGCAATAAAACTGACATTTAACCCTGACCCCGTTATCCACTCCCATTATACACTCATACTCTTTGATATTATAGTATACCCATATAGTGAATTAATTTTAACATTAACCGCACAGCACTGTTATAACGAATTTATTTAAGGCTGCCGACGAAATTTAAGAAAAATGTAATTAATATCAAATTACTGTTTTACCTCTTGGGCTCGCTGCCATGTCCTGCGACCACAATTCGGTTCGGTTGCTTTGCTATATTACTGCTCAGGATCTCCCCAAAAGGATTGGTTCTTCTTTACGTTTCTTTTTTTTTTTTTGTGAAGTTGCTGCTGTGCTGGTTTAATTACTTTGGTGAGAAAATTTTGGGGTTCGAAAGGACGACAACGAAGATGAGGAAACAAGAAATTGGCAATTGCCCTTTCCAAAATGAATCGGCCATTCAATTTGCACCCTCACTGCAAATAGGCTTTAACGATTCCCACAACAGCCTTAAAGAGCGATAATAGTTATATGGTTAATATATATAGGAAGTAATTATTGAACTAGAACGGTTAATTGTAATAAGCACAATTCTTTAGACGATATCTCTTTAAGTGTTGATGACGACTGAGGATACACGGATGCGACAAAAGTCATCGGTTCTTTTCCTAAGCAAACTCATTTGGTGGAACAATTAAAAACAGCCGCACCGTTGTACCAGGATAATTCACCACAATTATATTAAATTCATGAACTTTTTTTTTGGTTCGTTGTGTTTTCCTAGAGTCCTGACTCGATGGTCCTTTGGGGGAAATTTAATTAAAAACTCATTTCGCTCAGACGCTGGTGCTGCAAGCAAACGAAAAATAATTTAAATGAGTTACGATACGATACCCGCCAAGTTAAGCCAACCAAACCTTATTTCGCTTATACATTTTCATCTTATCATTTGCACTGTCTTTCTGGATGAAGAAGGCGCCTGATCTTAAGGGCTGATTTTAATTTAACTACTCGTATACCTGGTAAATGCGTTATAGCTGGGTGTCTGCAAAGCCGATATTATTCAGAAGATCTCATCATATCGACCATCTGGGTCGCGGAAGATGAGGTTTAAACGAAAAAAAAGCTCCCATTGATAATGAGGTGGTGCTCAAGCTCATTATGGCGAATTAATACGTGGAACGGCAACAAAAAAAAAATATGATCAAGGAGGTCTTTAATAGTGTTGCCTTGGCTTTCATGTTCAACTTGTGTATTTGCAAAATTTATTCATATTTGCATTATAAGCTTGATTAATATTATCAATTAGTAAATTTTGCTTCTCGATGGTATTTAAATGGTTTGGAATTGAGATCTGGGAGGGTTTGAGTACACATAAGTGCACAGGATAAAATGCCAAACTTTAAGAAGATAGGGAATGAAATATGTTGAGGTTGTTTGAGTTTTTGTTAATTAAAAATTGGAATGAAAGGATTTTCTTTAATAGTTTACATAATTTTGGTGTTTAAAATAATCTGTGATAATAATCTGGTTGTCTGTAAAATAGAAAACATTATTTAAATAAGGTCGATTAGCAAAGTCATTTTAATAATAACAACAACAGGGAACCCTTAATAATTATGCATATTATTTAATACCCCAACTCTTTGGCATCACAAGGAAGACAATTAGGATTGTCTTAATAATTTCTTCAGGTACTTTAACATGTCATATTTGCGATATTGCCGATAGTGATATAATTTTCAGCACTGCTATAATCTTCAACATAATTCTTCAAAAGATAAAACATTATATTCCGAAAGTGTTATGAGTTCAGTTGTACTTGTGAACAGTTTTTTGTTTCATGGAAAGAATGTTTCGAATTCGTAAAAGATGGAAAAGTACTCAAAAATATCAACATAAGCTGATGCGCTGTCCTAGAAGTGTAGTATACCTCGATTCTTTTGAAGCCTTTTGAACAGGTTTCCCAAAGGCATCTTTTTTGTACATGACAAAACCAAGTAATGAATATTTTCATGTGACTAAAAATAACCTTTTGGACTGATCGATAAAATAAATATTTAATGTTTTCGAATCTTAAATCTACAAAATATAATATGTTGGGCTTCGTTTTTTCTCCCACTCTTTTCTACTTCTAATCCCATTAATTGTCTCACTGATTTTGTCGAATTTGTTCGTTTTCAAATGCACAACTTAGTTCTTTGGATAAAGAAATGGAGCTGAATTATATCTTAAGCTCGTTATATTATAATACTGAACATATTGTCCAATATCTAATAATAAACCGCACGGAATTTAGTGCTTCGAAATTTCGTTGTTGTCTACTGCCGTTAAAGTGAAACATATTTTCAGCGCCACTATTTAAGGGACTTCCACTCCACTTTTCCAATCTCAGTATGTGCGTGAAATTGATCAATGTGATTAAAATGACCACATATTTGATGTCAACAAAAAAGCTTTCAAACAAATAATAAAGTGCACGACTGGGGTCGCACGAAATTGCTCTTGTGGTGCACGACTGGGTCGCACGAACTTTTTCTTGAGGCAAATTACAACGAAAATAAAATTAAATTTCATAAAATTAAATTCAATAATCAAAAAAAAAAATCATGAATTTTTCACAAAAGTGCTAAATTTTCTATCTAAGAAGATTTAAGCCAAAATCAAAGTACGCAGAAATTTTTGTTACTTAAATATAAGTTTACCAAAAAATAATTCTAAAATCGTTAGAGCGGTTTTTAAATAAATCGATGTTTACTTAATAAGTTTTTTAAAAAATTTATTTTTTGCAAATTTTAAGTATTGCAATTTGAAATGCTAAATAGTTTACATTTACTGTAAGAAAAAATAAAATTTTTGGTCTAGCCGTTTTCCAAATATTGAATTAACAAAAAAATAAATTCAAAAATTAATATAAATTAAAATTAAGCACTTTTGCAAAATTTTAATACTAAAATTTGATTCTATAACTTTCTGAATTTTTTTTTTTAGGTAAAATCAAGTAAACCGTTCATGAGATAGCTCAAAAAAAAATAACGGTTCTATGGGAGGTACTCTTAATTGGCGTGGCAAAATTCTTTTTTTTTTGCAATTTATCAAAAGACAATCAGACAAAAACTATCTCCATTTTTTTTAAGAAAATCGTTGGAGCCGTTTTTTTTTTGCACGAATGCATGACTTGCCTTATAGTACCTATAATCGCAAGTTAAAAGTTCAGTCGATATGTCGGAAAAAATGGGGCTACCTGGAAAATATTTGGACTTGGAATGAAACTTGTACAGATTGTTCAGGGTTATTCTAGGAATACCTCCTCAGTTATTGAACTCGAGCACACTGTGCTAACTTGGGGAGGGACGAAGTTAGACTAGAAGGAGTTAGTATACGTTTAATTTCAGCGCTGATGATGTTGTCGGTGTTTACAACAGTACGCAGGTAGACAAATTCACTGACTACTTAAAAAGTTACACCTATCGATGGTGACGTTCTGACCAAGTAGGTGGTGGAATTGAAGTTTTGTTGATAAATGTATATACTGTATATACTTGGTCTTGTCCTCGTTTATTTTCAGTTCCATTCTGTTTGGTGCTGACTCCATAGTACTGAAAGCGGAACAGCGAACATTTTCCAACGTCATTCTGATAAGGCTAATTAGTTTAGCAGGAAAACGTAAAGTTAGACATTTCACGCTATAGATCAGCTCGATTAACGCTGTCGTATGCTGCTTTAAAATCGACAAACAGGTGGTGGCGTGGTGTTTATCGATGTTATGTTGTTGGGTTTTCTCCAGGATCTGGCGTAATGTGAAGATTTGGCCGGTAATAGATTTTCCAGCTCTGAAGCCGCATTGATAAAGACCTATTAGATCATCAACAACCGTTTCACCCGATTACATAAATGCTGGACAGGATCTTATAAGTGATGTTTAAAAGGTTTATGCCTCCATAGTTGGCGCAGAGTAGGTGGTCTCCTTTTTTGTGAATCGGGCAGATGGTATACTAAGCATTCACTCATCGGGCATACTTTCCTCGGACCACTATGGTATTCCCATCCCCATCTTTGCATGGGCGACTTGTGAACCGGATCTCGACTCCATCTCCTCGACTTCACGTTTTTGGTGTTCTTTTTTCATTCTCCTGAGTGAGCGTTTCTTATTCTTCCTTTGCTCAATGTATGGTTTCTGGTCGCTCTAGTACCTATTTCTCTGGATCCATGTCTTGTATGCCTTCGTTTTAGCATTGTTTGCCTAAGCACATTCGAAGTCAAACCAGAGGTTTCTAAGAGGAGGCTGTGAGAAGCCTGAAGTAGCACTTTTTATCGCTTGTTGACATAGCTGCCATTGGTCTTCCGAGTTCATATCAAGAGTCAAAGGTTTTCTCGCAAGCTCATGAGATACGCGGTCGGCAAGGCAGCGACGGTCTCTTTCGATTGAAGCCGTCTCACATTGAATTTCCTCGACGTAGTTGATAGTTGATGTTAGCCTAAAGGAGTCTCCATTGATATCCGTACTCTACGTTGTACACCAACTAGGTAGTGGCCCGAGTCGATGTTTGCTATATACTCGGAAAGTATATAGAGTTGGTCCAAATACACTGCAACCATTTATCCGTCTACAACAAGTGGGGATTTTTTTGAAAAGTTGTGTCATAACATTACATAAGGTATAATTAATTATAAAATCTATTAAAATTATTTAGAGGTTTTTATAGAGATTTTGTTTCCTGGGCTAAAAAAATTCAACAAAAATTGTAGTTAACACTGTTAAAATTTAAACATTCGTCACGACAGATTGCATCTGAAATGTTAATACAACAATCGATAAACACACATTTATATTAGTGCTATCGAGAAGAGAAGATTTTCTATTTAAGGTTAAAATATCCTTTATACTAATATTATACTAAGTTCACATGTTACACTTTCATCATATTTTACTAGTATTTGTCGGAAATATTTATTAAAAGAGATGTTTTCTCCAATAAATAAGATTAAAATCGTCAGTAGCGAGAATATAATTTTGTTATATAAATCCCATTTTAATACTGAAATATTAACACGTATTTATTTGTACACAGTATGTGGGTATACATAAGTAATTTTAAATTCTGACCATACCTAATTAACATGTTTATACACTTTAGGCGAATAAAAACAATCACGCCAAAATAATTTCGTCAGGAAAAATATTTATTTCCACAGATTCATCGAATTGTTGTTGTTTTTTTCCTCAAAATCATATTGCCATTCCACGAAGTGCTCCTGTACTTTATCATACATCCCATACGTTCGATATATAGGTATTTAAATATCATTTAAAGTTCATGTAGTTCATGTATCTTTTTTTTTTGCATTTTAAATGAGTCTTCAATAATTAATATTAATTTATTCGGATTGCATCCGCAACAGCAAAATATTCGCACAATAATTCCGTTCTCATTATCATCGAATGACCACCACGGAAATAATTCAATAAAGATATTTAATGAATCCAATCGATTCGCTCAAAGCCAGCATTAAATAAGTCTGTCAAAAAGGACAGAGATACAATGCCGCAAAATAATGATTTCAACGATAACAATTTATCAGATATTAAAATGTCTAAAAACACTGTGTTAACCCAGCGGCTTTGGGTGCTTCAATACGCTCGATACCTGTCTGCTGTTTATGTCCAAAGTGTCCTCTGATGTTTAAATAAAAAGCAACAATTTTAAGCCTCTTCACAAAGGAACACAAATCTGCTATTGGGACTTTAAAACTCCGTCCCCCCCTAGGGGAAAAAAAAAACTTAATTGAACCGGTGGCAGTGTACTCATGGACACGTAATAATTGCACGGGCTTTCCGCTTCCACGTGATGCAATATTCCATCGAAATCAGATTTCGCTATAACTATATAGCCAAATACCCTTCTTGTCGCGCTGCTGGTTGACACTGCCTAGAAACGCATTGTGACATCCTGATCAATATTTCCAGAGAATACATTGCAATTCTATACATATTGTGAATTATTAATGAAGACTTCATTTAAATACGATTGCATGCAATCGTAATCAAAATCAGCTCGTTCCCAGATTTGTGAATCCTGTACCGTTTCAGTACAATGAACGTTTATTTTGAACTGCAATCGCAACTGGAAACTACCTAAGCCGGAATACAAATATCTGTATGCAAATGACCCCGGACTGTGGGTTGGCCCAATTCGAACAAACCCTGTTAGGTCCATTCTCCATTATCCTTTGGATGTGTATATATATGTGTGTTTACTTTGCATTTGATTACTGTGTGTTTTTGGATATTTGTGTAACTATTTATATATAAATGAGTTTCAGGAAAGTTGTGATTATTCACAAAGCACATATATGGGTATTTGGGTGTGGACCGAAGTCGCGATTCATAAGATAATCCATATTTTGGGATTAACCTAAACAATGCAGCATTCAGATTGTAATTAAGTATATGCAATTGATTCGATTAATTTTTTTTTTTAATAAATTTTGTATCTACATCTATTGCAAATATTTTCTGGAAGCTACATAATATATGTATGTATGTGGTTTTAGAATTTAATAATTAAATTAAAACGATTTTTATGAGGGACAAATATTGATTGTGAACTCTATTAATTTTTTTTTTGACATAAAAAAAAATTTAATTGAAAAATTAAATGAAAAACAAAAATGAGAATATGGAATTTTCAATTTATTTTTATTTATATCCGTACTTTGAATGGTTCCTTGAAATAACGCAGTGCGAAGTGAAATAACGCTGAAATTCAACGTTCGGGTTAATTTTGTTTTGAGAAAGTGAAATAACACCGAACGTCAACTGAGAAATAAGACCGAATTTCGTTTCTACATGCACCCAACCATGCATCTACTTCAAAATAATTGAACATTTTTGACAATTGCAGCTGCAATTCAAAGAACATATTATGTTTTTTTTTACAATCGGCCATAAGAAATTTTAAAGTCAGAAGATAACATTGCGGTATTGATATAAGAAATAGGATGATAAGTTCTTTATTTATGAACCAAAACAGTTCAGTATTTTTAAGAATAATTTTCGCGCGAATTTTTAATTTTTACACCCCAATCCGCCCAACCGGCATTTTTTCGCTACGCTCTTCGTCCTTACCTGGCCACCAATATGATTTTTGCTTGATTTGTGTTACTAGTATGGGAAAGAAAATGACCGATTCCAGGAGGTAACAAAAATTGCAACATAAAAACAAAACGTGCTTTTTCAGAGGACTGCAGCAGAGTGCAGAGAGCCGCATTTCTCCATATATGTGCCTTCCTCACAGTATACACCGAATTGAAATAAGGTCGAAACGGTGTTGTTTCACTTTATCAAAGCGTTTGGAAAGTTTAATAATGTCAAAAGTCGGCGTTATTTCGCTCAGCGTCGTTATTTCACGGCATCACTTTTAAAGTCTGTATCTTTCGCATCCGGCCATTTCCCGTAACCATAATTTTCATTCACTGCATTGCTGAGTGCGCCACAAAAATGATATCTTAAATCATTGCTTGGGGCAGCATCGAGCGTCCCACGTTGGGCGCCATTTTTGCAAGCTATGTTCTAACTCTAAGAGGTCGTGCTTTGGTACAGTAGTTTTGGCAGTGGCATGCATGTCGTTGCACAGCTATGCTCGAAGGAAAAACAGGTGATTTCTCACAACTACTACTGTACAAAAGCACGGGAATTAACCACGCAATAATAGATTTAAGATTGATGGTTTCTAATTTGGAGGTGTGTCTAATTCAGAAGGACGTATTTGTGAAGGTTATTATTAACAGATTTAATTTGAATAAAATATATATTCGTATAGGTAATTAAACATTTAATCAAAAACTGAGTGTAAACGAACAAGAAAAGAATTAACTATCAAAGTCACAACATAAATCTGAAAAATTTTAAGTTTTCCATCCATAGTTAAGTTTTAACAAATCTTTTTTCTAAGAATAAAAGATAAAGAAATGTCATGTCAACAGACGCCTTATATTCATGAGAATCGTCCATACACAGATAACCAAACACCCTGTATAGTATTAAATACCATGAAACACATTAAATTGTTTTCATTTCATTCAATTACATGCAATTTTATCAAATTTGATAGTATTTTTTCGAGAAATTTAGAATTATCGGTTTAAAAAAAAAAACTTTCAAAAATTACTTTTTTTAAAATTTTTTCCTGCATTAGCTATTTTTCAAATTTAGCAGTTGTTATAGAAAATTAATGGTCGGTAAAATAAATAACAGTTATATGGGAAGTACCGTTAACAAGCTGATTTTGAAAAAAAAAAAAAAAAAAAAAAATAGATGACGGACATCAACAACAAATCCCTTGTTAAAAATTTAATCGAAATCGATCGCTTTTTTTTCGAAAAATTAGAATTATGTATTGGCAATAAATCACTTGCCTATAAAATTTTATCGAAATTGATCGTATTTTTTTCGAGAAAAATAGATTTATCGGTTCCGCTCACATAGTAGGTACCGTTATTTTCATACCTATGCATATCTTGCCTTATAGTAATGTAGTGGCAACTGTTCCCGAACATCTCTAAGTCTCGAACTCCTTAAGAAAACTCGTTATATATAAAAAAAAAAGTTTAAAGAACACTTATCTTACATTAGATAAAATAAACCACAATGTTCAGCGATTGCAGAACACATCATCACCCTTAACCATAGTAACTTTAACGAACACAATTTGGATGTGAAAAAGTATGTTAATGATGAGAGAAAATTAGACGCATTTGAGAGTTTATTTATACAAAAAGACAGAAATGCTATCAATGCTGATAACGGCCACATAACATCGAACTTATTTTCTCTCATCTAACTTCTTCAGCAAGAATCTTCTCTTGACCAGTCGTGATGCTGATGATGGACTGCAAGCAGTCTAAAAATGCATACAGGTGCGTGTTTTTAATCGTTTTATTTATATCGTCGTAGATGTTTTTCGTGTAAATTACGTTCATCTCTGTTTTATATTTAAAATAATTAAAAACAAAAAAATAGTCAAAACAATAAGGTGTATTATGGTGGAGTAAAATAAGGGCAGCGGGTCTTAATTCCCACTTTGAAAGGAAACAACGACCACAGGTATTAATTCCTTCCCAAAATGGCAATTCAATCCGCGGGTATTAATTCCAGATTCTCAACAGTTGAGATTGGTAAGGGGAATATAATGGTTGTTCGTGCATCACGTGAGAAATTTCTTCACACCACCCCACATCCTGCAATTTATTTGGTGACATATCCAGCGAAAAGACAAAAGTTTCTGATCTTCTATTTTCTTTATGCGCTCTGAAATAAAGTTCTAATTCTAATACGATATTATATAAGTTGTGTTTTGTTGGTAATTTTTAGTTATTCAGCACTGGAAAGAACCAATAAAACGCTATATTCACTTTTGTATCAACTTTTTTATTTTATTTCAAAGTTGGTATTCTCGACTATATGCCAAGCCGATGTCTCAAATAATTTTATAAATGTGTCTGCAAAGTATGGCTATTTGAATATGCCGAGTTGGTCAACTTGTACCCCACCTTCCACTACAAACAAATAAAAACCGGAAAAATAATCATAATAATTGAATATTATAAAATTAAATTCCAAATTATATTATTTTATTTAATAAGCTGCTTTAACCAATTTTTATTTGTTTTTAAGCGAAAAGTTCAATATCATCAAAACTTTCGTAGGTTGAAAGCTTCTTACTTCTTCCGCAAAACGCGGCCCTAAAGGCAAACACAATGAACACAACCATTAATAATCATTGTATATGGAGTCCATGTCTTGAGCTGTCATAGGTGCCACCAACCTTTAAGCAAAAAATGTATTGACATTATATTTCGCGCCATGTTACAAAACAAGTTTTAAAAATCACAAAACTAGCTTTTTCCAGTTTTTTTTAATTTCTAGTTTTATTGAAAACTTGTTTTAAAATTTCAAGTTTTAGATGTCAAAATAATTTTGAATAATATCGATTTTGGAAAAATTTGTAAATATTAATATTATAGAACTTGTTTTGACTCAAGTTTTATACAATCTCAATAATATGGGCTTTAGTTTTTTGTAATATTCTCGGAAACTTTGAATGAAAAGAAACTTTAAAGGAAAGTTCAGTTTCCGAGAAATTTTCAAAAAAACTTAAATTCCCCCTTAAATGCCCCCATTAAAAAATATTCATCTCCTGGCCAAAAAATCTTAAAGTTCCACTAATTTTTATCAGATATTACTGTAATCAAAAATTTAGGAAAATAATATTTTCTGAAAAGTTTTTTTAAATTTATTTTTCTCGAAAGAATTCAATCCATTTTCATAAAATTTTATGTAGTAAAGTACAAAATAAGTGCTTTGTAATCAACGATTATGTTTTGTATTGAAAAAAAGCTTTCAAACGGTACACTTCCCGGTAGAAATTTGTTTTCTTATACCGGCTTTTTTTGCACACTTACTTACCGATTTTGATGAAATTCGATATTCAGGAAGTCATAAATATGGCATATGTGGGTACAATGACTATTTACATAATTTTGGAAAAAATATTTTTTTGAGAAAATAAAATACCGAAATTTTTTATCAAAACACTCTTCAAACGAATTTCCCAGTCGTTAACACGATGATTACTTGCCACAAATGCATCTTCCTGCGACAAAGTCGTGCCTTTTATATTATTTTAAAAACATGACTTTTTGCAATCTATCAGTTAACTTAAAATTCTTCATTCAATATAATTTGCCTTCTATTTTGTGTGTTCGTTTTTCCTTTTAACCTTGATAGAGCACCAAATTTATTTGATCAGTTAACTCCACTAAACAGTGACCACAAATTGTCTACTGTGTCTCTACACTTAAAAGCGATTGTGTCCTCAAAAACTTACATAAACTTTAGAATAGTGATTGAAATAAATTAAATGCTGAATTGAATGCCATTTCACATCAAATTCAGGATAACATTTGAGTTTTGCTCTCAAATGCTTCACCAAGCCACACAGTATTTCACTAGCTTCCTGGCATGTATTATGTGTGTTGTTTTACCTTATAAACGATAGATAGCTATAGATTTATATAAAGGATTTTCAGTATGCTATGAGGGCAGCAAAAGGATTATAGGTCTGATTTACAATGCACAATACATATTAACATAAAACCTACAATAATAATGTTTAAATGAAATTGTTTGTTTGTGGAAGTAGAATGCGGACTTTGGGAGGGAATCTAAATTATTTGATAGTAGAGTCATCATTGTGATATTCAATTTCTATGAACATAATATTCATGTATATTTTATATATGTTTGTATTTAAATATATACAAACATGAAAGAGGACTGCATTGTTCGAACATAAAATTTATTTTGAATGCATAATTAAATATTTCAAGAATGGAATTTAATAGGAATGGCATTTTGAAGATATAAACACGATCATAATATAGCTTAGCTTTTATATGAACGTTTTGAATTATTTTGCTTAGATATGTAAAGTATATCGGCCATTCATGATTGTTTGATGCATTTGAGGTATTTAGACAAATGAAATTATTATCATAACAGGAGAAGTATACCTAGTCCTCACGATTATATAGGTATATTATATAGAAAACATACATACATTATGTATTTTAATTTATTTTTATCAAGTACGAAAGGCAAACAACTTTATTAGTTTTCTGAGAAAAAGCTTAGTCAATTGGAAAATAAAATATAAATATTTTAACATTTTTGGAGTGCGTTGAATTTTGCAATACAATTTCTTATGGTTATTTAGAAAAGATTTAAAAAAATTTCCGTATTTCTATCACCCGCTTTTATAAAAATTGCTTAAAATAGAAACAAAAACTTTATTAAATGAAGGGCACAACTGAGTCGCAAAAACTTGCTCTTGTGTCGTAAACAACTGAAAAATTCGTTACATATTCCTATTTTTTTTTTTTTTTTTAATTCTTAAGAAAATATAATAAAATTTTTAAAGTTTTAATAAAAACAAATCAAGAATTTTCGGTTTTTCGATTTTTTTTTTTCAAAATTTGCTCGCAGTATGAATGAAGCTTAGTAGGACTTTTATAATATCAAATTCCGTCAAAACCAATAGAACGATAGCCGCTTTAAAAAAAAACGTTTCTATGACAGTTACCGTTAATAATCATCTTCGGAAACAAATTGTAGATGACATACCACTGTTGGCAACAGATAACTCATATAAAATTTTATGATTTTTTTTTTCGAGAAAAATAGAATTAAAAAAGAACGAATTCTTATAAAATACTTACTTTAACCACTTTGCCCCTTGGCGTAGTGGTAAGTGTGTCTGACTATGACGCCGGAGGTCTAGGTTCGAGCTCAGCTTCAAGAACACTTGTGCTCACTCTAATTTCAGTTTAAACTACCGTTTTTCAATTTTTCGGTTTCACAGTTATCGTTTAACACATGTCATATTGGAATTTAAATTTTCGTTTAAATTGAAACGATTTCATTTCGTCGTTTAGTTTAATAATTTTTTTTATCACTGTTCACTTACATTATTTTTAATTTTTATGATTATAAATTATATGGGATTTAATTTATTTGATAAAAAATACACAATAGCATCACTGTTTGACCATAATTTACGATTTATATTATTTTCACGGAAATAATTTGACATTTCAAAACAGATTTCATAACACAGAGCTTCACCAACTGTTTTTAGCTAACTGGAGTTTAAGTTGTCGATGTGAAACCGAACGAATTAAACGAAAAGTTTAAACTTTCGTTTAGGTTTAGTTAAACTACAGTTTAAACTCTGGGCATTAATATTTTTCAGGGGCACTGCCTCTTAAGAAGTGACAAATCGTCCAAGAGTATCATTGTGCATCTCTCCTTAGTCGTTCGGATTCGGCGTAAAATTATAGCTCCTGTAGAACTAATAACCCACACAAATGGTTTGGTTGAGAGTTGTAAGTCACTAGGCCGTGGTTCTTCGGAAGTGCCACTAAATTTATTTTTTTATTTTATTTACTTTAAAAAAAAATATTTCCAGTACTAATAGAGCTTTCTGCTGATGCCCAAATACTAAAGCTATTAATAAAAACAAGCCTAGAAAAAGTTCTTAAGTTCTACCAGTGGTTTTAGTTTTGCGATATCAAATCTTCTCACAGCGTATGATTTATTGCGTTGTTACGTCATCGGTACGGCATCTGCACTCGATATACTCTACCAAGTAGTGGTCCGAGTCTTGTATATAAATGTATATTTTTGCCCCACGGAATGATCAAGTATCGAAGATTGTAGAAGTATGCAGAATAGCATGCAGAGTAGCCTAAGTCGGCGGAAATCTACACTCTGAAATTCCATTTGCTCGAAAATTATTGACAAACTAAGTATTTTAAAAATAAAGGGAACTACTGGGTCACAAGTACTCGTTCTTGTTGTTATTGTTTTTTTAAGAGAAAAATGGAACAAAAAATGCCTACAAAAAAAAAAAACTTTTTAAAATTCATTGTGCAGTATAAATCAGACTAAGCTGAAATTTTTTGAATTTTAAATTTTCTCGGTTCAGTCTTTTAAAAGATAATTGGTATGTTAAAAGATAAACGGCACGGTTATATGGCATGTACCATAAATAAGTTTCTTCGGAAAAAAAAGTTTCCAATGAACATGTTAATTAATTTAAATTTTATATTAAAATGTTTAAACATTCTAAAAAAGTAAGTGCAATAGACAAAATTAATTTTGAATTAAATTTATATTATCATTATATCAAACCAATTTGTTGTATATGTAAACTTAGGGTAAAATATGAATTAGTTATTTCAATTAATTGCATTCATTTTGCTGATCATTTAAGCCAAACACCATTAAATGTATAATTTTCAATATATGATCAAATAATATTAGAAATAAAAACATCACTGTTGGCATATAAAATTTTATCGAAATTGATCCGTATTTCTTCGAGAAAAATTTAGTTATCGGTAAAGTTCAAATGGTAGATATAAGGGACCATTATTTAAAAATCTATGTTAAAAATAAAAAAAATGTCAAAGAATTAGTTTTTCCTTTTTTTTCCAAAAAGGCTAATACGATTTTGGTGAAACTTTGTGAACTTGAAATCTTTCAATGCTCTCAACATAACTGAGTTTCAAGATTTTGTCTAAAAAAATGCATAAAGGAACATTTATTTTTAACGGTTTTTTTGTTTACAAATTTGGCCGGAATTCGATAACAGCTGAACCGATTCATTTTATATTTGACAAGGCATGGTTATCATTAAACAAAAGATGGGATTTTAAGTTTTATGCTAAAAAAAACTTAAAAAGTAATATAAGATGGTACATAATTTTATGAAATAAAACTCTTTTAGCCCCATAGTTAGCTTTAACCGTGTTTGGGCGTGAAGTGTTTATGCAGCAAATAATAAAACTGCTATGTTCACTTTTCACTCATTTTTAGTTTTGAAAATGGTGTTATACAGATGGCGCTACTAATGGTTTAGAAAAAAAAAGCTTATCAGAGACAAGTACCAAAATAAAATTAAATTCCCCGGAAATCAGAACCGGAAAGGTTAAACATTTTACCGGAAGTTAAGCCTTTTTCAGGACCAATCTTAATCCGTCTGTGTTTCAGCAATCACTGAACCGATTTACATAGTTCACATGCTATTGGATAGACAAAATGTCAAACTAGATCGTCAGCACTATATTTCTGGAAAGATGTCCATGATTTGGCTAAAAAACGACACCAAAATTGCATTTCCGGAACTCAAAAAATGGGGCATACAAATAATTTTTTTAAATATTGGGTGACAGACACACTGCAAAGTATACTTGAATTCATCTTAGAACACTGCCCATAGCAGTGCAACCATATAAAATTTTATTGAACTGGCTTATTATTTGACGCCAAAATACGGCTTGATTTAGTTCTGTATGGCTTAAAGTGAAAACCACAAAAATATAAAACAAAAAGCGCCAAATACTAGTGAAAAAGTGTAGTGTTGTAAAAAAACAGACTTTGTAACAATTTACCACTTGTTAATCGAAATTGATTGATGGTACGATGAAAAGTGGCAAGACCTTTTTTGGTAGGAAATCAACGGTTTTAACCTTAATACTTTTTGCAAAAAGTTCATAGTTTTCGAGAAATTTGCAAACAACTGAGTTTTGACCCGTTTCTTCCCTATCCTGTTCCTGACTCGTTTACTTCCTTCTATGTTTCTAGTGAAAATTGAAATGAAATTAAATCAAAAATAAAATGTACCGAAAATATAAATATAAAATCAGGATTTTCCTAGTCAGGATTGAAAGAGTCGGGATTTCGTAACTTTTTTCGCCGAAAATAATTGGGTTTTTCCCCAGTAGGGATTATTAGATTCGGGATTTCGATACAATCCTATTGCCTTATCTGCCTATAATCGCAAAAATTAAAAAATATTCCGTTCTATAGGTGGATGCATTGCAATTTATAAAAAACTTAACATTGATGTTGTTCCGAAAAGTTCATCAAAAATCAAAAATATGTTCCGTTTAACTAAGGACCCTATCGAAAATGAAGACAAATGTAATGTTTATGTTGCAGAATGTTCATGAGCTGATTAAAATAAGGTTAACATAGGCCAAACCATTCGTCGTATAAAAACCCGCGCCAAAGAACATCTACGTCATATTGACAATAATGAAGCTTACGCAAGCGGGATAGCTGATCACATTATTTCAAATCAACATACAATTAACGCTTCTAACTTCAAACTTATAGAATGTGAGTCCAATAGACGTCGCTTAAATGTATTAGAGTCTATGCAAATTCACCTGCATCAAGATAACGTCAATAAAGATGCTGGTCCAGCTTATTCACCTCTTTTTCGCGCACTTACATAGGTCATAGAATAATTATTATCCATTGAGTAACATTGTTCTCTCTTTTTAGCTTTCATTTAACTTAATGCATTTTCTTGTTCATAATTATATTCTTGTCACTCTTAATGAAGAACACAAGATCACGACACTTGGTTTTTTTCAGCTTTTTGTTGTTGTGTTTTTTCACTTGTGACGTAAGCACAAATAGAAAAACAATAAAATGGTGGAATCTTGTTATCAATTGACCCCAACCAAGGGAAAAAAGAGTGTAAGGTGCTTACGTCACAAGTGAAAATTACATCACAATTGAAACAACAACAAAGTGAAAATGCCAAAGTGTCGTAATCTGAGTGTATGTAAATTATACTTGACGTCTTCATACTTTTTGTTTTTTTTTTTCATTTTAAAACTAGTCGAATAAAATGGCTGATGATGGTATCGTGCCGATACCGAATTAATTGTACGGTATTTATTTTTTGTAAAATAAATAATTATTTTTAAAACATAAAAAATTGTTTTTAATGTTTTTTATGTATGTGACATAAAGGTGCTTTTAAAATAAAAAAATAAAAAAAAAAGTTATATATATTAATAATCATTTCATTTTTGTAAAATGGTTATGTGTACAAGTCTGTATATGTAAATTTTTCAACTACTAGCTTTCATTTAGTAATTTTGTTTATTATTTATTTTATACATAAATATCGACATGCCTACCTTAATTCATTGCTATAATTTAATTGCCATAGTTTATATTACAAACAATAAATTAACATAACTGCAAGCAAAACCAATCAAGCGTATTTTATTCCATCAGCATGCTAAATTACATTTACATTATTTAATTAAATAAACTGTCCCTGATAACAGAGAGTTTACTTGGTGCATGCATAAACAATTATTTATTTTACCAAGTAATTTATTCACCATTTCAATTAAGCATTAAAATTTCAAGCTGAATTTTAAACCAATTTCATCATTTTAAAGGATGAAGGATAAAATGGGTTATTCTTTCTATCTCTTTCATTCATTTCAATTGGCTTGATTGTAGAATAAATTTAATTGTTGATGTTTTGTTATTAAATTTAAACAAAACACTGCAAATAATTCTCTATTGTATTATACAGTGAAACAATGAATAGAAAACTAAACAAATAAATACAAATGCCGGGTGAAGCGAGATGTGAAATTCATATAGATATGATATATATCCCTAATACCCATTTCCAACTTCCTATACTGACATTCAATATATAATCCCTCACATGTTTATTGATACGATTTATTTATGAGCTCCACAGCTCATCCGGGGCGAGATCCCCCACAATTGTATATAGAGAATCGACTTCCGCTGACTTTGCTCTCGGGTTGAGTCATTGTATCCCTGGGGAATAGGTGCGAAACGCCATTGTTCTTCTTGTTGAACCATCCGGGACACAGTGTGAATTAATATGAAAATGCTTGTTTAGATGTACTGTACATGCTTCATCGCCCACACCACCCACACAAAGAAACACAATTCATTGAAAAAAATACTTTTGTTTATCAATTTTGAAACACAATGGTGGATATAATACTTTTTCAAACGTCCTTCCCTCCAGCTTTATTTTATGATCGATAAAAATGAAAAAAAAAAAAACAAAATTTTGTCTTCTCATAACATTTGCAAAATACGCGTTTGTATTTTGACCTAAATTTAGGAGAAACTTGGGTTCTTAAGATAAATACCATAAAATATAATTAAGATGGAATTAAATAAAAAAATTACGAGAAAAAAGTTCATTGTAATCGCTGTTAAATACTCGATACCTGGTTTTCAATATAATTGCATTTCAGGATTTTGGCTAAATATGCACATAACGAAGATTTGATGTTAATGGCTTCTTACAATTTGGCCAGAACTCCGAAACGGCTTAACCGATTTCATTAATATTTGGTACGACACATAAATTAAACATGAAGCACAAAATGGCATTTAAAGTTTTTAACTAAACAACATAAAACCAAAAATATGATTGTACATAATTTCATGATTCAAAATCTGTGTAGTCACCTAGTTTGCAACAAGAGCAAGTCATGCATTTTATTTTTTTCTGTGGACTAAGCTTAATGGGAAAACCACACAAAAATAAAGCCAAAAGCGCCAAATTCTAATGAAAAAGTGCAATTTTGTCTAAAATCAGACTTTGTAATAATTTAAAATTTTTTTCTCGAAATTGGTGCGATGGTACGATGAAAAGTCCCACGACATTTTTATACAAAATCATATTAGCTACAATTGTTATTTTAACATTTTTTTGCATAAAGTTCATATTTTCCGAGAAATTAGCAAAAAAAACTAAATTTCAACCTCTTTCCCCCCAAAACAAATTTAGCTCCGGGCCAAATCATGGGTACTTTTGAGGATTTTCTCAAGACATAAAAATAAAGGTCTCCAGCAAAATTCGGCTTTGTCCGAATTATTTCGTAATTTTGCCTTCTTTTTTTGTCTAATTTTCTTGGACTATAACAGGTTATAAGAAAAAAAAATTCAAAATAATTTTTAAAAAAACATCTCTATATTTGTTTTTATCACAGCCAAACCAAAAACCTACTTCGATTTGAAACAGATTGTAGATAAGCTTTACGTGGGTAACTAGCAATTAAGCCTTAACCCCACGGTGGGCGAACCGACAGCGGGTTAATTTGGACGTCATCCAACGTCCTGAAGTATAACTACCGCAGTACCAATTCTGTGAACATGTGGGTATGTCCACACCCCTTGTTAAGGAGCGAGACCGACCTACATCTCTTGCACCGAAATGCCATGCGTTTTCGCTTTGGATAACCACAGCCAGCACGAAGCTCCCACAAGGGGCCAGCCCAATGTTGGGTAGAGAATGATCATGATTAAATTTCATAAAGGACATTCCTCTCGAACAAACTCTAGGGCTCCCAACACCCATGCTATAAGCTTATTGTACGTTAAACCTAAAACGTCGTTTAGTTGAGGAAATACTCACAACTGTTAAACTTTGACATTCTGACTTTACTCCACAAAGCCACAGGGATTGCCTACCCTGGAGATGTAGCTCAAGTATGTTTTGAGCTGAAACCAAACTTAAGTTCCACATCTCAACTTCCATCAATTCCATTCCACTCACAGTTTATGTTCTGGGATAGAGCAGTTATCTACCGCCTTTTCGGGTGGCCTCCTTGAGCTACAAAGACCACCCTGCTTATTTGCTACAAACACATGGCACTAGCCCAGTGTCACCAAAAAAACACTCATGTTATGTAAGCTATAACTTTCAAACGTTAAATGAGTAATCGTCGAGGACACTTTCGTGATTCCCCTGTCCTAACTACTTTTGCCTGATGTAATGCAGTTACCCAGTCATTCCATGGGATAGGTTACCAATAGAACACGGACATAACACTTAAGATGTTTATAAATAAACATTCAGGTATGTTCTGGTTCTTCACCAAACTTAATGGTGAACATACTAGGATCAGGCGTTCACCCGGATTACACTTAGTTCACTGATCAAGACATCATTGATGCCGTGGAATAATGAACAGTTTAAGCCCTACCACCACTACAAGGTCGTAATCCATCGCTAGAGTTTGATTTTAAACAACCGAATGAATTCAAAAATGGTGTACAAGTTTTGATTGAATAAAAGGTGTACGAGATATTGAAGATGCGCCATCCAATCTATCCAGTTCTGTCAGAAGTGAAGTGATGAACTGATGAAAAAATGACACCACGAATTTTATAAAATTTAATGAGGTAAATTCATAGGAAGTCCATTTTTTACTTGCGATTTTAGGTGCTATGTACAATTGTACAATGTATATGCACATTTTGGATTTGTGCAAAAAAAATGTTTGAGATAACAATCAAACATGACATCACGTTGATAGAGAAACGAAAATTGTAAATTTATCAATTCTGTCTGTCTGTCGGTCTGTCTGTATCGTCACATACAGCCTTAATGGGTTTGCCAATTTAGTTGTTGGTTTTTTAGGGTAAAATACCGGAATATTTTTTTTGTATGTCACTGTACTATAGCTATGAGAAATAATTTAATTTTTTTTTATTTTTTACGACAAATACTTATTTTATGAAAAATATTCAAAAGCAATTAATATTATCCCCATCCAAAGAATAATAATTTAGTATTACCATACTCCAGTCTCCACTTCAAAATCTATCACAAATAAATAAAAATCCCTCCCGTAGGACTAACCTATCAACTAGCTATACCCACCATCATTGTTGGCATCCAAAGTAACTTATTGGCAATTCCAATATTCCATGCTCAATGTCCAGTATGGGGGCTATAAATTGCCACGTAGAGAATTAATTCGCTTTGAATTCGCTCCATAACGCGAAATCTTATCTTGATTAGTTGTAGCCCTGGCCACTGTTGTGGCCTAACCGTAATAAATTCGTATTTATTTCAACAACGGACCACCGCGTTATTTTTCGCTTCAACTGCTACCATACCAAGAGCCGGGAAGTACTTCATATCACAATCACACGTGAAAATATATAAAGAATGGATTGGGGGTGCATCCCGGATGCTGATTCTATACACCTTAGTTCATATCCACCCAACAGCGATATACTCATATAGGTATGCGTTTGTGTATTGGCAAATGTGCAAAAGGCAGAAACCATGTCCTTCTAAAAGCAAAGCTTTGCACACGAAGCACCACCGCAGGCCAGGACAAGCAGGATGAGGATGATAAATCTTCGATTGAATTATGACATTAGTCTCGGTTGAAACTCAATGCGAATGATCGAGATTCGAAGGTGTTTTGGGATTAGATGTACACCACCCCCGAGCGCAATATGTCATTAGTTACACACACATATTTACTCTAATAAATGTATTTGGTAACATAGCATGGTGTATTGATTTTGTATTGCATTATTAGATGGAAACGCGAGAGATTTACACGGTACGGTGGCAAGGAAGGACAACCTCGAGCAGATCACGATTCATGATTATAACCGTCATGGCACCTTATGGCATGGGCTTTAGTATTCCCAGGTAAAGGATGTGCCTAGGGAGAGACAAATTCAATATGTGTCGGGTGCACATGTTATATGTGAGAGATCACAGTTGTTGCCTTTTACTTCTGCCTCAACTTGACTAATATAAAAAAAATTGACACAACGTTTTAGTTCGCTGATTTTATAGCAATTTTAAATCGTGACAGGCTATCGACAAATTGAAATCCTCTGGGAGTTGATTAAAGTGAAAATATATTTTACTCAGCTAAATTATTTCGTGACAGTTGACTTGAAATCCCATGGAACTGACAGTAAGAGAGTAAAATAAGGGAAAAGGATTGGTGAAATGTCATGTCGAAAAGGTATCTATAAGGATATACCTATATAATATGTTGAATCTATAAGTTGAACACATTTGAGAACTACTAGGAAAACTATAAAGATACAAATATGATTTATTGCCTTTGAATTGAAATCTTTTATAATCAATATTAGCTTTTTATAAGTGGAAATCATTTGGATCAAATGTATGTATTTTGATTTTCTCAGGAAATTTATATTTTATGTGGTTTTAGAAAAAATCATCATTAAAACTTGTGGTTTACGGTACTGGTAACCTACTTAGAAGAATAATATAATATGAACGTTTTCAATTATTTACTACTGAATACCAATCATGCTCCGATTTGTGTAGTTGCGTTTTTACGCTGAAAAGGGTTTTTTCATACAGGAAAAAATAACTCATGAAGAGCTATCAATTAAATCTCTCTCTGAAATTATTTTCGCTTGTTTGTTCGTAACTAAAATAATTTTATTAAACATTTTTTTTTAAATTTTATATTAAAATAATTATTATAAAATTAAAGAAACAACAAACGCACGTTGAAAACAAAAGTGTCACTAAACAAGAAACCTAGTTTTGAAATATGGCAGTAAAAAGATTAAAATAGTGTGTTACTTTGCCAAAATATAGTATAGTTATCTTCTTTATAAAATGGCATTTTAATATTACAAAAAAAAATTAATGAAAAAGAAAACAATGGCTTTTTCAAAAAGTTTGGTATATTGCCACGTAAGTATACTATAGATAAAATGAAATTTTATTATTGTAACAACGGCACTTAACAAAATATGACTTTTATAAACTAAATATTTTTTTCCGGTTAAAAGAAAAAAATAGTGGCTGTCCATTGGCTTCATCAGATAAAACCTAACAACAACACTTTTCATATGAAAAACAATTTATATTATTATTCAAAAACTTGATTTATTTTAAATTGTTTTACAAAAATTAAATGTTACTATTCCCTTTTTCTACTCATTTGTCAAATAGGGTGCCGTGACATAAGACCATGTGTCATAGGGTCATACACAAGGCCATATTTAAACACAATGAAATCCTATAATAGGCCCAGGCAGGGGGGTTGCAGGGACACAGCATGCCCCCCCCCATACGTACACCCTGTTTATACGTCATAAACTGAACCTATTCGAGATTTTGTCATTGTTATTTAATTCTCGTTTTTCATTTATCAGGCAAGCTGCTTATTGTTGGCCAAGAAAAAGGACCAGCAGCGTAGCGAACAAAAAATTAACCAAGGAACGATCGATTTAGGGTGTGAAAATTTAAAATTCGCGCGAACAAGAGCAAGTTCCTGCGAACCAGTCGTGCACTTTATTTAATTTGGCATTCAGTTCTTTTGCAATTTGTTCGCTTCATTAAATTACATGCCCTAAATTTTCCATGGACGTTATGTCTCCGGACCTTATGTTATCCCACCACCTCTGAACTGTCAGACAGAACAAAATGGAAAAAAAATATTTTTTTCAAAGACAAAACACATAGTAAACTAAATTGAAAAATTTATACAAGAAAATATGAAACATCAGAACAAATAAGGACAAAAAAATATTTTTTTTTATTACATATTTTATGACATTTTGGACTTTTTGCCTACTAATTAAAGTTTTGTTATTTTACAGCTACCAAAGTTAACACAAAAGAAAATGGGGTTTGTTCGTAAAAAACACATGTGTTATGAACTCGAGTGCACTCTTTTTTGATTCGATTGGAGTTTCAGGGAAATAGATTTTTATTTCCTGCTCCATATTTTTTGGAACCAAAATAAACAAATATTATGTATAGGTAGAATTGAAACCAGAAAGTTATCAACGATATATTTATAGCTTTGATGACAGTTTGGCAAATGTCAAGATTAGTTTCGTACTATACATATTTTTCAAACAACAAAATTTCAAGTGTGTTGCATCTGATGACAGATAGCACTCAGTACCTACTCTGCAAATGTCAAAATTGGATTTAGAAATATATGTCAAACTATAAAGTGTCAAATATTTATTTATTAGTTTCTGATGACAGTTCATATACTGAATATTGTGCAAATATAAGAATTATATTTGTAAAAATCTGTCAAAACACAAAGTGTCGAATTTATTAGGTATTTTATGATGATAGTTCTTTAAAAAATGTTGTGTGGGCTTTTTGATCCATAAAAATAAAATGCGATTAAAAACTAATCTATTTTTGTTGTGTTCCCGACGCTTCACTGAATACTTAACAAATGTCAAAATTAAATTCCTTGTAATCTTTTAAACCACAAAATGAAAAACTCAAAAACAAAACCTACCTGTTGAATTTGTTATCGAATTGATTTTTCGCACAAAATATGAAATATGTGTTCTACATTTGGTACAAATATCACAAAAGTCACGATAGCTATTGTCGATTTACAACCGAATCGAAATGTGTCGATATTTCCGCATGGTTTTCATGTTTGGTATATACCTATTGTGTAATCGTAAGGCAATCAATCAAAAAATGCTCTATTGTGAATAAAACTCCATAATAATGTGAATTTTTTAAATTTGACAGCCGTTTTGATGTGTTAAAATTTCTTAAGAGTAATCAGAATTGAACATCGAAAAAAGTCGTGTATAGATTACAAAATCGATAAACGCATAAGTGACAATTGTTTGCATAAAGAAATTTAACAGTCAATAAACAGAATTCATTTGAAGAAACTTGAAAAATACAAGAAAAACACATCTTTTGAAGGAAATGGCAGATGTTATGCCCCTCTATATATAAACTTTCAAAAAATCTTTGATTTTCCCTTAAAAAAATCCATATTTATTTATTTCGAGATTTCAGTATGTTTGTGAGCAATCAAACATAATAGACAAAATTACACTTTTAAAGTCTTAGACTGCACGTACCTTCATTAGTGCGTCAAACGATGTGATGCAAGAAGCATTTGCATGCGAGAAAAATATTTACATTGCATTTACTTCGCACCATTGTACGCCTAATCTTAGACATGAAACCATCCCGAAGTTTTCTGAGGTCAAACCATCAAAGTAGCAAAAAAAATTGTTTGAGCTGTTTTGATCCACTCTAGGACCAAAACATAGACAAAGTCAAACTTCACATGCATTTTAATACATGTGTTCCTATACCGCTCAATAATGTACATACATACGAGTATAGTCTCATTTAAAATGAAAACTGAAACACCGGTCTATTATTAAAGTTTATTTGGTATTTGTGCTTCCATTAAAATTCCCAATGACACTCACATCCTTTTTAATACAAAACCATATCAACACACATTGTTGTTAAGCACTTTCATTATAATACTTGTGTTT
Source organism: Baccha elongata (assembly GCA_951217065.1). NCBI lineage: Eukaryota > Metazoa > Arthropoda > Insecta > Diptera > Syrphidae > Baccha > Baccha elongata. The sequence goes on from OX578272.1 coordinate 176,969,659, forward strand.
TAAAAGTATATCCCCAAATAAATTTTCCTAATAATTACGCGCCTTATAACACAAACCGCATTAATTTCATTAAACTGGATATATTGGTTTAAAGTGTATATGCAACACACAACTGTTGCAACAAAGTACCACATAACACACAGAATTCTAGATATGTACTTTATTACGCCATGTTAATTGCAAAGTACAAAGCTCCAATTGAAAACCCCACAACCCTCCTACATACACACACACCATAGATATATCCTAGAAAAGATGGAGTGTAATAACGACTACGACCGGGTGTGTATATGTGTATAGGACTGGAACCGGAGTAACGATGAACAAAATATAGTATTGTAAAACTTTTCCACTTATGTATGATCTGTAAAATCTCGACTTTTCATTTAGTATTCATGCTCTTCTCTTATATTATTTTCATATATATATGTATTCATTTTTTGTATTGCTTCACAGATGATGTACTATTTTCTCGTCGCGGCAGGATGGGTCGGATTGTAAGTCCCCGTCATACACTTCCGCCAAATACGACATGCACCTACCACTTCCATGGATATCCTGGCGACCTGATTTGGTTATCTTTTACAAGCTACAATCTGCAAATACTTCAGCAAGCAATACACGATAATAATACACTAGGAAGGGTGAGTTATTGTACCTACTCCAACTTTACTTCCCATATGTACTGTTATATGTATGAAAACCTACTTTCTCAGCCAGCAACCGCATCATGCAATTGTACTACATAGATTTTCTGCTTTTATATTCTACTGTGTTACATTTTCATTTGATTTTTTTTTTTTGTTTTGTATTTTTCCGTTTTTCTGTTCAGCTTTTTCTTTGTTGTAGAACTTTGGCATTGTGTCCTGTCCCGGCTGTAACTGTATAAAAAGTTGTTAGTTCTTTTCCGTGTATTGTGATCGGTTGTCACTTGAGCAAGAGCCAACTCTTATGTGCTGGTACTGCTATGCTGCTGCCTTACGTATACAGTCGCCGTCAAAAAGATGTCTACACTGACTTGTTATAAATAAGATTTCGCCAAAACCTTTTACGAAATGTTTAAAGGTTTTGTAAATATAAATACTAAGCATCATATTAGGAAATAGGTTTTTCCTGAGTTTAAACTTTAAAGGTCTGGGTGTGAATTCAGCTTTAAACTGGATTTTTTTATTTTTCAGATTTAAAATAAAAACAGTCAAATTGAAAGGGTCCAAAAGCTGAAAGGAAGGGGTCTAAGAACTGGAGAGGTGTTTGCACATTGATTTTTAAAAGGGGAGGGGATTTATTTGAGTTCAGTATCCATTTAAAACACCAAGTCCTGCAATAAAGGGTTGTCATATTGTCATAATTTGAACTTTTCTTAAATAAATTACTTTAGATGGCACTCACTGCCCGGGATGGACTACGGCCTCAATTAACATGTCTCTTCAACCAGCTATGTTTCTAGCAATTACCGCAAGTTAGCTGAGGTCGTTTTCCATTTGTGTGCGCCATCTGTTACATCTGCGTACATCTGCGTACATAACTCGAAGACTCGTCGCGCTGGCGCTCAATATGTTGCTTAAATTTTTGTTAAGCCGCAGATCCATTGCTGTTTTGAGAACCTAGACTGGGTGTCCCAAAATATGGGACGTGGATTAATTTGCAATGCCTAAATAAACTGTCGGGTTAAAAGTGAAGACCCATCTTATGATCGTATTGCTGTTAGGAATCCTCCCACGATGTGAAATCTGATAATGAGTGCGGAAGTATTACCGTACGGTGAACGCTGCTCCACACTCCTTGCCTACTACTGACACTCGCCGTCCCCGCATTTAAACGGACCTTACTCAGCTCAATCGGACCAACCCATCCCGTGTAATGATCGTGTAGAAAAATCAATTCATTCCAATGGATCCTGTATTTGTTCATGTTGATTCTCACTTTTTTAAAGGGACAATTAATTCCCATGAACGTTTTTTATTGTTGCCTAAAAATGTTAAGTTTTATTAATAGATCGTCATTCTCCGATAAAAATTTTAATTCTTTAGCCGGATAAAGATGCAGTGTGTGCATTCAATGTCGTCATTGGAACAACATGGACAAGCCTTCTGGTAAGAAATTAATCAAACCAAAATTGAGAAGGTGACTCTAGAAATAGGTTTAAGTGCTCATGGGAATTTATTCCACTTTTAGTGGGAATCTGCTCCACTGAAGGTGAGAATTTCTTGCACTTTTAAGTGGGAAAGTAATTCACTTCATAAAGTGAATTTTTTTTCCCACTGACCAGAAATAATTTAACTTTTACTGAACAGTACCATGGCTGGCCCACTTGTGCCCCAAACAGTTTAAATTGGTAAGGGGCATGCTCCCCCCCTGCAACCCCCTGCTTAGTCCACTATAGGAATTGGGGTGTGTGCGAAATTGAGTGGATGAAAGTTTGGTAATGCAAAATTTCTAACTTCTTTAGGTATGCTACCGGGAGGTAAAGTAGGGCCATTTTTTTTTGGGCATTTATAACAACATTTTTCTGGATTGAGGTGGGAAAATAAAGTCGTGCCGTATTTTCACTGGCTTACAATTTTTATGAACAACTACTTAGGTGAGAAATAACTTCACCAAATTTCAGGTTATATTATTTCCCACTCAAAGAAATAACTTCATTAAAAAGAAGAGCAATAAGTTCCCATTGGTTGTAAAGTTCGTTCCCATATCAAGTTAGTTCCCTGCTCTTATTCTGGCCTAAATTCCAAAATTTGTTTAGGAAAAGAAGTCTTTAAATATATCTGAGCATAGACTTAATATTTTACTCGTCCCAAATCTTATAGTTAGCTCAAGCAAGGGCGTTGCCTACTTTACCTTTTTAATTTTCTGTAATAGTGTTACGGGCAAAAGGCCTTACAAAAAAATGAAGTGGGTATGAGGGGAATGCTACCTCCATGAAACTCCACTGCCTGGGATCTTTAAAAGATTTATAGTGGGTGCGAGTTCGAGTACCTACATACATGATACATGTATATGCAAAGTCAAATTGCAGAATTTTTGATGTAACAATCTATAAATAATGCACGTTTTTTAATCGAAATTAATTTATGGTACAAAAAAAAAGATTTTTTGTAGAGAATTATAATATGCTACAATTTGTACCCTAACTTGGTTTTCAAATAGTCCATATACAAAAAAAAATCCACAACAAACACAACACACAGGCAAATGTAAACAAGTGTTCTATTTTTCATATTATTTTGAACGAATTCTTGTTGCGAAAACGCAAGCAATTAATTTGTGTTGGTTATACCTCTATGATAACATTTTCTGTATACGAAATGTAAAACACTCAAAGTTAAATTCATTCGCAAATAAACTTGCTCTTACGGTTTCAATTCAAAATGAATGTTTTGCTTTTTCGTACATGAACATTTTAGACATAATTTAGGTACACTCAAAATTTCCAAAGCTGCTTACCCAAACATTTATAAAACGGCTAAACTAGAATGCTTGCAAATTATAGAAAGCACTTGTGAAATTGTTGTTTGCGAAAAAAAAAATGCAGACCTGAATCTAGAAAGTAAAATAGAAAGTAAATTGAGCAGTTTTCTTGAAACAAAATTATTTTATATTAAAAAAATAAAAAAATTAAAAAAAACATATTTTGAAACAAATATTGCCGTTTGCAACACAAGGCACTCATATTAAATTTTATCGAAAGTGATAAATATTTTTGAGAAAAAAAAATCAGCTTCTTATTTACAAAACAGCAAATAAGTTATGGTCAACAAATTAAATTTCTTAATACAAAAAAAAAATAACCTGCATTCATATTAAACTCTTAACATTGTACACTGAGTTACAAAAAAAGTGGCGCACCTTGAAATTTTGCAACATTTTGAAGTAACTTAAACAAATAAACGTTTTTCTGGTACAGTTTTGTTTATTAACATAAAAGTAAGTCATTCATGTAACAAAAAACGAAAAAATAGGAAGAACTTAGAAATAAACCATAAATTAAGGAAAATGGGCATAAACTTCAATATTACATTTTTTTTTTTAAACTAGTCCTTGTTTCTTCAATAGTGGGTATTGCCTCCACGAACATCTAATAAAGCTTTAATTCGCCTGGGCATACCTTGGATAAGGTTGTCAAAATGATAACAACACATCAAAAAGTATGACTGCGCCACTTTTTTTGTAACTGAGTGTATATAAATTTCTATAGTACAATCATGGAGCAGCGCCATCTAAAGAAAGTTGTGAACTGCACATTTGAATTCTTACGTTTACTAAGTGTCTATTCGGTTACACTAACAATAATCATCAACAAAACAAATTAACAATATTTAATGTATTTTATTGGCTCTAAATTTCCTTGACAAGAGTCGTAAACAAAACAAAAATTATGTATGTTTACGACTGTTGTTAGGGTAACAGAATAGACACCTAGTAAATGCACGAACCTAAAAATGTGTTATTCACAAGTTTCTTAAGATGGCCAGGCGCTGATTATTAAGCATGAAAATACTATAGAAATGTATATACAATGCTCTTAAGTAAGAGTAGCTCTGATTAACACTGTTCTGCAAATAATAAAGAAAAGAATAAAAGCGTGCCCTTTTTTAACATTTTCCAAACCTATTTTTTTCTTATTATTTGCAGAATTTTGTGAAGCCATATCAAAGCTAAAATTTGGGTTCTGTACAGATAGGAAAAAAAAATGTTAAAATAGCGTCGCGGCAAGATATGTTCCAGTCAACCATGGGTGGTTTCAACATTGCTTTCTCTATCTTTCTTTCGATCGTTAGAAAATTTTTTTTTTTGGGATTACAGTCCTCTGTTTTCAGTCACACTCTTAATTTAAACATATTGGTCGACCATATACATCTCAGCTTTCAAACCATTAATTATTCTACTAAACGAAGTTTAAGTTGATAATTATGCAACAAGATATTTTAAGAGTATCTCCAAAATCCTTTTTGACTTTTAAAAAATATTACTCCGAAAACAAAGTCAATCTTTTGACATCTTTTTGACCTCTACTGTGCATTCTTCTTGTGTCTATGCTGCATGGTTGATTCAATGTGTGAATTGTAAACTGAAACACACAAATTAAAATACAATTCCAACAATGGCAAAACAGAATAATAATTTTAACAATAACATAACAATTTTTTTATCTGTACTTTTTTTGTGTGTCTCTTTCTTTGTGCTTTGTAGGCCGACTTGCCTCCCTGGATAACAAGACTACGAATGTGGGACAGTTATGGGACATATGTACCAATAAAGATGACAACCACTACGACCACAGTGCCGCCCCATTCTTCTTCGACATCACAGCAAGGCAAATACAATAGCAATAGCAACAATAACAACAATAACAATGTCGTTAACCAAACAAATAATTACGGAAGCTATTACTACAGCCCGCAAAATCCTAAGTTCGGTAAGAACATTCGCGTGAACATAGACAATGCTTGGAACCCAGTCGACACATATATCTATGGGCCAACCCAGTCGAGTATATTTAACCAAGAGAACAAATACGGTGGCTACTTGCAACAGCAGAAGTTTCCGGGTGGTGGCGCTGCCTCCGGCAATGGGCTGACAAGCGTAAAGGAGAGTCTCAATTTTATCGCCAACACCCGATTCGATAAGAACTCTAAAGATGCAACGGGGGTGGATATTAAGGGTGCAGCAACTTCTGGTGTTGGCACATCGGTAACGGGAGGCTCCAGCAATGGCGGCATTGGGAAAAATAAACGACGGCTTATGTTGGAAATTTATGACTACGAAACACCAAAATTATGCGATCACACTGCCATAACAAGCATCGGAGGACATAAACTCAGACCGTGCAGCCCACTGGAGAGCTACGTCAGTGCCGGAAGGGACTTGGTGAGCCATTTTATTTATTCTTCCCCCCCCCATCTCATTTATATATAATTTTTGTGCATGTGTGTGAGTGTTTGTTGGCATCTAACCACTTAATAACGCAAATCCTTTGATTTATATCGCTTTTGGTTTTGCCTTTGAGTGAAGGCTTTTTGCGAACAAACGAGGCCTCGGAATTGGCGGCCTTTGGCGGCCATCATCATCTGCGTGGTTGGTGTTCTTCATGGTTGACAGAATTTTAGAAACAAAAACATGGTCGCGTTCCAAAAAAAAAATATATGCCTATTATGAATTTACCGACAAAAGGGTGTTCCAAATGTCACTCAAAAATAAATTTTGATATTTTTTTCAGTGATTTATGTTTAAAGTAATTTAAGTGTGTTTTGTATGAACAGCATCGTCGTAATTTTTTTGGAGTATAACAACCAATTCAAGATTAAAATTAACTTCATTGCTGAAAATTATTTATATTGAAAAACCTTCACTATTTTATATGAATTTTAATGAAAAACTTGCGTTTTCTTTCGTTTTACGGACTATCTATACATCTAAACACATAAATAAAAGTGGAGTGTCTGTTTGTAATGTCAAAATAACAGTATATTACTACACGTATATGAAAGCATACACAGATCTTATAACAAAACACACACTTTAAAATTTTTTTGTCTGTCTGTCTGTTTGTCCTGGCTAATCTGAAGAACGGCTGGACGGATTTTGACGTGACTTTAACTGGCAGATAAGTAATGCTGTAGTGCGCTTAGGCTCTTTCATTTACTCTCTAGATGGCGCTCAAGTCGCTTTTTTTTCTAGAAAAATCGTTGTTTTGCCCGGTCAGAAACTATGCTTGACAGATTTTGACGGGACTTGCCACTTACAGACAGCTTATGTTGTAGGGAGTGACTTTGGTTATTTTAATTACCCCCTAGATGGCGCTGGGCCTCCCTAGGTGGCGCTCGGGTCGCTTTTTTTCGCATTATCTTATATATGAACCGATCAGAAACTGCTGGACCGATTTTAGCGAGACTTTCACTGACAAATAGCTGTTGTTGTAGGAAGTAAACTATCCCAAAGATGGCACTCGGGTATTTTTTTTTTGAAAACTCATATATGAGCTAAAAATCACTGCAGTGCTGAGCACGCATTAAAAATGTCTTCATTGTAAGCACAACATTATAGGAATATTTAGTGCGGCAGTTCGCATGCCTTTTGCTTATTTCTCGCACACACAATAACTCTTCAGACCGCTATTCTGTGCGAGAAGCATAATTTTTATTAATTTTTTGTTATCATTTGTTTGCGAAGGAAAGCTTTTTCGGTGCGCACCAATTCGTACTTCGCATAACATTTCGTACACATCTCGTAAGCCTTTCGCATAAGTCTCACACGCATAAGTCTCTCAAGTATTAGGACTAACAACGAAAATAGTAGAATTAATTCATTCTATGCGTTTACTGTGTGCATCTTGTCCCACTTCGCATCACATCTCAAGCCTTGCGCATGAGTCTCACACAAACATTTTTTTGACTAACAACACTAACTAACAACAGAAGATTAATTCATGGTGTGCGTTTACTGTGCGAATTATTTCGCACTTCGCATCACCTCTCGCACAAATCTCGCAAGCCTTCCGCATGAGTCTCACATACAAACTCTTTTGGCTAACACAGCAAAATGTTGAATTAATTATTCATGACATAAGCTTACTGTGAACATCATATCTCACTTTCCATCACTTCTAGCTCACATCTCGCAAGCCTTTCGCATGAGTCTCACACTTAATTTCTTTTGACTAACAACGCAATCGGTAGGATTGATTCATGTTCTGCGCTTCGCACTTCGCATCACCTCTCGCAAGCCTTCGCATCTCGCATGCGTCGCACACGCAATCTTTTTTGACTAACAACGCAAACAGTAGGATTAATTTATGTAGCAATTCCTATCACCTCTCGCACATATCTCACACGAACTCTTTTGACTAACAACGCAAACATTGGGATTAATTGATGGTATGCAGGAAGAATGTCTACCAGGCTAGGGTATTTTATGATCTATCGTGCCAATTATATAGATATCTACATAAAATGTCACCTTTAGCATTTTTTGTTGGCAACACTTTTCTGGACAAATTGCACATTTTTCAAATATTGCGTGATTTTCAAAACACCCTTTATTATCCCGTAGCAAACCACTATACTCTGTTTAATAATAATAATTGACCATTTGGCTGTATATATATCGCATTATTTTGAGAGACTGCAATTTTGTGGTCGACATCGCTCATGTGTTTCTGATGGGGCTCATTTGATGTAGATTGAACGGCCGGACCTGATTTTTACAACTTTGGCTGACCTCTGATATGCGGGACAACAAAACGCAAAAGCAATCGACCTGACATAATCGGGAAATCCTTTGCTCGATTTGGTTTTATTTTTTTTTAGTACACACATATACGAGAACGAAAATGTGTGTTTTGATTTTGCGGATTCAACTTATTTGCGAAAAGTACCCAATTTAGTAAAAACAAAGCCAAATAAAAAAAACAAACTATAAACTTATACCCAAAATCAATGGATTGGCTCTGATAGGAATGGAAATAGCTTGATGATTGGATTGCTTTTATGCTCTACTACCATTACACCGATTTTTATGCATTTTAGTATTAAGTTTAACCCTTCTCAACTATAGAGAGAAACTTTATTTTTTTTTTTTAGTTTGCTAAAAGCCGATATTCATTTGACGGCAAGTTAATTTTTACGATGGATATATGGATATCGATGGGAACCCTTTTTTGGTGGTTGAAGTTGTTGTATTGCATGTGGGCTTTTAAAGAAGGATGTTTGCTTGATTCATTGGACGATACTTGATATGCGTATATCTGTACAGTAGAATTAAGTAAACGTTTATTTTATTGAACAATACAGCAGCCTAGTTGTTAAAAAAAAGGAACAATTTCGATCCTAATAGGATTGTAACGTATGCCTAATGGAACAAGCATGTGAGTGAGGTTGATTTTTAGGAAATGGATCGGTGTTATAAAAAGTTTTTAGAAAGAACACCAAAGTTGATGAATGAAAAGGAATAATGGGAATATTATGTGATTGGCTACTATGCGTTACAACTTTTGAAATAGAAAATGTTTGTAATATGTATTTTCAGAGGCAAGTAGAAATAAGAAATAAAGGTCTCTGACTAAATGTCAATAGTTTGCGAAATGCTTCTAAAGAACTTTTTCTTGCGAGAAAGTGACGAATTACCATTTGTCTAAAGTGAAATTTGTAAGTTATAAGTCCACTCCAGTCCTGTAAAACAAGTAACGCACACAAACTTCTTTTTGTAGCAAACTAACTGTGAGCTTAAAAAAATCAATTAAAATTATTTTCAGAGACGACTAAATTAAACAAATTACCTAAATGTAGGTTTACAAATTACCTCAACGTAGATGAAAAGTACGTCTTGAAGTAGTTTACAGACGGTGCAAGAAAGTTGCAAACAAAGAAGTGCGCCCAACTTAAAGCAGAGCGTATGGAGAGCATGTATCGCGAGCTGGAAGAAATTTCAGCGCCGGATGATGATGCTAACCAGGCTCTCCAGGAACTGCGACTTTCCAATATCAACAAAGGCGAAACTATCTTTAAAATTGCAGCACAAAGAAGGAGAAATGCTCAGTAGATTTTTTTGCCAAAGTTTATAAACAACGCCCAGGGCCAACTTCTTGTGGATGACGGCAAAATTTCTTCACAGGTGGCGAGAGTACTGCGAAGAACTTTTAAATGAACAGTTCCCTACACGATACTTTCGAACAGCTGCACCAAACCGGTATACCGTCTGGCTTTTGGAAAAAGATGGGAAACATGTGGCTTTGATGGCTCACGGTCACGGTTCTCATCTCCAAATTTATCAGCGGTAATCAAATGCCAAATCAGTGGAGGGAAAGTTAACTTCTCCGAATTTACAAAGGGAAGGGTGATACGCGAAACTGCGATAATTACCGTTCAATCAAGCAGATGTCACACACCATGAAGATCGTTGAGCGTGTATTGGATGGCCGCTTGCGAAAAATATTAAGGCTATTTAACGACCATTGCGGGTTTGTCTCGGGCAAATCAACGACAGATGCAATCCAGAGTGTAAGAATCAGAATGGAAAAACACCGCGTTTCCTCAAACATGCTGTGTTTGTAGATTTTGAAAAAGCTTTCGATCGACAACCACGAGATCTGATATGGGTGGCATTAAGACAACGAAGAGTTTCAGAAATCTACGTGCGGATGATCATGGCATGTCAAAACAAAGGTTAGATGCACTGCAAGAGTTACCGTAAATTTCCCTATCAAAGTTGGCGTACACCAAAGAAGCGTCTTGAGTCCTTTGATCTTTATTACCGTCCTTAACTTGCGTGAAGACAAGGTGAGACACCCGAAACGATGGAGCCATCATAATTGACAATGATTCCTCCTTGCAACGAGATGATGTATGGGTGGCCGCTTAAGAGGGAAAATGGGTATCGCATAAGCGCCAAAAAGGCAGAAAATGTATGCTGCCAATTTTCTGACCCATCCAAACTATTCCATACATATATTTGAATGGAATAGTGCTTCCAAAGTGCAAAAAGTTTAAATACCTTGGATCTGTGATCAACAATATAGCATCCTGTGATGACACATAGGGTGGATGAAGTGGCGTGAGAACTCTGCCATCTTCTGTGTCCGAAAAATGCCTCTTAAGCTGAAAGGACAGCTCTACATTGCAGTATTAGATACGTCCAGCTCAAATATACGGTTCACAGTTTTGGACTATGTACAAGAAATATGAGAGCAAATTGACTGCTACTGAGGTGACGATGCATCGCATGACAGCAGGAGTAACAAAGTTAGATCGAATCCGAAGTAAAAAGATCCAATCGAGGAAGAGCGGCAGGCCCCAGAATTCCTGGAAAAACTAGTTGCAGCGACACCAACATTCAGTTTGCCTAAGACATGGAACAATTCATAACCGGGAAGCTTGCATTTTCTGAGGTCAACCCGACGAACCCCACAAGCAGATCAGTAGGTGAAGTGGAGAAGTTTGAAAATTGTGAAGAAGAAGAAGGAAACGTATTTGAATCAAAATTCAAAAGTATTTAAATAAAATACGTCGCCACTTTGAATGAAATAAAAAAATCAAATCAAAGCAGATTTATAAAGCGTATAGGAATTCAATATTTAAAAACGTCAAATCTTCCATATTTCGTTTTACTTTTTCAATATAAAATATGCATATATGTGCACTCTTCTTTGAGTTTTAAAAGTAAATTCACCACATTAAGGATTCCTTGTTAAGAGGTTACTTTCAATCCGGGAACATAGCTGAAAATTTTTCGCCAAACGACCGGATCTAATTTCAAATAGTCCCAAATAAGATGAGTGGCAGTTGGCACTTGTTTTGATGTTTTATGATTTTTTAAGATAAGTCGAAACAAGTCAGTTCAGTTTCTTCAATGCAAGTGCCACTCATGGATAGTGACATTGTCTTTAACGACCAGGAGGCAGTATTAAGTTTTCGAAGCATTAAACTCCACGCTGTTTTTGATTCCCCCTTAGACAATGCTGCCAAAATCGGAGCTTAAAGAGCTTATCATACGGTGCCGCTCCAGTTCCACAACCGAAGTTGTGAAACGAATATGAAGAGCTGATGGTGCTGTCATCAGCAGTTTATTGGATTAGAAGTTTCAGCCAAAATGTCATTAATAAAAATAAGGAAGAGAGTAGGAGGCAAATCGCAGCCCTGGGGCACACCAGGGGTGGAATCGCATAAGATAATAGTTGATCACATTTTTGATCACCACTTGTGATCAAATTGATTTTTCCTTCTGGGTAAGGTGATCACATCCACCAATTCAAATCAATTCAACTTTGTTCAATTTGTCAGTGAGATTTGTGAAAAACATTATTGCCGTAGTCATATTTTCAAGTAAATTCATTGAAATCGTTAATTTTTTAGTGAATAAATGCAATAATTCTAAATTTCACCATTTATTTTCGATTGTTGTATACTCATATGGTAAAAGAAATTCTGTTTTTGTTGATTTGGTGACTAAAATTGAAAAAAAGTTGAAAATTTTATAATGTTTCGTATGCGTGTGGTAACTCTAGTCACATGCCACAAAAATAAAAATGAAACGGAAATAAATTTCATGATTTGTGATTGGTTTTTAGCTATCACTGTTGTGATCACCTTACGCAGACAGAAAGTGTAGATTTTGACTGTCACTTATCACAAATCACCTTAGCCGATTCCACCCCAGCATATATTTTGAACATTTCAGAATTAAAACCATCCAATACTACTTGTTTTGAACGGTCAGAAAGGCAATTTCTAATAAAACGAAGAAGACATTATTTATCAATACGAAATACATGCATTTTCGATAAAAGAGCTTGATGGCAAACTCTATACAACGCTTTTGAAATATCGAGTGCAATTATCTTACTTTCACCAAAACGGTATAAATATTGGTTCCACTTTTCGGTGAGATAAGCCATCAATTTACCAGTGGACCTCATGCTACGAAAGCCATACTGCCGGTCATTAAGAAGCTTTCGTTGCTCAAGATATTTCTTAAGCTGATAGTTTATCAGCGTTTCCATAATCTTGGAAACAAGGGACGGACGTAAGTGTAATCGAAGAAGATTCGCCTTTTTTAAGGACGGGCTGTACAAATGCTATTTTTCAACCACTAGGATAAAGACCAGTAGAATAGGAAATGTGGAAAATCTTACGCAGTGATTTTGCTGTTGTAGAGGCACACCTTTTCAGAACAAGGGTGGAAATACTATCCGGGCCAGCAGATTTGTGTATGTCGAGATCCTTGAGAACTCTTGCAACTGTACGAGTTGGAAAGAATATTCGTCCCATAAAACCGTTTACGCTCTCGAGTACAGGTGGTGCCATAACACTATGAAAAACGTCGAGTTAGCTGTTAGCACCGAACTGTGCTGCAAACAAATCAGCTTTTCCTTGTGAGCTTACCACTGGAGTGTCATTGTAAACGAGAGTGGGAACCGAAGACGAAGTTGTATTACGTATGTTTTTTACAAATGCCCAAAACTTTTTACTGCCATTGGGACATTGCAGTATTTTTTGCCGTAATTTTTGTTCATGCAAAAATTTGATTCTTCAAATATATACATACGTTACAGGAATTTCTAGACCGTTTCTTCTTTCGCTGGAAATATTCTCCACTTCCAATACCGAATGAAATTTCCAAATTATTTTGCAAACGTATAAATTTGCTTGAAAATCGACGCAGACATATGGATTCGGTTATTCAATAAGTTCACTTGTAAGAAATTTAAATTTCAATAAGTAATTTTGTTGCAATGAAAAACTAACTACTAAACTCTCTCTAAAAATTCAATAAAAAAAAGCCAAAGGCACGCTTTTGAGTTAAGGTATTACGTTTTATTGTTTTCCTTTTTTATAGATTCCTTTTTCTGTGTCAATAAAGTCCCTTAATACTTTGTACTTAAGGTAGAGAAGCAGTCCCCATGCATAATCCTTTCTATACCTTTAAAAAAGGTCACATCTCCCAGAGAGCATACCTTCAGTTCATTAAATGTGTATCCAAGTATTCTGAAATAAAATTGAATTATCCGCAGCACTAAGATGATGTTCTTCGAGTTAAAGAAAATTCTTTCCAGTTTCGAATTTTTATCGCAAACTCGACAAAAACGCTTAAATAAACATAAAATGATCCCATGAAGCAAAAGAACTTCTCCTTTTATAAACATCCGTCCGGTGTATAGCAATAAACTTTTCAAGATTATAAAATATAAAGTAAATTCCATAAAATGAGCAAAAACATAAATTCATCTTATATGTATGTATATATGCGTGAGTATGAGTTTATTTTTCATAGTTGAATTCTTGAATAATTTATTTCCTTTTACTTGGACAAAGTGTTACTTAATCAGATAACTTTAGCAAAACAAAACAAGGATACAACAAACAAAAAAAAAAACCATCAACAATTAAATTGCCATAAACAACATTAAATTACAATTTTACGAGCATTTATTTTTCAATTAATTTTCAACAAGCAGAGAGGTGGCTGTTGGCTGTTCCCATCTGAGTTTTGGTCTGGTCCGTTTTATTCCAGGGATGGCTTAGGATAAGACTTTCATTGCCAATTCCAGGACCAGTGCCAATGCCAACATCAGCTGTACTCTTTGCTGCAGGACCAGATTAAGTTGTTCGCCCAGTTGTACTCAAAAACAGAGCAGCGGAAAACATTTTTAATTATTTGTTTTTTTTTCTGCATTAATTTTCTGAATACAGTGAGTTTGTGGATTCAGGATATTAGAATGGGTAAATAAAAGTAATTTCTGCTTGAAAGTCCTTTTCTTCATGCTCCACAAGCCGTTGCGTTTGTTATCTGTTCGGTTCGGTCCGCATGAAAATGCCACTGCAAGAAGATCCTAAGCTTTGGAGATTTGCATTGTTGGTTTAGCAAGAAAACTTTCTTCTTCTGCAGATTATGCGTGAAATTTTTCCTCGGGATGAAAATCCTTTGTAAGAAGAGGGTCGAGTAGTTGGGAAATGAACAGAATCCGATGGGAGAATGATAACAAAAACATATGGCCAAATTAAATTGAGAAACTCAAACTAAAGAATTTATGGTAATTATTATATTAAATGTATTTTTGTTCGCTTGACTTGCTTTGACATTTGTAAAATTATAAATTTTTATATTAGATAAGTTAAGGGTTAAACTATTTTAGCATCTGAAAGAAATTGGAAGTATCCTTTTGAAACTAGTTGGAAATTTCAATTTAAAATTTTAAATACTCAAGAACGAAGAATAAGCTTAATGACTAAGGTTTTTTTTAGCTGTAATCAGTGCTTCACGGAAAAATCGAACAATATTCTGTATTACTTTGCCAAAAACCTTCGTCATGTGGCATAACAAGATGAAGTGATGCTGGCAAAATGATACAAGTACTGAAGTTGTAAAATGTTAAGGCAAAACAAAACGCTGGAAAAAAGCTCACCTTCTTTTTTTAAAACACAGTTTGGTGTGAAGAAAGCCTACCAGAAAAGGAAAATAGAAGAATACAAATTTCTTTTCACTTACTAGCTTAAATCTTTGGTTTAACCAATCCTTTTGTTAGTGCTTCTTTTCTAAAAATGTAATCAACAAAATTGCGCACAGAATTGATTTGGTTCCATTCTCAAATGTAATGCTATGTTAAAACCTAACGAAATTGCGCAATTTCAACAGATTATCCGAAATTACTTCCGAAATTGCACAATTTCCCATTCGAAAACGCAATTTCAAAATCATCTCAAATCAACTCAATTTCAACGAAATTGTTATACGTTTTACAACTGATTTTATTGTTATACCAATGAAAAAAAAATAAACAGAACTAAACAAAATATGGCTGTTTATCGCCTTGTCAAAAGCAAACATTTATGGCTCACAGCCAGAAAGAGCAAAACATACATACTTTGTCTTATGTTTTTAATTAAAATTGTCTAACCAAATCATCTCAAATTAGGTGTGAACACTTTTCGTAATTTCGAATTTTTCATACAAACAGCCAAAAAAAAGTTCAGATCCTTTTTTCCAACAACTTTGTAACACGGGGGCTCTACGAGCAAGATTTCATATGTCATATTCTAGTGGTTTCACTCCGAAAAGGAGGGAATTATAAATCCAATGGATCATTGAAAACACTCCCTTTTTCCATTGTGTATGTATAGTAGTTGACCAAAGATTATTAACCTCAAACGAAGCAAAAACGATTTAAAAAATATTTTTTCAGTACTTGTTGTTATTTGCACTTATTATTTTAGTTGCTTGATTGTTAAAAAACAAAATTGAAAAAACTGCGCGTATCTTTCCATTATGGCTTTGACCATATGGCCAATGTAAACAATATACGGGTGAGTCATGAGCAATGCGACAAAATGCTAGGGCGTGTAGGTTGCGTTGAGACAAGAAAAAAATCGTATCGGAGGGGGAGTCTATTCCCCTCCGTTTAGCCGGGAGGGGCAATTTTCGAAAAAACTGACTTAAAATGGGAAAAAAATTATTTAAAATCAACGGCTTCATTCACAATGCTGTGCGATACGTTTTTGAAAAGCCAATAACTTTTTCTTTCATTCTGTGTTTAAATTAATCTATTCTAAGAAATAGTTTTTGAAATATTAATTTTCAAAGTCAAAATTTTGAAAAAAAAAAATGAAAAAAAAAATTTCAAATTCATTTTTTTCAAAATTTTACGTAATTAAGTGCTAATTTTAATTTCAAAATTCAATGCTGTTATTAATTTTAAATTAAAAAAAAAAACCAAAACCACCTTTTTTTAAGAAAAACATTTATTTTTATTGTAACGAAGCAATTTAAGAAGCATTAATCTTAGTTTTTTTAGTTTTTTTTATTCCTTTTATTTTTACTATGTTTTTTATTGGAAGTAGGTTATAAAAAATTCTCGATATGATCTCCATTGTTTAGAAGGTATAGATTATATCTCCTTGTAATGGCTTCACATAAGTTTATGCTTGACAAATTTTCCTGCAATTTGACTCCAGCGACTTCAATTCGTTCCTTCAGTTGTTCCAATGATACTATTTCCACTTCGTAAACATAATTCTTCATAAATCCCCATGCATAGAAATCTAGGGGAGTTAAATCTGGTGACCTAGGCGGCCATTCCGTGGGGCCCCTTCTTCCGATCCAACGGTCACTAAAATGATCATCCAGCCAGTTTCTCACCTGTAAGCTGTAGTGTGCTGGAGCACCATCTTGTTGGTAGATTAAAGTATCTGCTATAACCAATGGAACGCTGTCTAATAAATCGGGTAAAAGGTCTCGTAGGAATTGCAGGTATGATTCTCCATTAATAATGGAATTCAAAAACCGGGGCCCGATCACAGTGTGTCCAACAATACCAAGCCAAACATTACAACTAAAGCGGTGTTGTGATTTGTTTTGTTTTTTTTTGTGTGGATTGGCGCTACTCCAATAATGTAAATTGTGGAAGTTAGTAACCCTTTCCCTAGTAAACTGTGCTTCATCCGTCCAGAATATTCTTCTAAAATAGTTTTGTTCGGTTTCATTTCTAAGTAGTAATGTTCTACAAAATTCGGTTCTCAATAACTTGTCGTTTGAGGTGAGTTCCTGAACAGGCGTAAAGTGGTACGGGTGTAAATTTTCCGCCCGAAGTACTCGACATGCTCTAGATTGGGACACTCCAAGCATAGTGGATATCCTTCTTGTACTGACGGAGGGATTATTTCGGACTAAATCCAGAATTCTTTCATCTAAGATTCTTGACTCATCAGAAACTGGCCTTTCGCTTCTTCGATGCTCCAGCACTGCATGATCTCTTAGACGTCGGTGGATTCTTGGAAACTATGATGGGGACACCTCCTATCGGGATATCTCATAAAACTCCAATTAAAAAAAAGTAAAAAAACTAAGATTAATGCTAAATAAATAAATAAATTGCTTCATTACAATAAAAATAAATGTTTTTCTTAGAAAAAGGTGGTTTTGGTTTTTTTTTTAATTTCTTGAGAACGACATAAAATTTTTGCATCCGGTTTCCTTATTTAGACTTAAAATTAATAACAGCATTGAATTTTGAAATTAAAATTAGCACTTAATTACGTAAAATTTTGAAAAAAATGAATTTGAAATTTTTTTTTCAATTTTTTTTTTCAAAATTTTGACTTTGAAAATTAATATTTCAAAAACTATTTCTTAGAATAGATTTATTTAAACACAGATTGAAATAAAAAGTTATTGGCTTTTCAAAAACGTATCGCACAGCATTGTGAATGAAGCCGTTGATTTTAAATAATTTTTTTCCCATTTTAAGTCAGTTTTTTCGAAAATTGCCCCTCCCGGCTAAACGGAGGGGAATAGACCCCCCCTCCCATACGATTTTTTTCTTGTCTCAACGCAACCTACACGCCCTAGCATTTTGTCGCATTGCTCATGACTCACCCTGTATATGTATGTGATAGTAAATTGTGTAAGCACTCTGAATTCAATTCGGGAAGGCAAATTAGCACTCCCAAACATCATTTCGAACAGCCAATCGACCGGTTTAGGAAGTTTTTTTCACTCGGAGGACCCTCCGAACGTCCACTCCAATATGACAATAGATTACCATCTGTCACTTATCATTGAAAGAAAGTTTGATAGAATGCTATAAAATGTATGGTGGGCATTTGATAGCTTACTATTTCAGTCCAATTCCAATTACCCAGAAAACAGGAAAGTCAATATGAAAATGATAGGTCATAGAATGCTATGAGCTAAGTAAGATATAGCAATAAATGTTTTATAGAATACAATTTGCGGTCTCCATGTGCAATTTTAATAGAATGCTATCTTGCATTCTATGAAATCTTGATGGTGGGGACACCGCGTGTAAGTTATTGACTTTTCTCCCCGACTGTGAAACCCCTTCATCTTTTTTCTCACATTGAATCGCCGACTACTCTCACCAACGTGAAACCGTTTTGTTTTTTCTCTTATTTCACCTTATATTTATCATATTAGATCACCGTCTTCTTTCCTCAATATTTTTTTATTTTTATTTGTATACATTTTACTAACTCAAAGTTTATGGTTTATAAATTTCAACCAAATTACATATATTTTTTCACATCGGATCATCGACTTCTCTCCCTGACTGCGGAACTACCCATTCATCTTATTTCAATTATTTCACACGTTGGATCTTCAACTACTCTCACCAACCAACGTGAAACCTTTTTCTTTTCATTTCAACTTATTTATCATATTCGATCGTTGACTTCTCTGCCCAATATGCCTTTTTTTAGTATATTGTTCTTTTTACTATCATAGGTATTAGAAATTACTTTTTTTTATATACATACATACATATATGTATGTATGTACATTATAATATATTTCAGAAGCACGCCAATTCCTTTTAATTTTATTAATTAGTATTTTTTTTTTCTTCTCGTCGCCAATGTAATATCTCGTGCTACTCACACGGTGGTTCAATCAGAGGTCCGTTTGAATTAAAAAGAGTTTTCCCCAAATTATATATTTACGTTTGAAGTTTTATTCGTAGAGCTCCTTGATTGTTATTTTAAAAGAGCTTGTTTGATTCTTTATTTTAAATAATAGAGCTCGATACTACAGTGACAATTGACAATAAATATTAGTTCTTTCTATGCAATATGTCGTTAGCAGAAAAAACTTATGGTTAGTCTGTGACAAACGTATAGTGGCTGATTTCCGCAATGTCGCATTTGCATTAGAGTCGCGCACGTTAATTTAAGAAAGCATTACGGACGCGTTGAGATGACAGAAGAGTTTATTTCGGTTGGAGTCAAAATCCTGAAAACTGAAATCCCGAAAATCTAAAATCGCGAAAATCCAAAATCTCGAAAAGCCATAATCCCGAAAACACAAGATCCCGAAAACCCAAAATCCCTTAAGCCCAAAATAGTTTTCCCAAAATCCCGCACAAAATCTAATTTTTCGGGATTTCGGGACAACTCTTTCTGGCTCTAGGGTATTTTGTTTGCACTTTCTAATTTTTTTATTTTTCTTTATTTGAAATTTAAAAAAAAATTCAATCTTAATTTCTAGATTTTGGCATTTCAGGCTTTTAAGTTTTCTGGATGTTGGGTTTACAGGATTTTGGGTTTTCGGATTTTTGAGTGTTCGGGATTTTGAGTTTTCGGGATTGTAACAACTAACGTCATAAAATTAAACACAAAGAAAACTTTAAAAAAAACTGAATCCGCGCAACATATAAATAAGAGAGGGGACCGTAAGATAACCTATCTCATCTCGGCTTTTGAAGTGTCTAATTGGTAGGTTTTGCTATAGCATTTCCAAAAGTGATAGTCTTGCTTACTTTTTTAGGTTCGTTTGTTCAGAAAATGGCCACTTCCGATCCCTTATTTAACTGTTTTTTACACGATGCCCACACGAAAATAAAATATCGGAATACATCTTTCAGAAGGGCATCGGGCTGCTTAACCCGAACACAACAATTATTTGCTGCTGAAATAAATACGAGCATTGTTAAAGTCATTTCGGACACAAGTTGAGGACTATAGTACAACTTCTTCCTCTGACGCGACGATCAATTTGGATTGATTGATTTAAAAAAAAATTAACAAATACATAAGTATATATTTAAAAAAAAATCATTTAAAAAGGAAAATCTAAAAAAGTGTTAAACACTTAAAGAACCACATTTTTCAATAATTTTCAAACCAAAAAATACATACTACTCATCGGAATATAATTTTCCATGTGGTTTCGTCCTCTTACTAATCTGTGTCAGGCAGTTCTTAGAAGTTTCAACAAGCTTCCATTTTTTTTTTATAAAAAAAAACCTTAACTTAACCAACAAATGTCGAGGTCAACTTTTATGTATACGTATATATTTTCTAAATGAATAACCACTCTAGCAGAAATTAAAAATGAACACGCATTTTAAATTAAAATTCAAATGGAGACTGGTTGCTTTAACTAAAAATGGCATAATGTGGTTGTTGTGTTTGGGAAGCTTTAACTACTTAGGTCCATTAATCCATCAAATTGAAATAAAAAAAAAAATATTCTATGAACGAAATTTTATGCTCTCAAAAGCTACCCCAAAATGTTTGCTACTTGACGTTAAAAAATAAGCATACGTACCTTAAACCAACGTAAGTTTTGTATACGAAGGTATATTTGCACAAAGCCCATCAAATTTATTTTTCCGGTAAAAATTCACAAAGGTTAGTACCTATAGATACATCATAACGGCTCGTTTTTTTCCTATCGTAGTACTCGTTCGCCTGTGGACATTTCAAAGAGGACCATCCCACCATCCTCTATTCCCTGCCGCTGTTGCCGCCTGTGCCAATAAACAGAAATACAAAAAAAAAAAAGGACTTGCGACGTGCTAATGTCAAACTTAAACACTTGATTCTGGCAATGCAACCTAACAACGAGCGATGACGATGGCTCCATCTCGACCAGGAAACTCTCACAAAGTGTATGCGAAAAAAAGCAGGAAAAATGGCAAAAAAAAAATAATTTAATTAAAACCCCCATCCTTGAAAACTGCAGTCAACCGACAAATATTCGCTCCTTAGGGAAATTAATGTTTACGTTCCCTCTTTGGCTCCTTGTCCTGTGCTGTCCTCCCCCGTTTCAAAACTGAGCTGATGCTGGTTGTGCCACTTACCGCAGCCATCATCAGAGATGTTGTTCTTGTACCTGTAAATATTATACATCCTTCTATTTCTATTCTGATGGTGATGTACCATATAGTAAATAAATTTTCTTTGTCGTTTCTCATGTGTGATGTGCTCTTACTTTGTATGTATGTATGTATGCAATTTTTATACCGCCATCTCTAATTTAACTTTTTTCTTCTGAATATTTACAGAAAATTGAATTCCACACCCATACTGGAACCGCACTCTTCCCAGCAACTTTCGCGCTCAACTATGAGTTTGTCGACACCGAGCAGGGCGGTGAGCTGTGGCCTGGGCGACGAGGCGAGGACCCCGTTCCGCAACTCTGCTCAAGGATATTCAGGAAACGCAAGGGCAATGTACAAGTGCCACGGAACGTCTTTCTCTACGGCCGTGGTGGAGCCAAGAACCTAACGTGTTTGTACAGATTTGAGGCTGGTGTGTCAGAGCGTGTTAAGCTTGTACTTCACAATGTGTCCTTTGGTGAGGGCACAGCGTGCACCACTGATTCCGACCTACACACTGGAAGGCCAAAATGCAATCAAATTGACCCGGACGGCCGCATCACCGAACTCAAGCTCTACGACGTGCCATTTCGGGACGTAAAGATACCGCTCGGGTGTTTTTGTGATAACACCAGTGCCCTGTACAATGCCCCGCTAACATTTATATCGAATTCGAGAATTATGGAATTGACGTTCACAGTCACCCGCCTAAATATATCGGAGGACTTTGCCGATGTGTATTTCTTTGCGTCGTATGAATTCAAGCGTGTGCCCGAATGCCGCAAACGTTTGAAACTCAAAGGTTCTGGTGGGGAGGACGAAATCAAATATCCACTCAAATCGCAGGACTCGAGCTGCGAGGGACTGTCGTGGTACATCGAGGGACAGCAGCTCGAACGAAGCCTTTTCGTCCAGACATGGGGTTCATATCTGCCGGTCGACCCAACATCCGAGGATGCAATGCGATGCCATACTAAGAATCGATTGATGATTTACTCTGGCCGGCCGTTAAAAGTTATGCGAGTTATATGTCCAGCACAGAGCGGTCCTCGGCCGACGTCATTGCATATATTCTCAGAGGACTGGGCAAACGGTCAACCGCTATTCACAAATAAGTAAGTACCTATATGAGATGTCTTTTGGGGGGCTTATATCACAATAAAATTGCATGATACCCAGAGATCCTTTGGTGTTATAGTCTTTTATATCAGGAACTGTGGGCTTAAGGTTTTGTTTTTTGTGTGTATGGTGCATGCAGCAGTCTCAAATTTCTTTCAATTCTTCAGGTGCTGGGACGGCGACGACGACGGTCGATGGTTGTAGAGTGTCCTAATAAATGAGATTCGATTTTGCTTGTCATGTTGGTGGCAATTTGGCAAAATGTGTGTACCAACTTTATTGGTACTTCCGGGCTAAAGAGGCATATTAACTAAGTGATGTGTGAATGTAGTTCGTTGCATTTTGGTAAGGTTGAATGCACTGCTGAGGAGATGTGTTTGTGGTTGCTGGTGGTGGCATTCTTTATTGGATTAAATTCAGGATGAACAAATGTTTGTTTTTCCAATTGGAAATGTTTCGTTATACTGTTGTGAAACATGATGAAGTGAAGGTTGAAATTTGAATAGAGAAAGCATTCATTCATTGGCACCTTGTCAGCTGATTGGTTTAACATTTTTTTTTCAAATACACCAAGAAATATGGCAACATAATCATGACTATTACTAAATTCGCAAAATTTCACTCCCCGGGAGTCGGTTGAATCCGCAGTGGATCCGCATTCACACAAAATTCTATCACTGAATCCGATGAATGAGCTGCATTATCGATCCGCGAACTACTTTTCCATTTTTGTAACTGTATTATCGGGGATGTTAAAAGTTGACACTGGGCGCGTTCAAGTGCACACGAGAAAAGCAATCTTAGATACTTTAGTATCGTAAAATATCTAATATCGCGAAATAAACCTGTTAATGTATATAACGACCAATCTTAATCCGTCTGTGTTTCAGCAATCACTGGACCGATTTACAAGGTAAATACGCTGTTTGATAAAGGAAATGTCAAACTTTGTCATGAGGACTATATTTCTGGACAGATTTCCACGGTTTGGCCAAAAACTGACACCAAAGTTGTACTTCCGGAACTCTAAATAATAGGGCAAAAATTAAATTATTTTGAGTAAAATAATTTTTTTACCGCAAAATAAGCCATTTTTAATGATTTTAACGACCAATCATAATCCGTCTGTATTTCATCAATCGATGAACCTATTTTCAAGGTTCATTTGCTGTTGGATAGAGAAAATATCAAACTAGGTCGTGGGAACTATTTTTCTGGACAGATGTCTACCGTTTGGCTGAACAACGACACCAAAAAACGCAAATGACGTTTTCCAAAACGGGCATTATCAATAAATTATAAGACTTTATGCGTTTCGGCGATCCAAAAATTTTTATTTTTGTTTTTAAAAAAATCAGATTTGTTAACTATCTGCGTATGGCTTGCGGATTCGCTAATAGCAAATCTACCGAAAGTAAGTAAGAATCCCTTTGCAACTCATTCGTCGGATACCCTGATAGGGCTGAATATTTTGAAAGACTTTACCATCGACATAACATTGACTTCAATATCAAAATGGAATTTTACTTATTCTTCGACCTTTGATTTTTCGTGTTTGTCTCGACCAATCGTATCCAAATTATACAAAAAACCCTGTACTTTCCTTTGTTTTTTTAAACATAAATATTATTTGCCCACCCAATCTCAAGTTTCTAGTTTTCATGTATTTTCTTTTAAAATTTCACTCAAGAAAAGTTCTAAACCACTCGTCCTTATAGTCGAACCAATGCCTAAGGAAAAATAAAATCATGAACGCAGGACTTATTTAGATTAAATAAAATACACAATATTGTATCGTTAGCAAAGCGTAAGAAAAATTCTCTTTTTAATTCAATCAAAAATGCACCAAACCAAGCGAAACAGTTTTTTCGTTCCTCTACTCAGATGGGATGTTATAAATCTTTTTTTTTTTTCTTACGTTTCGATGTCGTGAATTTATAGCCTTAAGGCTCAGACTAATTTAAATGAGATTTAAAGAAAAATTTAATGTTTCGGGGGATTTTCGGATGTTGACTTGATCCTTGAAATAGATGAAAATATATTTTCAATTATAAAAGAAATAAATCTGATAAATTGAATTTTTATCTACTTTACATTTTGAGTTTATGATTTATCAGCAATTAGCGATTAAGGTTTGATACCGTCTTTTAAATTGTCATGGCCAGTTTCTGATTTTTACACGGAGCTTTATTAATCACCGGGTAGATTGTGGTGTGTGATCGGTACTTATGTATGCCTCTGATGTTATTCGATCGCGTAAAAAGTGACAGATTTGTTTACCTTGAAACTAGCAGAGAATGTCTTGAGTTCTTAATAACCATAAAAAAAAACTGTGCATCATAAAAAAATGGTGCTTTTATTATGCACTGCAGTACTGCAATGCATCATTTGATGCATCAGACATGTTTTTGATGAAAAGGTTGCTTTTATTTCAGCATCAAATGCGGTAGGAACTCAGCCACGATTTTCTTGCAACTGTGTACATATTCAATTTTATGCTTGGATATATTTCGTTTGTTTGGGAGCATCAACAAAAAAATGGCGGGATGGTAGAGGGTTTGCTTTAGCAACCATATAAAACATGACATTACGATGATAGCGAAGTTGAAAAAAGTTTGTCTGGAATGACTGTCTGTCTGAATTTCAGTCTGTGTGTATCAGCACCTACAGCTGAAGCGGCTGTACTGATTTGCTTCAAATTAGATACTTAGGGTTTTTAGACCATTCCTTAGAGGAGCAATTGAATTTTTTTTTCAGTTCAAAAACTAAAGGTACCTGCCAAGTAACGGTAATAAACAAGCTTGATTTTCTCGAAAACGGCTCCAACGATTTTTGTCTAATTTCCTTGTGTAAAGTAGCAAAACAAATTTTTTCGGAAGCCTATTAACGGTACCTTCGTATACAACAATAATTGTGTCTTGAGCTATCTCGTGAACGGGTTATTCGATTTTAACACAAACATTTTTTTTAGATTGATCTAGATGACTTAAATCAAATGTCTATACCAACTTTTTAAGAAAGTGCTTTTTTTTAATTTTAATTAATTTATTTTTTTTTCGTAAAATTAATAGTAGGAAAACGACTTGACAAGAAAATTTATTTTTCATTAAAATTTGTAAAAAAATAACTTCTTATAAAAATTATTAAGTAAACATCTATTTATTTAACAACCGCTCTAACGACTTTCAAATTATTTTGTTAGTAAACTTATACCTTAACAACAAAATTTTCTGCATAGCTACTTTGATTTTGGTTTGAATCTTTGTAAAAAGTAGTTTCAGCACTTAAAAAAAAATTCATATGATTTTGTTCAAATTTCTCATTCCTTTTTAAAAAAAACATTAATGTATTTTTATTAAATTTAATTTAATTTTTTTTTTTTCAAAGTTTGTCACGAGAGCAAGTTTGTGCGGTCCAATCTCGCACTTTATTTTTATAGGTGTATAACACTTTAGGAGTCATGCCGTGTTTTTTTTTTAATTTGAATGAAATGACGAGTTGGGTACGAAATCCCGACTGCCAAAATCTCGACTGACGAAATCCCGACTGACTTACTACTTTTTTTGGTATGGCAATTTAAAACTGAAGTTTTCAATATAAATTAATTGCAAAAATGTTATCATTTTTACCGGTTATTTTTCATGTATTTAACTTGTTATCTGGGGTAGCATTTATGTTATTCAATATTTTTTCGTCAAAATCCTTTCTGTAGTCAGTCCCGCTCATGCAATTTCATTGCTCCGCTTAGGATATGTCCAGTCGTCTGGCAGGCGACAGCACCTGGCAGGCCACAGCACCTGGGTGGCTTGCTTCGCGGCTTCAAAGGATTTTAACTCCCTTTCTGTAGTCAGTCTCGCTTACGCAACTTCGTTGCTCCGCTTAAAGTATGTCCAGTCGTCTGAGTCCAACGTTTCCAAATTCAACAGTACCTTGGGTGGCCTGTTTCGCTTCTTATATTTTCTTCCTTTTCAATTCCTATTTCAAATAATTAATGTAAAAGCAAAAAAAAAAAAGGTACAAAAACGTGCTAAAAGTGCTGAAAATCGGGATTTTTTATTCGTACCATTCGGATTTTGTAAGTCGGGATTTTGGCAATCGGGATTTTGCCAGTCGGGATCTTGGCAGTCGAGATTTTGGCAGTCGGGATTTTTCAATCTGTCCGGTCGAGATTTTGTCCCTATCCCCGAAATGACTTTTTTCTTTTATTTTTTATTTGCCTGACGACGAGAATGGCCAATATTTAATTTAAGACAGATCTTCGTTCAAAATTTGGCAGCAAATTGTATGCTGGAAACAGAGTTTTTCGCCTTTCTTCTTCTTCTTTTCTGACGATGGCAGTGAACTCAATTGGGACCAAATATTTCCCACTAAACCGCTTCCCCTCAGATTTGCTTGTGGGTTTCGTCATGTTAACCTCTAAGTTTAAGATTATTTCATGTTTGAAGCCAACTGAATGCTGGTTACATTGCAGATTTCGTTTAAGCTTAGGAGGTATTTTTCAATCACGCAGAAGATGACATAATACTTACGCTACTTCGCCACAACGCTTAAGCGATGGTTGATTTCGTTATCACAAGATGCTTCGAAATTGATCATTGATCCTTAGTCTTTAACTTGATACATTATTGATTCCCTGAGTTCATTGAAGTTGACAATTCACCATCATGTGTATATGTAGAATTAAGCTGAACACCATTTTCGTATATCCCAAGTGAGTGTGTTCTTGAGTTAATACAGAAATAAAGGTGACCCAAATTGTACTAACAACTTGACTTTGTTCTATTTTTAAGATGAAACGTCACTGGTTTGGTTGTTGTTCAACCGGTTTGGCAAAAACTTTGGGCAATAAGTACTTGAACTATTTATCGAATATTTGATTTGAGAGATTCGGCCTTGTGGGATTTGATGTTAGGGACCCGTGACTTCAAGAAACGCCAATGGAAAATGCCTATAGAGCGGTAAAATCGGGCGATAATTCAGGCCGGTGAAAATCGTCAAAATCAGATGTATGTAATAGGGAATCTGGCAACACATCCTTCAACACGTCTTGAATCAACCGAGCTGTGTATGTTGTGTCACAGATCTTTTTTAACAGCAACATATCGACCAATTTATTTATTTGCGGCTTGAGTATTCGTTTCTCAGTTTAGTATCGCTTCCCGGTCCCCTAACAAATACAAATGAGACCCGATCATACCTCCAGCATAATTTTTATATTTGTAATTTTTATTTAGTGTAATTGCCCTTCATCAACCTTGTCGCTCATGATGAATTTCAGGAAAGCGTGAGTAATCTTCGCCGAAATTCATGTTGCACCAAAATTATTTCGATATTATTCGAAGTGTCTGTTTGCTTCGAACATATCTAAACAAAACTAAAATTTACAGCCATTTCCAAAATTTTCAGCATTATCCTACATAGTGATACATTCCGAGCCACCCTGTAAAAAATACAATCTTCATTCCTAAATTATGTATGTCTGCACCTACTTATTATTTTTCAGTGAATTCATTATATCATTATATACCCGCACTCTTATGCTTGAGAAGTTTTCTTCAAGGACGCCTCGTTATTATTATCATTGCATGAAATATCTTCGCAAGGATTATAACTATTCTTCTCACACACAACAACTGTGATGGGAATATAAAATGATTAGATCTGAGATTTGACAAGGATATCAAAAATTACGTTCTGACAGAATAGTTGTCGCAGGAGTATAATTTCTGCTTTCCCATCCACAATTACTTTAAGTCTTCAATCCTTTACGCTCACACACAAAATTAAACTATTTTTATACAAAATATATTCATTCATATAAGAATATTCTAAGAAATGCGATGGTAATCTTAATTTCATGTAGCAGACAATATTATCTAAAAATATGAATTTTTTAAAAAGCTAAAAAGATGTCTGTATATAATATAATCTTTTTTTCGTTTCTTATGGATTTCCTTTACTACATATGTATACAATTTTTTTTTTTTTAAACCACAGACCTGTTAGTCTTGTACTGGAACCTATTCTCAAAGAACCCGGCGACATAGCATTCACATGGCTGGAGATACATCGCACAAGAACAGCACTCCTGCAACAACTGGACCTTCAAGGAAACACTTCTACAACGGGGAATGATACGCTCGGTGAATTTGGACTCTATCCAAGAGAATCGGATTGCGAATATAAATGTCCTGAAATTGAAGCATGCATTGCTGCAAACTTGTGGTGTGATGGTAAGTGCATTGTATTGTTGTTAGCCATTATTATTATATCCTTTTTCTTTATTTTGGCTGTAAATGTAATTTTTCATTCAGTTCACTCGATTACATAAATTATAATCAAAAGCATTTACTCTGACCCGCAGTCGCAGTTAAAATATCTTATAGATACAATACAAAATATGCTTGGCAACATTAAATTAAAATTTTAAAAATGGTTTTGAATTTTTCCAGTGTTGTTATAAAAACATTTTTTTTTTTTTTGAAATTTAAGAGGGGAGTTGCGAGTTGTTCTCAATCCTAATACCTTGAAATTCATTAACTTAGTTCGTCATACTTTTTTCAGTGTATTTCCTAAATATCTATGCACAAAAACTCTGACCTACCCTTTCCCCTGTCAATTATATCATTAAGTGAGTGTTAAAAAGGAATTCCTCCGGTTCCGTTTTATACCGGTCAAAAACTAAATTGGAATTATATCCAATCCTGAAGTCCTTTTACATAAACAGGGAATATATATCAAAACGTAATAAAGAACATTATTTAAACCCGGTCAAATCAATGACTCTGACAATTGGTTAATGTAAAGCGAAGGACTACAAAGATTCATCCTGTAGGATCTCTGAAGCCATCCTATTGAGAGTTCGATGGAAAAGAGAATCATACATAACATTGGAAATAAATGGACATGAAAAACAGGTTAAAGTGGATAGATATCTCCAGCCGAAAATGGTTTTATTGACTTGCACCTCAGTGATAACTCTTATATTAAGTTAGGGATCAATTGTCTAATTGCCCACTCTAAGCAAAGTGGTTATAAAAAACTGTTAAGGCTCAACCATAATAGTCGAAATGGTACGTACGGAGTCGTACCAAACTATCCGAAGACAAGAAAATTATATAGTGCGCCCATAATGTCGGACTGCTCAGTTTCGTTCAAATTTCGTTCACTTTCGCCTCCGTAGGTAAAGAGCGCTCCATAGCGCAGTTTACGTACGTAAATTTGACAACCAGCCAAATACATGGGAAAATTGCTTGCGTTTACATCCGACCATTATGGTCGACTCAAGGAATAGACGGCACTTAAGGAAAAATTTAAAACCGATTATTTATACTGACATGACGGATCAACCATATAGTGTGGTGTTGAAGCAGGAGTCTTTTCCGTGATATTTAACGTACTAATTTAAAACCTGTAGTAGGGACTAGAGTGTAATAGAATCTGCTCCGCTGAGGGCTACAATTAACGGCAAAAGCTTTTGGGTGAAGTTTTTTAGGGACACGGAGTATAAAATATAAACTCTAACCGAAATAGCGCGACCATCACCGCGTGTTCCAAAACTCTCTAATCTATACTACTAGAACAATTGAATTTACATTTACTAATAGCCCAGTCAAATAAAATATTTAGTTAAAAAAAAAATCGGACAAAGCTAATTTTGAAGTTGAGACCTTTGTTTTGGTGTCTTGAATCCAACAAAGTATATTAAATTATTACCGCTTTCTCTAAAATTGGACGATCTCTAGGGCAAGCTAGCCTACCTTTAGATATCCGTCTTAAGTATAAAGACTGATGGTGGGTGTAGACGGCTAGTCTTATGTGAGGTCGTGAAGTATCAAAAGATCTGTTATTTTCTTAAGATTGATAAACGGTGCACTATAAGCGATCAGTGGTTTTTTTGTTGATTTAGTCTTGCTCAGATAAGCCGCAATTTATACTTACCTACCTGGCATAAATTACGTGACCAAGCAAAAGATCTTACAAAACTTGGTGTGTAAAGCTGGAGCTGGAGGTGAATGATGACAAGCACTTCACCTACAGCTTTTTTCTGGTTCTTGCGTTGATAACAGTGTCTGAAACATTATGCTAGCACTTGTATGGACCGTCAAAATATGTTGTCTTTAACTACACGCGAGTTTAAAATGATTCGTTCCGAATTAGAATACGTCTCATGGAAGAGCCTCTCTTTGCCTTTCCTTATTGACAGCAAAGGTCTCGCCGGTCTCGGTGAGATTGTTTCCAATCGTTACTCGTTACACAATAGATACTAAACTATCCATCTTCATCCCCCAAAGCCTGTCAGCTATTTTTATTTAGCAAACTCGACTACTTAACTTAGTTCTGAGTAAAAATACATGTATGTGATAACAAGCAGTTGAATTCCCTAACAAGAGTTAAACCACAGATAACCAGCCTAAATCAATGAGTTAAAGACTTGAACCAAGATTGAACTAGGCCTGTACAACTGGCCCTAAGTAAGTTCAAAATCCCGAATTCAATCAAAGTAAACTCACTAATTTAGCTGAGTTAACTTTGAGTAAACTCCGGGTCTCAAACTGATTGAAAAACGTGTTTTCATCAAAGTTAATTCCAGGTTAATCTACCCTGGAACAATTTCGCACTGAAAAACTGGACCTCAAAAACAGAAATTTATTAAATTTTTTGAGTTGGTAATGTTATTCTAGTTATATATTATTTTTTCAAATGTTTTAAACAACACTTTATGGGAAAAAAAGTGTATGCCATAATATTATACCTAAGTTGAGTCATTTGTCTGCACTTTGCAAGGCTGTATAATGGGTTTCCGGCAATTTCCGGTAGCCATAATTTGCATTTATTGGTGAGTAGCATTTAAGCAATATCTAAATATCGCTAATATTATGGCGGAAAATCGATTTTCAACCCCTACTATAATAAATTCGAAATTTAAAAAAAATATATATAACAACCCTGTTCTCACCTCGCTTTCCACTTAAAATCTTGTGAATAGAACCATCGGTGCCACGACCGCGTCTTCATTTCACGTCTTCCTTATGCAATGGCGAACAAGTAAATTTGTCTTTTAGATGAAGATGAATTTTTATTTCTTTTCCTAGCCAAAGACTGCACCAACTATCGCCATTTGGAAGTTTCTTCCCTCGCCCCCAACTCCCCGATAGAGTCATTGAAAAAAACCGGGTGAAGTAAGTGCCTAATTTTTATTGCAATTTCCCGAGAAGGAGGAAGAATTTCGGGATGAGAATCTTTTGCTTTGGTGGTTATGGTGGTGTTGCGGTATAACGTCGACGATGACGACGAGAGTGCGGTTTGTCAGTCGGTACGTGCGAAGTTTGTGAACACAAAATAGACGCCAATTCAATCCTCCAAGCGATGGATATCTTGTTCTGTATTCCGTTTGTGCGGCAAGCCGCGTATTTTTTTTTTTTTTTTTTTCATCCTCGTCACTCTTCTTCTTTATATAAATGAATTGAAAGGAATGAATGAACTTGCAAAAATTTTCCATTGCAGATGAGCTTAAGAGGGAAGATAAGGGAACAACATCAATTCGTCTATTTTTTTGTTATATATTTTTTTTTTTCAAACTTAATCGTTGGGTGAATTACAAATTGACTTTTGAAAGAGGCCACAAAACTAATTGTAATTAGATTTCTCCTTTGACTGCAAATTTAACAAAAGGAAAACGACCAAGGCGGATATGGTCGACTTCCTGTAATGGGGGATGTCTATTAGCATTTATCTTGTGATGCATTTATTGAAAAAATGGACGATTCTTTTGTATTTTCATTGTTTGAGAACAGGTAAACATAATGAAAATTTTTGAGAACACGTATTGTATGTTCGTATGCAACTATTAAAATAAGGAAAGAAGATGTGTAAGTGTTGGTATTTTTAGGCAGACATTTTTCTTTTGTTTTACCTAAGCGATTTTATTTATTTTTTTTGGCTAAGTAGAAAATTATAATATTTTGGAAAGTTACAGGGTGTCAAAAAGCCGATTCTGTTTTGCTAAATGATAAAATGACATCCAACCATATTCTGAAGTTCGCCCGAATTACATTCCAACCGGAAAAATTAAAATATGTTTAATTTTCGGAAAATTCCCCCTATTGTGGTCACTTTTTTTCGGGCGAAATGCAAATGTCATTATAGCTAAAATGTTGACTTATTTTTTGAAGGCCAACGAGTGAAAAAGTTGTAAATTGCAAGACATTTGTTTATTTTTCGTCAGCTCAAGTATGTCAAAACGATAATTTGTAGTATTGTTTAAATCTGTAAAACATTAATGTATTGATATATTTTCACAAACACATAAAATGTTTCAAAACATTTAACACCAAATCATCCCTCAAAATTTTCTCCGAGCTGTTACCTTTTGGAACTCTTCGTTTTGACTGCACTTTTAAAAATAAAACCAAATTTCTTTTAAATAAATATAATTTGCTACTAAAACATAAATGTATTTATTTATATTTAAATATCGTTGGTATTCCTTTGATTTTGTCAGGGTTGATCGGAAGAGTTTCCCTTTTTCATTTCATGGATCAACGAAGTAGCTTTTTTGTGGTTTATTATATGTACATATGTACCTTCTACCTAGATACAAGGATCTGATTATCTAAGTTTTAAAAAATTACTATAATTTACTTGATTTACAAATTAGAATATTTACAATATATACGCGTCCAAAAGATTGTTTAAAAAATTTAATTTTGCAATCTCTTTGAAAAAAAAAACACAACACAATTATCGCTCTTCTTTAGATCTGTCAAATCAGAAATTAGGTGTGTTCATTTATTTTTTCAAGTAAATTCTCGAACTTGAAGGAGTAGAAAATATTCTCTCAGAGAATGCATTTATTAAAAAAATAATAGAAGATTTTTTAGAAAGTTGCAGTAGCTTTTTAATTATTTAATTATAAAAATGTAAAATTCAAACCGAAAAGATTTCAAAAGATTAATGATGATTTTTTTGTTAGAACTGACAAATCGTTCAGGCGGAATCCGCAATAGCTTTTAAAATTCCGGGGAAACAGATTTTCGCCAGGCGAAATGTATTCCGGTTGAACTTCACAATAAGGCTGATCTTCTTCTTCTCCGTTGAATCTCTAGACCTGGTAACCAATTGCAAAAACAAAAACCGCGGCGGATCTCTTTCGCTCCGTCGCGCCGCGTGGCTTGGTATTGTAGTCTTCCAATATTGTACTTTCTCCTTCAGTTGATGTTCTTCTGAGAAATTTATTGGACTTGGACGTTGCCGGATGTGGTGTCGCCAATTTTTAGTAGCAAAAATGTCCTTCTTTCCAAATATTGGCGTTAAAAGCCCGTAAGAGGATTCTTAGCTCATGTTTAGGGCATCGGCATCTGCATCTTTCATAGGTTTTAATGTGGAGCTTGTAAAACACTTCTTTTGTTCTGATGTTCTTCTCCTCTCGTCCGTTCTCGACACTTTTTCACTTTCCTAGCGAAAGTTTAAGACAGCATAAATCGTTCTTTGAAAACAAATCCACTTCCCAACAAGCGTGTTTTTGTGTCTCGATGGCAGTTTCCGTCATAGAATGCACAGCTTTTTGATCCAACGCTCGTCGCCAGTCGACCGGTTGGTTATAAAGCGATCGCTTTTTCGTGGTGCGCCAAGATAAACATCTACACCTTAGAAAAATAGGTCCCAACCAAAGTCGACCGATGCTAAGTGTTTGACTTTGACCAGTTGTTGAAATATAGGGTGATGAGGTAATTTTCAGCAAAACTCAACTTGCACCAAAAATGCTGATAAATTATGCCATTAAAATATCACAAGTATTCTATGATTTTGACGAGTAAATTCAAATTGACCCATAGCTTGTTGTGTCAGAAAAAACCTGATAGTTGCCGCTATTTGAAAAAAATTATAGCATCTTTCCTATAGGGAGATACATTTTGATTCTACTTTATTATACAAGCTGCCAAAAAGAGTTTCCGATAAGGGTTCGAGAATTTGTTGTCCGAGGTTCTCGAAAAAAATTATTGAAAATGCAGTATGAAAAAGCTTAAAAGGTGGTACTTATATTATACCTATGCGAAAGGTAAATGGAAGATAATATTTATTAAACAAATCTTTAATTCTAACAATCTTTTCTTACTTACCTACTTAAGATGGCGCTTACAGTCCAGGATGGACTACGGCCTCAAAAATATGTCTCTCCATCATAGCTCTGTTTCTAGGTAGCCGCTTCCACTTTTGTGTGCCATTTATTTTAGTGTCTTCCAATGCTGCGTACAACCTTTAGGAATAAACTCGAAGACTCGTCGGGCTGGTGCGTTGGTTTCCATACGCCCCACGTGACCCAGCCATCTCATCCGCTGTATTTTCAGCTTCTTGACCAGGTTAATATCGCTGTATAGCCCGTATAGCTCGTCATTGAATCTTTTTCTCAATAATCCTTGGATACAAACAGTACCAAAAATCACTCCAAGAATTTTTCTCAAAGCACCCAAGTAACTTCTCATACAAGTCTTTTAACGCCCATGCAGGACTGAGATGATCAAGGTCTTATATAACGTCTCTTGGTTCTTTGAGAGAGGGTCTTACCACTTAAATGCTTTCTCAGCCCGAAGAAACAGCGTTTGGCAAGTGTAATTCTTCGTTTGATCTCTGCACTGATGTCGTTTAGCTTTGTTATAGTGGATTCCAGGTAGACAAAGTCCTTAACTACTTCAAAATTATATCTATCCATCGTAATGTTTTGCCCGAGTCGGGGCCGATAGTTGAACCAAAGGTTCCCTCCTTTCCGAATCTGGCAGATTCGGAAAGGAATCCTCCTTTCCGAATCCTCCTTTCCGAATTTTGGCGTCGTACTTCGGGCACATATCGTATGCGTTCTCAAGGAGGTCATAGACCGTGTTTAGACTTTGAAATTTGAGTCTGGCGTGGTGAGTACTCTCTCGTGATTACACAGGTCCTCAATTTAGGACGCCTCACTTCAAGCGGGTGGAATTTTCGTGAAGTGAGACAGTTGTACGACGCGAATTTTTTGCATTTTATAAATGAAAATAACATCCACTAATTCTTATTAATGGTTTTTTTTGTTTCCTTTTCCAAGAATTCATTTTCTATCACTCTGCATTTAGCTTAATTATGAAAATACTGCAATGATAACACATCGGCAGTCAAGCAGATAATGAACAAAATGCTAAAAAACGTGAATTTGAACAGTACTCCCGCTTCCGATGTTTATAATTTGAAGCTGCCTTACGAGAGTACACACCCCTCATCTCTCCTGCCTATGAACTCTCTTCAGCCCGATCTCAAATTTCCCAGTCTAGACACGGAAATAGAAAGCGTCCTTGATTGGTTCATCTTTATTTTCGTGGGGGCGTGAACAGATTACCAAGATGTTCATAAATTTCGATTTGATGCGGATTGTGACCAAGCGCTTTCTAAAGCTGCGGAAACCTAAGACTTCTTGCCTAAGTCTTCCTCGTATCACAAAAACAATCTTTTCTGTGAACTTTATTTTCTCCGAATATCAATCATATCGTAGATTTTAGTTCTTAACTGAATTTCTAGAAACTTTTTTAGCCGTTTATGCTTAAGGCATCATAAACCTTCTAAAAAACTACGTGTTTGTTACGAAAACTATAAATAATTTTTAATTAATTAAAATCAAGCTCCAAATAGAATCGAAATTCCCATCAGTATAAGTCATCTAAAATAAACAAATTCATAGAAACCATTGATAAATATTAAACTTACATACCTGAACAAAAAAAATAGCATTAATTTTTTCAATATCGCAATTTTTCTTTTCCATACACGAATATTCCTCGAATTCACATTTAATATTTGTTTTTGTTTTTTTTTTTAAATATTTTCAGGACACACAAATTGCCCATCGGGCTTCGACGAATCTGAAGAGGAGTGCGGAACAGCACGTAAGCTTCTGGAATTACCAGGTGGTGTATTTGCTGCCTTGGGTTGCATAGCGGCGGCTATAACAGCCTGTTTAATATTCTGCATATTTGGTTTAGTGCGAAAACGTAAAAAATCTGTCGTTCAAAAAACCATACTCAATGGAACACTGAAAAAGGATATAAAAAAGGATTCACTATTTATTGATCCGGCCTCCTGACACGGGCTTCAGTCGGTCGAATATATTCATGTCGACCGAGAGACAACTGTGTGATATGTTGTATAAATGTGTGTAACATAATTTAACATCAATTATTACATTTAAAATATTGCATTTATATTTTTATTTTATTTTAATTATTTATATTATTTTAAATGATAAAACTAAAATCCAAGGACAAAAGAAAATCTTTTTAAACGATACAATCACTGCCTTAAATTGAAATATTTCCAAAAGTGGTTTACAGTAAAGTTAAATTTTTGTTTTTCTTATTTTTTATAAATTTTTAACTAATGCTAAATTAAAATAATTTAATTGATCCTTGTGAAAATATAGATTTTTTTGTATGTTTTTCTTTTAATTAGTTTGTGTAAGCATAGTTCATAAATTAGATAAGATTGATAAACAGAAAAAAAGAGTTCAGAGATGAAAAAACTATTGTAAATTAGGTACCTTCGAAATAATGAAATAATTAATTAATTAATTAAATTAATTAATGAGTAATTTAAGCAACACAAATGTTTATTATTTATGCAATTGTATATATAAAAAAAAGTGTTAAACTAAGCGCATGTAATTGATAGTAAAATTCTATGAAATCTCGAGAGTGTTGTGATGAAATTTCACAAAAAAATTGTTTAAAACACATAAATTTAGAATATTTTTAATTTAAATATTTATTTTTTTAACTAAGCCAACATTTAATATTCAGATGGTTATCAGTCGATGGTGAGGAAGTTTTATACATTTGCTGTTTGTTTTTTATAAATTATTTTGTTTGCTGAATATCGATAAAATTTTTGAATGTCGGAATAAATTTGCATAAGAAAATTCACATTGGTTTAATCGAATGTTTGGTTGTTTATTGACAAAAAGTGATTTTAAGGGGCAAAATAGGATTGTCCATAAGACGACATCCATGTTTGTTTGTGAGCTTGTGTCCCGTATGGGCTCCGTAAAATAACTCCCCAAGAAATAACCCCCCAAAAAATAAATGTGTGGAGTGATTTGAAATTAATTCCCAAAATTTGGAAAAATTAGGGACCTTTTCATGGGGTTTTGGGGACTTAGTTCATTAATTTCTTTGAGTGTTTATTTCATAACGAAATATGTCCCCATATTCAACTTTGAAAGAAGTCCCCAATGTCATGTAGAATAAAGCATTAAGTGAGGTATATGTTGAGGGGGGGAGGGGCAACGTATGCAAAATTTTTGATTTTAAAACAGCAGCATGCTTTCATAGAGTATGGCTGGCCTTGAAAAACTCTGGTCCTATGAAAGTACCCAATCTTAATGAAAAAGAGGCATGAAATCTCCTGCTTGATGGCAACTTCCAGTCCGTCTCTAACAGGAAGTAACCATCCAATAACACTTGCATATCATCACTTCTTTGTACTTTCTAGGAATGAAAAATATTCAACTTATCAAGGAAATTATCAATTTCAAAAAAAAAGTCTTGAAGATTGAAAGCTTGTAATTGCAAACAAGAAGTTATTCGTAGCAACATGTTCGTTGGTGATTTAAACAAAGGATGTCTCACTAAAAAGTTGGACACATCCTTACACCATTTCGGCAAAACTTAGTTTATATTATTAAGCTCTTTTATATAAAACGTTTGTGTGTTATCAATGAGCCTATTCTTCTTTGATAAACTGTCCGTTTAGTTTGAATTTTTTTGGACGGTTTTAAGTCACAAAGTAAAAGTGAACCAAGACTCTTTTTGACAAAAGCCATCATGCCGCTGGACCAACTGCTTCACACTTTCCAAACTGATCTCATCATGCCGCGCTTGTCATGCCTGCAGTTGAATGTGAACCCCCCTATCGACATCATCAGCTGTTGCTGCACATATTTTAGTATGCCCTCTGAGCTGATGAGGATATCTGCATCGTGAAATACATGCAAACAGAAAAAATTTCAATCCGTTGCAGATCAAAATACACATATTAATCACCGCTTGGCACTTTGAATGCTTAAAATTCAAAGTTGTCTTTTATCTGTAAAGCAAAGTCCACCCCCATAACCATTTAACATGAATACTTGCATCTTTATCGTTGGTCTGCACATTAAAAACCACCTCCCACTGCCACATTGGTGTATCGTGTAAACACAAAATGACAAAAAAAATGACTACACAAATCCAATCAGCTTTTTACCCCCCTCAGCCCCCCCCCCCCCACCCACCATCATAACAATGATCAAGAAAATATGCACAAAGCCACGCCCAAAAATAAAGTTTGATTCTTTTGTTTAGTAGTGTGCGTGCACCAATCATATTATTATGCATGTCACATTTTAATTGATTCTGTTGAAAAAAAGAGTCCCACACAACTATTTTTGTGAAACACCAGGCGCTCAGCAATCAGTATTCAGCAGCAAGTATGTATATTTTTCTGTTATGGACGTGTACTTAACTGGCTCCTAAAATGCTGTTTTTTAATAAATTTAAGCTCCTATTGGTATGCTTTTAAATAATGAACCGGAAATAGATATGCTACATATAATTACCTACCTATTGGTATGCTTTGAAATAATAAACCAGAAATAGAGTATGCTATAATTTGTATTCATTGCATATTCTTAGGCAGCTTTTAGTGTCAAAAATTTATTTTTGTTGCTGTCTGTCGTTCCTGATCGCCTGGTATTTCAGAAAAAACTGGTACAAATTGCATATTGGAATTAGAATCGAGAGCTTATTTTTATTTGTGTAATTTTAAACTCCTATTAGTAGACTATATTTTCGAATTAACCGGAAACAGTTAGTGGTCCGGATGATGATTTGTTTTCACTGCATAATTTTTACTTTGCAGTAAAATGTGTTTCTTGTGGCAGTTTTTTTTTAAATCTGTTTTCAATTTGATTATACTTGCAAATAAAAGAAAATAACACAGGAAATGTTTTTTTATTTAATAAATAATATTTGTTTTAGATAATAATAAGTTATAATAAAAATGAAATCAATTTTGTTAGAGCTGATAAGAGCTGGCTTTTTTAATAGTTCTGGAATCTGGATACTGATTTTTCTATTATTGCAATGGTTCACATTTTATTTTCTCCGTCATCACCTGCGAAAGAAATATAATTAGATATTGTTAATAATAATAATAAAATTTGACATGTAAAAAAAGTTAATATATGGAGGTTTAGGCGGAAGGGGCAGTTTTTTTCAAATTACTTGTAACAGAAACATATTATTAAAAACCAACGATGAGACCCACAATGCCATGTTGTACCTTTTTCGAAACCCAGAAATCTATTATTTTAAAATGTTTCTAGCTCAGCTGACATAACTCTTGAAAAAAAGCCAATAGAAACTTTATATAAGAAAACTTTCAAGTGCTGAATTAATAGTTACATCAACATTAAGGAAATGAACTCAATTTTTTTTGTTCATAGTTTAGAGTTTCATGAGCGATTCTCACTATCTGTTTCTTCATTCGAAAATTCGAAATTGTTCCAAATAAGAATGTTACACTACACAACATTAAAAGATTATTTACTGATTTTTTTCTTAAAGAATAAATGGCAAGTAATTGAAACAATAAAAATCACCAACGACTGTAATCAAATTAAATTCCAAAACAAACGAAATTAATCGCACAATTGTAAATAAATTCATTAAATTTATTTCTAAAAAAAAAAATACTTTATTTATTAAAATAATATAATTAAATAAATCACTTGTTATGAAAATTCATAAAATTTAAAATAAAATAGTTTTGGAATGAATAAAAAGACTTTTTATAGTAAAAGGAAAAAAGAATATATAAAAAAAGTCGCAGTTTGGAGAATAAATTAAATTTCAAACCCCATTAAATAAAATAGAACCCTTAGCTTAAGAAATACTATTTAATTTTGTTAATCGTAGGAAACTAACTAAACAAAATGAGTACATACTTTAAAACCAAAAATTTAAATGATAGAACATATATTATTATAAAATAAAAGAAACAATTCCTACCTAGGTAATGGATTTTATGTAAATTCTTTAAGAATGAAAAGAAAATGATAAACAAAATGAAAGCAAAATTATATATAAATTTATATATATATATACATATATGTAAAATTAGGACAAACCAAATTATAATTACTACAATTTAGATGACTTTATTTGCGTAAGGGTGAAAATTAAGTGATCACTGTTATGAGAATCATATACAGTCTTAACTCACACGTAAGTATAAATAAATTACCAACAAACACATATAAATGTTAAGGATTGTAAATTTAATCGGTTTTAGAAACGCACTTTATACAATTATTATATTATACATACATACATTAGATACTTATAATATAAGTGAAGATAGAAAGCAAGTGAAGTTGGTTATTTTTTTATTGCATATTTTTAAGTATTTTTTATTTTTTGTATTTCAAGAAATAATTTTGTCTTATGATAGAAATTAGTTTACTATTTTACGCTATCAAGAACTTTGTTTGAGTAAAGCAATTACTGATTCGATTTCTTTAAACTCAATACCGACTTCTAGAGTATGGGAAACATTTTGTCTTAAAAAAGATTCCGTATAATCCCAATTATGTCTCGAAAATTGGAGTTTATTTATTTATCCTTGATTTATTAAATTATTTATGGACCCATATACAATACATAGATATATGTTTCGGTAGTGGACATTCCGGTTTTGGTCAAATATTTTGGTCAATTACTTTAGTGTTTTCTATTTTGTTTAGAAAAAGGTGCGCTTTGCAATAATATGAAACAATATCCGGGTCGTTTTTGAAAAGCTATCGGTAGACTGTAGTGAAATAGGATTTTCCATGCAAAAATCTCATAGTGGATCATTGCCTATAAAAAGAGAAGTAAAATCACACTTTCGATAGATAATCGACTTTCGTTCGAGTATCGAACAACATTTTTTTTGTTATATTCTTCGATGTTGGTACGATTGACACTTTTATATATCTCGATGGGGATATGACGTAAAGTTGTAATGTTTTTAAGTTTTGCGCTTTGTTACTTTGTGTTTGGACAGATTCGCACAAATCTAAAACAACATTGTTTGCTTAACATGCATCAGCAAGTAATATTCCTTATCCTCATAAATGACTGCGATTTTGCACTACGATTTTGCCAACCTTCATTGTATTAGTATAGATTGGCTAGCTGATGTTGTTTGTTGGCAGAATCCTTTATGTCTCCAAGGCTCCAACATGACTGTGCGTCTTGATCAAGCGTTTTGGCTAAAGGCTCAGATTCGTTTAGTTTTCGTTCACTTTTGCTTCTGTACATAAAGAACGCTTGACAGTTTACATGTAAAAAAAAAAAAAAAAATTAAGTGGCACTGACAGCTCCGAAGAACAACGGCCTAGTAACTTTCAACTCTCAACCAAACCATTTTTGTGCGTTGTTAGTTCTACAGGATTGGAGGGGACCTACAATTTTACGTCGAATCCGAACGACTAAGGTGAGAAGCACTTTTCATGACAATGGTACTCTTGGAGGATTTGTCACTTCCTCGCAAGAGGCAGTGCCCCTGAAGAAAACATTAGATGTCATCGAAGCTGGAAGCTGGTCTTGAACCCAGACCTCCGGCGTGATAGTAACCTAACCACTACGCCATGGGGCACTACACAGTTTACGTGTGTGATTTTGATTATCGGCCAAATGCATTTGAAATTTGCTTGCGTTTCCAAACACCAAGCATTTGGTCAAAGTCGAATACTCGATGTTGGTTCCTCTGTGAAAATGTATCCAGAGGTGCCAGAGTTGTGCCTTCCGTAAATTGTTCCGTGATCGACAATGTTCGACAATGCGGTGGATATTGAGATGTCGGAATCTCGGCCGGATATGTGTTTTTCGCGAAAAGATCTAAAATAGCTAAATTTGACTTTTCGGTAATGTAAACTTCTTGTCAAGATCATAACATAGGTTTTACTTAAAAATTCTGTCTTCAATTACAAACTTATCATTTTTGAGCAGTTACAAACTAGAATCTGGGGCTAAATTCCGCAAGCGTGAGTTTTTCTGTGAGTTTCTTTAAAACTCACACTCCCAGTCACAGCCGTGTGCACAAATGCTTATTCACGAGATTCCGCAAAATGTTTTGTATTTGAGAGCGCTAAATAAATTTTCGTTCGTTGCCTAGTGAACTGTATTTATACATATACAATACATAGATATATGTTTCGGTAGTGGACATTCCGGTTTTGGTCAAATATTTTGGTCAATTACTTTAGTGTTTTCTATTTTGTTTAGAAAAAGGTGCGCTTTGCAATAATATGAAACAATATCCGGGTCGTTTTTGAAAAGCTATCGGTAGACTGTAGTGAAATAGGATTTTCCATGCAAAAATCTCATAGTGGATCATTGCCTATAAAAAGAGAAGTAAAATCACACTTTCGATAGATAATCGACTTTCGTTCGAGTATCGAACAACATTTTTTTTGTTATATTCTTCGATGTTGGTACGATTGACACTTTTATATATCTCGATGGGGATATGACGTAAAGTTGTAATGTTTTTAAGTTTTGCGCTTTGTTACTTTGTGTTTGGACAGATTCGCACAAATCTAAAACAACATTGTTTGCTTAACATGCATCAGCAAGTAATATTCCTTATCCTCATAAATGACTGCGATTTTGCACTACGATTTTGCCAACCTTCATTGTATTAGTATAGATTGGCTAGCTGATGTTGTTTGTTGGCAGAATCCTTTATGTCTCCAAGGCTCCAACATGACTGTGCGTCTTGATCAAGCGTTTTGGCTAAAGGCTCAGATTCGTTTAGTTTTCGTTCACTTTTGCTTCTGTACATAAAGAACGCTTGACAGTTTACATGTAAAAAAAAAAAAAAAAATTAAGTGGCACTGACAGCTCCGAAGAACAACGGCCTAGTAACTTTCAACTCTCAACCAAACCATTTTTGTGCGTTGTTAGTTCTACAGGATTGGAGGGGACCTACAATTTTACGTCGAATCCGAACGACTAAGGTGAGAAGCACTTTTCATGACAATGGTACTCTTGGAGGATTTGTCACTTCCTCGCAAGAGGCAGTGCCCCTGAAGAAAACATTAGATGTCATCGAAGCTGGAAGCTGGTCTTGAACCCAGACCTCCGGCGTGATAGTAACCTAACCACTACGCCATGGGGCACTACACAGTTTACGTGTGTGATTTTGATTATCGGCCAAATGCATTTGAAATTTGCTTGCGTTTCCAAACACCAAGCATTTGGTCAAAGTCGAATACTCGATGTTGGTTCCTCTGTGAAAATGTATCCAGAGGTGCCAGAGTTGTGCCTTCCGTAAATTGTTCCGTGATCGACAATGTTCGACAATGCGGTGGATATTGAGATGTCGGAATCTCGGCCGGATATGTGTTTTTCGCGAAAAGATCTAAAATAGCTAAATTTGACTTTTCGGTAATGTAAACTTCTTGTCAAGATCATAACATAGGTTTTACTTAAAAATTCTGTCTTCAATTACAAACTTATCATTTTTGAGCAGTTACAAACTAGAATCTGGGGCTAAATTCCGCAAGCGTGAGTTTTTCTGTGAGTTTCTTTAAAACTCACACTCCCAGTCACAGCCGTGTGCACAAATGCTTATTCACGAGATTCCGCAAAATGTTTTGTATTTGAGAGCGCTAAATAAATTTTCGTTCGTTGCCTAGTGAACTGTATTTATTTTGAGTATTATTATTTGTTATCACGCTCGGAAATAATATGAGAAATTTTATTCAAAACTGACACAAGAAACTCACAGGCACATTTGCGGAATCAGAATGAGCCTGTGTACACATGTTTTCGTGCGCACAGCAAGACTCACGTTTGCTGAATTTAGTCCATGGTTTCTTCTTAAAAATTCGTGGGTATGTTCACTGCTCAGCTTTCATATCCCATAACTTCCAAACTCTTAGGTAAAAATGTACGCCATTACGTAGCAACCTGCTAGTATAATATAATATTTCCTCCTATTAAGTTTATGAATAATTTTTGATATGTGCAACACTGTTTCACACTCGCCTTCATGAAAGCGCAATGTGGTTTTCCTGTCACTGTAATTGACCAGCAACCATCACACTTCATTATTTCATTGACCTCCAGAACTTTACTGATTGCATTGCCTACATTCGTTTACAAAACTTTTGGACACTTGTCACCTAAAAGTTCCTGAAATACTGCCGTCTAATAAAGTTCTAACATCAAACAATAACGAACGAAAAAGTCTCTTTCCATTCGCATCGGTATACTCAAATAATGTCCTTCTGATGCAAATTTGATAAAAGGATTGATTTGGTAACATGTTTGAAAATGAAATGAGAGAAAACTTCGAGTATCATTTCAAAAGTCCATCAGATTTCTGAAAATGTCTGTTTTTT
Source organism: Baccha elongata (assembly GCA_951217065.1). NCBI lineage: Eukaryota > Metazoa > Arthropoda > Insecta > Diptera > Syrphidae > Baccha > Baccha elongata. The sequence continues at coordinate 177,014,334 of OX578272.1, forward strand.
AAGGTTCATGGTTGTTTAAGTGTTTCCGTTTACCTCCATATTTGAATACGAAAAACTATCTGTCTGCAAAAAAAAATTTATTTCCATTTGGTGATTAAAGTTCCAATTGCAATACAACTACCTTGTTGAAAATATTGCAAGTCATTTTTTAGTCATTTTTTGATGAAGGTTTCATAATTAAATTGCGTATACAAGAATGTTGAACCAAGAAAAAGCATTTCACATTTCAATTCGAATTTTGTACAAATTGTTAACTTCTGTTAGCCAAATTAGAATGCAAATTAATTTAAGCAAATTGATTTCAAATTGAAATTCAAAATGATAATTGCTAAGAGAATTGAAATACAAAATAAAAACATCTTCAACATTTACCTACCACAAACTCAAATTTTCATCAAATTGTTTACTCTGAACGCTATAACGGTTATATATTGCGTAAAGAACTTTATATCACGTTAGTGGTTAGATGTCTGACAAAAAATATCCATTGTGGCAAGAAGAAAAAAAAAATAGTGAATATAAATGAATATGGATAATCAAATGTTTTCGAAGTTTTCACCGAAAAGGTTTTTCTTGTGATGTTGCAGATGTACGATTGTAAGTAAAGAACGTGAGTTTGATCCCGATACGAATTACTAAATAGGCAATTTCAATAAAATAGATTTGACACCTTGCTCCTCCAGCAATATTCATCTTTAGAAACTCATCGCGTCAAATTATCAGTTACTATTTCAGGATTGAACGTTGATTCCTTACTTTATAACGGGTGATTTTTTAAGAGGTTTAGAACTTTTAAAAAAAAAAAAACACAAAAAATTCGAAAAAATGAATGAAATATTTATTTGAATCGATAGTTTGAACCTTGCAATTTAATGTTTAAAGATAATTTCATGCAAATGTTGACCGCGGCTGCGTCTCAGGTAGCCCATCCGCTGAGTCCAATTTTGGCATACTTCACACATATCGGCCGGTATCTCACGAATGAATGCATGGATGTTGGCTTCCAGTGCGTCAATCGAAGCGGGCTTGTCCCTATAGACATTAGCCTTGACATACCCTCACAAAAAATAGTCTAATGGTGTCAAATCGCACGATCTAGGCGGCCAATTGACCGGCCCGAAACGTGAAATTAACTGTTCACCAAACTCGCCTCGCAATTGCGCCATTGTTTCGCGTGCTGTGTGGCATGTGGCACCGTCTTGTTGAAACCACATATCATGCAAGTCAAGAACTTCCATTTCGGGCAAAAAAAAGTTTGTTATCATCGCTCGGTAGCGTTCACCATTGACAGTAACGCTGCGATTCGCATCATCTTTGAAGAAATATGGCCCAATAATGCCGCCGGCCCATAAACCGCACCAAACAGTGGCTTTTTCGGGATGCATTGGTAGCTGTTGCAATGCTTCTGGCTGATCTTCACTCCAAATGCGGCAATTTTGCTTATTTACGTACCCATTCAACCAAAAATGAGCCTCATCGCTGAACACAATTTTTCGATAAAAAAGCATTTCGAACATTTCGAACCGAGCACGAATTTTGATAGTAAAATTCAATAATTTGCAAGCGTTGTTCATTTGTAAGACGATCCATGGTTAAATTGCAAACCAAACTGAAGCTGTTTGACAGTGACACAAGGTACTAAACACACGTCAGCTGTCAAAACCAGTGTTGCCAAAACCAAACCAGATAAAAAATCACCCGTTATATGCCAGCATAATTCTCCGAAAGTGAATTTTAAGAAACTCAGTTAAAAGATTCTTCATATCATAATAATTGCTTTACTCAACAAAATAAGCGAAACTGAAATATTATTTTCATAAAATTCTTGTTTTTTTTTTTAATAAACTTATTTATTTAAAAAAAAAACTTAAACTTTTATAAAATGTAGAATAAAAAAAGAAGAATATTGGTAAATGTGAAACATGCCAAATGGTGCCAAGTAAGATGAAAACGAAATGAATTTAATTTAAGACGATAAAAACAATCACACACTGCCCAGTTGATGGTCTAACTTTTTTTTTTCAAATACAAACTATTTTTTTCTTCTTAATTATAAAACATATAAGTTGGTTGCAAAAAGAAAAAAAAAACAAAAGGAAAAAGAAAAATATTAGATAACACAAACAAAATTCACTGCCAATCTGAACGATTTATTATAAGAAGTGTGTGCAGTTTCGATTGTTCATCCACCACAATCACAAAATATTAATTATTTTGACTTGAAAATCAATAAATGCAACAACTGCTCACACTTTCAACTCAAACCATCGACAAAGCAAAATTTAATAAATAATTTATAAACTTAACAAACAAAATTATAGTCTAAAACACACTCATTCTTTTTTGCTTGAATGTTGTTTTTTTTTCTTTTCAAATTTATTTTTAGTTTTTATTTGTTAAGTTAACTAGTTAATACTCTAAACTATTTGTATTGTAAATATTATAAAGTAGACTTTTTGTATTGATTTAAAATGAGGGTATTTCAAATGAAAATAAAACTGAATTCAATTTATACCTACATGAAATGTATTTATGGATGAGGCAAAGGAAAAAAAAACTATATTTATTATTTTATGAAAATGATGCACTGAATCAAATAGAAAAAAAAAATAAATAAATTATATAAAAATTTAAACAAAATAATTTGTACCTTATTTTCTTTCGAAGAGTGTTATTTCAATATTTGTGCAAGATTGAAAAAGTAAAGTAAGTATCTGTTGCATGGTATCAGGCGAAATAAGACGAAATTTAGATTATGTTTTGTTTGGAAGCCAAAAAATATGCAATAACTTATTGATTCTCTGATTTCGAAATGTGAATGCCAAAAACTACTTATTATTTTATATACAGTGCCCGAAATAAGAATAAAGACAGTCATTCTTAAACTATTAATTGTGTATGAAAATATTTAAACGGTTATTTAAAAGGTAAATTGAACTTTTCGGAACTCGAAATTTGAACAATTTGATTTTTAATTAGCCATGCCTCGCGGAACTCAATTGACAACGAAAGAAAAGGCAATTATTGCAACGCATAAGGAGCACGGTTTATCAAACCGGTCTATTGCGACGAAGAAAGTGCGATCTGTTTGCGCTGTGTGTAATTTTATAAATTTAGACGAAAATTATGGCACTGCCAGAAGATCTGGTCGACCAAACATTTTGACCATCCGCAACAAAAAGCTGAATGCTGGTCAGATAAAGCGCAAGTTAGATCTTCTAGTAACTGTAAGAAGAGTAGAGCAAGTGCTAAAAATGAATCCTAACCTTCATTACATTAAAATGATGAAAAAGCCGGCGTTGCAGCAGCATCATAAAGAGGCCAGGCTAAAGTTTGCCAGAGGTCACTTGAAATGCAGTAGGGATTGGGAATCCGTTATTTTTAGTGATGGAAAAAAGTTCAATCTGGATGGTCCTGACGGTTTTAGTTTTTATTGGCGTGATCTGAAAGATCAAAAATTTGTGAGAATGAGTCGTCACTCCGGAAGCGGGAGTGTGATGTTTTGTGTTGCTTTTGGATTTCAAGGAAAGACTCCTTTGATGTTGGTACCACACACCTCAACGATCAGCCTCACTTTGTTTAATTACCGAATACGAAGCGAATCCTTCCAATCACTCCAGTCAATTGACAGCACGTTTCTGCAGAATACTTTTTTTTTTAAGTTAAATTAATCGCGGCCGTGAGAAACGTGGTACACTTTGTTGTAATTTACTTTGAAATTTAATAATGAAGCAAACAAAACTATCTCATTTTTAGAAGTAAAAACAAGGGACTCTCTTTCAACTGTCACTATTTTTCAATATAAAAAACATATATCCAAGCGGTATACTTTAGAAACGCTACACATCGACACAATAAACAGGCGATCAATTCCCGATCTGTGAAACTTTGAAGTGATAAAAAATTTATCATTTCCCTTTTCACAGCGACTTTTCATTTTATCACTTCATGAACTCGCATAATGCGATTCTCGAACTTATTATAATAAACAGCTGTCAATGTGTGTACTAGAAAGTACTAAATGATACACCCAGAAAAAAAACAACGTTCAATCAGGGAAAACCACTTTGATTTAGCAGATTTAAAAAAAAAAATAGCTTCGAATACGAATGTTTTAAAATCAAAGTTTGAGAAAAAAAAAATTTAGAACGAAGCACGATTAAATCAAATTTACTCGAGTGAGGATACTCCATTAAAAAACGAAAATCAAATACAATCTATTGAATTTTAGTTTTCCTTTTTGTCTCTCAGTGTAAAGTCTGTCAACGCGTTTTCACTGCTCTTCACAGAACGATTTGACTGTGATAAGATATTTATCAGTATGAAAGGTAGGTAGGTAAGATGGCGGTTTCGCAGAACAACTGTTCCGAAGAAACCCAATTAGCGCGGAAAAGCGCCGTTTTGATACCATAACTCGTTTGACCTAATTTTTGTGATATAGTGGTAGTGACTGTTAAGCTGAGGGGACTAGTTTTTGGTCTGTGCCCGCAGTCACAAGGGAAGAACCTGGCTCACACTGTGTGCTGGGTGGTTCCATTTGGACTGAGAGACGACCAATTAACTTTACACCAGATCTATATGAGGCTAGGCCCGTTCAAAGGCGGTACACCTGCCAGGTGTAAATCCTTGTTTTGATGCTTTCGCCGCAAGATAGAGTAAGTGCTAGTCCGAAAAGCTATTCCTAAAGGTAAGTTCCAGAAACTTAAAAGGTGAATGTTGAAATGGAAAGTGAGTGAGTGCTTTGAAAAGCTAAGGGGATCAGTTTTTGGTCTGTGCCCGCAGTCACAAGGGAAGAACCTAGCTCACACTGTGTGCTGGGTGGTTCCATTTGGACTGAGAGCCTGCCCAATAACTTTACACTAGATCTATATGAGGCTAAGCCCGTTCAAAGACAGTTTATACCTACCAGGTATTAATCAGTACTCTGATGCTATTGCCAAAGATAGAGTAAGTGCTAGTCCGAATAGCCAGTCCTAAACGAAAGTTCCAAAAACTTCCAAGGTGAAAGTTGAAATAGAGATATTGCTTGGTTTGTTAGAGCCAACTGGTGCTGTTGAGAAAAGTGGTAAAATCATTTATCCTTTTGTTCGACAGCACGTTTAGGTTGTCGAGAAACAGGCTACCAAATGCCTGGAGGCGAGATCTAGCCAGGGCCGGACAGTGGCAGAGGAAATGCTCAATAGTTTCCTTCTCCAGCGGATTTCTACAACTACGGCAGTAGCTGTTAAAAGGTATGCGCAGTTTAGCTGCGTGTTCGCCTATTGGCCAATGGCCAGTGACGATTGCAACGACCCTGGCCGTGTCTATTCTGTTTCGTTTTATTAAATCATTCGATCTGTTTTTGTCATAGGTTGGCCATATCTTTCTAGTTATTTTACAGGTTGCCAAACCTTGCCACCTCTTTGTTGATTCTGAAGGAAATGGTCATATATTCTGCCCTTCACGAAGCCCAGTGGAAGATCTACTGATTCCGCCTGAGAGACGAGAAGGGCTGATCCTTGCCTAGCAAGATCATCTGCTCGCTCATTGCCTTGGATGTCGCTATGGCCTGGGACCCATACGAGAGAAATTTTTATACTATCACTGAAACCTGAGAGCTCTGCTCTGCATTGATGAACTATCTTTGAAGACACCAGGCAGCTGTTAATTGCCTTAATTGCAGCTTGGCTATCTACACAAATGGCTACATTGTGAATATTATGGTTAGATTTTTTTTTTTTTTGGGTATCCTACAGGCTTCCTTAATAGCAAGCACTTCAGCTTGAAATATGCTGGCAGCGTCGGGCAGGCGGAACGATTGACTAATTTTAAGTTTGTCGGAGTAAACACCCGCCCCAACTCCGTCAACCATCTTTGAGCCGTCAGTGAAAATTGTGGTGTCATATTCATTTGTCACCGTATCGTTTTTCCATTCGTCTCTGGTACTAAAAAGCACATTGAAACTTTTATCAAAGTCAAGACAAGGGTATTGGTAGTCAATATGGACTGAGCGAAGATCTATCGGCAACAGTTTTAAAATTTGTCCATGACCATAGGGTCTTTCTGCGCAACAGCTTGCTTCTTTAAGCCTGGTTGCACTGCAGGATACCATGTATTTGATGTGAAGGTCTAGAGGCAAAAGATTAAGAATAACGCTTAAGGCATCGGTTGGGCAAGATCTAATTGCACCTGTGGAACCTATGCTGTTTGTTTTCATTTTTTCACAAATCGGAAATAGAATTTAACGCTAAAGGCGTGATAAAATTTATCATTTCACATTTTCACAGATCGGGAATTGACCCCAGGACACCCAAAACATATCATCATTTGAGAATAAAACTGATGTTACTATCGTTATATACAAATTATACAAAAAAAGAGTATGGAGGTCAATAAAGAAGTGCATTCAAAACTAAGAACTAGTCAATTTTTAGAAACCTGGATTAATAGAATTCAGAAGGCTGTGTTTAAATTAAGTCAAAAATAAATGAATTAAAATCACGACATAAGAATAGAAGCAGTGCCAATATAAACGTATTTTATTAAGTGGTAACATCTTTTTCGACATTGATGGATCATTTTGCAGAGGAAGCACATTATGTCGTATATTTAAAAAAAAATCTTTTGCATTAGAGGAATGAGTGGAAATTAATGTTTCCTTGCTGCAGTATTTTTGAACGGCTCTATAATTCTCGAAACCAAACGCCAGTGATTATGTTATCAGCCATTATTTAGAAAACTGTCATTCTACAGGGCTAAATAGAATGAAAACATTTTTCCTGTTTTAAAGCTTTGAAAAATACAAAAGAATCACAGAATCGCATTGAATTCAGCACTATCAGCAGCAAATAACAGGGATAAGGCTATCGTTGTAGCAAATTTACTAACGGTTCTCTATGTTATCCGCAGTGCAAACAATTGAAAGCGTCTTAAGCCTAAGAAAAAACGCCACTAAATAATGTCAGAAAAAAGCATAGGATGTGTTTTGCCAAAGAGAACATGTAGTGAAATTTTCAAAAATGGTAAGCTCAAACTACACTGTCGAAAATATTTATTTCTGACGAAAAAAAAAGTGTGTTTTGAATGGGCTAAATGTTTAAAACAATTTTTTTTTCACTATCTAAGAAAACAGGAGCGATTTCTGATCAAAAATCAGTACAGGGAAGGAAGCATAGTGTCGGAGGTGCAAAATCCTACTATAGAACCATTGACATGATGATACAAAACACAAAAATCAATGGAAACAGCTACAAATCCTTGCTTGAATGAATTTTTCCAAAAATGTATAATATTTTTTGGTAAACCCCATGGATTTTTCAACACTACAAAACCCTTATTATTGACCTCCCGAGTAGCAGAACCATTCATTAAGAGCCAAATCGTAAATTTTTTGGTTTCATCACCGTACACTATGGATCTCGAAGCAATGGAAAAACTATGTGACTGGCTCACACAATAAGTTTGTGAAAAATGGAGATTAAACGGTAGCAAGGAAGGGTAAATTCTTTCCAATTAAATGGCCTGGAGTAAGATTTTCTGAACTACTTGGCTTCGATGAATTATCTGCTTAAATCATGGAATTTTTGAAGTTATTTTAAACTCTGATTATTGAAAATAATCAATTTAATATGAATACATTAAAAATCAATTTAATATGTAATACATTAAAAACTAAACATAGAACAATTGTAGTATATCTGTTTCGTTCTATTTTTTAAGTGCTTCTATTCTTATGACGCGTTTAAATCACACAAAGATTATTTTCTCTCTACTATACCGTTAGAATTCGTCTTGAAGTTCGAATGCAGTATTTTGTATTGAACATTTAACATTCTTTCTTGTGCACTAAAATTTTGTATTCAGGCTGTCATAATATGAAAGAAATTTGAATTCTACTTCTCGAAAATGCGTGCTTCTATCATTATGACTTGCAGTGTATAAAAAATAGGTATGTCTCGTTCGTATGAAAGTTGCGTGTATATTTTTATATTGAATTTCCTTGTGAGTTGAGGTTGTGTTGCTCAAGTGGACGAACGGCCTAAGAAGTGCTATTTTTGTTTGTTCAGTTTTTATATTTTATTTTATTTTAATTTGTTTTTATTAAAATTTAAAATTAAATTAAATGTGAATAATTTAAATGAAACATAACAAACATGTGTACTGTACGAAAACTACTAAAAAACCCAGTTTAAATTATTTATATATTTTGTCCCGTTTAAATTATATAATAAAGCGCCCCAGAGGAAGACTGAAATCTCTATCGAAACGTTTAGAAAACTAATGACATTGTTTCATTAATTAACTATTGAGACCAAAAAAGCCGAAGAAGAGAAATCTTAAATCTTTAAATACATTGGGCCTTACTAATAATAAAATTTAGTAACAGCTTAAAATAAAATCTCCACACTTTAGACAAAATTTGCCCAGAAATTTTCGTAAAGTGAGAAGATTTTTATTTAAGCTTTTACTTAATTTAATTATTAGTAAGGCCCATTATCATAATTGAATAAGGAAGTGATAAGTTGTTACTGGGTTGAAAATCTTTCGCCAAATTTTCATTCCTCTTCAAGTGTTGTCGAAAAAGGTTATTTAACAAACTCACTCCTTGAGATTTAATTGCGGCATGGAAGATGGAAACAGTTAGTATTAGAAGATATGTAAATAAGTTCGATGGTTGGGTCATGTTGACCGAATGAACAATGTTCGTAGGATCTTCGCCACCAAAAAGTCAAATTAAAAAAATAGGAAGATCGTACCAGTGTGTTGCATGACCAAACAGAAGAAGTTCAAGAACAAGTAGGTGGCGAAACTTGAGGTAGTTAAACATGGCTCTATGAAGAGAAATTATCACTGCGTTCATTAATACAAATTGCACAGGTTTTTCCCGGACAATAGCTCAAAAGCGAACCGTCCGTCACAATATCGTCGAGCTTTCCATCCAAAGAGTCATTCCACAAAACTTTAAGCAAAAAACTACTGCAAAAAACACTTGTCATTTAAAAAAAAATCGACTTTTTATTTTCAATTTTATTTTCAAAAATACATAAATATTTTTTTAAATTTGAAAAACGTGTCAGCTAATTTTGTTTAATGAAATCGCTTTGGATCACATCTTTTTTGACGGGAATATGGATGCGTTGGAAATATTTCGAAGTACTGTAGTCTTTATTGTAATTTTTTCAATTTGTGTAGTATTTTTGCTTCGAATATTTCTCTAATAAGCCCATGCAAATGATGGATCAGGTATTTACATATGTAAGTACAAAAGTATATGGAATATTTGTATTGTATTATTTTAAAATCTTTTGATTTACAGTCCAAGATTAACATAATGTGCTCCAACCAAAATGGCCGTATTTTCAATAATTTTACCTTATTTGCCTTGTTTCTTTTGGTGAACTTAATACAGGTAAATTAAAATGCTTAATATCCTATTTTATATACATACATATGTACATAACAACAATTTTCTTTAATATTTTTGAATTACCATCATGTATGTACATATTAAAATCAGTTCAACAATATTAATTTCGGTTTATTGTTAGCAATAATACCAATTTAATGTATTTAAATTAGTGTTATTTACATAGTTAAACATTTTAATAATTTTGATGTATTTAAAATATTTATATGAATAGAATACTGATGTTTCCCAAAAATGGTTTTCAAGTTTCTAGAATTTGTTTCCAATGTTGTCTACCGCACCTTCTTCAGGGTGTGGCGAATCAAGCGCTATTAAGAGTGCATTGTACGAATTTGTTTGTTAATATTACTAATGACATTAGTGAATTTTTCTCACGAATAACTTCGTGATTTTTTCCATTGCATTCGTATTATTTACTAATGAATTCGTACTATTTACTAAGTAAAATTAGTATTAGTAGACAAATTTTATTCCTGGGTTGACCCGAGGGGTTTGTCACGAATGAAATCACCTGACCACTTATACTTGTAATCATTTGAAATCACGTTGAATCAGATGCAATCAAAATTAAAAAAAAATTGGTTATCGATTTCAAATGATTTTTCGCAATCATTAAAAATATTTGAAATCACTTTAAGTTTTTTTGCTCAAACAAAGTTTGTATGCAAACCTTAACACATCATATTTTTAAAAAAATGTAGCACACTAGGTACCCACGGCAAGTTATTTAAAAAATTGGCCCATTTTATCATGTTTTCAAAATAGTTCAACACTTGTCACTTGATGCTTCCATAATCATGTTACCAACATTTGAACCATTTTCGAGCAAGTAAAATTTCAATTTTTTTTAAACAGGAACGTGTTATATACCTTATTGATGTAGGACATTTTTTTAAAATAATGTTCAGGCTGCTTAAGTAGTTATCATACTAAAAGTCCTGATCCCTGGGAAGTTATCCGGAGGAGGGCGAGGAGTAAAAAGCTTATACCACGGAAATAGTGCGTAGTAGCTAATTTTTTTTAAGAATAAACAAAAGCCCATCGAATTTTGTACAATTTTTGCTATGATCACTTTTTTCCAAATATCAACCGTTTCCGAGAAACACGCATCGCATCGGATTTCGAGATTGCATTCAGTAGCATGGTTATTGAGGATTACGTAGAAAAAAAATCACTGAAAAATATCCAATTGTGACCACAGTACATAAAAATGTGGCCCTGGATATCGATTTTCATAATTTTTCTATTTTTACGTAACACAGAGAGATTTTTTTTCTTACTATTTGCAGTACGGGTATAACCTAGCCTTTCACCCGGTACCCGCTTGACGTTGAGTTGCTGGACACCCTGTATATGCAACGATGCATATATTTTTTTGTGTGCATATTGCATATGCAATATAAATTGAACGAATATATTTTCGTACAATTTACGAATAGATTTGTATAATGTACGAATGAATTGGTAAATTTAACTTTTGCATTTGTACAATGTACGGTTTTTTTTTTTATAGGAATACAAATAAAATATTAGTAGATAATATGTTCACATATGTGTTTATTCTACGAATGCTATTCGTGGTTGAAAATCACGAATAAAATTTGTAGAATGGACGCAGTAATTAGTACTATTTACATACGATATTTTTTGAGTGATACCTATTAGAAAAATAAAACTTTTTTTAAGATTTCTGGTTCATTAGTACGAACTAAATCCCTAAGCATTTTTTTGGAACATGCTTTTGTTTTGGCCAACACGTATGCGAATACCTTCATAACTATGCAGGTGAATTCTGCATCCTCAAATTATCTAATATGATCAACAACAAACAACTTCCCAATTAATGCAAATTATGTTCTATACTGTGAACATTAAAAACAAAAATTAGATTAACCCAGCAAACCATCCAGCGGTATAAGGGTCATTCTAAAATAAAGCAACAGAAACCCACAACATTGACACACCTCCAGTTTATTTGCAAATTGTTTGATAGACGAACATAAGTAGGTAGAACAACTCTTTACCACAAATTGGCGAACTTACACGAACCGATGCATAATTACAAATTTAATTATGTGCAAAAACAACAATAATGCAATGCAGAACTTCTGGAGGGCTCCAATTAATTTTGCCACTTCAGCAAATATTTTTTTTAAATAAATAAAAAATCAAAAAAAATATCAAACAAACACAAAATTAATAAAAAAAAAATGTTTTAATATTGTAAACATCATCGTTTGTACAAATTGGAAACTTTACACATGTACCTCGAGTGATACAACACACAAGTACATACAATGACGGGCACTCATAAGCTTTATAACTACTTTCGTTGTCAATTGTAGACCAAACCAACGTAGGTCACCGTAGTACCTACTCGTATCTTATTTACATGAAATTTTGCAAAGCAAACATAAACACCAGTGCGAGTACCTACTGATTTATTGTGACAAAAATGAAAAAAAAGAGGAAAGACGGGGTCGCACGGGGTTAAAAGTGTGCCCAACTAGGGTGTCCGTTTCTCATTTTCAAATTATTTTATAGTCTGGTTGTATATATACCTTTAAGTTGTTTTTGTTGTTCAAACATTCAATGAAAAATTGACAGAATGGTCAGTAATAAAACTGACATTCTATAGTACAAATAGTACAATATAACAACAATAATAACTTAATTAGTCTGGCCGTACCAATCTTCCAACCTCTCCCCCTTTGATATATGAGGCGGAACAAAACAGCATACTTAAAGGCGCTTAGAAAAATATTGAAGCTACAAATGCGTTTGAAAAACAAACAAACATAACATCTCGACCTGTGACGTGAGTGGTCATAAGCGGTGGAATGCGTAGTGCATACGACTTCGAAGACTGAGCAAATCTGATAATGCGTGGGTTCGAATCTCATGATGTGCATGTGAAAAAGTTTTTCATAATAAAATTGGATTAAGGCTCGACACCACTAATAAGGGGACTGATTATAGGAATTGGCACTCCTTGAAATAGCTATATCTCCAGCAAAGAATGGAAAAAACGAATAATAAAATTCGTAAAAAAAACGAGTTAATAAAATTCGGTTAAAAATTGGTGGTAGCACCTTTAAGTTGTTGTTGTTGTTCAAACATTCAAAAAAAGGTTATTACTGAACCAGCAGTTTAAATCCCTTATTTTCTTTTCATAATTCGAACAGGGATGGTGAGACATCAAGATTTCCAGGACTTTTGAAATTCACTTTTTTAGCGGCATTTGGGATATAAAATTGCTCAATATGGCAAGTATTGGTTTAGTGGTTTTGCGTTGAAAGAGAGGGCCGTCCATCGGTGTGTCTCTGAATTTGTGCTGTTGTCATCGTGGTCTGGTGTCTGTTTACCGATCTAAGTATGTATCTCTATATACAACCTTAACGGTTATTTGAAGGATTTTCGTCAAACATTGTAAGTAGTACTTTTGCAGATTCCCTTGAGAATTTTTTCGTAAGCCCGGTTATAACGATTATCTCGTATAATTATGTGAATTTACTCCTTTCATACACAAAATGCACACAATATTGCATACGCAAACTTGCATCCACCTAAACTCCCACCAATCTCGCAACCACCCCAATTCCGAAAGTGGGCCTGGCAGGGGGAGGTTGCAGGGGGGCATCATATAGCCCCCTTTACCAATCGCAATTGTTGGAGGCACCGGGAACTAAAGTCGCGCCATATTTTCAGGTGCCAGGGAACTAACTTCACGGGAACTAACTTCACCACTAGTAGGCACTAGTTTTACTTTTGTTTGGTGAAGTGAATTCCCACTTTGAGTGGAAAATAACTAAACTTTTTTGGTGGGAAATTATTTCACTCTTTTGGATGACGTTACACTTTTCATACAAAATGCACATATTGCATACTCAACCTCGCACCCACCCCGAATCTTATAGTGGGCCAGGCAGGGGGGTTGCAGTGAAACAGCATGTCCCCTTACTAATCTCAACTATTGGGGTCACCGGGAAACAAAGTTCCCGTTGGAGAAACTAACTTCACACAATCTTCAGATGAAATTAATTCTCACTTTAGTGAGATATTATTATTATCATAATAGTGATGAAGTTAGATCCCAAGTGAAGTTAGTTCCCGTGAAGTTAATTCCCTGCACCATCTGTCAGTGTTTGTCGACTTACGATATTATGTCAAACTCAATATGATCATCGATTCTTTTAACCATAAGATCTAAAAATGGTAAATAATTATCAATATCATTTTTGAAAGTAAATTTTATTATTCCTCCTGGCATTAAATTATTTAACAAATCGATAAACATTTGAGTTTAAAAACTATTCGCCAAATATAGTATCGCAAATAAGATTAAAAGCATGATCGGAGCAATCAAACACAAATCAGAAACACTTGATAAATCCTGAATACATTCCGTTATTTTTCAAAATTGAGATAAAGTTTATATTGGTTAAACAAGAAGAGCAGTAAAACAAGATGGTCAGAGTATTATTAGTCAATACATTATAAAAAAAATAAGCTAGTTTTCGATTGTTAAAATATTTTAACAACCCTAAACTATTGAATGCATACGGTGCCGAACCTGTCGCTTTTGCCACCTTAGGCAAATTACAATTTGGCCGCCCCAAAGTTAAAAAAAACCAAACCTATATACATATCTACAAATTAACATTAATATTTCAGAGTTTTGTTTTATAATAATTTTATTAAATAATAAAATAATTAGTAAAAGTATCTATTATGGATATTAAAATTCTGCTCTTCGCGATTTCATTTTTGCAAATAATGTAGCGATTTTTTCTTCTTCGGTACGATTCCGCATTATTTTTTCAATGGAAATCATTGCAAAAACTGCTAACTGCTCTTTAATCATAGTTTAAGTTGTGTATAAGTTTTAATTTTGAGAAGCTAGCTTCCTCTGTAGCAAAACTTATTAAAACGTTAAAAGTATTTTATGAAAATGTGTAGAGTATTTTTAACACCGTAGTTAAAGTTGGATACAGATCAAGCAAATTTAAAATTACAGCGGTTTGATATCAGTTACAGTATACATTTGTGTTGAAAATAAAAACAGCTTTTTCAAGTTTTTGGGTTGAGCAAACCTTGGCTTTATGAAAGCTTTTGAACCTCGTCAATTCTTGCTGTTAAATTGCTTCAAGTTTCCCACGATTTTTGAACTCCGCATTATCTGAAATATTGCAGAGAAACCCAAAGTTTTCGTTTAAATATTGATAATGTCCCAAGCTCGCATCGAGAAAAGACAACGTCACATCAATAACTTGGTAAAAGAAATCAACTTTAAATTTAAATTTTGGATCGATTTTAGATTGATAATGGCGATTACGTAATCTTATCGAATCCGACACAGTTAAATCTCTTTGCATTTTCATCTTTGCAGCAATATTTATTCCTAAGAACTGTTTGCCTGAAAGAAGTACCCCACTTTATCTTAATGTATTTAGCTGCTTAAAAAGTCCATGGATTTGGACTAAATCATCCTTGAAATGACATTTACTTTCTTGAAAACTCAATCCAAAGTAACTGAATTTTTATCCATATCTGCACTTTGTCCGATTTCGATTAAAGAGTCATAAATTTCTGATAAATTTTCTTTAATACTTTCGCTCTGCTTAGCCGACGCATTTGTATTACCCTTTACAGTTCAATCAAGTGACCCAACTTTGTATACCCTTTTCTACATTTTTTTATCTGTAAATTCGAAATTTCGATGGATTTCCCGAGTCACGCACTTAATTTCATATAATAAATATTATATCACATATAATAAATATTTTTGATTCAAACAGTTATAAATCACAAAAAAAAATTTGAAAAACAAGTGGCCTCAATCAAGTGACCTGCAGTGTAATATCTTCTTGCAGACAGACATTTCTGAACTTTGATTTTTGAAAATATTAAAATAAATAAATTTACGAAATAATAAAAAAAATTAAATAATTCAATTTTGTTTCCATGTATATCTTTTGACATATTTACAATATCGAAAACTGTTTTTTTTTCACCGAAAAACTGTAAGACCTTATTATGCTAATTGTGGTGTACTCAGATATTTTATAAGTACAACTAAAATCTGGGATGGCGGCCAACATGTGAATCTTACGATGTTATGATATCTGACAACATCACCCTCATTTGAATAAGAAAGAACACATTTGGGGGTGTTGTGATACCAACTGCTAGGTCAGTTGGTAAATGCACTGGACTATAGGACTAGGTTGACTGTTCGCTCCGCGATTTTTTTTTATTGTTGTAGCTATTATAATATTTTTTTTTTTTTTTTTTTGTGATCCCTCTTCGTCATCGTCAGAGTAAAGTAAAGCACCTATCAACCGCCATTGCCACGCAACTGACTATAGGGCACTTGTTTGATTTACACAGGACAAAGTATATTAAGGGTGAAAAGTTTTGAAAAGTTTGCTAGAACAAACCGTCAGAATTGTTGAGTAACAATTGTATAGGTTAATGAAAAATACCACAGCAAAACTATGATGATGCCTCGGGGTTAAGTGGTAGGGAAAGGAGATGAAAAGCTCCTGCAGGAAATAAACTTTCCATTGGAGGTTTTATTTTTTTTTTCATTTTTGGTTTGTTTTTTGTTTCAATTTCAGAAGGAAAAATGGAGATTGAATTATATAGTGTACCTACATAGATTGTGTTGGGGTTTCGCATGTGACAAGTTAGCTTTAGGCCTTGCGTTGTTGCAGTACCTATTTTTTTTTTTTTGGCTATGCGGTTAGCCAGGAAAACTTGTTGGTTTACATAATTTATCTTTGTTTTTTTTTTATTATGGAAAGAGAAATTGTTTTTTTACATTGACTTGTATGTTAAAAATCCGAGTTGAAAATGCCTAGTTAGCTAACGAAGTACGTAGCTAGGTACTTAAAATTAGGATGAATACAGACTTTTCGCTTCGGATTTGTTTGTGTGTTATTGTTATGTGGACTACTTCTGATAAGGTGTTTGGAAATGTGTTCTTAAAGTTCTATGCATTGTGGACATTCCTTCTGCCAAATATAATAAGAAAGACCTCCTCTCCTATGTTCTTTAATAATTATATTAATGTTGGATTCAAAAATGTGTGTCAACAAATTAGGCCATCATATGGATAAGTTAATTTGCCTATTGCCATATTAATGTATAGGACTTTTATCAAGAAGTATATTCCACAAAGACTTTAAGGTATTGACTCTGTGGATAAAGGATCTGCAAATTCTCAACAAGAAAGAAAGAAGACTATATTAAATGCTACCCGTAAAATCAATGAAGGAACTGGTTGAGATCTCTGTAAAGATGATTAAAGTAGCTTGTATAACGCATTCCAATGTCCAAAACGGACATCTGCAATGCTATTAAAAGCTTGAATAAATAAATAAAAAAAAAAATCGGATAGGCTAAGAAAGGTGATTTCAAATTGACTTAAGACTTGGCAACTGATTAACTTAATTTTTTATGGAAATAGATCTCCTACGTATATATACTTAATACGCACTTTACTGATCATATATAAAGGCCGTAATGAGTCGGACACTGAGTGTAATCTCGGTTAAGCCGTTTAGGCTGTAGGTGCTAATACATACAGACAGACAGACAGAATTTCCAGACCCACTTTTTTCGTCTTCGCTATCATCGTAATGTCATGTTGATTGTTATCTCTGGTTCACAGGGGTTCAACCCCCCCCCCGATTTTTTTTTTAAATGCATCTGTAAATCAACCTTTTCCGCATAAGTATGAAATTTCTTATTTTAGTTTTAAGCCTACGTAGTTAGGTACCAACATAATTTTCGATGAATTTAGTAAGGTAGCTCTAACAGTTTTTAAATACAACCTCAAACAACACAGCCTCAGGATGCCAGGTTACTTTTGCTTCGATTGCACATGATGAATAACTAAACGCCTCAAGGAAGTTTAGTATACCTAGATAGGTATGTGTATGCATCGATATGAAACAATATGTATAGTAAAAACGTATATTCTTATTTCCCTTCCAAATAAACTAATGGTGTCCTTGTGTGCATTAGTTTTCAACTTCGTTATTCCACTTATATAGTTGCAATTGTAACTTGCAACATTTTAGCCGGTTCATTTCATGCGTTTATATTTTTTGCCAGCAATAGGCAAAAAAGAATGAGCAATTGGGTCAAGGCAGCAGCACAGACAAAACGTGAGCACAACGGATCCTGAAACCTATTTTAGGATAAGTATAATGATTCCTCTTTTAGATGACTTTTTAAGTCAGCTTAAAATAAGATTTGAAAATCATAAGTCCATACTTTCCTCTTTGTGCATTTTTATTCCATCGATCCTTGGCAAATATAAACAAAAAAATCTAAAAAGTTATGTATATGAATTTGATCAGAAAAACCTTCCTAAATTTTAAATTTAATTAAAATCGGTTTTGTTGTTAGCGAGAAATTCTGATTTTAAAAAATCGGTCTATGGGAGGTACTGTTTTAAGATAAATCTCGACTGTTTTATCAAAATCGTTAAGGCCATTTTTAGAAAAATTAAGTTTTAACAAACTGTTATATGAAATTTACCATTGTTTTAGAACTAAAATTCCAATTTCAACAACACCTAGTGCGAGACTACTAAATAAACACTCTGAACCAAGTTTCAGTCGGCAGTCGGACGAACAGAATTTTCCAACACACTTTTGTCTACTTCCCTATCATCGCAATACCATGTTTATTTGATATCTCAATTTTTGTTTTTGTTTGACGAATCCATAACTTGCCTTATACATAGAATAGTATCATTATCGCAATTAAAAGTCGTGTTTGGTGGATTTTGGGTTAATGGGCTGTACTAATTTTATTTATTACATCTACAGAAAGGTACAGATTGATAGGTGTGTGGAATAAGTATAACCCCCCCCCGAAATAATTGTCTGGCTACGGCCTTGACCGAAAAGGACACAGTTTGACATTTGCAACCTAAAAAGAAGTTATTTGTCTTTGAAACGTCGTGTGCTCGCTAAAAAACTTTTGGCCAACAATCTGATGGGTTCCTGCCAATATGGTTTTAGGCAGGGCCAATCATCACCTCTCTATGATTTAAAGTCACATATGTAATATGATAGCATGTGTATATATAGAAACGAATCATACAGTATCTCCCATCTCAGTAAAACACGTCTGCTCTCGATGCCGATATAATATTTCATGCGCCATCCAAGTAGTTCAGCAAATAAGTTTGAAGTTTTTTTTTTCAAGTTTGCCTCAATTTTTGGTGTATTTTCTTGCGATTACAGATCCCCGTTCTGTCGTATGACATAACTATACACATTTTCTAAATGAAAAAAAACTTTGAAGTCTCTCCGTAGTTAAGAGAAAATAGTGTTTTTATAATAATTCGTCTGTAGGATATACATAAATATTTCGCTAAGTTCTTATGGCCTTAAGCCTAGTATGCAGCTGAAGTGAAATGAAAAATCCCATACAAAAATGACACAGTGAAATCATAAACGAAATTTTCCGTCCTTCTTTTCGTTTTGTGGTACGCAGCTCCACGGTGAAACGTTAGGTAACCGGTTCAAGTCTCCAATACTCTCTACACTCTTTTCGCACACAATTTCGTTCTTTTTATTTGTTTATTTGTGTGTTTTGAAAATCTTTACATCGTTTTGGAGAAAGTAAGATTATTGTACTTGATATTAAAAAGGCATTTGATAGAGTTTGGCATCAAGCTCTCTTATCGAAAATGCGTGCTTTTGGTATTGGTGAATCTCTTCTTTGTAGGGTTTAGAAATTACCTTTCGGACCGTTCAATTTAAGTAGTATTGGACGGGTTCAAATCTGATATCCACAAAATAAACGCTGGTGTGCCCCAGGGCTCCGTTTTGTCTCCGACACTCTTCCTTATTTTTATAAATAATCTATTGTCTGAAACTTCTAACCCACTACATTGTTTCGCTGATGACAGTACCCTCTGCTTTTCATATTCGTTTTTAGATTCTCATCCTTGTTCTTCGGATGTGGACTACCAACGGCAGCGTATGATAAGCTCATTAAATTCTGATGTTGACAGCATTGTTCAATAGGGATTCAAAAACCGTGTAGAATTTAATGCTTCGAAAACTCAATGCTGTCTACTGTCGCAAAAGTGTAACCCCCCCCCCAATGCCACTATCTATGGGTGGTACTTGCATCGAGGAGATTAAACAACTATCAGTCCTAGGTATGTGCATCACAAATCACTTGTTGTGGAGTGATCACATATTTGACATCGCCAAAAATGCTGCTAAGTGTTTAAGTTTTCTCCGACGATGCAAGAAGTTTTTTACTCTTCTGATCTGGCTATAATTTACAAAGCTTTTATTCGTCCTAAACTTGAGTATAACTCTCATATTTGGGCTGGAGCCCCAATAACGTACTTGAGTCTTCTGGATAGAATTGAAAAAAGAGCTCTAAAAATGATAGGAAATCGTTCTCTCACCGAGACATTTGCTTCTCTTGAACACCGCCGCAAGGTCTCATGCCTGTCATTGTTTTATCGTTATTTTTATAAACAATGCTCTAGTGAAATAGCCAGTTGCATTCCTCCCCTTAAACAATTCAACCGTAATACCCGTACTGCTAGGAATGCCCAACAGTTTACCCTTGAGCCCAATTTCGGACGTACTGTTAAGTACAAAGATTCTTTCTTTAGCCGCACTACGCGAATGTGAGATGCTTTGCCAGACACAGTATTTTCCACTCATTACAATGTGCAGACCTTCAAAAGCAATGTGCATCGGTTTCTCCTTTCTAATCCTATCCTCCTTTCCTAATTGCTCGCACTGTGTTTAATCATTATAAGGGTATTCATAATCCCTTTAGTGCGCGCACAATATAAAAAAAAAATATTTTTATTACAAATGGTGAAACTCTACATACAAATTTTGCTGGTACCGCTTCATTTACATTTCGTCTGTGTTTTTGAAGACGACGGAAAATTTCGTTTCATTTCTTTATCTCAGCTGAACGAAAAACTCTTAGTTCTACTTTCAAACTCAGCACATTAAATAATTAAATATAAGGTTCCAATATCCAATGCAATGAAGTATCATTTAAACCTTTACGTTTGTAAAAACAAAAAAAAAGTTCCACATTCATTCGAAACGCATAAATTGTCAAAATATTTTATTTCCAATCTTAACATGCAAATGTTTTGTCAAAGCATTCGTAAACAACCAAAATTACAACAAAATAAATAAATTTTGCATTTTTCTGAATTTATTGCTATAGTTTGTATTTTACTGTTTTTTGTGGTGTTTGTTTTTGTTGGAATGTTTACATGTTACCAAGGTGCTTTTATTTTCATACATAATTTGTACACGAATATTTAGGAGAAATGCATATTAGGCATAAATTCAGGTCATTAAATGCAGCAGACGTTTTCACGTTCAATTTATTTATTTATAACTTTGTTTCAAGGCTTTGTCAACAAAATAATAATTCAAATTATTTGCATTTTCTGTCATCTCTACAAGAAAGCCATTGCGTGGTTCTAAGTCATTATAATCAATGTCAAGTGGGGAATAGGTTATTGCTTTGATTGAAAGATGGAAATTTTCAGATATTTTGTTTAATGAAGATATTTTTTTGGTATTACTTATACTGGTGTTGCTATTAATCAATTAACGATTGACCTGCATAAACTTGTGGAGCTAATGGATCATGAAAAAAATTTGGCATGCCAAAAAGGACTTTAATAGCGAAATCGATTTTAATTAGCTTGTTATGGCCTTTAGTCCATGAAAAAATGGCGTTTCGTGCAGATGCTCACTATACACTCATCAGTTGACGAGTGAGCACCTTGTCAATACTCAAATGTCCGCTTATTTAAGTTCAAATTAAGTCACTTTTTTAACAAAAAGCGAAAGTGAACTATATCCAACAAGATTACGATTGCAATCATTAAGCTGAAAGTGTTTACCCGTGTCTAGTAGATCAAATGGATTGGTTGAGAGTTGTAAGTCACTAGGCCGGGGTTCTTCGCAGCTTTCAGTGCCAATTTATGTATTTACTTTACTTACTTATGCTGGCTCAACTAGAGTGTTGTCCTCCTAGGCCTCCTTTAATATGCCCCCCAGCCGGCTCGATCCCTAGCCTGCCGTCTCCAATTTTGCATTCCAAGTAGTCGGAGATCTCCCTCTACCTGGTCGCTTCATCGAAGATAAAGTCTACCTTGGCTTCTGACTGCCTCTGGTTTGGCGTTGAAGACTTTACATGCTGGAGCGTTGATGTCCATTCGCTCTACATGGCCAAGCCATCTTAGTCGTTGTTGACGAATCTTTCTGGCTAGGCTTATGTCGCTGTACAGCCCGTATAGTTCGTCGTTGTATCTTCTTCGCCAAACGTTGATTTCTCTGTTTACGCGGACAGGACCATAAATCGTACGCAGGACTTTTCTCTCGAAAACTCCAAGTGACTTTTCATCCGATTGGGAGAGGGTCCATGCTTCTGCACCATACAGCAGGACCGGGATGATTTATGTATTTATATATGTATAATTTAAGCAAATTAATAATATTCATGCGAAAACAAAATTATAAAAGGCCCGAAGCGTGGTTAACGAAAAAGTCAAAATTAAAAAAAAACTTTTATATGGCAGTAATACCGTTAAAACTGTTTTTTGAGAACCGTGGTTTAAAGGTTTAAAGGAAATACGCTGGTGGCTTCTCAAATCTAACAAAGCCTACTTCAGTCTGTCAAAGCTCTTCAAATCCAGAAATCTCATCATAACTTCAAAACTGCTGCTGTACAGGACCATGGTCCAGGAGAAAAATCTTAAGGAGAATTGTTGGCCCCATATGTGAGGAAGGACGATTCCGGAGACGGTACAATCATGAATTGTACGCAATCCACCTTGAAGCAGATATCGTGACAAAAATTAGGCTCGGTAGACTCCCATGGGCAGGGCACCTAGCTCGCATGAGCGAAGAGGAACCTGCTCGGAATGTTCTTTCTGGTACATTCTATGATAGGGTTAGGTGGAGAGACTTGTTGAAGGAGACCAGGACCGGACCCCGGTTGTCGAGCCGATGATGATGATGATGATGATGATGATGATGATGATGATGATGATGATGATGATGATGATGATGATGATGATGATGATGATGGTTTAAAGGTTTAAACCATCTAAAAGCCCTTTGATGCCGTATCACTCATGTCAAGTTTAATTGAAATCGTTTTATAAAAAAAACAAGCTTTTTCATAACCGTTATATGGCAGGAACCATTATTTTTAGGCCTAGAACAAAAATTCCAAAAACCCATCTGACGGTAACTTTAAATACCCTAGATACCAAATTTAAATAATATCGGCACATCCGTTTAGGCTGCAGGTGCTAATTACAGACTGAAAGACTGACAGATAGACAAACAGAGAGAATTGCCATCATCGTATTGTCATGTTTGTTTTCTCAAAAGGTTTTTTTTCACGAGTTCATCGCAAGTAAAAATGTGGTGTTGTCAAAAAAATCTGATTATGTATCAATTAAACACTTTTTTCACCACCAAATTAATGACAGCTTTAACATTATCAAGCCGGAAAAGGGTTGCCAGCAATATAAAAACAATTCAAAATAGAAATTTATTTATTTTTTTGAGTTGCGTTTGCAAACCATTTTCCAGATTTATAAAATGTTATGACAGTTATAATATTAAGTATTATTTTTAACAGTTCAAACTATACTTTAGATGAAATTTTGTTCGTGCCAAAATAACTTGCCAAAGTTGGGTCATTTACTCTGCATTTTGAAGTCCTTTACCGGTAAACATATATTTATTGCGTAGTGCAATGACCATCGGTGGGGGAGGCACAGCTCCGTTTCCTGGTGCCAGCAAAAATTCAACTTCTCTATGTAAATTGAATTATGGAACGCAAGTTACGCAGCTTAACTGCAGTATGTATTCATATAAACCACCTTTTAAATACTCATATTAAATTCAGCTCACTATAAAGACAACGAATAAAAATTTATTCAGCGCTCTCAAATCCAAATCATTTTGCGGAATCTCATTAACAGGAATTTGTGCAAACGTCTGTGACTGGGTGTGTGAGTTTTGAAGAAAAACTGCGAAATTTAGCCCCTGGACTAACATTTAAGCGCGCCGAAATCATGTTCGAAAATCGGTCGCTATAGCTCTCGGACTACAACTATGAACACTCGTGGTAGCTCGTTGAATATATCTGTGCAAGATTTTTCATGTTCCTCTTTTTTAGCGGGTTACAGATTTTTCTTGTGATTCGGATTGTCATTTTTTGTAATGATCAAATCACAACAACACTAACAAAAACCCTCCAACGCAACCAAATGAACATTGAGTTTAAGTACTACGTAAATACCAGCCTAAATAGGATTCACAATTTGTCGCTTCAAAAATACTAGGATATGTAAATTTTTGTAAAATAAAATAAAACATTTACTTATTTCATTCTAATTTTACCCTCTTGCAATTCCAATGACCTAATTTTATTTCCTACTCTGTATGTCACCAGCAGCTGTTTCTTATCATAAATAGGTATCAGATTAATTAGAAAACCGCTATTTTATCTTCTCAAACGGTAAGTGTCTATACGAATCTACATACAAATAGTATATTATCTCGCATGCATAAAAGATTTTAAACCATTTCATTGAGTACCTAAGCTTTCCGTGCAAGATCAGATTGTATAATCGATTTGTTTTACTTTCGTTCATTGATTGTAAAATGATTAGAGAAACCAATCATGACTCTGATGATCGTTTCACATACACCTCAATATAGTGTTCGATGGTATGTAATTTTTGTTATGGACGAAGAAGAAAAAATCGGATGCCAATACAATGTTTATCGTTGGATGATCGTAGTAATGGTTAAAATTAACTAATAGATCGCCGCTTGTCACGGTTTTGCACGAGATATAGATTCATCAATTATACCAACAGCGACCATTCTCCTGCCTGAGGCTATCAAAATAAATATTTTTACGAACCTTCTTTTATAGCGGTTTCAAAACTGGTATAAGTACAAAGCTTCAAGTTATTCATAGCCACATAATGTGGAGGAGCGTATTGTCAGTTTGAGTTTTTGAGTGGCAGGTTAAATGACCATTAAACTGGTTTCCATCAGATAGAGTTCAATAGCATTTTGAGTTTTAAGCTTAGAGCAAGTATATGGATATGATAAATTACCTGAGGTTTCATAATGTCTATACATAAAAGTTTTAAATATGAATAATTTGTTTTATAGACTTTTGAACATTCTATGGTTAAAAAGCAAATACTATTTAAATCTCTTTAACGATTGTAATAGTAAATATGAAAATAACGTAAATCCAGCAATCCGACGGTAGACCAATCAAATTAGCGCTGCAAACTGTCTTCTGATTATGACTGTGTTAGGATTATAATTATATATATAACGATTCAGTTTTATATAAAAACCATTGTATATACATTTCTATAGTATTTTCATGCTGAATAATCACCGCGGGCCATCTTAAGAAACTTGTGAAAAACACATTTTTAGGTACGTGCATTTACTAGTTGTCTATTCTGTAACCCTGACAACAGTCGTAAACATATATGATTTTTGTTTTGTTTACGACTCTTGTCAAGGAAATATGGATTTTAGAGCCAGTAAAATACATTATACATATATTATTAATTTGTTTTGTTGACGCCTATTGTTAGGGTAACAGAATAGACACTTAGTAAATGTAAGAATCTCCAAATGTGCAGTTCACAACTTTCTTTAGATGGCGCTGCTCCATGGTTGTACTATAAAAATTTATATACAATGTAAAAACGATGAAACTTACAGAAAGTGCCCCAGCAAAATAGCCAACTGCAAACTATTGCGACACAATACTCGCTTTACAAAGAAATTTTATCAACTTATTCTAAAACTAGAACCAAAAATCAGACGTATTGTTGTTGCAATCTGTCGTACATATAGAATGATGATGAACATTAATTGGTTTATATTCGTTTGGTGAGACCTTATTGTTCTTGTATAATACAACCATGGGCCATGGCGTAAGAGTAGAATAGAAGTCGCGACAGAACTCTGCGATCATTCGAAATTTTGATTTCGTAAATTTATTTTCTGATCAAAACAATTTTAGCCCAAGAAAATTAGACAAAAATCATGTAAAATTGCGAAAAGAATACATTCAAAAAGCTGAATTTTGGTGGAGATCTTTCTTTTGATATCTGAACCAAATCGTATTACCAGAAATTTAGATAAAAAATGTTAAAGAATAAATTAAATAAAAACTTACTGCTTTGATAACCGTTACTTTATCGACCTCTTCTTACATTTTGAGGAAAAAAAAGAAAACAGACCCAACAAATATTTTTTGGTGTTCTTTTTCATTCTTTGATATTAGTTGTTTACTGAATAATGAAATAATACCCCAATATTGACAAATATTAAAGTAAACCTCAAAAATTATTTAGGTTCTTCTTTCATTTTTAAATATTGGGGGGTAACTACGTAATGAAATAACACGGCAACATCAGAAATGGAATTAGACCCCAAAATATTCTATTTTATTTTGTTGTTGTATTGCAAGCATAATTTTGAGGGCTTATTTAATTTTTTTTGGCCTAATTTCCTGGGGCCTGATTTTGCAGCTCTAAATTATTTGGTCCGCGGAATTGACTACATAGCAACCACGCGAAAACATTTCTATCGACACCCAACAAATAATTAATGCAGCAAATGTAAACAGTTTTGTGAAAAAAAAACTATTTTTTTAGCAATTTAACAGTACATTAGGCCCTAATGGCCATTATGACACTTTGGCAAAGCGACAAAAGGCAGTGTGGCTTCACATTTGGGGCTTTAATTCATTTTGACTTAGGGGCCCTATTACGTTGGGCACTATTTCTTAGAATTGAGGCCTTATTTCATTTCGTTTTTGAGGTATTTTTTAATTTTTTTGGGGCGTTATTTCACAAACGAAAATTGGCCTTCATTTCGTTACGAAAAAATACCCCACTTTTGGGGGCTTATTTAATTTTTGGGTTTGGGGCCTAATTTCGCAGCGCCAGTCAAAATACTGAAATACGGTTTTATTAAAAAAGTTAAAGCCGTTTTCCAGAAAATTTGGAAAAACGAATACTGTAGTGGGTTTTAGTTTTTTTCTCGAAAACGGCTCAAACGATTTTGATGAAACTTTGTGAACGTTATATAAGTATGATGATACATAAATTCATGATTAAAAATTTTTGTAGTTCCAAAGTTTGCAATAAGAGCAAGATGGTGTGGCCCAGACGTATATTTTTTTTTTGTGAATTAGGCGTAATGGGAAAAAAAAGCGCCAAGTACTAGTGTAAAAGTACGTGCTTTCTAAAAACAGACTTCGAAACAATTTAACACTTTTGTCTCGAAATTGGTTGTTTGTATGATGAAAAGACCTTTTTGTAGAAAATCATATAAGCTACAATTTGTACCTTAACATTTTTTTGCAAAAAGTTCATAGTTTCTGAACAATTTGCAAAAAACAGAAGTTCGACTCTTTGTTCCCAAAAAAAATTTTTGCTTTGGGTAATTTTGAGGACTTGCTCAAGACATAAAAAAAACGTGTCCAGCAAAATCCAGCTTTGTCCGAATTATTTCGTAATTTTGCCTTTTTTTTGTCTAATTTACCTGGGCTATAATAATAGGTTATTGTTTTCAAAAAAAGTTTTATGAAAGTAAAAGCTCAGAAGGTTATATAAGGTACGTCCGATGTTAATACTTTCAAATCTGTTAAATTAATAATCGTGTAAAAGTAAATGATCTTTTGAACTCATATGCGTATCTATACGCCTGCAGAAAGATGTTATGTCAGTTGATTCCATTCTATCTGTTTAGATTCGATCATCATTAATAATTATCTATCGTCGACTATTAAGTTCCGTTTTTAAATTACTTGTTGTTCGAATATATTGATTAGTATTTTGCCCGCTGGCACTTACATAATAAAGTTAATAAAATATCAACACCTGAAGCTGTTGAACATAATATCAAAAATTTCACACCTTTCTTAAATCACTTTTACTATTTTTTACAAAAATACAAATGAAAGTACTAAAGTAACGTCCATTCTCTTTAAAATACCTATTGATCAGGTGTGTGCTTCTGGCTTACAAGTTATGAAGACGACAATTGATATATTGAAGGTGTAATAGTCTTTGAACAGAGCTACTTAAAAATTTTGTTTAATTTTAAATTAACTAAAGCTATAGTTATTTGCGTAGACATTATGGGTTATGACTTCCTTACCTACCCATTAATAATAAAAATGTTTTAACGTGATGCAAGGGTTTAAGAAAATTAAATAGATATTGATGAGATAGCTGATTATAAATATGTATGTCTGAACACAATTATGTTGAAAAGATAAAAGAATTTTAGCCAAATAATTAACATTCGTGTTGTGCGGTTAAAGAAAAAAAATTTGGAGTTCACAGTACTTAGGAGGTTGGACTACATCGTGAACAGCTGGGCAGTAATTTTAGTCGGTTTATTAGATTGAAATGTTTTAAGGTAAAAATACCATGCGCATTGTATGAGCATTTAAAAAAATTAATCAGGAAAGTTCACATATTAACAACACAAACTAGAAAAAACTCTGTTGATTCACACAAACCTCTTGGTGGAATTAAAGGCTGCATAAAACAGCATTTTAAGAGAGGAGCTTTACAAAGTCATGTCTCTACCTGTGGACATCCTCTATCCATACTAATTTGTGCAGATACACAGGATAACACTGGAAAATGCACTGGAGTCTGGACAACAACAGCCGCTCTCGAAAGGTTGACAACAAACTCACCAACACGTTTGGTTTAAATAAAAGAATCAGAAAAGGCTATGCTTTGAAATGGGATCTCTTCAGCATCACTATGGAATGCAATTTTTGAGACTTTTGATATCTCAGGTGACGAAGTCATACCATCATAATATGTGCCAATGATACTGACTTTTTTGGAAGATCAATGAGAAAATACGTTCATGTGTTTACCATCATTCAATAGAAAGGTAAGCTATTTTGAAACAAGAGTAAAATAAAGGTCAGGACGCGGTTACACAAATTTGCTCTTGTGGCATGTTACCTAAGTGTTAACGACTGGAAAATTCAATTGACTAGTTTTATTTGAAAACAAAAGAAGACTTTTTGGACTTCACTATCATCGCAATGTAATGTTTGATTGTTATCTCAAAACGACGGAATACATAACTTGCCTTATAGTACCACCTACACACAATTGCAAGTCTAAAAAAAAGAGTTTTATAGAAATCGACCTTAAAAATATTACGTTTACGACACCCAGGACCGAACAAACACCAACCAAAAACCATTAGTAAAAATATCAAAAAAAAAAATTATATTAAAAGAACCGTCTTTTATTTGAATTTGACAATGCAAACAATGTATCTTAGGCGTCACAAAACAAAATAAGTCGTTTTCCTTCAGTTTCAGTCAAGATTCAAGAATAAACACTGATGTAAAATGGAAATAAAAAAGACAATATTCTGCTGAAATGTGTAGGTGCCAGTAAATTGACTACTCCTATACGAACTGAAAAAAAATAAAAGCAAAGATATACATGTTAT
This sequence comes from Baccha elongata, assembly GCA_951217065.1. NCBI lineage: Eukaryota > Metazoa > Arthropoda > Insecta > Diptera > Syrphidae > Baccha > Baccha elongata. The sequence goes on from OX578272.1 coordinate 177,043,329, forward strand.
TCCGGTGCAAGTTAAGGGTACTCCCAACAGTTATACGACCTAATGGAAAAATAAAAATTAATAAATTCCTTATATGTCATTTTTTTAAAGTATGGCAACTCCATAATTGACATCAAAGAATACAGTAAAACATTGAAGAATGAAAATTGTTTTATTTAGTGCTCTAGCCATAAGTTCTGGACCTAAATTTTGGATCACGAAAACTGAACCGGATAGAAAACGAGACATGTTGGTAATTCATCATCATCATCGGCTCGACAACCGGGGTCCGGTTCTGGCCTCCTTCAACAAGTCTCTCCACCTATCCCGGTCTCAAGCCGACGCCATCCAGTTGCGCACCCCAAGGCTCCGGGCGTCCTGGTCTGACACTCTTACAAATTTTGTAAAGCTTTCCAAAAATAATGTGAAATTTTATAATAATATTGGTGGCTTTCAAAATGAACAAATGCATATATTTCCTTTAAAACTACATTTTGTAATATTTTTGCTGATAATGGCTTTTAAATCCCTTTTTAGTTTTTCTAATGCAAGAATCTCATACAAGTGGGCGTAGTATTCGACTCGTATATCAAAAATATTTCAAAGGTATTTAAATATGCAGTTGGAAAAAATTTAAATACCACTTATTTATTTGTTCTACCAAATTATGATAGTGATAATGACATTGGTGCCTGCCAGACGACTCAAGTCACGGTATACCTGCCCAAAGAGAAACAACAAAGTTGCGTGAGCTACACTGACTATAGTGTAGGAGTGAAAATCCTTATATTCTGTAAAGCGGACCACCTAGGTTTTCTTGATTAGAAAAACTAGAAGGCTATAACCTATAAGACATACAATATACAAAATACATAAGTCACGTGTATAGTTAGTTTGTGTTTGCTTTTGTGAGTCAAAAATACTTGATTTGATTGCTGAAAATTCTAACGTTTATACAAACTTATACTAAGTAAACGTTACCCTGCGTAGGTTTGATGACAATATTTACCCACTTATGAACCAGACATTCCAAATCTTTCTTCGTTAAATTATTACCAAAACTTCACCCAAAGTTCATGAAAGATAGGTATACAAAGATCGGTAGAAATGGCGCTGAAAAATTGGATGAAAACCCAAAATGTTCATAATGTTCTTTCAGTTAATTTCTGATCTATAGTGATTTAATTATGGTTTAATATATATATTGAAATCAGAGCTACTGGATGGGTTCAGTGAGTGAATCTATAGAAGCTTCCCATCTGGAACTCAACGTTTGGTCTATTCAAGCTAAGAATGCTTAACAAAGTCAAGGCGCTTATGCTATAAGTAAATATAAATGTAACTTCTTTTAGTCCAGTCACCTTAGTGATAAAAAATGGTCAAACCTTTCACAAATTAATTACAAGTTAAAATTATTTTCAAAAATTTTCTTTTAGAGAGTATAAATAGAAAAAAAAGTCTACCGCTTTCTCTGCAAGCATAAAAAGTTATTAATAGATTACAAAAATTTGTTTTTTTTTAAATAATTTTTTTATCAAAAAAATAAATTTTGTACAACTGCAAATTTGCAACAAAAAACAACCTGTGACTTAATACTTTGGACTTTTTGATTTTGGGCTAATATGAAAAAAAAGTCGCCAACAAAAAAAAATTTTATTGAAAATTTTATTTTTTACTTAAAAAATATAGTAGCAAAATACCAGAAACAAACAAAAAATCAATATTTTAAATAATTAAAAATCATAGTTTAAACAATTAAGGTTTTAAAAATCTGATTCTTCGATATAATCTTTCTATGGATTCTAGCAATAATCTTTCTAAGAATTCTAAGAATAAATCAACATTTTCCGGCTATTAACTGCACTGCAAATAGTCGAAAAAATTTTTTATTTTTTATGAATTTAAAAAAGTGGCAACCACGATTTTCCCTATTTTTATTCACTATTTCAAACGCATTCGAAAAAATAGTAAGTCAACAAATCTCAACCTTTATGTCAACAAAGAAATTGCTTTCTTCTGTTCAAGCAGGATGCAGACCAAAGCATAGTTCTTCTCCTGCTCTGCTTAAATTAGTTGATAACATAAGAATACAAATTGACGAAAAGAAGGTTACAATATTGGTCCTGCTTGATTTCTCTAAGGCATTCGATTCTGTCCCCCACAATGTTCTCCTAAAAAAATTAATTGACCATTTTAACTTCGAAAGATCTGCGGTAAAACTCATTGGAGAATATTTAACAGGAAGAACTTAAGCGGTCTCAGCAAACTTCAAACTTTCAAATTTTCTTTTAAACAAAGCCGGCGTCCCTCAAGGTTCGATCCTGGGTCCTTTATTGTTTTCAATTTTTATTAATGATTTACCTCCTACCCTTAAATTTTGTAAGATTTTAATGTACGCTGACGATGTACAAATATATCGTAGTTTTCCTCTAAGTATGGTCGAAGATGCTACATATCGAATCAACACTGATTTGATGACGGTTTTCCGCTGGGCTGAAGAGAATGGATTGCGGCTGAATCTAAAAAATACCAAGCTATACTCGTGAACAAAAATATAACTGACATCTCCTGTTTGCCTGCTATTATGCTGGGTAACACAACGGTAAAATACGTTAAAACAGTAAAGAATTTAGGCATAATTTTCAACCAAACTATAACTTGGGAAGATCACATCTCATACACCCTTGGAAAAACATATGGTGCACTCCGGGCTTTATATGTTTCTAGTAATTGTTTGCCAATTAACATAAGAATTATACTGGTAAAAACTCTTATTTTGCCGATATTGTTATATGGTAGTTTAATATTTTGTTGTCTTGATAGCGCAAGCCAGCAAAAGTTGCGTGTTGCTTTCAATAATGTTGTTCGCTTTGTCTATTGTCTCTGCAGGTTTGATCATGTTTCACGATTCGCAAACAGTATTTTTGAATCGTGTTGCAAAATCATCTTAATAGTAAAGTTTTAGAATTTTTGGTTGGTCTGATGGAATCAGAGACACCTGAATATCTATTCGAAAAGCTAGTTTTTTTCACGTTCAGAATGAAACCGGGTTCTTATTATGCCCAGTTTTAACTTCACGGTTACTAAGACACAATTTTTTGCGTATGCTGCTGGTTTGTGGAATTCCATACCCGTTGAACTAAGGAAGATAAGCAACTGCAGTAGGTTTAAAATTGCACTTAATAATCACTTAAAACGCCAAATTAATTTTTAATTTAAAACAAAATAGTAAAAAAATTAATTGTATACTTTTTTATTATTAAATAAATTATATAGTTTTGATAAAAAAGTATTAATATTAATTTATCTTAAATCAATATTTCTTTTTATAAATATTAGAAATTTAACCAATAATTTACTTAGCATTTTTTTTTTAACATTGTTTTAATATGCTTATGTTATCTAATAAAAATAAATACAAATAAATAAAAATACTAAAAGAACATTTTTAAAAGTTTTTAATTTTTAAATCCTAAGATAACTGGAAAATTTAGAAGCTTTTACTATTTTAAGATATACCTAAGTGTTTTGCCTGCGATTTCTACTCTGCATTACTGACACAACAATTCGAGGTTATCAGATAGCTTTGATTGCAGACTGAGTACCATTTAATAAACATTATGAATGTTTCCTTGTTCCAAACTCCTGCAAGCTTCTCATATGCTTCTAAAAATAGCAATTCAACCTAAAACAGAAATCAATGGCAACTCCTCTAAAACAATTAAAATAAATCACCTAATCCCACAAAGAATCTATTACTTTGCCTTAAAAACTTTGCTCTTTCTATATTATATAACTAAATGATCATTTACTTTGATTAAATATGTATCTATCAATCAGTTGAATTAAAACTATTTGAAACGGTTCAATAAAGAAATCCGTTATTCATTAAAAAAAAAACACTTTTGCTCCGCTTCATGCACTAATGCAAAAAAAAAGTATTTATTGGATAATATAGCTTTGTAATTCCGTTAAACAAAATATATGTTCCACGCTTGCCATCCGCTACTAATACGTGCATCATGCACAACATAACATCAACTTAAAGATAAATGTAAGAAAAAAAGTTTGAACTGAAAGATTAAAAATGTGAAATGAGATTTGTTATACAATTTTGCACATACAAATACCGATGGGTTTTCTCTTGAAAATAAATAAACAAAAAAATTTAATTACCCCAATTCGCTTTTGCTACTTGCGATCTTGCTTTAAAGATTGATTTCAATCTCAAGTCAGCAAATTCGGCATTTCAAGTTACAAATTTAGCAAGCAACACAACACACACCTTCCGTGTTCGAATCGAACCTGGTGCGAATGTAGGTTCTTTTCAGCAATTTCACATTTCTCATTTCACCGAACCGATCCTACACTTTGAGCTCAGATTTACTTTTTATTAAAAGTCTTGGACCATTTTAAAGAAAACCGGCATCGCAAAGAATGATGATCTATACGTGCCGACAACGATGGTGGCGCGGCGGTGAGGTTTGTGTATCTACTTCTTTTACCTTTCTTCTCAGATACAAAACACACATCCAACCAGGTGCACCACGAATAAATATTAAGTTCGTTCACTTTTCTGCATACGTTGTTGTTGCTGTATCTCTATATACCGTCGTCAAAGTCTCGTTCGGAGTGTATCTATTGCTATCCATAAGCGGCTCGCTTCTTACTACCTTGTCATCCGTATTGTAAAATTGTAAAGCACTAGGTAAGTCAGTTCGGAGTCGGATTCAAAGCCAGAGCCAAAGCCAGACAAACTTACAAATCCAAAAGGCGGTCAAACTTTATTCGAAACAATCAGTTGGTACGCGATACTCAATCGCTTAAGACGTACAGATAATAAAAATTTCGGCGGCTTTTTTAACCACGAGCATTCAGAATCGCGATTGTTGTGGATATAACAATATATTTTCGGTTCTCAAGCTGAAACGCGAGCTTAATTCGTAAATTTCCATCAATCAATCTAGATTCGTGTCAATCGAGTGAAGTGTGTAGTGAATTTCATATGAGTTTAATGGTTGACAAAAATTGTATGAAGATGAAGATTCGTGATGTTGAGAACGCACTCCGATACAGACGGATACCTTATCCTAAGAGGTAAGTTCAAACTGGTGGTACGGTGGTACCTACTGCTTGATTTGGGATTATTTATTTAATTTGTTATTCCCTACGCGTTATATGTGCCAGTGTCACTAACTAGAATAATGTGTGGTACGATGCTGCTCAACATGATCTTTAAATTTGTTTAGGGGATAAGTGACTGAAAATGTGCTTTTAGGTAAAGTTAATTTTAACAGATACTTAGTTAAATTCTTTTACAAAATCTGTTTTATGATGATGTAAGATAAATGTTTTTAACTTTCATATTGAGGTGGAAAATTAATGATATAAGACTTTTTCTTATGCTTTTATTTTGTTATACAAAATTTACAGTTTAAAAAAAAAAATAGCAAAAACAATCTTCTACTAGAAGGCAGCCTGAAAATGTACCGTAAGCCCGGCACAACTTTATTTGCTTGCGTGACTTTGGTTATTTAGGCCACATTTATAATTATGAACGAATTTTGCATTTTTTAATAAAAAAATTATATAAATAAAAGTAAATGCCGTAATTGAAATAAGATAAGAAAAGCAAAGAGAGCGTGTAATTCAGTACAAATGAAATGACAGAAATGAGACTTCAAATGCGTTCATCTGTAATCCAAAATTATAAGTATCCGTAATCCTGTATTTTGATTTCTGATCATTAGTTGATGGTCAGAAATTAAAATGATTCCTGTCTGACGAATGGACACACCCTAAGTGAAGCAACAAAGTTGCGTGAGTGGGCGACGACGAAGAGGGAATTAAGATCCAACGAACGCATGAAGCAACAATCTTGATAAAAATTCCTTTTTGTAGTACAGAAAAATGATTTGACAGAATTTCGAATTACCGAATAGATTTAGAAAATTGCGAAACACTACAGAACTTTGAAAACTTTGAAAATTTTTATACACATAGAATTTCGCCACCCAACCCAAACTCTTAATTTTATATCTCTTTTTTAGTACAAAACTAGAATGTAACCCAGTGCGTTACTGCAGCAGAAAAAATAAGTGGGAAACATCGGTTTTGAAAAAAATTATTAAAGTTATTATAGTCATTTGTGCAGTTTGTGATAGTTATTTCGTGAGAAACTTATTTTATATTTTATACCCACTATGCATGGGCAACTATCATGTAAAAACATTTTCTTATTTGTTTGATATGAAAAAGAAAAAACACTTTTTTTATTAAAATTAAAAAAAAAAAAAACAGTCATAACCAGCCTCGGGGATAGAAACAATTAATGCTCTTTCGATGCATATGCCTTAGATTTAATCGACGCTGGGTTTTTTTTTGGCACCCTCCTTTATTTTTTTTTTTTTTTTAATAAAAAAACATTACCTCAATTTCGTAATTTGTTAATAACTTTTTATGCTTGCAAAAAAAAAACGGTAGATTATTTTTTTTTCCTATTTTTACTCACTAAAAAAATGTTTAAAAGTGGTTTCAACAGTTTAAATTCTAAAGCGACCTTTACACGGTCAGTCATTTTACATCAATCTGTAATTTAGTGTTAGTAAAAAAAAAGTCTGTATGCGTGCATTTGTTTGACGAAAAAGTCTTAAAACAGTGTCTTTAAACTTATTTCGCACGTTTTCAGTGCAAAATCCATTTCAAATGACAAATCACTTTTGTTTCTAAGCTGATTTTCGGGGGTAACTGTACTATTTTTTTTACTTGCTATTATTTTCATTTTACGGAGAAAATATGTTTCTTTGTTTTTCGTGAACATTATGACAACATAATTTTAAGCAATAAGTCTCCATATCAAATTGAAAAGTGTGAGAATGACCTGTCTTTATAATTATTTCGGGCACTGTAGGTGTAGATGACTGACGTCCTCTGAATGACGTCCTCTGACTGACCGTGTAGGGGGCGCTTAAGGTGACTGGACTATAATATATTATTATTATTAATCATATTATCTTCCGTAACCGTGTTAAAATTGAGGACTTTATGACACATTTGTGATTTTTTTCTTCAGTGAAAAAACCCTAGTTTTTTTTCCACGAATTAGGATTACGATTGATGTTGGAAAAAAAGGATTTCTTTTACTCTTTTACAAAAACGCCAAAAATTAATTTCCACCACATATTTCCACGACCTCTTCTATTATATGTATGTGTTGTGTTGTTTAATTCTCTCCGAGTAGGATGGTCGGGAAATCTTTGCTATTCTTCACACTGTATCAAAATCAACCACGAAATTATTTCTTTAAAAAAAAACTGAGAACATGAAAATATGGAATCCCGCAGGTTCGAAAAAATGTCTCAATTAACACTATCGGATAAAAAATTTGAACACTTTCCAACGGAATGTTTCGTTACACGGTTCGTTGAACTGATTCAAAAACCTTCTAAATCGAGCAGTGCAAGGTGTCTTTTAATTTTAATCTCCGATCTAGTTAACGTATATAAAGTTTGTATATATAAAAAGCTAAACATCTATCCCCGGTTAACAGTTTAAAAGACTTTTTTTGTTCCAAGTTAACCTAATAATTACCTAAATAAGGTAATTCAATATCTTTCCTATGAATAGATAGTTAAAGGTTTCATACAAATTGCACTCATTTCAATAAGTCACTGCAGTTTAAACAACTCTTTTTTTTAACAAAAGCAAAAATAACTCCTTAGACTGGCTCTGTTCGAATAAAGATACTCAAGCTAACTCATGTTACACAAACCTCTTTCAACAAAAATATATTATGCAACAAAAAAAAAAAAAAAACGACCCTTTTGTGTTACTTCTCCCCTACGTTCGACATGAACTCTTATAACAAAGCTTTATCTAGCAAGACCCACAGAATAAGATTGTTCAATGAAGTGTCTTATGCAGCGGTTAATCGAAGAATTTATGCTGTAAGGTGATCTAATTGGAAACCGGTATGAATTGAGCTCTAAATCTTGTGGAATAGATTTATTTTTGCAGAAAAGGGGTTCGAAAGTTATCAGAAGTTCCCAGAGGACTCGTAGTTGCAGATATAATTGAAAAAAAGACTCAAAAGAAGAATCAGATGATAATAGTTTATCCGCTGCATGAATAATAATATGGATTAGGCATATCAAAGTATAGTCTGGTCAGAGACAGGCAGGGCAGTCAGTCAGTAACTTATGGATCGTTGATGGAGCTTCAGAGCCATCAGAGATTCTCTCAGGGATTTTGTGCACAGATTGTGCAAGTGGTCAGGCTTTGATCTAGTTTTCTTGTTTAATAGGTTTATGTATTAATTGGTTAGCGTGATGTGTGTTTTTGTTTTCTGCTGCTATGTACGTTCTTTATTTTATTTATTTATTTATTTACTTTTTTTTTTGTAATGGAGGTACTTAAATGGATGGCAACCACGACGACGACCGACTGAAGCTATACAGAGTAGATATCTGAGAGATTGCTGTAGCTATTTAAGCGGACTTTGCGGCATGTTTGGATATAATTTTGAGGCTGATGACTGACTTGAGGTTAGATATATTATGCATTCAGTGCATTTTCAGTTTATGGTTTAGCCGGAGTTGAAGTAGCATATAATAGTCATCCAAAGTCATGTTAAACGGGGCGGAATTCGGATGAAAATTATTTCGTAATATGTTTTCAAAAAAATGTTATGGTCTTTTTCATTTGGAACAGAGCTGGATATGGTGTTGTTGTTGCTGAAAAATTCAATTGCAAATTCCAGTCCGGCTCGATTATGTTTATGATTGTTTCCATTTGTAGCACTTAGAGTTTTATGTTTGATGTTTTAGTTGTCAATCGTAGCCTTTCACTGTTTGAACGTGTTTCATAGTATTTCGGCCGCTAATTCAATTGTGGGAAAATTTGTTTGCAATAATTGTTTTTACAGGTTTTAGAGAGGCAAGTTTATGAACTCTATTTATATGCAAGAAAATATGCAAGGGCAACATCGTTTTGCTGAACCCAGTCCAGTGGAAGACTTGTCGATTTTTTTCGAATTACATGATATTGTCCAGACAGATTTCTCTCTATGTCATTCACTCAAAGATCAAAATGATCATTCTTGAGCACAAAGAACCAGGCACATGCAGGAGTTGATCAACGTTTGATTCCACGCTGATGTTGACCGTCGCCGTCGGGCTTACAACTGTAACCAAGATAGTCGAATTCACTGACTACTTAAAAGTTATTCATATCAATGATCAAGAGCACTGTACTTCATCTTGTCCTCGATAACAACAAAATGCATTTTGGTTGCTTCCAATTCAAAATTCGGCAGTTTACCAGTCACTGTTCTCTTTCTTTTCTCTTTATTGATTTTTTGTCGTCAATCACCCTGCGTAAGGTTATACGGTTAAAATTCTTCCACATTTCGATGAATTGAGCATTCTCCAAAGTTATCGATGGTAGGATATCGTAGGTTAAAAATTGGTGGATGAAATCAAGGTCTAAATCTCTACCGGCAAGTCATATGCTGAGATCATCAGCATATGACTTGATGACAAATTATGGCCAAATAATGCAGAAATTATTTAAGAATTCAATGTAAGTATCTGTATTTGGTTTAGAGTACAGGGAGGATAGGTAGCATCCTCGCAAGAAGAAGTTGAGCAAGAAGTAGTGCTCCTGAAGAAAAACTTACTTTTATAAGGAACACTAGCGCGACAGTCTGACACAAAAAAAAGTACACGACATGACAGCATCGAGTGAATGCATTGGTGTTCCATTTCCTCGCCACTATATTATGCTAATCTTTTTGCAGCATATCAGCACCAGCTGCTTTAAACGGACTTAATTTTTTTACATGATTTATTCGGAGTTGAACTTGAGGTCTCTCAGGGTTGGTTGTAGGAATCCTAACGCCATTACAGCACTTCTAATGACCTATTGACATTTCTGCCAGTGTTTTTCTTATTACCAATTCCTCTGATCTTCAATATTCACCTCTTATTTCCAATAAGTGATTGATATTGCAACAATCCATCTTCCGCTTACCCATCAGTCCATCTCATTACACCGTCTGAGGGGATCTAATTTCAGCTTTGATGCTTAGCGAGGGCGTCGCGTCGGCAAGATTCACTGCTTTGAGCTGCTGGTACAAAGTTTCCGCTAGTTCACTATCAATTATTCGTTTGCGTGATTGACCATATCATATCTTTTCTTTTCCCCATATATAGTTAATGAGAAGATAGCTTAGGTGTCAAATCACTATAGATCCGACAGATCAAATTTTCGTCGTTAAATTGTCATCCGGTTTATTCAGTCGGCATATCATGGTGGTGACTTTACGGTGTTGCCCCAATTTGAACATATCGAACATAAAATGTCGAGCATCACCTGTTTCATGTTTCGAGGGCTCTTTGCGTTATTGTATTCCAAGTGGTGTATCACAATTCCACTCCTTAGTTATGAACAATAATCAAAATATGTATCCACACCACTATATGCACATTAATTACATTAATTATTATTAACAAAAATAATAAATAACTTTGAATGTTGACGATTATAACACTGACCATATAATTTTCCCAGCTTGAAATGGGAAAGGCAAGTGCAGAACCATTGACAGTATAATTAAAACTGTTTTTTTTTATATATATAAAAGTATCTACAAAAAAAAACAGTATGAATAATGCACATAATCAAACAATAAAAATTCACACAACAAAATTAACAAAACACAATAATATTATTCAAGGGAAAGAGTCAAATTGGATTAATATCATAATTTTAAAATAATTAACACTTTAATTTATTGCTAAATTCTTTTATTTGTTAAATTCCAAACAATTAGTTTACCCAGCCTATTTAATTAATTACCATAAGACGCAGAATTAAAAAAATTGTATCTGCATTAATTTGTCAACAATGTGTGTGAACTTTGAATTTGAATGAAACTCCCAAAGTATCAGCAGATGCAGCATAATAATATGAGATACTTTAACTACTGAAAACTTAAGATATAAATACATATACATATATGTTATTATGATGGAATGGTAACAACTAAGTAAAAGAGCTAAATTGATTGTATAAGTGAAAGCATCATTTAATATAATTAACACCTTGAAAATGTGTGTACATATTTTGTTTTTTTTTGTCGGAAAAAGATATAAAACTGGGGGGGGGGTATATAGCTTTAATAATTTTCACAGATCTGTTAGTTCGTTAACTTGCTAGTTATCTTTTTTTTTTTTTTCTTTCGCGCTTACATAAATGTGCGAAGATTTTTTTATTTTATTTTTGTGGATCACCTATGAGTCTCCATTAGAAGACGAATTTCTCTCGATATGACCAAATTTGGAGTAATGACTTTGCCATAACAAGTGTCGTAAAGATATAATGACCTAGATTGATCAAATCCAGGGAAAATCTTGAATTTTTGGACATTAATAAAGTGAAAAGATTTTGAGGCACAGGTGATATGATTGTCTGTCCAAAAACATCGACTAAGAAAGTTGGTGGGAACTTGACAATCTATTTATATATGTATGTACCATAAGTCCATAGCATTGATTGGCTTATGCGTATTTTATTTGTTTTATTATTTTTAAAAATAAATAACTATAATATATTATTTAAAGAAATAAGGTCATCGAACATGTCTCTATATATGTATGAGGGGGAAATAATGCACAGATGCTCCTATCAGGCCAATTTCGAACAGAACGATTCATTTAGTCTCTTCATGATGATGAATTAATGAATGTATTAAATTGGGGCTATATTCACTGCGACCTTAAGATAGGCTTTGTTATATATTGCCACAACAAGCTTTTTGGTGAATTAAAATAAACTAAGTCAGCGAGCTGGCCAATTCGAATTTTTGACGTTCTATCTATTAAATCAATTTTATCTCATCGGACATCAACTTGAATTTCCAGAGACATTTGATCAATTGGACAAAGTTCTGTGAAAATCGATGAAAACGAATGAACACTTTTATATTGTTTTGCAGCTTAAGTGAAAAATCAAAATATTCACCAACGTATAAGCTCAATAAATAAACCATGTTTATTAAAACTTTTTTCTTCCCAATTTAACTCATGTTCTAAAACTATTTGATGAAATTGAAAAAAGGCAGGGAACGTCGATGAACACGCATGAACACTCTCTAATTGGCCCAATCGGACATCACTTTGAATATCTAGAGCCATTTTATATCGATGGACACATATGAACACTTTCCAACATTGTTTGTGATCCAAGTGAACAAGTGAAAAAAGTTTTAATAGATTGGTTTGGCAAAATTACTAAATAATTCCGACAAAGCTGGATTTTGTTGGAGACCTTTGTTTTGGTGTCTTATTGAGCGAATCCTCAAAAGTACCCATGATTTGTCTGGGAGCTAATCACAGCTATTGTGAGTTCCACGGGAGCAAAATTCCACACGAAAAAAATCTATTTTGACTGTTCCCTTATTGTGAGTTTCAGATGAAAAGTTGTTCATAATCGAAAAAAAAACTCCCTTATTACATGTGGAGTTTATTTTCATTTAGGGGGGTTCACACTGCAGGTATGACCAGCGCGGCATGATAAACGCTTGACAGTTTGCGTTCATACTAGTCAAGTATGCCGTCAACCACCATAATCATCAGCAATAAAACGAAATGATGCTAAAGTCAATAAGGCAAAACTCTGAAATTGCTAAACACTTCCTTAGGGCTTGCTAACAGATTTACGACAGAACTAAACTGAAAGACCTTTGTGCCAAGCCAATTATTTCATAGTCCTCTTACTCCTTGTCCACTCCCTTTTTATATACACATGCACCTATTCAAAAAAAAAATATTGACATTTAATAAATTAAAAACATTTCATAAAATCATTTCATTCTATCTTACAATACAACGTTTCAAGTATATAACGTTACAAAGTCGTTTTCGAGGAAATTTGGAAAAACTAAAACTTTTATGTGATGTACATGTTTTTCCAAATTTTCTCAAAAACGGCTTCAACGATTTTGATGAAATTTTTCAAACGGTACACCTGCAAAACTTTTAATACATATCACTGCATTTCAGCATTTTAGCTAAGAATGTACATAACGGAAATTTGGTGGAAATAATGGGTTTTAACGAATTTGGCCGGAACTTGATAACAGCTCAACCGATTTCTTCTGTATTTAATGAGGCGATTAAGTTAAACATTCAACACAAGATGGCATTTAAAGTTTTTAGCTATAAACACAAAATTAAAAGAAAAATACGATGAAACATAATATCAAATTAAAATTTTGGTAGTCCCATAGTCTGCAACAAGAGCAAGTTCGGGCAACCCAGTGCGTTTTATTATATTACTGTTTATAAGGAGCCAAATACTAGTGAAAAAGTGCAGTGTTGTCAAAAAAACAGAATTAGTAACAATTTAACTCTTTTTTCTTGAAATTGGTTGATGGTAACACCTTTTATGTATAAAATCAAATAAGCTACAATTATTATTACTTTAACACTATTTTCAAAAAGTTCATAGTTTCCGACAAATTTGCAAAAAAAAAACTAAATGTCGACTCTTTCCGCTCCCAAAAAAAAAATTGGTCTCTCAAAGGTCTCTAGCTAAATCAATCTTTGTCGGAATTATTTATAGCCCAGGAATTTTGTGCAAAAGTTCTAAATAATTTTAATAGGAACCAAATTTTGCAGGGTTGTAGAGCTAGTTGAGAAGAGTATTTTAGCAAAAGTCCCCGTCTCTAATTGTTGAGCATTACTTGCAAATAGGGTTGCCATCACTAATTTTCAGTAAATTAGAACAAAAAAATTAAAAATATAATGGAACATTTTTTAAGCTTAAAATATATTTTGAATTACTCAGAATTAAATATTTCATTGCCTAGCATGTAAATTTGTTTATATAATACTGTTAAGTAAGTAAAATTTCGGTCCAAATTTGAAAAAGTTTATTTTTTTCTTAAATTCTTGTTTTTTTTTTATTTTTTTAGGCCATAATTAGAAAAAAATAATGAAGAATAATATGGAGTCAAATACACAAGCAGAATTTCACTAAGCATAGCTAAAAATTTAATTTTATTACATATAATGTTGTTAAATTAGTAAAATTTTATCAAATTTAAAGAAGTGATTTTATTTAGAGTTTTTTTAAAACAAATTTTTAGTGACAATTTAAATCATTAAAATAGAATTTCTTTTTATATTTTGTCAACAATTAATTTTTGCGTTATTTGAACGCATTCACAAGTCGACAAAAAATTAAAATTTCATTAAAAACAAACCAAAAAAACAAAGCATATTTTAATCCTTTTTTGCACGCATTTTTTTTTATGTTTAATTAACAGTTTTGCACACAAGTAGAAAGTATTTTTAATCACGAAAAAAAAATATTAAGCAATATTAAAAATATAATTTTGTCATATGTTATACCGTTTAATTAATAACATTTTGGCCCAAGGTTTACAATTTGTATTTTGTCTTAATTTTGTTTTATTTTTTTATTTTTTTAACACTAATAATTATTGACAAAAAAGTCTTTAAATTTTGTGTGTAATTAAATTTTCCGTACTTTGTCGTGAGTACTTCAAGAAAAAATTAAATATTGTTAAAAACAAAGCTTTTTAATGAAATTCTATAAATAGGTACATATTTCTCAATATATTTATTGAACGGTACTTTGCAGAAACCTGAAATATTTTTTTTTTGACACACAATGTATTTTTGTTCGCAAAATGTCGCTAAGTAAGAAAAATTTTGAGACAAATTTGAAAAAAATTAATAAAAAAAATAATTTTTTAATTTTTTAAAAACAAACATTTTTTAAGTGAAAATTAACTTGAGCACTTTTTGAAGCTTTTACTTTAAGTTTTTTTTTCCTTATTTTTTGTGTAACTAAAAAAACAGGATTTTCTGAAGAAATAATTTCTAAATAGTTAAAAAAATTGTTTTATTTTTTTTTCCGTAGTTCTAAAAACAGGGTTTTATAAAGAAATAATTTCCAAATAGAAGATTAATTTCAAAATTTGTATTTTCTAAACTTAAACAATTTTTAATAATTTGGTGTGTCAAACATGTTTCTTAATTAATTACGTCAAAAGATATAACCATTTAAAGATACCAACTTATTACGAAAAATAAAAAAAAATCACACTTAAGTATCGTTATTTTTTTTTTTTTGCTAAAGACTTCTAAAAAGTTGTTTTGTGAAATAAGGTATAATATATATGCATAAGTATGAAACCTATGAAATTAGGAACGTATTCCATAATTGATACACTTCTTCTACTTTATCATCTCTTGAAAATTTTTTTAGCAAAGTTTGAGATTAATCGAGCAAAGGAATCAAATTGAATTCTATAGAAATTAAAATAGATAGGTACTCCTGCTACGCCCAATACCGTGAGTTTATTTAACTTAAGAATTATTTGTTTGAACAAATATTATTTTATTGTCAATTCTTTTGAACTTCGATTATGTCTCTATCAAAAAGATATTTAGGTAGACGTAAAAAACCATTTTCCGAATGACTATAAATGAAACAAATTTCTAACTTCATAGACGTCCTTGAATTTTTTTCTTTTATAATAAAGTAATTGGATACTTATCAACTTATATTAACGTAATTGGTTCCTTTCGTGCATTTGATTTTTTCTCAAATAAATTTTAATATATTTCTCGAAATTCAACTACGTACCTTACCTATAAAGCTTTAGCTAACATTTGTCGTGAATTCCCAACAATTATAATGCAAAATCACCGTCAACCCAGCCCAAGGTACACACTTCTTTAAAAAAAAAAAATATGTAAGTAAAGTACTTCTGTATATTCGTCTACACAGTTTGTACAAAGCACAAAACATTTGAATTGGTTAAACTTCCATTTTCACAAGTTAGTTAGGTAGGTAAGGTACCTGCTTATTTTCTTTGCCTAATTAAAAGCATGTAGGTAAACAAGACGAGAGTTTACAAGATGTTGCAAGATACAGCATTTTTATTTGATGAAAACCGTCACCGCTTGTCTTTGACAACAACTTCATGAATGTACTCACTCACTGGTACTGACAAAAACGCCCTTTGCTATGCATGACACGAAACTAATAATTAAAGAATTGTTGTCGTTGTGCAACTTTATTCAGTGAACCAGCATTCCACCTATCCCACCGACCTTCCATTGGCATCATAAAACTGAATCTAAATCATTTTATCCTCCAAAAGTTATATATTGGAAGCTTGCAATCTATAAGATACTTTAAAACTTAAATACAAGATACACTACTCCTCTTATCATTTAGAAGTTTTTACAAAAGTGAGGGAACGCCGCGCCAATGATATGTCAACGCCCGCCTTCTCTAGAGACGAAATTTCATTTTTGGAAGCACTCGCAGGCAATACATCAGGAGCCTGGTCTGATCTCTGGCACGTATAGTTTCATACCGGTTGACAGTGGCAACAAACACATCATACCATACCATGCGCCAACCACAGAGGAAGAATCACGATGCACTCTGGTAACTAATCCCAAAGGAATATTTACAGAACCCGTTCTTTGTGTTTGGCCCACTTTCTTGAAGAGATTGAAGACTCGATCTGGGTGAGACGTGAGGCGTGAGACGAAAGGTGTTTTGTTTCAAACCATGTTGCCGTATAGACGTATATAGTTGCATTTTCATTGAAAGTGTGGGTTTAATGTATTCATGGCTGGTGCAGTCAACCATCTTCGGAACGGTACCTCTATACTTTCATTCAGCTTCTTCTTCTTCTTGCTTTGCTCATCTGGTGGGTAACTCTTCCCATACAGTTTGCCACTTTTTGAGTTTTTTTTTTTTTGTTTTTTACTTTGACTACTGTGGTGTCAGAAGGAGGTAGAGATACGATTTCATTGCGGTATAGTATCTACAGCTAGACGGTTAAAACCACAGCTAGACCTTGGTGGAGGTTGTGGGCACAGATTGATCTCATTAGGTTAGTTTATTCGGTGATGATTGCACCGTGATAAGAAAAGGATAATAGCACATGATGTTGATGCATCACAACTCACAACCAAGTAATTCTGCTGATGACGCTTCAAGGTACAAACGAAGTGAGTTATTTTTTTTTTTTTTTAACTTCATTGTTGTTTTGTATCCAAAGAGTTGGTTGTATTTCTACCTACGTGATGCAAGACTTAAGGTTTGGATTTCACATCACTAGATGCGCTTTTAGAAAGAGAGAATAAGTTTTAATGAGCTGAACTGAAGAGTTTTCTTATAGGAATTACTTCTTAGAACTCTGAGATGATTAGAAAATATATATATATTCTTATTGCAAGAAAAAGTGATGAGAAGAATTAAAATAAAGATTATGATGCTGCAAGTATCTTATATATATATCCGTATCCCTATACTAGGTACATATGAGAATAAAGATGAGTGCATTTTGTTCTAGAAAATAATACTATACGCCTCTGGAAGTAATTAAAAATGTGTTTGTGTAACTAGATATCAACAGTTATTTTAAGATTTTTTGAATTGCGTATTATAAAAACTTTCCTGATTTATGACAATATTTATAATAGTAGATGCTTTGATGGGTCACCTTTTATAACATGGAAATAAGTGTTTGTTTGTCCGTCACTCTTGCGGCCATATTATTCTGTAGTTTAAAACTTAAATCCAGATGTAAATTATTCTTTGTTTTCGTTCATTTCCATACAAATCAACCTTTCCTAATCGTTTCTTCATTTAGATATCTTAGTTCTTACTTATCTACTATTTCCTGTAAACAAACAGTATTAAACTTGGCTAAGAAATGAGTAAAGTGAATAAATCATATGTGGATCTAATTTTACATCTGAATTAAACGAGTAATAATATAGCCGTTAGGCGAAATAGTTCTCTACCGATCTATTCCTAGCTATAGCCACTTCAAATTTCACGAAACCGCAAGTTGGCTGAGGTCGTTTTTCACTTAGGGGCGCACTATATTGGGGGGTCTTCCAATGCTGAGCTTACCATCCAGATTTTACTCGAAGGCTCGTCAGGCTGGTGCGTTGGTGTCCATACGCTCCACGTGACCCAGCCAACTCAGCCACTGTATTTCCAAGTTCTTGTACATGTTTAAATCGATCTATAGTGTATAGCCCGGTGTATAATTCGCCATTAAATCTTTTCTCCATACTCTTTCGATGCAGATTAGTTGGTGCATGCTCCCTAACAACACATCTCCTGCTGCTTTAAACAATTCAGCTGGTAAGCCATATCTGCACCAGCAGCTTTATTCGATTTTAGCTTTGTAATCACTACCTGCACTTCATTTAGGTTCTTTTCACATCCTCAGCACTGATTGTGTATCTACTATACTACTTTTTTATCTTGGCAGACTTCCGTTCTGGCCTTAAAGCATTGGGTAGATCTTTTAACCCATGTTGGTAGAATTTTTTAACATCACCTCCGCCGGTACAACCCTCAATAGACCAGACTGCTCGCTTCTCGTGGTCTCTATTTTTCTTTTCGGGCTTCTCTTTCAGTAGCTCTAGCTCTAGTCTGAAGCGTTGACCGGAAGGCATCGTTCTTCGCTGCATGCGCCAAACGGTATTCTTTATCAAACCAGGTGTTTCGTTGTGGACGCCTAGTAAAATCTAGCACATGAGAGAAGGCACTTCTGATGGCTTGTTGACAATGTTTCCACTGGTCCTCTGTACTTACTGCTGGTTGCGGGCTTGTTATCTACTTGTCCGCATACGTATTCGAGATACTATCAGCAAGTATGGGTCAGATTCCATATTTGCTCCACGGAATGCTCGAACATCAAAGATACTGGAAGCATGTCTGGCAATAATTTTGACGTCGAACTTTGGGCACATGTCGTACGTGTTCTCGAGAAGGTCATAGAACTCGTCCTTGGTTGATTCGTTCTTCTTTTCGTGGTGGGCGTGGACACAGATCAGCAAGAGGTTCTTAAATTTTGCTTTGATGCGGCTTGGGACCAAGCACTCGCTGAAACTCCGAAAACATAAGACTTCTTACTTAAGTCTTCCTCTTATCACAGGTGGGATATGATTGATGGACGAAAAAAATGGTGTTCTTTTCAGGGGATGATTGTTTAACATTGCTGGCAAGCAAAATTTGCGTCAAATTACTGTAGAAATTTAGCCCGTTGGACGCAGTGTGTATGAGAATCTTCGTCTGGTACAGGCCTTTAAATTCACCCATTAACACGGTGAAGTGTGCCCAACTAACTGGAAGCCAGACAGCAAAACAATGGTCGCTGATCCAAAGAAATCTTAGGTATACTTCTCTGTTGTGAACTAATAAGTTTCAAGCTGATTTTACTTTTTTTACTAAAGTAAGGTTCATATTTTTGTAATTATGTATACGTCATTGGAGGAGAACAACACTGTTTCTTAGAAACATTGTGTATGTATTGTTTGATTTTTTTCATAAAGTTGAATTCAGAAATCAAAAACGGGGAGTTCCGCGTCTTTGCTTTATACATGACAGCAACTGTGTTTAGTTCACGATGGTATTTTTCTTTTCTTTCTTCTAATTCGATCAAGATTCGTCATTTCTGCATCTTCATCTTTTCCGAGCCTATATTGTTTCAAATATCATGCAGAAAACCGCTTCAACAATTTAGACTTAAGGTAATTATAAATTTAGACTTCTTATCATCTTGCAAGTAAAAATCATCATTGCAATTTCATATATTTCATATTTCATATATATAACGTAAATGTATGGATATCGTCCTGTAAATACTTAAAGTGTCCTTACGCTGATACACACTATTTTTTATACATAATCCAACATTTGCAGTTCATTAAAATTGTGGTATATTTTCGTTTATCATATTTATTGACACAAACATATGTTCAACAAACTTTATCATTTACATTGAGTTTAATTTTCCAAATGTCCTGATGGAGTTTCATTTACCTTTAGAATAATCTACCACCAGCTTTCGAACACATAATTAGTGACCACCACTCTTCGATACACAAAATATATATAAGTATACCACGGATTCTATTTCTAATTGCGGAAACCAATTAAAATGTAACCAAAGGTTTGTTTATCAATTGATGGCCTGGTCATTTAGTTTTACCGGAAATTTCTAATTGAAATTGATTTTCTCTCGGAACTTGTAATCATTTTGTAAAAGATCCCAACATAATGTGTGCACTATTATTATACTATAAAAAAGAAAACTCTTTAATGACTTGGGTATATCCATTATGACGTTTTGCAAAAAAAAAAAAAAGATTTCAATGAAAACAAAATTTGTTAATTAAAATGAATGAAAATGACAAAATAATAAGCAGACAAAAAATTGAATAAAATTGACGGCAACTGATTCACATAGGTGGAATGATTGATCCTTGCTGATGATTTGAAAAATAATATTCTTTCTGAGTTTCATATTTATTTAATATATTGATTTTTTTGAAAAAAAAAATATTCAGTGTTATTAAATTGGTTGAAAATTAAAAGGACGTTTTAAAAATTATTTAGTTTGAAGTTTGGCTTTCTAGACAGTTTGCTTTGCAGTTCGCTTTACAGTTAGCTTTACATAAATAATAATAAAAGTACCTATATGACCGTAAAATTAGAGTTTTACTTCGAAAAATTCCGACAAAGCTGGATTTTGCTGCAGACCATTATTAATTTAATGTCTTGAGTAAATCTTAAAAAGTACCAATGATTTTACCCAAAACTTAATTTTTTAGAGGGAGAGGAACGAGTCGATATTGAATTTTTTTTTTAAATTCCTTAGGAACTATTAACTTTTTGCGAAAAATGTTGAGGTATAATTTGCAGCTTACCTTTATGAATTTACTACAAAAAAGGTCAATAATTAAAAAAACAAAAAGCGTCAAATACTTATGAAATAGTGTACTGTTGTGAAATAACACATTTTTTAACAATTTAACACGGTAAAACGACGATAAAAAGTGTCAAAACGTTTTCTGTAGAGAATTATATGAGTTGTAATTTTTAAATAATTTTTACCCTAATTTTTTTTCTAAAAAGTTCATAGTTTCCAAGAAGTTGTCAAAAAACAACAAGAAAAAACAGTATTTTATATTTGAAAAAAAATTTATGGAATCAAAAAAGATTTATATGAAAGATATCATCGTCGGTAGAAATTCAATTACATGAAATTTTATCAAAATTAATAATATTTTTTCGATAAAACTAGAATTATCGGTAAAAAAAAAACTTTCAAAAACTACTTTTTTCAAAATTTTGTTTGCAGTATTATTCACGTTTAGTAGTCATTTT
This sequence comes from Baccha elongata, assembly GCA_951217065.1. Classification (NCBI taxonomy): domain Eukaryota; kingdom Metazoa; phylum Arthropoda; class Insecta; order Diptera; family Syrphidae; genus Baccha; species Baccha elongata. The sequence continues at coordinate 177,064,551 of OX578272.1, forward strand.
ATAATATTGAATTTCGTCAAAATCGGTGAAGCCGTTCAAAAGATAGTCGACTGACAGAACAGACAGAATTGCCAGACCCTCTTTTTCGACCTCGCTATCATCGTAATGTCATGTTTGATCTCATGTTTTGCACGAATTCAAATATTGCCTTGTAGATTGTAAATCAGATTGAATGAATGCAATGGTTTCAAATTATTGTCGGGGACATCGAAAACTCCATCGTTTGTTTTCCATAAGTTACTACTCTTCTAAAAAAAAAACAACGAGGGACCAAATTTAATGCATGAAAATTGATGATGCATGAGAGAGAGTATTAGTTAAAACAGCTCACGTATACTTTGTGTGTTTGCTTGAAGCAAAATCAATTTTTTAAATTGTTGCTCAAGCATGCAAAAATGTATTGAATTTAAAGCTTCGAATAAAAATTTACTAATATATTCTCACATGCATGATGAGAATGATTGATTTGTGTATATGCCATTTTAATGAGGGTTGTTTTACTTGTTTGTAAACAATTGACCTATCAGTGCACGGCACGCTCAACTGTGCGCTTTGCAGGTCGTGTGGTCTACGTCAGATGCGATCGGAAATTCATAGGCGGGTAGACACTTTTTACACAGGGTTTCATTCAGCTTGCCCATAAATCTCAAATAAAAAGTTTTATGAACCTTAAATAACGTTAATAAGGGTTTTTCTTTTTCTGTGATTGTTTTTTTAATTATAATAATCAAGATGTTAGGTTGGTTTCTATAAAAATGTATACAAGAGTAAGGTTGTTCTTTTAAATGGATTTTTATTAAAAAAATGATTTTTTTTTAATAAAAAAATTGAGAACGTCATCTTGTAGAACTGCTACAAAAAACAAAAAACGAACTGTGACTTGATACTTTGGTCTTACCATTTAGTAGTTGGTACAGGGAAATAAGTCTCCGGGAACCAAGTCCACCGAGGGATTAAGTTCCCACTTAGTGGGAACTAAGTTCACTTTGTTGAAGTAGACTTAGTTCCCATATTCATGATGGGAATTAAATTCTAAGAAAACTGTGTGGCTTTAGTTTCCTTTGAATGTGAAACACATTCCCACTTCCACAGAGAACAAGTTAAACAAGAACTTTTTTTTTTTATTATTTTATTGACGGAATAAAAATATATTTTTGTATAGGAAAATGTACACCAGATTTAACTAGCAAAGTTGTCAAAATTTTAAAGTTAAGGTATTAATGTTATATGAATATATAGAACTGTACAGATATATAGATTAAATTTACAAGATTTTGAAAATAATACAAACAATTGCGCAATTTTTCTTTTATTATTTTCAGAATCCTGTAATCAAAGATTCAAAGCAGTTCATTTTGAAATTAAGTTTACATGATTCTAAAAATAATAAAAGAAAAATCGCGTGATTTTTCCTTTATTATTTTCAGAATCATATTAACTTAATTTCTTTGATTACAAAACTCTAAAAATAATAATCAACTTAATTTCAAAATAAACATTCTGAAAATAATCAAAGAAAAACGGATATTTTTTTAGTGGGTACTAACGTTAACATCAAGATAAGCTTAAGAGTAAGTTAAAAGGGTCTGAAACTTATGTAATTTAAAGTTCTACGTTTATATGTTGTTGTTGAAAATTAGTCACTTCATGTTTCGAAGTGTGTATTTAGTTCCCATATGAAAATGGTGTACGTTCCCACTTTGAATGGGATCCAAGCCCACTTCAACAAAGTGGATTTAGTTTCCACTAAGTGGGAACTTAGTCCCTTGGTGGACTTGGTTCCCAGGGACTTATTTCCCTGCACCTAAGTAGTTATGGCCGTTTTTCGAGGTTCCCACTTTATTAAATTCTTAAAAAATTTAAATATTTTTTTCGGCAATTTGCTTTTTTGTTTTTTTTTTTTTGTTGTGGCAGTTCTACAAGATGGCGTTCTTAATTTTTTAACCATTAAAACCATTAAAAATCTTTACTTTCGTAATTTGTTAATAACTTTTTATGCTTGCAAAAAGAATCAGTAGACTTTTTTCCCTATTTTTACTTTTCAAAAGAAATTTTTTACAGGTGGTCTTTTTCTTGAAATAAACTACATGTCCAGTTATCTGCCTGTGTCCGTAATTTTTTTAATAAATTCATACTCTACCAAAGTTTTAGAAACATTTTCTAACTGAAAAGAAAATTGGTATTTAAATTTTAAAATTAAAATCAATTAAATATTAACTCCTTTTACACTCTTTATTAAGCTCTATTAAGAAAGAGGAAAATAAAAATCTTTATTAGATCCAAGATTGGGTCATTGACAGACATAAATGAGCTTATAACAGACAAAATTATGATGCCGATAAATTTTATTGTCCCGATACTTAATTAAAATTGTTTTAATATTGTATTTTGGTGCAAGTGAACATAACATAAAGAGAGCAACGTTTCCTCAATTTTGGGTAAGAGAGCCAATTTTTTGAAAATAAAACTCGTTATTAATTTTCTTTAAATAATAACAATGAAAATATTTTCATCTAAAAGGAAATCTTTCCTAATTAATATTAATTATTTGTAAATAAATTTTATACTAATTTCCTACTGCCTACTTTCACAATTAAAATTTATTTTTGGTCTTGTTGTTCCACTAGGAAATATTTAAATTGAAGCACAACACATTCCAAATTAAGTATGTAATTTTAATATTTTCCATAAAATGTTTTTTTTTTGCATTTATTTTAAAATGTTTTTCTTTAAAAATACAAAAAAATAATGTTAACTCGTTCGCCTATTATTATAATCCACTTATGGAACACTTAAATTATGAACAGCTACTCCTGACTACTTATTACAGTCCATAACTCTTAATATAGTCTTTTAGCATAATTTTATATCTTCAAATGCCGTTAAAAAAAAAAAAAAAAATATGCAAAAAATTATGCTTGGGAGTGAAAAAATATTACTTTCACTATTTACCAAATACAGGGAAATTAAATTAAAAAGAAAACAAAAACAACGTTTTATTATAAGATTCGATTTCAATCCAGGTCCAGTTAAAAAATACGGTTGTATTGTAAAAGTGTGACGCGCGTGTATCTTAAGACGTAAATATATGAAGTGTTGGCTGAGTTTGAGTAAAATCAAATAAAATAAAGAAAAGAGAAGGGTAGAAGTAACATAAGAAGACTGGTCTGCATGTGGGAACTCCAATTCGTAACAGATTTATCTTTGAGCAAATGTCCAGATACATTATGTTGAGACCTACCTACAATATTAAAATGAACAACTAATACGGACATCATATATTTATATATGTATAAACGTGAAATTGCCTTAAGTAAAGCTGGAGCGAAAGTGTGTATGATTTCATTTCAGATTTGGTTTTCTTGGTCACATTTTCGCTTTTTGAATCTGAATCTGAATCTGCTGAATCCAAATCTGCACATGCACAACAAACCCAAAAGGCATAAAAGCAGAACAGAACCAAAAGTATCTGTATACGAGTAAGTACCACAGCCACACCACCTTTTTGGTATTTTGGTTCGAATGGCCAGAAAGATATGCCTTACTTTGGCCCGAATGTGGTCATCGTTAGTGAGAGTTGTTGGATTTGCAGTAAACGTGTATATTTGCCTGATGATATGCTGTGCATGATGAGCATGCCAGATATATGTATCTTGAAGATATACACAGGGATAAACACAGGTCCATAAATATTTGATGTGTCTGGGTCATGATGTGAGATGGGCGTAGGATGGGATGTTGTAGTGTAAGTATCTCTTGGAGAATGGATGCGAAAGTGTTTATTTTTATTTACTTTAAATGGGGTAAAATGAGTGAAACATAAATATTACATATACATTGTATCTATAGACACATTCATATATTTATTATTATTGTTCGTGAGGTTATATTTTAGGAAAATCAAGAAACTTGCGTTTGTTTTTTGGTACACAAAAGGGAGTTGGGGGAACATTTTAAGAGATTGGGGTAAATTTTAATATTTATTGTTCCATTATAGAGATGACTTTATTGTGTACCTATCTATACCTATCTTCTGTGTATATGCAAAAGATAGATTTTCATAATTTAAGTAATGATTTTCAAGCTAAATCTGGACTTGAGGCAATTCAGATTGACTAACGATCTGTGTAAGACAACATTTGGTTGCATCACATATAGTTGATGATATATAATGTTGACATGATGAACCAGTATAAGTTTACCTTTCTTCAAAAACATAAATATGATTTTAAATGTAAAACAAATTCGATAAACCTTAGGAGAATATAAATTGAATTTTGCATAGAGAAGTTGAACTGCATAGATTAACCAGAAGATACTTTTACGGGTCAGTGGGTCAATTAGATTTTTATAAAAGTAAACAATAGGGTGACCTGCTAAGACCAAGCAATTGATGTTGTTTTGCTTTTTGATCTTTAAAAGAAGAAATTAATCTTTGAAAATTATATCAGTTAAGTGAGTACCGCCATTGCTGATAAAGTGATGACCATTTTGACTTTTTTACTGCAAGTGAATCGTTATTTAAGCTCTTTTTGGATACTTTTTTTCAAGATTACTAGAGTGTCTTTTGTTTATTCTTGTCTATTTATTCTCAACAAACCATGACTTCAAAAAACTTTTAAGTAAGAAAGCTTTGCCTGCGGTTGCATCGATCTGTTCGAACCTCGAGTCCCAATAATCAATTCGCAACAGAAATAACTCGTTGATCATGGTTTTGTATCGCCAATAATAGTAATCGGCTTACCAACGCAGCAAGGGACGTCCTCTAAGAAAGTGAAAGCACCATGGGATAACTTTGAGTGAGTGCAATAGTTCTTCGTGACTTAAGTATGGAAAATTAGTACCCCAGAAGCCAGAACACATGTTCCATTAAACTTGACCGAATGTCACCCACTGCGACATTGAGGTTAAGAAGACCGTGAACGTTGTTTTAACGTGGCTGACGACTAGACGAATTACCCATGGGACTCACGTATAATATCCTTCTCCAGCCAGCTCGATCCCTAGCTTGCTATCTCCGATTCCGTACTTCAAGTTATCAGAGATATTCTTCAACCTGATCGGAGATGGGGCCTGCCTCCATTTCTCGTACTCTCATGCTCGATAGGGTTGTATTTCTTAGTTATTGCTTACTTAGCCCAAAGAAACAGTTCTTAGCCAGAGTTATTCTAGTGTTAACAGAAGTGTCCAAGTAAACAAATTCACTGATCACCTCGAAGTTATACCTATCGATTGTCACCTTTTGAGCAAGTCAGCGGTGTGATTCGACTTTTGACGATGAGAGCATATACTTTGTTTTATAATCTTAAACTACAAGACCCCTTTTGCTCGGTGCGAACTCGAATTTTTTGAAGGCACCAGTAACAGCTCGCTTGCTTCTTCCCATGGTGTCGAAATCGTTGGAAAATCCAAGATATTGTGTGGATTTTCTGAAGATAGTGCCCGATGTGTTGGCTTTGGCGTTGCGTTACCTTCTCAAGCACAATGTTAAAACAACACTACGTGATAGTGCATCGCCTTGTTTCAGTTGGAATCTCTTGCAATTGTGATGGCACAGCGAGTAATGCCATCTTGATAATTCGTATCAGTTTTACAGGGCGCCATAAAGTTTTTCTCTATTCACACTGTCATAGGTGGCAGAATCGATATTTTCCCAGCCTGAAGCACACTGGTATGGTTCAATTAGAATATTAGATCATCAGCATCAGCTTGAGACGCTCACACAAAACGTTTGATAGAATCTTATATGCGATGTTCAAAAGGCTAATGCCTCTATATTTGACGCATAATAGACTTTCGCTTTTTTTGTGGATCGCTTGTGGAGCTTGTGTATGCTCCTAACCATTTCATCTTGTAGTCCATCATCACCGACTGCTTTAGGTCAGGTGGCTGGCACTCTAGATTATCATCCAAGTTAAGTTCCTAAGGCTGCTCGGTGGCGGGATGGCTTTCATCTATATGTTTATCTATATATGTTTATCTCTATATGTTTATCAATGACTCCAGTTCTACAACTGGGTGAGTGAATCCTGTTTCCTGTTGAAGCTTTTCTGCAGCAGTGCAGCTCCTCGGTGTTTTTTCTTCGTGCTGAGTATGCGATTTTCTTCTCTTCTGCTATTAACGTATAGCCGACGTGATGCTCACGCTTTCCATTGTTGCCACAACCTAGTAGAACTTTCGGAGTCGAACCAATGATTTGTCTGTTGTAGTTGTGGAAATTCTAGAACCTGGGTGTCAGCAGTTCTGAACTGATGGCATGCCAGTGGTATTCTGAATTCATATCATCAGCAGTAGCGCTTCTCGCTAGTTTCATTGAGAATTTGTCGGCTCGGCATAGGCTTTAGTGATCTCATCATCTTGTAACCTTCCAAAGTTGAATTTTTTTCTCATGGCAGATCAGGTCTATGACTACAGATCAACCGAAAAATTCGATCTTGCTTGAATTTTCTGTCAGTTTGCCGGTAATTTTATTCGACAAAACTTCAAAATAAACAAAAGGATTGTGAAAACTTAATTTGTTGTGAATATAATACTCAAAAAAATAAAAAAATAACAATATAATACTAAAACTTAAACAAATACTGACATTTGTGCTTCGAAATCAAGACCAGTATCAACCGAAATCTGTTTAAGTGAATAGAGACGTACGTCTGTGGTAGTCGACCGAGTTGTTCCGGCCCGAAATCGGCCGTTGATTCGGTTTTAGTGTACGCGAACCGTTATGCTAGAGCAGTGTTTTCCATCGGTCAATAACGATGTGGTCGATTTGGTTGCAGGTACGTCCGAAAGTGTTCAGTCACTCGATAGTTTTTATGACATGCTAATGATATGTCTATGAACCGATAGTTCTTTTTTTTTAAGAATACGTTACCTGTAACGTATTCTGACATCTGTGATATAATACGATGTTCTTGGTATAGATCTGCATTGCTTCGGTATTCATCTACCATTTGTCCACCTAATGAACTCATTTAAATGAAAGATGGTTGACAATAGCGCCGTTTTTTCAAATAAAAATTCAGCACCTCATCTGATTTCTCACAGAAATTTTTTCGGAGTGTTGAATGTTCATTGCAAACTTGATCATTATGTGTCAATCAACATTTTATTCACTTTATTACAAAATTTTAAACGTTTATTTACACTTTTATTTCTACCTTGCATTTTGTCCGAACATAACCAGTCCCTGAAAAAACCCTTTTTTGTGTAAAATGAAGGGTTTGAATTGAATACTTCAGAATTGAGATTCGCCACACTAACCACTATGACAAATCGTACTACAGAACTTTAAAATTGTTAAGCTTGGCTCTGTTGTTTCTGATGACAAAAAAGACTTAAAGGAAAGAACTACACAAGTTTTATATTTTAAGTCACGGCAGGGACCAGTGCACCATATTCATTCATTTTATAAAATTAATTTTATAAAATCAAATTTTTGAAAAGGAATTTCAAACACTGTTAATAAAAAGTCATTGTCGAAAAATATGACGTCAGGCCTTTACTCAAATATTCTTTCTATGAATGAATGCCTTTCAAGCGGAAAATAAAGCAAATACAAACGTATACAAATTTCTTCTTCAACATTCTCTAATTAACTTAACCTTCATCAACTTCTTATCATAAATTCAAAGTTCAATACCTAAATTACCAATTTGTCTGACCGGCATTTAACAAACTCATTGTCATTAATAATCCTCCTCCCTGGCAACTGTTAAACGGTTAAAGATTTATTCAATGACGATAACCAACCTAATAATTTTTCAAAACTTCCTAACCAAACCGAAAGCAAATACTAAATGAACATTATAATAGATACAAATGTGCAAATCATTACCATATAATATATAAGTTCCATGCTTCCTAAATCGATATCTCTTCTTGCAAACGCATACATGTGTGACCACATTATTATAAGTATTAATACACAATCATCCAGATACCATAGAAGCCTGCACAATATGTATGGTACTGGTAAATGATAAATATATATGTACATATATATGTTGCGCTTCGTTACACAATTTAAAGCACTACTTCCAGGTCGTTATATACCAAAACATAACATCCTCATCGAGGAGAGTCTCTATAGAGTCTAAAGATACTTGTACGATAAACAAATGCTTAAAGAAATACAAAACTTCAACGCCATTATTTGGGTTTATTATTGTGGAACGACTTTACGGCGAATTAACATAAAATGTAATTAACTACCGTTCATATATTACATATATATGTATCTAAACTTCAAACACACATCAATTAAAAAAGTTATGCAATTTATCTGATAAATTTAATAACATACTGTTTTCCTAACTCACATTAACTCATATCACATAAGGAGTTAACGATGTAACTTTAACCGTCTTTTTTTTGATCTAGAATACGTTCCACAAAAGAGTTCAAACTTGTTTAACAAATTCAAGCAATAGATGCAACAACCTTTTGATCATTGTCGTTACAGGAAAAGAATTTTCAATAATTCTGTTCAGTTCCTCGAAATTCCTGTTATCATAATCTGGGGGTGCCCGGACAAAATGAAAGTGAAGCTAATTGCTCATTTGGGATGGGACGTGGTATGCAGACGTTATCAACATCTATAACTTTCGGTCAATTATCGGAATTAGTATCTTGTTAACAGTTTTGTTCATTCGAGTATCTGCTGGATGTAATTCCAAACTCTGGAGATTTCCTCTGTCAAGAGTTCGTTAACACAAAAATAAAAGAACAATCAACCGAAGTGCATTGACCTAGCCGATTAAAATTGTAAATTCAAATGTTGAATATCATCGTCGTTAGATAACTTTGACCTCGTCCATGGTCAGCATCTCATTATCTTTAAGTGTGAAGTAATATTGGCGAAACGCCTATTGATTTTGAAAATACATTTAGCCAGTTAAAAATATTATTTTACTCGTGTCATCTGCCTGAGGGCATATATAGTCAAAAGGTGAAGAACTTTTTTAAATGGTTGAAGAGGCACTTCACCACATATGTTCAATAGGATGACATAAGAAAATATGTATTTTTTTAAATTAAACTTGATGTAGGTATCGTGTGTGTATAGGCACATTATAATGCCTTAAGGCATTTGAATTGTTGGTTTAATGTTATTGCTGTCATTTGGTTAAAGATAAATGATTTCTTAATGAGAGAATATTTTGAGTTGCTTATCTAGTTTTCTACAGAAAATAGAAGATTAGGCTTTTGGGTATAAGTCGTTCATAATGTGTGTACATATTTTGCAAGTAAAAATCTTTTTCTTTTTTTGGATTTATATGGATAGGTATTAAACTTTGCCATTATATTATTGGCTTTTTGTGGTAATGACTTTTTTGTTTTTCACAAATGAACATTATTTTTTTTTTTTTACAATTATAACTTTTACTACAATTAGGGGAAGAAATGGGAAAAAGAGCCAATCGTAGAATTGAGATTTTTCTTCCTTAAGTAGTTTTTTTTTGTTAGCTCATTACTCATAAATTTCACACTATATAAAGTTGTACATCGAGTGTTATAAATTATATACAGATAAATTCTATATGAGATAAAAGTTCAGATTGGCCAGGGGATCGCCTAACTAAAACGATTGTATGATTATCGTTTCAACGTTTATCTATCTATCTTTTTTAAAGATTTGGTAAAAACAGAGGGCCTTACTAATAATCAAATTTAGTACCTAAAAGCTTAAATACAAAACCTCCACACATTACGAAAACTGCGGTGCAAATTTTGCCTTAAGTGTGGAGATTTTATTTAAGCTGTTATTAAATTTGATTATTAGTAGTCCCAGAGAGTTAATATTTCTTTCTCATATGGCTCAAATTTGGCCATTAAAGAAAAAAAACGGAGAGGTGTTGAAACACATCAGATTTGTATCCACATATGATGTGTATATTAATACCCGTGTTTTTTTAAAGAAGCTGTCCGTAGTGAAGTAGGATTTTCCATACAAAAATCTCACTGCGGATCACTTCCGATAAAAGGAGAAGTCAAATCTCGCAGTCGATAAATTTTCGACTTTCATTCGAGTATCGATCAAAATTTTTGTTATTGCTGGTACGAATAATAAATTCATCTCGATGTTTGTAAAGTTGAAGTGGCTTTTAAAGTGTGATCTGGTTTTATGTTCGATCTCGAACATAAAACAAATCTCGAAACAAATTATCAATTTTTTTTAAAGAAAATCAAAAGTTTTTGGAAAATGTATATATAGGAGGACATAACATTTGCCATTTCCATCCAAAAATGTGCTCTTGTTGCATTTTTCATATTTCCTAGAGCAAAAAAAAAAAAAAGTAAACATCTTGTCAAACCTGAAATGGTTTTTTTAAGGTTTTGCTCAGTTTTGTCACTTTATGGTTGAACGAATTTAATTTTGACATAGGCTAAGCATTCAGTATATAGGAACTATCATCAGCAAGTTATAGCTTTGACCATTAATATTTTCACAGTTTCTCACAAATCCAATTTTGACATTTGCACAATATTCAGTACGAACTGTCATCAGAAAAATATATCTTTGAAACTATCTAGTTTGACAGATATGTTAAAATACAATTTTGACATTTGTGGAATATTCAGTGCGAACTAACTGTCATCAGCAGGCAATAATTGTTTGACACTTATTTTTTTTGACCAAATATGCAAATATTTTTAGGGCCAAATATGCAAATATTATAACGTAAAAAGATTGAGTTAACCAAATTTCGCTTCAGGTTTTGGCCAATTTTTGATCTTTAATCTAAAAGAATACGCTTTGGATCATCTATTGTCCTAATCTCGAGCTTTTTAACTTGTAATGGTGAAAATGCTGCAATTTTAATTGATGTTCAAATCGGCGAGTGACTGATATATAGTGAAGATTTAAGCTGGGTTGGGACGTTATAAAGCAACCATTCTTTGACAACATATGAGGTACCTGTGCTTTAAGATCATTGTATTACTAAAGTGCAAATTGTATACCGAAACCCAATTTTTTAGCAATTTTTTGAAGATCGATTCCTTAAAATATTTAAAAAGTTGTTCCCATTCATAAAAGAATCTATAAACACTTACAGCCCGATTCTCCCCAACATCAGTGATACCTCACAAGTCACAACAAGAGGTGAAATTGGTTTTGTTACTTTTTTGGATTCTCCCTCGTAGTCACAACTTGTAAGAGTTATAAAAACAATGTGACCTGCTTCAGAGCAGGTCACAGCACTCGAATTTCAAGTTTTTTTTTTTTTGCTTTTTTTTGTGAGTTGAAACGAAAGGAATTCTTTATTATTTATTTTTATTTTGATAATTCTTTGGGTTATGCAACTTATTGTTAATTAAAAAATATCAAATCAAAAAAACTTTTTGGAATTGTTGAATTTTTTTTTATTAATTCCTAGGTGATCACATTTTTTTAAAGGTAAATTCTTTCTTCCACTATACATGTTTTTTCTCCAAAAAAGCTAGTTTTGCAATACCACACATATTTTTCACTGATATTAGTTCGGATACGTTGTTTATTTCTATAAAATTTGTAAATTTGATTGAATTATTTACTTTTCACATACATTTTGCACAGAAAAATTAAAAACTTTATCGTGTTCTGTCACAATCAGCTGTTCCAAGTCGAAGAAAAAAACTCACCATAACGCGGTGAGTTTACTTATGACTTTTCTTGTGAGGATTGGGGAGAATTCAATAAATGTTATCGAGTCACAACAATCCTCGCAATAAATTGTCACAAGGGCTTATGACTTATGACTCCTCACAAGGGGGAGAATCGGGCTGTTAATTTCTGACAACTTTTAGTTCTGTATTTTTTGTTCTCCAATTTTTTTTACGTTTGCCTGAATCAGGATTTTAAATTTGTTTTTTTTTTCGGGAAAAAGACCGTGTTCTGAAAATCAATTTTTCTTAATTTTATATTAGTACAGTAAAATCAGCTTTAAATCTTACAAAAAATACGGTAGTCGAGATTATATTTTTGTTTTAAAGAAATACTATTTGAAGAGTCTTAATCCACAAAGTTTGCCCAAAAAAAATTTCTGCGTTGTCCTCCATTTTAAAAAAAGCGTTTATGCGATTATCTCGATTCCTATTGGTCACATAATATTTAATTTTTTTTTAATTTTATGAGGAAAAATATTTTCTACAACTTTGCCTCACAAATATTTTTGACAGATCTTTCTCTTAAAAAGTTATTGACAAGAAACGGTCAAAATTTTGGAGATGGAAATCATTTTTAACGATTTTCTCGCCTCCTATTGTTCCAAACAAAATAAAATCTAATACATTTTTGGAAGATCTTTGTATTTCCGACATATCTTACTTATGTGATTCATGAAAGATATACCTAAATATTAAGTTTGACGCAGTTTATTTTTGTTTGCTTTTTTTTATTTTTTTTTATCTTTACCTCTTTTCTTGTAATAGCCTCAATTTTTCTCTCTTATCCCTTTCCCAAGTACCTTATTAAAGCACTTTAAAATTGCATTATTAATCATTTAACAAAAACTTTGCCTAAGGCTAAAATAGTGAATGTGTTAAAAACTACACTTTCCTCTCAAAGAGTATTATTGACAGTAATGTTACACCTCCATAAACACCTTTGAAAATTGTCACATCATCTAAATAATCGATTGTTTTAAGCAAAAAAAGCTTAAAATGTTGGATTGTACATACCAAAATATCATTTATTTATCTACACATAAATGTAAAAATATGAAATCTAAAATAAATCCACTTAAGAAAGAAACTTGATTAATACTGCAATAAAAAAAATTGAAAAAAGTATTTTCTAAAAAGTTTGTATTTTTTAATTCCAATTTTTCTTGACAAAAATCCGATTAATTTATTTAAAAAGTAGGTATGTGCATTGTTGTCGACGTTGAAAAATTCAAGAATTCACCTTAGCGTTGTTAACACGAAGATTAATTGCTACAAGAGCAAGTTCCCCTTTATTTTGACTTGTTTACTTGTTTTCTTGAATATCTCAGAAACTACGTCATTTAGCGAAAAATGTGTCTTGAAAAAATTTATTTGCCTTTAAAATGTTGGTACGCAACGTTTTATAAAATTAAAATCGGAACAATCAGTACTGAGATATTGTACAAGAAAATATATCATTTTGGCGGCCATTTTGTAAAATGGCGGACAAACGATCATGATTTGGACCATATGACCAGCTTTTTTTACTTGCTATTATTTGTTATTAATACATAAGGCAAGTAATACTGCAATCAAAAATTTTGGAAAAAAGTTTTTCTAAAAAGTTAATTATTTAATTCTATTCTTCTCGAGAAAAAAAAAATTAAATTTATTGCCAACGGTAAAAGTCGGCGAATTTCTAATTGTCAACACGAAGAAAACTTATATCCTAATGGTTATTTAACAAAGGATAGAGAAAAAATTCCTACTGCAAAAATCCCGACTGGACAAAATCCCGACTGCCGAAATCCCGACTGCCAAAATCCCGATTGTAAAAATCCCGACTGAGAAAAGTAAGATTTAGAAATACATATATTTTTATCAAATTTGTACAAGAAATTGCAATTAACCAAACTAGCACCCACCTCAAATTCTATAGTGAGCCCAGGCAGGGGGTTGCAGGAGGGCAGCATGCCCCTCTTACTTATCTATAACTTCTTTTCTCAGTCGGGATTTTGTCCAGCCGGGATTTTGGCATTCTTAGGTGAGAAATACATTCACCATATTTCAGATTATATTATTTCATACTCAAAGAGTGGAAAATAAGTCTACCAAAAAAAAAAATTAAATTAGTTCCCACCATTGGTGAAGTTAAGTTCTGCACCCCTAGAAGGAAAATTTTGTGTTTTCTTTTATATGTTTAATTTTATATGTTTATTCTTAAAAGATTAAGTACAATTTTACAATTTACAAAATGAATAAATAACATTAGTCTCGATTGCAAATTACAGCAATTGATTTGCTTATATTTACCCAGAAAGATATTTACACTCTCAGCTAGGTTGGGATTTTTATTCTTGTTCTTAAGAGCATGTATTGGTCTCATTAAAAAATAAGTAAGGTTGTGATAGAATTTAACATAACACAATAACCTGTAGTGGGTTAGTAGAAGGGGCATATGAGGGGCTGGATCCAAATATCATGTATTTTAAAGCATCAAAGTAAGCTGCGAATATATAAACACTATATAAGTTCAAATTAGCTAAACTTTGGCAACTGTATATTCACCATACATTTGCATTTTGACCGAAAGATGCTTCGTTTTTATAACTTTGCTTATTGGCTTAGATACTTTCTTTCAAATATCAAATTTATTGCTGTTAGTAAAATTTGAGTGTGATGGACGAGTTCAGTGCCCATCAATCAAACTTGGAAAAGTGCTGGCCGGGTGTCACAAACGAAAATTTACACCCGGGTTTTTTCCGAGTTTCTTTTTTGTATTCTACATTTTTGTTTTGCGAGATTTTTGATATCGAGATTTATGCTTTCTAGATACCTTTGTGAACCCAGCAAAATACTTCTCCTAGTAGATTGATAAACACAATTGAATTGAATTTGATGTTTGTTTTAAGACAATCAACAATTCAACAAAGCAAGGAACTAATTTTTTGAAAACATCAATGTAGGAGCTAGTATAATCCCAAAAGACTGTTTGTTGAGGTATAAGGAAACCAAAATTGGCCCAAGAATGTAACCCTACGGTACCTCAGAATTAAAAGCAACAGATTTTAAGTCTATATACATTGTTTACGAAGACAGGACTGTTAAAAATTTATATTTTAAGGACCGCGTCACAAAGAATTTTAGATCAACTGTGTAAAATGATCTAGAAACAAAAGCAACAAAACAAATATTAAATCTTTGTCCTGATTTTGCTTTATGTCATCAACTTTTGGTTTTCTTATCGCTCGTTCGGCCGTTTTATCTCCCGAATTGTAGAAATATATAGTGATACTCGTTACCAATATAGTGGAGCTAAAATAAATAAAATAAATTTTTTTTCACGAGGGATTTACTAAACTGATCTGAATGCAAAAATAGAAGAAAAATCACCAATTCTATTAAGTTGTAGATCGTTGACAACCGAACTTCTTTGTTGAGCTTCTCTACATAGTACAGTAATGTCAGGTTTGTTTGAAATCTGAATTAAAAAAAATTACTATCGCCCTTAAGAAAGTAGCTTTCCTACCAGCACCGAGATGAGTAAGTATCTGCGACCCAGACGAAAACTTAATTTGATACAGAGTACCTATACCTACAATCAAATAAAGAAAGTGTCGAATGATGCCACTAGATTTAAATTATATTTGTACATCTTAACTGACGACAACGTGACGTGCAGATACCGTGAAAGATTGCTTACATTGTATTCTCTGTAAGTATATGCAACTGCAACAGAAATTCTGCAGTCAAACAAGTGTAATTTTTTGTTCAACTTTTTCGTTCCCTCATTTCAACAAATGAACACCCGAGAGAAATGTTTTTCTTCCTTTTACTCACGTCTCTTTATAGCTTCAGCTTCAAAATTGGCTTAAACGTTCAAAGTTGTCATCAGGTGCACAGAAGAATTCATCCACTTGGAAGGTTTTTTTTTTTTTTTTCTGTCCTTAACTGGATTTTTTTTCCTTAAACAAATGTGTGTTATCATAAAACTACATTTTTTTAAATCTCGATGTCACAAGTAGAAATTCAAAAAAAAAAAAAAAAAATTACAGAAGAAAACTCCGGCGGAAGGAAGGATGTAACTTTGGAGAGTTCAAAAGATTTTGTTCTCGGAGTTTAGTATAATATATATTTTTTATTCTTATATTAAAATTAGTGCAATGGTCATAGCTCATATATAATATTCACAGACATTTAACATAAAGAAGTAAGTTTAGATTTAAAGAAGGATTTCATAAATAATTCCCTGGGTTGCTCATTTTAGCAAAAGAAAACTTCTGCCAATTTCATTATTACTTGTTCTTGGCAGGATTTCAATTGAAGTCGAAGCTTTTTTTAAAAAAAAAATATTGTAAGTCCTTTCATAAGAAAATTCAAAATAATTAAAAAAAAAACTTTAGATCCCTTTTGTTTAACTTTTATTCAGACTGTTCTGTGTACAGGATATACTAATTGCTTTCTGTATTTTTATAAATTTTTAATTAAATTGACATTTCAAAATTTAACACTAGGTTGTGAAGGGATGACGATTGATTTATGGTTTCGAATATCATATACAGAATTGAAAGAAACCAATTGTGTGATTGTTTGTTTGGCTTTGAAGCAAAGATTTTGATCTTTAATATTTTTTACTTGCGATTACATATATAACAACCATGGTAGAGGAGAACAAGTTGAACCACGTTATAATAAAAAATAATACAGTGGTTCGTCAAAACAATGTGAGGCGAGAAGCTTTTGTATGCGAGAAAAATATAAACATACGTGCAGACAGTGAAGGCGAGTGTTGCGTACATAAGAATAAATTTAAATATTTTCTTCGCATGCAAACTCTTTTCGCATCGTATCGCTTTTTCGCACCACTGTACGGCCTTAGTTGGACCACGTGGTGGAGTTTAATTTAACCTGGATTATGTCACTGCTGGATGGATCATTAATGCAAAGTTAACTTTCTAGTTTTCTGTCACCTCACCAGCGAAATAGTTCACTATATCGCTCCAGGACATACCATATATGCGGAGAAATGAAAGCTCCACTGCAGAAAGGGAGCTATCATTTCTCGAACCTGCGAAACATGCCACTTACAGCCCGATTTTCCCCCTTATGAGGAGTCATAAGTCATAAGCTCTTGTGACAATTTATTGCAAGGATTGTTGACACTCGATAACATTTATTGAATTCTCTCCCAATTCTCACAAGAAAAGTCATAAGTAAACTCACCGCGTTATGGTGAGTTTTTCTTCGACTTGGAACCTTGTGAGCTGATTGTGACAGAACACGATAAAGTTTTTAATTTTTCTGTGCAAAATTTATAAATTTTATAGAAATAAACAACGTATCCGAACTAATATCAAAATATGTAATGCAAAACTAGCTTTTTTGGAGGAAAAACATGGATAGTCGAAGAAAGAATTTACCTATAAAAAAATGTGATCACCTAGGAATTAATAAAGAAAAGTTCAAAAAATTCCAAAAAGTTTTTTTGATTGGATATTTTTTAATTAACAATAAGTTGCATAACCCAAAGAATTATCAAAATAAAATAAATAATAAAGAATTCCTTTCGTTTCAACTCACAAAAAAAGCAACAAAAAAAAATTATTGAAATTCGAGTGCTGTGACCTGCTCTGTAGCAGATCACAATTTCTATTGTTTTTATAACTCTTACAAGTTGTGACTACGGGGGGAGAATCCGAAAAAGTAACAAAATCAATTTCACATCTTGTTATGACTTGTGAGTTGTGAGGTATCACTGATGTTGGGGAGAATCGGGCTGTTAGGTACATTTTCGAACCGTTTCCTAAGCTACATACATCGCATATATAACATTTTCAAAAAAAAAGTGTTTACCTCAAATTTTTCCTAAAAGTTTTATTCTGAATAAAAAAATTTATTAGAGGGTGGTATAGTGTTTTTTATATTTTTAATGTAAGATGATTTTTGTCTTATGCACTCAATAACCTGATTTCAAAAGTAAATTTTTTCACCCTCTAATAAATTTTTTGTTCGGTATAAAACTTTTTTTTGAAAATTTTTGCTTTGCGATGCATGTCGCTCAGAAACGGTTCGGAAATCAAATAAAGATATGAGCAACAAAAGCTGTAGAATTTTATGGTCTTTAACATAACTATGGAGATTTTTTTTTAACAAGAATTACCCTTTCCGAGATAAAAGCGTAAATCTTAACCCTCCCCTTCCTCCGGCTCACTTTTAATATGTTAATTCTGAATCATACTGACCGAGTTTCTGAAGAAATGACTCAGGTTCCTGCTCACGCACTCTACAACCCCTTCATTGATCGTTACCTCATATGTATGTGAATTTAATTTTTTCTTGTAAAATTTTGAGTTTCCATTTTTCAAATTCCTTGATTTTGGTCTTATGAATTCAACAGCCAAATTTCAAGAGTAAGTTTCTTAAAGAAAATTTAATTCTCTATAACTTTCTTTAGAAATGCTTTTTGTCAGATTAACAGTTAAGATGATATGACGGAATGTTTAATGAAAAATATGAGAAAAACATATATTTTTTAATTCGTCCCCTTTGGGATGCGTTTAACTAGGAAACGGCTCAGTGTTGGAAGAACCCGATTGTAACACAAACTGTAGGAAATTTAATGGGCTTCAATTTAGTCTCAGGGTTAACCTCAAAAAGGGGAACTTAATACCCCTCTTTCTCCTCCGGCTCACCTCCCAGCATTCAGGACTTTTAGTATTTTGACTAATTAATCAGCCTGAACAATATTCCGAAGGAATAGATTAGGTTCCTGCTCACGCACTCTAACCCCTTTATTGACTGGACTAGATTTTGACAGTACCTTCTCAGAAGGTTTTCAAAGTAAACTAAATTTGCTACAATATGAGATTATAATATTATCTCTGTGTCTGTACCCCTAAAAGTTTCAAAAATAAAGCTCTTCAAAGTTTTTAAAAAATTATCTTTTTTTCGAAAATCTCAATTTTTTGCAAAGAAATACAATTGCAAACAGAGACAATTATTGTATGGTAGCCAATGTAATCTACTTTAAAACTGTCCCAAAAAGGTTCTAACTAATCCTCTAAAGTTATAATCGCTAAATTCTGAAAAAAGTCCGACATATAGTTGTGTTTGAAGCTCGAGGTCACAAACTTGCCTTATCACAAACATCACAAAAAAGACTGCAAAAAATCAGAAACATCGGATGTCACTCATATACAGATGTATAAATTTACGGACTAAAATTGATGTTTTAAATAATTTAATTATTTCGAAAAATCATTTTGAATTTGAATACCAGCATTTTGTTGCGTCTAGAGCTGGCAAAAGGGGACCAGATAGTTCGCCAATGCATTTTCTTGTCTATACACGACATCCTAAAATAATCAAAACTTGACAACCTTAAAAAAATGCCTCAGGCGTTCTAAAAACTTTATTATTACTTTTATATTCACTTTGATCTTCGTTGGCTGACTTATTTATCCTCACATGTGATTTCCAATATGGGTGAATATTTCAAAATTTTAATATTCTGTAGTCAAACACTTTTAACTAAGAAATATTCGTAATTTTTAAAACATTTTTAGTTATGAAGCTTTAATAAAAGCTGTTTTACTTCTGACATCTCAAAAAAAATATATTTTGAAGTTTCAAGTTGAACACCAAATATGTCACTACCATGGTATGTCCCAAGCCCTACCTTTGCTATAACTCCAGAATATTTTAGTGAAATAAGAAAACATTTGAATAATCTAGTAACACAGTTTTGTGAGGTAAATATCAATAGCTAATTTCATGCAGTAAGTTTATTTTTAATACTTTTATCAAGTAATTTAAGAGCTATTTAAGGAGTGTCCCAGATAAAATTATAAATTCTCTACCAGAAGTAAAAACCTGATATCATCATTACCATGATGAGTGATTTTTTTTAAAATACAGAAGTATAAAATTAAATTTCTTTGTCAATGCATGTATTTTGATTGCATCTATATTATAAACTACTTTTAGTTTGCATTCTTTATTTAAATTCGATTATATTCTTGTAAAACACCTTTCGATATCATTGTCATGCCTCCTTTTCTAAGCCATCATTACCATGGTCATCTTTGCTTGCATGGCAAAATCAAGATATATTTTGAGCATTACGACTTAAAAATAGTTGACGAATTTTTTTTTTTCAAAATAGTCTCGGATATGGGTTAAAAGAACAACAACCTAATCTTAAGCTCTTGTATAATTTTGTACAAAAAATTGTTTTATTTTCGTATAGCTACGTTCAACAATCATGTTTCATTTTTTTTATGATGATATATTTTGTGTTTATCAATTAGCGGAATTATTTTGTCATTTCTGTGGCAGAAGTGTCATTTCCGATTAAAATTAAAGCTGTTATAAAATATTAAAATAGCGGCCAACTGATGAAAACCGTTTCCTAATGCAATATGAACGAAAATCTACCATTATAAAAACAAATCAGTTTATTTTAGGAAATGTCCATTTTTGGGTCCGAAATATTAGTATTTTGAAATATTCACCCATATACAATTTTGGAAGGCAGGACCAATTCTTTGTGCCCTGTGAATGACATATGAAGTGAGTGCGTTTACACAGCAGTGTTTACACTTGATTTGACAGATGGCGCCAAAATAGACAAACAACAAATAACAAACCGGTATTTCTATTCGTGCGTTTGCGGTCCCAGTTGTGATTTATCGCCATATAATTATGCCCTGATAATGGCAAATCATATATAACTAAGCTTTCGAAAAGATAATCGTATCAATTTTAAGTACCTATACCAATTGTAAGAAACAACTTGTATCTTTGAAATACTATTCTTTATTTCGTAGCGATAAATTATTTGTTTTTTTTGTACAGTTTTCTATTTGCTTTCTTGTACTAGATAGTTGATACAATGCATCACACACAAAAAGTGACGTTGTTGTCACTGTCGGTAGGTGAAATACATTCACCTCAAGTCATCTGACACTTTTATTCAGCAAGCATGACACAATGTTAATGTTAGCGTTATATACCTATGGAATGGTAAACGTATAGAGTGGTGGTATATTTTTTGTTTGTTTTTTTTTATGCGCTTGTCAAAGGCATGATGAATAAATGGAAAAAGAAGAAATCACGGGCACTTTGTCAATGAACATGAATATTTTTTTGCTGCGGCAATAAAATCGTTAAATTGAACGAAAGGTTTTGTTCGCCATTAAAGTGATAACATGGCTGATGGTGAATGTGAGAAAACGAGTATAGGCCACTTTGGAGGAGGAGAGTTTTGGAATAATTTAATAGAGTTTCATGGAGTTTAAATTAAAAAGCACTTAGTTTTTTTTATAGAACCATTTAGCCAATTATTATAAGAGAGCTGAAAAAAGTATACGGCATTCATTTAACTATAATTATAGTAAGACGAAACCTTAGCAGATTTGACAGTATAGATAGAAAATTAATCACTAAAAATCAAACCTCAGTATTTTTTACCCTTTCGAATGATTGGAGTTCCAGATGCATTCCTGAAAGCATATCCCGTCACCTATTTCTATTAATACAACCTGTATACGAAAACATAACCCACCCCAGGGAAACAAAACCCACACCAGGACTGTCCAATTGCCTACATGCCGAGGGGTTTGTCACGAATGAAATCACCTGACCACTTATACTTGCAATCATTTGAAATCACGCTGAAATCAGTTGCAATCACTATTTCAAGTGATGAAATTTAAAAGAAAAATATTGGTTTCTTGCAATCATCAATAATATTTGAAATTACTTGCAAGTTTTTTTGCAATCATGCAATCAAAAATGCTACGATGAAATCACGAATTAAAATCATAGTGAAATCACTTTAATTAATTTGCAATCATTTGAAATCAGTAAATTTATTTGAAATCAATGCAATCACAAAATTTTGAAATAAATTTAAATACTGCTTGAAATCACACGAAATCATATGAAGTCATTTGATATATTGAAATCATTGAACCACTAAACTGGCTAGTGACAAATTTTATTAAACCAGGAACCGTTGTGCAGAACTAATCAAAAGCGTTTGGATGTCAATGTAAGAAAGCCTTAGACAACCTGAGGAAACCAAAAGATGATATTGCACAGCAGTTATTTGAATAAAATCCTTTGGAGCAAGGCGATTTGAAAAACCAAGAACAAGGTCGAAATCAACAGCTTAACAAAAGAAGGATATGAATTCAACGGCTCTGTTGGATAGGTCATGTAGAGCGAGTTGACAATTAAGTTCCAGCCCATATAACCGACGAAGCTATGCCAGAGTTGGTAGAAGAAGAAATGAAAAGCTTAATGTTTTAACTGGAGGCGGATACTTTTCGAAAGATAGAACTGGATGGAGAAATATGTTGGTTTATGCACTTGTCCACCCCGGACTAGGCCATAAAAGTTGAATGTCAATTCAAAACAGGGTCGGGTGTATGTTCTTTAAAATAGGAAGTACCAATTTTGAAGCGAATCGTCGAAGTTGTTTTTGCTGTACTATAAGTAAAGTTTAGTCTCGATTTTGATCTCACAGCTTTATTTTACTTTATTTAAATAAAATATGTAATGCATACATCATTTCGCCATACATCATTCCTCCAAGGTTTTTTTTTTTGTTTCAACTTAAATAACACAAAAAATACTACCAGCCCAAAAAAAATCTTATAGACAGCAAGCTTATTCAATCTGATGCTCGTTACACACCCACTCATCATTTCGGACAACTATCCAAATAAAAACTCATTCATTTAATATAAAATAACTTTTGAAGTTAACATGGCAGTTCACACTTTTCCAGCAAATAAATCAATCACTCTGTTAAGTAGACATCCTTGAGGCTTAAGCGCAAAAATTCGACAATAACTTCAACAATCTCATAATTAATTGCTTTTTTTCTCCTTTGCGCGGAGGCAAGCACACATTTTCTGGTCATGTCGTCCATCGTCGTTTCACCATTCACCAAATATCCTTAACTCCACCAAACGTATATTACTGCAAATAATTCAATTAACAATATCAGTTTCCCTTTCTGAAATGTCACAACTTAAGTAAGTATTATAACCGAAAAGGAAAAGGAATGGGAAGGACAGCTTTCGACCATCTTATACATATGTATATATATAAAAAAAAACTAAGGCCAAATGGACCAAAGGACAAGGCAGACATAAGGAATAAGGAAAAATTAATTGATACTGTGACATTCTTTTCAACTTAGCAAGGATCCTTTGGCTTCTTTTTTTTTTTTTGGGAGCATGTACCCCTAAGTCATTACTCTTCCATATGTGTGCTAAGAATTTTCGTCGCATTTACCATCACCATCAGCTGTAACAACTAAGCTAACCCAAAAATCCTTTTTTTGTTCTTGGTTTGACATATATAAAGAAAACACAAGAGGATTTCCGGGAAGAAAATCCCTTCCTTTTGCATTAGATTTCCCCCAAATTGTGATGAATCACGTATTTTTGGAAAGCTATCTTTTTTGTAAGTCGCGCAATAGACATTACGGAAATATTTTTCGCTTTATCAGCTGAATCCTCTTTTATTGCAAAATTATTATTATTATTTAATTTTTCGTTCGTTTTCTCCTTTGAAATTCTTTGAAGGAACAAAATGGATGCAGAATCTGTAAGAATGTTTGCGAAATGAGCATAAGTCCTATTTGATTGGAATATATCAAAAATAATGACGTGATAAGCATTTGGGAGCATGGCTAACAGAAAACACGCTTTGGCATAAATCTTACACTCAAAATATGTTTGGAATCGTAAAAGATAAATCACATTTATTGATATGGATTTGCCAGGAACAGGTATAACAGAATAGAACATTATGTGCTTGGGCAAAATGTGTGCTAGATGGATGGGCATGGTTGCCAGGCGTCTATTATGATTCTGGAGATAAGACTTGATAAAGGCAGTACACCAAAAGTGCCCGTGTAAATGATGTGATTAAAGAAAGGATCAGATATTGATAAAGAATTTACTCAAATAATCGACCGGACTTTATTCCTTGAATCAAAAAAAATGGAGCTCAAACTGAGAAAATATACTAATGGACATTTACCTGAGCACATTCAATCCTATAGATAAGGAATTAAGTTTGGAATAAGAGCGAGATAAGAATGCTGAAACTCTAATCGATTGTTAAATTTTACAAGGAAATATAAAGCAGAAAATAGAATTTGCCGCCTATTGCACCTATTCTTGACAGTTACCGAACTGTTTTAAGAAAAATCATTATATTTTCGTTGTTTCTTGCGTTTCCTGTTAAAAACTATTCTGACATAAAAACATACTCATTTGAAAAAGGAAACTCAAGAAACAACGAACATATAACGATTTTTCTTAAAAAGTTCGAGAACCGGGAATAGTTACCACTACAATATCTTATACAAAAAAGACAACGAACTTTAGAAAATTTTCACTCAATCAAATTAACCAATATTGATTTATAGCTTTTTATCAGAGTTTTTCCCTCAATGTCGTATTGTTTAGTTTTTTCTTGGCGCAAATTGCAATTTAAAAAATAGGAAAAGGTATAAATAAGGAATGTATTCAGACATTCGACCGAACTTTGATTGCACTCTTTATTTTTTTCGTTTCCTGTTCATTTCAGATTGAGCTCAAACTAAGCAAATGGACATTTAACTGAGCACATTTGATTCTAAATAAGGAATTAAGAAAGAAATAAGAGATTTTATAAGAAACAACTTTTTTTCATCAGAGTTAACACGGGTTTAATCTAACCATAGAATGATCTGTCACTCAAAAGCTAGGCCTTACCGCAATTCGTGGTCTGCTTGAAGCACAATTAATAATTTCAATTTCATAGTTTAAATGAAGTAGTAATGCGACATACCTATGATGAGAATGCTGTTTAAAACCATGTATTCAATATTATTTAATTTTATTATTATATAAAATGTAAACCTCTGGTTTACACGCGTAGCAACTTTCGATATTAAATACCTAAAACGTTGTTCCTTAAACGTTGTTCTTACTAAGCTATCCAAGCATTTTAGAGACAACACGAAAAAGAAAAAGGGTGAAATCGATAAAAGGATAACAAACAACACGCAAATGAAACATTATTAATATTTTAACACAGCAATGTAAAGAATCCTATTCTCATTTGATATTGAGTTTTTTCTGGAACGTTTTTAAATTTTTGAATTGCTATATAATCTGACTAAAATGCCTTATATCCCTACTTAAGCTTTTTAACTTGAACCTGAATGAAATTTTTCTTTATCATTTAATGCCTTTTCAGCCCTAAATCACCACCAGTTTGAACACCAAGATTTATGTGCAATTTTATGTTGCTTGGCCGTTTGCTTCGAAGATGCTGGTTTTTATCTATTTACTTAAAAATTGGGTAGAAAGGTATCGTTTTGGCTAGAGTCATACATTATTCAAACACACAGAGGACCGAAAATCTAATGGAAGATCTTTTTTTTAAATCGACGATCCATTTTTTATCCGGTCTCGCCAATATCTACGTCTTTACGCCTTCAACAAAAGAATATGAAGATTAAGGTTATGTTTTTAACAGCGATACTTTTGTTCATCGAGTGTTGCCAGCTAATATCAAATGTTAATGTGGAATTACTCGTATAATGATTTTTTTCGTAGAATTGAAAGTAGCCATTTTGATGATCATTTAAGCCATTTTACCTGTTTTACCGCTTTCTTTATAAGCGAGACCGAATTGGATTCATCTTTTTAGAACCCTTTTGTCTTTTGGACCTTTGGAGATGCAAGAAAGAATTAGCGAATAATATTAATAGCCTGCTACACGGACTTCCACTGGTGAACAAAAATGTAATTAAGTACATTACCACTTGACTAGGCTTGGATCGATATCAATATTTCAACATATTGGTAATACAATATGTGTTTTTTTTATGAAATCACATCTATGAATTTGTTGCTCAAAATTGTGCAGTAACACAATGACATCTGTTGGTAAACGCTTGTATCGAACCACCTATATAACAACATTTTGTTAAAAGCATCCGATGGAAAACTGGAAAGGAAATTTCAGGGGTTTATCGAGGTTTCCGTTTGGAAGAAGTTCAGATCGGAAATGATTTCAGATCGGAAACTCAAATTGTGATCAAGTTATCAATTTCGAAACGGTATAAATAAAGCATTTGACATTTTCCATCAGATGCTTTATTAATATACAGTGTGAAAAATATTCTGATAATTTAAAAACATTTATTAACAATGAAGTTAGAATTAGGGGCCAGTTACAGCTATCATTAAAACTCATAATTGAATTCAATTTCAAGGCAAATTATCCATCATTGTTGGTGTTAATTGGTGTTAAAATGAAGGTAATGAATTATAGAACTTTTCTATCAAAAAAAAATAACTCAATTTTATTTTAATTCGCGTAATAATATCACTTTTGTGATTTCAATGATAATTGAAAATTCAATTATCATTGAAAATCAAAGGGGTTAATATTTTGTGAACTTAGCCCAAATTGCGTTATTTTTTTTTATAGAAAAATTCTATAATTCATTATCTTCAATTTAATACCAATTAACATTAACATTGTTGAATAATTTGACTTAAAATTAAAAAAGAAAATTTTCAATGATAGCTATAACTGGCTCCTTATCGAATGTACATACTACCTTCACATAATCAAATGAAAACAATTCAGAAAGATTGTTTTTTTTTTATTTTGTAGCTTAAAAAACAAGCATAGCAACAAAATAAAAAAAATTAATATACTTTTAATAACAAAAGTTTAAATTCTATTAAACTGTTCAGACTGTAGCTTGGTGAATAAGAGCACAAAATCCCTCCACGCATAGGTAAACGACGAACAGTATGACGAAATATCCTTTTTTAAGCTTCGTTATGATCGTTTTCTATGAGGAAACTAATTTTTGCCCTATTGAGGAAGTAATAATTGGAAATAGTACAAACTGTATTCTGGTTCACCTATATATACCTAGACTACTAAAAATGCACTGGACCAAAAAGATAAAAACATCTGATAAGTTTTAAGATACTGCGTGCATGATTATAATTAGGTATATGTGTGAGTGATCAACATGCAAAATGGCGTGCAGCAAAGTGATTCCTCATAAAACTAAATACCGACGTAATAAATAATAAAATGTAAATGTGTTAAATGTACATAAACAAATTATTACATCTTCTTACATAAAGAGATGCATATATGGATTCTTATAAAATCTCCATGGCAACTCTTTCAATTACAAGGTCGAAATTAGTTTCTAATTCGCCGCCTTCTTTCTCACGCTTTAAAAGTCTTTAACTTGATGTCATATAAGCATACAAATTTAGGGGCAATAAAAGAGAATTGGTAGTCATTTTATTTTGTCCAGCTCCAGAATATCAGCTTTTCCTCTTAAAAATACCTATACGTAACGTATAGCTTAACATATGCTTCATCTTATGTATACTTCATACCTGTGTTATAATTCCATTTAGCCCCTCACCCAAACTAGGCCAATAATAATAATTAAAGCGAGTACGTGCTTGGCTATATGAAAACATAATTTATATCTCCTTAGATAAACGTATATGATGTTGTGCCATACCAACTTGAAGATGGATCTGTAATTAGATTTAATGTATAGTTTGTTGGAGATTTAGAGTATGTATACACAATATACTTGAGCCATTTCTGTAGATATACATATACCTTAGCTGTTGATGATGCATTAATATAACGTATGGGCTTTTAATTAAGACAGAAACGCAACACAATTTATTGTCTTGTTTACTACAATTAATTCATTATTGCCAGACAATTCCAATGTCGAATGAGAATTTTCAAAGCAAGAAATTTGGATTCGAATCATTAACTTGTTGATGTAGTTGTTTTAAAGAGAAGCTCTATTCTACAAACTACATAGAATGGGTATAAGTAGTATAATAGTAAGAGTCTTAAGAGCTCTATATGAAAACAATAAAGCTGTAGTATGGAATGGAAATCTCTTATCGGAAGAGTTCGAAACGACAACAGCAGTGAAACAAGGCTGCATTTTGAGTGCGCTTTTGTTTATCCTTTACATAAATGATATAACTGATGATATTGGAGGTGGTATTCAAGTTAACCACTTGAAAATTCTAGGCTTAATGTGTGCTGACGATATCGTCTTTCTAGCCGACACAGTGAATAGCATGCAATTTTCAATTAACAGACTAGAAATTTGTTGTAAAGCTTGGAATCTTGCTGTAAATACAGAAAAAACAAAGGTTCTTATATTTCGAAATGGCGGAGGAAGATTTTCAAGAAACGAAACGTGGAATTACCAAAGAGAACCTGTTGAAGTTGTTAAACAATACAAATACATATGAAGCTTAAGTTATCTGAAGCCAAACGTGCAATAAATTCAGTATGGAAGACATGCATCCAAAGTAAGTTTGTGACGCACAGCTCGAAACAGAAAATCATACGAGCTACGGCAGTATCCATTCTTTTGTATGGTGCACATATATGGGGATTCGGTAGTTTCGATCAAATTGAGAAATTCCAACGTTACTGTGTTAAACGGATATTCAAATTACCTAACAATAATCCGAACTATATGATTAATTTAGAAACAGGATGCCCTCCAATTTTTCTTGAAACTATGAAGCTACACTTCGACTACATAATAAAAGTCATGGGAATGACTAGAGAAAGACTTCCGAAAATTGTCTTAGAACACATGCTGGAAAACAATTCACACTGCGTCAGAGAATGGCAAAATCAAGCAGATCTTTGCGAAAGCAACGTTAGTTTCCGTTTTAGTAACGAACTCTCTAGTCAAAGAAAAAAATTCGACACCGTTTTGGAAAAAAACAGGATCCTTTTTATACTGTAAGTTTGTTAACGAAGCCCAGTCAGCTCAACATAGGATGTACTACAGTTAAATCAACTACAATCTTCAAGGAAATACCTATTTATTGGACAGCAATAGTACACAGAGATGATAAAAACCATTTTTATAATAAGAGGTGAACTATTAAACTTGAATTACGTACCACATCGACCAGAGTTACCTATCTTGTGTGATATATGCAACCGTAAGGAGAGAGAAGATGTTTTCCACTTTTTATCTGTATGCCCTATGTTGATCGAAATTCGAAGAATATATTTTGAAAAAAGAATACTCAAAAAGGAGGAAATGGAGAGAATTTCGGATGGCGATTGTGGATGGGAAGTGGTGTATAAATAAACTAAAAGTGCACTTAACTATAGAAACCGAATAAGAGGAGGCGATTTTTAGAAAACCTAACGCTTATTTAACTTTTTAATTGTTTAGCATTATTTGCAATTATATTTTTTTTCAATATTTATTTCATTTTTAAATGTCAATCTGGTAGACGGCTTCGCCAAATCCTAAGACTTTGTTTTAAAAATATTGTATTATTTAATAATTATGAAGTTTAATAAAAAGTCATTAAAACTTTTTATTAAAAATAAAGTTTAATAAAAAGTCGTTAAAACTAGTTGTTTTAACATTCTAGACTGGTAAAAAACAATTACAATTTGCAGCAATGGAATGGAATGGGATCACCGTTCGGTTGAAATTATGTTGAGGCTGAGCTTGCATGTTAAAACTTTCAAAAATTAGACCTTAAACTCATTGGGACTGCATTGATGTATAAAGATAGCTGCTATGCAATATGTGCATACTTCTTCGTGGTCATTTCACCGATAAGCTAGTTGGAAAGCAATTAAGTAAAACAATCTTCTAAAACCAATTTATTGATAATAATATCAACCTATCTCTTACAGAAATTATGATAAGTAATAGTTTTAAAGATGGATGATATAATACCAACTAAAAACTGCGGTGGGGAGTTTACTCCACCGCAGTGCCATATTTTATAAAAAAAATTATCATTTTTACAAAAAGCACCAAAACACCAATTTTGAAATGCTAGTTCAAAAACGGTTTTTTGGGCTCTAAAACCACCATTTTTGAATATTTTTGAAAAAAAAATTACGACACAAACCGGCACAAATTTAGCACAACCTAGCACAACTTTCAAAAATTCAATTGTCAAAAAAGGAGGGGCTAACTTCACACACACTATATGTATTTTATTTTGCCTTTTCTTACATTAATTGACTTTTTATGCGTTTTCCAGCTTTTTGTCTTTTCTGCCCTTTCCTTATGGTGTTTGCTATTTCTTTCTATTATTTCTGTTTTTTTTTTCTTCAAGTTTTTGAATAAAAATTCAAACTCAAATGAAAACAAATCTGCAATCCAATTTCACTTCTTTTTAAAATAAATTTGTATAATACACGAACAAATTTGAGCAAATCTGATTACTTTTTTATCAGATTACTTACCTTTGGCTAAGGACAATCAACAAGAAAGTATAATAAATAATCGCAAGTAAAAATAGAGTTTCTCTAGCGTTTTTATGGCAGGTACCGTTAATAAGGTGATTTTGGAAAAAAATTCTAACGAAAAACTCCTTCATAAGCAACAAATCAGTCACACAAAATTTTATCAAAATCGATCGTATTTTTTTTCAAGAAAAATCGGATTTTCTATAGAAATTATATGACAGATACCGTTAATAAGGTGATTTTGAAAAAAAAAATTCTAACGAAAAACTCCTTCATAAGCAACAAATCAGTCACACAAAATTTTATGAAAATCGATAGTATTTTTTTCGACAAAAATTGGACTTTTTGTAGCGTTTATATGGCAGGTAATAAGGTGATTTTGAAAACAAATTTCTAACAAAAAACTTCATTATTGGGAAAAATCAGTCACACAAAATTTTATAAAAATCGTTCGTTTATTTTACGATAAAAATTTAATTATCTTTAAGGCTTGTTTGCCAAGTACCGTTAATCTGAAAACATGAAAAACATAAAAGCTAGTTAAAAAAAAAAAAAAAAAAAAATCACGAAAAACATCACCGTTGGAAAAAAGTCAATCATACAAAATTTTATTAAAATCGATCGTATTTTTTTCGAGAAAAATTGAATTATCTGTTACGCTTATACGGCAGGTACCGTTATTTTCAGAACTAGGATACAAATCAAAAATATACGAATGTCTTGAACAGTGAAGATTTTTTTATATTTTTGGTTACGTTCTCTTTTTTATAAATGCCATTTTTTGTCTATTTTTGAGGGAAGGGGCGAAGTTCAAAACCAAATACTAGTGAAAAAGTGAACTGTTAGGATAAAACAGATCTTTTAGCAAATAAAATCTTTTTTTCAAATTAATTGATGGTACCGTTTGACAACTTGATCCCACGTTTATGTAATTTTATGGTATTTTTCGGATTTTCTTACGAATTTAAATTTTAGTAGTCCCATAGTTTGCCAAAAGATCAAGTTCGTGGTCAAGATCAAGTTCGTGGGCTACAGCGCTAAGAAATAAAGAGCTAAGTTTTGATAAACTAAAACACCAAAATTTTTTACGGTCTGTTTATTATTTTGTCCTTAAAATTAAATCTTTTCATTGCCCGGAAAAAAAATATTGAAATAACTAATGTAGATATGCTTTTATCAAAATATTTTGGATTAATGAAGATTATTTTCAATATATCACTCAAAACGGTCACCATTTAAGTCAGTGTAATTATGAGATGAATCTGAATCAATATTGTTAATAGTCGTGTGTTGAAAAAATCCTTAAAGACCTCAAGAAGAACCGTTGGCTGAATACCGGAAATCCAATGGAGATGATCTTGGTTGTTTTTTTTCAGGGACTATGCTTCATCGACGAGGAAATACATTAACCGTTATTCTTAACTGGATGGGAAATGTTGTTCGGAATGTATATGGTTAGTAAAAATTATCAGAAGAAAAGAAGAAAAGAGAAAAAAAATCATAATCCCCAAGAATAAAAAGGTTCGATTTGTTTTAAACCGACTCACAAGTTGAAAGAATTAAGAATCACTCACCGATTTTCCGTAAAAAATTATGCCAGAATGGAAATCTACCAGCTTGTCAACGGGTATTTTGAATCAGTAAAATTCTGAAATATCAAAAAAAAAAATGACAGTTTCCTATATTTGCAAAATTAATGCCTTCTGAATACATTTTTAGTCCACCCTATATTTGAAATATTCATATTAGCCAATATGACAGCATTCGTCAAAGAAAATCATTCTAATTAATTTAAATTTGTCATCAAATCAAAGAAGAAATATCTCTGACTGTCTACAAATCTCTCCTTAAAATGTCAAAACATAATGTTATCATTTAACGAAACTAATCTCGAAAGTAACATGTTTAATTTATAAGTAAGAAAAACATAAACACTCCAAAAACAACCACAGTAATACTGAAGGCATACCAAAAAAAGTTTTAAATAATTACAGTTATTTATTATTTTATGTTGGCGTCAGTCAAGTTAAATTACTTTTAAGGGAGAGCAAGAACCTAAATTTGTATATAGTCGAGTCGAGTTGAATTGAGTTGAGTTGATATAAATGTAACCTCCCTTTTGAACTCATTTGCATTTCTGTTTGTTTGGTAGGGGGCGTCAGTGTCGGCTTTTCATTCCACACACCTCACGTAGAACAGAGAGATGCTTTGGGTACTTCCTGCCACTAGGTCATTCGTTCTCTAAGTTGGTTTTCCACCTGGAATATTCTCTACTGCTCTGGATATAGAAGAGTATCTATAAAGGTTTTCATATAGAATTAAACAAATGTGCTGGTTTTTCACTTTCAACTGGAATTTAATTTAAGATTTCAATTTGAAGATGCGACACAGAGATATCGCATAACAGAGTCCATTTTCCGTGTATATCCAACACAATTTGCTAATGTAATCATGTTGTTATATGAATGAAGTGTTGTTGTCCCTTTGGACCAAAGCCAGCCTCCTTTTCTGTCTTCTTTATCTTGTATCTTTTACATTTACTATGACGAGTATACATTTGTAACTTCATTTCTTTTTTTTTAAAGCTCTTCTTATAATATATTTGTATAACTTTTTTTTTGTATATTACAGGTCCGTTGAACTCATCGCTTTAATTGCAATCTCGTGTACATTCTTTCTGTTTATGCATACAAAAAATTTGAATACACGTCTCCGTGAGATGGAGGTGAAATTGCAGCCCTCAGAATTTTCAGCACTTGGCCTCACAGGAGAACATCATATAAGTGGGGGAGGTGATGGCTCTAGTAAGTATATTATAAATTATTTTATATGTTTATGTGCTCATAAATTTTCTTTTGTATAAGTGCTTTGCTTAGTTACACATATAGATACATATGTATATTCATGGGTTGTCATTTTGTTAATGAGACAGCGAATAGATGTTACTATAGAGACTTAATTAGCATTCTTAAGATGAACCAGAAGTACCTTCCTACTGTTGGAGAATGTATCTATATAAATAATCCTCCTACTAAAGAATATGTAGCTATAGATACAAACTTGATGTTGCATAGATATGTGTATCAAAATTTCAACAGCACTTTTTTTTTAAATAATAAAGTGTTAGGTATCTTTTTTGCAGAGCTAACATATGCTTCTTTATATACAAAGTGATGATGATGATTTAAACAGGGTTTGAAGTTTATTCTAAAGAGAATCACATTTTCTATACAAATACCTTTTTAACTGCAAAATTATGTATGTATGTATGTATCATGATACTTTTCTTTACAGACTTTTTATAGGTAGTTAATGCATTTGTTACCTATTTGTTTTCTTTAGATTTAAATGAAGTCATAATAATTAAAACAATTATTATTATTGCTAACAAATGAAGATGTAGCTGTAAAACTTTTTAAATATTTTTATAACTTTTATAAACAAGCATTTGTTCTCCTTGTCCAAACATTTTTCACACAAGTGGGCTTATAACAATTTTCATATCAAATTACACAGTTCCATGTTCCACTTAACGATATCGAAATTGACAAAATTCTACTTTCAAGATAATCTTTTTCCTTTCCGACTTCATCATTAACATACTCGAATTAAAACTTTTATAAATAAATAAATTGGACTGAGGCCAAATGGCTCCAGTCGAAAATAAGTGGACACACACGACAGAAGACGGAGACAAGTCTATGTGGAGCCAGTCTGTTTGAATAACATTAGGTGTATAAAAACAATTTGAACTCGCTCCATTTGAGCGGCTTAACACGATCGAGCGATCGAGCCAATCCATTCTGGCTAAATATTTTACATAAAAAAAAACTGTGAATATGTATGTGGCATAACATCAAATCCTTCATACTTTTGAAGCTGAATTGTGATTTTTAGGCCCACCTCTTTTGATTTTAATTTTTTTTAAATTCAACCGAGTCTTCGGAGCCACTTGAAGGCATTTATACAATAGTTAGTTTGAATCAGCTCCAATCTATTTGGTTATGAAGATGTAGAGCTGTGACACTTTTTAAATATTTTCATAATGTTTTTTATACACATGCAATTTTTCTCCTTGTCCAAACATTTCTCACACAAGTGGGCTTATAACAATTTTCATATCAAATAACACAGTTCCATTTTCGATCTACGATACCAAATAAAAAATTTATAAAATTCTTCTTTCAAGATAATCTTTTTCTTCTCTGATTTCATCATAAAGTACTCATATTACAACTCTTAAGCTGGCAATACACGATGGAGCCATTTGGATCGCAACCAAAATAAGTGCACACACGACGGAGGACAGAGCCAAGTTTATATGTGGAGCCAATCTATTTGAATAACAATAGTTTTATAAAAACATTTTAAACTCATTCCATTTGACTGTTTTAACACGATCGAGGGATCGAGCCAATCCATTCCGACTTAATATTTTACAACATAAAAATTGAGTATGTTTTCATGTGGCAAAACATCAAATCCTCAATCTTTGTGAACTGTGATTTTTGGCGCCGCCTCTTTTGATTTTAATTTTTCCGAAAATTCAACCGGAGCCACTTGAAGCCATCTATACATTGTTTAATTTTATCTTATTAGAAAACCTAAGCATCTTGCTGCGTTTTTCGCGACTTCAAATATGTGATCATTTCACAGAAGGTGATCGGTAATACACATACCGTGAACACAAGTGCTTTTCGGTTTCTTCGATGCAAGTGCCATTCATAAAAAGTGGCAAGTGTGGTATATTTCGCTTGGCTGACAGAAGACAGAATTGTGTTTTAGAAGCATAAAATTTGACACGCTTGTTTAAACCCCATTCTATAATGCTGTCAAGATCGGAATTTAATGAGCTTAAAATACGATGCCGTTCCAGTTCTACATACGAAGAGCAGGGATGTGAATCTGGGAGCGAATATGAATAACTGAGTGTGCTGCCGTCAGTAAAATAATTTAATGGACAAGACGTTTCAGACAAAAGGTCATTGATAAATATCAGAAAGATAGTCGGAGACAAAACGGAGCCTTGGGGCACACCAGCATTTATATTTTTGTAAATAAGATTTATAACCGTCCAAAACAGCTTGAATTGAGAGTCTCGTCGACGCCAAATGCACGCATTTTCGATAAGAGAGCTTCATGTCAAACTCTATCAAATGCTTTTGAAATATCTAATGAAATAACCTTAGTTTCTCCAAACTGGTGCATTGATTGGTTCCACTTTTCGGTAACCTATTGGATTTATATCATGTATCCATCATCGCGACTTTGACAAAGTCGATGAAGTTGAGTTTTTTTTATTGACAGCCCATTTTTTCCTCCTCCGATTCAATGCTAGGAAATGCACCAGCCACAGCTCGCTATGTTAAGCCAATTACGTCTATATCATCTAAATAATCAATAATCAAGTCGAAAGGACATTTGATATATTGTATCAGTAGTTTTGAATTTCGATCTCCGTACAACTACTTCAAGAACAGGTCGCCTTTCATTTTCAGTTTCAGTAGTGTTCTTACCGATTTTGACGGAGCATCGATATTTATCGATTGTCATCCTGAACAAGAGGACTAGTTTGGCAGGGATGTCGAGATACCACATGTCTCTCTAGAAAAGCTGTGTATCGATCTAAAATTCCCGGTTTTTTTACAAAATTTGTTGGAGTGTTAACATTTGATCGACTCGACGTTGTCTTATCTGGCCTAAAACTACACTTATCTATGATAGAATCTGATCCTGATCCATGACAAAAGGTTTTAAGTGATCGCACAGTATTGTCAACTAGATTTCATATAAGCGGTCTAGGAGGAATTCCTCTGAAGTTGGTACATGTCAGAGAAACTCCGTTTTTGTTAATAGGACACACTATGAGAGGATTCTGTTCTTAGGGCATACCGTCATCGGGCATACGGTACAATCCGATAAAATTTTATTCAGCAACATACGACAATTTTCCTTCCAGGTCCTCGGCACTGTGTATCTTCTACCAAATATCATATTCTCTCTCTCATACAATCTATGTTCTTTTGAACCTTTTCCAACAATTTCCATTGCCGGTAAAACCCTCAATAGACAAGACCGCCCGCTCTTGTGCTTTCTCTTTTTATCTTTTTGAAGTCTTTGTTCCTCTTTTTCCCCGTAGATTTCCGAGCAATG
This sequence comes from Baccha elongata, assembly GCA_951217065.1. Lineage (NCBI taxonomy): Eukaryota > Metazoa > Arthropoda > Insecta > Diptera > Syrphidae > Baccha > Baccha elongata. The sequence goes on from OX578272.1 coordinate 177,100,662, forward strand.
CTGTCGAACGTACTGCAAAAGCTATTTTTGTATTGCTTTAGCTTGGTCCGTACTGCCGTACTGCACACTTTTTTTTTGTACTGCATTTTCATTTTTGTATTGCCATTTGTATTGCTTTTCCAAATTCGTTGTTCATAAAACCAAACATGAAAAAAAAAATTTAAAGATGGCATCACTTTAAATATTTTCGATGAAAGTGCACTTTCAAGTTCCACATTCCCAAGCCTTAACCCGCTTATACAATTGTTTCCAAATTTAATTCAAGAAGAACTTGTCGATGACCTTGATGATGAATGGATGGCTCTTTTACATCAAAGTATGATAAGTATAGATTTGAAATTCGAAGACTATTGGAGCGCTATCTTTAATTTAAAAAACGCATTAAATGTTCCAATGTTTCCTCTTTTAAAAACATTTGTTGGGTCCATTTTATGCTTTCCGCATAGCAGTGCAAGTGCAGAGCGCATATTTTCGCAAGTAGCTTTGATAAAAGATAAAAAAAGAAACTCTTTACTGACATCCACAGTCAATTCAATTTTAATGGCAAAGGAATTAATAAGGCATAGCAGCGCTATAGAGTGGGTGCCATCCAAAGAAATGTTATCAAAATACAAATAATGTAAAATTCAATAAACATTGTTTGCCTTCCAAAATTATTACTAGTTACCTGAATTTAAAAAAATTAAAATATAATTTTGTGTTGAGTCTTTATAAAAAATTATTCTCGTGCTAAAATTAAATATTAAATGTGTTTAAAAATTCACAAATATTAATTGAAATTAACTGCGATATTTTTACTTTATTTTTATTAATTTATTTCTGTATAATAATTATAAAGCTTTAATATATATTTATTTTTATTATAAAAAAGGTCCTATTTTATTTTTTTGTTATAATGAAAAATAAAAATAAATATGAATTTAAAAAAAAAACGTATTCGTATTGCATATTGAAATTAACTGCGATATTTTTATTTTTTTTAATTTATTTTTGTATAATAGTTATATAGTTTTAATATATATTTATTTTTATTATTAAAAAGTTCCTATTTTATTAAAAGTGAAATTAATATAAAAAAAAGTAACGTAAAATAAGACTAAGAAATTGAACTAAAAGGCTTATAGATATATAAAGTAGATCTAAGTTTATATTTTGTTTTAAAGAAAAATAAAAAAAAATATGAATTTAAAAAAAAAATGTATGCGTATTGCTTTTGTCCAAAAATTATGCAAAATATTTTGGAATGTACTGCTTTGGACTTTTCCAAAACGACAGCACTGGTTCCGAGGCAGTCTCTCAGTAGCTTTTGATCTTGTTTACAGCATTGCATAATATGCTTCGTTTAAAGGTTCATAGCTGCATGCACCAGCCGACAGCGTTCGTCAAGTCAGTAGTCTCATTCTTGTGCCTTAGGACATTCCAGCTGAGGCCTATGCCCAGCACAGTGAAGGTATTTCTCTTGGCTTGTTTGCTGGTAGCTTTTTGAAAGGTTAAGAGAAACGTATTCAGCAAAATTTCTGACAAATCAATATCATAAGATTTAGAGTAATCAAACGGTAACTAGACTTCTAAATAAACAAGGTGTTACCAAGCAACTCCTCCAGGATGATACCGATTCATTGTGCACCTGGTTTTACTCTGTATTAGACCTTCTCTTTGGTTTTTTCTGGACGTACAAGAAAAAGGCCGAAGTTTGAGGGTGCCATTTTGTTTCTTGGATGTACAAGATGTGCAGTGGCTTTCATCTCACCAATTTATGTCAACCACATTGCCACCACATTTTTTTTTAAAGACAAACACGATTAATTGCAACACAACGTGACCAGAACTTCGTTAGGAAAAGGGTTCTTTGACAAAAAGAATGATAACTTCATTACATTAATTTGAATAATTGTTTCCAAAATGTTAACTTCTACTTTGTTATATTATTAATTCATCAAGGAACTTTTAAAAAAAACAATCTCAAGAGATGAAATTGAATCATTTACAATTTCTTTGAAGAGCTCGATGGAAAAAAAAATAACGATGAAGTAGACTTTTCCACGCAATAAATGCGAAAGGACCTGGAATGTAATTGAAACTGAAAATATTTTACTTTTCAACGAATAGCAAGGATATTTTCCATTTATAACATCCTTCCAACCACAATGACGCAAGTGCTTTCTGATGCATTTTCAATGACTGCCAATTGAAATTAAACAGTTGTAAAATTGGAAATTGAAATAATGTATTGATGTATCCCCTGAGTATCTATATATATAGTTGTTGCCTGCAGAACGTAATGGCTGATTGGCAATAAATACATTTACAAAAAAGAAAGAATTTTTTAAAGCTACCTCTTAAAGTTTTGTTACAAATAATTTAAAAATTTAACTAGTTTCGAGGTTCTGGAAAAAAGAACAATTTTGCTTTTGCCTTTGATCATTGACCTGCTTACTAGGAAGTCTTACTTTGATAGCTCGCCAGAACTTAACTGTCCCCATAATGCAAATGGCATCCACGATTAATTTCTTGGTTTTTATTTCATGTTGAAAGTGTCCATTTAGGCAAGTTCGAATGCTTAATTTCTTGTGAATTGAACTACCAAAAAGAGTGCTGGATATTTAGGCAACTACATCCAATAAAATTCAAATTACAGCATCCGATGAGGTTTGCATTTGACATTTAACGTGCACAGTTTGATCGATAACATGGACTTTACCTTTGGTGCATTATAGTCTAATATCTTGCACTATGTTAGATCTATGTACATTTTTAGGCTAAAGAACGGTGAATTTTCATGCATCGCAAACCTGGTTACGCTGCTGCCAATTATCGAGGACAAGTGCTCTAGTATCCGCTACGTCTTGGTCCATAAACTATAGGCTCAGTCTTCCTTTTTGATTATAACCTGGGGGCATAGATTCGAAGACCCTTTTGACTGGAACATTATTATCCATTCGCTCGATAAGTTTGTCTAAATGTGAATGGAGTTCATTCATATCTTCATTCATATCGACGTTGTAATAATTTTCTAGAAAATGAAGTCATGAATGAATTTTTTTCGGTTATCCGAGCAGCAGCTGTTTGCTAGGGTAACTTCTCATCGGATCTCTACAAGTTGTTCTTCGCTTGAATTATATTTATCTAAGTAGATAAACTCCATATAAGGTTTTTATTAAGACGTTGAACGGATGCTAATATTTTTGTTGCGAGCAGATACTTGGTCTTGTCCTCGCTTACTTGAAGACCAAGAAATTACACCTCTTCTTTAATAAATAAAGCTATGAAAGCACGTTAGGAGCGACATGTTGATGTCGATACCATCCGCTTATCTAAGCCATGGAAATGAAATGATTGTTGCTTTGCATGTAACGCCTCTCCCCGGAACTATCTGCTCAAAAATGAGATTCAAGAAATCACATGAAAGCGCGTCTCCTTACCGATCAGCTGTGAAATGCATGTTTGAAATAGTTTGAAGGAATCATTATCCATATTACACAATGTATCACTTATTTTCGAATGCTACGCGACATAGCTGGAACAGTTTTAACAGAATTCAGAGTTCGTAAATGCGGCTTTGAAATTCATTGGTTCTTCAAGGATCTGTATGAAGATTTGTTCTATATTCTGTCTGACCGAAAGAATTTTCTGTGTAACATTTAGGAGGAATAAACCTCGATAGTTCTTGCGAGGCATAGATGGGATTTTTTGTCGATAGCATATGTAGCTGATAATTGAGATTTGAGGCATGCTTTGTTTAACTGAAACTCTATTGATCATTTGACCATAGCAATATCACCTCCTCATTTTAGTTTTTGCTAGTAAGTCAATTTTGATAACGGAAAAGGCATTCTCAGTTATGTTTCGTATATTGCCATGATTAGTAATTTTTAGTATCGAACAATTTTAGCTCCAAATCAATGGGTGTTAAGGAAAACGATGCAACCATTTTGACCGTGACCAAATGGCTCCAGATAAATTTTCCCTCATTTTAAAATGTCATTTTTGGCCCAGGCTCAATGGTTAACTTGGCTCATCTCGAAGCCATTTGGCTCTTTATGATTAGCTCTAAGATACGAAAAGTTGATAGGATGTCTATTTGTTGAAATATCAACGACGATTACTTCAAAAAAGCATCGATGGTCGATTCCTATATTTTGATCAGAACCACCAGTGTGTTTGGAGAGCTTTAACGGATGTCCCGTTGTGCTTTCATTCACCTTTTAACCACGACGGAACGGTTTCAACTTTCAAAAAATTTTCAGGACAAATGTGGTTCGTCGTCAATCGTAGAAAAAAGGAAGTAGTCGATCATCTCCAAACGTGCATCACTCCTAGGTTAATTGAATGTTTATTAATGGAGTTTCAGTAAAGAACATGACATTCAGTTTATTTCATTATTAAATTTACCACTCAAAATTAATTGAACAACTAAATTTGTCCGAGGCAATGACAATTCCATTATTTGCGTCCAAGGTTAATTTAAAACGTAAATATTTTTATAAAACATACATAAATGTAAATCAATATCTTAAGAACTAATTTTGCTTTTATAAAGGGTGTTTTTTTCGAGGTATAGAACTTTAAGTTGGCATTACTTTTCAAGACGGCGACCGATTTAACAGCTGTCAAGTGATTTATTCTCAGTTTAGTTTGGCAATTCATCATGAATAGACTCACGCCTGAACAACGCTTGCAAATTGTGCAATTTCATTTCGAAATTAATGGTTCTGTGCGGAATACGTATCGCGCACTACGTCCATTTTATCGATAGCGATGAAGCGCACTTCTGGTTGAATGGCTACGTCAACAAACAAAACTGCCACATTTGGAGTGAAGCTAATCCTCAAGTGTATGTCGAAACACCGTTACATCCAGAAAAACTGACTGTTTGGTGCGCCTTATGGGCTGGTGGAATCATTGGTCCGTACTTCTTCAAAAACTATGATGGCCACAACGTTACAGTCAATGGTGATCGGTATAGAGCCATGATTACTAACTTTTCCATTCCTGAATTGAACAATCATGATGTCCAGGAGCTGTGGTTCCAACAAGACGGCGCAACATGTCACACAGCTCATGCCACAATCGATTTATTGAAAGACACGTTTGGTGAATGCCTAATTTTACGTTTTGGACCTGTGAATAGGCCTCCAATATCTTGTGATTTAACACCGCTAGACTATTTTCTGTGGGGTTATGTAAAGTCATTGGTCTATGCGGATATAAGCCACAAACGCTTGACCATTTGGAAGACAACATTCGCCTTGTTATTGACGATATGCGGCCACAAATGTTGGAAAAAGTCATCGAAAATTGGACGTCCAGATTGGACTACATCCAAGCCAGCCGTGGCAGTCATATGTCAGAAATCATATTTAAAATGTAATGCCACAAGATTATCTTTCGAATAAATAAAAAATCATGTCAATCGAATATATTCCATCGTTGTTAAATTGCAATTTAAAGTTCTTTACCTCTAAAAAAAACACCTTTTATAATCATTAAGGGTGTTATTTTTATGGGTTCACATGGGAATCATTAACTCCTTTTCATGATTCTCTCCACACATTATATCGCCTTAAAAGATTTTTTACTAAAAAATATGAAAGAAATAAAAGTTCAAAGAGTTTTCAGTAAACAAATGTTGTTGATAGGCAAAGATACTGTATTATTGAATATGAGGTTTAGAAGAAACACACATTGAACGTGAATTTTTATCTTTTTAAGGGTAAAAACATTGAACCCTTATTATATTCAAGTATGTGTTGGTATATACATTTTGGTAATCTTCAAAGCAACAACTTTTCAATCAAATCAAATCTCTTATTTTCACCACGAAAAGTTGAGCTCCTTCAATGAATGAAACATCCTCAGACACATATAGACATTTTACAGATTGTTAAATCTTCTATAAAATATTTTGAGGAATTACCCATCCAAAAAAAAAAAAAACAAATAAATAAGCACTCATATGAGCATAAATCAAATCAGATATATGAATTGAGTTTCTTAGTAACTTACTTTCTATAAATTAGTTGAGCATTGGTATTTCATCTCAACATTGAACATTTTTATTTATTTTAAAATGATAACATTTCAAAGAACTAAATACTTTGTTTTTTTTTTTTTAAAGCTTGCTATTAATTTCCTTAGACTTTAATTTTTGTTGCCTTGTTTTTCGAATGCAAAACTGAAACAACAGCGTATGATAAGCTATAATCCGCTCAAGAACTACGTTTTCAATGTGAAAATTGAAAAAAGAAGACGTTTTTAGATACATAGTTATTAAATATGCCTTCACAACAATTGAACTGCGGCTAATAGAAACCGTTGCTTGGAAGAAAATTCTGTTCAGCAGTACACACAAAAACCCCATCCCAAGAAGTACTTATGATGGTAAAATCTTCAACAAAGTCAGTCACTGAACTTGTGATGAATAACTCCAGAAATCTACAGGCAACAATGTCTGTGCCCATCAATTATTCCTGAAGCTTGTGAGAAACGCTTCTTCCAATGAAATCAATTTAGAAATGCACTGCAATCAATATAAGCAGATCATCTAATGCAAAAAAAATGCTATAGGATTGAAACAATCATAAGGAAGAAAGAGAAGAACATGAAGCCGCTTAATCTGCAGACCGAAATTATTCTCATATGGTTTCGAGAAAATCTAATACCTATGAAATGAATCCAGCAATGTCAGTGTCGACGAAATAATCAGAAGCTTGCAAGAAAGCCTTCTGCTAATCGAATAAATATAGAAATATACTGGCAGTAATTTAAAGAGACTGACTACTCAAAAAGCTGTCCTTTGATTACAACTCTTGAAAAGAAGGTGAAAAACATGAAATCGTTTAAGTCTGATATTACTGCTGAAATAAAGACAGCTTACACATTTACTGATCAAATATCTCTGGAGCTTACGAGAAAGTTTTTTGTTGATTCAATGAATTCAGAAATTCACTGTCAGCAATTTCTATGCTGACTATAGTTATCTATGGAATTTACCAGAAACCTTTCTGCTGATAAAATGAATTCAGAAATCCACTTGCAGGAATGTTATATGCTCTACAGAGGTACTAGAATTATTATAATCATTGATAAAAAGGCAAGGACAGTCAGACCTATGTCAATCAAATATTCCTGGAGCTTGCTGAAACCATTTTTACTAATGAAATAATTCCAGAATTCTACTAACTGCAGTATGAAACATCTGCTGCAAAAGTCCTGCTAGAATTCTCACTTGAGAATAAAGAGAAGTATATGAGACTGCTTAAATATTTGCTTACCAAATACATATTCCTGGTCATTAAAACAGAAATCAATTGGCAGCAATGTCTATGCCGGCCACATACTTCGGAAGATTGATGAAAACTCTTCTGCTAATGTCATGAATTTAGAAATACACATGCAGAAAAATCAGCAGACCATCAGCTACAACAGAGGTGCTAAAATCCTGAAAACTGATTAAATATACCTGAAACTTGCGTGAAAACATTCTACTGGTAAAATGTATCTATAGAAATTTACTGGCAACTGGCAGTAATGTACATATATGTCATTCACATATTCCTTAAGCTTGCTAGAAACCTTTTTGCTGATGAAGTACAAATTTACTGCCAGAAATATTAGCAGTTCATTTAGGATTCTCAAAAACATTGAGAAGGAAATCTTGATATTTAGACCACTTAAGCTAATGGTGAACAAACATCCTTATATATAACCGATTCGTTATTATCGAATTTCTGTAAAGATGGTGCCACTGTAACACTTCACATTCAATAATATAAGATGTAAACAAATTTATATCAAAATCGTTAAAGACGTTTTCGAAATATTTTTGGCAAACAAAGAAGGTTTCGTAGAAGCTTAGTTTGTATAAGTAATAAGTCAATGAAAAAATCACTTAACAAAGTATATATTGCTTTCTATAAAAAATTAAAAATTTACCTCCGTAAACTTATAATTTAGCTTTGTAATCCTGCATTTGACATTTTTCTAGTTATCATAATATTTTCAAAGTTTGTAAAACTAAAAACATTTATCGTTCGAAAATATGTCATCTTGCAATTTCTCCTTGTTTTATCAATTTCCTACTCAAAAGAGGCAAATATACTAAAATGTGCTGCCAAAACTAAATTATAATCCTTAATCGTATCCGGTGTTATAATATTTTTTGTTTCAATCTTAAAACAATATCCTCTCTAAAATACCAATACCATCCGAAAAAAATAAATGAACTTAAATATTGCTCCTTTGTAGTCTAAAATGTCATTTGCATAATGTTCCTTTGGCGCTCAATAATAATAATAATGTATCTGTTGAACACAGAGACAATAAACCAGGTCAACAACTCATTACCATAGAATGCAAACAGCATCATGTACCCATTACACACTTACTCACACTAAATTTATCAAACAAAGGAAATTGGGATTTATTCCCGTACTTGACACCCTTTAAAACAAACACACAAAACAAGCATCGTTAAATTTTGCACCACCACAATATATATACATCCATTTACATCCATTAAAATCAACTTAAATGAAATGAAAAACCGATAAAAAAAAATTCGGGTTACAACATAACATCTACAGATCTAATCACACGGTAAAGCTTCAAGCATCCATCAGTGGAAGCTTCAATCCATCTTTTTATCTACCGTGCTCCCTTTTGAAGTTAAAAGGCAAAAAAGCCTGACTTTGGTAAAGATGAATTTTACCAGCAAAAAAGATGAAGAGAGTTGAATTAAAAAATATTTTCAAATAAAAACAAATTATTATTCTACAAAAGTATCTGTTGTTGATTTTTGTGATTTCAATGAGGCCGAACCCCTATTTATTTGGGTAAACATAAGTTAAAGAAAAATTTGGTATCGTCTGCGTGAAGTCAGGTATGGGAATAACATTTCAATATCGTTAAAATAAGAACACAAAGAAGAGGATTAAGGTGGCTGCCCTGTTGAAACCGGCATGTGTTTGCTACCAAGGAATAGATGAGGAGGTAGATATAAAACGAGCACTCTATTAACGAGTTATAAGACTAGAGGAATTTGATCCAAGTACAAAAATTTCAATCGGATGGATAACTTATCAAATGTTCTGCTAAAATTGGTTGAAATGACAACGACTTCATTGCCATTCGTTAAGGCATAGAGAGTTATGGAGAGTTATGGACACAAGTTTGACAAAATTTGGAAGTATTTATTGATTCACATTAACGAAGTCTCAGAAAAGTGAGAGTTTTTCAGTGAAAATTTATGAGTTTAGGTGAATGTGAAAATTTTTCATTGGCAATAATTATTCAAATTGCATTTCAAACTGTTTTCATTTGTTGGTAGTTGTGACTGAAAAGAAGTTTTCTTTATTTGAAGGAAGTTCAATTAGATATTTTTAAATATTTTTTAAAAGAGAAGGGGAAGCACTTAAGGAGAAAAATTGCAAGGAGACTATAACTGCTCTTTTCAAAAGTCAGTGTCTTGCAGTTCAAAATAGAGACGTTTCTGAGAGTGCATTTTTTGCAACAATGCATTTTTTTTTTCAAGAGACAAAATAAAAAGAACAAGTCCATAAAATTAAACAAAAAATTATTTGCTCTGATAGATAGCAAATGTAGCATTCCATGAAAAAGAGCAAATCGCAAACAATTTACAAATATTCAATTTTTGAAATCCATTTTACGTTTAAGGCATAATTAGAAAAAAAAATTAAAATTTAAGTCATAAATCTTATATTAGACTCATTTTTCAATTGACTGGTGTTAAAATTGGAGTAATTTATGTTCCAGCCTCAGAAATACCTCACAAAATTAGGACTGTGTTGACATGTGAAAACGACAGATATAAATATACCCGAAATTCCGTAGTTGTATTGCAATCAAACTGACTAAAAAGGATTAGAGTGCCAATTTCATAGCCATTAGAACACAAAAGCGTGTTTACCTATTTAAACACAACTAATAATTACTACTTACGTCAACACTTTTAGACACTTACAATTTTTTGTCTGTACGAGTCTAAATTTTCCAGATATTTAAAAATTGCTAAAAATTCGTTTCATTCGTTTATTTGTATTTTTTTTTTTCTTTTTTAATACCAAAATAGAGGCGTTTCTGAGAGTGCATTTTTTGCAACAATAAATTTTTTTTCAAGAGACAAAATAAAAAGAACAAGTCCATAAAATTAAACAAAAAATTATTTGCTATGTACCCTGATAGATAGCAAATGTAGCATTCCATGAAAAAGAGGAACTCGCAAACAATTTACAAATATTCAATTTTTGAAATGCATTTTACGTTTAAGGCATAATTTGAAAAAAAAAAATTAAAATTTAAGTCATAAGTCTTATAATAGACTCATTTTTCAATTGAATTGTGCCAAAATTGGAGTAATTTATGTTCCAGCTTCAGAAATAATTCACTAAATTAGGACTGTGTTGACATGTGAAAACGACAGATATAAATATACCCGAAATTCCGTAGTTGTATTGCAATCAAACTGACTAAAAAGGAGTAGAGTGCCAATTTCATAGCCATTAGAACACAAAAGCGTGTTTACCTATTTAAACACAACTAATAATTACTACTTACGTCAGCACTTTTAGGCACGTACAGTTTTTTGTCTGTACGAGTCTAAATTTTTCAGATATTTAAAAATTGCTAAAAATTCGTTTCATTCGTTTATTTGTATTTTTTTTTCTTTTTAATACAGAGGTTGATTTTACTTATTATTTGGTTCTCACACATTTTTGATCTACGATTAATGGAATCACTGAATTTTTAATGTTAATGTGACATATTGACTTTTATGTTTTTTTCTAATGCAAACAAAAAAAAAACCTACCTCAAAGTCTTTGCATACAATCAAAGACTAATGTTAAAACTATTGAATGAAATAAATACAAGACACGTTGAACTTATGTATCTTATGTGGTTTTTCATTGGAAACTTTCAGATTTTTGTTGCCAAATGAAACGCAAAAGGATTTTTTTGTTTTTTAGTTGTGTGTATCATTTTATGTTTGGTCATTTATAAATTGACAACAGGGAGACAAACTGAGTTCGCACTAGCTTGACAAGTTGACATTCTCACACATTGTTGTGTATGTGAAAGTAGATGTAGATTGTGCTTTGATACCACTAACTTGAGAGATGCTTAATTCTGCTAGGCGTTCGTTATAAAAAACGAAACTTTTTAGCAGAGATGGAGTTAGAGGTTATGTTAAACTATTGATCGTCTAATGAAGTCCATTTCAGATATGAATGGTTGAAGTCTTCCAAGATAGCGCTAAATTAATCCAATTTAAAAAGACGTAAAAAATACTACCTGTTAGTTTTATGTTTTGGTTGAGACTACAAGAGAATATTAATTGTAATGTGTTTTGAATTTGATGCATCTAGAGAGTTTTAAGAAAACTTTGACTGGGTGAGAGCTATCAGCTGAGTTTTAGTCATCTTTTATCAGTAATGTGATGCCAATGCGACTTAGGCCCAGTCTTTTCAGCTCTGGTTAAATTTAACCATTTGCTGGTAAGCACATACAAAATCTATGGTTAACAACTGAAATAACCAATGGTTACAAATAACCCGAGCTGACAAAACTGGCCCTTAGACTTCTTTGGATTCTTTTATATTCTGTGTTCTGAAACAATTACATTAGAAGAATCTTAAGATTCTTGTACTTTTAAGTCGCATAAAGAATTGTGATGATATCTCTAATCTCAGTCAAGATGTCAGCTACTAAAATTAAAGTATTTAGTGGTATCTCAAGAGATTCTACTGAAAAAAAAAATTGGTCATCAAGCTGAAGAAACCCATGAATTCAGAATGGTATTTTTATTCAAATCTTAGTCTCTTCCTCCTCAAAATCAAAATGAAAAGGAATTCAAAGGAAATGAATGAATTCAAAAATGATTTAATTCTTTTGTAGCTCTGGCAACAAGGAGATGATTACTAAATAAAACAGACCACAATCGCTGTTAAAAACTTCAAGCCAACGCGAACGTGATGGACTAAAAAAAAAGACAAGCAAATGAAAACGAAAGTAAAAATAAAAAAAAGAGGAAGAAATAAAATTGAAATTGAAATAGAAGATGTCTACCTTATACTCCAAATTAATGCTAAATGATGTGAAGGACTGCAAAACACTTGTTTCAATGAGCGCAAAAAATTCCGAAAGACAATTGCAAGCAGAGATATTATAAGACTGAAAACACAGATGCAAAATACTTCCAAAAAAATAATAACAAATGCGAAGGACAGCAAGAAGATAACAACTGACAAATTTCATGAAGAATTGCTAAGAAATACAGTATTACATATTTTGTTTCTTGCTGTCAAATTCAATTTGACACTGAATATGCAAAATGTGACAGAAATCTTTCGAAAATTTGAACCATTTAACATTCAACACCTGCAAACTCTGTTTCCCCGAATTTTGTCTATCAATATTTATTGGCAATCGTGAGCAAAATGCCAAATTAAAACTGGAGAACTGTTTTCATTTCAATTGCACGAGCACTTACAAATTGTATGCATTGACGGTTCGCTTTCAAGTACCTTCCAGCTACAGCTATACAAAATGATAGGTGCCCCTTATAAGACGATCTTCTACTTAATGATTTTTCAATTTTATAGACTTTTTCAAAGCTTGCTTCATGATGAACTTGTACAGAATAGCATAGCGTTTTGCTAACATAAGTTCTCTATCTACCTTATGTGGCATAATTCACCTGAAATTTTAACCCCTCTCAATATATTGTGATGCAGTTCAAATCCGAATCAATCGAAACAATAGGAAATATGATAGACAGGTGTGGTGTTGTAAAGGTAGCTACTTAAATATACTGACGAATTAACAACAATCAGGTACAGTGGGGTAGCATACTTACGCCGACAATATGCGGGTGGCGGAGGCGATAACGAATGAAATGGATTTCCGCACGATTGAACGATTTCTTTTTGTAAAATAGCTCCTCAAGAAGTATATACCAACTCATTCTTCATATGGGAGTATTATAAGTAGTCATGTAAAAAAAACTTTAGTGCGCCAAGGAAGCTTGATTTAAGTTGAAAAAATAAGAATGCAAAAAGTATCTGAAAGCAAATGGTACGTAGAAATGAAGTGTTGTGATTAAAGTGATTGAAGTGATTTTCAACCTAAGGCCTTTGTCTATGTTACCAGGCAATTCTTGTTCTTGTTCTACGTTTAACATCAACGACGACGTTTGTTTTCATTAATCAGCCTTCAGACAAAAGCCTGACCTCTGTCATTAGAGTAATTTACCGGGTGGCTGTATTAAGGTCGGGGTCTTGTCTATATATAAAACGCCATCATCGGGATTATGAAGTCTCTGAACAAATTGTAGTACTTAAAGTAAGTAGAGCATTGCCTTGTCATGATAGTAGTGTGATTGTGGACCGATTTAACTCTTTGCGTGGAAATTGTGGAAGTCGTGCCAAAATATTTTGCTTTGGAGCGACATTCAGCTGCCTTTCGAAAATCACCAATTTTATAGGAGTGAATGTTCGAGATTGTTGGAATGGAATGAAAGTTTGGTACAGGTGTTTATTTTGATTCATAATCATTTTGGTTTTGCACCTTCACTTTTTTGTTTGATGGATTATGATGGCGTGCACATCTTGTGAAGCTTAACAATACGATAGGTTATGTTAAAGAATATAACTGCCACTATTGAGATTCAGTTTTTGTTTGCGTTCACATTTCATAGTTATTTTGATGAAGGTTCACATTACGTTTACTCACATATAAATGAGAAAATTAAATTTAAGTTGATTTATTCAAGACACTTTCTTTGTGTAGCATTTTTTTTTATAATTTAAATTTGTTTGGCGTAAATAAATCAAGTGAAATCAAACAAATATTTAATTAGGTGTGTCGAATGGCAAATATGGGGGGGTTCATTAAATATTAATTTATCATGGTATTTTCATTAACGAAGTGTGTGGATGAGTAACTGATAAAGAACACTTAACTTTAAACATATTCATCTCTTCGTTAACAATAATCTTGGACATATTTTTAAGTTTAATGAAGATTGATCAAGCGGTTTTGGAGATATTGAGTCGTTGAAAGTGTTAAAAATAAGATGGTAACTTCCAAATACTTATATAATTAAACAAACTAAAAGTCCTGTAAGAACCTATTTTAGCTGCCGAAGGAGTGCGGAAAAGCCTGGTGTAAGTACATACGTAGGTGAGTTGAAACTTAAAACCGCAGCAAGCATTTCCGTATACTTAGATATTTCTTGACAATTCTGAATTCAAAGCAGCTATGTATTTCAAGTCTTAATAAACTATATTAAGACTTGAAATACATAGCTGCTTTGAATTCAGAGTTGTCTCGCACGTATAAATTTGCTCCTTCTTTAGCCCTTCCTCTATAAAAAGCATCCCTGTCTCATCATCTTCTAGCAGCCGAAGGGTTACAGATCTGGGAAATGTATAAACATATGTAAATATGTATATAAGAGAGAGAGAGAGAGAGCTAACAATAGTTTTCGGAACAAAAATGCAAAAAAAAATAACGCCTTTCAACTGCGATCACCACCTTTACAACCCCAGCGTCAATTTAAAGATTTTCAAAACCGCAAAGCAGATGTGCAATCACCTTACAAAACCCGGCCAACTAATTTACTTTTGACTATAGGTTAGTTTCACCATCAACCAACAGTTTCATTGGCGCCCAACGTGGGGCCTCCAAAAATATTATTAAAATTATAAATTATGTATATCTTATCTTGTTGTTTACTTTTATATATTGTTTTATGTTGACCTCTATGCACAAAGAACAACGATTTGAAGGAGTTATGGTGACGTTCTGTTTAGAACCTCGATTTTTGAAATCCTTTCTCGGAAGCATAATCATACACTTTTTCCAGCTCCAATTGATCGATATTCGGAGCATTCGTTTCAATGCGTTTCATAACAAAAGAACCTAAGATTAATATTCTGATTATGTGAACTTGTAAGCGTCCTTTGAGACGTGATTTTCCTAGTACGACTAGTTTTATCAACTAAAGCCCTATTTGTTCTCATTGCATGGCCTGAGTTGTTGTATATTTATACTAGCTGACCCGGCCGCGCTTTGCTGCGGCTTTATTGTATTGCTTTTAAGTATTAGATATTAAAATTGGTATGGTTAAGGAAGTTATTGGTAAGGAATGATACAAATTTCAAGATAAGTTTTAATTAATAAAAAATGATGAATTTATTTTTAATTTAATTGTGATTTAACAAATAGAGTTAATTTATTCTAATTTGAAGCATTCAGGGTTAAAATTAATTAAGAACTAAATGATGAACAATGTTTCTTGTTAATCTATCCTTCGCTAACACAAATAAATTTGACGGTTTTCCAACACGTGAGCATGCAACATATAGCTGTCCGTGGGAGAAACACGGATTCTCTAAGTCCAAGCCACAAATCGTCATTGTCTGCCTTTGCGATTTATTTAACGTCATCGCGAAAGCCAAACGAATCGGGAATTGTAGCCTTTTGAAAACTGAATTTCACTTCTAAGATACATTTCTTGTTATTCTCATTATGAGGCCTAAATCTAATACTCAAAAAGATGGTTTCATTCTTAGTTTTGTTTTCAATAACATACTATGTAGTAAAAAAAATTTAGTAATATATGTAGCAAAAAAAAAATTAAGTGGTAACCCTGAGGAACGCAGAGAATTGCACATAGCTTTTGTTTTGACGTTTCCTTTTTTTTTGGTTGCTGTAATGCAAATTTATCAAAAGTTGAATTATAAATTGAATAATAAAAATTAAGGAATAAAAAGTATCCTATCTTAGGAACGCCAGCGAAAGAAAAATTATAAAAAAAAATTGTGAAAATCGGATAGATAGTTTCGGTGTTCATCGTGTGCAACAACGTGACACTTGCTTTATATATAATAGAATTATGAACAGATTCACAAAATACAGGGAATCGGTTTTTTAAAGTTTGGAAAACGGATGTTTTATAATGTGTGCAGCTTTAATTATATTCAAAGCAAGAATGACATTTTCTTCATCGAGTATCCGCTTATTTCAGTTATCACTTATAACACATCACAGCTCGTGAACTAGACCGTCTGCTTCTGCTGAAACATTTTTATAGGACTTTAAATTATGAGGCTTTAGGTAGGTAGGAATGGCGGCTATTCAACTAGAATAAAAACCCAATTAGCGCTTGGTGCGCCGTTTTGATACCATAAACTCATGAGACCTATCATTATGTGGAGGTTGGGATATCATTTTGGTGATTATGGTGTATTAAGGAATTGTGTTGGGAGGTGATCCTTTTATTACCATTTACCATAGGAAAATAAGAGATCCTCGGGTACCATGGGATCTGGCCCATACCCCCCACCAGGCTTTATGCCAGGCTGTTAGCTCCGATGAGGCTTTACTCAATCATTAAATTTTTATTCTTTGTGTAGGTTGATAGGTTCAATATGTGTGACTTCTAAAACTTCTTTTTTCTAGTACCATCTTCACGAAAACTAACTTCACTTGGGAATTAACTTAATCACTTTTTCTTCTTCTTCTTCACCTACTCAGAAAATGTCGGCAAGCTTTCCGGTTACTTATTGTTTCATGTCTGAAGCCAATAATTGAATGCTGGTGTCGTTGCATTTGTGTTTTCTGGGAGTTCTTGGGCCTACTTCTCTTTTGCAATTGTTAATAATGCGTTTTGGCGTCTCTTCTAGTACATGAAAATACCAGCTGAGTAAGTCGTACTGTATTTTATTAACGATGGTATTAAGCAGAGGCTTCTTCAGATTTATTAACTTCTAATTCGATCGAGCATTTTTAAGTCCTGCTGTCGTGCAATTCAGTTGGTACCGTCACTTTGCTTTCATACTTTATTCCACATTGTCTAAAATTTCCCTTCAGCTTAGGAGGAATTTTTCGATCAGAGAGTTGTCACGCCACTTCATCCACCCTACCAAGGTGCCTGTCCATTGCCCGCATGCTGAGAGTACTTTTATAACCGTTTCCACTTTATATTAAATTTCTTCTGCCAGTTATCAGTTGGAAGTACTGAGAGAGATATGTTTTCCAGAAAGAGGTTTGAGCTACTTGAATATTGGTACTACAGTCGTTCGTAGCATTTTCACTATCGAATGGAATTTATTTATTTCCGCGATGTCTCTTATGTTGCCGGTGGAGTGAAATATGGCCGGGGTATTAAGGACCGCGGGTCTTAATTGCAACTTTGAAAGAAAACAACAACGGGCATTAATTCCATTTCAAAGTGGCAATAAGACCCTCCAAAAAATACCATGAAGACCCGTGGTACTTGCACCCACCCAGACTTTCGGACAGCTGCTCCCAAAATACAAAACGTGTTCAAATTTTGCGAACTAGTGATCAAGACCTGTATCAATTTGCAAGTTACTCTCAAAAACTTCGAATGTCGAGACTCTCCGCGAGGTACTCTCGGGACTGTGTCCACTTGCGAGTTTGCTCTCCAGACCTGCTCGGAGCTCTCCCACACTCAAATGGACACCCACCTATACGCGAAGGTTGATGTCTTCATCTGAAGAAACTTCGTTAAAGATCATAACATTTTTACTTCTTGGAAACTGTTCCATTCAAATAAACGGAATAGGTTAGAGTGGATCAGTAAATGGGCAGCATAAATATTCTGTTCTTTGGCGCTTATGCGTTACCCATTTTCCTCCAAAACTTTTACCCATGCTACCGAGCTTAACACATCAAAAACATTGTTCCTTGTTTTTCAAATAAATCCACAGTCATATAAGTAGCCTTCCATAATAATGTTTAAGAGTTCGCAGAACAGAGCATTTCCTTGTCTTAATCCTTTATTGACATCAAAGGTCTCAGTGAGATTGCTTCCGACGTGGAAACGAGAGGGCCTCCTTTTATAATTATTCTTTATTCAACTGCATTATCGTAGTGTTCCGTTGGGCTCTCTTCTTAACATTTAGAAACCTCTTCTTAACATTTATGATTTGGGGATGAATTGTAAACCCTCTCCAATACTTTAAAACGACCAATGGACACAAATCAATCAGTTGAAATGAAAGTCTTAGTTCTCGGTAATACGTTGTCGTGTCAAGCTATATAAATTAGACACTATATCAACATCCTCCATCAAAACCTAACGTAAATTTTACAGTCAATCAAATTATTGTTTAAGGATATTGAATGCTTAAAAAGTAAACAAGACTCACAAAGGCCGATTCATCATTGCATGCTATTTTATTCCTCAATGTTGACACACTTCTACTCTTAATAGTAACTCTTTCTTGAAAAATAAATATATACTTTTATTTCAATACCTACCAAAGTAAACAAGCTAACATTTATTGAAACACCGTTATGTAGGTATAGATAGTATCTATGACATGATTCCTTGTTCTTGCTTTATTTCACAACTTAAACATGGCCTCATTTCAAACAATCAAAGTGCTACATTGTTTGCAAAGAAAGTGCAAATTATTTATGGAAGAACAACGATTACCTGCCAAAGGCTGCTTCATTTTAAATTGGTTTCTTCAAGAACAATTACAGTTATTCGTTGAAATTAACTTTATCCATTATTAGCCTTAAATAACAGTAATCGTACCTTCCAATGGTGAAAGATATAGAGAGATTCCCAGTAAGAACAATAGTTATGGATTAGATACATGTAATTCACCTTCACGCTAAAATCGATTTCAATATAAATCTGACGAAGCGTGAAATTCAATCGGAAGAATTGTTCAACCGAAAAGCTGTTACTATAGTCCTCTAGGGGCTGTTCAACAATAAGTTTCACAGGAATTCACTTCGTATATTTGTTTAAATTTGTGAAATATATTTGCTATTAACTAAAGATACTATTGTGCATGTTAAATGTCAAAGAAATTGTCTTTAACACCTTCTCTTAACAAGTTGATTGAGGTATTAATTAACGCATTTAGTGAAAACCAAAGAAATACAATAAATTCCATTATGCTGCCATTTCTATTTGCCAAGATCATGTCATTGTGATAAGTGATCTTGGCAATGTAAAGATTTATCTGTCGGAGATGCACAGTCACACAACAAGTATCTCAAACATCTTGGTGTAGTTTTTTTTTTTTTCGTTTTGAATTTCCATTCATGGAGACACAGCGAGACGAAGCTTCAAAGAGAAACAATGCGCATCTTTGGAGATTCATTCATCCAAAGCCAATGGGTTTTTGCTGTGATTGCGGTCCTAGTGCTGTCGTGGTAATGGCTAGATGCAGTCTTATACCTGCAATGCTCTTTGGAGTAAATTGATTTCAGTATAAAACTATACCCATCTGCTTTTGCGCTCGTGACCTGAATGGATCGTCTTCGTTGAAGATGTAGAAGTTGGTTGAACATGCAGAAACATTTTATTTCAATGAGATTGTATGGAATTATCTAACATTGAACTTGGACTTGAGCATGAGCATAGTGTGCATATGGAGTGTCGTTGGTTTGATTTCAAGGCTTTAAGCAACTTTTGAGCTATTCTTATATAACAAGGCTTATTTTTATAGAGTATACATCAGAGCTCATGTGTGCACACTGTACAATGTACACATTGAAGTGCATTATTTTGATTGTCATGATATATGTGCATACTGCATAGCTAGATGCATTTTGTAAGCCATTGACGATACACAGTCTTTTCTTACTTTGCCTCGATGACTATAATTATTTTGCCTAGAACATGTGCGATAAAAATATTTCAAATATTTTGTCTCTTTTCTCAAGATGGGATAACCGATTTTGATTAAATTTATTTTATTTTTAAATGGAAATGTTTAAATGGGATATCTGTGCGACCTATTTGAAACCAACAACAACCTCAAAGCGATTCTTGTACCTCAAATCGAGATTAAGGTGAATCCATTTCGAGGTTGGTGGTAAGTATCGAGAGTGTAGGTGTGTGACCACATAGGCATTTTTCCTCTCTATCGTGATGGCTACGGGGGAGCTTATAGGAAAGAGTTAACGGTGGTACACAGTTATTCAAAGTTACTAAGACAACACCTGGAGTGCTATTACGGAGTTCTGGTCTCGATTCGGCCGGCCCTTAGGGTTTATGTAGGGACTTAGTCATCCGAGTTTGAGCAGTGCGTATAGGGGTAACTTCCCAACCATGTTAACAACTGTTAGTTCAGCAACAACCTATTGCCTCGGCTCGTTTATTGCCGAATTTAATGTTGAGGACGCGGGTTAACGATTAATAATGAGCTTCGGATCTGCATTGGATGTATGCATGGATTGTTATTACTCACAATATGCCAAATGGAGCCGATCAATCAGCAGAGCCACTAGCGTAATATAAAGCAGCTACAGCCCTCTAAAAAATGCGATGTGATGGACGAGCAGGCAGAAACTAAACAACTGCGATATCTACCTACTACTTTGCTTGTTCCAAATGTTCACAAGAATATAAAAAGAACATCAAAACCTTCGTAGGCTTGTAAGAATGCCTGCATGGAAGAAAATGAATGTATCGAAGAACCGTAGTTGGAAGGTCTTGGAAATATCATTTCTGCAGACATTTTAATTGTGAAGGTGATTGTAATCAAAACGCAACCATTCGAACTAATTAAACATTCAAAACACACACTAATTCTATCCAATGGCATTGAAATATGAACAATGAACAGTTAAAATTTTATTTTTTAAACATAATCGTTTTCCAGCGAAGCTGTGAAAAGCCGCTGGAAATTATTTTTAAGAACATAGGACAACTCTTCATGGAAATATGGTCGGACTATTAGTTTCTTGATGAAATCGAATCAACAACGTGTGCCCAATCCCTCTAAACGGAAGCACTCGTTCATTTGTGAAGAATAACGCTAGTGCCGTTAAATTAAAAATCGACCTCACCGGGACCTTTGATGTTGAATCAAAAGTTTGATGTTTAATCAAAGGATTCAGGCAAGAGATGCTCCCTCATGCTGCTTTCAAGACATTGGATTGAAAGACATCGTTCGAAACTCCGATGTTTCCTATGAAACAATATTTTTTAAAAGTCGATTCGGGTGCTGGCCTGGCATAATGCCGATGACATTGATATCATTAAAAAAATAAAACCATATGTTAGTAATCGATCCGTTGGTGTTCGAGGTTATTCAGCTTTAATAGGACAACTGGGAAATGAGAATTGAAAACAGTATTTGTCGTTATCAAAATATTCTTTCTATGAGCTAAATCTACCGCTTAACGTATAAAGATCCACAACTGTTGTGTCTAGGTCTTCGGTGAGGTTAACAAGCACAAGAAGATCTGAAAAAACTTGGTGTTCGAAACTGGAAACGGGTTCCCAAAGTTAGGATTGGTTGGAGAGACAAGTTGGTTGATGCACTGGTTTACCCCATACAGTAGCATAATTGTAGGGCTTATTGTTGTACTTCTTCGCCAGATTTAATTTTGCCTAATTTCACAAAGTGGAACAATAATCGTAAGTAGGATTTCTTTAATTTTTGGATTTAACTTTACATCTGGATTTAACGAGTGAATAATATGGCTGTAAGAAACAAAAAATATAAGGCACGACTATGACTGGATAGCACAAACTTGCTTTTGTTGCAAGTTAACTATAAGGAATGACATGCGTGATTGTTATCTCAAAACTTTTTTTTACGATTTTATAACTTGCCATATATTTCAATTAATTAATTTCCTTTCTGTAGTCAGTCCGCAACTTCGTTGCTCCGCTTAAAGTATATCCAGTCGTCTGGCAGGCGCCTTTTTTAGCAGATTGCTCATTCAGCAGTACTGTGGTGACTCGCTTCACGGGTTCAAGGGATTTCAACTCCAATTCTGTAGTCAGTCTCGCTCACGCAACTTGGTTGCGCCGCTTAAAATATGTCCAGTCGTCTGGCAGGCGCTCTAGTAAGTAGTTTTCTTAGGACTTGTTTCAAGTAAAATACTCAGCAGTTAAATTCTTTGTTTGCTGTGTATTCAGCCCTATCGTGGTATCCGTTTGGAAGAAAATTTTGTCCGATTCGTACAAAATCGGAGAATTTTTTTTACCGAATACAATCACCAGCAGAAGATCTTTTAGGTGGCGCATTAAAACGGACGCTATTATTGATTCTTTCATTTATACTTGCAATAGTTTTTCCTATCAACTTCTTTAAAATTGTTACTCGCTTAAGCACTTCAACTTCAAGTTTTTATTACATGAGATATTCTTATATCCGTCAGCTACTGTACCCAAGACCCCGACCCAGATTGAATAATCCTTGATTTTTCTTTTCAGTTTCAATCAATCATCAAAACCATTATTTTCATAGGATAAGACTCCTTAATTGAGCAATGAAAGTGAAAACCAAACAGCAATGTACATTTTTACCCAATACCCGTTAATACACACGTATGGCCACAAATGGCTGTCGGAAAAGCAAATGAATGCCTGAACTGTAACACCAAACACATTATATACACACGCCAAGTCTCGACCATAAAATTATTCTGATACGAATACAAGAGATCTGGTTTTGTCGCGTGAAAGAAAGTTATACTGACTGCTCCGGTTAAAGGGTGGGAGGCAGTATTCATTTTTTACTTTTTAAGTTTACAACACATTCTCTTTTTGCGAATTTATATTACACAATGCCATGGCAAAACTTTCATCATCAAAAGGCGTTTCCGGGTTCCATGCGTATACAATTTGTATCTATCTAATATCAAAAACACTTCTATATTAAAGTTTGTCCTTTTTCAGATGAAATTTAATTGAAAATTTTCGTTTACTTTGTGCATTTTAATGAGAAAAAAATTGTTTTGCCCGGATTAATGCATCTTGATTAATTATTTCGCAAATAGAGATTCTGAATAAAATGATGTATCTTTTTTAATTGCAGAAAGTGAAAGGAAGTTGATTGTTCATTTCAGGCCAATATTATTATAATGGTAAAGC
The DNA here is from genome assembly GCA_951217065.1 of Baccha elongata. Taxonomy (NCBI): domain Eukaryota; kingdom Metazoa; phylum Arthropoda; class Insecta; order Diptera; family Syrphidae; genus Baccha; species Baccha elongata. The sequence continues at coordinate 177,123,562 of OX578272.1, forward strand.
CATTGAGTTCGAATAGTTTGCCTTGTTGTTGAAACTAACGAACATACACAATTTAGATACAGTAGAAAAGATATTTGAATGAAGAAAGAAGAAGCAACACCGATGGACGTCTCTTATCGCTTTGAAAGTGCGTATAACAAATGATTGGGATTGGGAATAATAATAATAATAGTTATTATTAATGATCACCCGCGGTAACAACTTTCGGATGCAACTTTAAGTTAAATGGATATGACTGAAATGTTACCTAGTCATAGATTCAAGGATATCAACTTTATCTTTAGATATTATATAACATTGCACGAAGCACGATTGCATCGTATTCAACATGTGTTTCAAGGGGGTAAGGAAAAGAAGTGGATTGCAGCTAACTAGCAGCTTGTTTAATACATATTTCTTTAAATAGACGAAGAATTCCTGGTCATAGATAGAGGTATAGTTACAGTATGTTGAAATAAAACTTTGTTGGAAGGAGCTCAAAGTCATATAGCTATAATGGAAGTCGTCATTAAGATGTGCTAAGAAGACTATGGAGTATATTATGTGCGTTGCACCAGATGAGGACAACTTTAATGGTATAAAAATAAATGTTGATGAATGTATCGAAACGGTGCGTTTTATTTCGCCAATTATGCTTATCTATATACATAAAACTCAATGTAAGTTTTTGTTTTTTTGGCCAACAGTCCGGCTAAACCTGTTCCTCAACCACCATATTTTTCCAGATATTTTAATATGGGCTAGTCGCCTCCTTTTACGTCCAACAATTATTTTATCTTTTGCTTGTTCGTGGCATCGTCAGTATGATTTGTTGGCTGGAGCATTTTTTTCCATTATTTCTATGAATATCAGAGCCATTGAATAGCATTTGCATCCCATATAAGGCTTGATCCATTTTATCGTACCTAACTCTGTCCGACACACATTATTTACACATAGATGTTTGATTAGTACTAGATCGAAAATCAGTCGATGAAGCTTTTGCTTAAAGGGATCAAGTACACTTCTTCCAATCGTGACCTCAAAAAGATGTTGCTTTTTGGATTTCCACCCGAGTTTTGAACGTATGTCCTCCAAAATAGTATTAAAGCTTGACAGAACATCTTCTTACTTTAATTAACTTCGTCTCCAATCTAGCGTTTTTGGAGGGCTCTATCGAGCACAGTATTCTCCTCTCTACTTCTGCTCAAAGTAAAGACCTCGAGCTAGTGTAAGAGAGATACGACATCTTGCGATATCTAACAATCCATATTCCCTTGACTTGACTGTAATAAAACTATGATCGTAGTCTTTGTTTGTTTTTCGGAAAGTTTAGGCGTCTAAAATGCTCTTCGAGTTTCGATTTTAATGTAGTCAGTCTGGTTAATGCTTGATTGAATCGATGAATTCGATGTGCTTTAATGTTATCATTCCGTAATGGTGAAACCTCGTGTCTGCTAGTACGATATTTCTACTAGTTGCGAAGTCAATCAACTGTTGTCCATTATTTTATAATGGCGATGTTTCCTAGGACCTAGTATATGAACTATCTTTGAAAGTGTTATTTTTTTTCTCTGTGCGGTCTGGGTGATGTAAGCTAGGTTAGCCTTTAAGCCTTGTTATTAGGTGTTCGCTTATGATCCTGAAGGAAGGTGACCCTCATTAGTTTCCTTAACATCGCAAACAAGATCTTCTCTGCCGTACTATGTGAACGCCTGAAGCCATTCAAAAAGCTGTCAAAAAGAAAGGATACTTATCACCGACGTCTTGGACAAAGCGTCACCGCAGACCGCTATAATTTTGAGGTGTTCAAAAACTTTGTGTACCTAGGCCAGCTATCAACTCAGTGAATTACACCAGTGCTTAGATTCATCGAAGAATATTACTTTTCCCAATCGCTTTTTCGTTGGGCTAAGAACGCAACTGCAGAGCAAAACCTATTCTCGAGCAACTAACATGTCCCTTTATAAGACATTTATCATCCCGGCCCTTATTTATGGTGCAGAAGCATGGACATTACTAAAAGTGGATGAGAACGCTTTAGGCTGCTTTGAAAGAAAAAAATTCCTTGTGATCTATGGTCCTATATGCATAAATGAGCAATTGAGATAAATTGATGATGATATAACCACGATCTGTACGGGATGTACACTGTACAGTGACACTGGCCTTGTCACAAAAGTGAAAAGCCAACGACTAAGGTGGCTCGGTCACATAGAGCGAATGGACACCAATGGTACGGCCCGGATGGTCTTCGAATCCAACGACGTGGCGCACGCTAGTGGAAGAGCACGCTAGTGGAAGAGGCAGCTAGCTAGCCGCCTAGAAGGAGCTTGTTAGTTGAGGCCCTGGTCCACCCCGGACCACCTTAAGTAAGTAAGTTCGCCTCTGTGATTGCAGCTTAAGACGTCTTTTCATAGTCTTCTTCAAATATCAGAATTACAGTCGCAGGAATTGCTCCTTGTTTACAAGCACCGTAGTAAATATTGAAATTAAACAGTCTTTTCTGTCCGTTCTACTCAATCTTCCTGGATGGCAATAATGTCTATATTATGTCATATTGAAAGGGAAAGTTGCCCAACTCTCTGGATACTTCCCACTAACACTCAAAATGGAATTAAATATATAGTTACCGCAAAGTGATAGTAGAAGTTCAAATTTTAAGATTCGAGGTTCTAAGTTCGAGGTTAGAGTTTCGGCGTTAAAGGTTCAAGATTCTAGGATTGAGATTCGAGATTTAAAGTTCAGTTTTTGAGAAGAAAGGGCAACCATACAATTATTCTGCTGTGTGTGGCGCCTTTGCACTTGGATAGAGTGTAGCTTGCTTTGACATATACTTTTGAAAATTATGCATATTTGTGACGTCAGAGTCAAGTTTAACAAGTTAATCAACACAATTGGTTAGTTAGTGGTTGAGCACATTGAATCTAGGTTAGTTAGTAATTGAGCACATTGATTCTAGGATTCGCTTGTTCTAAGAAAGCAATCGAATATAATACACTTTTTCTACAAACACATTTTTTTAGAAATATTTGTAACTGAAAATATAATTTTCATTTTCAGGACACGCCAATGATATCAATACACTCCATGGAACATATCAATATCTCAAGAGCACTGGACAGGTATGTCATGTTTTTAAAATAAATCTTATTTAACATTTTTCATTGTGGGAATTCATTGAAATTCATTTGATAAATTTGGTCTTAAGCATACGAGGAAATGTTGCACTGGTAGCCGAATCTTTGCTGGTGATTGATATTTCATATTTTATTCTATTGCTTTAAATATCTACGAACTTTTTGCGAATGAAAGTTTATTTTTCTAAATTCTTTATGTATTTACTAAATAAAAAAAAAATAAATGAGAAAGCGCCTTAAACTTTGGAATGCTGCTCGGCTGCCATCCTGTTTCATTCATTTATAGCTTTTTCTTTAGGTCATCCAATAAATTCAATATCTTAATAAGAGCTTATTTACGCTAAATCTATAATTTCTAAAGCTATTTTTGGCTTTATATCTGTGCCTGGAAATCTTTCTACAAAATTCTTTCTAACAACTCTTTTTCTATAAATTTTTTCAACGTTTTGAGAAAAATAAACCTTAGACATCTTCATAGGCCTTTGACGAAACACAATAACGGCTTAAATGAATATTGCAATTAGGATTATTTGAATAAGCGTGTGAAATTAAAAAAATCTTTTATACCATCTGGCGGTTAAATGAATGTTCTGAAATTATTCTTCTCGTGAATGTGACTGTGTACATAATGTATATGGAATCCATTATTATTTTGAGGTTGGATAACAATTATTATTATCTACTGGTAAGTAAATAAATAAAAATACCATGGGCTTTGGTAGAGCTATGGAAAAAAAAGAAGTCAGAGCTTAAGTTCAAAAGTTCTTAGTCAAAAAATAAATTAAAATTAAGCATGTACTTGGAAAGAGCTTTCGAGCTTCGATGGTTAAAATGTTGCACTATTATAGCTTTCTAAGCTTTAAGTTTTAAAAGCTCTTTTGCTAATGAAAAACATATGCATGCATAAAATTGAAAGTGTGAAGGAACCTTCAAAGAAAGCTTAATATAATACATTACAATAAAACTTTTAATAAAGCTCAGTGCGTGCTTTAAAAGTACAATTTCCTGCCTCTTCTTAAGTGGAAATGTGATTGTTGCTAACTTTATAAAATAATTGTGTCAGTTAAGAAGCTTTAAGCATTTTAAATTTAAATTGTGTATAAAACTTTCTAAAACTTTGTGTAAAATATTTCTAAATGGTTACTAGTTCAACATATCCATCTGAGCTTCAAGTCAAAATTCAATTGAATTCAAGCCACCCATCTTACCGGCCAACAATGAGTGTAAATATTGTATTCAACAGATTGAATCACTAAGTGCTGATAAATTAAACAACACTCCTAGAGCAGAAGTTGACATATTGTTTTTCAATCGTGTTCCCAAAGTTGGAAGTCAAAGTCTCATGGAACTAATGAAACGTCTGGCCAAAGTTAATGGATATGAATCTGTTCGAGATAGGCCTAAACAAATGGAAACAATTCTAGTAACATCGGGCAGAGCATATCAAATAGCTGATGAAATTATGGAATTAAAGGAGCCTTCTGCGTATTCAAAGCACATAGCTTACTTAAACTTTACTCAGCTGGATTTTCCAAGACCGATTTTCATTAATCTTGTTCGAGACCCAATTGAAAGGCTTGCCAGTTGGTTTTATTACATACGTGCTCCGTGGTACATAGCCGATCGTAAAAAACACTTTCCAAATACAGTGCTTCCGTCGGCTAAGTGGCTGGAAAAAGATTTTGCCACTTGCTTGCGAACAAGTGATCCGGAATGTGTATTCGAGCAAGATAGCATGAGGAATCTGGGAGATCATCGGCGACAGATGTTGTTCTTTTGTGGTCAAGATGAAACTGTTTGTTTGTGAGTATATAACTATCTGTATGATGCGAATTCTTTTCACAATTTCAACATTGTGCAGACCCTTCAATTCGTTCCATACTCTGCAAATCGCTAAAAGGACAGTTGAAAAGGAATACGCTGTTGTGGGATCATGGGAGGACACCAATGTTACTCTTACCGTTTTAGAGAAATATGTGCCAATGTTTTTCAATAAAGCTCTTGAAGTTTATCAAAGTAAGTAAGCTTATATACGATCCATCCAGACAAAAGCTTATAGCTTTTCTGAACTTCTGACAGAGAATTGAAGTTGTAAGTTAATTTCTCTCTTTATAGAGAGCCAACGTGCTTTGGGAAAAGTTAATAAAAACACATCAAGACCACCAATAACACAGGAAATAAGAGATTTATTAAGTCGTAATATGACAAATGAAATTGAATTCTATAATTTTTGTAAGCAGCGTTTGTACAAGCAATACATCGCTGCAGTTTCTTTGAATTAACTGGCTGAGCTTTTATTTTTTGTACCCAGTGACCTTTTGCCATTATTATATTGCTAATATTTATTTGAATTATATATTTTCTCCAATTTAAGTTAAAACATGTTGTTTTAATATGTATTTAGGGATTTGTTATTAAAAATTTAGGCTACAAATTGGGCTCTTAGTAAATATAAACTTCTAAGCTGATTTACACAACAAATATTTAACAATAAGGCCAGTAAAAACTGTTACTAGCCGTAAGAAGCTTGTAAAAGAGAGTAGGTTCTATATTGAGGATTGTTTTTCTCGCCTCTCTATTTTTAGAAGTGAACGAGCGTCCAGAGAATGACAGCTAATTCTGTGGTCTAACATTCTGATGACACCATTATACCTAATAGCTAATGAGAACCAGTAACATTCCTGCCAAAAAACTATAAAAAAAAAAAGCTCACATTGAAGTGCTGGGTTTCACACAGCGACCGCAACGAGCTGTTCCCGAGCTCTAAAAACAGAAGAGAAGAAAGGAACACCAAATTCTCAAAAGAAAAAAGTAAGACTACAATAAGCGCGTAATCAAGGAATTAGATTAACGTTAAAAGTACCAGGAATGAAGTTCAGAAGTTTTATCAAGAGGTAAAAAGTAAGCCTAACATTAGGCCCAAAACTCAGGACTTTAATGGCAATCAAGGGAAAAATCGCAGAAAGTGCTGTGCTGAGGAAAAATCCCCTCCTGCTATTTTTAAAACTGCGTGAAATAATTCAAATTTAACGGCGCAAAATTGTCCGTTCACCGGGCCTGAAGAAGTGCCTAACATTAGGCCCAAAACTCAGGACTTTAATGGCAATCAAGGGAAAAATCGCAGAAAGTGCTGTGCTGAGGAAAAATCCCCTCCTGCTATTTTTAAAACTGCGTGAAATAATTCAAATTTAACGGCGCAAAATTGTCCGTTCACCGGGCCTGAAGAAGTGGACATCGCTATATCTAAGGTTGAGTTCTATAAAGCGGCTTAGGATGATGGGCTTGCTGCCGAACTGTTGAAAGCAGATGGTGACATAAATTTTAAGGTCTGCATCCTATCACATTCGTTTCTGCTGAATGACATGCTCCTTTATCAACATTACCATTGCAAGTAATAAAAACTCGATATTGACTTAAAAGGGATAACGTAACGTAATAAGGCAGTGGTGCTTCTAAGATTTTAGGTAAAAAAGGGAAATCAGTAGAAAAATCCTCTCTCAAGCAACTAAAGTCATCATTTAAGAGGCACGGATTCGCGGTGGTTGAGGAGAACTCTTTAACTGTTTGCGAGGTAAATTCTCTGCATTCCATAAACAGTGAGTAGAGAGAGAACTTTTCGGTGTCTATAAGAACAAGAACGTAGGCCCTCAGCCCTCATTACGGTTCGCGAATCTAACGTTCGCCTCGGGTCGAATGCTTTGGCGAGTTTTTACTTTACTCTGGTTTTAAGCTTAGGAAAATGTTTCGTATATTAAAGTTTCGGGCGAAAATTTTGCGAAATTTCATGATATTGTAATACGAGTAAAGGAATAAGCATGCGCTTACCTTTTTGTTTACTTTGTAAACAATTATAGCACCCGTAGTCAAAAAGTAAAGGTCTAACGACTGAAAATACTGGTTCAAATGGAACAGATGTACACCACTCTGACTTCAGAAGTTTGATTGAAGCTTATTAGAAGAGACCTTGGAAAACCCTATTTTATTTATACATATATCAAAAATGCGCCTGGTTCTTCAAAACCTATAGTCACTAGTCGGCAACCAAACGACGTTGTATATGGTCCCTAGTTTCCGGCGTTTGAAATGTATACTGGTTTGGTGCACATCCCTGCAAAAAGCTGAGTTCTTGTGAATGGCAATCAAATGTCTTGGGTGCACCTGAAGACTTTTGCGGACAGCAGTTTATCTGACGTTACTCTGCCGTATGTCAGGCCAGTTTAGTTTTGATTGCTTGCTGAACCGGTGTCACGTTTTTTACTGAAATCGAACTGATTTTAATTTTTATCGTGTTACACAATCGTCGAATTTGCCATGGTGAATTGGCATAAGTGATATAAGTAGCATAAGTGATTGAAAGAATTAACAACGAATTTGAAAGACTCACCACTAAAACAGTATCCTCACGTCAACTTCAACCCGTCCGTATTTTACTAGGCCACTGCTCTCGATGGTATTGATCATGGACCGAGCAAGAATTATCGAGTAAGAGCTATTCAAGAGGTCAGCAATGTACTGAAACAGACTGGTAAAATTAGAATTAAGTTGAAGAACCAAATGTATGAAGGAAGGAACCAACGCGCTAGAAGAGGTGATGAAGGCAAAGCAGTCAACCGCTGGAAACAGTGCCCTTCAAAATGAAGGCAGCAATAATGGAATCTGTATCATCCTTACGGAATAATAACCTGCTAATATATTGGAAATATCTAAGTCCAGTGACCGTTTGATTTCACTGAAATTGGCGATTCAAGGATAGGTGTACAATTTTGTTAGTGCTGGGCGTCAATCAATTTTAAAGCAGTTTCATAAGCCCGCGTGTTTAATACTGCATATTGAAAAAGGCTATCGAACCAACACATTCTTCTGCAAGAGAAGCAAACAAACAGAGACTTCTGAAGGAATCACAGAGGTAAGCAAAGCATTTACCCCTAACATCAAAAGTTATCTGTATTGAACCATCAACAGGCCTGACCGTGTTGAGTGCAAATATGTATTCCAAAAGAACCATAGCGCCACATAACTGCGAAGAAGGGAATCTTAAAGTCGGAATAGTATGTGAGGGCGGTGAAAAACTCCTGATATGAGGTCTGAAAAATGAGGACACACATCGAGTCTAGATAGCTCAGGATTCTCATCTGCAAGCCTAATAGTTAGGTGGCCAAATGTCAGCTCAGTAGATGGAAAGTTATCTTCTTCCAATTCACAAGAGAAGACGGTGCTCAAAATTGCGAAACATATCGTTTAATAAAGATGATGTCACACACCATAAAGAACTTTGAGCGGGTATTGGATGGCCGAACGCAGAATATGAAACGTCTGTTATATCACCAGAACTGGTTTCCCTCTTGTAAAGCAATCTAAGAAGCAATTCAAAGTGTAAGAATCAGAATTAAAAACATTGAGCCCTTTACTTTTTATCACAGTTCATGACTTTTTTCCTTGGAGATAAGGTGAGGAACCCGAAGCAAAGCTGTTTTTCTTCGGTGACAATGAAACCACCGTAATTGAGGAGCAAGGAGTTAATGTATGTATGTATTTTTGAGGAAAATCGGTCGCGCATAGAGAAAAATGCCAACATACCTTGGTGATACATAAAAATGGCGCATAAAAACGCTAATTGGGTTCTTTTAGAACAGGTGCTTTCAGAATCGCCATCTTATCTATGCTGATTGTTTAAAACTAAAAGTTTGCTGATGTTCATAGTTTCTATTTTTTAGCCAAAAACAGTTTAGACTGCGTTTAGTTCAGACCATTATTTTCTATTTATTTCCTTATATTTACTAACTGCATCCTCTATTTTATCAAGCTCCTAACACATGTACTTCGCACTATCTGCTTGAAGTTTCGAGCACTTATTCTAAACTTCTTATTTTTACTGCCGTGAAAAAAGGTCTTTTGAAGTGGCTTTTTCTAGTTTTTTTCAAAGTCAATGCTCCTATTGACTTAGCTTTGAACTGAAGGCTCCTTATCTTGTTTTTCACTTGCTTGGTTCCTGCAACCATATTTTTTCGTCGGTTGCTTATGCCGCTCTGCAGCTCCTAAAGTAGAAAGTACCAGGTTGTAGAGCTACAAGCGTACCATATAAATCATATCGATCATTTCCTATTACTCCTATTTTTTAAAATTGATCTTCAGAAGTGGGATATCACCTTATCGCAAAGTATAGTTTTTTTTTTACAAATATTTAATATCTTTGAATGGAAAAATATTAGATTTGTCTTCACTCATATTACAGAATATTCTGAAAAAATCACAATACAATAATGAGGAAAATTTAAATAACACTAAAAAAGCCGAAATTGAAATAGTTTTGTTCAATCGTGTAGCAAAAGTCGGAAGCCAAGCTCTAATGGAACTAATGAGCCGACTTGGACAGATTAATAATTTCGTAACAACACGAGATATGGCAAAAATACATGAGACAATTTTATTAAATCAAACAGATCGGAAAGCACTTGCTTACAACATTACCACTTTTTTACCTCCACCGTATGTTTACAGTCAACACTTGGCTTATTTAAATTTTACCAACATGTCTCTGCCAAGACCAATTTATATTAATTTGGTTAGAGATCCAATTGAAAGAATAATCAGTTGGCATTATTATATTCGAACACCTTGGTACTACGAAAGTTTAAAATCAAAATGGGGCGATCGGATTCCACCACCACCAGATCAGAAATTTTTGGATATGGATTTGGACACTTGTGTCAAAACAAACGATCCTCATTGCCAGTTTATACAAAATCAGTTCAAAAATATTGTGGGCGATCATCGTCGGCAAACGTTGTTTTTCTGCGGTCAAAATAGGAGGAGATGTTTGTAAGTAATGAATGACAGAGAAAGTTCAATTTTGGAAAATAACTAATCCTAAACTTTAGGCCTTTTAATTCAAAACAAGCTCTCCAGCAAGCGAAACGAACAGTGGAGGAGGAATATGCTGTTGTGGGGATCTGGGAGGATACAAACATCACTCTTGCTGTACTTGAAGCGTATATTCCGAGATTTTTTAAACATGCTAAAGTTGCATATCACCGTAAGTTTTGGACATTGTTTTCGAAAAGATCAGTGAAAATTGTATTGTTTTATTTTTAGTTGGACGCGATAAATTGTCGCGTGTGAATAAAAATGATTATAAGAAGCCAGTTAGCACTGAAGTTCGAGAAATACTGCAGAAGAATTTCACGAGAGAAATTGAATTTTATGAATTTTGCAAACAAAGACTGTATCGCCAATATGCTGCAATAAGTCATCAGCTTGACGATGATGACGATTATATGTTGATACCTGAGGAACTATAAATAAAATATTATTTTTTACTTAATAAATATACATAAGTGTATATATAAATAATTTTCAAATTTCTGTGTGGTATGTTTTCTCACAACAAAGGGTGCTAACAATTTGTTGCAACTTGCACTTCGTGTTTGTTATTTTAGTGGGTCTTGTCCTTGTGAATAAAAAAAGAGCTTAGTCTAAAAATCGATTTTCATGATAATCGCTAGATTTTTCGCACGCAAAACCTAGCTTTGACCTAATAAATTCAAGTTATATAGATTTAGTTTTTTTTATTCACAAGACCCACTTAAGGCAAATAGCAATGATAGCTGTGATTTTGACGGAAGAGAGCAGGTTATTTTTGAGTGTTTAATAAATGGATTTTTAACATTACCATTTTTTTCACAGTACCATGAATAAGTACCTACCTACCTATACATGAATAGCTACTTTAATAGGTAAATTATAAGACACTAAATTATGTTTCTTTGTAAGGAATCATCAAGAATACCTACGCAAATTTATGGTATGCAACAAATATTGTAATAAAATTCGACTTACCACTTTAAAATGTTTAGAAAATATACCAATTCTTATGGTAGAATTCAATCAATTAACAGCAAAAGCACAAGAACATTATTAAAATCACTTTCTCATAGGTAACTTTGCAATAAGATAAAAAAACACTCTTTAGGTGGTTCGATTGAAATTTTAAAAGACAGACAGACAATATTTTACTTATTAGCAAATGAAATTTTCAAAACAAACCGTAATTTTTCAAACAACCAACGGATTTTTTTTATATCGTGAATAAGTGACGGGTCGGGTACATACATTAGCAATTATACAAACACCGCCATCGGAATTTTAATTTTGGAACAAATAAGGTAAAATAACTAGGTATACCATTACCTAGTTATTTTACCTTCATCGATTAACGATTTACTGTTTAACTGAGTGTACCTCATAGTCACAAACCATGGACAAATACATAGCTATTATAATGCCCTCAAATTATGTTCTAGATATTGTTATATGTTCAAAGCAAAAAAAAAACAAAAAAACACAGTCCAAACGTCTGACACTTAAAACCTCAAACGTGACGCTTTATTTTAACAACATAAAATCGGGGGTGCGGTCATACTATTGGTCTTGAACAATAGTTCATTGGGAGTGGTTATGGATAAATAAACCACCAAAATAAACTCTCATGAAGAATTGAGTTCTTTTCAATAGTAAATCTAATATTATTTACAAAAATGCTTATCTGGAATGTCATCAACTTCTGAAGTGTGTCTTTTCCTACAATTAAACTGGTTCCTTTTAAATCGAGTTAAACGTTGTGAATGAATTAAATGGTCCAAGTCTGATGCTGTGATAAATTCAATAACCAACTCCCCGGTCAACAACAAAAAACAAAAACAAACCTGAACGTCAACGTGTACCTTTTCTGGGTACTGAGCAATTCAAAGTGGTTTGATTCATGAAGCAATTACATTACAACAGCACTTATTTTGGTGTTATTCAAGTTGTGTTAACCAAAAACAGTAGCGTAAACATAAAACTCAACCGTGGGAAATTTTTTTTTGTATGTAGATTATTTCCTAAGATTCAAAGAAGCTAAATATACATTTAAATCGTGTTTTTAACTTTAATGAAAGCTAAAGACAAAGTTTCCTCACATCGAAAGAATTAGTCGCTGCAAGTGCCACCTTTTAGAGAACACTGCTACAGCAGCTTGAACCATAGCAAAATAAGTATATATAGAAAATCTTCTTAGGAGTTCCATTTGAAGCAAAAAAATATTGTGTAAGTGTGCTTACTTGCTTTTAAATGGGATATTGTCATATTGACATATTTTCACATACGGAAATAGATGCCGTCACATTTTCACAGTCTCTTTACACTTATTCACGGGTAGGAAAACAAAAATTTGAGTGTTGCGACGAGAGGAATTCTAGTCTACCATCATGGGTGACTTAGACCCGTTTGCTGAAACGATAATTAAGAATTTATGTTCTACATAAATTCTTAAGTTCAGCAAATGGCCCTTAAACATCAGAAATTATAGGACAATATAAATGTAGAAAAAGATGCTATAATCAAGATGAACTTGTCCTCCTTTACTTTTATCTTAATCTTAATTTATTGAATTTATAATAAATTTGATATATGTAAAAACTTTTGCGTTTCAATTTTCCCTCTCTCTATCCAACTTGTGTCATATTTTAAATTTGTATCCTCTGTTTTTTGCAAAAGATAACCAGCCAGAAAGTTTTTTTAACTCATGACGATGTTCACATTGGACGTATTCACCCGAAGCATTTTGACGTCTATATGTTTTATCTCCTTCCCACTTCGTTGTAAGAAAGAGACGGTGTTTTGCTTCCAGTTTTTTAGATTTTTTAAAATTCTCATGGATGTATTTTGAAATTCGCTAATCTGACATTTGAAAATTATTATTTTTTCACTTTTTGCACCAATATTTTGAAATTTTTCACAAAATTCGGTCACTTTTGGAAATTGGTAATTTCAATTAAACATGAGATTATAAAGAAAATTGTAAACATTGAGGCTCATTTTACATTGTTATTTTGTTTCGTGTGATTTCTTGAATCATGTGTCATGTCTGAACACGGCGGACTGGACGTACGTCAAAATGCCGGATGATTCAGTCCTATGAAGGAATTTTAGCACCAAAATGTCAGTTTGATATCAAATAATCGAAACGTCAATTCCAAAACAATTACCGACAAGATTTTTTGTTCATTAAACGCAATGCCTTTTACAATTTTCGGAGAACACTTCGGGTAAGAAAAGATACAGTCGAGTATTTCTATTGCACTCGATCCCATGACCTAAACCCTGTAACAGCTTATGGACTTTCTCTCTCTAACACAGTGAACATCACGTCTTCACATTGACGTTTATTTTAACCAGAGTTTTAGATGGGACGTTTTTCTTAGATTTTAAATTACTTAAGATCCAAGTTAATAATGTGGGCTAAAAAATGTTTTATTAATAAGGATTTACTCAACGTTGAAACCGGTAAACGGCATTTTAAAGAAATCTTATAAATAAGGCTGAACATGTTAAGCCACCCTTTAGGTTGAACGCAAAATATTTAAGATGCAGCAGCAGCAAATACCGCTGTCAAAGTTAAAAGAACGCTAATTCTATAACGCTGCTACAATGAGCTGCTATATACGGATGTGGCATTAACATCAGCTGCAGCACCAGAAAAAAACAAAATGCATTGAGGAAAATTGACATTTTATACGACACCAATGTTGCTCCATCACCATTGTCAGCCATAGTAATTGGTGGTAGTACTAGTGATGTATTAACTCGAGTTAAAAAACCGAGTTAACTCGAGTTACAGCCAATTCGAGTCAAACCGAGTTATGAAATCAAACAAACCGAGTTGGTGAAACCGTAACGTTTTCCACCAAATAAATTTAGATAGGCTTTTAATATGAGTGTTTTTAACACTTTTCCAAGGCTATTGAAGTTATGCTTATATTTTTTTTTTTAATTTTCCAAAAATTTCTTTTCTGCTTTCGTTGCTCATATTGGTTGGTTTTGTATTTTTGCATGCGCCTGATGAGGTAAAAATAGACTCAACATTCATTATGTTTCTCAAATAGATTTTTAACCTCAATGCTGATGATCTCAACAATACAAAACGTGCCGAAATGGACATTATTGTGTTCAATAGAGTCCCAAAAACGGGCAGCGTTCAAATGATTGAGCTAATGCAAAAGCTTGGTAAAGTTCATAGCTACGAAGTCTTTGTGAATGCACAAGTCAGTGGAGTAAAGACAATTCTTGATCAGGAAGAAGAAGAAGAAATTGTAGACAATATTGCAAACCTGCAAGAACCCATCGCTTTTGTCAGTCACGTTAATTACATGAATTTTTCAAAATATGAACAAACCCGACCTATTTACATAAATATGGTTCGAGATCCGGTAGAAAGGGTCATTAGCTGGTTCTATTACATCCGGTCGCCTTGGATATTTGTGCCTCAGCGAAAGAAAACCAATAGGAAAATGCCTCATCCAACATGGGTTAATATGGATTTTGATCAATGTGTGAGGGAGGGTCAAAAAGTCTGTTCATATATCGAAGGATCCGGACTTGAGAAGGTTGGAGATCACAGGAGGCAAAGTTTATTCTTTTGTGGTCACAATTCAAATAAGTGCATGTGAGTGAATTTAATTGAATGTATCTCAAACAAAAATTAATTAAAACACTTTAAAGGCCATTCAATGCAAAAATTCCCTTACAAATTGCCAAACGGAATGTTGAGAGGGAATATGCAGTTGTTGGAACGTGGGAAGATACAAACATCACATTGACCGTCCTGGAAAAATATATTCCTAAGTATTTCAAGGGAGCAACACAACTTTATTACAGTAAGCGAGTTCAATTCATGATATTTTGTTTAATTGATTTTCTGTTCTCGAAATTTGCTTGCTCGGATTGAACTTGCTATTGCTATGATAATGAGAAAACCCTTTTGAAGCAATTGTTACTTTCGTTGAAAATTGGTCCATATCTTACTATCAAAATAATATTTTAAAATATTGTACACTCGTGAAACAATGTGGGTTTCAGTGTTTGTTCTAATGATTTCTAAACAAAAAGATGCTAACATTTGGTGATCGAGCAGCTTTTAAATATTAAAGAAAAATTATCTTTCATGCAGTGAAATGAACGTGTCGTGCCAAAATCAGTCGCAAATTATTCCGTAAAAATGTCACAAGCATCCATTTAGAGGGGAAGGACTTTCCTTTCATACACTGTCGACGTGTATATTCAGCTTTATTGTATAATTCACAGATATCAAAACTAAACTGACAGTTTCCGCCATTTATAGCACCTTCCAAAAGTTATAGCATCTACCTTTTGAGGTCACCCTGTGTTGTAAAATAAAGATACCCTTACACGATCAAATGACTGATTCAGTCATATAGATGTGTTCGTGAAAATATATTCTCTGAAATTTGACTGCCAAAATTAAATCACTTTTGATTTTGTATGATGACTGATCAAACAGACTGATGTGTGTAATGGCATTTTTGATGCTTTTCCAATTCAAGAGAAAGAGATCGAAGATTTTTCATTAATTGAAATATGCACGCATCGTTTCGACGATATACACGGTCAATCATTTGACATCAATCTGTAATATAGTGTTTGTAAAAATAAGCCTGTATGGGTGCATTTGTTTGACGAAAAATTAAAACCCTTTTGATTTTGCCTGATGACTGATTATGATTATTATATCATTCATCAGGCAAAATAGAAAGGGTTTTGATTTTTCATCAAACAAATGTCCGCATATAGACTTATTTTTACAAATACTATATTACAGATTGATGTTAAATGACTCACCGTGTAAAGGTCGTTTTAGGGAAACGTCAATCTACACGTACACGAAATTTGAAATCGAATGACCGACCGTTTGAAATGTTGTATACTATTCCAATACTATAATTTTATTTACATAGTGGGATAAACATACTTATTCAATGCTTTGATTCAAACAGGCAACCGAGTAGAACTGTTAATTTAACCTAATGATTTATATTTAAAGTAGTTTTTAATTTTTAGTGGGTCTTAATGATAACTTAAAAAACAGCAACCCCATGAAGCCACACATCAGTGAGGAGATCAAGGAAATGGTTCGAAAGAATTTCACACGTGAAATTGAGTTTTATCAATTTTGCAGACAGCGGCTTCACAAACAGTATTTAGCTATAAAGCTTGATGAAATAATGAATTTTGATAAGAGTCTTACAAAAAAGAAAAAATAAATTAAAATACTTTTCTGTTGAAATTGTTTTTTTCTTTACAATTTACGTGGTTACCGTATCATCAATCCTTACATATCAAATGCTTGCATTTATTTTCGGAATTGGTTTGAAGTTTCACTTTTGCTTGCTTATTAATAATATTTCTTATACATTCAAAATATAAATATGAGGATATCCTTTTTCCTTAGCTAAAAACATTGCGCTCTCACGATTTAAATAATACCCGAAAATCTGATCTCGATGCAGTATTCTTTAATCGGGTCACTAAAGTTGGCAGTGAATCACTTATGGAACTTATCTCCCATTTAGCTAAGCTAAACGACCTAATTGTAGCAAAAAGCCCCCAACGGAAAACTGTTCCACGCGTTAAAACATTTAAAGATCAGAAAGAACTTGCCGAATCAATTGTAGAGCTTGGTCCCAACTCTGTTTACATCGAACATGTAAATTATATTAATTTTACTCGATTCGATCTACCAAAACCAATTTACATAAATCTTGTAAGAGATCCTGTGGAACGTGTCATCAGCTGGTATTTCTATCAACGTGGAGCATATCAAAATGCTATTGCGTTTCGGAATTTTCCCGATAAGGAAATACAGCCAGAGAGTTGGTACAAAAAGGACTTTAATCATTGCGTTCGGAGTGGGGATCCTGAATGTCAATTTGTGCCATTTTCAGTCGTAGATACATCTGGCGATCATCGGAGGCAATCTTTGTTTTTTTGTGGCCACACGATAGATTGCATGTAAATATTTTGAAACTAATCGTAGTCCATTGTACCGAAATTCTAATGAAACTAAATAATATATTTTGTAGACCATTTAATTCACCAAAAGCTATTCAAATAGCCAAGAGGAACGTCGAAAGGGATTATGCGGTAGTAGGATCTTGGGAAGATACTAACATTACATTGGCTGTTTTTGAAGAATACATTCCCAAATATTTTAAAGGAGCTAAGTTTCTTTTTGATTGTATGAACATACATTATTATTGAACACACGAAATTGAATATTCTAAAATTGTTTTTAATTTAGTGCACATGGATAAAATAACAAATCGGAATAAAAACAAACGGAAACCAAAGATCTATGAGGATGTCAAGGAAATGATACGGAAAAATTTTACTCACGAATATGATTTTTATTGGTTTTGTAAACAAAGGCTTTACAAGCAATATGCAGCTATACGATTAGTTAAGAATTAAACTAATAGTTTTATGTTTTTAAAAAAATGCGTTTCTATTTGGGTAAAATCAAAACAAAATAGGGAAAGGTACGATTCCTTGAAATCTGTTTTAGTAAGGAAACATAGGTGGCAGTTGAGCCTAAATAACATAAATTAAAATCTGGCTTAATTTTTGTTTTTATAATCAATACTTTCAAAACAAGTAGTTCACTCAAATAGTATTTATTTACCCAGTGAAAAAATCGATTATTTAAAATCCGTTCTTACGATTTCAATTTTTATTTTGTAAAAATTATATTTATCAAAAAAAACTTGACACGCATAAGAGCAAGATTGTGCGATTCAGTCTTGCTTTTTGTTTTTAATATTTAATGCTAAAAATGTTTTTTTTTTTTCTATATAAAATAAAGAAACAAATGTCTTTAAATAAAACGCCAATTCAATTCGAATTTCTGTTTTGTTTCTGACTCAATGTTATCTTTTCAGAATAAATTTATTTATTTATTTATTTATTTATTTATCCAACAAGTACATTAGACTTTCCTAGATATTAGAATTACATAATTTATAAAATAGAATATAAGAAAACGTAATTATTAAATAAAATTAACAAAAATAAAAAGGTAAATATTTACTAAATGTTCAAAATAATAGCTTTGCATTCATTTCTACTCATATGGAAATCTATATAATTTTTAATTTGATCAAAACATAATAATGCATTGGTTACTGGATTGTTCAAACCGTAGTTAGTGGAGTGTCTACTTATTTGAAAGAAGTTATTATGTCTTGGCCTAAGTGAGCGCGTTGGAGCATATATATTAAATAAGGATAGTAACGAAGAACAGTCGATATGACCACACAAAATATCCCTGGCAAAAATAGCTAAATAGTTAAATCTTCTTTTATTTAACGGCTTTAAATCAATCAATTGGCATCTTATAACGTAACTTGGCATGTTAGATTCGAAATATATTTTACGAAGCGCATATCTCGTGAACCTCTTTTGTATTCTTTCAATACGCATTGAAGTGCTGTTGTAGAACGGAGACCATATCACACAATAATATTCAAGGTTAGAGCGAACCAACGATACAAAAAGAGTTTTTAGAGTGTACGGATCACTAAAATCTTTAGAGTTTCGAAATAGAAATCCAAGCATAGCATTAGCCTTAGAGATTAAAAAATCCATATGCAAGGCAAAGTTTAATTGGGAATCAAAAACAACTCCAAGGTACTTTTGTTCATAAACCCTACAAAGGTCACTGTTGCAAACTTTATAATCAAATATTAAAGGATTTTTAGATCTTGTAAAAGACAAAATAGAACATTTACGAATATTAAGATGCAAACAATTACTATTGCACCAACTAATTAATCTATCTATGTCATTTTGTAATTCAACACAGTCGGACCTTGATTTAATTATTTTAAATAATTTGAAATCATCTGCAAATAATAATCCGATGGAATGCTGTACACAATCCGGTAAATCATTGATGAATATAAGAGAAAGTAGTGAGCCTAAATGACTACCTTGAGGCACTCCAGAGTAATTGAACACTACTTTAGAAATATGAGATCCGATTTTCACATACTGTTTTCGGTGTTTTAAGTATGACATCAACCATGACATCAAAGACGAATGAAAACCAAATCTTATTAATTTACGTTCTAAAACGTGAAATTGGACGCGATCAAATGCCTTAGCAAAGTCAGTGTAAACAGTGTCAACTTGGCTATGCTTCTCCATATTAGTAAGGCAGTAGTTTGTAAAAATCGCTAAATTCGTTACAGTTGATCTTCCAGTTACAAACCCATGTTGAGAATTTGAAATGAAACCACGAACAATTGCATATATTTTTTTTTTAACAATGGCTTCAAATATTTTTGGGATCAACTGTAACTTTGCAATCGGTCTATAATTCTCAATTATTTGCTTAGATCCAGATTTGTGGATAGGGGTGATAAAAGAATACTTCCAATCATCCAAAAACAAGCCACTTGACAAAGATAGATTGAAAATCATACGAAGCGGAGTTGCAAAATTAAATCTACAGTTTTTAATAAACGCTGGAGGAATGTTGTCCGGTCCAAGACTATGAGAGTTATCAAGATTTGAACACTCCGTTAGAACATCATCTTCAGTGATATCTAGAAATCCTAAACTTATTAAAGAGTTATGGAAGACAGGACTGTAATTATTATCTGGTTCAGCAACATAGTTTGATTGAAAATATCATGCAAACATATTAGAAATTTCTTTATGTCAAACAAGTAAACTTCTTTCAAATCTGTGGACCCCGATAAACTCAAGTTCCAATCAATCGATGAGAGGTTATTATTAAAATAGCCATAATCGGCTTTATCAAAATCAAATTTTAATTCAATATTATTGCTATCAGTGCTAAGAGCTAAGAAATGAAATATCGAATGAAATGTGCAAAGCTTTATAAAAAACACTGTTATTTGATAGTAAAAATAACAGTGTTGCTAAACAAATATAATAACAAATATAATAATAATAACCATTTTTGAAAAAAAATTGAACCAGTTAGTCTTTCAGATATTGGTAAGCATTTCATGTTTGCAAGATTTAAACAAAAAATCTCGCAAGAAATTGAATACGACAGCTTCCGACTGCGCTAACCTGTGAGCTTAAAAAAAATGTCTACTTTTTCGTTTGTATGCAATTAAAATGCAACTAAACGGATTGTTTTTACAAAAATATTAATGTGTAGGTACCTACTATAATTGTTTAAACATAAAAAATACTCACAAAATAACTAACCACTATAGAAATCGAATTTCCAATGTACATATATTAAAAAAAAATAAATGAGTCCGACTCTGTGAATTTTAAACTTTACTTGTAAAATTTCAAATTACCAGTTATGAACATCTTTAAAGAGATCAGAAATAATTACAAAACATCGATTGCTTTCATTAATCGGTTAGTGTCATAGTGATAAAAATTTTATATTAAATATGTAACTTTTTCTATAGGAAAAATGTTACGCATACGCCACAATGACTTGCTTTTGCATAAGAAGATAAATTTAAAAAATCTTCTTCCATATCAAAAACTGAGGTATAAAATTAAAGCTCATACATAAATACGGTTGGGCCAATATCTATCTTTTTATATAGTTCTGGAATGAGCATTTTATATTTAAATTAAAAAGTTTCAGCATGGAAAGAATTTTTACTATAAGGCAAGTTATGCATTCGTGCAAAAAAAAAGTTTTGAGATAAGAATCAAACATGACATTACGATAATAGAGAAGACGAAAAAAGCTGGTCCAGAAATTCTGTCTGTCTGTCTGTCAGTCTGGTTGTAAAATGAAGTTTTAGCACATTTGTGAAAAATTCATTTGATTTTTTTCATTTTTATTTAAAAAAAAAATTATAAATATATTTTTATTAAATTTAATTTTATTTTCGTGGCAATTTGCCTCAAGAACAAGTTCGTGCGACCCAGTCGTGCACTTTATTTCTAAACAAGGTAGGGCGCCATATTTAAGTGCACTCTAGAGCCAAATGGTTCAACCGAAAAAAAAAAACATTTTAAAAATGCATTTTTCGAGGTGTTCCTATATTCAGATTTTGTCTGATTTTGGATATGTTATTCAGAAACGAATTTTGATTGAAAATCGATTATAAAAACTAGTTTGACTGGGCTAATCCTTTGAATTTAGTATCTAGGGTCTTTATGGCAACCGTCATAGACGTTTTTGGAATTTTTATTTTATGCTTAAAATTAACGGTACCTTACATATAACGGTTAAGAAAAAGCTTGTTTTCTCAATAACGTCTTTAACGATTTTGGTAAAATTTGACATGAATTATACATCATTAAACACTGTTCAGAGAGTTTGAACTGTTTTCTAAAAGCCAGTTTTAACGGTACCTGTCATTAACGTTCTTTTTTAATTTTGATTTTCTCGATATCGTTATCGAGCGGATATTTAGGTACCAACTTTTATTTCTAGAGATTCCTAGATGTGAATGATAATGGTGCCCTTAACTTTTTTATAACTTTTCCAAAAACAATTATATGAATTAAACAATTTTTTTTAAATTCAATATTTTGAAAGCCAATGGATGCAGTTTTTTTTATTTTTTTGATTCAGTTTTCGCATGAAAACTATCAATTTCCGTGATTAAGCATATTTAAAATTTTTCTTAAAAATAAGTTTATAAATCGTTTTATTTTTTAACTGGACGATTTTGATAAAAAGTAAAAATTGTAAAATATTTTTTAATATATCAAAATATCTACCAAGATTTTCTGGAAAACTCCGGGTTGTTAGAACTAAATTTCCAAAGTTATTTTTATATTTTCATGTATTTTTTTTTTAATTATTTCATGTTAAAATAATTTAAAGAATTTAAGAAATTATTTCAAAAAATTTCGTGGAAAGCTTTTTTAGGCTCTTATAGTTTACTTGCCGCAAGAGCAAATTTGTGCCTATTATTTTTTTCTTATGGTTTTTTCAATTCAATTTCAATTCACATATCTAAATTTCTGTCGTTCAAAAACTCATTACAAAATTTTTTTTTGTAAGCCTTGGCCATCTCTCGGCGCTAGCTCCAAGACGGTATACTAAGAATTTCTTGTTCTGATATAACCAGGTATAAGTTTAAGTTTAAGTTTAAGTTTATTTCGTTAAAAAGCTAACAAGATATAATCTTATTAGCTGTAATGAAAGTTTATGTATTAATTATATTGTTCAATAGAAAACAAAAAAAATTATAATGAAAAAGAATCATATTGATTTGATAAGTAGTTAATCATAAATTTAAATTAAACTGCTGGACAGTCCACAAATTTCTAAGGGCTCCATAGGCTTTCCCAACAATTGAATTTATGTGATTATTCCATGTCAAAATTCTATTAAAGACAATACCAAGATTTTTTGATGTGTTAGCAAACTCTCGAGGGCACTTGTTTAGCAGAATTGGAGGAAAATAAGATAAATCAAACTTTTTTTTGAGATAACTAAGCACTTACACATGTTTCGATTCAGAGTAAGACCATTACTTTCTGCCCAATTGAAAATCCGCTTAAGATCATCATTAATTAAAGAGACACAGTTTTGGATAAGTCCGAGAGGCCAACTTCTGTAAATCTGGATATCGTCAACGTAGAAGTGTTTAGAAGCTTCAAGGATTGTTGAACATATTTCATTGATGTACAGAGAAAACAAAAGTGGTACCAAAATCGAACCTTGAGGGACACCTCGTATTATTGGAAGAAACTCAGACAATCGATTATCCACACATACGGCTTGCTTTCTATCACCAAGGTAAGACGAAATCAGTTTTACTGCTTCTGGAGAAACACCAAACTTATAACGCAACTTATTTAAGAGCAAAGAGTAATTAAACATATCGAATGCCTTGGAAAAATCTAAAAGGACGAGAAATGTAACACGGCCGTCGTCAAGCTTGTTTCTGCATTATGCGTTCACATACTAAGGTTCTATAACAATGCTTGAAACTTTGAAAAGATCTTTTTTAATACAATTTTCAAGGTAGATAGTTTTTCTAACTGCTATTTTCACTTTCGTAACATTTGCTTTGCTTGCATTTCTGCTTCAAAGGTTTGCTGTATGTACCAGCACACTTTTCTACAATATCATGCTCTAATTTACAAAGGAATCTTGATGCAGCTTCATCAAAAACTGTTTAAAACCCATAATTTTCCAATTTTATAGCTGCCATCACTCAGTTCGGATAGTCTGAATAATACAAAACACTCTAATCCTGATATTGTGTTTTTCAATCGTGCAGCTAAAGTTGGAAGCGAATCTATGATGGAGTTGATATTAATTCTAAAAAGATTCAATGAATTTGAATTCCACATAGAACCGGATGCACCAAGAATTCTGCAAGGCCCTGCAGTGCAAGCTAAAGCTGAAATAATTTCAGAATTAGAACCTGATTCAGTTTTCATGGAACATATTAATTTTATAAATTTTACTCAGTTTGATCTTCCTCAACCGATTTACATAAATCTGGTACGCGATCCGGTAGAGCGAGTTATCAGTTGGTTTTTCTACGCTCGAAGTTCATATAAAAATGCAATTTTCTTCCATAAGCATCCAGATGCAAAAGTGCAAAGTCCCGAATGGTTTAAAAAGGATTTCAATAGATGCGTTCGGACAGGAGATCCTGAATGTGTTTACGAGCAATATTCAACTAGAGCTAATTTTGGAGATTTCAGACGACAATCGTTATTTTTCTGTGGCCATTTGAAAGACTGCTTGTAAGTTTTGATGCAAAAAGCTTTTTAATTCGTTCAACAAAAAATAAACAAATTTTTGTAGACCTTTTAATTCACCAACTGCAATTCAAATTGCCAAACATAACGTTGAAAAATATTATGCAGTAGTTGGAAGCTGGGAGGATACCAATGTTACTTTGGCTGTGCTTGAAAAATTCATACCACGATATTTCCATGGAGCACAGTTGATGTTTGAATGTAATATTAAATTTAAATAGAGTGGTGTAAGTTTGTAATTTATTTAATTTTTTTTTTTTTTTCAGTAAATCATGAAAAGATTAGAAATCGAAATAGAAACAATAGAAAACCGAAAATCGATAATGACGTTAAGGAAATGTTAAAGAAGAATTTCACACAGGAATATGAGTTTTATCATTTTTGCAAGCAAAGACTGTACAAACAATTTATTTCTATAAAATTAACAGAATTAGATTTTGATCGATCATAAAAATGAATTTAATAAAACCTCTTTATATTTCATAAAATTTATTGAATTTTAATTTGCATATACAAATAGACAGTATTTGAAATGTTTAACCAATAAGTGGAGAACTGTGTTACTAATTAAATTTTGTTAGCCCATTCAGCTTATCAGTGACGCTACTTAAGACAGATAGTTGGAAGAGTTTTTACTGAAACCGGCAAAAGTTGTGGCGGTCTCTTGCAATTTTAGCTTTGCAACGTTGAATATCATCTGCTCGGCATTGTGGTACCAGTACCATAGTTCAATGACGGACCGCCCCTCGGAACGTTCCGAAGACGTTAAGTATGTCGGTCGTGGTAAGGAACCCCGACAAATAACCAAATCCAGGAATGGAGGACCAGACTCCCATATAACTTCAAGAATGGAGAACCATAATATAAATCTTTCCACATAACCCACCTTATAAGGATCACCCAGTAGTTTTTGGCCTTCCAGTCGGAAAATAATAACGTTTATTCCATCTAGAATTCATTTCTGTAGAACTAGTTGTCGTCATATTTGTCACCGCTGTAATTTCTACTGTCACGTTTATAACAATTGATCTGAGTTCGAGGTTTTAGAAAGCTCGTTTTAGAAATCCGTATACCTTATTGCTATGGCATCAGTGATGAGACTTCGTAGTAAGAACATTGAAATAAAATTGTTGTTGCCGTGTCCAGCTTCGACGACTGCAACCTGCAACACCGCTTTACTTAAAGATAGACAGGCTGCTATTAAAACCATTGAAATTAAGTCACTGATGAATTTTTAAGAACCCATTGGCCCTTCACAGTTCACATTTTGCAGAAATTTGCAAATTCTTTTTTATTTGGAATACTTCCAAAAAATCTCTCGCCTGCTATACCAAAAATTAAGCATTAACGCCTTAAAATATTTATTATAAATGCTTGCATTATTCCACTCCCGACAATAAATTCAGGTATGGTATAAGGTATACAAACGGCCCATTTTATACATAGTAGGAGAGATATCAACCGATTTTCCGACATTATTTTGCCTCAATTTCACTAATTATTTAACCAGTTTACAATTCTTAGATCCCCGAGATCTTCGTATTCTCAGTGGAAATTCTCACTATTGCTGTAAAAAAACTGAGACTAAATTTTTTTTTTTTGATTCGCTTGCTCAGGTGAACGCTTAGAAATATGAACTCGCCTGATGAATGACCTGAAATGGCTGGAAACCAAAGATACAGTCCTCCAAAGTGCAGAAAATATGACCGAATTTGGCACGTACATTTCTTTCACTAAAGTGTAGTTTGAAACGTTAAAAAAACAATAACATATGTATAAGTTGACATAATATTATCAAGCCAAAAAATAATTGCCAGAGTAAATCAAAAAAACAATATAAAAACACCAAAAAAACAAAGAAATTTGGTAAAAGAAAAGAGAATATTGAACATTTACACATTTTTCAGAAGTTTTTTAATCTATTTGACATCTTTATTTATTTATTTATTTGCAATAGTTTTTAACACTTTTAGACTTGACAGATGATAAAATATGTTAACGTTTACGGCATTGTATAAATAATCTATAGTAATGCAATGCAGAAAAATCGGCCTTGGCCATCCCGCCGAGCCAACCCTAAAAAGAAACAAATTATTAAAAGTTTGTTGCATTACATATTTTGATAAAAAAAACTACTACAAAATGCTAGCTTTGCATATAAAAACTATAGTACCTCTGTCGTCGACGATTTTTTGATTGTGAGAAATTTCGTATTTGGCGCTGTTCGCACAAAGAATTTTGAGTAGAGTAGATTTTGTGCGAAAGAGTTGACTATAGTATTTTGACTCTGACAACAATGACGAGGATGAGCAGTTTGAAAAATTTCTGTTCTTTGACAGTTTAAAAACAAGGGGAGAAGCATTTGTCATTGGCTGTTTGACTGCTCTGCTGCTGTTGAAGACCTTGAAGACGAAATAAAAAAGTAAGTAGCTAAGTAGGTATGTAATTTATTTATTTATTGAATTGACTGTTTTTCTGTTTTTCAAATAGGTATGTAATTTATATTTTATAACAGAAAAAAAAACCGTATATATATATATATATATATGTATATATTTTATGCCAAGACTCGGTCACAGATAATTTTATTTCAAATTAGTTTCCTCAAAAAATTTATATTTTGTTTTTGTTTGCAGATGACTGAAAATGAAAAAGGGATTTATCAAACAATGGTTACCATATTGATAAATTTGTATCAATTTTTTTTTTCTTAATAAGTTTTGCATACTATGTTAAGAATTTGTGTTTTCTATTAAACAATAATAAAAGCTGTTTAATAAAGTTTAAAACTTAATCAAAACAAACAAAAATTACTTTTAATAAAATTTTAAGCTAGCCGTATATAGGTACAGGATAGAGTTATGAGACAAATTTATCATCGTGTACATACGTATGGTTTGAAGTGGCTTCGCAGGCTCGGTTGTATTTTCGGAAAATTGAAAATCGAACCGAGTCGATGCCAAACAATTCTCGCATTATAACTACTTAAGTGAGAAAAATAAATATAGGTACGTTAATTTTTTCATATGGCAACCATGGTTACATAACTAAAATTTGTATACAAAATCATATTAAAAGATACCATTCAGTTATATGTTGCCACATTTCAGTATCTTTTTGTGGAAACAATGTAGATTTTAAATTTCCTTTTTAGTTTTGATGTAAGGTAGGTAGGTACCTACAAGAAATCAAGTTAAAAAATAAAAGTCTGTTTTATAAATCATGTGATACAGCGTTTGAAAGGTGGCACTCCCTAGATCACGAATATGCCTTTTTTAAGTCCCTAGGACGCGTAGTTTAGCCGCAAATCAAGTTTAAAGATGTCAACTTTGGTACCCGTAGGACGCTTAGTTTAGCCGCAAATCAAGTTTAAAAATAAAAGTCTGTTTTTCAAAACAAGTGATACAGCGTTTGAAAGGTGGCACTCCCTAGATCACGAATATGCCTTTTTTAAGTCCCTAGGACGCGTAGTTTAGCCGCAAATCAAGTTTAAAGATGTCAACTTTGATACCCGTATCCATGATTTTCTTCCAATAAAGCAAGTTTTGCATTACCAATTTATAACTTTATTTCTATAAAATTTGTAAATTATATTGAATTATTAACTTTTTTAAAAATTTGCATCGCAAAATGTATGCATACAACAACAATACAAGCATTTTCAATAGAATATGTAATTGTGACGTCACATTGTTTCGTCAGCAGCTACATTCTATTCTAATATGTAGCTTGCCACATTTCATATAGTTCAGCATTAAAGCTAGCACCTACACATTCAGAAGCAGCCAAATATTTATTTTCCACCATGCATACAGTCATACATTATAAATAAATAACTTTCAATTCCCTTTTCTTATGAACATTCATTATCAAAATAAAAACGAAGATGTTCAAAGAGAAAAAGTCAACAATTATAATTTTCATCTTCTTCCAACTCTTTGAAATTTTCTATATGCCTTCTCATTATAATGTTACCCAGTTTGTATCCCTCAAAATCACTCACAACAACAAGCCACTCCTCCAAAAGTCACTCAAGAGCTAGAGCCCCAACGTATCCAGACGGCGCTTCGTGCGTTTCACATATTCGAATGTGTTCCGCATACGATGGACGTACTATAGAAATATATATGCAATGATATATATTTCTATAGTACGTCCATCGTATGCGGAACACATTCGAATATGTGAAACCATTGCATATATATTTCTATAGTACGTCCATCGTATGCGGAACACATTCGAATATGTGAAACGCACGAAGCGCCGTCTGGATACGTTGGGGCTCTAGCTCTTGAGTGACTTTTGGAGGAGTGGCTTGTTGTTGTGAGTGATTTTGAGGGATACAAACTGGGTAACATTATAATGAGAAGGCATATAGAAAATTTCAAAGAGTTGGAAGAAGATGAAAATTATAATTGTTGACTTTTTCTCTTTGAACATCTTCGTTTTTATTTTGATAATGAATGTTCATAAGAAAAGGGAATTGAAAGTTATTTATTTATAATGTATGACTGTATGCATGGTGGAAAATAAATATTTGGCTGCTTCTGAATGTGTAGGTGCTAGCTTTAATGCTGAACTATATGAAATGTGGCAAGCTACATATTAGAATAGAATGTAGCTGCTGACGAAACAATGTGACGTCACAATTACATATTCTATTGAAAATGCTTGTATTGTTGTTGTATGCATACATTTTGCGATGCAAATTTTTAAAAAAGTTAATAATTCAATATAATTTACAAATTTTATAGAAATAAAGTTATAAATTGGTAATGCAAAACTTGCTTTATTGGAAGAAAATCATGGATACGGGTATCAAAGTTGACATCTTTAAACTTGATTTGCGGCTAAACTACGCGTCCTAGGGACTTAAAAAAGGCATATTCGTGATCTAGGGAGTGCCACCTTTCAAACGCTGTATCACTTGTTTTGAAAAACAGACTTTTATTTTTAAACTTGATTTGCGGCTAAACTAAGCGTCCTACGGGTACCAAAGTTGACATCTTTAAACTTGATTTGCGGCTAAACTACGCGTCCTAGGGACTTAAAAAAGGCATATTCGTGATCTAGGGAGTGCCACCTTTCAAACGCTGTATCACATGATTTATAAAACAGACTTTTATTTTTTAACTTGATTTCTTGTAGGTACCTACCTACCTTACATCAAAACTAAAAAGGAAATTTAAAATCTACATTGTTTCCACAAAAAGATACTGAAATGTGGCAACATATAACTGAATGGTATCTTTTAATATGATTTTGTATACAAATTTTAGTTATGTAACCATGGTTGCCATATGAAAAAATTAACGTACCTATATTTATTTTTCTCACTTAAGTAGTTATAATGCGAGAATTGTTTGGCATCGACTCGGTTCGATTTTCAATTTTCCGAAAATACAACCGAGCCTGCGAAGCCACTTCAAACCATACGTATGTACACGATGATAAATTTGTCTCATAACTCTATCCTGTACCTATATACGGCTAGCTTAAAATTTTATTAAAAGTAATTTTTGTTTGTTTTGATTAAGTTTTAAACTTTATTAAACAGCTTTTATTATTGTTTAATAGAAAACACAAATTCTTAACATAGTATGCAAAACTTATTAAGAAAAAAAAAATTGATACAAATTTATCAATATGGTAACCATTGTTTGATAAATCCCTTTTTCATTTTCAGTCATCTGCAAACAAAAACAAAATATAAATTTTTTGAGGAAACTAATTTGAAATAAAATTATCTGTGACCGAGTCTTGGCATAAAATATATACATATATATATATATATATATACGGTTTTTTTTTCTGTTATAAAATATAAATTACATACCTATTTGAAAAACAGAAAAACAGTCAATTCAATAAATAAATAAATTACATACCTACTTAGCTACTTACTTTTTTATTTCGTCTTCAAGGTCTTCAACAGCAGCAGAGCAGTCAAACAGCCAATGACAAATGCTTCTCCCCTTGTTTTTAAACTGTCAAAGAACAGAAATTTTTCAAACTGCTCATCCTCGTCATTGTTGTCAGAGTCAAAATACTATAGTCAACTCTTTCGCACAAAATCTACTCTACTCAAAATTCTTTGTGCGAACAGCGCCAAATACGAAATTTCTCACAATCAAAAAATCGTCGACGACAGAGGTACTATAGTTTTTATATGCAAAGGTGAAACGCACGAATAGTTATGTAACCATGGTTGCCATATGAAAAAATTAACGTACCTATATTTATTTTTCTCACTTAAGTAGTTATAATGCGAGAATTGTTTGGCATCGACTCGGTTCGATTTTCAATTTTCCGAAAATACAACCGAGCCTGCGAAGCCACTTCAAACCATACGTATGTACACGATGATAAATTTGTCTCATAACTCTATCCTGTACCTATATACGGCTAGCTTAAAATTTTATTAAAAGTAATTTTTGTTTGTTTTGATTAAGTTTTAAACTTTATTAAACAGCTTTTATTATTGTTTAATAGAAAACACAAATTCTTAACATAGTATGCAAAACTTATTAAGAAAAAAAAATTGATACAAATTTATCAATATGGTAACCATTGTTTGATAAATCCCTTTTTCATTTTCAGTCATCTGCAAACAAAAACAAAATATAAATTTTTTGAGGAAACTAATTTGAAATAAAATTATCTGTGACCGAGTCTTGGCATAAAATATATACATATATATATATATATATATACGGTTTTTTTTTCTGTTATAAAATATAAATTACATACCTATTTGAAAAACAGAAAAACAGTCAATTCAATAAATAAATAAATTACATACCTACTTAGCTACTTACTTTTTTATTTCGTCTTCAAGGTCTTCAACAGCAGCAGAGCAGTCAAACAGCCAATGACAAATGCTTCTCCCCTTGTTTTTAAACTGTCAAAGAACAGAAATTTTTCAAACTGCTCATCCTCGTCATTGTTGTCAGAGTCAAAATACTATAGTCAACTCTTTCGCACAAAATCTACTCTACTCAAAATTCTTTGTGCGAACAGCGCCAAATACGAAATTTCTCACAATCAAAAAATCGTCGACGACAGAGGTACTATAGTTTTTATATGCAAAGTATATATGCAATGATATAGTTCCCGTTCTATCATTGAGTTTATACACATAGAGGAATCCAGATGGTTTCAAACTCACCGAAGTAGATGTCGCTAAATGAGCATATCGGGTTATTATTATTTCCCTAGTTATCTTTAACGAAAAATACTTGAACCAAACCGAACAAAATTCTTCTGCATATACATTTGTATTTGTTTTTCTTTATTACTCTTGCGTTTCAACTCAAGAATAATTGCTACAAGAGTACAAAAACAACAAGTCGATAGTAACGACATCCTACGAGCAAAGTTTGAAACTTACACATGATTTCTCTATTACCTAGTTTATATGCAGGGTCGAAAGATCGAGTTTGATTTGAAACGAAATTCCAACCCAAGTATTTCAGCCAACTATAGAATGCTTGAGGAGTTGAGTTAAGTGTGAAAAAGTTAAAATGACAGAAGAATACCAGCATTGCTTTGTAGACATTAAGACCAAAAGATTGAATTTTCGAGAAAAAAATATTTGTATTTCTTTTACAAGTTATGTGCATACTTTTGAACAACAAATATTCATTCGTTAATATGCAATTGATCACATGCAGAAATAATTGTGTATTCACCATTTCAACCCAGGGGTGGAATCGGCTAAGGTGATTTGTGATAAGTGATAGTCAAAATCTGCACTTTCTGTCTGTGTAAGGTGATCATCACAGTGATAGCTGAAAACCAATCACCAAAATATTGTGATAGTCACCTTCTCCTGAAATTGACGTTTCATTTTCTTTTTTGTGGCGATGTGACTAGAGTTACCACACGCATACAAAACATTATAAAATTTTCAACTTTTTTTCAATTTTAGTCACCAAATCATCAAAAACAATATTTCTTTTACCATATGAGTATACAACAATCGAAAATAAATGGTTAAATTTAGAATTATTGCATTTATTCACTAAAAAAATTATAATTTCAATGAATTTACTTGAAAATATGACTACGGCAACAATGTTTTTCACATATGTCACTGACAAATTGAACAAAGTTGAATTGAGTTGAATTGGTGGATGTGATCACCTTACGCAGAAGGAAAAATCAATTTTATCACAAGTGATGATCAAAAATGTGACAATCATCTATCATCTTATGCGATTCTACCCCAGGTATTTCATTTAATTTTCGACTCAACACAACTGCTCGAGTGCGATCGAGTCGAATTCGATTTCGTTTCAACTCATGCCCGTTTACAAATGGGTGAACCTAAGTTCAAGCTCGCTTCAACCATGCATATAAACTAGGTATATGTGTAAAAATTGAGGGTTCTATTTAATCCAACAACCTACAAATTTAAGGTCGTAGTATTAGATATTTGTGCTAGCATTTTGTAGTAGTTTTTTTTTAGAAAAATATGTAATGCAACAACCTTTTAATAATTTGTTTTCTTAGGGCTGGCTCGGCGGGATAGATGGCCAAGGCCAATTTTTCCCAATTGGAATACTATAGAATATAAATACAATGGTTTACGGAGTATTTAGTTCAATCTGTCACCGCAAAGCACTTAAATCCGCCAGAAAAACAAAATGTGAAAATTTACAGATTATTCAAGGCTGTTATAGACTATTGATTTCATAGCTTCATTGACATTCGATGCTCTCTCACCAGAAAACTGGAAGATTAATATGTCCGTCGCATAAATTTTATTTTACCAATGCATTAGGTCGTTTTCCATCGGTTTCACTTAAGAAGAGACACATCAAATTCTTTACAAGAAGACACACATTAATTCTTTCTTGTTGTGTTTGTGGGTAAAATGGTGATCCATCTCTGATAATAAAACACGGCTAATGTCGTGGTAGCTGCCTATTACTATTGTTTTAAACATTTCAAACATATTTCAAACTACACTTTAGTGAAAAAATTTTGGTACTAAAATAACTTACTTTGGCTTGGGAATATTTTTCCGAGTATTTTTTTGCATTTTGGAGGGCTGTATTATTGGTTGCCTCTGCCATTTCCGGTAGCCATAATTCTAATTTATTGTTGAGTGATTTTCAAGCATTGGGTCATTTGGTGGTATGCGAAAACCTTTACCTCAGTCTCAAATCTCATTTTTCTAAGCTAACGCCAGCTTTCGTATTCAAACTTATTTCATTTTTATAATAAAAACTGGAATTAGCTCAGAAAAATGAAAGCATAACCTCAGACAAATGAGATTTGAGATTGAGAGCATTTCGCATTGACTGAACAAAAATTCAAAATGTCGAAAAATGAGTAAGTATGTACATTGTACATATGTATGTATATAGAGCTAGTTTTTAGACTATTGCCTCTTATTTCGTTTTCTGCTTGAATCCGGAATTTTTATTTATCTCTTTACAGTTATACATACATATATACTTTGTTATTATAAATATAGAATTAAAGTTTCGAATGTTTTTTATTAACATCAAGGGCTTGAATAAAGAAAATGATGTTGATCTATTTTAATAAAAATGACAAATTTTATGCGTATTTAGATAAATATGAAATATCAATCACAGCGTTCTTCGTCGTTCGATTTAAAAACCAGGTAAAGCATCAATGTGCAAAGACCAAATATATTTTAATCTATTAACTGTCTTTTAATTATAAATCTATCCACAGATGCAGTCTCTTAACGTTAGAGATCTTAACAACACACGAAAAGCTCAACTAGATTTAGTATTTTTCAATCGTGTTCCCAAAGTCGGAAGTCAAACATTCATGGAACTCATGCGTCGTCTATCAGAACGAAATAATTTTCAATTTCATCGAGATGCAGTGCAAAAAGTTGAAACAATACGATTGGCTGATGATCAGCAACAAGAACTAGCTGAAGTCATAAGTGAACTTCCAGAACCGTCCGTATTCATAAAACACGTTTGCTATACAAATTTTACTAAGTTTAGTCTACCTACACCAATTTATATAAATGTCGTGCGAGATCCTGTGGAAAGAGTAATCAGCTGGTTCTATTATGTTCGCGCACCTTGGTATTTTGTTGAGAGAAAAGCTGCCTTCCCAGATCTACCATTGCCGCATCCTTCGTGGTTAAAGAAAGATTTTGAAACTTGTGTTCTATCGGGTGATCAAGAATGCACTTACACACAAGGAGTAACTGTAGAAGGAATTGGCGATCATAGGCGACAAAGTTTATTCTTCTGTGGACATGACTATGAGTGCACGTGAGTTTTACAATAATAATTTTGCGCCAAAACCAAATAAATTCGAACATGATTTCACTTTATTTTCAGACCCTTTAACACTGTTGGAGCACTTGAAAAGGCTAAATACGCAGTTGAGAGTCAATACTCTGTAGTTGGAGTCTTGGAGGACATGAACACTACGCTGTCGGTATTTGAAAAATACATTCCCAGATTTTTTCAAGGAGTTCGTGATATTTACGAGAGTATGTTTGAAATAGGAAACTTGAAAATATTTACATATTTAATTTTTTGTTTGCTGTTATTTAGGTAGCGCAGAATATTTAACAAAAATTAATAAAAACAACTTTAAACCGCCAGTAAGTGAGAAAGTCAAAGACATTGTGAGGAAGAATTTCACCAATGAAATTGAATTTTATCAATTTTGCCGTCAGAGACTTCATAAACAATATTTAGCAGCACATTTGCCACAAAAAATTATAGGAACCCCATAATGACGATTATCAAGACTGCTTCGTAGTTGACCTTGTACATTTTTTCACTAATTTTAAGTATCTATCTATAATAATCCGTTCAGATATTGTATTTATTTTCTAAAATCCAGATTTTAAGGAATTATTTTTAATAGTTCAAATATGTAAGTATTTTTTCATATAATGAGTCGTTATTAGATACTAATTTATGGTGACTTTAGATCCATCTCTGCAAACTATGCTTTCACAAAGATACGTTAACTAATTTAAAAAAAAATATTATTCACTCATTAACAAATACAAACATACATGAGTAAACAATATAATATTAGATATAATCCAAAATATTTAACATTAAAAAATAAAAAAAAAAAAAACAAAATTGTGATCCACTAAATTATTTAATTTTTGAATTTTAAGATTTATTATATTGATAACGCATTTCACATTCTCACAAAACGATAGATGTTATGAATTATTTTATTTTAGTATTTAAGCTTGTTATAACTTCAATTAATATAATTTGTTATTAGCTAAATATATGAATTTAGTAATGAACCTAAAACGATTTTTTTATTTTGTAATAGAAGAACCGAAAAACATTATTGTGTAAAATGTAAGTAGCAAATATCATGTTTTTTGCGGTCACATAATCCTGGCATGGGAAAAAGCTTCAGACTTTGGTCAAGGAACCATTTTAGCGAAAAAACCATACATAATACCATTGAGTTTATACACATAGAAGAATCAAGATGGTTTAAAACTCACCGAATCAGATGTCGCTGAATAAGCATATCGAGTAATTATGTTTTCCCTAGTTCTCTGTAACGAAAAATACTTTAACCGAACTAAACAAAATACTTCTGCATACATTTGTATTTGTATTTGATTTCTCTATGTGTATAAACTCAACGATAATATTAATACCATACCATCAGATCAGAGTAAAGATAAATGAGAAAAGTCCGCATTTGTGGCATTTTTCGGAGGATCATTTATTCATTACATAGATAAGAAGGTTATAAAAAAACATCTTTGAAGAGTTTATGTCATATTGTGGGTGAAAAATCTCTAGGCGCAATGATCCGAAGTGTATATATATACATACTTTCAGTTGATTGATCTGAAGTAGTTTGGTTTTGATGCGTATTTTTGAATACGGAGACTTCTTTCTGCAAATTTATCATTTGGGTTTGGGGTCTCAGTAGGTACACAATACAGCCGCCGTCGTTAAGTACGATGGCAAAGTGTTGCTTCCATCTTTTGAGGTGATCCTCATCCTTAACTAGCAGGGTACCGTCTAATCTTTGACGAGATGTGCTTTTGTGGGATGTATTTCCAACCAATTCTTTCGTTTATCGTAATATAGACTGTAATAATCAACCCTATCGGAAACTTTATGGGAAACATTTGTTCCTCAAAGTTTTTCCCTAATTATGCATACGGTTCTCATCATTGATTTTTCGAATATGTTAAAAATTCCGTGGGAAAAAAGATTTCCGATAACCCCAACTGTCGCACCTGAAAGCTACTTCCTCTTCCTCTCGTGCGACTGCATTTATGCTTGGATTGGTTCTTCATTGACTGCGACGAAAAAATCTGGATAATCGGATAATAACCCAATAACCCACTACAAGGATATGAGAGATTCTTTCGGCCTATAAACGGTTTAACAGTCAGCACCATGGTTTGTACTGAAAACCAACTTTCAGGTTACCATTTTTTAGAAAATAGTCTCTTTCCGCAAAACGGGACAGATAGACGCCCTCCTTTACGATTTTTGGGTGCAAATAAGACGAATTTGACACTTTTTGCCCATCTTGAACGTCGCGTTGCCTGGCACTACTTTTCCCGCAACCAAAACTGGCAATGTTATATTCAAATCAAATACAAAATTAGTTTTGATACCACACCAAATCCAGACTATATAAATTATAAACCCCAGCCCTTTACAGCTTCCAGGCTGATTCATTGCTAATGTTAGTATGGCTACCAAACTAGACGGATTTCGTTGCTCTAGGCATTGTCAACTATTTTCCGTAGCTAGCTTCCATGTTTACTTATCCCATTTTATTTAAATTGAGAAAGTGGCCTATATTATATAAATTTGTTCGTTAAATACCGATTTAATGATACCTGTTATACAAAACATTACAACAAAAAACAAATAATTTATTTCTATTCCTATCGAAACTTTTATGACGACATGTCAAATATTATAGGGTTGTTCTAGAAATCTAAAGAAATCTGGAATGGAAAGCTGATCAATTTCTATAATACAAGCTGCTCATCGATAAAGACATTTGGTGTTGTCCCGCTTAAGCGAAAGAAGATAGTATTTGGTTTTCCAAACATTAAATTCGACGGGGTTGCTTACTCCCAATTGCAAAATGCCGTAAGGTCGGAATTAAATGAGCTTAATTCCACCGATCCTTTCCGACGAATAGGTTAGCAAATGTGAAAACGAATATGAAAAGCTGAGCGTACTTTCTGTTAGGGAAACAGTAAAAGTATCATTCAGGAGCTTTTAAATAAAAATAACAAAGCGATTTGAAGACAAAACGAACCAGAAACGGAAACGTATCCTTCAAAATATATATTTTAACGAACCGTTCAGTTCGAATAAATCAATTAACCCGTATTACCATGTCACCATCGAAAAAGTAAAGACCGGAGACTTTTCCGGCGTATTATGCGATATTCTTGGTGCGAAAAACCTACGAACCCTTCCGTTCGGTTCTGTCACGTGCTGTTCACAATTCCACCAAAATCCATTCTCTTAGATGAAAGGAAGGGGTTCAGTTGTTCCATGTGCTTCATAATTTGCGACAATGTATCAAAAGTATGAAATAAAGACCGACCACATTGAGTATCTTCAATTCTCAGCTAGTATTGTCCTTTACAAAACAGAGGAACCAAGAACCGTTTTCAAAAGCAATAGGCGAATCGAAGAAAAAAGAATGCCTCGAATATTAAGCAATCCAAAACCGGGAAACTTGCTGACGTTTTCTGAGGTCTTCCCTATGAACTTCACAAGCACATCCTTAAGCTGAAGCGCAAAAATTGAAGAGTTGTGGCTTCATTCGAAATCAATAAATCGTCGGTGAAGATCACATATCTGCTTTTATACTTACATTTTATTAAAATAACAAAAAAAAATGCAAAAGAATGGATTTCATAGACTTTTAAGTACAAAAGTTAATGTTATTTTTATTCGCCTCTCATTAAATTGTTTGTACCATGGCAGTGTTGTATTATGTATATAAAAATATTATAATATTTTTTGTAACTATTTGACATGGAAATATTGTTAAATAAATTAAATAACGTATTGTGCACTAGGCTAACAAAAAAAACAAAACATAAATTAATATAAGAAAATACAAGTTAATAAAACACATCTAAAACAAAAATAAAAACATCTACCTACATATTACAGGATATAATATTTTTTTTAGTGTTTAAGTTAAAATATAAAGGCATAAGGCCCTGTTCTGATTTTCGTTCGCCATTTTATTTGTAAGAAAATAAATTTTCGTACAGATGTGTTCTTCATTTCGTAAACCAAAAATGTCTTTTTTTATCGAAGAATTTGAAATTGAATTCGGTAAACAATATTAAAACGAATTTATTTAAAAAAAAATAAATAAAACGAAACTAGGAACACTCGAGTATTTGAGAACAAATACGTTTTATAATCGAACGAAATTCAGAACAGTATCAATAAATATTATGAAATGACTTAAACTACAGATCTTTGTTGTACAATAATGTATATCTTTGTTGTGTTGAGTCATAGTTTGGTGTGAGATGAAAACCTCTTGTAGAAGTTTTTTAGACGTTGGATGATTTGAATTAAGATGAACCTGACATTATTTTAAAATAAGAAACAGAGGTATGGAAACCTTTCTTTTGATCGAACTTTGGTTTTTCACTGAAAAAAAAAATAAAAGAAAAAGTATGATGGTTTCAATAAATTAAGAAAATCAGTGACAACTTACTCTTTATTTCCGTAAAATATTATGTTTTCGCTTTTCAATTCTTGGCCGGCATATGCTATTTTTATTTCAACCTTCAGGTACTTATCAATAAAAAGCTGAAACAAAATGTATTCTTTGATTGGTGTATCTAAATTCTTTTTTTTTACATTTTTTATAACTTTTGGTCAACCTATCGACTGAAAAAAAAAACACAAACTCAAAGAAATAAATAAATGAATGCTTTGTCTATCGCCCCGTGCCGTAGTGTTTAATTTGGGTTCAACAAGTAACAAATTATCAAAAAGCATCATTCGTCTTGAAGTACATTTCATTCAAGCCGTTGGGAACCGGCGGAAAACTGTTGGTCCTCTCCAGTTCGTTAAAAACAGCAACACATTCAAAAATTATTTGTTGAGAAAGTAAGTCGGACAAAACAAAATAATGACAAAAACGAAACTTACTCGTATAATAGTCATTCTCATAATATTGTAGTCTAATTATTACTAACACGTGCTTAAAAAATTCTAATTGACTTCGCTATTTTGTCCCGACGTAGCCCAAAAGTAGGTAGGTCGAGCTCCCTTTTCGCGTAAAATAACCTGGGCAGCTCTTTGACGTGCCAAATCGAGTAGCTGACTTTGCAATTTCCAGGTGATGCGAAATAAGATTTCGTTGCTAACAGTGACAACAAAGAAAAAGAGAAAAAGACTCAAGTCCCAAAGGTACACATATTTAATTTGTAAGAAAATATAAAAAAAATCATTTTCGGTTTTCGGTTCCGGCGATTGGCTGCAATGGCACCCTTGTGGTGATATAATAAGAATAATCTATTTTTATTTGCGGAACAGTTAACTGTCAAATGGACGCTGTCATGAGGTATTATGACTCCTCCTGTTCTTGAGATAGTTCCTATACGATTTTATGGAACAAATATTCTTTTGCCTTACCGTTGCAAGTGCACTCAAACGACCTCGACATAGAAATACTCCCAGGCGCGGAAAGTATTTACGACATTGTTCTGAAGAGGTGTACTTCACCCTTTGCTGATCTCTTTCCGAATGAAGGAGAACCCCCATATGTCCATAAACAAGGTGAATCTTACAACCCTATTCTGCTATCCGATCCGATCGAATCTTTCGATTCTCGTGAATATTACACTCAATTGTTCACTATTTATTTCAAATCTTTTCAGTTAAAATCTTTGCCAATATTTGGTTTTAAGACAAGTTTGTTAATATAATAATAGAATCTAATTGTAAAAACTTATTTATGATCGAAAAAAATATGCAGTTCTTTTTTTTATATGATAATAAAATAAGAAAAATAAGTGTTTTTATTTTATCTTTTTAAAATGTTCTCAACATCAAGGTTCCACCAAGTGCCATCCAAAGAGTTTATCAAAAATATTTGATAGAGTTGTCATCATGATGACTCATAAAGCTCTTTTATCGAAAATACATGATTTTGGTATTGATGAATCTCTTTTCCGTTGGATTAGAAATTAATGTCATCTTCGGTTGGTCGCACAGAAGCGTCCAGAACAATCCAGTAGCCTTCTGAAACCATTCGCTTGGCACTCATAATGGCAGTTCCTCTCCTGGAGAAATATGCTTCTGGATCCAAAAACAAATCCAGAAGGGCTCACTGCTCACAGATTCATGTTTTTAAACTTGAAAACTATTTTATTTGTTATTTTTCGGTTTGCGCCTTTGAAATATCAACAAAATTGTTAAAATTGGATGGAACTTAAAAAGTTTAGTAAAAAACACAAAGTTTATAAAGTGAAAAAAGGTAATAAATAGTTTAAAGATTAAAAGAATATATTCAATTGGATTTCCAATTCATTTGTATTTCCATGTTTATTTTTTTCGTTTATGTTTCGCCACTACAATGACACACATATATCAGAATCAAATCACCTGTGTTTACTTGTTCGCTTGGAATCCTGTTTCCTGGGAGTTCTTCGGGATTACCACCCAATACCGACATTTTTTTTTAACTCTTCAATACAAATAGTACAGGTATAAAATTTACAAAATAAACACAGGGTCTGTTTTGTTTCCGAATCTCTTCTTGATAATTTTATCTGTCTAAAACATTAGATCCGCTAAATTGTTTTATTGTCCAAAGTACCCTCAGCTTTTCGTATTCGTTTCCAAATTTACAACCTTATTCTTCGACTGCGGACTGTATCGACAACGAATGATAAGCTAACTCAATGCTGAATTATGTCGTTACAGTGAAAAACATCTCCTATGCTAATATCCATGAGCAGCGGCTACATTGAAGAAGCTTAGCGGATATTGCATCTCGGTATGTGCGTCGCTGAGCACCTTCAATTTAATGACCACATATTCAGTGTAATGTAAAACGAAACGAAGTTTTAAGAATTTTGCTTCCCCGAACATTTATATTATATTTATTTATAATGCATACAACCTTTGGACGCATAACCAAAGGTTGAGTACTATTCTTATTTCTAGACCCTGCCTGGGTTTCTTTGACAAACATTTTTTGAAAATTATAGGAAATAGTCAGTTGCACGTAGTAAAATAATAAAATGAGGTTAATTTCAACGGGAAACTGCTTGAGAGTGTTATTGGCGATTAAGACTACGCAAATTATAGCGGTGCATAGGGGATTTTTAGGGTTCTGTTTCTCGTCGTTGTTGTTGGTTGGAAGTAGAGGGTTGGGAGCAAAACTTAATCACTATGTCACTAGGTGTTGTAAGCAAATTTCGTATCGTATAGTGTTCAAGATACGATCCCATGTTCGTGATAATTTGAAACTGTCGTCATGATTGAAATTTGTGTGTCGTTTGATTTCAATCGCCTCTCAAACAAGGATATAGTGAGGTTTGTGAACATGGACTTTATCCTGGTCAAAATGGTGTTCATTTGGATGATATAAAGTATTCTCACATATTGCTAACTTTTGCCACTGGTTTTTGCTTACAGCATTTATGTGCATTTACGCGGGTCTGTCCAACATATGATGACCCGCAGGGTTACAGCTACAAGGCACTAGTATACACTATTATTAAAAGTACTCATAACCCCTTGATTGCGCTCATAATCAAAAATAAACATGATCAAAGGGCTTAGCAATTTAACGGGCTATCATTATGATTTCATCAAATTGTTACCAAAACACATAAGAAAGCAAATTAATATTAACGTCATTAAAACAAAATCAGGCGTGAACCTAAAAACGGTGGAATAGGGGAAACCAGAGAAATCAGAGAAATGTTTGCTGGTTTAATAAATCTACATTGTCCTCCGCTTTTTGATGAAAATTTGATGAACATTTAAAATTTTAGTAAAAAACAGAAAGTTTATAAAGTAAAATTTTCAATTCTTTTGTATTTGCATGTTCAAAAAGTTGATGAAAATTTGCACTGATATAAATTTGAGGAGTGACAGTGATTTCTCAGTGAGAAAACATTTGTTGGCGCACGCCTATTGTTTTCACTACAAGATTACCTATAGTAGTGTATTTAGAGCTTTCTTAAGCCACAAATATCTAACGTTATCAGTTCGACGTAACTCGAATACTTAGTGTGCTTTTTGTGCCTTATTTATATAAAATCATTTAAGATCTAAATTTTGTGAAACTTTGATTATTATCAGTTCGTTCGTTCAAATCAGTTTCAATTTCAATGTATTTAACCTAATAATCAAAAAAGGATCTAAGCTTTAATCGGAGAAAACGGTTTTCAACAGTCGAAGCTTGCTACAAGTGGCTTAACAAAAATTACAATATAATCAAAACTTATACCTTGTCTTCATCGGATTTAGGATATATCTGAGTAATATCTGAATTTTCTAAGCAATTGACTAGCTCAACGAATTCCTCTGGACCTTTGAGTGCTTTTAATATTCTCCAAACTTCATTGTCATTTAATTGAAGGAAAGCATTCACATGTTTACTTCGGATATCTATTAATTTTAATCTGCAAGCAAAATCAATTTAAATTAATTACTATTTATTAAATTATATTTCCAAATTTACCCATTTATTCGTTCTAAATCGTTTTCACATGAAGACATTATGTAATTTAATATGTTTTGCATGCAATGATTGATGGGTTTTTGATAACAATGTATGTGAAAAGCCGTTCTTGCATCGAAGATGTTGTAAATCTTACGAAAATCACAAAAACGATATTCAATACGAGCTCTGTCTTTACTAGCTCTAGCCCCTAAAATTTAAAATTGTATTTTAATAAAAAAAAAACTATCCTATCTTGATATTTCAGATATATAATTACTTAAAAAAACGTCATCAAAGTCCATATTTACCCCTTGTGTATAAATATCATTTATATAAAAATAATCTCGTTGCAAATAATCCCATTTATCAACATCAATATCGCAGTGTTTGTTGTGCAGTATCTTAATAGATAATTAATAAATAATATTATTTAACAAAAATATTAGCTGTGTAAGTACTCACATCGAAGAGAAAACGATATTCTTGATCACGAAGGCAACTATAATCCCCCACAATGAGGGCTTTGATTAATTCTATTGCATAAGATCGGTCTACATCCCAATCTGTTAAGCATACTTTAAATATTTCATCTATGCAGTTACCAGCATTCTCTTCATGCTAAAGGAATGAGAATATGAACATCTACAGGTAGTTTTGTAAAGATACTTACATGATACTGCCCACAGCAAATAACTTCCCACGTGTGAGAAAATGGTCCATGGCCAACATCGTGCAGAAGAGCAGCTATCTGAAAAAAAAACATGAACAATTTTTTATTAAATTGAAAATTTCAAGGAAGTTCATCTAAAAGATAGTGACTCGTTTTTTATTCAGTTCTTTTCTTCAGCAAATATTTATAGAGGTATGCCCAGAGATTAACCTAAGAAACTTAAAATTTTACGAGAATGACCGGTCGCAAGATTCCATTTATGTGCATATTTTTAGGCCCAGTTTTTAAGTGCGAGATTATAGCCTGATGGAAAAACATGTTGCTATCACAGTTAAATTGAGGGTAACTTTAAACCTGGGAGGACCATGCTTGATCTCACACTTAAGAAATAAGCTAAAAGTCGAGATAAATAAGCGATTTGCATGTTATCTATCGCAGTTCCTGCGATAGGATGTAGATAACATGCGACGAATGAAATCATATCACATTTATTACTGTGCGGCTGGTCCTGCTTTCACATCACAATATACACAAGTGAATTTAGCGGTCTAGAGGAATGTAAGCCAGGCATTCTTCCATTATCTTAGATGTTCGAACGTTTCGAGATGCAAAGCTAAAATAAACAAGAGAGCCCCAGATATTTTTTTGACTATGTCTGTTTTTTTTTGTCAGAAAGTCCGCCAACAGCATTAATTGCTGAGAAGGGACCAGTCAAAATGCCATAACAATTATCTGGCTATGACTAGGCGACCACAGCTAA
This sequence comes from Baccha elongata, assembly GCA_951217065.1. Taxonomy (NCBI): domain Eukaryota; kingdom Metazoa; phylum Arthropoda; class Insecta; order Diptera; family Syrphidae; genus Baccha; species Baccha elongata. The sequence goes on from OX578272.1 coordinate 177,167,378, forward strand.
GTTTTTGGTTCTACCAAAAGCCCTGGTAGCTTTAGTGACAAAAATGATATGATCGCCGAATTCTAAGGAAGAAAAAGACAGTAAAGGAGCAAGCTGCTATTATAGTCTATTGACGGTCTTAAAAGGTCACAGATTCAAAACAGGAGCTGAGGATTTCAAAAGAATTTTGAAAAACTGCTAAGCGGCGAAGTTAGCCAGCAAAATACCCCATTTAACTTTGACGATTTGGACCAAAATGTACGTCTACTTGACAGTTTACGATATCCAAACATAAGTCAAATAACGTTGCTTGTGCTGATGATTTACTGAAACTATTAAAATCAGTGGAGGAGCACACAAAAAATTTTCTGCCAAATTTTTAAAGGGAGCCAGCTAGGTAAGCATCGAACTTAATGGAAGAACTTGATGGTTGAGGCTATATTATATCCTGGTAGGTATATAAGCTTTAACTAAGTGAGTAAACAGCTCTTCCAACAAATGATTTGGTGTGAGTCAAAGTTAGTTACCCATTTTACGAGCCACCCATTTTACGAGTCACCCAGCATCGCAGAATGATATGAAAACAAGCAAAATAACACGGAGTGAAGTAACAGTTTATCATTATTGATGAATGTGCATTGTGCTGACACTCAGTACTACAATAGACAAGACCAAACAAAACAGGAAACGAAAACAACATTATAAATATTAAATTAGTAGTTCTTACTGTTACTGCTTTTCTATAGAAATCCGGAATTTGAAGATCTTTAGTGTTCTTTTCCAGTGCATCAAGCATCTTATCAGCTAAGTTATATGTTCTAAAATTTAACAAATTATTTACCTACATTAAAATAATAAAAGATGAAATTATACTTTACCCAATACAATGATCATAACGATTATTTTTTTCTGGTAACATTTTGTACGTAATACCAAGTTGTTTAATTTGTTTCAGTCTTTGGAATTGTGGAGTTTGAATGATACTGTTTATATGCTTTGGAATTTGTAGGGTTCCATGAATGACATCGATGAACTCCATCTAATGTAATTAAAATAATTAAAGATTCATTGGTAGTTAAATAGTTTATCAATTTAAGAAAAGGTTGTTAACAATAGAAAACATAATTGACATGCATTTATGATTATTTACTCGAAAGTGTTTTGAACAATCATTATTTTCTTTAACAAATACCTAGACCGAGTTCTAAGCAAAAAATTAAATTCTAGCGATTGTACGTACGTGACAAACATTTCATTCGATTGTTCTAAAATTAGGTAGGTACATGAAAAATGAATAATTGTAAAGATTCAAGACATGGTTAATAAGTTTATACTTTAAACGCAAATAACAATAATTTTAGACCTGTGAGCCAGTTTTTATTTTTCAACAAGCAATAGCTGAATAATTTTTTAATTTTTTAGCACTCAGCATTTGAAGTTGTTTAAATATTGATAAGAATTTGTTATATAGATTTTTTTAAATGTTTTTCTTTACGAAGTTTAAAGTAGCTACCCACCTTTGGATTAGTTGAAAACAAATCGTAATTAAATTTTATTTATGGTCGTTCGAAGAAACTTTCTGATTTCTGATTGATGCAAAAAATAATAATTTCTGGAAACGTCATGGTGACACACGAAACAAATGATGCGTTTCGGGTTTTAAAAAAAAATTGTAGTAGAAATAGTTTTTTTAAGAAGATTGTAGTAGAGTTGCTTGTGTGCTATTACACCTTTCTACATGAGGCGCGCGAATTCCTCTTTAAAAAATATTCGGTGATCCTGGCCACCATTGACGTATTAGGTATGGACCGCCAGTAGCCAACTTCACGCGTGTTCCAACATAACTAGGGGCGCCATCAACTACTAGCAGGGAATCTGCGTAGCAGTGATATGATTTTTTTAATTAATTATTTACTATTGAAATATTTTGGTGGAAATTTTTATCAAACTACTTTTATTTTACAAAACACATCCACGTCTTATGTCATGAGTTAGTTACAGATGAATATATTATCGTTTTCATTTAAATTCTAATGGCGAAATTAGTACACGTATTTAACACTAAAAGATGATGGCGTTTTTATGCTGTTTTTAGCTGGAACAACTTTTTTTGGCTGTTTGTATGAAAATTTTAACCGACTGGCGGTCCATATCTAGTACGTCAATGCTGGCCACACTCAGGCAAGTGCATAATATGCAACTTGAGTCAACACGTAAAAGAGAGGGAATGATTTTACGTAAGAATGAAAGAGATGGGTTGGAAAATGAAAAAAGAGGACGATACCCATAAAATTTTATGAAACTCGTGCAGTGATCATAGAATAATAAACAACTAGAACATCATCTTAGGAGGCTCCACCCACTTTGGGACTGTCAAATTTGGATAGGCCATACATTCTTACAATTTGGCATTTTGCTGTTCACACGTATTTATTTATAGAAAAGCGCGTGTGAAAATTGTTTTCTACGGAAGGAGACGGTGGATTACAAGTAGATGACCTGTGACCTCCAACCTCCATGGGATTGCCAATGAGATACCATGCTATCTATACCAGCAGTGTGTGTAAAACGTATAAAGCGAACCTTAGACGGTTCATTCATATAAACTTTTACCGAAGTTGATTGTATTTTTTTTTTCCAGAAAAATAGAATTATCGGTTTTTCGAAAAAAAAACTTCTTCAAAAATTACAATTTTTCAAATGTTTGATTGCAGTATTTTTCAAGTTCTTGGATGAATGACATTATTGTTGGCAACAAATCACTCATATAAAATTTTATCAAAATTATGATCGTATATGGAGAAAAATGGAATTAAAAAAACTAACTTTTTATATTAAACTTTTTTCCAAAATGATCGATTGCAGTGTTATTTAAATTTAGCAGTAGTCTTTAAAATTTAATATATATAAATTTCGTCAAATTCGGTGCAGCCGTTTAGAAGATAATCGATAAGAAAAAAGTACGGTTCAATGGCAGGTACCGTTAATGACCTTCTTCGAAAGAAAATTTTTAGATAAAAGACATCACCATTAAAAACAAATAACTGATATAAAATTTTATCAATATCGATCGTATTTTTTTGAGTAAAATCGAATTATCGGTTACAGGAGTATCATTGGCATGGAAAGTACATCTTAACTTAGTCGTTCAGATTCGACGAACAATTGTAGGCCCCATCCACAGGTCATCAACTTGTAATCCTCCGTCTCCTCCCGTAGAAAAAAAATTGTACACGCGCTTTTCTATACATGAATACGTGTGAACAGCAAAAAATGCAAAACTGTAAGAATGTATGGTCTAGCCAAATTTGACAGTCCCATTTGAAATGCACGGGCACGCATACAGAGTTAAATATCTGCAGTTTTGAAAGTTTGTAGGCAAAAGTGGGTGGAGCCTCCTGAGTTGATGTTCTATTTATTTATTATTCTATGGCCCCATCCAATCCTGTAGAACTAACAACGCATACAAAAGAATTGGTTGAGAGTGTAAGTCATGTGCGCACTAGGCCGTGATTCTTCGGAACTGTCGGTGCCACTTATATTATTTATTTTTACATTTGCTAAGCAATTTTGAACATACAAGTAAAAAAACTCGTAACTGGGGTAGATACTACCCCAGTATCAGGATATAGGCTACGGCCCTGCGGAGATGTACCTACACTACATACCTACTCAATGCTCATTTATACATTGGTGGTTGTATTCTTGTCGGCAATTTCAAAAGCTCGTAGCCCTAACCTAAACAAAAATAAATCATATTTCTTTTTGTAGGTCATCTCTAGGATAAAACTTTGTTGTTAGTGTGTATACTGTATAGGTATATGAAAATATCCTTGAGACTTTTACTTTCAGCCAGGATTTTGCGCATTGAGTATTTAATTTTACTCTCGTTTTGTGTTGTTAGGGCAATATAATTCATTAGAGATAACGATATAAATAGTAAATGCTAGACAAGAAAATTTGATAAAAGTCCATTGAACTTGAGGAAGAAATGAAGTTAGTTTAAGGGCAAGGCCATTTTAAGATAATATTTATTAATAGTTTGGATTATTTTTTTTATGAACAAGCTTGAATTATTGATGCATTGTTGATATTGCTCTCATTAAATTAAATCTTATTCCTTATCACGAAAAAGTAGTTCTTTCAGAAACATGATGACGCACTTCGAAAAGACAACTTTAGAAAGCTATGTATGTATGTAGGTATAGGTACCTATGTATATCGAATACGAATTTGAGTTATCCTTAGATTGTCATCGCTAGTGGTTTGGTTAGAGGTGGAATATTTTTACATAGATACTTATCTATAGTCTGTCCACTAAAAATTGGCAGTACAGGGAGAATAGGGATATTTGTCTCTCATTCGCACTTCTTTGCTTTCCATAAGGTTATCTTCTTTCAAAAGCTCTAACAGGGTTGCCGTAGTAAGCATTTTGAATTGGAAAAAACTGAAAAAATATGATGTAGGGTTACCTTTCTTCTTTTTTAATTAAAATTATTTTCTTAATTTTTATTTATAAAAATGAAATGAAATTTATCTTTTTCCACACCACCAAAAGGTAAGATAGTAGGCGCGTTTTTGAAGGGTATCCCCAGTAGGCCTAATCTCTTTTAAATAAAAAAACAAACAAAAAATAAAGAATTTATTCATAAAGATTAATATAACAAGCAAAATAAATAAACAAGCATAACAAAAATAAATATAAATTTACGTTTTTAAAAAAAGTAATATTTACAACACTTCACTTCACATTAATTTCAAAACACTAATTACAAAAATAGGTACACGAAACATCAATACCGACCGCCCGCGCGCTTTAAAAATCTACGCAAATAAGAAAAAATATACACGAAATATCAACCGACCGACCGGCACGAGAATCTACGCAAATAAATTCTTTAAAGACAACAGCTTACCTACATTTTTGTAACTGCATTTTAAGATTTTCCCCACATAAAAAACACAAACATGATCAACAAAAACACTGCACGATAACACTTTTGTACTAGTAATATGCTCATCTCAATATCTCATTATCATTTCATTAATAAAAGGTATTTTTTAAGCTCTAAAATCAAAAGTTCCCCAACAGAAACTCAATATAAAAAATACGAAACGAGTTGCCAAATTGAGAAAGGTATCTCTGTTCGAATGGATGTTAAAAGAGGGTTGAAATGCATTAGCCAATCAGTGCGTATTCAACTGTACGCTAGGCAGGTCGTTGTGGGATCTATGTCGGATGCGATCGAAAAATCATTGGCGGGTAAACATTTTTTAAATGGGGTTTCTTTCAATTCAGTATGGTGCACAAATAAGGCGCGATACTGATTTTGAAAAAGCTTCCCCATAAGGCCTGTACTGCCAATTTATAGAGGACAAACTATAGTTCTGTTTCTAAAAAATGGTTAACCTAATGTTATGTTGAGTTCTATTAGCTCATATAGCTAACTTTTTAATAACAAATTGTTGGCGACGTTTTAAGAATAAATAAAATTACTCATTAAAATGTTTGTTTGTTTGTTCTGCCTTATGTCGGGAACGATTGGACTTGTAGTGCCCCGTGGCGTAGTGGTTAGTGCGCAGACTAACACGCCGTAGGTCTGGGTTCGAGCCCAGCTTCGAGAACACCTTGTTTTTTCCCCTTGCGAGGAAGTGACAAATTCTCCAAGAGTATACCATTGTCATGAAAAGTGCATCTCACCTTAGTATTTCGGATTCGACCTGAAATTGTAGGTCCCCTCCAATGCTGTAAAACTAACAACACACACTAAAACCAAGCCTCAACTCGCCCTGGTGAATTCTCTGTTTTTTAGGCCTGGGGAGTGGGGACAGCGGCTAGGGTCACCCTCAACTCGCATTGAAGTAGCTCTAGGTTTTTGCTGGGGCGAGTTGAGGTTAACAAATGGACATGTGTGTTGTCAAACATATATATTTACAATCGTTCGCTGGATTGAATATTTCATTTTACTTTTGCAATGCAAAGAAAAGAAATTAAAGATGTAAATAGAAGACATACAAATTAAACAAAATGTAATTGTTTCTTGTTTTGAAATCTACCAAAAACCACAAATTTCAAGTTTTAATTTTTGGAAACAAATATTTTATGTTTCTTTCTTTTTGTCAACAACACAAAAGCAACCCTTGATCGTTTTTTGACAATCGAAAACCCCTTTATTAAAAAAAAACTGTATTTAAATTTTTGATTAAAAATAACAGCTGTAGAATTTGCTTTTGTTTAAATTAACCTTTCCTATTAAATTACTTAATTCATATTTTATAATCATTATCATTATGTATAAGACTTAATCATTATTACTGAAATCAAATCAAGCCCTTCTGGCAATACTATATTTTTCCCTATTTTTATTAAAATTAAATTAAAGTAATTTTGCATCACCAATAAATTGTATCTGTCAAAAAAAAAGAGTATAAAAGAAGGAGACAAGACTGAATAAAATCAGTCTTTAGTTGACTTTAATTAGCATACGACATTCGGTGGAGTACTTCCGCCTTTGTTTAAACTGGTTGAATAAATTAAGACTTTCTGGAACCCAGACCACGACTCTCCGCTGGCTTAATAAAAAGTTTACTTCATCTTCTTTCGCTACGCAGTACGGTAGAGCACCTCAGCCTCTGCATAGTAGTAAGAAGAGTTGGCAACTTTTTCTCTTCGTAATATTCTTGTTCGTACTCATCACCGTGAGCAGACGGGGAAAATTCACACCCCCCCCCGCTACACAGCATACACTGCCGGTCACTTGATTGAGGCCACTTTTGTTGTACTAATGGAATTTCCGTACAAAAATAAAATTCCATTAGGAAAATAGAGATATTTTTTTGTAATAGACATTTGTTCAAATTAATATAATTGTATTATGACGAAAAATTCTTTGAGTTATTTGCCATTGTTTTTGTTTTAAATTGAATGAAAACACTATAAATTATCGATCTAAAATTTTTTTCGTTGTTATATTGTACTATTCGTCGTACTGTAGAATGTCAGTTTTTTATTACTGACCATTCTTGAATGTTTGAACAACAACAACAACTTAAAGGCGCTACCACCAATTTTTTAAACGTTTTTTTCTATATTTGGCTGGAGATATAGCTATTCCAAGGAGTGCCAATTCCTTTCATCAGTCTCCTTTAGTGGTATCGAGCTTTAATCCAATTTTATTATAAAAAACTTTTTCACATGCACATCATGAGATTCGAACCCACGCTTTCAGATTTACTCAGTCTTCGAAGTCGTATGCACAACGCATTCCACCGCTTATCACCACTGATGACACAGGTCGAGATGTTATGTTTGTTTGTTTTTTCAAACGCATTTGGAGCTTCAACATTTTTTTAAGCGCCTCTAAGTATGTTGTTTTGTTCCGCTTCCATTTTTCTCCTAACCTTATTTGATAGACTACAATTTGTAGCACACATCAAAGGGGGAGAGGTTGGAAGATTGGTAACATACCAGATTATTAAGTTATTATTGTTGTTATATTGTACTATTCGTCGTACTGTAGAATGTCAGTTTTTTTATTACTGACCGTTCTTCTAATTTTCTTCGTTTTCCTGACCAGTGACCACTATTCCCGACCTTTAACAAAAGATGCCACTTTTGTTAAATACCCGTTCAATGATACCGCACCTATAAGACATTTTTCGATACTCTCGCAACTTTTTGTATATTTTAATAGGTCCCTACATTACTGCTACAAATACGTTACTTTCAATTTTGAGCTCACACGGCAGCACCTTGGACTCATTTTTAGAAATCTATTTGATCTACTACTCTATCTATGTTTACCCTCACACTTGACTGCTATGTTTCCATGCAACTTGGTAGCTTGATAGCTGCAGTGTAGCCCAACTTTGTGTTTAAATAACAAAAAAGCCGGTCTCTCGCTAGCGATAAAATGTGAGCAAAATACTTAATAACAGAGAAAAAAGCTCACATTAAAGATGATGTTGTAGAGCTCTCAGTATTTTCAGTTATCATTTAAGCAATATGTTTGTATGACATCTAAAAAAAAAGCTTTTTCAAATCTTTGCGGGTGGGTGGTGAAGGTGGATGTAGATTGTAAATGTAGGTGGAATGGAAAGTGGTGAAGTGCTTTCGCCGCCGAATTCTTCAAAATCTCATACATTTTTCAGTTTGTTTTTGACTGTTCAACTTTGTAAGAGGCTAACTTTATTTTTTGTTGTAAACAAATCTCTTTCCCTCTCTTAATCTCAATTCATAATAATAATAAAAATAATAATATATTAGACCGAGACCGACCCACTTGATTGCTGTTGCTGCCTCCCCTATATTGTGTCACTTCATACTAGTAGTGCAGACGACGATGTCCCTTCCTTCAAAACAACACTAAAGTTATTATTCCAAGTTAACCACAATTGATTGGACGTGCGGCGCGACGGTACGCAAATCAAAAATTGTTTTTTTGGCGTCTTTAAAGTTTATGTTTTTTAATTTGTTGTTTGTTTTTGATAGAAAAATATAAATTTTATAATTTTGTTTATATTCTTCGCTGTTTGTTCTGAATTCGTCTCAATAAAAAAAGTTTTTTTCGTGGCCCCTCGTGTGTGTGAAAATAAAATCTTGTGCCGACGACCTTGCAACGCCCTTGAATGACATTTACTGCGCGACGACGACGACGGATGGAAAAGAGACGAATTCTCATTCTCAACCGTTCGTTTTGAATTCGTCTGACAAGACAAGTCTTTTTAACACACTTCTCCTGTTGGTAATATTTTTGCGGTGTTTTTTCTTTTTTGTATGTGGTTTTATTAGACAAATTCCCTTCGAGATTTTATGGGATTTGTATTTTGGATTTAACTTTTATGTTTCAGATTTGGCTATACTCAATTAAATAAAATTAGTGGAACGAAGTTAATTAAATTACTTTCATAATAATAATAATTGTTAATATGTGAATTATGTGTGTTTGTTTTTAAAGAAATAATATAAAAAATACTTAAGTTAATTCTTGACGATTGCTTAAAATTTTAAATTATACATATATTCAACTTTAAAATTGCATAAGGATTAACATTGTACCCAAATTGTATTGCTGTGAAAGAAATTTAGGTGAGTTTTTTTTAATTATTTTTTGTTTTTGTGTGAGACTTCTCCCACGAAATGTCTTCGTGATCTATTTTTACCATGCCACCCCCCTATTCTTTGCATTTGACACATCGAAATTGATATTAGATGTTCGCCATTTGCTAGCAAGGAATGGGACAGTTTTTTTTATTGCTTTCTATTTCGTGTTAGAATATTGTAAAATGATGAGAAAACAATTAAATACTTATTTCTAAAAGGATTGTTTAATTCAATTTTTTAATAAATAAGTTAAAACCTACATCAAAAAATTAAGACATTTTAAATGTCATAAAAAAGCGTGAAATCATTATTATTGACCTACAAAGTTAACCAAAAGATAAAGGCCGTCACGGAAGATTAAGTTCAGAGCTGATTCACAGGGAGGGTCATAGGTCCCCAGTCAGCCAGTTTATAACATATTTTTGTTTTCAAAGTTTGTTTACAAATTATTTCTAATATGAAATTGTAATGCATTTGCAAATAAGTTTAGGTAGGTATACATAGACACTTTTTTAAGAATCCGCACTTCTTAAATCAATTTTTTAATTGAATTTAAAGTGTTTTACCAACATTGCTTTTCATTGCTGAAAGTTAGCCCGATTCTATCTATTCCACTTCAACTTTAACTTCGCTTCGGGCTGCCCTTTAACCGGAAAATTTCCAAATGTATGGAAAAGGTTATTTACTTATTTTAACCTTTATAATAACTTAATTTAAGAAAACAATTTTCTGATTTTTTATAACATATTCTAGACTTTAGAAAATGCTACCACGTAAGATTTCAAAAAATGACTTAAAACATTTAGGACCGCAGAATTTTCCATTTAAAAAAAGAAGGTTCATCGAAAAAGATAAAGTAATGGAAAACTTCATCATTTACACAAAATTCTTCAAAATATGAAAACAATCATTTGATTTGCTGTTGGAAATGTTTGCACTAAAATAATTCTACAGATAAATTCAATTCGCCCTATTGTGTTCTTAAGTCTTAACTACAATTATAAGAGATGGCTTTGAACAGCTGAAAAAAATTAGATATTAATTTTCGACATGATGAATAATAATAGGTAAGAACCTTTCCCCCTCAGCACTATACACTACACTGGACTATTATACAACGCCGTCTTAAGTAGACATAATTTTTACATGTAAATATGACTGACAGGGGATTTTTTTGGGCGTGGAAGAAGGGGTTCGAGTTGATCACATCTAGTCACACTCACAGCGATACAACTTCACATGATTTTATTTTTATTTCCAGCTTTCCGCTCATAGTTAGCTCTTGGCTTGACCTTGACTTTTCAAAGATTTACCTCTCGTAACATCATACATAGTATAAAATTGTGTATCAGGGTTGGTTTAGATATACTCTTTTTACCCTTTTTAACCAGATTTACATTTTGGAAATGCAAAAGTGTGTTAAGTGCCAAACCCATAGAACGCGTTGCTTTCGTTGAATTGCCGATTCCAAGTGTATGCAATATTAACTACACAGGATCTTATGAGAAACCGCTCAGAGACAAAACGCTTGCTGTGGGTCGCTTCTCATAAAAACATGTGCATTTAACGTTGCACTTAGTTGAAAGCGACAAGGCAACACACGCAACGCGTTTTATGGGTTTGGCTCTTTAAGCGAACCTTACACAATCGGCCAGTCCAACGACTTAAGTATACACGTTATGATCTGTCATCATGCAAAATCAAAAGTGTTTTAATTTGTTGTCAGTCAAATGCACACTTACAGCATGTCTTACAAACACTATAATTATATGTTTGGTGTCAAATGATAGGTTCGCTTTAACAAGGAAATTGTTTGCGCATCAACTTCTTTCGGGTTTTAAATTTAACTATCACGGAGGCGCTCACTTTCTTCGTTGCTGTTGTTGTAAATAAAACTCATTTGTTTCACTAAACAAACTGAAAATTTGTTCACCCTCTTCAAGGAACTTAAATTCTGGACCCGCTCCTGTTTGTTTGATAACAAAAAGGTGTTGTTTATTGTATTATATCACGAAGAGTTAAGGAATTTCTCCTTGGGTAGGGACTGCGTGCTTTATTGTTGTTTATAAATGTGTCAAAACAGCGGGACTTGCAACTCTAATGAAATTAAATTCGTTTATATGTATAAAAACTACTTCTGATTTTACTTTTTAATAAACACACAATGGTTCAGCCGAAGATTTTGTTACTTATTTTGCTATTAAACTAATTAAAAAGTGGTAGCATTAAAATGTTTGTGGGTGGAGTCGTGCTGTTTATAAATAATAAATGTTGATCCCCATTTTATGCTCTTCTAAAGGGATGAAGGTGACCTGACAATATTTATCAAAATGGTAAGTCCATTGACGTGCTACATATGGACCGCCAGTAGCCAACGCGTGTTCCAACGGAATTCGCGTCAGTGATATGATTTTTTTAATTTATTATTTACTTTTAAATATTTTGTTGGAAGCTTATATCAAATTTCTTTCGAAACAAATTTACTGCATATGCCATTGACTTACGTACATATGATGCCATTGTTTTCATTAAAATTTTAATGGAGAAATTAGTACACGTATTTAACACTCTTAGCTGGAACATCTTTTTTCACCGTTTGTATGAAAATTTCAGCCGACTGGTGATTCATATCTATAATACTACGTCAATAGGTAAGGCGTACTTCAACCCGATAGGGTGAATGCGGCGATTTTTTCAACATCTGCCGCGCGGGCATCACAAAAATAAAAAATTGACGGAAAAATGGCTGAAAAAGTGAAAAAAATGATTTTACATAATTTTTTAATATGATAAAAATGTGACAGTTATATAGGACGAATTGCATAAGTCTGCCCAATTGTTTAATCTCAAAACCATAACCGTTCTACAAATCTTCTTATAAATCTCCTTTAACTAAATTTCTAAAATCTATAATGTTGAAGAGTATATTATTTTGAAGTTAAGTTGACTGCTGACTATAATTAGGTACAGTGAGCAATTTTTTAAACTTAAAAAAAATTGTTTTTCTGAACTTAATGAGTTTTTTTTTAACAACTTGTTATTGCAGGTAAATATAAAATCTCTGTATCAGCAAAACACATTTTTCAAAATATTTATTTCAAATCTATATTTAGTAAATTTATTTTGCAATTGCAATCAACATCTGACGCACCTACAACTTATTCAACCTTATAGTCATTTCGTCTTATCTAAAATCAGAGTGCGCCTTAAGGTTAACTAGAATCAGTTATATTTTGAACCTTTGTTGTGTTACCAAATTAAATTGAATAATGAATGTGTAATTTAATCATGAATGATTGTTTTAATAGCGTGCTTAAGTTGACAACCAGTATATTGGCGTGGGATTAAAAAAAAAAATCGCAGGATCATGACAGCGCAGGTTAAGATCTCACACTTATACTGAGGTCTGAGAGACAACAATTTAAAGTTCTTTATGTATAATCTTGTTTGAATAGTTAAATTGAAACTAAACAAAAAATTTATGAGTATATCTTAATCTAAAGGCTCTTAAAGTAACATAATGCTTAGGGTAAGTCCAGTCATCTGGCAAGCGCCTTTTTCAACAGTTTTCTTATTAAACAATACCTGGGTGGCACGCTTCGAGGTTTCAAGAAATTGTAAATCTTTTCTGTAGTCAGTCCCGCTCACACAACTTCGTTGCTCCGCTTAGGGTATGTCCAGGAGTGGTAGAGAACTATTTCACGTACGCGATATTATGTGCCTTTAGACAGTTCCTTTATTTAAATAAGTTTTTTATTACATATTATGTGCAAACGTTGTAAAAGAAATAGGAAGTTTCCAACAAGGATTCATTTAAAACAAAATGTCCCCGTTATAATATGTGTCCCTGATATAATATGTGTAAAATGCATATAGTGTACATACCACCGTCCATAGACAACAGAATATCTAAACAATTGATAGAATTCTTTCCTAAAAAATCCTACTTTTTAAAGAAACTCAAAGAGTGGAAATCCTCATATTTCTCTGGTAAATTTTTTGTATTTATTTATATCTAAAATGTCTTTAAAAGATCACTTTTAGCACTTAAAATGAAGTTTGAAGTAATAAAACTAAACACAAGTAATGTAGCTTGTAAACAAACTGTTCTTGCCGAAAAGTCGGCCTCGGCAAAAAGGGTTCCTGTCGCTTGTCTAAAATTGTGGTTATTTGTTTTTATATGTGTTTAATTGTCTGTAGTTTGCAAGGAAACGTTCTAATCCCTTCGAGGCGAGCTTCATAAATGTTTAAACAAACTTGCAGTTATTTGTAAAGAATTATAGCTTCTTCTAATAGGCAGATACATTTTTTGCTGTCAGAAAAACTGAAAACCCGAAAAAACAAAAGTGTTACAGTACCGTAACGAACTAATGAATAGTGCACAATTTTATGTGCAGATTTTACAGTGGGGACAATTAACTGCAGCGGACAATTCACTGTTGTACAAAGTACAAATTTATACACAATTATTCACTGTGGTGGAAATATTCACCTATACAAATGTCAACTTCTGACATGAGGATATTTTAGTTTTTGACACATAAAAATTAATTATTGACCTTGTTTCAGTTTGGTTCAATAAATCTGTCATATTTTCTTTTTCTCTGTTTACTGATTAAACAAATAGTTTTAAACGATAGCATTAGGGACAGTTTACTATGATGGTCAATACAATATGGGTACATTGTCCACCACAGTAAAGCATTGTGTACGACAGTGAATTGTCCCCAAATTCAACTGTACACAGTGAATTCACTTGTTTCGAAGAATTCACAATCGGACTTTCCATTGGTTAAATAAATCAACTTATTTTTTATCGGCGCGCGATAAGATTTTTCGCCAGATGTACCCCTCTTTGTACTACCACCAATGCAATAATCAGCTGTCGGTTTGGTGAATGGTTTTTGTTTGTGTTTTAATTATTTCAATTGTGAAAAATTGTGGTCAAAAAATGTAACATTTTTAAATAGATTATTTAATTCTTCAAGATCTTTTGAAAAATTTAAATTTGACGGCCATGTTGTTAATAGGTTCACAGACAAGAAATTACATTTAACACATTTACAAAAATTAAACTAATTTGAAATCGCGTTCCATTTGCCGCAAAATAAATCAATTTATTTATTGAAATGTGTATTTACTAATGGAAAATCCCATAAATTAAAAAGAAAAAAAAACTTAAATTTTGGAAAAAAAAATAATATTATTAATAATGTAATATAATTTAGCAGATTAGATTTTTTTTTCTCTTGGCGTACTTTGGTCAGGGGAAGCGAATGATTTCTATCCCTGAATTTGGTGCGAATAAACTGAAGAAAGATTATTTTTGTTTGGAATTTTCGTTTGAAATAAGACTGAAGTAACCGGACCAATTTGCAGTAAATTGGAAGCAATGTCAGGATCTGAATCATTATGATTTATTTGTTCGCTTATCAATACTATTTTCAAATAAATATCAACTAAACAAATTAAAAAAAATAATTTTTAAGCATAAAAGTATATGTATATTTGGAATTGTAGAAAAATTCAATGAAAACAAAATAGAATTAAATATTTAACATTCAAAAATATTATTCTTTAAGTACGCTATACATAAGTTTAAAAAAAGCTAAATAAAATTATCTACCCCTATTTTTACTTCTGAACAGAGTATATTAATATTGTTGTTCTCAAACAATCACACGTGTTGTGTTTAATTAACTCACGCCCACATTGCTATAAATGCCAAAAAAATAAAAAAAAACAAATTATAAACAATGTAATTTAACAACGATTAAAATTAAATGAAACAGACATTCAAAAATGAAGAAACAGTGTTATACTATTGCTTAAAGAGCCTACAAATCAAACATTATTTTTGACTTAATAGCATAATTGTGGATATTATGTAGGTGCGTCTTCTGTTATGTGTCCTCTGTCAAAAAAGAGGATCCACAATAGACAAAAATACTATTTATTTTTTATAAAAAGGGAAAACAAAATTGCAGAGATTTTTATTAGTCAGCTATGGGAAACGATTATATGGATAAAGATCAGTCATTACATGGGTAAAAATGAACATATTATTTTAATTATGGGATCTTCTTTTTGATAGAAATTAACCAACATAAACTACAATAATATTTGTTCAATCAAATTTTAATCAATAAGGTAACAAAATGAGTTAGAAATATATATTTCTATTGTATTTTAGAGCATACCTACAGGCATAAATAATTCTACAACATCATTCATCATGTTAGTTACAGGTATATCTGTATGAACTTTAAATGAGATTGTATCTATGTTGGATATAGGTATCGTATACTCCTCTTGCTTAAAGCTTTTAAGATCGATATCTTTCTATTTTTAGTTTTCTGCAGATGCAAAAACATGTAAAGATTGTAAATCCACCATAAAAAATAATGGGTACGTACCTATTATTATTTTATCACCATCATTGTCTGTCATAAAACAAAATTATTTTTGCGAGCTCAAAAGAAGTATAATAATTATTAAAGAGATTTAAATTTAAATGAATGAGCGAAAAAATAATCTCAAGTCTCAACTAAAGAGAAATACAAAAAAAACTTCTAAAAATAGATGCGTTTATATGCAATGCATGTAGATACGAATAAGAAAAATTTTGCACCGCACTTAAGTAGGTACCTCCCATGTCCCATGTGTTATCTCTGCTATCTGCTCTGCAGTGAGCAAAAGCAAATATAAACTCGATCAGTTGAATGAATCTGACTTTTCTGCTATTTCTGTCGCGTTTTTCTAGATATTTGGCGAAGCCGGTCAGACTTTTCAAATACCAATATTCCATTTTGGATTTGTTTTTCTTTAAAGATTAAAGATACTGCTGCTGGCTAAAATAAAAAAAAACGGTATATTTCTGTTTCATGTCGAACTATATTATGTGCTGCACGTTAATTTTTGCAATCACACAGCAGAGCTGCGGTTGACGGTTTTGTCCCTCTGATGTGTACCACCAGTACCACATTCGCGCGTATATGCTTCGCCATCGACCATCTCTTGGCAATCGTTTTCGCATATTTTTTCATCTTTTTGGTCTTGCACTTGTATAGCAAAAGATTATTTAAGTAGTGTATTTTCGGTCTTTAAACAGATGCATTGATTAACGGTATCCGTTTTTCCGTCGTCGTCGTCGTGTGACAAAAAAAATAAATAAATTTGATAAACTTGTGCTATTAAAAGTGTGGGATAATTTCAATCAAAATTTTGTTGGCAATCGAGGAGGAATTGGTTGAATTAATGCAACAAAATAAATTTTATTGATGTGAAAAGTGTAAATTATTTAAAATTTTAATACAAAAATCACCACAAAACCAACACAAAGACAAATACTTTGTAAACTTCGGCTCTTTGGTATTTAGGTACGAGCAAGATGTATCTAGAGCTATTAACTAATATTTCAAGTATTTGATGTATAATGTATAAATGAAAAATGATTAACGAAATTTTCTTTTGTTGTTACAAATTAATCAGATAAAACTGATAAAAATGATTATAAACATTTTAGACACCAGATTGCTTTTGTTGAATTCCATAACAAATCTTATCAGTGTTTTTTTTATGTCTATCCATGTTTGCGTTGATCGATTATAGTCTTGCAACTTTTTACTCACTTGATGTCTCATGCAGTACCTTGACACAACCGCTTACATTTTTCTTCAAAAGACCATCAACAAATAATTGTGCCTTCGTTACTTGAAAATGATCGGGTTTGAAATCAAAGCAAGGACCTGATAGATTGAAGAATTGATATTCATTCTATGTTCTACATGAGACATGACCCAGCTCTATTTTTGAAGTGCATTCCAATTGAAGGGAGATAACACTTATATTCATATTCTTTAATAGGCATCTGTATACATTTGACTCCATAGTTGTCAAGGCTTTTAGTTTGTTTAGATTTAGATAGTTTGACATCAAGCACTTTATAGGTTAGACTGAAACTGAAGAGTGCATTTTTGTGGCAAAAAGCTTATATTCATATTACTTTTACTTTCTCCGTATATTTTGAACCCATACTTGTGTGTGAGGGCTCTTATAAACAGTTAGTAATTGACAAGATTAAAGTTGTTAGTTAGCAATGAAAGTATAGAAATGATTTTTATTGCGATTTGATTGCCGCAACGTTTGTTTTTCGACAGCATGTTCGGCTTACGGTTGGGATCGTTGTAAGCCAAGCATTTTCGATCGTGTATGGGGCCTTTTAGGCAGACATCATATACATGGATCGGGAGCCGGACAAGACAAGTTAGTAAATATTGCCGACCACCGATCACATATGATATTTGTGCCGATATACAAACTGCGCCAAAACCACTGGTAAATAGTCATAACATGTCACGAGTATTTCGCAATCGTCCGAAGTATTCCTTTCCATATAATATGGCTTGTCGATGTGTATTTTGTTTATGTTTACTTTACAAATATTAAAACAAAACTACAACTCGCTAAAAACTTACTCCACGTTAAAAACGTTCTCAGCGCTATAGCGGGCGTCTGGCGCCCGCTGGCCGATACGATTGGGTTAAATGTCCTCTTATATAATAATTAATGGCGCCAATAGATTTGAATAAATTTTTTTTACAAAAAATTACTCATTATTTTATTGTGAAGAGTATCTATATAAAATACAAATATTTTTGAAAAGTAGTAACATCCATCAATCAAATACAAAAATGTCAGTATTATAGTGAGTGGCGTTCAGTAATGCAATCTTAAATGAAAAATTAATGTAAACATCTTATCTATAACCAGGTTATTGCAATCAAAATGTCAGAAATATGATTTAATTATAAGCATCACAAGTTTCTGAATTGTTAACCTATTAGTTTCACCTTTTAAAACTTTTTATAACAAAGGTAGAAATATCAATCAAAATAATCAATATATATAAAAAAAATCAACTTAATCTTTAGAAGTATCTAATGTTACTTACTACGTAGATATTTAATATTTTAAAAAATGAAAACAACTTAAAAATGCGTCATAGAGAAGAAAATTTGTTTACAAACTACAACTAAACTAAACCGAAAGTCAATTTAAACAGAATAGTTCATTTTTTTGCCCATAAATTTCTTTTTCAATGTTAAGTTTATTATTAAGACAATTTATTTTTGTTTTATTAAAAAAAAACAATGTTAAAATAAGAGTAGACCACCACTACTTTTCTTCTTTACAATGTATGCTTAAATCAACTGGGCACCACGAGAAAGTCATTGAATTAATTTCAATCAATTGAAACCAATTTAGCAGACAAACATTTATTTTGGGCGATAAACCTTAATGTTTAAAAAATATGTATAACCAAAAATACATTATGTATAGCATCCAAAATAAAACTCATTTCAAAAGAACGCGTACCAGAGCAACTATAATGAAACGTACTTATGTGACAATGTCATGTAACCATAACGAATGCAGCTAATTAACTAATTACGATCTTTTCACATTATGAATTGAATAAGTGATAAACAAATTAACCTAAAGCAATGTATCTAAGTCTTTTTCCAAATATAGAAGCTTAGCTAACAACAAGTTAAGCATGAGATATTGTATACGTGCATTGATCTGTCAACAACAACTGAACTGATTGTTATGAATTTTTTTTGTTTCTATTTTTGAGTACCTATTATATTTCTATTTTCAATTGGAACAGATTATTATTTTTTTTTTCAAATTTTTAATTCTTATTTGTTATTTTAATTAAATACCACAAGATGAAGATTAAGTTCGGTATCTGATATGGTAACGAAAAGAGCAACAAAGTTTGCGAGTGTAAGCTGCAAGTTATTTGATAAAGGTTGTTAGCTATATTATGTTTGTATTGTGTACTTAATTTGAAATTAACGTTAAGGCACATACATTTTTGCAATTACAGGGTGGCCAAAAATGTATCATTAGGCGTGTCCCACCAAATTATATCTCACTGAGATATCAATGACAATTTAACTGAAACCAGCCTCAGTGTCTACAATGTACGTGTATACAATTTACAATATGTACATATTTCGTTATTTTGTGTTCTTATTTTTATTTCATCCTTCTTTTTGTATTTTTCGCAAAAAAAAATGCAAAATACTTTCAATAGTGAATAAATAGAGAACTATTATCAATGAGTGTATATTACCGCAAATTGATAACTTGGAACTGGAGAACTTAAATAGAGCATATCCAAGGTGCCGCAAAATAAATCATCAAATTTTGTTATTGAATTACTATTTTAATAAATCGAAAATTATGAGTGATGAAAATCTTTATTTAGACCTTAAAAATATTTTCTTTTAAGTGGAAAACATGATATCTGTCACGTGGCAGCCTCCAGTGTTAATACACATTTTTGCCCGTTTTATAGCATTTTCCATGACTTTCCGCAAGATTTCCAGTGATAACTGTTGGCTTTCCTGTCGAATATTATCCTTAAAGGCTGCGATAGTTTGAGGTTTATTTGCATAAGATCGCGACTTGAAGTAGCCCCAAGGAAAAAAGTCCAGGATAGTTAAATGTTGCTGGGCGCTGGCCATGCTGAAATGCTGAATCGCATAAACGTGAGATTACACGCGACGGAAGGAAACGCTTCCTTTAAAATATGCATCGTGGCACCGTCTTGTCGTAACCACCATGTTCACCAAACTCATCAATTCCCTCTCATCCAATTCTCGTAATAATAATATAAGTTGATGTTTCTTCGTTCTTAGTGACATCGGCTGCCACAGCCGCGATATTCTTGGCTGAACGCCCGGTCCGGTGACGGCCAAGCTCTGCAATGTATTCTGTGGTTGCAGTCTGTTCCAGTTGAGTAGCGAAGTGCCGCCTCGCCGCCGAAATGTTTGCCTAGTTGGTGCGTCACGAGAAGGATATCGACATCAAAATTCGCTAGCTCCACCGATCGATTATTAGTCAAAAAAACCGAAACAGTTATTCTCTCCTGCGGAGTATTACAGCACTCCATCGCATGTTTGTTTGTATTCTGTAGCTGTCTAGTTCACAAATGTCAAATATGATTGACGTACGACGCCATTTGCAAAAATTATAACATCTTTTGATAGGGTGATTTATTTTCGCTCTAAGGTAGCATCATGCAATGTTCCTTTTCCGTTACAGTCGCGAAACAGAGGCAAGTTGGTCCCAGACAAGTAACAATCAATAACCGGTAGGCTTGCTGCCATTTTCTGAGGTTAACCATAAGAAACCCACAATCAGACAGATGCAGATCTGAATTGAAGTGGTGAAGGGGAAAAGTTTTTATAGTTCGGTTTTATAGTTAAAAATGCATTCAATTTTGTCAAAAAGATTAAGGCCAAGGGTACCAATTTTAGGATCTAAACAAAAAGTTGGTGTAAAAGTGAATAAAGTACTCTACTTTGAATGACGCTTCACTCGAAATTTCACACAAAATACACCGACAATAATCCCCATTTAAGTGCGATCCCCATTGAATGCTTATAAAGAGAAAAGAGCTCGTCCACTACCAAATAGATAATATTTGCCATTTAAAAAATTTTAAATACTTATGTTTTAAAACTCATAAAGGAAATACCCATAAATATTTGACATCAAAATATTAACAAAAAGTTTCTCCAAACACTTTTAAATATTTATTGGGCTGTTAAATCTTAAAATGTAAAAGTTCCAATATAAATTCCCATTTTGTTTCAAATAAATTTTAAAGGCGTCTTAAAAATGCAAGGCAAAGAGAACGTTGAAATTTTTCGATTGATATGCTCTCCTCTCGCTTGCTCTATCCAGGGTTGGCATCAAGTTTCCTCTTTTTTAAAATTCACCTCCTAATGTTGTTGCACACCATTTTTAGTTAAAATGCCAATAAATTTTATTACTCCGTTAACTAAAATGCTTTTAGATGTATTTTTGTGAAACTGGGCATAAAAGGGCTATGAGCTTCCGCTCTTGAGAAGCTCATCTTTTTACGGATTCATCGGTCAGCCCTGAGCCTAGCGCTATTATACAATGATGATGTGCACCGCACCAAGGTGTAATGGCCTTCGAAGGGGCCCAAGTCATTTATTGCCTAGCCGCTACTGAAATGCTTAGTCCAGTCATGTGTATATTAAATAATGCCAATTTTTATCAAAAATAAACGATTTAAATCCACCTAATGGATTTGCTATTTTCTGATAACACGAAATGTCATTAGGTAAAAGTATTTCCATCTAGGTACTTCACTTTGATTTATTACAAATTATGTATCTGTTATCTGTTTCAAAGATTAGTTATTAAAATAATAAGAATGTGATAATTAAGTGATTGTTCAGATGATGCGGCTTAACGCACTGATTATGAACAAATAACAAGCAATTAGCGAAGTTCAATAATTATACTTATATTTGTATATGGATGATGAAGAGGGGTATATAGAAATAGCGACCTTGTGTTAAGATTAGATACTACGAATAATACGATGCAAGTGCAGCATGCGAAACGCCATTTAAAATGTACAAAATTAAACGCGCGTCATCTGAAAAATTTCCATCCGCAAAAAAAAAAATAACGTACTGTGAGTTTAGTGAACTTACTTCATATAATTCTTTTCATTAAATTGCGTATAGGAAGATGCAAATGCAGAACACCTTTTAATAGAAAGCAAACATATATATTGTTACGTGGGAGGAATGACATTTATTTCTGTAATTTTACTTCTGGATGCGGCATGCCACTTTTAAAAATACATTCTGTACATATATAAAAAAAATCTACTCTATACAGATTGCTTTTACAACGACACGGTGACAGACGACACAGTCATTGGGGGCCGGTCATCGTACGTTTATTGCTTATAGTAATTGCAATTAATTTTGTGTATAACTGTTGTTACTTTTGAAAGTGCTGAGTTTCAATTGTTTAATGCATTCAATGTAGAATTTTTTTACATCTAAACAATGCATCATTATTTGTGAAATTGGATAAGTACGCTGGGGGCTTGGCCGTTTAACAGTTGCACTCAAATTGCAAAGCAATTTACATTATGCACAATTACCTATTGTAGTATTATTGTGGCTGTGCTTTTAGTACATATATTTAGACTTTTTTAAAAGGGTTTTCATTTAGTCAGCCTATATTATGTTTAATGCACTGGACACACGAGAGTGACGAATTGGTTTTTTAGTACATCCAAATGTTGATATTTAGCAAACTTGCAGATTTCCACGAAAACGACCTCTATGTTACTGCATTTGTTTTTCTCGTCCTTTTGCTACAGTCCATGGTTGACTAGCGCCTCAAAAATACAACCCGTAAGGCTCGACGTTGGACCTCCTTTATCACACATTATTTACACATATGTATAATACTGGAAATCAATCGAAACATTCTATGCTAAGAGCGAACAAGCAGTTCCTCCTCCGGTTATGACATTGTCCATGTTTCCATTTTATAGAGAAGGACTTCAATTATCTACGGTGATAATTTTGTTCTTCAAGTGAGGGTTTTTATAACTCAATTGTCTTATTATCCGAATTGGCAGAGAATATCAAGAGTGATCATTGGTTTGTTTTCAACGCTGTTATTTCAAATGACATCAGAGCCAAAGTAAGAGTAGTCTTTTTTAACCTCGAGATTACAGATGTATCTTTTCGTTTAACACTGACACTATTTATGTTTGAATCCTGACGAGGGAATATTTTGACACGCCAGATGAGAAAGCATCTTCTTGCTTGTATTCTTTATTAACATCATTATGTCTCGATGAGGATTATTTCTAAAGCAGCAGTTTGTGTTATCTAGGTCGTCCTGTATATGTATAGATACATGAGTTTATTTAAGATACCAAGGTAATACTCGTACATGATTCTTTAGAGCTCATTTCTTCAAACGTTGGCTTGAGGTCGATAAAGAGTTGATGTGTATCGACTTAATCTTACTGCCTCCCGTAATGCGGATATTTTGTCGATGGTAAACTTTCCTGGGTCTTGGATCACACTTTGTCTATGAATTATTTAAGTTTTACACCCCACAGGATGGACTACGGCCTCAACCAACATGTCTCTCAAGCCAGCTCTGTATCAAGCTAGTCTCCTCTAATAACCCACCACAAGTTGGCTTGGCTGAGGTCGATTTCTACTTGTGTGCGACATCTGTTGGGTTTCGCCATACTTTGGGGGTCTTAACTCTTAAGATGCTTACACTAAGCGGCATAAGAAACTTATATGAAATATTCAGGAGACTGATTACTGTATCTATAGTTGATCCAAACATGAAAGTTTCCTTTTTTGGATCGGCCGTACTTGGAAACTAATAATTTTAACTTATATAATTCTTTACAAAAGAGGTCTCAACACTATTGTACCATCAATAAATTTCGGGAAATAGTTCGTTTTAGACGGTGCTCTCTCTAGTACATGCTGAGTTGGTCGTGATTTTGTATTTTTGGCTTCTTCGGATCTTCTTTCTTTTAATTCGATCAAGCTTTGTCACTCCTGTCCTGCATCGTGTTTTTTTTCGTTTATTATTTTTAAATGCGAAAAAGATTTTTTCGCCATGGCGTGCAGTTTGATACCATCAGGCATAAAAATATATGTATGTACAGAGCTATGTCCACAACGCTGAATACGCGTGCGCCAATTAAAGTATCCTAATTATGGAATCACTGTCTATTTGACGGAGGTGGAGACATTTTCTTACGCGATGAGAACCCAGTTCTTATCTTACTGAAGAACAAATCCATATACATTTTTTTTTCTCAAAAATCTCAAAAAAGTAAAGTATAATTTTATTGATTTTACCCAACAAAAAATTCTCAATTTGATTAGGTACCTAACGCTTAACTATTTCTTTGAATACTTCTCCCGTTTTTCCTATCTCAACGTTGAATTTATTAATGACGCCAAAAAAACTTTCTTGAGGAACTTTGATGGGTGTCCTCAAAATCCCGATTTAATTTTTCTGTTGCTTTTCTTTTTTGCGGTATTGGTATTATCAAAGTCTTCTCGTAATTTTTCTAATAAAATCAACAAGTCGTCAATCAGTAAAGACTGGCCTGTCTCCAGAGTGACTTCCAGGTCGTGTAACACATTGCTGACTTTTCATAAAGTTTGCAAAATTTCGACCGTTTGTGGTGGCCCCCCGGAGACGTGATGCCCTAAGCAATTGCTTATTTTATTTGTTTTATTTCTTTATGGAAATATAGGGATACTGGGATTTAGGCATAGAAAATTTGGCCTACAGCAGTGCCTCCTGCATGTATTTATAGAGATAACTTACTTTGTTTCTGTATTAGCAAGAGCTTTATAATTTTAATGATGTATTGCTCTATGGTTTCCCATAATTATAATAAATTAATTTTTAGTATAAAGCTGAGGCGGCTAAGGACCCTACAACTTTTTAGTACTTTATATTTAAGTCAATCTATTATAATCTGATGTATCTAATAAAAACTTCATTTGGTTTTAGATTTCAACACTTCATTTTCTATTATGCAATAATGGTTGGAGCTGCTGTTTAATATTGGTAAGTTGATCAAGAAAAATATATTTTAAACACTATAAAAAAAAGTAGGCAGCGGGGTTCACTTTTGCTTTTAATAGTGTTAGTATATTATCTTCTTTTCGACGAAATATAGTGATCTCAATTGGGACCACAAGTTTCTCACATAACCGCTTCGCTTATAGGGATCTGATTGGAGGGTTCATAGGCTTTACCTAAGAAAACGTCACGTCGACAAGCATCCAGATTTTGGGTTGTTCCATCCAGGAGTCTCTTTCGGTATTGTAAAGTAACGTAATATAATAATGATTTTTGGGACGAGTTCTCAGCGTCTCTCCTTTATACACAATGACGGTACCATCTAAAAGTATTTTGATAATGCTTACGGTGACCATTTGTCCCGTATTTCATGGGACAGTCCTGTGTTTGAGAAGCCTGTCCCGGGTTTTTATTTAGGAAATACATTTCGTACAAATGTCCCTTATTCAATATAATACCAATTATGTTTTTAAATGAATGTACATAAATATAGGTTCATCAATAAATTGTTATAGTTGTTATAGTTGTACGTTTTTATGAGAACTGATTTAGTGTAGTTGTTCAGTAAATAAAGAGTACGACTGGGTCGCACAAACTTTTAAAAAAAAACCGAAATGCAGTAGTTATATGAAGAGCACTACAAATATAACCTTTACTATATAAATTTTTGAAAAGTGTTTCAGTCATTTTCGAGAAAAATTGGAAAAACTAAAACAGCTGTTTAATGAGAGATAAATCAAATTCGTCGTCTACAACCAAAAAATACTACCTACGAAGTACTTCACGTCAGACAACCGCGAATTTGCACATACGCACATACGCACATATGCACGAACGCACATCAAATATCAATTTTGCTTAATGCCTCTGTTGAAATACTTGTTTAGATTATACTTGCGATCAAAATTTATAAGTAACTAAGTTTTGATTTTGTTGTTTGAAAGAAAATAATTTTCAATAAAATTATTATTCTGTTGTTTGCTCTATTGGAATCAAGACGTTTTTTATTTATTTAACTCTGCTAAAAGGTTATGGGCCCAGGGCAATAACAAAATAAGGAATTATATAATTTAAAGAAAAAATATATTGCTTAAAAAGAAAAAAATGTCTTTGCAACAGAATTTGGGAACCCATCAAATGGAGAAGCTTGTTGGTTCCGAAAATTGGTCAACATGGAGCTTTGCCATGAAAACCCAATTACAACTTGATGGTTCATGGAAATGTATAGAACCTGATGCAGGCGTTGCTTTGGATGCTGCTAAAGATAATACTGCTCGTTGTAAGATGATTCTGGCCATCGACAAGAGTCTTTACGTCCATGTAAGAGACGCAAAAACTTCCAAAGAAGTTTGGACAGCTTTGCAAAATCTTTTTCAAGATTCTGGCTTGGACAGGCGCATTGGTTTGCTTCAAAAACTATGCTCAGTGGTCCTGGTAGAATGTTCCTCCGTAGAAGATTACGTAAGCCAAATCGTTTCGACTGCACAGAAGTTGAATGAAATAGGATTTGCAGTAAATGAAGAATGGGTTGGAAGCATATTATTGAAGGGTCTTCCTGACGAATATAAGCCAATGATCATGAGCATAGGTTGCAGTGGAAAGCCAATTACAGCAGATTCCATCAAAATGAAATTGCTGCAGGACGTTAAGTGTGATTCAAAATCATCCAACAGTGCTCTTTTGTCAAAGAGAGGAAGTTTCTCGAATTCACACAAGAAAATGAAGTCAAAGTATGACAAGAAAGGCAAATCACGTTGCTTTAACTGTGATAGGGTTGGACATTACGCTTCAGATTGTCCATCGAAGTTAAAAAGTCAAGATTTCAAGTCAACAAAAGGTGGCTCAATGTTTGCAGCGTTTCATGCAGAGTCGAAACAGCATGAATGGTGTTTCGACAGTGGTGCAACTGATCATATGACAGTGGTGCAACTGATCCTGGTTATTTTAAAGAACTCAAGCCATTTCAAGGTCAAATTAAGACAGCAAATAACATGTCCATGAATGCTATCAGTAAGGGTGACATATCGTTGCCTGTTTTAACTCCACAAGGAAGAAGTGATGTTGTTGTTCATGATGCTCTTTATGTCCCAGAGTTGAAAGTCAACTTACTATCCATAGAAGATTGTGGATCATGAGAATGTTGTCGTCTTTGACAAAGATGGATGTCGTGTCATAAATTCTTCAAAAGAAGTCATAGCAAAAGGTAGTTCTGAAAACGGGCTTTATAAGTTGGATATTGCTACAAATCAGATTGCTTATGTTGCGCAAAATGATTTGGACAATATTTGGCATCGAAGATTTGGTCACTTGGGTCAAGACAATATGAAGCTACTTGCACGAGGCTTAGTTAAAGGTATTGATTTGAGTCAAAATTCTCTTTCGACTTGTTTGTCATGTGCAGAAGGCAAGCAGCATCGGAATAACTTTCCATCAGAAGGGTCAAGGTCATCAAAAGTACTACAAATAATCCATTCTGACGTCTGTGGGCCGATGGAGGCGAAATCTATTAAGGGAAGTATATATTATGTTACTTTTATAGATGATTTCACCCGGAAGGTATTCGTGTACTTCATGAAGTCCAAAGATGCTGTGTTGAACTGTTTTCTTGAATTCAAAGCCGAAGTCGAAAATCAACAAGAAGCAAGAATTAAGGTCTTAAGAACGGACAATGGTAAAGAATTCGTTAACAAAGCTATGCAACTAGAGTTGAAGAAGTCTGGGATTGTTCATCAAACAACCGTTCCCTATACTCCAGAACAGAACGGTTTGGCAGAAAGGGTGGACAGAACACTTACAGAAAAGGCACGAGCTATGTTGTGTGACGCTAGAATGCCAACATTTTTTTGGGCTGAAGCAGTTAACTGTGCGTGTTATATTGTTAACCGTTCACCGCATAGAAAACTTGAAAAAACGCCAGAAGAGTTATGGAGCAATCGCAAACCAGATGTTAATTCTTTTCGAATATTTGGTTGTACAGCGATGTCTCACATTCCCAAGCAAAAACGTCGAAAGCTGGATTCAAAATCTGAGAAATGCATCTTTGTGGGGCATTCAGATACTTCAAAAGGTTTTCGTCTCTACAGCATACAAAAGAAGGATGTTTTCATCAGCCGTAATGTAGTTTTTCATGAAGATAACTTTCACTATAAAACTCAAAATGAAAACACTCGTGAGGTTCCAATGTATACTGCTGTAGTGGGGGTAAATCCATTCGAGAATCAAGAAAGTCCTGCCATAGAGAATGATTTCGAGTCATGTTCGTCAAATCCAGAATTATATGGCTTTGAAGAGGGGGATAATGAAGAAAATCCATCATTGACAACGTCATCAGTGACTGAAGTTTTTCTTTCACCGCTTGGTATCCAATCTGATGTGAGGAATGAGCAGATAGTTGAAGTTACGCCACAACTATCAGAAGCTGAAGAACCAGCTCTCCCACGCCGAAGCGAAAGAATTTCAAAATTGCCAAGGGTAGTTTACAATGCTGAGACGGTCAACATCTTGGAAGATCCCGAAGACATGGAAGATGCTTTATCCAGAAGTGATAAAGAAAAATGGGTAGAAGCGATGCAGAGTGAAATGAGGTCATTTGAAGAAAACGATACCTGGAAATGTGTAGACAAACCTGCTGGAGCCAACATTATCAAGACCAAATGGGTGTTCAAGAAGAAGCTTGACGAAAAAAATGATGTACGATACAAGGCTCGATTAGTGGTGAAAGGTTTTACACAGAAAAAAGGTATTGATTATGATGAAACCTATTCACCTGTCGTGAAGTACTCTTCCATACGATATTTAATAGCATTGTCAGTGAAGTATGATCTGCAAATTCAACAAATGGATGCTATTACTGCTTTTCTCCAGGGTGAGTTAAGTGAAGACATCTATGTTGAGAAACCGAAGGGGTTTTCGGTGGGAAGAGAAGGTCAAGTGATGAAACTCAATAAAGCTGTGTATGGACTGAAGCAATCAAGTTTGGAACACCAAACTAGATCGAGTCCTCCAAAAACTTGAATTGAAGCGTTCAGAAGTGGATCCTTGCATATACTTCCATCAAAACAATAAGACCATGACGTTTTTAGCAATCTATGTCGATGATATCTTAATCTTCACTAACGAAACTGCATTCTATGAAAACCTGAAACTAAATCTGATGAAAGAGTTCAAGATGAAGTTTTTGGGAAACGCGAAGAATTGTTTAGGAATGAAGATTACACGTGACAAAAATGCAGTGTACCTAGATCAAGAAAAATACATATCTGAGATGCTGATTAAATTTAACATGGATGAGTCAAATCCTGTAGCAACTATGGACATCAACATAAAATTGTCAAAAGAAATGTCACCTAAATCTACAGAAGAAGAAAAAGAAATGGCGAAGATTCCTTATCAGCAAGCAATCGGAAGTTTATTGTTTGCAGCACAGTGTACTCGACCGGATATTTGCTTCGCAATCAACAAATTAAGCAAATTCAATAACTGTCCTGACAAAGAACATTGGGTTGCTGTGAAGAGATTGTTCAGATATCTGAAAGGAACAAAATCAGCCAAACTAAAATTTTCAAGAAATGGTAATTCTGAGTTCAAAATTTACTCGGATTCAGACTGGGCAAGGGATTGTGACGAAAGAAGATATGTCACAGGATACGTATGTATCTTACAAGGAGGTGCCGTGTCCTGGGCGACAAAACATCAACCAACTGTTGCGTTATCCACAACAGAAGCTGAATATATAGCACTTTCCGCCTCAACTCAAGAAGCAATGTGGATTCGTGGCCTCGAGTCTGAACTCAACCAAAACAACTCGGTCATGAACATATATTGCGACAACCAAAGTGCAGTTCATCTGGCATCGACAAGCAAGTATCTATCAAGGTCCAAACATATTGATGTTCGACATCATTTTATTCGTGAGAAGAAGAACATGAATATTATCTCTTTCATTGGAATTGGGACTGAATTAATGGTCGCAGATTATTTAACAAAACCAGTATCTGCCGAAAAACATAATTTCTGTTCCAATAACATGGGTTTAAATTTGAGGTAAATTTTGTTCGAGTGGGGGTGTTGAAATACTTGTTTAGATTATACTTGCGATCAAAATTTATAAGTAACTAAGTTTTGATTTTGTTGTTTGAAAGAAAATAATTTTCAATAAAATTATTATTCTGTTGTTTGCTCTATTGGAATCAAGACGTTTTTTATTTATTTAACTCTGCTAAAAGCCTCGAATTTTACTTGCCCTTTTGAGCCTGGGATCATCTTTGAAAAATATGGTCACCGTATTGATGCTGGTATTTTTGAGTCATCCATCTTCATCTCAAATGCCGTCCTTTAATCTCATAATATTAGTTTATCTTTATTGTCCAATATTGTGAACCACGTGTGTAAACGCAGAACTTCAGGTAATTTGGTCACCGAAGATAAGATAGTTCTCACGACACTTCATTCACCATAAGCGCTTATATGTTTGCATGATGCATCACCATAAGGTTCTTCGGTATTGATCATAGATCCGAGGTATTTAAACTTTTCGCACTTGGGAAGTATTCTTCCGTTCAAATAAATGTTCGGATCAGGCTTGAAAATAGGAAGCATTGTAAAATGTTTTTAAAATTATGTTGAAGAGCAAAAAAACAGAAAATGTCCTAAACGTGAAGTTAAGCTGTGACATAGCTACCATTAAAAGGTTTTTTAGTTCAAACTCCATCTTGAACTTAAATGCCGTTTCAAATTGAAATAAAATCGGGTAAGTCGTTATCAATTAATGTCCAAATTTGTAAAAGCCATTAACACCGAAAACTTCTATAGACGAAGTTTGAAGAAAATCTGCCAAAACGTTTAGGCTGTAGCTCGGTCCTCGGTGAACGTTATTTTTTCGCACATCCACCATAAGCACATACGCACATACGCTCATACGCACACACGCACATACGCACAACCATCCGACGGTCGCCATAAATAAACTTTCTTTTTTAGGCTTCTCTATCATCTTTATGTCAGTTTGATTAAGTCCTCGAACTTTTTTCAATTTCGATGTCATGGAGATACTTCCACAGGTCCAAAGGAATTCATCATCCCAAATCAAACCTTGTCTATGCCGATTACTACGGCGTATTCACATGTGTCTCAACCAATCAACACATAATATATTAAGAAACACTCTCGACACTGCAAGTTATTATAACGAAAACCGAGAAGTATATATTTAAAATAATATATACTCGGTTTTCGTGGCACGTGCGTTTAAATTATAATTTAATTACTTGGCGCTTGGAAATCTCTAAATTTATTTAATATATGTTTATCCTTATTTTAAAATCTGAAAACAAAATAATGTGACAGTATGCAAAAATAAAAACAATTTATTTATGTAGCTTAACACACCCACGGAACATGCGATATTTTTTAAGTATAAATTTAGACATGCGAATTAATATAACAAACATATCATACGTTTATAGATACTTTCAATTTGCAGTTGTATTCATTTCTTTTAGAAGGTCATTAGAAGATTATTCAAGGATTAGTCAATTTATCAAAAAGACGTCACAATGAATAACCCAACATACATTGTATTTGTAATAAATCTGCCCTTTATACAGGGTGCTCAATGTACCCATTGCAGGAATAGAATGTGACTTGCTTCATTCTATCCCTATATAACCATTACTTACCAAAAACGTCACGTACACAAGATGAATTACGCCTTGTTCGTTTACAGTTTTCGAAAAAATTCGGGAAAACTAATTCTATAGCGGGTACTTTTAATACAAAGGTTTTCAGATTTTCAAATTTTATTTGTAAGCGATTGATAAAATTTTGTGAACATTATATATTTTTATTATATACCTGCATTTCAGGATTTTGGTTAAAAATTAACGGAGATTTGGTGTTAACGGCTTTTTACAAATTCAGCAATTATTTGATAACGGCTGAACGGATTTTGTTTGAATTTGGTATGACATTTAAATTGAATATGTTACACAAGATGGAGTTTAAGGTTTTAAGATAAACAAAATAAAATCTTAAATTCGACGATACATAAATTAATGAATGAAAATTTTTGTATTCTTATAGTTTGCAACAAAAGCAAGTTCGTGCGAGCTAGTCGTGCATTCTATTTATTTTGTGTATTTGCCCTGAGGAATACCATAAAAATAAAAAAAAGTATCCATTAGTAGTACATGTACGTATATGGTGCTTAAAAATAGGTTCTTGAAAATAGACTGTTGAAACCGTTATTCCCAAAAATCAGTTTAAACTCTACCTGCTATATAATGTGTTTTTTTTTTGATTTTGTCTTTCTCGTTAACGATACTCAGCGGATTTTAACTAAATTTTATTTTTAAAAAGGCCTAGGTAGCCAAACGATAATGGTGTACTTAATTTTTTCAAAACTTTTCTAAAGAAAATTTTATTAATCAAACAAATTTTATTTTTGAAAACCAATTAATGATTGTTTTTTTTTTTTACTTTTAAAAAAACTAATTTTGTTTTCCAATGAGGATTATTAATTTGTTGAAATTGGCATAGGTACTCAAAATTTTTCATAAAAATATTTTGAAAAAATTGTTTGAAAACAATTTTTTTTTTTTTAATGCGTTAATATTGATTTAAATCCGACGTACTTAATTATGGTATAAACACTATTGCTATGAAAAGCAGTTCAAATTTGTTAGTTTAATGGCCAGTTTCTTCAAACACTTTTAAATATTTATTGGTTTGTTAAATCTTAAAATGGCATTTTTCAATTTCACCAACCACTTTCAGTTTTGAAAGAGCTAATAAACTAAAGTCCCATTTTTTTTCCAAATAAATTTTAAATGCGTCTTAAAAATGAAAGACAAAGAGAACGTTGAAATTTTTCAGTTGATATTCTTTCCTTTCGCTTGCTCTAATGAAAGAGACTCATGTGTGGTGAATAAAAATCCGGGGTTGGCAACAATTTTCCTCATTTTTAAAAATTCACCTCCTAATGCTGGTGCACACTATTTTAAGTTAAAGTGCCAATAAATTTTATTATTCCGTTAACTAAAATGCTTTTAGGTGTATTTTGGTGAAATTGGGCATAAGTATGTTTCTGCTTAGTTACACTCTTTTTTTTATCTAAATGTATTGTCAAATGTTGAAAAATATCATTAAAAGACCACTTGATCCCAGTGTGCGTTCCATATAAATGTACGTTGGGACAAATATTTCCTGCAAAAATCCTGCAATTAGTATAAAATCGGAGAATTTTCGGTTCCGAACTGAAAAATTGATTTTTAAAGTTATTCATTTTTATTATTTTTTATTTTTATTATTTAATTAGTAGCCTATTTAAAGAAAATTAAAAAAAAATCATGTAAAATAATTTCGCGGAAAGTTTTTTTAAGTTCTTATAATACATTTTTTGCAAAACGTTCATAGAGTTCAAGAAATTTGCAAAAAAAAAAATTAATTTACAAAAAATTGAGAGTTACACTCAGGTTAAAGTTAAAGTTGGCGAGCTTGTTCAGAAGTTGTTGAACAAAATTAGAGGATTACGTTTTAGTGGTTGGTAAATACATAGCCGTTCGATTTCGGTTTGAATCAGGATTTGGTATTTTGCATGCTTCTTCGATTGCCAACAGACCCATATCAAAGGTTTCTTGCAAATGTCTTCTTGCTACTTAATGCAACTATTTGCTCATTTTTTTGTTTTTTTAATTTTGCAAAAACGTGAGTGTCATGTCTTTAGCCCTCGTGCAAATTTTTGATAGCCTTTGGTATTTTTCGTTAACTTGAACGTTGAATGAAACAATTTTTTTTTTCTTAGTTTAAAAAACACATATTTATCAAAAAAAAAAAAAAAACTATAAATAAGAGTTCATTTATCTCTATTTAATTTCTAATAGTTGCATTGACAGATGTTAAAATTAGCTATTTTCTATTCAAACAATATAATTTCGTACATTTGGTTGATAGATGTTTACATCGC
The DNA here is from genome assembly GCA_951217065.1 of Baccha elongata. Lineage (NCBI taxonomy): Eukaryota > Metazoa > Arthropoda > Insecta > Diptera > Syrphidae > Baccha > Baccha elongata. The sequence goes on from OX578272.1 coordinate 177,200,914, forward strand.
AATAAATGTATCAACAGTCAACGGGGCATTTGAGATACTTGAAATTTTGGCATCAATTGGATTGGATGCTAGCAATTCTTCAATGCCATTGGCTTTTTTAAATTTCGCTATTATAAAAGCTTCCATAAACTGTATGTATGTATTTTATACCTTATGTTGAACAGTTTGTATAGCCAATTTCCGTTGACAACGCCCAGCGAATGAATAAAATGTGTCAACAAATTGAAACAGATATTTTCAAAAGAGTGTGTCTTAACGGAAGTAAATATTTTTGAATTTCAAGATCTTGGTAAGAATTATTGAAACGCTTCTTTTGCATTGAGGTCCTTATATTTTAATCTTTATACTATTCTTTAGAATTTCATTTGTACATATTTTGTTTGAGAAGCAATGCTACTCAGCGTTATGCCATTTTATTTAAAGTAAAAAGAACAGTTTCAGCTATATTTACAATTTGGCTAACATTGCTTGATTGCGGTTATTGAAAAAATCGAAATTTGAAAATAAATCTAAGGATCTGCTTAATGTGGGTTTGCAGGTGAACCTTGTTTTGGATTGTGAGGCCAACTATAAAATTGGTGTCATCGCATCTGCTTTTTTGCAGCCTAACTTCAGCCTAATTTCTAACAACTAACAGCAAACAAGTAAGCAGTATACCACTTTAAAATTTCAAAAGTTGTTTTGGATTAATTGTCTTAAATTTGTCGAGCAACTAAAAAATGTTTCACACTATTTTTTTTAAATGTCTACCAGTGGTCACGCAACAATTTTTTTTTGTTGCATGACGTCTCGTAATTATGACAAAAATGAGACAATTATTTCCATTATTCTTTTTAATTTTCGGTTGGTGTGGTAGTGCTCACTTGATTGTCAAAGTTAGCAACATTTATTTCAAAAAAAAAGGCGTGAAAAAAACGTTTTATTTGCACGACAACGTAATTCTAGGACTCACATGCTCTTTTTTGCGCCATATTTAAGACGTAATTGTGTCGCTCGGCCATCTTGGTGTTATTTCTCTAGATAGATATAATTTTGATGGAAGCTTGTCACTTTGAGATCCCGAGTTAATTCAGCCAAATTGATTGATATCTTATTTTTGAGTTATCTCGATAACCGACTGATAAACATGTTTCCAGCAGAGTTAAGATAATGGTAACTCTATAACATGGGGATAATCTCAAACTGAAAAACTTTGCTTTTATCGCCTCTTTCTGCAAGCAAGGAAGGACTTGTCCTCCTGTTCATGCACGGGTGACTTTATACAATATAAACATTTATTTTGATTTTTTTAAAAACAAATTTATGAAGAGTCTTCCAGATCATTGTGTGTCAAAAAAATAAAAATATCAAGACAAAAAAAATAACCCAAAATGTTGTCCCACGCAAATTAAAATGTTTTCGAAAATCCACTGTATTCTGAGTTTTCATATGTACATTATACATATATTGTTAAAATGCTATTTTTATATCATATTGGTCATTCGTACTTCGCCGAAAGTCATACGATAATTAATTTTTAATTACTAACAAAAAATTGATAGACGTAATAAAGACTGTCCTAAAATATGGAATACTAGAATTGCATGACTCGAGTAGCAATGCAGCTGATGCAATATGAAAGTATTATTCAATTTTATCTTTTTATAATGTTGATTTATATTTTACGATTTGTCTTTGGAGCGAAATTATAATTTGCTGTGTACCTACCTATCTATAGCAATTTTGATCTATTCTGTGACACTACTCTAAAGAAAAGGCGTATCATGTAGTTGTTTTCCAGAAGTTGGATTTATAATTAATGTTTTAGGGAACAATTTTGTTGCTACGTATGTACTCACTTTAAAGATAAAATAATCATCAAGTTTTAAATTGAAAATCACAACCCATTCATACAATTAAAGATTTTTTTTATTATTTACTTTTTGATGAATTATTAAAATGGTGAAAAAAGTTAAGTATATGCCACAGGTGCCAGGTAAATATGCAGCGGGTGTCCCCTAATTGGGAAACAAAATATTTTGGGAAATGATTCTTGGGTATGTTTTAAGAAAACAATCGTTCTGCGGTAAGGGTCCTTTTCCAGTGTTGCCACCATTTATTATTGTTATAAGAAAAGTCTTTCTTGTTTTTACCATGACATGACCCATAAGGCCATAATCCATGTTAACAAAAATGTATCAGTTAAAACTAAATGAAACAAAATTTGCTCAGGACTTTAACTTTAGAAGAAATACTAGCCTATGAAAATGCGTTTAATTTTGTTTTATCTACTTTGAATCTTGGGATAAGTTAAATAAGTTGGGTCGAATAGGAATACGAATATTGTATCAATGTGTGTACAATGAAAGTATGCACTGTACCGGTAATGCTATATTGCATGGTCAAATCCGAATGCTGGTCGAGGCAAAACTAGCTGTCATTTTAATGAAACTTCAGTTTGACGTAAAGGATTGAAACAGGGATGTTAAATTTAAAATTGATATCATTTATGACTACCTTATCATATTATCATCATACTATAGGTGTTTTAAAGATCTTAACAAGTTAAAGAATATTATTTTTATAAATTCGACATGTGCAATTTGTCTAAACTTCCTTTTTTTAAACTTTTCTTTCAGAAATATTTTGAAACTTTTAAGTCTGACGTAAATGAACGGACCGGGTGATATTCCTCTAACACAAAGTGTTACTCCTGAAGGGCCTTGTGGCCTAGTGGCAGCTATACCAACATTAGGTATGTCATCATGTCGTGGACGTGCTGAAGCTTTTGCACGAAGACTACAATCCAAGTTACGAACACTTGGATCACAAGTAATTAATTATTTTTTTAATTTATCATTTTATATAAATACATTTTTTTTTGTTAGAATGGAGACAATTCATCACAAGAAGAAGAGCCAATCATTAATGGTGCAACGTCAAATCCCTGGATTGCACCAGCACCGGAAGCGGAACAACCTGTAACCGATTTACAACCATTACGACATGAATCTGACTCATTTTTTGATTTCGATTGTGAGCTAGAAAGTCCTGGCAGTCCTGTTGATGAATGTGAATACCTTAGATTAATTGAATCAGCGTCAAATACTCCACACAACTCTGCTACAGAGTCGGGCTATGCCTGCACTTCAGTAGCGAGCAGTCATAGTTCCTCTTCCGATGGCACCTACTTTGATCCAGAAACAGAGAATGTCATTCTACAGCAAATTCAATTTCAGCAGCCGCGACTTAGTAGTACTGCCGAAGTTGAGTTAACAACGACGCAACTCGATGAAATAAGAAAATCACCAGAAATCAGTTTAACAAATGGCCATAATGATCACAATGATCCAGAAGAATGTACTAGACTGCAAGAACCGCATCTTCCTACGGAAACAAACCAAATTGATGCTTTGCCCCCTCACCAAGAGATAAGTGCAAATGAATTAAGAATTGAAAATGCCATTGAAAAACAAGACCAAATCCTTAATGAACTTCAGGAACAGAGTCTTAACTATTCGTCAACACATAATGGACACAGTAGTAATGGCGAAGAAACTCAACTGAGCCTTAAAATACCTCAATCCGATGAACATCTAGAGGTGAACAAAATTCCTGATGAAGATTCCGCTGCGCAAGCTTCAGACATAACGGAGAGTCCGCCGACTGACACAGAAATCGTGTTCAGCATAACCGAATATGTAGAACCTCCAACTATCACAAGAAGCGATCCTGGAAAAATAACTTCAGTGCTGGACACTGATGACGAAGATGATTGCAGACCACAGCGTGTAAGACGTTGTTCTTCGCTTAAAACCGGCAAAACTCCACCAGGAACTCCAGGGCGAAAGAAGATTGTCCGCTTCGCAGATGTCCTAGGTCTAGACTTGGCTGATGTTAAGACTTTCCTGGATGAAATACCAAACATACCTAAATCAGCGTTCGAGGATCTGGAAATAATGGAATCCGAGCCACCAGTACAACTGGGACCTAAATCTGATAAACTTCTAATGCCATTGTTCCAACAACCCGGTGGTCTGCCAACATTCCTCGACCTGGTACGCGAAAAACAAGTTTCTCTCGAAAACGCTGCTGTCTCAGATCACGTCAACCAAACTATAAGTGGTTCGGTTAGGGTCAGAAATTTGGATTTTCATAAATCAGTTCACATCCGATACACCATCGACAACTGGCGTACATATGCCGATCTTCAAGGTACCTACGTTGAGAATTCCTGTGATGGCTTCTCAGATAAATTTACATTTGTTCTTTACGGCAATTCAATGCATGTGGGACAACGTCTAGAACTCGCTGTACGTTTTCAGTGCAAGGGGCAACAATTCTGGGATAATAACTTTGGAGCTAATTATTGTTTCCAGTGTTTGCCAGCTACATGCCAAAATAATCTCTCTACAACGTCTTCCACTGGATTACCTACACATCACAATAACAATGAAAGTACCATCATGAGCCCAGCTGCCGGCGAGACTTGGTGTGGATTCTACTAATATCTTTTGTATATTGTTTCTATTATTTATATAAAAAAAAGTCGTTCTTTAAACCTATAAAGCTACAGTTTGATGAACTACGAGTATAGATAACTTATGAAGTTAAAACCGAACAGAAACCCCTTTATTTTTAAGTGTTAGAAATCACAATATTACCTAAGCGTATTTTGTTCACTGTTACAAAACACAATTTGATACCGCATCCCAAAGATTAAGTTTAAAATTAAATAAGATAAAAATAAATTCATATAGCGATGGTGTAGCACAAACAAATATGCAATACTTTTGAAAAAATATGTTAGAGTAGGTTTTAACTGCAACAGTCACAGGGATGTTAAAAGAGATCGGGGCAACTAATCAAATCCTTTGCTGGATAATTTATTACAATAAGATGTTTAAGAAACTTATTTTTAAAACCAAGATTTCTGGAAAATACATAAAAGTTTTAAATTACTAGATCCTTTTTTGAAAAATAGTCACATAGTTTAATACTAAGAACTCATTTTATACGTTAGCGAACATATTTCTTAATATTACGGTTCCCTTCTCTTGGTAAATACTAAACGGTTGTATACCTTTACTTAAAAAAAAAATATATAACATAATTTCCCAGTAATTTAAACCCTTAACCCAAGTCATCTCTACATTTTAATTTATAATCAAAAATATTTATACACTATTTTATAAGACAAAAAAACAACCAGAGTGATAGCAGTGTTCTTCTGCAAGTTTATAATATAGACTTGTGTGAAAAAACGACATCAGTTACACGTAAATACAACAACTACATAAGTCCATGACTCACGATAATTATCGGGACTTAGCTAAGTCCATATGGACTTAGGGCCAGTCTTTTCAGCTCTGGTTACATTTAACCATTAGCTGGTAACTATAGAAACACATACAAAATCTATGGCTTACAACTGAAATAACCAATGGTTACACATAACCAGAGCTAAAAAGACTGGCCCTTACTGCATTACCGACACAACTACATGTGTGTTATATGGGAACGTCAAATTTCGTCGATTATGGTGTGGGCAAATTCCCAATGTCGTTTTTTTCACACAAGTATATATATGGACAAGTCTATATGGACTTGCAAAAAAATGCAGCTTATTTATTCTTCAAAGAATTAACATAATTTAAATGACATTAAAAAGTCTTACAGAATTTGGTATTATTTACAAGGCTATACAGTAGCAAAATTGACAAATATGTCGTTACAATCGTCAAGAACGTTAACTTAAAATATTAAGCTGATTTACAAAATTTACATGACAAGCCTTACACCCATATTGTTGACTATAGCTATGTAAACCCAGTTTAGTTCCAAAACATCAAAAATTCGCATAATTTACGATCGTCTTGTAGATCTTCGAGTAGAAGATGATAATAGCAACGTTTTTTGCAAGTCCATATAGATTTGTATAAAAAAACACACATTTGGAACTAGCCCACTCCATAATACCGACGAAATTTGACATTCCCATATAACATCCATGTAATCGTGTCGGTAATATAGTTTTTAAATGGTCTTACCTAAGTTCCGAAAATTATGTGGAGCAATAAATCAAGATTGCAATCAAAAGATTGCATTCATTTGTCCACCATTCAATTGGCATGAATTCATAATGACTTGCATTCATGTCCTTACCTTGCATTCTTTGAAGTCGTGTTTGTTTCGAACTTTTTGCAAATTTGTTTAAATGGCTTGAATTAATTTTTGTAATATAATAGAAAATATTAAGCATAAAAAAACAATTAAACAAATTTAAAAGAATACAAAGACTTTAAAAGAATGAAAGAAATGTTTAAGGAGTAGTTTCGTATTTTTGAGTACAAAATTGAATCAACAGAGTGGTTAAAAAGTGAATACAATCACTTGATTGCTTAATGAATATTGAAGTCTTAAATTATCTTGAAATCTACAGTCAATGGCATATCAAAAATTGACTTCAAAATGATTGGATGCTTTAACAAAACTCTGGTTATTTTTTGTCATATAATTTAGTATATAATTATTAAACGTAACAAAATAAGCACAATGACTATAGCAAAATAATTTTAAAGCATGTCAAATTTTAACTACCCCCTCCCGCTCTACTGCATCTGTGAAGAACTTTGTAGATAATAATTCTTTTAAAATTGTTTGATATTGTTACACATTTTTTATTATTTTTTTTAATTTTATTTTTTACTATAAATTCATATAAATTGTTTTGTTTAATTTTTATATTATATTATAAGTAGTAGAATACACGTAAATATAATATTGTTTGTTTTTATCATGTTAATATTTTATTTTAATTTTATTATTTAATAGCAATTGATTATGCAACTATATTCTATTTAAACATACTACTATTTTATAAATTGAAAATAATTTTACCCAATTTGTTTTTACAAATAAAAAAAAATATAAATTTTTAGATATGTTTTTGTTTGTGTATATGTATTTTTAAGATTTATAGGAAACAGTCAATGTGTGATCGAAAAGCGGATGTAGGATTTTTTTATATATTTATTTTCCAATGATCATGTTCTCGAATGGGACCACCAACTCCCACTTCAGAGTTCAACGGGTTGACTTAAGAAAACGTTAAGCTGCCGGTCAACTGCAGCCAACTTAATGCTGATATCAAGAATTATTTAAAAACAAATATTAAGGAAAACAATTTTAAGAATTTAATTAGTAGTCCTATGTATATTATACTTTAAAAAAAAGTATTATAAAAATATCAAAACGTTGATAAAACAAAAAGCTAAAACAAAACGACAGGTGCCTAAGAACTTCAGGAAACTCAGAAAATCCACCCGTATTTTATAAAACTTATTTAGATTATTTATAGGCGGTTAGAAAGTTACCGGGAAATTGAGTTTAGTTATTGCTTGAATATCACACATTAGTTAATGGCAATTATTGAAAGATACATCCCTCCATTGTTCGGAAAAAAAACCCAGTACCTACAAACATTTTGTTCTTTTAACTGTAGTTTGAAACGTCTAAAATAATTTCGCAGAACGGATGAACCAATCTAGCCAGGGCATTTTAAAGAGCAATCGGAGTATTTTTTGCTTTTTGCAAATGTCAAATTAGAAATGAGTAGAGTGACGTTTGCAGTCATTTACAAAAATTATAGCATCTTCCGATAAGATTTGTGTTTTACTTCACAACAAATATTAAAGTTGATTTGACGTTTGACGCCACTTTCGCAAAAATTATTGCATCAATTATAAGAATAGGACATTTATATATTATCTACTTTCTATTCGATAAGGTGAAGACTTAAATCTTGAGTTGCTGAAATTTATGTAAATAGAATTTGGATGTCTATGTCTAGAATGCTTTATGTATTTTAAATGCCTTAACAAATTTCCGTTACCAAACCATTGCCAGAGCAAACTTAAGACTATAGGTGAGTGTATGAAGTGTAACCATTTCTGGAAGCGTATAAGTATCCATAATATTGTCCTTCACTGCTGAGTGATATTCAAGCAATAACTTGACAAGAATTCAGTTATGCGAAAATAATATAGTGAATTTGGTAGCTAGCTCTTAGACTACTCATCTTTGTATCAAAAACTAAATATGATAACATAATACCTCAAAAACATTTTATAAAACTTTATGAATTTTTTAAACTTTATGAAGTCCGTTGCAATAAATATATTGAAATCAAAAACATACCTTTATTTACTTTAATACATAATTATGTATCTAGGTAGCTGGTGAAAGTCCTTTTGAAATTGCATGAAAAGAGCTGATGAAGTTTAACTTCAGTGGGATATCATCAGGAGTAAACTCGAGTTGATCTCTTAGACGGAGAGCTGGCCAAAATATTTACGTCATTTGAAAAAGAAAACATTAAATCTGGATTTGAAGATTTATGAGCAGGAGCTAATCGATCTGTTGAATAGAATCTTCGGACTTGATTTATTTCACCGTACATCACGTAAATCTCATTGAACCCAACATACTGTACCGAAAATCAATAGAAGAATTGGTTTCTAAGAGTAAGCTAGCACTTTCTCACCATAAAGCTATTCAAAATATGTTCTACAGACCGAGTACAGAACCGCTCATAAGACGCTACACTACAATGATGGGTGAGATCCAAACTTCGAAGTTAAAAGAAGCACAAAAACTAAAATGCAAATCGCTAAAAATTAGTCTTGCGCCATGTCTTTTTAGGGGCACTGACATCAACCCGCCCAACAAGTTAGAATGTTACAAGATAACTTTTTGAAAAATATAAATGGCAATTATAATTCTTGGGAGGGGGAGGACCGCCATTTTACTGCTGACGCTGAGGCTGACAGACACGAACCAATCCAATCATAAAATTGGATGGGTATTCTGTCAAGAAAAAAGTCTCTATCGACTGGCCTATTGACAATAATTATAATTATTGTACAATGAGTTGTTTCTATCATCGATCCCTGGTACAGGGCATCAAATATGTTAGAACCGATTCGTATTTGTAATTACTTCAGCGATGCTTTCAAACATGCAGACATGACCACATGAGATATCCTAACAACTATATTAAATCATAAATCTCTTATTTCACCAGCTTCCTATAGCTTTAAATAAATAAATCACACTCGTAAGCTTAAAGCATATTTTTGACATTAGTATTGTAAACAAAATAATAAACCATACAAAAAATATTAGATAAAATTAAATAAAGTTATTGATTGTTTTGTTTTTGCGAAGCGAAAAAGATTTAGACTGAAATTGTTAAAGAAACGGAAAGCTTAAATAAGTTGAAAATTATATTGTAAAGTTGTTACACCTTGTAAGATTAGAAAACTTTAAAAATATAAAAAAAGCGAATCAATCGTTTCAAAAAATATTTTTGTTTCATTGTTTTAAAATACACTGCAAGTCATAAGGATAGAAGCAGGCATATTTGAGAAGTAAAACTGATGTTACTACAGTTATATGCAAATTATACAAAAAAGAATATGGAGGTCAAAAAAGTAGTGCATTCGAAACTAAATAGAGAACTTGTCAATTTTTAGAAAACTGGATTAATAGAATTCAGAATGCTGTGTTTAAATTAAGTCAAACATAAATGAATTAAAATCGCTTCTTAAGAATAGAAGCAGTGCCAAAATAAACGTATTTTATTAAGTGGTAACATATTTTTCGACAAATGGGAAGAAAAAAATCTTTTGCATTAGAGGAATGAGTGTGAAAATTAATGTTTCCTTGCTGCAGTAGTTTTGAACGGCTCTATAACTCTCAAAACCAAACGCCAGTGATTATGTTATCAGCCATTATTTAGAAAACCCGTAATTCTGCAGGGCTAAATAGAGTAAAAACATCATTTCTTCTTTAAAGCTTTGAAAAATACAAAAGAATCGCATCGAATTCAGCGCTATCAGTCGCAAATATCAGTGATAAGGTTATCGTTGAAGCAAATTTACTAAAGGTTCTTTATGTTACCCGCAGTGCTAAATATTTAAAGCGTCTTAAGCCTAAGAAAAAACGCCCCTAAATAATGTCAGAAAGAAGCAATGGATGTGTTTATCCAAAGAGAACATGACTACCTAAAAAAACATGAGCAATTTCTGAACAAAAACCAGAACAGGGAAGGATGCATAGTGGTGGAGGTGCAAAATCCTACTATAGAACCATTGACTTGATACAAAACACAAAAATTAATGGAAACAGCTACAAATCCTTGCTTGAATGAATTTTTCCGAGAATGTATGTACGATATTTTTGGGTAAACCCCATGGATTTTTCAACACGAAAAAGCCCTTATTACGTACATCCCAAATCTATGGATACATTTCACTTGATTTAAAAACTGGCTACTAAAACAGAGTATTGGCTTTCAAAAAAGATACAAAACTTAACTTAACTTAACTTAGTTCTAGGTATTACCGTTATTTTTTATAGATTTTTTTTTTCATTTTAAGTACTTTTTTCATTAAACTGCCCCTCCCTCCCAAAAGGGGGGAGAAAGACCCCCCCTCTCATAGTAAAAAATGCTTGTATTTGTCCCTTCTACAAAAATCCCTTATCAATTTTCGGCGCCAAAGTTATCGTACTCTCCCCAACATTCCGTATTGTGCACTGAAATTTTGTATTCAGTCTGTCATAATATGAAAGAAATTTGAATTCTACTTCTCGAAAATGCGTGTTTCTATCCTTATGACTTGCAGTTTATGTATGTATTTATAGGTAAGATAAGAGAATATACTGGTAGGTTCTAACTTATAACTTTTTAATTGCTATTTCAGGTAGGTACTGGAATGTTATATGCATTTATGCAAAAAAAAAGTTGAAATAACAATCAAACTTGACATTATAAGGAACAAGAAAAAGTCGTTAATCTGGTTTTTGTCTTAGTTCATAATAGCTGGACTGATTTCATTCAGTTTTGGTTAAATGTTTCTGCTCAATGCATAACTTCAACAGAATCACCTTTTAACAATTTTTAACAATTGTTAACTATTGTTAACAATTGTTAACTTTTGTCGTTCCTTTTACACCAAATTGTTACGAATATTAACCATTTGACAACTCAACACCGTTCCAAAATGCATTGTTAAAGCATCAAATAGTTACGATTTGTAACTATTTCCAACTCATGTCGATGATATGAATTGCAAGTGTTGAATTGTCAAAGTGGAAATAAATGGGGTTTGTTTACAATTTTAATCATTTGTGTTTGTAAATTAAAGTATTTCGGATAAGAATATTTGATTAAGATTTATGTTTAAGATTAAATTCGTGTGTACCTATATATTGAATGAAAAAAAAAAATGTAATTGTATTAATAAAGTTTATTGTGTTTTGTTAACATAAAATTGTTTTTCATCGATTCTTATCCTAAATTTGCCCAGTAGCTTTAGAGAAACCACGATTTTTCGTCGCTTCATCACTTATAAAATTTGGAAAAATGTAGGTACTCAGTTGATTTTCGTTTGACAGACTAACAATATTTAACAACGAGTCGTTCCAAAATGAAATTGTAACAATCCTAACAAATTCTAACAATATTTTTTGACACAACAACAATAATCAACTATAGGGAGTTTTACCATCTTGTCAAAAAATTAACAGCTCACACTATGCCGAAGACAGATTGAAATATGTATCGCGCTTTTTTCAAACTGTCAAACTCAAGATCTTGCAGAAAACAATTTGGAAATAATTTTTAAATGCGGTATTCTTTTTTGTGTGAAATTTGTGATTTCCGTGGTTTAAAAATTTATTTTAATTAGCAAAACCAACAATTTTCACAATTTTCGCGCACAAATCTTTAAAATTCCCGCTTTTGTTTTCAATCAATTTTTCAACAATGATAAAAAAAAATCAGCTGTTCGGCATACTGCTGTTTTTGACAATTCTGTGAGAACGAGAAAGAGATATATCGTTGTTACCTAAAAAGCCCTATTGTAATTAAAAGAACGTACCACTTGTGAAGGATAACATACATTAAAGGTGAATATATCCTCTGCCAATCGGCTTACATTGGTATTTAAATAGCTAAAATGGTAACACTGTATTGTAAGAGAAAGAGGTCAGTTGTTGGTTGAGTAAAAGTGGGAGCTTCTGTTTGTAAAAGCTATGTAGGTAGCTTTTTATGAAGACAATATGACATATATGTACATTATAAGTGCTTCATTTTCTTATCTTTTGTGGTTGACAATTTTTTTTATTTCTATTTAAGCGTTAACCTAGTATGATTATAAATTCATTCAGTGCTGTGCGGTTCGTGTTATCGAAAACATCTATTTTTAAGAAACTATTATCTAAACAATTTATAATGGAAGCAAACTATCCCAAGAAAAATAATGATAAAAAGTTAAAACATCTTTTTGATGGCTCAGATCTAAATGTTTACGACAAAAATGTGATCAATCTAGGTGTTGGCGCTCCTGGTCCAGATATATTAGTTAATTGTTGTGAGATTTTTGAAAAAGCCACTAGCCATCGAATGGTGAATAAAATAATATTCGTATTTGTAAGTGATAACGATAAGATAAAAAAAAATGTTTACAGAAAATAGAAGCCACCAATAAGGGAATGTTGTTTCAATATGGACCAACTGACGGATTAATTGAAGTGCGTTCGGGAATAGCTAAGTTTTTGACAGACGCTTACAAAAGTCAAGTAAAGAGGTATGTTGTTAAAATAATGTGTCTAAAGGTGTATCCACATTAAAGAAATTAAAAAATAAAGTAGTAGTATTGTAGGGAAGGTAACACGAACTTAATATTGTAAAATTTAAACAATGGTAACATTTAAAAAAGGGGCCAGTTCAGCATTGTTTCCTTGTGGCACCAAACAAAAAATGTATATTGCTAGGCCTGTGTTATAGTTACTTTTTCGAAATCAATGCTTTCTCCCTTATTTTTTTCTGTGACAGCCACGTGCCGGGTAACAGCTAGTAATAAATAAATAAGTTCGTAAATAGTAAATAAATAAATAGTTTGCTATCCATATTAGTTTAGAACGTCTTATCGAAAACTCTGGTTATGATAAACGTCAATGTAACCAATTGTGATGGTCACTCAGTTAGAGAGAGATTGTAACAGGGTTATGGGATCGAGTGGAATAGAACTATACTTGAAATAAAAAGTCATATTTGGTTGTTTACATTCTGTATGATGTAATATTTTTTTTACTAAAGTTTTAATAATTGAACGTATCTTTTCTTAAGCGAAATCTTCTCCGAAAATCGTTAAAGAAATAAAGACACTTTATTTCTTTATTTAAGCCGTTACAGACACTTGAACTAATTCAATTTGAAGTTTCACAATGTCATGTCAAAATGACATTTAAATAATAAAACGACTTTACTACGGCTTTAAACCTCCTATGAACTTCGCCTCTAATCCTTCTTTTATACATATGCTTTTCAGGATTGAGGCGTTGTTTAGTAGGAGTAACTTTACTCCGTCATTTAAACGAATTTATAATTAAGACTGCTTAAATATTAAAAAAAAAAAACTCAACAGTTCTAGTCAGGCAAAAAGGTATAACAGCATAAGTCGACATACATATGCCCAAATTGAATTAATGTCACTTACAGCAAAAATCTACTTTAAATTTATTTGCTTAATTTTTTTATGTCGATATCCTTAACTGATACAAAGATATAGCAAGATGGATAACAGAGAGTATAAATAATTTTCCACCAAACATGGACACGGAAAAAAGCACAAGTCATGACTTTGCACTAAAATACAATTTAACACCATTTTACTTATCGAAGCAATAACATTTATCAACTTAACAGACAGAAAAATCAACCACATTAGATAAATACTGGCTAGATTAAATTTAGATGGTGAAAACAGAAAGAGCTTAACTTGGTGGTTTTGTTTTTTACTAGGTGTGATTTTTTATTTCATACAGTTTCGACTTTCGAGTTCAATATATATACATATATAAGTATTGAATAACAATAATTTCAGTGAAGATATAATAGTCACAACTGGAGCAACGCAGGGAATTCATATTATTCTATCAACCCTTCTCGATCTTAATGGCTTTGTGTTTGTTGATGAAGTTACTTATATGATTGCACTGGAAACATTTAAACAATTCACCACATTACAAATTATACCCGGTAATATTTTTATTAACTATATATTTAATCTTCAGGTTTATTTTAAAATAATGAACTTTATTTTTGTTCAAAAAGTTAAAATAAATAATGATGGAATTGACATTGATGCATTAAGAGGCTTTCTAAAGAAAAAACATTTCAAGTCGAAAACAAAAAGTTACTGGGGATTATATTATGCTATTCCAACATACCACAATCCAACAGGAATTATTTTTTCTGAAGGTAAAATATAAAACAGGGTTTTTGAAAAAATGTATAATAATTCCATATTTCTATAATTTTAGATGTTTCCAAAAAGCTTATAATTCTTGCAAGAGAGTACGATATTTTAGTTGCTTGTGATGATGTCTACAATACTCTTTATTATGGAAACAATAATGCTCAAAAGCGACTATATGCTTACGATAATCCAAATGATGATGATTTTAAGGGAAACGTGATTTCAAATGGAAGTTTTTCAAAAATCATTGGACCTGGATTACGTTTTGGATGGATTGAGGCACCACCAAGGTGTAAAATTGCTTTAGAATCGAGGTAAGAGATTAATTTTGTTTTTTTTTTCAGCAGTATTGTTATTGTAGGTATAATTTTTGTTTGCTAATATTGAATTGTTCATTTTGTTTTATACTTCAGTGGTTTGCTGAAAAGTGGAGGATGCTTGAACAACTACACTTCCGGCATTATGGCTAGTCTCTTTGACCTTGGACTGGCGCAGGCACACGCTGACATGGTAAAAGACCTTTATCAAGAGCGAATGTTAGCAACTTGTGAAGTTTTGAAAAACCATCTTCCGAAATCTTGTAGTTTCGTAGAACCTCAAGGAGGATACTTTGTCTGGATTGAAATGCCAAAAAATACCGACGCAAACGATTTCCTTAACATTTGTATGGAACAATATAAGTTATTTTTCATACCCGGAAATCGATTTTCAATTGATAATAGTTTCAAAAACTGTTTCCGCATTTCTATAGCTTTCCAAAAAAAAGAAATATTAGAACATTCTGTAAGGCAGATTTGTGACGGTTTGAAAGAGTATCTCCATAATGCAATTGATCAATAAACTAATTAAATGAATTATTTAATTTAAACCACCAATTTAAATTTTTTTATAGATAGTATTTAAAAAAAATAAATGCTTTTGGGTTCGCTAGGTTGACCTCAAGAAATATCGGCAAGGGTTACTGTATTTTTATTGTCTCATGTGTGAGGACAATGCATTAATTCTTGTATTCTTAATCGTTGAGCGAACCAACAAAATAACAATTATTTCATGGAATACCAATAAAGACGATGTATATTTATTAATTAACTAACAATAGGTGTGTTTTTTTATTCGGAATCTTACTTAAATCTTATTCGGATCAGATAAGAGAGGTAATAAAATACAGCTTATGTTCCCACCTAATAAAATTGCGCACTTTCAGCAAATTTTCCGAAATCACTCTCGAAATTACACAATTTTGAAATCATCTCAAACACCTCAATTTTAACACAATTTCAACGAAATTTGTTTTGAAATCACGTTTCATTTCAGGTCATTCTAGTAAAACTAATGAATTAAACGAACAGAGCTAACAAAATGCGGCATTTCCTCGAATTGTCAAAAAATAAAAAACATGGCTTTACATAAGCCAGAAAGAGAAAAATATATTTTTCTCTTATTCTTTTAATTCAAATTGTCAAACAAAATCATATCAATTTAGGTGTGAACAACTTTCGCATTTTCCATATTGAGGTCGCAAATTGCGCAATTTCGAGCTAGATGGGAACATAGTAGTCGTGTTTCGTTGGTAATTTTTAGTTACTCAGCCCTGGAAAGAACCAATAAAACGCTATATTCACTTTTTTATCCACTTTGTATTTTATTTCAAAGTTTTATATGGATGTGTATGCAAAGTATGGCTATTTGTATATGCCGTGTTGGTCAACTTCTATCCCACCTTCCACTACAAACAAATGAAAACCGGATAAATAATCATTATTTAGCTTGAATATTACCAAATTAAATTCCAAATTATATAATTTTATTTAAAAAATCTTCTTTAACCAATTTTTATTTGTTTTTATGCGAAAAGTTCAAAATCATCAAAACTTTTTTGCAACTTTTCTAGGTTGAAAGCTTCTTAATTGTTCCGCCAAACGCGGCCCTTAAGGAAAACACAATGAACACAACCATTAACAATCATTGTATATGGAGTCCATGTCTGAAGCTCCAACATTTAAGCAAAAAATTTATTGACATTATATTTCGCGCCAAAAATTTCCAGGAATTCCAAGATTTTATCTTCACTTTTATGTTCACTTTAATTACTGACCAATTTATCGCCACTTTTCGTATCCCATATAAAATTTTGCTATAGTGACTAAACACTTCTAGTATAAGGTAAATATTAGTATAAGGTAATTATTAGTAGGTATGTTTATTAAAGATTTTTTGAAAAAGGGCTACAAAAAGAGGACGAAAGCTAAAAAAATAAATTTGTTTTAAATAACTGGCTTGGTGTAGAGTAAAATCAAGAAATTATACTTAAGAAATTTTATTCTTCTTTATTTAAATAATAATTGTAAAAAAATACTGAAACGCCAAACAGGATCTAGTTTTCGTGCGGTGTGAAGTAAACGGTCTAAAGAGATTTGGAAATCTTTTGGCTCGAAATCTAGAAAAGATGATTTTCATTGACGTATTAGATATGGATCGCCAGTATAGCCAACTTCACGCGTGTTCCAACATAACTAGGGGTGCCATCAACTACTAGCAGGGAATCTGCATAGCAGTGGTACGCTTGTTTCAATTAATCATTTAATTTTGATATATTTAGGTGAAAATTGTAATCAAACTAGTTTTATTTTACAAAACAAATCCACTCTACATGGCATTGAGTTACTTGCAAATGAATATGTCGTCGTTTTATTTAAATTTTAAATGCGAAATTAGTACACGTATTTAACACTAAAAGATGATAGCGTATTTTGCCGGCTCTTAGCTGGAACAACATTTTTTGGCCGTTTGTATGAAAATTTCAACCGACTGGCGGTCCGTATCTAGTACGTCAATGATTATTTCATTCAAGTGTGAACAGGCCCCCAAGTTCTAGTGCTTGCGTTCGCGGGCACAACTATTGTGGTTCGCATACTTTACTGTTGTTGTAATTCCATGTTAAAACACAACTTATCGACCATATAGCTGCGGCGGGGAAATAAATCTGAAAGTATCCTAAAATGTTCAGTATACTCACGAAGCCAAGGGAGGATTGGCAAACAGCTGACTACGAATATATTTGTTTGTGTGTCTTTTGAAACCTATCCGGTTTTGGTCGTTTGCAAACTCATACGATACAGGCGAATCCAGATAGCTCTTATGGTGTGCACCCGAACGTGTGCAGTGGATCTTAGTATTGGGACACGTTCCACATAATTTTGAAATGTCAAAACCAGCTGTTGGCCGGAAAACAACAAAAAGTCAAAACGTCATCGTTTGCGTACCGCTCGCTCGCTCAATAAATACGCGATTCTTTTTTTCAAAATTAGTTTTTGTAATATTTTAAAAAATGTTTACTCTCTGGACTTTAATTGAAGCTTCGCTTCTTTGCCTAAATGCAATTTGCGTTCTCCACGATGAAAGATTTCTCGCAAAAAGTAAAAGTTATTTATCCTACATACTCATTTTAATCTAGTTTATTTCCAGTTGGATGGGGCCCTAGCTCACAAAATCAAGATTTCGGTCAACCCACTGTTAAATCTCAAATGCTAAACTTGATTCGTTCCATAAGAACTGTGGCTAAAAGTGCGATTTTATTAAATACAAATGTTTAAATTATTCCGCTAACTTTATTCTTTTTCAGTTCCCTTGATATTCCTCAACGTCGCTGCAATAGTCATAAAACTTGTACTCGGATAAAACAAACAAAACTTGAGTAATATTTAATAAAGAATTTATATTTTCATTTATCATGTTTTTCTCTGAAGGACAGATTTGATACGATTTTCAAGCGCCAAACTGTACGCATCTAGTTTATATGCCGCTGCCTCCAACTTGTCCACAGTATCCGATATCTCGTGGATTTGTTGCATTAATGGAATCTTAAAGGGAAAATATTTCTATTGAATTAGGAATAAGAATAGAACAAATTATTTACCAATTGGTGGAATTTCTCATTCAGTTCGTTTGTCGATGTACTCAGGCCTTCTGCAACATGTCGCATTTCAGAGTATTTTGATATCGTAACTTTATTCATGTCTTCAAGTAGTTTGTAGTCCTCGAGTGGAGCATTCAGTTCGTTAGTAATGTATTCTTCTGTTTTCCTAAACATTTTAGTGGCCAATTTACTGAGATTCGGGTCATGTGGATCAAGTGCTTCGAAGCTTGATGTACTGGTTGAGAGTGTAGGACCACGAATTGGTGAATCAAGTAGATCATTGTGCAGCATATCACTCTGATTCATTTTTAAATAAAGTTGTAATGGTATTCGCCTCACCTAAATTTTGTATTTTATTATTGTTCACAATTCAATTATTATGAGTCTTTTTTTACGAATCTGTCACACCAAGAAAACCTCCCCAAAATCTGGGAAAACGAAAATTTACCCTTAATAACCCTTGTGGTGCGAAGGAGCTAACTATACGGAAATGAGAATATAGCCATCTGTTAAAAAGCCTTATAAACACAGGGTGACAACAAAATATTTTTTAAAATCGTTAAGTGGCTTAAGCTAAGTACAGACCACAGGTCATAAACTTGTACTCCTCCGTCTCCGGCCCGTAGAAAAAAATGTTTACTCGCGCTTTTCTATAATTATGTGAATATGTGTGAACAGCTAAGCAAAATTGTAAGAATGTATTGCCAAATTTGACAGTTCCATTTGAAATGCACGGGCACGCATGCAGAGTTATGAATTAGTTCAATTATAATTCATGCAGAGTTAACTGGCTCAACACATTTTATATCATTGTATTAGCTGATTAAAATTTTATTAGTCGTGTTTTGTTGGTAATTTTAGTTCGTCAGCACTGGAAAGAACCAATGAAACGCTATGTTCACTTTTGTATCCACTTTTTTATTTTATTTCAAAGTTGGTATTCTTGACTTTATGCCAAGCCGAAGTTTCAAATAATTTTATGGATGTGTCTGCAAAGTATGGCTATTTGTATATGCCGAGTTGGTCAACTTGTACCCCACCTTCCACTACAAACAAATAAAAACCGGATAAATAATCATTATTTAGCTTGAATATTACCAAATTAAATTCCAAATTATATAAATTTATTTAAAGATCTGCTTTAACCAATTTTTATTTGTTTTTAAGCGAAAAGTTCAAAATCATCAAACCTTTTTTGCAACTTTCGTAGGTTGAAAGCTTTTTACTTCTTCTGCAAAACGCCGCCCTAAAGGAAAACACAATGAACACAACCATTAATAATCATTGTATATGGAGTCCATGTCTTAAGCTGTCGTAGGTGCCACCAACCTTTAAGCAAAAAATGTATTGACATTATATTTCGCGCCAAAAATTTCCAGGCATTCCAAGATTTTATCTTCACTTTTATGTTCACTTTAATTACTGACCAATTTATCGCCACTTTTCGTATCCCATACAAAATTTTGCTAAAGTGACTAAACACTTACCAAAAACACACGACTATTGTCAAATTATCAAAAGAAACACAATTAAATCTACTCAAATTGACTTTATTGCTTTCTTTTAAACACATTAAGGACCAGTTGTATGATCGTGGTTCAAGTTCTTAACCCACCGATTTTGACAGATTATCTATGTAAATCAGTGGTTCAAAAATTTGAACCACCTTGAACCACGATTTTACAACTGACCTAAAAATATTTCTTCACAAAAAACGCGGTCGCGGCACGGTTGATTTTTTTTAAATTTATTTTGAAACGTCAAAAGTGATGTACGTCGAAAGTTAAAAGTTGGTGAACTTGTGCAGCATCGAATGCAGCACCAAGTACAGTCGCGTCGTGCTGTTATCGTAATATTGGATTTATGTGTATTCAATATTTTGACGCTATTGTGTTGAGGCAGTAAATCTCTGCTGTTTTGAAAGTTTGTAGACAAAAGTGGGTGGAGCCTCCTGATATGATGTTCTATTTATTTATTCTATAGGGGTGTTCACATTCAACTGCAGGCATGACCAGCGCGGCATGATGAACTCTTGATAGTTTGCATTCACACTAGTCAAGCATGCCGTCATCCACCACAATCTTCAGCGGAATATCAAAATATTTTGGAAACCATCATGCCGCTTGACCAGCCGCATGATTAAGAATACGTGTGAACAGCTAAATGCAAAATCGTAAGAATATATTAGCCGTGTTTTTTTGCAAGTTCATATAGACAACATACGTAATACAACAACAACATAAGTCCATACAGACAACATTTTTAAACCACTGATATCCATAGATAATCTGTCAAAATTGGTGGGTTAAAAACTTGAACCACGATTGTACAACTGGTCCTAATCTGTCAATATCTGTGGGTTAAAAACTTGAACCAGGATTTTACAATTCGTCCTTAGCTAAGTCCATATAAACTTACTTGCGTTACCAACACAATTACACGTCGTTATATGGGAACGTCGGTAATGTCGTGGGCTACTTCCTAATATCGTTTTTTCACACAAGTTTATTTGGACTTGCAAAAAACACGGCTATTGTCATGTTGTTAAAAAAACGCTCATGTATTTTAGGAACGGCACTGCTCGCAGTGACGCGTACCATTTTACTGCATATGTACTTCAGGAATAAAGAAATTGCGGCTTTAGCGCGGAAACAAATTGCAAGCGTGCCCTTAAAATTAGTCACATTCCACATTCCATAAATAACCGCATTTCCCATTCCAATGGTTCTCTATCTCATTCTTTTTCAGGTATGTGATTAATGGGTGCAAAAAAGACAACACTAATCTGATTTTAAATAAAATTTTCCAAGAAAAGAAAGAGTCAAAACTATAACCAAGCACAAGCATCTATTAAATTTTTTCTAGCAAATGTGACTGACTATAGAAAAGTATCCCAAGGAAAAATTAATAATTTCATAATAAAATCTACACAATTTTAACAAATAACTAACAAAGTTTATTATTCAAATCATATAAACCATTTTGTGAATAAAATTTATGAAATCTTTTCAAGTTAATAACGAGTAAATTTGTGTTGAAAAAAGTACTACGTCTCATCGTCGGTGGGTGTATTCTCCTTCGATTCATTTTGATATACCACAGGAGAACTTTCATCAAACCAGGCACCGCACCGCACAGACACAGACCAGCCAGTCATGTCATAGGAAAAAACCCATCTCCTCCACCAAAAGAACGAAAAGAATAAGAAGAAGAGCAAAAGCGACTTTATTCCTTTATTTGGTAGAAAAACAAAGCTCGTTTTCGTTTGCTTGGTAACATCTTTATTTTATAAATTTGTTAGAAACAAGACTCCAAAAGTGAAAAGTCGTGTAGTTTGTGTTAATATTTAACCAATCTCTGTTTACAAAAATATTAATTAAATAATTCTCAACTGGAAATCAAATTTCCGGGTGGAATTGCAATTTTTCTGAATTAACAATTCGGGTATAAGTTGTAAAAATTATTGAGAACCGAATACATACAATTTTTCTATATAATCGTGTGTGGCTTTCGAAATAATTCGCCAAAACAAAATAAAAAAGAAAAGAAACTCATTCCATTTACAATTAAATAACTATTACCAACGACGCCTTAAGGAATATCATTCAACTCAGAACAATGGAGGAGGATGATGTTGTAGTTGTGAGTTCTGACTCGGAGGAGGATGAAGAAACTATATGGACGAGGAAATGTAAGTGCCACTTTTTTTTCTTCGTAATGTTATGAAAAGAGAGAAAGTTAATATTATAATTTCCTTTTTTTATTTCAATAAATTTAGTTATGCACATATTTTACTATTTCTTTTACGTACATTATTTTGATAATGATGTGTTTTATGGTTTCAATTTTGCTGGCGGCTTCTTTATCTTTATCACAGCTCTATACGTGACAAATTTTGTTGCTAAGAAGTTGTGATTATGCGTACTTCTGGCTGGCTAGGTAGCTTGATGTTGTGGTTGACCCTCTTGATTGCATTTTTTTTGCAAACTTCAAGTATACGTATACAGTAAGAATCTATACTTAAGGCATATTGTTGATAACCTAAACAGGGCAAACATAAAGACAATACAGCAATGTCAGCATGTATTCTTTTTACGAAGCAATAATAAATAGACATTACCTAAAAAGGGGGACGAAATACTTTATGTATATCAAATCATCTATTGGGGATACTTTAATTTTTAATGTTTTTTTTTTTTTAACAACAAGCTTCTTAAAGCAACCAACTACATACCTCCAAGAAAAGGATATATATATGGCACATGTCCTTTTTTCTAAAAGTTCATTCATAGCTAGGTAGGTAGGTAAAATTCTTCTGTTTTTTTTTTTTTTGTTATCTATCGCTTCCGTTAGTTATTTTTTATGTTCTAAAAGCGCATGACGCATTTTTGCTATTGCACAGGGTAAGTGTACTTACTCCTAACCAACTAATGCTTTTCCTGATTTTGCTGCAGGACAACATGAAGCATTGTACAGTCAATCCCGCTTAAGCGGACCTTGGATAACTGAAACAAAAATTTCAGTTTATATAATGCGCATGAGTAAGCATGAGCTACTGTCAAAATCGCATGAACGAATACACAGTCATATGGCGTTGGCAATGGACATAACGCGCATTTGGTTTACATTACATGAGATGAGCTACGCATGAGCTGTGCGATCTGAACCGCCTTACATATTTAAATTTGACAGCTGTGGATAATTGACAATCCGACAAAAAATTTAATTGCATTTTACCAAAAAAAGACTACGAATTTGCATTAAATTAGGTATCCATTTCATAAATAAAACACAATTAAAAGAAACTAAAAACAAGTGATTTGCACATGTTTCACATGTCTTTATGTGCATTCAATGCGTACAATGGATAGAGTGCTTGCTTGTCAATCCAGAGGTTGCCAGTTCAATTCTCACTCGGGTACAAAGCATTTTTTTCTTTTCAGCATACCTACCTCTTAACTAATGCTGGACTTCGCCCTAGAGGTATGCAATGAAAAATAAATATCTCCATTGTACCCAAACAATTCTTTTCTATCTTTCTACTCCTTCTAACTAGTGTCGTGCAACAACTGTAGTTGCATTTAAAAAAAGGCAATGTGTTTTACAAACACATATGTAGTTAAATATTATTATAAACATGACTAAACAGTTCGTTTAATTTTGACAGTAAATCATGCTAGCTCATGCGCATTATAGTTCTACCTTTTTTTTCACCTCGCAACCGACGCGCTTAGAGGACCTTTAAATTATTTTTTATTGTTATAATGATTATTTTGTGTTATAATTCTGACATTTTTATTAGTTTTATATATTATTTATTTAAGTCTTGAATTATACTTATTTGTTCGTAAATAAAAAAAAATAAGGTAAAAGATTGTAGGAGCAATTGATTTGACTAAAAAGCCATTTGGTTCATTAGGGTATTTATAATTCTTATTAATTATCCGATTTCAAATATTTGATCACTTCTTTTTTAAAGATTCTTATATTATTTAATGATTTGATTTCATTAGGAAGGTAATAGTTGAAGTCCTTTAAACATCATTGTGTTCTGCCCTCGCGACGTTGATTTATGTAGTAGTCTAAAGTTTTGAGCACTTCTAAGATTATACGGTTGGGAATCACTGACATATTTTAAATTATTACTTAAATACTTCAAAAGCATATCATTTCTTAACTTGAAAACAAACAATAAAACATTTAATTTAATTTGTTGTGTTATGTTTAGCCAATTAAGTCTCTGTAGCATAGATTTTATATGAGTGAGTCGCGCACATTTCAAAATAATTCTCATTGCCTTATAGTCTTATAGTCTTTGAAGCCGAGAAATGTCTAATTGGGAAGATAGAAATAAAATAGTCGAGCAGTATTGAAAATGAGGTTTTACAATCGCGTTGTAAATTTTAATTGTAGTATTAAGTGATTGTTTTTTTCTAATCCTTCCAAGAAAGTATAATTTTTTTGATAATTTTTTGCATACGTGATCCGTATTAGCTTTAAGATTTACTTTACTGTCAATAACCACTTCTAAGTACTTAAACTCATCCAAACGATCGATATTCTCTCCATTAATTCGCACAACATTCTGATCCAAAGTGTTGATTTAACTTATTAGTAATGAGCCATTCGCTTATGGATTGTAAATCATTATTAATTTTATCCGTACATTCTAGCATATCTTTTCCCGAAATAAATAAAATGGCATCATCAGCAAACATACATAATTTACAATATTTAACTGCCAAATTTATATAATTAATATACAACAAAAAAAAACAAGACCACTCCCAACACCGAGCCCTAAGGTACCCCTGTTTTTACTTCTATTGCATTAGACACATTATTGTTCACTGATGTACGCTGTGTTCGAGCATTTAGATATGACTCAAACCACTTTATCTCATTATTTTTGATTCCATATTTAAAGAGCTTTTCAAGAAGTATTTTTCGGTCCACAGCGTTCGACTCTCTTGAAATCCAAAAAGACTGCTATGACAATATTTTTGGTGTCCATCTCATTTTTCCAATTTTCTACCACCCAATTAAGCGCGGTTTCACACGAATATCCTTTTTGAAACCCCGATTGTTGATCCATTATTAAATTATTAACTTCCAAATAGTTTCTAAATTGATTTTCTACAAGTTTCTTAAGACCTTTTCATAAATGGGGATCATATTAACTGGTCGGTATTCTTCACATAAAATTGTATTTGGAGTTTTTTGTATTGGTATTACCAACGTTTCTTTCCATTTGCTAGGAAAATAACCCGATGATAAGGATTTGTTGATATTGATTTTAATATCGGACCTAGGATTTCAAAGCCGTCTAAAAACATTTGTGCACTTATAAATTTGTAGTCTTTCTTTTTACCCATAGATTTCAAAACTTCACATATTTCTCTGCTGTTAATAGTTTTAAAGGTGAAAACAATCATAATATTATTAATTTTATCAGAATATGTCGTTTTTGGGATTTCCGCGATAATATCTTCCACACTTGTTATAAAATATTTATTAAATTCACTTGCTATTTCTTTACTGTCATATATTATGTTGCCGTCAAATGTTACATTTTTTATGTCACTACGGCTCGAACTTAAAACAAATGTTTTTATGTTTTTCCATATGTATATTTTGCGAATTTGCCGATGTGTCGATCTTTTTTTGAATGAAGTTATTTTTAGCTGATTGAAGCTCTTTTTTATAAATATTTCTTGCCTTTAGCCTTTTTAACATCCTTAGCATAATTAAACATGGATCCATTATGCAGAAAATTAATTATTCCGCCTGAAATCAGAGTTTACATATTCTCTCCCTGTCAGTAAAATGGATGCATTCAAAGTATGTATGTTTATTATTATTTTGTTCTAATAGTTTGATGGATTGAGGCGTATACACATTTTTGTTTTGTTGCATTAAAGCAGAGTTTATTCTATGAAATGTAGTAATATCTGAAGGAAATTGTTGTTCAGATATCTGAGTTTTTCACATAAGCGGGTTTTAGTTAAGCGCAGTGGAAATACACGGTATAGATAAAAAATTTCAGATAAGCGAGTTTTTCAATGAAAGATTTGTGTTGTTTATGTGTACATAAATTACATACATATGCTATTTAAATGTAAATTATAGATAAAATATTGCAATAATGCAATTTTTTTAAATTGCTATTTCATCTAGGTAACTTTCAAAAAATAGCAAATTTTCAATTCAATATAACTACAAATAGATTCGATTGTCCAAATATGCCTGAAACTATTAATAAATTTTACACAAACACAAACTAATTTGAGATTTAAAGCAGAATCATAATGGGAGAAATTGTAGGTACGGTCTTTGTTTATATATTTTAATAGTAAAGCCATAACTAAATTTTCCTGCCGACATTTAGTGTCGACATTGTTGAACTGGTTTCGGGTCTTTTTAGACTTAAAAATGTGAAAACAAAACAGACCAAGCAATTGGTTTTTGTGAATGTATTGTTATATATTTCTTGTTTTATCGCATTATTATTGTGAGAACCTCTACATAGCCGTCTCTTTCCAAAAAATTATATTCAATTCTTTCATTATACATGAAAATACCCACGTCAACCAAAGTAGATTCTAGCTCCGGCGACACGAAACCCTAGAATTTTCTAGTTACAATTATTGTACTATAGTTTCTATATACAAAGGTACGGTGGAGAAACTTGATCCCCATCAGAAACGTGCATACAAAAATCATGCCGTTTTTTAGCCAGTCTAGATGGTAAATGACACTCGCGAAATTTGGTCCGAACCCACCCAGACCTAACCATTGTTGCCTCACTCGCCTTGGCAACCCCTTACCAAGCCATCTCCCGCTTTATTTATTTCTTAAACCCTTTCCATTTCTTTTTCTTAAAGAACGTTCCAGAGCGCAGTTTACGTACGTACATTTGACAGTCGAACGGTTCAGGGAACTAACTTCACGGGAACTAACTTCACATGGGAATTAACTTCACCACTAGTGGGAATTAATTTCACTTTTTTTTGTGAAGTTAATTCCCACTTTGAGTGGTAAATAGCTTAACTTTTTGGTGGGAAATTATTTCACTCTTTTGGGTGACGTTACAATTTTAATACAAAATGCACATAATTCATACCCAAACTTGACCCCACCCAAACTTGCACCCACCCCAAATCCTATAGTAGGCCAAGCAGGGGGTTTGCAGGGAAGCAGCATGCCCCCCTTACCAAAATCAACTGTTGGAGACACCGGGAACTAAAGTCGCCCCATGTAAAATTGTAGATGGGAATTAACTTCACACAATCTTCAGATGAAATTAGTTCTCACCTTTAGTGGGAATTTACTTCACCAGTGGTGAAGTTAGTTCCCATGTGAAGTTAGTTCCCGTGAAGTTAGTTCCCTGCACCCAGTCGAACAAATACATGTGGAATTTGTTTGCTTTTGCATCCGACTATTATGGGCGACTTAATGAATAGACGGCGCTTAAGGAAACTTGACCTATTATTATGACATCACCTACCGTTACATTGGAATATTATATATGGTTGACCCTTTACGTATGTGATATGGCAATGCGATCGCTCTCATTTAGGTTCCCGAAAGTGAACGAAAAGCAATTATAGTTAGTCTTTAGAAATAAAAACTGGGCAAGTTAACACTGCTATCATTGATTTGTTGATTGTCATCAGCGAAGCCAGACGCAAAATTAATTAAGTCTGCAGAATGTTGGTGAAATATGCGAGCTTTTTTATTGAGTGAGTTATTGTTTCATTATAATTGATGACTGTGTCGAACCATTTGAAGTTAAAAAACTTTCCCATATTAAAATTTTGAATGGTGGTTTTCAATATGTACATACATAAGATCCATACTTTTATTCGGTCATTTTTATGGTGATTCAATGTATGTAAACTTTTCTAAACTCAGTTCTACCGCAAGTGACGTGCAAATAAAAGCAACCTCAAAATAAGAAACAGATCTGATGCAACAAATGATGCATTGCATTGAATGTAGTGCTGCCAAACATCTGCATTTTGATCTTGATGCAAGAATACTTTTGGATTTTCTTAAACATGTGATCATTGTTTCCGACGTTGATTCGATTAATGCTATGCGTTCCAACTAAAGTAGCGTTGCATTTAAATATGCAGCTTAGTCTGAGCGAAAGCATCTGCTTGACAAACCAAGTATAAACTTGTTAATGTGGCCGTGCTGCTCTGGCCACCTCGTGTATTCCATTGAAATACACTCGTTGCTCACTTTTCATATCCACTGCCAATTTAATTATACAACCGTAAGGTGTCTTTCTGATACTGAGAGTTCGAATTTGTCATTTACTGTAATGACTGTAATTTGAACATCTGTGATAACTAGTCACTGTAACTTTATCATACGTCAAACACAAGAGATGGTCAAAGAAAAGGTTTTGTCTATAACATAATAAAAAGAAGAGCGAGAGAGGAATCTTTCGTCTTCCATTTGTTGTCTGTGATTTCGTTCACATACTTTCACACCTAATCTTAGTTTATAACAGTTAAGCTTATAGACGGTTTTAAACTACATAAGATTACATCATCCCTTTTTCTTTTTATTTCTGTTTTTATGTCTGAACACAGTTTGAAAGTTTCTGAAATAAATACAGAAAGCGTTTAATCTGTTTATAAATTAAACGACAGACGAGTCGATGGTGGTAGAGGTATGTTAAGCAAATTTAAGGCAATCTCGCTCACTAATAGCGTCTGAACGATTATCGTTTTACGCACGTTTAACGTACGCGCCAGCAACTTTGTTTTATTTGAGACTGCAGATGGCTTTTTTTAATCATTTTGGTTCAGTACTGAAAACTTTTTGTCATCTTTCAGATTAGCTGGCTGTTTTTAGTCATTCCGGATATCTCCCATCATCGTTCAGCAGTTAGTTGTTTATGAAGGTTTTTAACACACACAAAAATATTACAATTATTCTTTTGTATAACAACAGTGACCTTATTATTCGTCTCATGGTTTTTGGTTCTTGCACCTTCAGCTTTATCATGAACATTCAAGCATGTAACGGCTAGATTACACTTGACAATTTTGATTATATTCGTCTTATTACCTCAGCATTAAATCCTCCGTTTCTACCACAAACGTTGGCTTTTGACAACTTAAAAGTAATTAATTATAATTAATAATCTCAAGTTATGTTATCACAAAGTTTAAACTTGTTGTATTGTAAGTCACAAAAGTAAGTAAGCAACTTTAAATTGAAAGATATTTCTTTTCAAACAACTGATATCAACATCTAAAATAAATTCAATACTTTTTCTGTAATTTATATACATACATGTGTTTCTAATGGAAAATTAATATTTCTAATAAAAAAATTAAAACACCTTAAAAAATATTCTGCTTAAACTGAAAACAATAAGAAATTCATATCACAAAAGTAAGTAAGCAGTCCAAAGAAACATTGAATTCATAACAGTTATTTTGCAGAGCATATTAATTTTGACTTTATGTGGTACAGCTTGGGCTTCAGAACTGCTCTCATACCAGAAAAGATTGAGTTAATCAAATGTTTCTTCAGGTTTTGTCCAATTTTTGATCATTGGTCTTGAAAAAAACACGCTTTGAATCATCTATCGTCCTAATTTCAAGGTCTCAGTGTTCAATTCACTTTTTTTAAATCAAGCTTTTTTTGCTAGTTCTTGGAGCCCTTTCTTTTTATTTATCAATAATTAATTGTAATTTTAACACACATTTATAGAAACTAGATACAAGTAACCAAAAACGTCCACAAAGTTGAAGTTAACAGCACCATTAAATATTTAACATGCAAATGCAGCAGGTGTTTACTTACTTTTGTGACATGAAAATACCATTAACTTAACAAACTTTGAAGTTCTCAAGATAAACCAAATGTTAAACGGTAAATTTAGCTTCCCACTTGATCTTCACAAGATAATCATAATTTTGAACGCATTTCTTCTAATATTTCTAAAGAAATTACATTTTATTTTACGATGTCTATGTGACAGCAATGGGTGCTTACTTACTTTTGTGATTCACTGTTTGTACTTAATTTCCCTAACACTTTCGGCATTAACTTTTATATTGTTTGTAACAGCATAATCAATTAAAATGCATATTGTAGAAGTTATACTTGTTGGTTGATATAATAAAACCTGTTTGCATGCGTTTTTATAACTTAAGTGTTGGATATTCAACTTATAAGTGTTATCGATCATCAAGCAGTCTTTGTTAAGATCCGCAGTTAAAAAAATCAAGCTTTTCCGCAGTTAAAGTAATCACAAAATCTCGTTTTGGAATATAAAACTTTGTGTTCACAAACTCATTTAAATTTTTAAAAACCACTAGTCGAAAATTCTTGAAACACATTTTAAAAGCAAAACTTGTCAAACTTCATTTATAACTATAACAAACAACGCCACCTATGTATATGGGAAGATTCGGAGTCTCGTGTCCCATCTATAGCTATTCAAACGTATTTCACTATAATGAATATGTAAGTTAATATTTCGAAGCGCTCAGCAAACTTTCTCCGTCATCTCAATTGGTCAGGAGCATCATGAAATATAAATTGAGTTAAACAAACTCTTCATCTCTTTTTAGTCAATTTATTTCGCTGCGACAAAATGTAACTGAGCAAGTGAATCCAAAAACTTTCTGTTAATGGGAAATCAGTAGCAAATCAGTGTATCTATGTATATTTATTTATCATTAGTGAATACATTACTGAATTTCTTATTAAGAACAGCTTAGGAATGTTCAAATCCGCCTCTTAAGCAGGGCGTATCGCTTTCTGGAATTGGCCTACAGTGCTATTCATTCACTTTTAAATTGACTAGATTATTGCGACTAGATTATTTCTAAGAGAATATACATTATATGTATTTAATTTCTTCTAAAATATATTCTACCACTTCTGTTGAAAGCGATTTTTAGAGCTTTATAGATTAAAAGATACCTTAGTGAGAATATTTTTAGCGAATAAAATAGCGGCAGCCACGATTCAAATCGTTTTCTAAATAACCAATCGGATAATAGTTTTTTGAGAAGCGAGAGTAGGTATCAGTGTACTAATATATGCACTTCGCTAACAAGCAAGTCCATATTCTAACATTTTTCACGGTAAAATGTACCGTTACAAAAACTGTTCTTTACATCTCAGTCCCATTCCTTATTGCTGCATTACTTCCTACAAATTTTTATCGTCTCAGCTGTTTCGTTCAATCTACTGAGAGAGAGCAGGGCAACCATGGTCCATCAGACATCGGTACTCTCTCTTAGTATTTTGAAGAAGCAGATCCTCGGATGTCATGCGATTTAAGTAATGATTTGGTGAGCCAAGAACCAAAATAGTAGTTGGACGTACTACTGTAACATATATATAAAAGGCTGAAGGTACTCTCCGAAACCATAAACCTTGGCTAAGCCAGAGAGGCATACTGATGAAGAAAGCACGGATGACATTTTGTTCCAGAAAGTTGATGTGTAAAAATGACCGAAAGCCCGTCATAAATTTAAATATAGTTTTTACAAGATGCATTCATCTGCTTGCAGGACTCGTGACCTATTTTTAATTTTATTTTTGATATTTCGGGGCCAAGCGATAGTTGTCCATCTTAGTCTAATTTAAATACCTACCTATTTTCGTTATTCATTTTGTTTAAAAGAACTCAGGTTTTTCTCCTATTTAAAAGGTTTCCTGGGCACATCTTAAAGTAATTAAAATCCCTATTTGGGAAATTAAAATAATCATTTATCGTCTTTTTATGAAACTTTGGCTTTTCACCGTCGGTTCCGCTTCAAAGGTTTGGAATTACCTTGTAAAAATTAAATTCCTGGCGCCTAACCCTCCATTGACGTTTTTATATACGTCCCTGTAGCTTTGATATTCAATAGAATATGAAAGTAAGTACCTATCTATCTGTTGAATAGTTATCGTTTATTTAGTTTTTTTTTTTATTATAAATCATTTTATCGATTAAATAATTCGCGAACCTACGACCAGCTGAGCTAGGCAGAGGAAGCAGCATCATCATAAAACAAGAAAAAACAGTTTTTTATCTTCGCATCAATTGCCTACTTTTTTTTTTGGTAATTTTTTTTAATTTGATCTTCGCCGCGAGCCACCGTCGTCGTTTAATTAATAAAATCAATATTTGTTGCGATAGTTTTTTTTTTTGCATCAGAAAATAATAATACATAATTAAATTCGGTTTTGTTGTTCTTCGTCGATCGTCGCGCGGGGAAAATTGTAACACATTGATTGAACAAGTGCATTATAAATTGTCAGAAGTTTATGAGGAACTAGTTTGCGCAAGTGGTACATTTTACCAACAGAAATGTACAGCAATTTATTCAGAGACAATATACATATGTTGAGATGCTTCAATATAACACTTAAGTGTATCTACAAATAAAGAGAAAACAATTGAAGGATAATCACAGCTATAAACAGATTTCCACGATTCTTGTACCAAACAGCATTTGCATTGCGAAAAATCAACTTTAACTACCAGTTCATTTTTAGAAGACTCCTTCGAATTTTTATTGCAATAAATGTTTTTAAAAGCAACACCAGAAGTAAAGTGATGACTTAGATCACTTTTTAGAAGACTCCTTCTAATTTTTATTGCTATAAATGTTTTTAAAAGCAGCACCAGAAGTAAAGTGATCACTTATGTCTAGTCCTTGTACATAAGGATGCACATTTCTTCAGATGTTTGTTTTACTTCTTGATAGAATTTAATTTCCCCTGAAATATCTTTGTATATGTATTCGTGGTTTCTTTTTGATAATTATCTCTTAAATGGGAAGCCAGCCAGCGTCGGAATACAAACATCGGAAATAGCTGCTATGAACGTTGTGTATTTAATAGAAACGTAAAATGATGTAAAGACTATATGACGCTCGAGAGTACCGTGACCCAAACCCTTTCTTTAAACCTATATCTGATCAGTCCAATCTTTCTTCCTAGATTTGGGCTTTGCATTATCAAATACAATACATATTGATATATATACATATATGTTTGAATACAAATCTATGCAACTCTGTTTATATCAGACGAAATAGTAAAATGGATATGGGTGATTCTCCACTAAAAGCTAAATATTTCTTGGTATTTAACAGCGTTACTAGCCGCCACGTTACATCCACTTTTAAGTTTTAAATATTTTCAATCAATTTGGCACAAAAATTAAGCATTTTCCTCCTAAATATAATTTCCGTTTCGTGTCCCCACCTCGTTTCAACAAAGCAAAGGTTCTTTTTGTTGTTCCTAACTGGAAGGACACGTGGCTCCAGATATTTGCATCATTACCGTACATACAATTAAAACGCTTTCAAATTCAAATAAATGAAATGAATCAATCATGTTTTCTTTAAATTATATTGGAAAATACAGGTAAAGAATCAGTTTGGTGTGATCCACAAGTTCGTTATTTACCGTGGATAGTATAACTTTTTTTGTGTAAAGTATATACAGTTGATTTTGTATCAATTTAATAAAGTTCTGCTGCACAATTATTCATGCCAAATTTGAAAAAAAAAATCATTCTATATTTCTTGTTGATAATGTAAAAAAAATCGATTTTCCTCATTTCCGTAGCATCATTTCCGTAACCTGCGACGTTTTCATTACCGTAACCTGTGGATTACAGTTATGACGATGATATGTAAGACATAAGAAGATCTAAGCATTGTTGCTCACTTTCATCCGATAGACAAGCAAATATTATTTAAGTTCAACATTATATTCTTTTCGAATGATATTTTTATTTTTATTAATGTTTTTTTTTTTAATTAAGTTCTAAATGTGTTCAACCTTTTTTTTTGCAGGCAATAACAAGCAGTACCTTTCGCTGTTGGAGAAAATAAAGCCCATTTTGTATTATCAAACTCTACCTGGATACAAATTAACATCAACTTTTTCATACGCTAGATTCCAAGAATTTGCAGATGACCTGAAAAAATCAGTTGCACTTGTTAATGTTAAATCAACGCAGGCATTCATATGGAAAAATGTAATACGCTGGATGTTGTCCATAAAACTTTGCTATGAAAGTGTTTCAGATGTAAGTGAATATTTTTTTTGTAGCAGGTAACTATTTTACTTACTTTTTCTTTTATCATCCTAGATAATCAATGACAAAAACTACAACATTATACTGGCAGATGTTATGGCTCAATATGTGAATTACAAATGCCAGCTATATTTTTCTCTTACCGACGAGGCCGAAGTGAATCGCATAGTCGATGAAATTTTGGTTAACTTGGGATTGGTATTCAGTGGATGGATGCCGGGTATATTAATGACATTATTAAAAATTAAAGTCATTGATGATTATCGCTTAATCTTGTATCCAATATTTAGGTGAATTTCTATCATTTTGTTTATAATACGTTTTATTAATTGTGTTTATTTTTTGCAGCAAATGTCTTTCACAAAAGAATCTTCATGAAACCAACGATTTGATATCTTATCTGCGATTAATCCTTTGCTATAGACAATGGAAAAAATTAGCTCACTTAAAAGAAGATAAAGAAATTATAAATGAAATTGCAGTTGGAAAATCTGCTAAAGCTTTAAAATCAGAAATAATAGATTTAGATTCTGACATAGTAAACAAGGAGCCGGTTTTGCCACTGAATGTTCCTCCCGTCAATGAAAACAATCGAGCATTTGTCAACATAACAGGTCTTATAGGTTTCGCTTTAAAGAATCAAGCCTATGGAACTAGGTTTGTCAGAATATTAAGTTATATAATTTTTTATTAATTTAATTTTTTTTTATTAAATTAACTAGAATACTTCTCATAAATAAAACTTTGGAGCTAGACGATACAATTGAAGAGTTTTTCAAACAGTATAAAGAATACATAAATCGAAGTACTCCGAAGCTGCTGGAATGGCCGAGAACGGTGAGTTTTGTCAATGAACAGGTTGTATTTATATTGAAATGTACAGGGGTCAACTCGAAACCTTTTAAAATTCAAGAAAGTTTGGAAAAGATCAAATTATTACAATTTTCTTTTATTTAAAGTTCTAGACCCATTTTAAGATGACTTTTATAGTTTACAGATGACTTAGAAAGAAACTTAAAGATCTTATAGTATATCGTCATATTTATTTCCATTCAGCTAGTTCGGTTTTTATTTGCAGTTATTAGCTTACTGGGCGACGTTTTGGCCATCTCGCGTAGAATGGCGACATCTCGAATAGAGTTACCACATTAATAAAAACAGCAGATTGTCCATGAATGGTTTAAGACGCTCACACAAAACGGATGTGATGTTCTAATTCTCCAATAATTCTCCAATAATTGATGCAAATAAGACATTGAGCAGACGATTCTGAGATTCAAATTGAAAATCAGTTCGGACAGCTTTAAAGAACTTGTCTGACAAGTTCTATTATTTCATATCTTTTCAATTGCAGTGATCCACAAGGCCGTGTGAAAGAAACTTTTTACTTAGAAACTAGTGTTTGTTCTTCTCTTATGCTAGTAGAGTTCAGTAGCCCTTCGTCCACTTGAGCAACGCAACCACAAGGAAATTCAATATAAAAAAAAATACAATCAACTTTCAAACAACATATTTTTTAATTTTTTATATTAGATTTTCTTGTGAGTTGCGTTGCTTTGCGTTGCTTAAGTGGACGAAGAGCCTTTAGAGTTTCCCTTTGCTGCATCGATTTATGGACCACCTTTCTGCACATGAGTTGGGTTTTCTACATTTGATTTTATTCGATTGTCTCTTATCTCTCCCATCTATCGCAATGTTCTCAATATGTTTGATGGTAAATTAATGCGATGAGCGCCATCTTCCCTTACGAGTTTTGGGATAGGAAAATCACGTGCTTGCTACTACGATGTTTCTACTCAATGCAAAGTCAATCAGAATTTCTTCGGAGGTATTTCGGAGAAGACTATATTTTTTTTATTTCGCCCCGATGCGAATTGTCATTAAAATTCGCTTGTCTGTTTGTAGCTTAAGACGTCTTTTCATAGCCTTTTTACAATGATAAACGATAGCAGCCCGGGCTTATTGTAACAATAACCAAAGTAGTACTTTTCTAGGTTTTTCATGCCCCTTACATATCTTTTTGCTTTAAAGCTGTCCAGTTCCAAATGCTTGGCTGCACGTAATCTACTAAGAGTACCGTTGCTTTTTATCGTATACCAAAGTTGTCAACATTAATTCCGTTGATATACGAGCAGTTGCCTTTTTTTAACTGTACGAGAGGACCAGCTCTAGGTTTCCAGTCCTTCAGACCAGGAGACTGTAATATGTAGTACAAAATTACGTAGACGTATTAAATAAAATTTTAAATAAGAATAATTATATTTATATGTGTAGTTCTTTTGAACGTAAGTTGAAAAGATCTTTGAAACTTAATACAATTGCAAATATTTCAGAAATATAATAACCACTCAACAAGGATATATAATAATATTTTAATAATAAACTATTATATTATTGTTTTTAAAACTCTTTTAATAATTAATGACTCTTTAGATTAAAACCCATTTTTCAAAATTTACTTTAAAAATAATTGTAATGTTAATTAATCACAATAACAAAAATTAGATA
Organism: Baccha elongata; assembly: GCA_951217065.1. Classification (NCBI taxonomy): domain Eukaryota; kingdom Metazoa; phylum Arthropoda; class Insecta; order Diptera; family Syrphidae; genus Baccha; species Baccha elongata. The sequence continues at coordinate 177,237,224 of OX578272.1, forward strand.
TTGAACTTTTAAAATAAATCAATTTTATTGTAAGACAACAATGAACATGATTATCAACAATCAACATGATTATCAACAATCAACATGATTATCAACAATCAACATGATCATTAACAATCAACATGATTATCAACAATCAACATGAATATCAACAATCAACATGATTAACAACAATCAACATGAATATGAACAATCAACATGATTATCAATAGAACAACACGACGTCAATCAATAAATCTTCAAAATCTGCAATTTATAAACAGAGGTGTTTCAACATCGATTTCATCAATCAACACAACACTCAATACAATTATAACACAATTCATACTATTATCATGAAACCATTAATTTAAACCACTTTCAAAGCTCACCAAGGCGATAGATAGTATGGTCACAAATATTAATTCTATATAATAATTGTTAACCAAATTTCATAAACAATGCTCAAGGCCATCTTCTTGTAGATGATGGATAAATATCTTTTTTTGGTGAAAGAAGTACCCGACATCACAGTCGAAAAGTTAAATGCGGCGTGCGGTGAAAAACTCAAAAAAGGGAAAAGCGTTGGGGCCAGAAGGAATACTCTCTGAATTCTAAGAGAGATCACGATTTTCATATCCAAACTTATAAGAAATTTGTTCCGGGTAAATCAACTACAGGTGCCATCCAGAGTATACAAATTTAAATTATGTGCATTGCGAATTGCATATTGCGATCTGATATGGGTGGCCCTTAGGCAATGAGAAGTGTCGGAAATCTGTGCGGATGAGCACGGACGAGCAATTCAAAACAAAGATAAGATGGGCCGCAGAAATGTAGAAGATCCAGAGTTGCCATCTTCTGTGACTGAAAATTTGATTTACACAGCATTTACGAAGATGCTATTTGACTATATTATTATAGTCGCTTCAAAATTAATTTTTGTCATAAATCAACAATATCTGGAATCAACAACTCAACAATTATCTTCAATCAACATTTATATCAATCAACATTTACATCAATCAACATTTACTTCAATCAATTTTAATAATTATTTTGTAGACCAAAAACAATACAATACCTAGTACAATTATTGATTTAAATAAAGCATATAAAATTTTCATAATTGAACTTATATATTCATAATTTAAAATAAAAATAACAATTTTGAAGATAATAAATAATAAATTTTTTTTTTATTTTTCATAGCAACTTCAACCAACATTAATCGAAGACTTAACAAGATCACCATCACCAGATCGACTTTTACCTTCAACTTCGTTAGCCAACGAGCCAGATTCAGAAAACAAAATCAATAGCAATAACAAAAACAATGAAAAACAAGGTACTAAGGCTGTTAATCAGCATTTATCAAATAACTGTGATATATCTAGTATTAATGTAAATAATATGTTTAACGATTTAAATTTAAGTAGCAATAATAACGAAAATCTAAGTCCTAGTTCTAAGGAAAAACTATATAATAGAAATAGTTATGTAGAAATAAGTTTAAGAAAAAATAACATAGTTGAACTTGACGATGACAATAGCGAAACGGATACGACATTGTCTGATGAAAATTCAACCAACAAGCAGGGTAATACGTTTGAAAAACGACTTGCAAAGGTATTACAAAAGTTAAAAGAACATGCAGTAGATATAGGTGCCCTTGTTAATCGAGTCAATGTTGAAAGAATAGATGATCCGGTTATTGCTTCAATTTCATCTGATGAAGATGAGCAATCTGTTGCTGATGTAAAACTCCCGCCTGAAACACCAATTAGCGTCTCTGTGAGACCTCCAAGCGCAGCCTCTCCTCAAGCTAACCCCTTTGCGCTTGTTGAAAAACCTATTCGTCGGGCTAATATGCCACATTGTGTACCTGGGATAGTATCGAGTACCACATCAAACATACCAGAAGTAGAAAGTTCTGATGGTTGTAATTTGCCAGAGAGTATTCGAGATGTTGGCAATCAAAGTGGAACTATCCCGAACTTATTAAGCAATGATGTTCATAGTGATGTCTCCGATGAAGATATCTCTAACAGCTTTTCTAATTCAAAGCTTACTTCGAGAAAAAACTGTATTGGTAAAGTAGTAGAAGAAGCAACCTCTTCCACTACAGAACTTCAAACGTCCTCTAAAAACATAATATTTTCTGTAACACCTCGTAAAAGGATTTTGAATAGTCCACATCCAATTAATCCTTCTTCTCAATCTCCAGATAGATACGCAATTATCTCGCCATCCAGTACAATACGAACAGTAAATAGAAGACCTAGTAATACAAGTCATCAATCAATATTAGCGGAAAGTGACATTGGAGTAGTTGAGAGACTAAACAATGTGATAAATGAAGAACAACCTACTTGTTCCCGATATGTCAAAATGCTTGCGCTAGAGATCAACTCAAACGATACAAAAGAAAAAGATAAACAATCAGTTTCTGATGATTGTCTTAACAACCTAAGAAAAACGGAGAAAGAATTAAAATTGGTAAGCAATCCATTGGAAAGTGTATCTGCGGCTCAGAAGTCGAAGAATGACGGTGAGACCCTTGCAACGAATGAAACAGTAGCTGTTGCTGCTGTTGTTAAAGAGTTGCAATTTTGTATAGCCAATGAAAACAGTTCCGATTTAATTCTTAAAGACATATCTTCCTTTATTGGAGATTCACATGAAGAACAAGGCAAAGAAAATGTAAAAAATAAAAGTGCACCCGATAAACATCCTTCGGCCAAACTTCTTCAACCACAAACTACTGCAAACATTTTAGAAATTGATTCCGACAAATCTAAACTGTCGAGTAATCTTGTTACAAATGAACTTGGCTTGATAAAAAATTTACAAAATGATAAAAGTGCAAATTCTTCAATAGAACTTCTCCAAAAACAGGAGACTGCAACAACATTTGAAATATTTTTCGATAATACTAAACTGTCGAGTGGACAATTAAGTACTGGAATAAAGCAACTTGATTCGATTAAAGATTCCGATGAGAAGATACATGTTAATAACAGTGCAAAGGAAAAATGTGCTGATACTTGCTCAAAAGAACTCCTTCAAACACAGGAGACTGCAACAACATTTGAAATATCTTCCGATAATTCTAAATTATCGAGTGAACAATTGAGTATTGGAGTAAATGAACTTAGTTCGATTGAAGTTTCAGAAGAAAAAGATGTTAATAAAAGCGCAAAAGACACATGTATATCAGAAAAATCTGTTTCAGCAGAAATTTTCAAAACAAACGAGCCTGCAACAACGCATGAAATATCTGATTTTGTTTTAAATAAACTTGATTCGATTGAAGGTTCAAAAAATAATAAAAGTGAAGAAAAATGTACATCTGACAAATTTCCTCCTGAAACATATACCCGGTCACAGGATATTGGAAAAAGTTTAGAAATCACTTCCGAAAATTTGAAATTGTCGAGTAAAAAATGTAGTCTTGTAATAAATGAACTTAGTTCGATTGAAGGTTCACCAGAAGTACATGTTGCACCTGATAAATGTCATTCAGCAGAACTTTTCGAAACACAGATGACTGCAACTATGTTTGAAAAGACTTCCAAAAATTACAAATCGTCGAGTGGCCAGTGTAGTTTTAAAACAATTGAACTTCAAAAAGATCCAAATGCTAACAAAAATGGCCTTGCAAATGAAAACAAGTTGGATGTTGTACATACTTCCTTAGAGGACGTCCGTGAAACTTTGACTTTATATTCCGCCCACGAAAAAATGAAAACAAAGAGCTTAATTGGCGAACCGGTTCACACTGTGATTCAGACTGAAACTTCGGAAATATTTTTGGATTCTAAAACTTTTGATTTGGATGTACATTCATCGAGTTCTCTAGACGATTCAATTGAGGAAATAGAATCACCAGCCTATGAACCAATTGCAAATGAAAATGTAATAAAAAAGCGTAGTAATGAGATTAAAAATGAAATTTCAAGTCGAAACAAAAGCTTTGACGATCATCAATATGCAGCTGCAAAACCTGATGTCGAAATAACAAAATTAAAAACAGATACACAAATTGAAAACCTTGACAAAAATGATACTATCGTTGAAGATAAAATTGTTGTTTGTGAGAAAAATTCAGACTTGAAATTGAAGAAACAAATCAATAGTAAAAATATCGAGAGTACATGTACTGAAAAAAATCTTCAAGATGATGAACTTAAAGGAAAAAAGATACTACCAACAAAAGAAGCTTCTATTCCAAAAGATGTTAAGTCAAAATCTAAATTGACTGTTAATCAGCAACTTTTGTTAAATAAAAACGTAGCTATGAATGACACAATTTTGACAAAAAGTCAAAATATCAAACGTGTAGATAATATATATGAAGCCGGAAAGGACCGCGATCAAAACCTTAACGATGAAAATTTAGACCAAGTCTCTCAAAAGAATAATGTTCCCTTGAAAGTTGAAGAAACAATAAACATAGATCACGATTACGTGGCTATAGGGAAGTATCGAGATAATTCGATCAATAATAAAATAAAGGCTGTTGAATTACCTGCTGGCAAACTTGAAAACGACGTTCTAAAAGCAAATGCCACAGAAAATGAAGATGGCTCAAATGACCAAACAAATAAGAAATTCGAGCTTGGTGATACAAAATTAGCCAGCGATAAAAAAACCGTTATTGAAAAACAAGGCAATCCCTCGGAAAATATAAATAATATCATACATGAAACTCACCAAATAAATCAGTGTTTTGAAGACAAAAAAACAAAACAAGACTTTTTCGAAAAAACTCCAACAACATTACAGCTTCAAGACAAGTTAAAGGAAAATGAAGATCAATCGGATCTTGACAAGAACATCTTGGAACAAACACATATCGAACAACTAACTGAAAACACTGTTGAAGAACTAGCTGAAATAGCTGAAAGTCAATCTATAGGAAGTGCATTCGCAATTGCAACCCCAATCGCAGTTGAAGACAAACTTGCTCCTAACATTCAACTTCAAACTGAAAACTTTCGGATAAAAGAAACTCATCACGATGGTAAAAAAGCCATTGATGATATTGAGACTTCATCTATGAAAGTCGTAGATGAAACTTTCAAAGTATCAAATACAACTTCAGGAGGCCCAAACTTATCTCTACCTTCGAAATTTGTTGATGAGTCTTTAAAAGTACAAACTAAAGGCGAAATTTCAAAACCTAAACATATAGTAAGCTCACTTTCATCTTTAGATGCAATTAAAGATTCTTTACAGTCGAAACTGGAGTCGTCTACAGTAGATATGGCACAACCGTCTTTTTCCCTGGTTGCTGAAACAAAAGAAATTTCAAATGAAAAAGATCCGGGAACTGTGGAGCAAGATTCAAATTCGGTCAAAACAAATTTATCAACAGATGATACCGAGGCTACAGAAAAAGCTTCTATATCAAAAACATCTTCTAATAAAAAACAAAAGCTTGAAAAGAAGTTAAAAAAAGCAAAAAATGCTGATAAAGAAACCGTCATACAAGATTTGGAAATATCTTCTAAAGCAAAAGTTGCGAAGAAAAAAAATTCTTTCAAAAAATTAGAGGAACAAAAAACGACTACCCTTAAAGGAAATGATAAAGAAGACAGGCCCGAGAAACCTGCCAAATGTATTAATGATAAAACTAAGAATGTGATAGAAAAAGAACTTGACAAACAACAAAACGAAAAAGGAATACCTTTGCTTAATGTTGATTCAGTCTCGAAAAAAACTAAAAGGAAAGGAGGTAAAATAAGAAAAGATGATATTAATAAATCGCAGGATATAATATCGGAGGAAATACCAACTGTACCATCAGACGATCAAAAAACTAAGGCTTTCAAAAAAGATACAAATGAAATGGAAAATTCTAATACATTACAAACAGTTCAATCAAAGAGTAATGAAAAATCACATGACATACAATCTAAGAAAATATCAACTGTACCATCGGACAAGAAAAAAATTAAAAAAGTTAACAATGACATAGAAAATTCAAATGTTAGACCACAAATTCTATCAAAGGCTATAAATGATAATACTGATAAATCGCTTGATGTAATATCGAATGATCTATCAACTTTGCCATCAAACGATCGAAAAACTAAGGCTTCGAAAAAAGAAACAAATGAAATAGGAAACTCCAATACATCACCATCTGTTCAATCAAAGGATATAATAGATGATATTGAAAAATCGAATGACATCCAATCGAAGAAAATTTCAATTGTACCATCAGACAAGAAAAAAATTACACCTTTGAAAAAAGTTACAAAAGAAATAGAAAATTGCAATGTTCCAACACAAATTCAGTTAATGGCTATAAAAAATGATACTGATAAATCGCATGATATAATATCGAATGAATCATCAACTGTGTCATCAATCGATCGAAAAATTAAGGCTTTGAAAAAAGATACAAATGAAATAGAAAATTCTAATACTTCATCAACAGTTCCATCAAAGAGTGTAATAGATGATATTAAAAAATCCCATGACATACAATGGAAGAAAATATTAAGTTTACCATCAGACAAGAAAAAATTTAAAGATTTGAAAAAAGATACAAATGAGATAGAAAATTCCAGTACTTCAAAAACAGTTCAATCAAAGGCTATCAAAGATGATACTGATAAATCGCATGATATAATATCTGATGAATCATCAACTATGCCATCAAACAATAAAAAAAGTAACGATTTGAAAAAAGATACAAATAAAATAGAAAATTACAGTATTTTACAAAGAGTTCAATCAAAAAGTATAATAGATGAAATTAAAAAATCGCATGACATCCAATCGAAGAAAATATCATCAGACAAGAAAAAAATTAAGGCTTTGAAAAAAGATACAAATGAGATAGAAAATTCCAGTACTTCAAAAACAGTTCAATCAAAGGCTATAAAAGATGATACTGATAAATCCCATAATATAATATCTGATGAATCATCAACTGTGACATCAAACAATCAAAAAATTAAGGATTTGAAAAAAGATATAAATGAAATAGAAAATTCCAATGTTCCAGCACAAATTCAATTTAATGCTATAAACGATGATACTGATATATCGTATGATAAAATATCGAATAAATCATCAACTGTGTCATCAAATGATCGAAAAATGAAGGCTATGAAAAAAGATACAAATGAAATAGAAAATTCTAATACTTCATCAACAGTTCAATCAAAGAGTATAATAGATGATATTACAAAATCGCATGAAATTCAATCGAAGAAAATATCAACTTTACCATCAGACAAGAAAAAAATTAAGGCTTTGAAAAAAGATACAAATGAGATAGAAAATTCCAGTACTTCACAAACAGTTCAATCAAAGGCTATAAAAGATGATACCAATAAATCGCATGATATAATATTTGATGAATCATCAACTATGTCATCAAACAATAAAAAAACTAAGGATTTGAAAAAAGATACAAATGAAATAGAAAATTCCAGTACTTCAAAAACAGTTCAATCAAATGATATAAAAGATAATACTGATAAATCGCATGATATAATATCTGATGAACCATCAACTTTGCCATCAAACAATAAAAAAACTAAGGATTTGAAAAAAGATACAAATGAAATAGAAAATTCCAGTGTTTCACAAACAGTTCAATCAAAAAGTATAATAGATGAAATTAAAAAATCGCATGCCATCCAATCGAAGAAAATATCATCAGACAAGAAAAAAATTAAGGCTCTGAAAAAAGGTACGAATGAAATAGAAAATTCCAGTACTTCACAATCAAAAGATGATACCGAAAAATCGCATGATATAATATCGGAGGAATTATCAACAGTGCCATCAAATAATCAAAATTGTATAGTTTTGAATAAAGTTACAAATGAAGTAGACAATTCCAATACTTCACTAACAGTTCAAACAAAGGTTATAATAGATAATATTGAAAAATCGGATGACATCCAATCGAAAAACATATCAACTGTACCATCAGAGAAGAAAAAAATTAAAACTTTGAAAAAAGATACAAATGAAATAGAAAATTCCAATATTTCACCAACAATTCAATCAAAGGCTATAAAGGATGAAACTGATAAATCGCATGATATAATATCGAGTGAATCATCAACTGCGCCATCAAACGATCGTAAAATTAAGGCTTTGAAAAAAGATACAAATCAAATAGAAAACTCCAATACTTCGCCAACAGAAAAATCGCATGACATCCAATCAAAGAAAATATCAACTGTACCATCAGATAAGAAAAAAATTAAAACTTTGAAACAAGATACAAACGAAACAGATAATTCCAATGTTCCCGCACAAATTCATTTGAAGACTATAGCAAATGATACGGATAAATCGAATGATATGATATCGGATGAATCATCAATCGTTCCATCAAACAAGCGAACAATCAAGGTTTTGAAAAAAGATACAAATGAAATAGAAAGTTCCAATATTTCAACAACAGTTCAATCAAAGTCTGTAAAAGATGATATTGTTAAATCGCATGACATAATGTTAGAGGACATATCCACTGAAGCATCAGAGAAACGAAAAATTAGGGCCCTGAACAAAGATACACATGAAATAGAAAATGTCAATTGGTCATCATCCGTTGAATCAAAGGTTATAAAATCTGTAGTTGATAAATTGCATGACATAAGATCCGATAAAACATCAAACAAGAAAAAAATTAAAAAAGATACAGATGCAAGAGACAATTCCAACAAGTCATTAACAGTTGAATCAAAGGCTATAAATCTTGATATTGAAAAACCACATGACGTATTACCTACTGTACCATCAGACAAGCGAAAAATCAAGTCTTTAAAAAAAGGTAAAGTAATAGAAAATTCAAATGTTCCAGCAACTGGTCAACCGAAGGCAGTTGAAGATAGTAATGATAAATCGCATGACACAGCATCAGACAAAACATCAACTGAAGCTTCAAACATGAATGAAACAGACAGTTCAGATTTGTCATTAACAGTTAAGTCAAAGCCTATTAAAGATAGTGATGAAACATCGCACAGTCACACAATATCGGACAAAATATCAGACAAGCGAAATGCTAATGCTTTAAAAAAGGACAGAAACGAAACAGAAAATTCAAATGTTCCAGAAAAAGTTAAATCAAAAAAGTCTCTAAATCCTTTATTTCAAAAAGAGCACATAAAAGAAGTTTGTATTGAAACAAAAGAGTCGGAATTCAAAAGCAAATTGACAGACAAAGTATGCTCCTCATTTGAAGCAAACGAAAAAGTATCAGACGATACTAATTATCCGAAACCAAGGCCCAATGAGGAAAATGATTTTATACCAAATATAGTTCAATGTAAAAAGAAATTAGTAGAAGACCGTAATCGAGAAGTATTTTCTCAAATTGCTACTGAGAAACTAGTAAAGAGGAAGTTACAAATTGAAAAAGACTTGGAAAGAACTGAATATTCAAAAGATGAAGATGAATCAAATCTGTCAACTCAAGTTGCAATTAGTGCTCTACTTTTGGAATCAGAAAATTTAAAAGAAAATGCAGAAGATCAAGAAGTTTTGGAAATCACATCTCAAGAAGTTTACAATTCATCATATGACTTTTACAACGACGAAAATGGTACTCCTGTTATGGATGAAAAAAACTCTACAGATGTAGAATCTCCTTCCACAAGTCAAAGCAAAATCATTTCTCTGAGTGCAATTAAACTTCCGACAACTGATGTTCTCGAAAAGCCTACAGATACTTTCCAACACAATGTTTCCAGAAGCTCAAGCAAATTGACAGAAGCAGATCCACCAGAAAATTCAAGTTGTAATTTTCTACCATTGATCGACTCGAATCGGCAGAGTTCATTATCGGAAGAACATCAAGACGGGTTTTATAATGCCGTGGTTTTACGTCCTATTTCTGTTAATAAGAATAAAGATAATGTATTAACATCTGAAGAATCACAATTTGTAGAACCAAATCCCGAACAACCTAAACCAAACTACGTTTCTGAGCATATCAAAGTTCAGGAAATTGACTTAAATTCAAGAAATGCCACTATGGAACCAAACGCAATAGAAGTTGCAGATGATAATAAACAACAACTTCAAAACCCTTTGATTTCAATGATTAGTCAAGATATTAGTAATGTTGAAAAACAAAATATTTGCCACAACCAATCCACGAAAGACGTTGAAAAACCACATTTTGTAGAACCAAATCCCGAACAACCTAAATCAAACTATGTTTCTGGACATATCAAAGTGCAAGATATTGACTTTAATTCAAGAAATGACACTATGGATTCAAAAGAAATACAAGTTCCAGATAATAGTCAAAATATTGATAATGCTGAAAAACAAAGTATTAGCCAACAACTATCGACAAAAGACGTTGAACAACTCTACCAACATTTGCCGGCTCAAAACAGTCCACTTAACTTAATAACAAATTATGTAATACCTTTTGATGAAAAACCTTTAAACAAGGATGATCTTAATGCTGCTGCTATTTTAAATTCGCTAAGAAGTAAAAAACCAAATGACAATAAAGAAAAACCAGCAACCAAAAATCGTAAGATTCAGAATCAAATTCCAGCCACCAGGCTAACCAGAAGTACTAGTCTTGCTAGTAAAGAAAGTCTAAATAAAAAAATTCAATCTAATATTTTTAAGGCCATCGAAAAAATAAGCACCCCTTCAGAAACCCACAGTTCCAATGTTTCCTCGGATAGTGATGATAGTAGAAAGTTGGTTATTGACTTCGATGTCACTAATAAACCAAAAACAAGAAAACAAAACAGAGGAAAGGGCAATACTGTATGCAAAGCTACCTTGAAGAGAAAACAAAAAATTGCTCAAGATGTGCCAATTCCCGAACCATCACCTCCTGCAGCTAATAGTTGTGTAAAAACTACAAAAGCAAAAAAAACTAGAAAATCTAATAAGAAAAATGAAACTATTATCGAACCTTTGGAGGAATCAAAAATAGATGTAGAAACGGAAAATCTAGTTGAAAATTCATCTTTTCAAATACCGAGTCCTGATAACGTAACTGAAACACAAACCAATAAAGTAAGACCCAAAGAAAGACTGTCGTTTAGTATTGACTCTATACTTGGAAATCCAGAGGAGTCAACGTATACAGAAGAACCTTCGTCAAAATTAGCTGAATTTGATTCTAAACAAAACATTTCGAACAAAGAAACGTATTTAAATAAACTTTCATTAGAAAAAACTAGAAAATCTTTCGATGAAGTTAAAAGTTTATCTTCTGAGACTAATTTGATGCAAGACGATCATGTTGATTTTCCAAAAATAAAAGAACAACAGAAACAACCGATCGAAAATCGTACAAAAATAGTAGCCGCAGAGACGAACAAAAATCAAACTGATCCTAAATCTAAACATGCGTCCAACGAAGAAAAAAACGTACTTGACCAATCAAAGCCAACACTACATTTGACTGAAACTCCTTCAGACGATAGCGATATCAAATATAACAAGGAAACATTAATTACACAGCAGGAACAAAAAGACGCAGAAAATATAGAAACTTCAAACAAATCAATCAAACTCAATAAAAAACAAAAAAGAAATAAAGTATCGTCAAAGAAGCAAGACCCAACCTTATGTACTGTTTTGAATGAGGAAGACAAACAAATATGTGACGAAACCCAAAAAGAGTGTGTGAAAGTTTCTAATGAAGTCGTAGAGTTGCCTAAAGAAGAAAAGTCATATGCTCACGAGAATCCTACTGTGGAAGAAGAGTGTGTGAAAGTTTCTAAAGAAGTCGTAGAGTTGCCTAATGGAGAAAAGTCATATTTTCACGAGAATCCTACTGTGAATCCAATAGGACTTAAAGATAATTTAGATAAAAAAGCAATACCGAAGAAGCTAAAAAAAGTAAGGTTCTTGATTGAAAATGATTTACCTAGCGATGAAGAAACGTCTCGTATATCGAAATTGAAAACAAATGAAAAGAAACCTAAAAAGAAAGAAAAATATCCAAAAAATATATTAAGTGCTGGACGAAAAGATACAAACAAGTTGATTGGTTGTCAGGATACGTTGGAATTGCCTTTATTGAATGATGATTCTAAAGCAACTCAATCAAAAGTTATATCTTCAAAACGTAAACGTAAATCGAAATGTAAATCTTTAAAAATAAAAAATGACCCTCCAAGAGGACCGGAAATGTTTATCGAAGAAAAACCTAGATTTAAAATGTCTCCATGTAAAATTAGAGTTAAACGCTTGCCTTCCGCGTTAACTTGCCCCTGCTCGACTGACGAAAATGTAACCCCAAAGAAAGATCAAACAAATCCCATATATCCAGATCAAGACTCAGAATCAGCTGCAATTCTAACTCCTACTAAGAATGAAGATGAAGTCAAGAGAGTTCTAGACAAATGCATTTTAAGTATTCTACCTAACCTAATCGATGAAGACAAACAACTAATCCAGGTCCCAACTGTTGAAGAAATGGATCTTGGAGGCCGAAAAGAATTCCTATCTGAAGTGAATAATAGCGCTTTAAATGTTTTATCAAATACCCAAAATTTATCCCAGACCTTTGATTGTAAAGATAATTCCTTTAGCCTTAAAAACAGTGCTGATTACGCAACAACTGACGGAAATAAAGAAAAAGATGAACCTATTGAAACAGAACTTGTCTTGCCAAACAAGATTGGTTTTCAAAATTTAACTGTAGATAAACCTACCGATTTGGTAGATAAGCCTACAGATTCGATTGGTCTTCCACTTCCAGAAACAGATAACGAAATAGTTGTTCTCGAAGGGAAAGCGATAGATCCATTTGGCGACAAAAAATTTGTAACAGAAAAACATAATTACCAAAAGGAAGAAGACAACCAATCAATTAAAGAATTCGTCAGTATGGAAACTAAGCAAACTATAAAGAATAATTTTGAAGGCATACAAGAGTTCCCATCTCAAATTGAAAACAGCACATTAGGTGGTTTATCTAATACCCAAAGTTTATCCCAGACCTTTGATTGTAAAGAGAATGCCCAAGACAATCAAGAAAAAGGTGAAGCTATGGAAACAGAACTTGTCTTGCCAGACAAGATTGGTTTTCCAAACTTAACTGTAATTAAACCTAAAAATTTGGTAACTGAAACTACAGATTCCATTAGTTTTCCACATTTAGAAATAGATAATAAAATAGTTGTTCCCAAAGCAACAGCGATAGATTCGATTGGAGACGAAAATCATGTAAGAGAAGAACTTAATAACAAAAAAGAAGAAGAAAATCGATCAATTCAAGATCCTGTCAGTATAAAAACTAAGCAAATTGTTGACTGCCCATTTAAAACCGAAAACAGCACAATAGGTGTTCTATCAATTTTATCAAAAACCCAGAATACATCTCAAATTTTGGATTGTAAGGAGAATGCCTTAGACATTAAAGGAATTGGCTACCCAACAATTATCGATGCTCCTGAAAATAATGAATGTGTATCTACTCAATCAGTATTAGATTTTCAGAGTGTAACTGTCCTTAAACCTACTGATGTAGTTACATCAGATCTTCCACAATTTGCAACAGTTTATAAAAAAATTGGTCTAGAAGGAACAACGATAAAATATAAACGACCTTCCTTAGACGACATACAAAACATTAATTTTGCAGTGTTCCCCCGCAGGCGGAGTAATAGTACTTCAGATATTAATAATACTTTAGTGTATGAAGGAATAAGAGAAGATAACCATCAGCCTAGCCAGGAGAAAATGTTCAACAAAAAGGAACACCAACACAAAAAGCATGCAAATGAAAGCTTTGAATCTAAGGATCCAGCAAGTACTAATAATTCCGTTTCAGGACTTGGTCTTGAGGAATGGGAGCTAGAAGATGTATATCTTGAAAGGCAAACTAATTCAACAACTAACAGTGATAACAGTGATGGAAAAAAAACCGTTAAATGGTCTGATAATAAAAAAACTAGAGATGGCATGATATCAGGAAATGGTGAAGAAGACAATGAAGATAAGCTAACACAATTGGTATTAGCAGGAAATGTTGAACAAGACGATGTAGATAATACCACTTTAACATCAGAAAATACCTTAGAATTACCATTCGTTCCAGGCTTAGATGATCTATTTGCTTCATTGGGCAATATTCAGGGACAGGAAGGTTCATGCTCAGCTATCATAGAAAACAACGCACCACATATTAAAAGTGTTGAAACCAAAAACACTGAATCGGCTGTTTTTAAGAAACCCTGTTTACAAAGCGAGAACGAAATTGCTTTCGAACAAGATGATGTACAACCTCAGGAAGATGTAATTGGTTTCGACTTTTTTTTCTATGAGACACCTCCACCAACGCTCATCAATGAAAATGAGCAAAATAATAGTGGTTATAAGAACATATCCAGTGTTAGCCTTGATGATAAACCAACGCTGCCTGAAATACTGGTAGATGGCGATGATGCAACAAATGGAAAGAATACAGATGATAATTGTGTCGAATCATTAATGGATGTATTCTCAACAACTAGAACTTCATCAGTAGACATAGATGTTATTAAAACACGAACGAATATTGCAGAAAATAAAACACAAACACCCGAACTAGACAAATCTGAAGAACATTCTGACAATATCCCTACTGAAAATAAAAAAGAGTCCTTCAAATCTAAGAAAATACCCAAAATTTCAATAAATTCTTTAAAAACTCCATCTCCAAAAGAAGAGCAAACTTCCCCAATCCAGTCAAAGTGCCGACCACAACCATTTTGGAAGAGAAAACCGAATTCACCAAATTCAAACACAACGCATCTAAATGCAGACGTTCAAACCAATGAACAATCATTAAAAACGATAACAAATTCATCCAAGTCTAAGTCCGCGATCAATTTTTCAACAGATCAGCTTTTTGATATTCTCAAGTTGGAATCTCCTGTTAGTTCTTGTCCTACCAAAAGTCGTAAAGCTCATTCGAAACAGTCCATAGCATTGAAAATTGGCAGTTACTCTTCAAGCGATTCTCATTTTGAAACTTCTGAAACATTTTCATTAGATGCTGGTGTTTCTTCTATGCCTCTAATTTCTACATCGCCAATTGTTGAGCCCCAACAACCTGTTCTTACTAATGTCACTGTTTCTGCTCACAAACGAACTGATGGTATTGAAAAACCTAATCTTGAAACAAGCACCCCATTTCAATTAATCAAAAATAATAAATCACAGGCAATTGGTATTCAAAACAGAAAAATTGAAACAAAAAAAAGTGATGCTGATGAGTCTGCATCTGCTTCAAAGAAATATTTAAAACAATCTATTTCATGTGATTCTGAAATAGTTGATAAACTTCCATCTAAAAAATGCTTTGATGTTTCCAAAAAGTCACAAAAATCTATACATAAACATCCATCTAAAAACTGCTTGCTGGTTTCCAAAAATATTGAGGCTGATGAATCGCCTTCTACTTCTTTCAATCTTTTATCTGCAAAGAAACCTTTAAAGCAATCTCTTTCATTATGTGATCCCAAAATAGTTGATAAACCTGCATCTAAAAATTCTTTTGAGATTTCTAAAAATGTTGAGGGTGCTGAGCCCCCTTCTTCTCCTTCCAATCCTTCTTCTTCAAAGAAACATTTGAATCAATCTTTTTCTTCATTTGATCCTGAAATAGTTAATGAACCCTCATCTATAAAATGTTCTGAGATTTCCAAAAAAGTCGATGCTGATGTGTCTCCTTCTTCTTCTGTTTCAAAGAAATCTTTGAAGTTATCTTTTCCTTTATGTAATGCCAAACAGTCACAACAATCTATTGATGAACAGCCATCTAAAAATTGCATTGTGGTTTCCAAAACTGTTGAAGCTGATGAATCGTCTTCTTCTTCTTTCAATCCTTTATCTTCAAAGACACCTTTAAATCCTGAAATAGTTGATAAAGCTGCATCTGAAAATTCCTCTGAGATTTCTAAAAAAATTGAGGGTATTGAGCCCTCTTCTTCTCCTTTAAATCCTTCTTTTTCAAAGAAACATTTGAATCAATCTCTTCCTTCATGTCATCCTGAAATAGGTAATGAACTCTCACCTATAAAATGTTCTGAGATTTCCAATAAAGTCGATGCTGATGTGTCTCCTTCTTCTTTTGTTTCAAAGAAATCTTTGAAGTTATCTTTTCCTTTATGTAATGCCAAAAAGTCACAACAATCTATTGATGAACAGCCATCTAAAAATTGCAATGAAGCTGATGAATCGTCTTCTTCTTTCAATCCTTTATCTTCAAAGACACTTTTAAAGCAATCTCTTTCTTTATGTGATCCTGAAATAGTTGATAAGGCTGCATCTAAAAAATCCTCTGAGATTTCTAAAAAAATTGAGGGTATTGAGCCCTCTTCTTCAAAGAAACATTTGAATCAATCTCTTCCTTCGTGTGATCTTCAAATAGTTAATGAACCTTCATCTAAAAAATGTTCTGAGATTTCTAAAAATGTTGAGGCTGGTGTGACTGCTTCTTCTTCTGTTTCAAAGAAATCTTTAAAGGGATCTTTTCCTTTATGTAATGCCAAAAAGTCAAAACAATCTATTGATGAACAGCCATCTAAAAATTTCATTGTGGTTTACAAAAATGTTGAGGCTGATGAATCATCTTCTTCTTCTTTCAATCCTTCATCTGCAAAGAAACCTTTAAAGCAATCTCTTTTATTATGTGATCCTGAAATAGTTGATAAAGCTGCATCTAAAAATTCCTCTGAAATTTCTAAAAATGTTGGGGCTGTTGAGTCCCTTTCTTCACCTTCCAACCCTTCTTATTTAAAGAAACACTTAGAGCAATCTCTTCCCTCTTGTAATCCTAAAATGGTTAATGAATCTTCACCTAAAAAATGTTCTGAGATTTCCAAAAAAGTCGAGACTGATGTGTCTCCTTCTTCTTCTTTTTCAAAGAAATCTTTGAAGCGATCTTTTTCTGTATGTGATTCTGAAATAGTTGATAAATCTTCATCTAGAAAATGCGTTGAAAATTTATTTGAAGCTCCATCTAAAAAAATCTCCAAAAAAGTTGAGCTGGACGAATCTCTTTCTTCTTCTTATTCGAATCCTTCTTTTTCAAAACAATCTTTGAAGCGATCGTTTCCTGTATGTGATTCTGAAATTGTTGATAAACCTCCATCTAAAAAACGCTTTGAGATTCCCAAAAAACCACAACAATCTATTGATGAACCTCAATCTAAAAAACGCCAAAAGTCTCAACAGTTTAACTTTATAAACCAATCTTCGCAGTCTAAAGAAACAACGACAAAACCAATCGGACCACCAAGATCAACCGGTACACCAAGACCAACCACAACACCAAAGTCAACTACAACACTAAAGTCAACCAAATCATCCATGCCACCAACAAAGACAACCGCAGAGCTAGAACAGTGTTATGCTAGAGTTCTAGAATTAGAATTCGCTTTGACGAAATTTAGTAAAGTAGCATTGACTTACAGGGAACATACAAATCGCAAGAAATTGGAAGAAGAACTTGAAAATAAACGTAAAGAGCTGAATAAACTACAAACTGCACATAAACAAAGTGAAAAGTTCAAATCTGAATCAAAAGCATACTCCGAAAGAAAACCGTTTGATATATTTGCTCATCATCAAGAACCAACCTCGCAATACATAAATACTTTCCAAAGAACAAATAACGATACAAAAAGTCATGGTGTTAAATTAAGACCATATTCTGAGCGTCAACACTGTGATACCAGCTCTACCAGACAGAGCATTCATGCCGAAAAACACGAACCCACACGAAGATATGTGAATAAATTTGGTCAACTATTTCAAAAAAACTTTGATAATACGAACAAAAATGAATACACGGCATATATTGATCAAGGTGTCAAGGTATTAGAATCCTGGGGTCCAAATCAAGCAAGTACAGAAGAGATAATAGAAGATTTTAGGAGATCTAAGTTTAAAAAATATTAATTAGAATGGATGAACGATGAATTTACCAATATTTAGTTCTCTAAATATTGATAAATATGCTCCACAGTGATTGCTATGTTCTATAAATTTAAAAAATCGTCAAAACCTAAAAAAAGCCGCACGGAAATACATCTTTCCCAGAATGTTAACTTAGTTATGTAATGGTCAAAAATAAAATTAGAAACATCATTGCCAATACTGCTTCCTTGTGGTTTTAGCCGGTTTGAGCTCTGAAAACTTCGGCAAGCCATTATGTTTTGGATTGTTCCATGTCTGAAGCCAACTGCCATTCTTTTCTTGCGATTGTAACGCATCTTCGCGTATGATAAGACAGAGTTCTTAGCGATTCTCCTTTGTACATGACAGTACTAGCCTAGTTTATCGTTCTATATTTGTCAGTACTAGAAGATTTTTTTAAATTTACGTATTTCTGATTCGATTAACCTTTGTCAGTCCTGCTGTCATGCGTAGTGTCTTTATATCAATTTTCGTTAATACACTCTTACACTTTTTAAACATTATCCAACATTGGGAACCGTATGTAAAATTTGAAGGAACAACTGCAGTGTTGAGCCTTCATTTGCACATGTTTTGGTCACATAACATGGCAGAGTTCTTACGTCACTTCATCCACCCTTACGCTATGGTTGATTTTGTCATCATGAGATGTTTCGCTATTAATCACAGATCCAAGGTATTTAAACTTCGTAACTAGGGAAGCACTGTTTCGTTTTAAATAAGTGTGAAATATTCATAAAAGGATTAGAAAATGTGAAATAGCTAAGTTGTTACAATTCGCGTTGGTTAAACAAAATTGTAATCCTAATCTGTTGTTAATACACCTAAATCAACTGTACATCTAATTACTTAAATTTAAGTTAAACATTTTAAAAAACACTAAGCAAACAAATATGACTGATTAATCGTCAATAAGTAAGAAAAGATAACCCAATGCATATTATTAAGCGATCACAATCAATATAATAGAATATCAATAGAAATCAATAAAAAAAAACTCAATAGAAATCCCCAATTTATACCCAGGGGATGTAATTTTTTTTCGTAGCACTGTACAAAATAGAAATTAATAAAATTCCTTACTATTTATCAAAATCAGTAGAAATATAACGCACAAAATTTAATAAAATTGCACTAAAAAATCTTAAAATTATCGAAATAAAAAAAAAAAAAAAATTAAAATTACTTAGCCGTTGCAAATAAAAATTCATTCTTAATTTTGCATTTTCATAATAAAAAAAAAAACAAACTAAAAGCAAAAGAAATTTACTGAAATAGATTGTGTGATTTATTTTTATAAAGTTAACTGAACATATATACTTACTTAACGAGAAAAAGTGAAATATGTCTAATTAAAAATTTATGAATATAAATAAAATTAAATTAATTTAAATTCTAAAACATTTTGTTTTTAAAAACAATTGCAATCTTAAATTATTGCTAATATTTTTTTTTTATAAAACAAATAAATATTTTATTAATATATATTATGTATGTAATTATGTAAATACCTAAGCATGCTTAGTTAATAATATAAAGTATATAATATCTTGTTATATTATAAATAACAAATTGAAAAATAAGAGTCAAGCAAAACTTTAAAACAAATTAAAAAGTAATTACTAAGTAAGAATTTATCTGTAATGAGTGTTTAAAAAGAAATAAAGAATTATATTTATGTATAAATTTAAATGATGTTTGCATTTATTTATTTATTAAAAATTAGATAATGGGAAAGAGAAGGTGAACCGCAACACGATCAAAAGAAAATAGTCACAATATTATGATGATAATTTAATCGTCCAAGTGCCATGTAGAGTATACTCGTTGGTCTTACAATAAATTATTGTTACTAAGATCACATGAATATTGTATTATCCAAAACAAAATTAAATTTTAGAGGATGAGAGTGAAGGGGTCGAAGTTCTTTGAAAATATTTGACCTAGAGCCACAATAAAACGAAAACACTGATTTCCAATTCGTAGTGAAATTTTAGTTATTATTTAAAACTGAATAAAAATACAAAATTGAGATTCTATTGAAGAGGCGAACTGTTAAAGTCACTCAATTTGTGATTTTAAAACCGTCCTTTTATACTGTTTTAGAAAGAGCTTTACATTTTAAGCTGTAATTAGTTAGAGTTAAAATATTAATTTTGCTTGAAAAGCTTATAAATGAAAATTGTATCTCCACCTCGAGTGAAATGAAAACAAATCGAATTGATTTTACTTGAATATAAGTATATCTTTAGATGGAATTGATTATTTGACTTCGTTTGAAGAGCCTATTATTTGATAGGCATGTAAATGTAACATAATACGTACCTACATATTTATATTTATTTCGCTTGAGAAGCTTACAACGGATTTGTTTAATTTAAATTAGAAATTTGAATAGAGCTAGAAGAGCTTGTTATTTGTATTAAGATTATTATGATTTGAAATAAGCTATTTAGGAGGTAGTTGTTACAACATTTATTAAAATCAAATGTGTTTTTTGTTGTGTGTTGATTATTTGTTTGATTTTCTTCTCTCTATATAAAATAGAGTTCCTATAATCGCAAGTAAAAAACGTGTTCACAAATCCCGAATGGAATGAGAAAAAGCTTTGGGTCTGTCTGTGAATGAATCTTCGAATTCTGTACAATTCGTGGCGTAGTGGGTATTCACTATTGAGTCGTTCTCTGATACTTACACTAAAGGTCTGGGCCTAGGTTCAAAATAAAGTTTTTTCAGAGCACTATCCAATATCTCTATCTATATATCTACGTATTTATAATGTCGAAGTTGACATGTGAAGTTGAAATATTGTGAAAAACCTTTTATCTACTTCTGTTATAGAAATCAACTTTTCATTTGTTTCAGTGCTAATAAATTTATTTGTAGTCCCTACATTTTTTTAAATAAATTGGAATATCATCATCAATATAAAAAAAATATTAACATGAATAGTCTAAATTATGAGTTTAACATGCTTTCGCAAGAGTTAGATGCCTGTCTTTATGATCGCTTGAATGATTCGGATAAACGTCTTGCTATCTCGTGGGTTAACAAGTTAAAAAATGAATCAAGTTCTATAGAAGAAGCTTGTGTCAGAAACGATTTGCTTTATTATTTGGTCCAATCAGTGAGTATTGGTTGTTTAAAACCACCATTTCATCAAAAGCCACAAGATGGTCGACTTCTTTCGTTCAAAAGCATTCTTGTAAGAATATTCAAATATATTTTCCGACATGAAAAAATAACGATTTTGAATTTTTATAGCCAGAAGAAATTAAATCCAGAATAAATAATGTACCAAGATTATCACGCCATAGACCCGAAATATTTGAACGGTCACCGGATAAAGGTACATTCTTAGCAGCCCAGCCAGTTCCTAGGAGTGGAGCTTTTTGTTATTTGGCCATTGTAAGCAAAGAGAAAAACAATTAAGTTAAACAAATTACTTTTGTACTAATCGTGTTACATTTTTTCAAAATCTGAATGGTTAATTAAATTTTAAAATGTCTTCCATTTGAGTACATCTAAAATTGACTAAACAAAAGGAACAACTGAGTATACAACGAAGTTCTATATCCTGTTGAACCAACATCAATCAAACATCGATTTGTCTTTGGCCAGAGAGTAACGCACATGTGAGTTTTACTTACGTAAGTTACTCTTGTGAGTGAATTCCGGAAAATTTGCTAGTAGTCATAATCAACATACGTAAGCTGTGATCTGGGACCGGAACGAAACAATATAAGCAAGTCATCAGTCACTTATAGGTCAGGGTTATACACGTGAGTTTTACTTAAAGCATACTGAAATCTTACAAGAGGGACTTACAACAACGTTTACACTACAGCTGAACTTACAGCAAAATAAGCTTACATAAATAAGAAAATTTACGACAGGCACTGAAAATTCAACTTTGTTAGAAGTTACTTTGTTTACTTTTATATAGCGGTAGGTACTTTTATGCGTAATGAAAAAATGTATTCTCTTTTGAACGAGGTATGAGACTGCTGGCGAGACAGAAACAAGTAAGTATTAACAAAATTGGAAACATATAAAAAGTGTGTGTTTTCATACTGGATTTTTTAAAGAAATGTTAACAGATCTTTACTGCATCCATTTGATGTTTGAAAAATCGAGAAGCTATTAGTTGAAACAGATGTATTTCACAAATATTGAATAGTGAATACTGCAATATATCAGTGAATATCACACAACAAACCATATTTTATAAAAAATATTTAATAGTGTAGGTAAAAGAATTGTTTCGTAGGTAGAGTAGATGCCAAAACAAAAGTATGGTTATGTTTTATAAATTACGTGCTTATCGAAATTAAATTAAAATGTCGGTTTTGAAAAGAAAATACCTTTTAAAGTGGAAGAATTATCAGTAAAAAAATTCAATAAATAAAAAAAAAAAAAAAAAAAATTAAATGTGCAACAACCGATTGTTTCCAATTCAAAACAAAGTACATGCCAGTAGTATTATTGTTGTTTTTTTACTTCTTTTGACAGTCTTCATGATTCTGCCCAAAGAAATTTCTTGGGCTAAAATTCGCAGCATGGAGAAATTTTTGTTCACGGGGACACAATTCATATTTATCTATTTATTCCCTAATGCAACCTGAACGAGCCCATTTTCTCTTCTTTCCAAGAGACGTTCGGGTGTTTTCATAAACGTCAGACTAACTTAGTTGAATGGTGGAATCTTGTTATGAATTTACCCCAACCAAAGGGAAAAAGAGTGCAAAGTGTTACGCCACAAGTGAAAATTACGTCACAAGTGAAACAACAACAATGTGAAAAAGCCAAAGTGTCGTAATCTTGTATTCTTTCATTCATATAAAATTTCGAATAACTTTTAATACCACAGTTTCATCACACCATGAATACCCCAGTCCCAAACTCAAAATAAATATTGCATATTTTCAGGTGCTCATGAAATCTAGTACTTTTGTTATGACAAGAATGAGCACAGCACAAGCACAGTTTCATTTTATTTTCAAGTTTATTCAGTTCGGATCGGGTATAAAATTTGTTCTGCGATCGTTTTAAAAAAAACATTTTTTTTGACGTGAAAATTCTATTGTGCAGTTCTTAAAATATGTAAAATATCTGTTTGAAAATGTGGAATTTATATTTAAAATAAGTTCGAATCAATAAATTGAGTGAAAAGTAATTTTTTAAGAGAATTAAAACGCAGGTGAAATTTGTTTGTGTTTGTCTATGAGTGCTTCCCGTGTCGCGTCTGTCGTCGTCGGTCGATGTTCCGTTGTTGATAGCTTTTTTTTGAATTTTTTTATAAATTTATTTTGTACCTACGTTATAAAAAAGAAATTTTCAATTTCGGTAAAATTGTAAAATTGTGAAAACTATTTTCTAAGTGCGTGGTTCCAAAATTTAAACTGAAAGTCATTTTAAATGATGGTGTGGTTTTCCTGTTTAATCTGATGTTTTATAAATCTTAAATAATAATATTGGTTACCTATCTATGTATATAGGTATAGCTACTTAAGATTTTGTACTGGTAAGTCTTAGGTATTTAAATAGAATTATGTATTTCAAGATATGGCCTCGGATATGGCTATTTATTACTCCGAAAAAGCATTTTGAATAAAGTGAAGCCGATCCTGATTTTTTTTTTTTAATTTTACATTTTAATTCTCACAGTTCCTTTACCTAGTCCTTGGACCAACATTTTAATTATAATATCACTGCTTCATTCAGTCATTGGTTATTTAAAAAAATATATAAAAAGCAAGATAATAATTTAGGGAATTTTTAATTAATATTCAAAAAAGTGAAGGTATTCGGCGGAGGGGGTCTCGATCTACCTTTCCAAAGTTTAATGGCCTCTTGGCAATAATTTCTTTTGTTCGAGACAAAAAGCAATGTAGTTCTGTTGTGATTGTGATGCCTTAGGTCTTATACCAAATTCCTATACTGTATGTATGACCTATGTATGATTATAAATCTATGTAGGTACCTATAACCAAGCCATTCGTTCTGAAGTCATAAGTTGTGTTAAGACCTGGGGTCTTCTGAAGTAGATCTAGGTATTTTGCTGGGGCGAGTTGAGGTAAACAAATTGACATGTTTGTTGTCAAACATATGTTTCCAATTGAATATTTTATTTTGCTTTTGCAATGCAAAGAAAAGAAATTAAAGATTTATTTTAATGAAAATAAAAAGAAAACATACCTACCAATAAAACAAAATGTAATTGTTTTATGTCAAGAAAATCTGGGTCGACCCTGGTAAAATTCAACGAACACAACTATTAATTCACTTCGGCTTATCTCACCGAACCTATCTTATGGAACCAATCTCTACACCGTTTTTGTGAAAGTAATAACGTTTTTCATTTACGAAAAGATTTGCTCTTTCCTTCAAAAGATTTGATCTTTTTGCAATTTTGGTGTTTCATTTTAATGGAAAGAGGGGAAAAGAAGCAAATTTCAACAAGAAAGAAGCGATCTCCCGAATTTGGAAGATTTGATCTAAACACTGACACATGAAAACATTTAATGGCATATTTTTTCTTGCGCGTTCTTTTTATTCGAAGACTATTGGATAGCTTTGTATTGAACCTTGTTGAACGGTATAGGTATAGGTGTATTATTGAACTCAAATTCATAAAATTTTTCATAAATCTTACAATTTTTAACGAATTTGTAAAAAATGCTCAAGTAAAATATAAATGACTGCTTATTATTGCTTCAAGCATAATAAAAACAAAGTTATCCTAGTGGTTGTATGATGACCGTTTGGAACGCAGGCATAGCGTGTCTCCGACTCTCTTCTTTATTATTATCAATGCTTGCGTTCGCGTGCACAACTATTGTAGTTCGCATACTTTACTGTTGTTGTAATTCCATGTTAAAACGCAACTGATCGATTATATAGCTGCGGCGGGGAAATAAATCTGAAAGTATCTGAAAGTATACTCACGAAGCCAAGGAAGGATTGGCAAACAGCTGACTACGAATATGTGTTTGTGTGTCTTTTGGCACCTATGCGGTTTTGGTCGTTCGCAAACTCATGCGATACAGACGTATCCAGATAGCTCTTTTGGTGTGCACCCGAAGTGCGCAATGTTATTTTGTTTGAAATTTCTTATCCAATAAACTGTTTAAGGGTTTTTTTTTGCAGTAACTTAATTTTGTTTGTAGTAACGTTTTTTTTTGTGTGAAGTAACTTGATTTCGATTGTAGTAGCGATTTTTTCGTTTGTAGTAGGGTAGTGGTACCTATTTCCTAACAGCTCCAGTAGCCGAACACTTTTGACTGGAATACGTTGAAATAACGTTAGCTTTTTTGTTATGAGCCAAATAACGATAGAAAATGATTCTGTGTTCTTTCCTTTATCCATCTATGCGACACTTTACTAATACACTTGCGAATTCTCTCTCTAACAGCCATCAGTTTGTAGGAAGTATCTGATGTTTGAAGAAGGTCGAGTGTAAACAAAAGTGGTCAGTTTGTATGCTAAAATATCGTGTAAGTTGATTTTAAAAGTTTTATATATTGATAAAGAAATAAAATCAGCAGGTTTTCCAAAACTTAGTCTAAAATAAGTTATATTTTCTTACTATTTTGAACTGTTGGGTCAAAGAAAAAAAAACTTTACGAATTTTCTTTGCCGAACACTACTGTTCGGAAATAGGCAACTGATTGAAATATAGTTTTTACCGTTTTAAGAGTAATTATTGACAGAAACTATATTATGTTCAATATTTTATATACAAAATTACATAATGATTGTTTGGTCCAGAAAGCGAACACCGTATTCCTTAGTGTTCGGATACAGGATACCACCATTATTTTTTGATCCTTTGTCCGACCATAATCATATTGCTTCTAATTTATATAGTTTATATGAGATTCGCACCTAATTTGGTAAGTTAAAATGCAAAGCTCCCTCAGAAAATACGATAAGAGCTCCATAACAGCTGCATTGAGGGCAATAAGATCCATAATCCGATGGCTCCATTACACATCTCCCATCTCCCATGGCAAGAATATCGGCCTGTCATCAGATAATCCATTGTAGACCAACACTGTAAAACTGTACTTACAGATGTAGAGAAAATTAAAAATGCGGTTTTTCACAGAAACCCAATGTTCATTAAGATTTAAGGACTATATAAAAGGAACAGAGGAATCAATTTTGAAAATGGTTTAGCGACTTAAATGAATTTCAAGAAGAGCAGGACTGTTAAGACATTGGGGCATATTTATAGAACGTAAGCTGTTTTTAGAAAAACTTGAGTTTATCCTATTTGAATTGAATTGCTTAAACCTAGGCTAAGCAAAACTGTAGTTTAAAAGAAACTATAAATATGCCCCATTATGTTGAGTCCAAGCTGAATTTTTTCAGCTTAGCTCCAAAGACAGGTGCTGTAATTGGACTAGAGGTTATATTACAGTGCTACTGCTTTTCTCTGCAAGCCTACATTAATTGTCGTATTTCTTTATTTGCGTCCCCCAGCTAAAGTTGTTAGTTTAGATGTTCAATGGCTCCAAATCGAAAAGTCGGCTGTACAGGATCAGGATGGATGCAATCAGAGACCTTCTATAAGTACGCAAACGATTTTAATAAATATTAAAATCGATCAGACATGGATATCGATATATTCAGATGAGGGTTGTTTGCAAAGATTATGAATACTTCATCAGAGGCGTACCGACGGGGTGTGTGGGGGTGTCAACCCCTACCCTCCACGGATTTGCAGAGTCGGCAAAGTCGCATTTTGAAAATTACAAATTATTTAACAGAGTCATTGATTTCGAGATTTTTGAACTAAGTTGTGCAAGTCGGTATTTGCGATGGTTTTTAAACTATAGTGTACAAGTCGGCTTTTGCGTAGAATTTTAAACTTAAAGCGAGAATATAATTTATAATTTTAATAGATTTAATTAAATCAAGAAATAATTATTTTCAAAGCTAGTAATTTTAAGTTTAAGTCGATATTTATGCAAATTTTTCTACTTATAATGGCGAGGAAGTCGGCATATGCGATGGTTTTTGAACTTAAGTGAGAAAGTCAACATTTTTACAAGTTTTCAAACTTATATTGGAAAGAAAGTCGACAATTTTTGAAGTTTTCAAATTAATTAAAGCATGAAAGTCGTCATTGTCAAGGGTTTTTAATTTTAATGTAAAAGTCGGTATTTTTGAACATGAAAAGTGCATCTCCAATCCTATAGAACTAACATCGCAATAAAAGGATTGGTTGAGAAAGTAAATCACTAGGCCTTGGTTCTTCGGAGCTGTCAGGGCCACCAAATTTATATTTTTTTTAGTAATAACTATCATTGAATCTCATTATTAAAAATATTTTCTTTTTCAATTTTTAGGCAAATAATTCCAACAAAGTTGGTGTTAATTTCCGATTAGTATTGACCGACGTTTCGACAGGGTTACACTTTTCGTGGTCACAACCTGTGATGTTTCCTTTCACGACAAGTGTAACCCTGTCGAAACGTCGGGCAACAATAATCGGAAAATAATTTTTGATTTAAATAAACAATCGCGGTAAGTCCGCTAAATGTTTCTTTTTAAAAACTTACTAGGCTATTGCAACCAATTAAATTAAGAAAAATTCAACCGATATAGTAGTTTAATAAATTTTAGTAGGTACACTTTAACCGAGGCGGGGGGTAAAATTAAATATTTAAAATTAAAATTCCTTAAACCCGTGAAGCAAAGCCGGCCACTCGGGTACCTACTGTCTAATGAGTAAACTTTTGTTAAAGACACCTTCCAGTGCCAGAAGACTTGTTATAACCTATGCAAAAATTTTCTGTAGGAGAACAATCTCGCGTCAGCGGAATTATGTGCTTTTAGACAGATTTTAAAAAATATTGTTGCATTAATTAATTTATTCCATTTGCGTTTTTAAAAACTATAAGTTAAAAAACATTTCTTTAAAATCGATTCATATGTACATATTTACTATAAATGAATACATTGCAATTGAAAGAATTCATATATGTTTTTTAATATTGCAGCAGTAGAAACTCATAATATTATAGTTTCGTGAATATTCATTGATTATTCAAAACATCCAGTTATTTTGTTACTTTTTAGTATAGGGATTAGGGATTTCAATCCCGAAACTAATTTTCAATCCCGGGATTTAAAAAAATGAATCCCGGGATCCCGGGGTATCCCGGGATTGGAAGGAATATTTTTTATTGTTAAGTTGCTCAAGAAATCAAACCAAAAATTGATACATGGTTCAAAAAATTGTGTCTATGTTAAGAAAAATAACTTCAAAAGTTGCTCACAAAAATGTAGAAATTTATTGGAAAATAAAAAATAGCGAAATCATTTTGCTATGCAATTTTATAAAGAACAAAATTAAATAAAATAAATAAAAACGAAACAAACAAATTCACTTCATAAAAAATAAACTGATAATTTTTTGATACAGAAGTAAATAAAAATAAACTTAATTCAAGGTTTTTATAAAATAAAAATAAAATAACTCCACAAAAACAAAAAAGATAAATTATAAAAAAAGTGAAAAAATCAAGGGGTAGGTATATATTCATTTAATCTTGCTCTTGTTCTTCAGCTGATCTTTGGAAATAAAACCGAAGGAAAATAAGGGCATCAAGAGTATAGTCCCCCCAAGCCGGCTCCTAAATTTGTTGCCAATATAACTGGCCGCCGAAAACGCTCGCTCTGCTTCTACGCTTGTTGGTGGAATGGACAGTAAAAACGTGTAGACTAAATCCAGATGATGTCCTCGGGTACCTGCATTTTCAAAGAGATTCAGTTCTTTTCTTATGGACGCCGTTAAATCCGATTCAGTTTGTGTTTATGGTAAAATAGTTTGCATTTTTTTTATTAATTTCTGCTTGTAATTGCTGTTTTAGTGTAAGTTGGATGGGTGGTTTCAATAGATTTGCACTATTTTCTTCTTCGTTATTATTATCAGTATCACTATTTGGATTTTTTCTATGCTGGCTTGTAGTAAGTCTCTGGATTAGTGATTTTATCTTTTTTTTTTATCGCCGTTTGACTAGGGGATATGAATACTTCACCAGAATATTGGGTTGATGGATTTTGTAGATAGTTTAACAAACCAGATAATTCTGTGCGCCGTCGTTGCTGGATTCTTTCTAACAGAGATTTTGTAATTTTTTTGGCCAAAATTGTATTTTTGCTGGCCAATTGATCGAAGCAATTTTCATGAACACCACAAACACAACAGAAACAAAATCATAACTACACTTGGTGTTTTGAGTTGCACTTGCAATTGCACGAACTTTTGTTCGAAAACACTTGTTTCTCTTTCTTCTTTAAACAGGTTTTCATGTATGTGTCTAAGCAGTGGAAAACATACTTAGTTGCATGCGCACTGCGCAGTCACTCTAGATATTGCATGATTTTCAAACCTTGTTTCCCTTTGCTGGAGTACTTTCTTCTTTTCTAATTGTTTTCGTGAGTTTAGGAAGTGGTAAAAAATGTGGTATTGTTTGGCGCCATCAAAGTTCTAACATACACTCATTGTTGCGATGATTATTTCCTCTTCATTATTTTTGGAAAGGGGTTATTTCGATCACAAAAAACTAATCATCTAAAGCTAAAATTATTTATTTATTTGCTTAAATCTGCTCTCAATCCCAATCCCGAAAATCCCGGGATTGGTGACTGGCAATCCCGGGATTGGTTTAAGGCAAAAATGGTCCGGGATCCCGGGATTGATTTCCCTAATAGGGATGCTGCATATACTGCATCCGGCAAATTCCCAAAATGAGTCGGCAAGTTCCTAATAAAAAGTCGGCATTTCAATAAAACTCACCCCTCCACAGCTCGACCTCTCGGTACGCTCCTGTACTTCATAACATTGGTTGTTTGTTGATGGCAAATTGGCGAATGGCAACCGATCAGTCTTCTCGTCGGTTCTCGCACTTCTCACAGCCGGGAAGAAGGTCGGTTATGGTGGGATGGACGTGGGTCAATGGCGATTACAACAACAACTTACATGCAATTCTGTGCGTATGATTCGTTTTCAGTGGCATTGTGGCAATTTCTTAAAATATTTAAGGTGCAAACTTCGATAGGCGAAACTGTTTTTGAAAAAGCGATCTCATGGTGCGAATACGAAGTAAACAAACTATAGTTACTGTTGGATAGTTTCATTTCAAGTCAATATCACCTAACGTTTCAATAAAAACTACCTTATGTTGGATGTGAGTTTTGTGACATGTGGCCAAATAGAGACCAGAAAAATTACCTAAATATCTAGGTAAAAAATGTTATCAATTTTATGCCTGTTTTGCTTTCGCTCAAACGTTTCCATATTAAACCGCCTTTATTTTTAAAAAAATAATTAAAATTCTATTTTTGTTCATGACAAAGTTACAAGTAGAAAATTGACTATAGTTCGTCCAGGAAAAATTGTCAGTACATGTCTTATGGGAGAGCTTTTTTTAACTTACATTTAAAATGTAGAAACAATGTAGGTCATACTAGCTTGAAACGCACAGTTTATGCCAATATTAACGAAAACTTCTGGGACGAGCTTTGTCTTTTGCAACAATTTATTAAATAAAATTTTTTGAAAATAAAAAAATATGGAGCGGCTTACGACGACACGACAAGAATAAATTCATGTTGGCTATTTTCATATTTTACTTTTCTTGTTTATCATGATATAAATGTACTTACTTGTCATTATTATGGCACAAAAAAAGCATAAACCTCTTGTAGTAAAATGCATGGATAGTCAGTCCATTAAAACTGTGTATGCATGAAAAACTGCAAAGTCCACCAAATAGTGATAATAATGGCACTTACTCTACAAGCATTCTTATAACAGATTATTATGATAAGTGAAAATGTCTGCCGTCTAAGAGGTAACCAAGATACATGGGCTAGCGCTAGATATATAAAAAAGGGAACTCGTATCCTAACGAGGAGTACTTTCGTCCTTTGCTATAGATACAATAACTACATATATATCCTGTTGCACTAGAACCTCTTCTACTTAAAGGAGAACTTTTTAGCAGTAAGGAAGAGAATACAAGACACACAAAAAAACAACGTCAGCTATCAATTCTCCTCATGAATATAAAAAGTATAAAATGGAAATAAATTAAATGAAAAAAAAAACCAAACGGATATAGCTACATTATACTCGTACCTTCAACATTACATCCATTTACTAAAATAATCATGATTAATTTTTCCTCATTTGAATTTCCATTTTGATTTAAGAAAAAAGTCGAAATTAATTTCCAAGTTATACCTACAAATTTTCTTTAAATTAATTAAAAATTGATTAATTTAATTAATGATTGGATTCAACTGACTTTGTAGGGGATTGATTAGCACAAGTTGGAGGAAGGGTTAGAAGATGCCGTGAAATAGCTATATGATTCCTGCAAAATGCTTCCATGCTGTTTGAACAAACTTCTATTGAAAATTTTTCGATAACCCTTTCGAGGATAGCTTTTGTCTTGCAAAAACATACCAATAATCACACGAATCACCATGATGTTTTTTTTATTTTGACTCTTAGGCCGTGTGCCAATAGCGTTAAAATTATTGTTAACTTTGATCCCTGTTAAATTTGATCCCTTTTTATTAGGGGACTAAAATTAAAGCTTTAACTCTGTCATTTGAATTAAATAGGATTTTTTTAAATATAAATTTTCCATTGAAATTCATTGTGTTCAAAAGCCTATTCACAAATGTTCAGATACCTTTAGTATGTTAATAACAACAGTTGACTATTGTTAACAATTTAATTTAATTATCTTTTGTCCTTCCTTTAATACAAAATTGCTACGAATTTCATTTAAGTGTGTCTCAGTATTTATATAAATGCATAAACAGTTTTTCATAACGACACGAAGCTATCCAGATCGCTTTGGATACAATCGATAAAAAAAGATGCAATAATGAACGCGGCCGATAATAAAAAGATGTACAAATGAACGCAGCAAAACAAAATTAACCACTGCTAAAATTTTAACGAGCTCCTGACTTCCTGAGGAGGTTAATTATTGACGTCTGTATTTACCTCAGTAGTGTCAAAATTAATCCATGGGATCGAATTTAACAGCACTTTTAACGCAAATGGCACACGGCCTTACACTCTGAATTGCAACTGAGATTTATTTACCAGTAAAATACCAGCGCTGGCCATCAGGCAGCAGTATTATATTCCGCGAACAACCATTCAATGTCCACATCAGTTTGATTGAACGGTAACTATCGCAGTTTCGTGTGTAATTCGTTTCCTAAGATAGATAAGGCAATTGGTCGCCGCTGATAAGTTTTAATTTAAGAATCATGAAACCAATGTCTGCCTTTATTTTCCAGAACTCATCAGAGGGCACCCAACTAGTCCATTATTGTTTTTCCATTTTAGAAGCTTTTCACCACCGCCGCATGACTTCTTCGACTGTGATATCGGGCATTTCTATACATGGGAAAGTATTCATTAAAAAGTTTTTTGAACTACTAGCCGTATTTTATCATCCCCTCAGATCCGGAACGGATTGGAATTTCGCAAGATCTATAGAAACAAAACTGCATCTTGGGTTGTTGTTGTTTGCGTGTATTTTGCGACGCAAATACATTCTGGATCAGATCTGAGGGGATAATAAAATACAGCTACTATCGCCACCTGTGTTGAATTTTTTTGCGTCATCTACAAATTGGCCTTGAACATTGTTCATGAACTTTAGTGAGCAAACCTGAGCTTTTCTATTTTAAGCTGCAATTTTAAGAACAGTTGCGTCTTTATAATATTGGTACATATGTCGAAGTTCTTCCTAAAACTTACTTAGCAGCCGGTGCTTTGAAAACAGTTTTTTCCTAACCATGAATGTTTTAGTTTCGTTATCTGTTCATGAATGGGTGCAGGGAACGAACTTCACGGAAACTAACCTCACATGGGCACATAACTTCACCACCAGTGGGAAGTAATTTTTTTTACATTTTGGTAAAGTAAACTCTAACTTTGAGTAGAAAATATTTTTTTTTTTGTGGGAAATTATTTCACTCCTTTGGGTGACGTTTACACTTTTAATACAAAATGCACATATTGCAAACCCAAGCTTGCACCCATCCCAACTCGCACCCACCCAAACTCACGACCACCTCAAATCCTATAGTGGGCCAGGCAGGGGTTTGCAGGCAGCATGCCCCCCCTTAACGATCTCAACTGTTGGGATAACCGGGAAATAAAGTCGGTTCATATTTTCTGCCTTATATTTCTTGTAATATAAAACTTGTAAATGCGAACTTAATTCACAGAATCCTCAGATGAAATTAGTTTTCACATTTCATCATCATCGGCTCGACAACCGAGTCCCGCGGTCCTGGCCTCCTTCAACAAGTCTCTCCACCTATCCCGGTCTCGAGCCGACGCCATCCCGTTTCGCACCCCAAAGCTACGGGCGTCCTGGTCTACGCCATCTTTCCTTGATTGTTTGACCAACTGTTCCTCTCGCATTCGACGTCACCATGTACTTTGTTTTACCTTCACTAATGTGCAGCCCCAGATTTTGTGCCGCCTGCTCGATCTGGATGAAGGAATCGTGTACAGCTTGCTCGGTTCGGTTTTCACCTTTAGTGGGAATTTATTTCACAAAAAAAAAATTAAATTAGTTCCCACTAGTGGGGTAGTTAGTTTCCATGTGAATTAAGTTCCCATGTGAAGTTAGTTCCCACGTTAAGTTAGTTCCCGTGAAGTTAGCATACGTCTGTTAGCATCTCAGATAAAAATGCCCATTTCGTTTGCAGTTCTATACATAGTTTAGTATAGTCGTATTCCTTTATTGATTGAATCTCCCAGCCCAGAGGTTGACTGATTCATAGACATGATCTCTCACATTGGGAGACATAAATTTGACTAAAGTCCTTGTTTGCTGACGCTAAACTTTTATAACTCTTCTGTTTCGGTTTCTTTTTCTTACACCGACATTAACCTTATGACAGTGTTAGGTATTTTCATCTCGAAGGACTCCAATATACTTATATATACATATAGACACACATATAAGAGTCAACACAATAACACCAAATGATTTTTCCCAGCGCTACCTTCTGACCCATATTGAATAGAAAAAATAAAAACGAAACTAAAATGAAACAAAATTAAACTCCAAAGGTTTTTTTTTCTCTTTTTATTATAGCCTCACCGGTTACAGCCTGTTGTAAAGGTACATGATTGTCCTTTTCAATTAATAGCTCTGTAAAACGAGGGAAAGGCTTTCATTAGTTGGTTTGCTGGATAAAGAACTTCATGTTGTCGTTCGTCTATTTGGCCATTTGGGAAGTAAATTATTTCGCAGCCCTGTAGGATTAAAGGATAAACTAAAAGAATTAAGAATAAACTTTAAATGAGATAAGCTAGGTTGATTGTGTCAAAACTTTTATAATATAGGTGCTTTGTCAAAAAAAAAGTATATAAAATGTTGGTGTTATTTTATCAATCAAATTGCAAGTAAGTTAATTGAATTTTATTTTAAAATTAATTAACTTTCATAATTTGATTGGCAAATTTAATTATTAAAATGTCAACATTGTCAATTTTAATTAGGTTTTGAATTTAAGTCGAATTTATGTTAAATTGTCTGTCAAAAAATTAAAATGTCAATAAGTGGCGCTTATTAAGAAATATTGGGGAATATGCATATATAAATTGATTTTCTTAATTCCGGTAATCTAGAGATTTTATTTTTATGATAAAAACAGATTAAAATAAGAATTTAGCTATCACCTTATCATGAGATGCTATAAATTTTGCAAATAGTGGCAAATGTCAATATTGTTTTGATATTTGTGAAGGAAACAGATGCGTAAATGTTCGAAAGCCATGGAACTTTATATACTTTTCAAAATCGTGGGGTACTACATATTTTTCAAAGCAACATTAACATCGATGAATTTGGGCTGGAGAATATGTTTTCAACAGCACTGTTTAACCGTTTAAACAGTTTGTGCGAAAAATTCGTTGCGACGGACGGATGAATTTGCTCGTTTCGGTGATTTTTAAACTAAAAAAACGCCCGTTTCGATGGCTTAACTTGTATTTTTGTTTTTCAATTCACGTGTTTATGAGAAAAATAATATGCGCTTTCCAACGTTTTCAACACCGTTTTAAAGCGTTTTGAATAATGGGTGACTGTTATAGCTGTATCTAAGATAAATCGCCGAGAGTCACCTATTTCACTCCAACCGTAAACCAAGGCTGGACACAAGACGAATTCAAGAAATGTCCTCCATCTGAACACAAGTCTATTTTCTAAGAAAACGCAAGATTTGCTCTCTGAATGTTCCTTCTACAACAACTGCGATATCTCGGGATTTTGTTGTCGGGATTTTCAATAGCTTTTGAATTAAATTGTAAGAAATTATTTGTTTCTTATCAACAAAAGTAAAAATGAGTTTATCTTTATAATTCAGGAAGAATGCAACAAATAAAAATCAACCCAACATTATGCATATGGTATGTAGGTACATAGGTGGGAAAAAGAGCTACTTACAACAGAAAGCGGCAGCACACAAAATTAATGAAAAAGGAACAGGAGGTAGACCAAACAAAACACACAAATAAAAACTTCTTTCCTACCAATATATGCGTGCAATGCTTAATATTTATCAGTTTTATTTTATTAATCTCAACACGATGAATTATTAAAGAATAATAAAGTTCTAACAGTCTCGATTCAAACAATTTTAAACAATTTTGTTTGAGTTCTAACAGTCTCGATTCAAACAATTTTAAACAATTTTGTTTGACACTATTTATCAAACTTTGACAATTTAGTCTACTAAACAAAAACACTGAAGCGTTGTTCATTTTATAAACACGAGTACACACTTGGTCAATTGGGAGAGGGATTTTTTTTGTAACAGCATGTTCTGTTATGTTTTTTTTTAGACATAAATCAATGAAAAATGAATTGAAAGTGTGTCGTCGAAGTGTCACACTTAGTGGCCACAGTTATAAATGCTAAATTGCGTCGCCATATTGATTTTTTCTTTGCATTTTTTACTTAATACTAAAAAAGGTGTAGATTTTGTGTTTACCTGTTTCCATTACAGAGAAAGGAACATTTATTAAGAACTCAGTTTTCTGAACACACCTTTTTTTCGAACTGTCAGTTCTGGTTCGAAGTGGAATTTCATTCCCGTGAAACTCCAAATAACTTTTAAAATTCCGGGGGAGCAAAAATGTTTCACATGAAAGCTTTTCCGTGGAAACTCACAATAGCTAGGTGTGAATAAATTAACTGCTCGCACCCAACAACAACAAAAAGTAGGGTAGGGATTTGAAAACGGAAACTGAAAACTGTAACGGGAAAAATATTACATTACAAAATTAACATTTGTATCTACACAAATTAATACTCACACTCCTATTATGGTTGTTGATAAGTGAATAACAAATTGATAATTTGTATAAATTAATTGGAATTTTATATTTTATTTGCCAAATTATAAAATGTTCGTTGATAATAAATCTGACTTTAGTGAATTGAAACAAAATCAAAATTATCAGCGAAAAGTTTTTTTTTTTGTTTAAATAAGTTTTAATGTAATCTACTATCAATTGACAATATTGTACAGCTGAAGAAATGTTCATGTTTTTCTTGGCAGCAATGCGCTCAACGATTTTGTGTACCATGTATTTCATTTTTTTGTTTTCTTCGTGAAGTTTTTGCATTTTTTTTGCAAGGAAATTGATGTTGCTTATTGACGTAGCAATTAAACTAACAATGAATTTCTTCGCTAAACAAAGAGATTGGCAGCAATCTCGTTTCGAGTCCATTCACCGAATGGTTTCGATGTTTAGGTGTCAGTCGATGCATGATAAAATGAGAGACCAAATAGGGAGTTTTACCATCTTGTCAAAGCTCACACTATGATGAAGACAGATTGAAATATGTATCGATTTTTTTTCAAACTGTCAAACTCAAGATCTTGAAGAAAACAATTTGGAAATAATTTTTAAATGCGGTATTCTTTTTTGTGTGAAATTTGTGATTTCCGTGGCTTAAAAATTTATTTTAATTAGCAAAACCAACAATTTTCACAATTTTCGCGCACAAATCTTTAAAATTCCCGCTTTTGTTTTCAATCAATTTTTCAACAATGATAAAAAAAAATCAGCTGTTCGTCATACTGCTGTTTTTGACAATTCTGTGAGAACGAGAAAGAGATATATCGTTGTTACCTAAAAAGCCCTATTAAATATAAAGCACATGGCAATGGCACATGTCAAAATATCTGTCAATGAAAACAGTGCTGCCAACTTCAAGTTACATACCTGTAAACAGAGAAGGGAAAGAAGTTTTTTTTTTTCAAAATATTAAGCAGTATTTATCTTTCCGTTCTTTCCACCATGTAAACTATCTCTTCTGGGACTAAAACATTCGTATTTTGCCGCTTCATCTCTTAACTCTTATGTTCTATTTTATCATGTTCTATAACATATAACCTGATACATAAGAGAGGGTTTTGGTAACATGCTTAGATCTTAATGAAAACCTAAGCGAGATAAATGAAAGCAATCCCACAATACCATACTCCTGCTTTTCATATCTCTAGCCACATATCCACTTTAAGGACATACTTTCAGTGCAGGACACTAACAATAATTTTCCGCAATATGTACAACAAAACACACAAGAAGTAAGCTTGCTACTCCAGCAAATTTGCATACCCCAATTGCCAACTCAACCAAATAGTTCTTGCTTACAACGAGGATTTAATTAATGCACTCACTCTCAATTTTTTTTCTAACAAAGCCAAAGCAACCATTTCCGTCCGAAAATTATCCTGAAAATTTATTTAGCTGTGTGTAAAGCCGACAATGAGGTGTCTCCTTTCTCCAGGAAAAAGAAAAACTACATATTATTAACCATTTCAGTACGTATAGATATATCTCCCAGTGTGTGGATACTTTACTTAGGCACAATAGTATAGAAGTTATATGAAACCTTAATCCGATCCGATTTCAAAAGAGTCCTAGGTAGGATGTGTTCTTCTCATCACACCACAAACACTAAAATACAAAGGATTTTGTTTTTCATTTTGTTACTCTAATCCTTTTAACAATTTTTGTTTTATTTATTTTCTTACAACACCTTTCGACGACGACGCCCAGACTATTCAGGGCAAAAACGTTGGTTGTCTCTTTTTCATTAATGCCAGTGTAACAGCTTGCGGGCCATTTTACCAACTATGTAAAGATATCTACAGAAATACAGATACAAATTTGAGATTGGGTACAAAAAAAAAGTGAGCCTGGTGAGGTCACAAAGAAAAGCACACACAAGGTGATTCGAGTTTGCTGTGATGTGCAAAAGCGACACGTTTTTGTGGATCCTTTACGTTTCTGTCGTGTGTATTTTTTCAACTATTATTTTCCTTGATAGGGGTTTCGAGTTGTTTCAACATGATTTCAGGAAAAGCCATTTTTATTTGAATTCAAATTTCAAGTTTTTTTTCGCGAGTCGTCATTTCTACTATTTTATCTATAAAATGGTAGAGATTTGGTCCATTCTATCGTCGTTGGTTTGGTCCGAGAACTATATCGTGATAGTGATAGTTTTTCGTTTTTCTTTTTCATTTTCAGGCTAGAAAATGTGGAAAAGGCATCTGAGTGAATAGTGGATTTGGTTGCACAATTTTCATCCAAATATCCAATCGATAAAATAGGCCGTAGTTGAACACCATAAATTAATGTTAATTTGAAGGCTTACCAATTCCGCATCTTACCATACTTTCAGTCGATCACAGCTCTATTATAGTTTCGTCATAGGGCTTCCAATTATCAGCTTTATCTCGCGAATCTGATCTGAGATTATCTTAATAAAATCTGAACGCGATGTCTTTTTCATTCCCCATGATCCCCGTATGAACGGGAATGAACAAAGATTTACATTGTGCTGTGTAACGAGAACTTAAGCTTTTTGCGAAAGCTTTTTACAAGCTTTGACTTCATAACAACAAGAAAAAGGAATTGCTTTTATTGCGGCTTGACTGTCAATGAAAATATGTACAAACAAAATATTGTCCCGGGATATTGCCATCATCGAGATCACTCGGGCACCTATAGGTTTCTATACTAGAAGTTCTGATTGGAGGCAGCTAACAAGAGAGGGGAGAGGAGAGGAGTGGTTCCACTAAGTCACTTTCTTCTTTCAGCAAGACGGCAACGGAGGAATTCCCCAAATGTAATCAACGGTGGCGTCTACATGTTCAAGTCAGGTTGGACTACTTAGTGAACACCTTATACTGACTATTACGACATATTCGAAGCTCAGACCGACTTAGAGCTATCTTAAAGTCTAGTCCTCCAGGATGGGAGTTGTGCGTCGGGGTAAATTCCCTACCACGGAAAAAATCTATGGTTCCGAAAACCAACAAGCCGCGGATACGGATAATTTAAATGTTGACGACCCCAGCAAACGAAACAAGGACAAAGAATTTCGGATCTGTACGTGATAAGTAATGTCGTTGTACAGACCGCGTGCATCCGAACAATTAGTGGAGACCCTGGATAGGCTAAGGTCTGATGTTACAGCTATCCAGGAAATGTGATGGGGTGGAGAGGCCGGCGTTTACCACGGACCGTGCTACAAGGAGCAAAGTCAGCGGCTTTTCGGGTGCTGTTTTGTGATTAGGGAAAGGCTCAGGCGATTAGTTTCAGCGAGCACCTGGTCGCAGTCCGCACCAAAACAAAATTTAAGAACATCTTGCTGATCTGTGTCAACGCCCTCTCCGAAAAGAAGGATGATACAACCAAGGACGAGTTGTACGAAATCCTTGAGAACACGTACGATACGTGCCCGAAGTACGACATCAAAATTATTCTGGATAACTTTAATGCCAGATTCGAAAAGGGCACCTTTGGTTCAACGATCTGCACAACAACACTTCCGACAACGGGTACAGGATGATAGCCTTCGCGGTGGGGAGAAATGTAGTCATATCGAGTACCCATTTCATGCACCTTTATATACATCATCATCATCATCATCGGCTCTCCAACCGGGGTCCGGTCCTGGGCTCCTTCAACAAGTCTCTCCACCTATCCCGGTCTCGAGCCGACGCCATCCAGTTGCGCACCCCAAGGCTCCGGGCGTCCTGGTCTACGCCATCTCTCCAGCACAAGCATGGTCTACCACGCTGTCGTCTACCATAGAATGTACCACAAAGAACTTTCTGAGCAGGTTCCTCTTCGCTCATGCGAGCTAGGTGCCCTGCCCACCGGAGTCTACCGAGCCTAATTTTTGTCACGATATCTGCTTGAAGGTAGATTGCGTACAATTCATGATGTACCGTCTCCGGAATCACCCTTCCTCACATATGGGGCCAACAATTCTTGATGTCGTCTGCGTACGCCAGTATTTGGCTGGACCTGTTGACGATGGTCCCTCTTGTTGCCTTGCCAGAGTCACGGATTGCTTTCTCCAATGCCAGGTTGAAGAGGAGGCAGGCCAAACTATCCCCTTGTCGGAGTCCATTAAAGATGTTGATTGGTCTGGATAGCAATCCGGCTATTTTTACTTGGCTTGTTACGTTGGTCATGGTCAACCTACATAGTGGTGTCAATTTATTTGGGATGCCGAATTCTCTCATGGCTTTGTAAAGTTATACCCTGGCTATGTTATCAAAGGCGGCCTTAAAGTCTATAAACAGGTGGTATGTTCGGATGTTAAATTCTAGACATTTTTCCATCACTTGCTTAAGGGTAAAGATCTGATCAGTTGTTGATTTGCCTGGAATGAAACCACACTGATATTGTCCGATGATAGTTTTAGCGTATGGGGTTATCCGGTCTTGTAGGATAGAGGAGTGTATCATATAGGCGGTACTCAACAACGTGATACCTCTATAGTTGCTGCACGTTGTTCTATTCTTCTGAGATCTATTCTTCTGAACTCTTTATATTCTTTTTCGCGTGCCCGCGTTTTATAAGATTGTTGCATTGCTCGGTACGCAACATTCTTACGTTCAGTCGCTAGCTTGCATTCATCATCAAACCAGTCGTTCCGATTTCTACGACTGCTGCCTTAGATGGAGTTGGCAGTACTAATGACAGTATTCTTAAGGCGTGTACTGTCCACTTCTCATCTACGCCCAGCATACTGGCTCCAGGACTTACTCTCCCTAAATCGAGTGGATCTAGGGCGAGTCCTAAAGCATTACCAAAGGTGTTACATTTTCATTGCGCAGAGCAGCCGTGTTGATTCGAACCTGAGCGGCGGATGCAATAGGTCTTCGCAATGCAATCCGCACTCGGAAAACCATACCAAGATAGTGATCCGAGTCAAAATTGGCGCCTTTGTAACGGGTGATTTTTTAAGAGGTTTAGAACGTTTTTTTTTTTTAAACACAAAAAATTCGAAAAAATTAATAAAATATTTATTTGAATCGATAGTTTGAATCTTGCAATTTAATGTTTAAAGATAATTTCATGCAAATGTTGACCGCGGCTGCGTCTCAGGTAGCCCATCCGCTGAGTCCAATTTTGGCATACTCTTTCACACATATCGGCCGGTATCTCACGAATGAATGCATGGATGTTGGCTTCCAGTGCGTCAATCGAAGCGGGCTTGTCCCTATAGCCATTAGCTTTGACATACCCCCACAAAAAATAGTCTAATGGTGTCAAATCGCACGATCTAGGCGGCCAATTGACCGGCCCGAAACGTGAAATTAACTGTTCACCAAACTCGCCTCGCAATTGCGCCATTGTTTCGCGTGCTGTGTGGCATGTGGCACCGTCTTGTTGAAACCACATATCATGCAAGTCAAGAACTTCCATTTCGGGCAAAAAAAAGTTTGTTATCATCGCTCGGTAGCGTTCACCATTGACAGTAACGCTGCGATTCGCATCATCTTTGAAGAAATATGGCCCAATAATGCCGCCGGCCCATAAACCGCACCAAACAGTGGCTTTTTCGGGATGCATTGGTAGCTGTTGCAATGCTTCTGGCTGATCTTCACTCCAAATGCGGCAATTTTGCTTATTTACGTACCCATTCAACCAAAAATGAGCCTCATCGCTGAACACAATTTTTCGATAAATGAACATTTCGAAGCGAGCACGAATTTTGATAGTAAAATTCAATAATTTGCAAGCGTTGTTCATTTGTAAGACGATCCATGGTTAAATTCCAAACCAAACTGAAGCTGTTTGACAGTGACACAAGGTACTAAACACACGTCAGCTGTCAAAACCAGTGTTGCCAAAACCAAACCAGCTAAAAAATCACCCTTTACTTTCGTACCGTCATCAAGTTCGAGTAGTGGCGACGGTCTATCAACACGTGGTCTATTTGGTTACGAGTGACTCCATCAGGTGATACCCAGGTGGCTTTGTAGATATCTTTTCGCGGGAACCTGGTACTCGCAACGACCACGTTTGCCGATGCTGCCAATTCTAAGACTCGAAGTCCATTGTCATTAGTGTTCTCATGCAAACTATGGGTGCCTGCTTAATGCCTGAATACCGGCTCCCGACCTATTTTTGCATTCAAATCCCCAAGGATGATTTTTACGTCATACCTTGGACAGGCATTGAGGGCCCTCTTGACTTGTTCGTAGTAAGTCTCTTTTTCTTCGTCTGAGGATTCCTCCGTAGGTCCGTGAACGTTAATGAGGCTGATGTTCGTAAATTTGTCTCGCACGGGAAGGGTGCATAGCCTTTCGCTTATAGCGTTAGAGCCAATTATGGTAGACTTCATTTTTTCGCTGACTAGGAAGCCTACCCCGAGCACATGGTGTTTTGTATGGCAGCTGTAGTATACGTCATATTCTTTCGTCTGTAAAACACCATTCCCTGTCCATCTGATTTCTTGAAGTGCTGTTATGTCAGCTTTATATTTTGACAGGGCATCAGCTAGCTGCTGAGCAGCTCGAGCTCTATAGAGCGATCGTACGTTCCATAAGAAAATTCGTAAATCGTTTTGCCGTTTTCGTTGCGTTGGTTGTCGTCGTGAGATCAGTCCGTTTCCGAGGCTTGTTGTCGGGTTCGTAATCCTAAATTTAACGGAACAGGGAATTAACCTGTTGCCAACCTGAGGAACCAGCCTGATCATATTAGCCAAACCTTTTTTAAAAGGCTTGTTACTAGCGGCCGCCGCGAAGAGGCTATGATCACACTTCCACCAGTCCCGAATAGTTACGGCACGTGCATGTTTTCGTATGCTACATTTTATTCCCCCTATTCGTCTGATGGCTGACCGCCTTTATATGTATACACAAATGTATAATTAGCGGAACAGAGATCAAGAAACCGTCAATGTTTCTACCAATTTCTCAAAAAGTCCGCCAACAGCAGCAAGTATACAGATGACCAGTGGAGACATTGTCAACAAGGCATCAGAAGTGCAGACTAGAACCAGAACTAATGTGAGAGAAGCCCGATAGGTCTACGGGTAAAAAAGAAAGGAGGAACGCCGATGTCTCAGGAAGAAAAATAGAGTACAAGAAGCGAGCAGTCGAGTCTATTGTGTGTTGTACCGGCCGGAGTGGTTATAAAAAATTCTACCAAAGGGTAAAAAGATCTAGCCAATGCTTTAAGGCCAGAACGGAAGCCTGCCGAAATGAGAGGCTCAGTTAGTGCTGAGGATCTGGAAACTAAAAATTTCTAGACTGCTAAACGGTGAAGATAGCCAACATTCCACTCTAAGGCGACTGATTCCATCTAACATAGGAGATGATGGCCAACATTTTCTTCCACTCGACCGAATGAAGAGCAGCGAGCGATTTCACAATAATGAAATGTATGGCTTTTCCACTGCTAGCTGGCATCTACTTATTTTACAAAAAATCAAAACAAAACGGATAGTTGAAGGCTTGAAGCCATTTGTAAAAGTTAATGCGCCTTTTATTCGAGTGTTACAATTTGGGATACTTTGTAGTAATAATAATTCCTCTGGTCTTAAATGATTATGCTCGATTTTTAATTTTATCTTAAAGCTTTCCTAATAAAAGACGTCTGTAAATGTATATCAATATCACTTTAACCCTTAAATAGAAACCGCATTATTGTCGTCATTAAGTTGTTGAAAAATTAATTAATGCAAACTTTGCAATTAATTTCGGTCATTAAATTTTCAAGAGCTATTTTCGGTTACCCAAAGGAAATTTGTATAGCACTGTTTAGTGTTTGTTCTCTCAATGTCTTGTTGAAGAGAAACAATGCAAAACGTAAAATTAAT
This sequence comes from Baccha elongata, assembly GCA_951217065.1. NCBI lineage: Eukaryota > Metazoa > Arthropoda > Insecta > Diptera > Syrphidae > Baccha > Baccha elongata. The sequence continues at coordinate 177,281,344 of OX578272.1, forward strand.
TATTTGAACCATCGACCGCTTCTCCATTCAATGATCAAGAGTCCTTTGTATAATAGGAGAATATCCTTAAAATCATCACATCGTCATTGGAATTGGAATATAATTTCCGAAGAACGTTGACTGACATACCGATACTACCAGTCAGATAGGACGAGGACAGCATTGTATTCTACATAAATGTGCTACTGAGAATTCGGATGGTAAGAAGATTACTTGAATATACATTTATACACATATTATGTGTGTATATATATTGTAAATGGTGATGAAAACAATTTAGAGTCTTTTGCAAGAGAAAAAATCAATTTTGTATTTTGATTCGGTTGGTCGGTGGCATCATCAACATCATCGCGCTGAATTATATAGCAAAGTGTATGATTATCTCTACTGATTGGAGAACACGCTCTCACCCACTTTGTCTTTCTTCAATGGTGCTCAACACTCAACAGACAGAATCACTAGCTTGCAATTAATATTAAATTCAATTTGTCAAGTGTGTAGTGGACGGACTATGTAGAAATTAACTCCTTTGAGCTGGAAGCTATAAGCATTACAAGGAGATTAAAACTTCAAGCATTCAATATCCGATTATATTCTTACACATGAAACGCTTGTTTCAAAATGTTCTCAGTCAACTCTACTGATGCCGAGGTAATAATTTCATGAATTGGTATTTGTGTTTCATTGATAAAGTTTGAAGTTACCATTATTAATATTGAGCTTTAGTTAACCCTTTTTATGTAATTAATTTGGGTGAGACTTTACATGCACATATTATATCTGATGCTTCAAAATACAAATTACTTTAAATGATCACTGTCGGAGACGAGCTCGCAGAATTCCAACCCGTTTCGAGATCAGCTGTCCGAGAGTCATAATGGCAAAACAATGAAAATCGACGGAGACAAATCAATTTATAAGTCCATATCCATTTTAGAGTGAATATGCTGCGACCAACCGTCGCGTCGTGCCAATATTCAAGTAGCTCCAACATCTCACTGGCAAACATACTACTCTCACTACTTCCAACTAATAACCAGCAGATATAAACATTACCGTGTCCACTTGATATCAAATTTCTTCTGCTAGTTTTCAGTTGGAAGTACTGGGTCACAAAATCCCGGAATCCAAAAGACCGAAAAGCCAAAAGACTGAAAGGCTTAAAGACCGAAAACCCAAAAAACCGAAAAGCCAAAAGACCGAAAAAGTTTTCCCGAAATCCTAAAAAATTATTTAAAATGAAAAATTTAGACAATTTTTTGAGATTTCGAGAGAATTTTTTCGGGCTTTTGTGTTTTCTTTACTTTCTTTTCATATATATAGCTTTTGAGGGTGGATTAGGTCTTTTACTTTAACAACGCCTTGGTGGCCAGCTTCGCGGGTTCAAGGGATATTAACTCCCTTTCTGTAGTCAGTCCCGCTAACGCAACTTCATTGCTCCGCTTAGGGTGTATGTCCAGTCCAGTAGTCTGACAGGCACCTGATTCCAAAGTTTCAATCTTAATTTCGGCCATTTGGCCTTTCGGTCTTTTGGGTTTTCGGTCTTTTGGATTTTCGGTCTTTTGGGTTTTCGGTCTTTTGGGTTTTCGGTATTTTGGGTTCTCGGTCTTTTGGAGATATGACTGCCAGAGAGGATTGAAGCTACTTGAATATTGTTACTACAGTCGCTCGCAGCATTTTCACTCTCAAATGGACACGGTCTTATAAAGTGCACGTTTCTCAAAATACGGAACGTGTTGGAATTCTGCGAGCTAGTCTCCGACAGTAATCAGGACCTGTGTCGACTTTCTCCGCGAGGTACTCTCGGGACTGTGTCCACTTGCGAGGTTGTTCTCGAGACCTGCTCGCAGATCTTCTAGTCTCAAATGGACACCTACCATTGAGTTACTCTAGAAAGTGCTCTCAAATGGACAGGTATCATTAAGATATTTTTATAGTTAAGTTTTTCTCTTCTACACTGGGTGCTGGAACTGGTTCTCCAATGAGTATTGATTATAAGGTGTTTGTCTTTTTAAACTCAATATTGGCGTTATGGTTTTGGTGGCTAACAAATGATAGCTTGTATTTTGTTATCAGATACTTAATTTTATTCTCGTTTATCTCCCGGTTGCGATTGTTTTTCAATCTTAATCATGACAGTACTTTATGAGCGGCTAATTATGTCGGTAGCGATGACGTATCATCCGTATGGTATAATTCTACGTATTCTGGTAGCATGTCCATGGGTTGCAGGTGTCAGCAAAAAATAGAAGGTTGTTCTCTGTAGTTTCTGGAAACCTTTAAAATGCTGAGACGTCAACCGTCGAATTTTTATTTGGTACACAATAAGGCAAAGAATCTTAGTAGAATAAAGTGTTGGATAGGTGACAAGTATCAATTACCTTATGAAAAATTTGATTGTTGGTCTGGAGAGCGTCAAAAGGTCGCTTTGTGGATCCTTAGCATTGGAATATGTATGCTAGTTCTCACCTTATTATGAGCGGCGAAAATTTATTAGTCGGAAACCGTTATATCGGATGTTGGTTTGCGGATTTTGTGCGTGCTAACCCAAATATTTTATCCCATATGTAATTAATATTTTTTTTCATCATGCCTAATCCATCATGTACTTTGCATTGCGATATGCTTTTTACCGCGTGAGAACAGAATGAACCATATAAGTACCACCTTCGCTGCGGTCTAAAGTGTTCTCATTTTCCAGGTAGATACTCTCGTGTCGTTATCTGGGTCTTACTTTAAATAAGGGGTTTTCATTAATCAATATTACTCATGCCTCTCATATAATTGATTTTGAATGTATTAGGGTAGTTAACCCGACGATACAACCCCCAGTCTCGGAGGAGGAATGGCCAGATAATCAAATACCAGTAACCCCTGACGAGTAGTGCCCCGTGGCGTAGTGGTTAATAAGTCGGACTACCACGCCTCAAGTCTGGGTTCGCGCCCTGAGTACACATAATGATTTTTCAATTTTTCTTGCAAGGAAGTGACAAATCCTCCAAGAGTATCATTGTCATAAAAAGTGCATTTCACTTTAGTCGTTCGTATTCGACGGAAAATTTTAGGTCCCCTCCAATACTGTAGAACAAACATGGCACACAAAAGAATTAGTTGCGAATGTAAGTCACTAGCACTTGGTTCTTCAGAGCTATACGCGTCACTAAAAAAAACCCAAGACAAGATATGAATCGCCATCATCTCATTTCATCACCCTTTATTATAAAGGAATTCAGTACTGACCTCAGCTGTATGTTAACATGTCAGAGAAGCTCAGGCTCACATAAGGACTTTGTCTTCCAGACTATTGTTGTCACTGTTGATTGACTCTGTTGAATTCTTCCGCTGTACATCATCATTTCCGACCGTGCATTGTTATCTTCCTAATTTGGATGATTTAAACGATGATGGATGATGTTTTAAATCCACTCGAAATATGAAAGATTGATTATCTTATGCAGATGTTTTCCTAGCAATTGCTGATAGCTAATCGTACTTTTACTAAAAGTTTCATCAAAAGTAAATTAATATGCCATTTATTGCCGTCGTCCGTTTCTAATGTCAATAATGTCTGATGTCGGCATTCTGTTTACTTTTAAAACCATGAATCTATACCATATCATTTAATTTGTTTTTCCTTGCAGGTATCCGAACGGAGCTTTCTTCTTTTCATTTAGAACCCAGCGTTGTTTCTTTCTCTTTTCATATTACATTCTCAACCAATCCTTTCTATTTCCTCCTGTTATTTCTGAAGAAATGGAGTATGGACCTTCAATTTACCGCCAAACCCAAAAGTCCTATATAAAGAGAAATGATATTCTCTTAGATGATTTGTTACTTCCTCGTAGAAGGTGTGTCCCTAATAAGCAAAACGTAAAGCCCTACGCCAAAGGCTTTTTTAAACAAATAACTTTTTATAAAATTAAATTTTCACTAAATTATGTTCAACTTTTTAAAAGTTCATAATTTTTCCCGCTTGTAGTTGAATTAATTTAAAATTTTCAAGCCCCATAGCTCGCTACAAAATTTGTTTTGAATGTTAAACCTTGACCTAACCTTTTGGTTTTGTTGTTAAAAATCCATATTGTTTTGTGTATAAGTCTACGTACATAAATATATGTATATACAAATAATATCCTTTAGAAACAATAGATGCATCATCCATAATGAAGAATGTCCAGTCCATTCCCTATTACTCTGTGCATCAATGCCATCAGCAATCTTTTGTTTATTGTTTCCTCGTTCATTCAAGCGCTATTAAACACCCAACGGAGGTTATTTCATGAAGCAGGATATTGTCAGTGTTTGAAAATTTAATCATCCTGAATACCTTCCTGTGCAAAGTTGGCCTGTTTAACTTTCGCAATTTGCTGCCTCATTCATGGATAATTATGTGAAGAACAATTGAACCGGGTTTTGCCTAACTATGGTTGCTAGCGATATGGAGTCACACTAATTGCACCACCTCGAGCACATCAGCGCGATGAAATTGAATCTAATATATATGAATTGTTCCATTCCATTTGTGTGAATTCCTGCCTTAATTAACGGTTGTGATCCGGACATATACGAGCATAGTTTATGAATGCATATAAACGAAAAACGTTCAAGGTACAGGATGTATTGTGTGTACTGACACTGGATTTTGAAAATAATTCAATATTGCATCTACAGCAATTAGGAAATTTCATGACTATTCAGTGGATTGCTTCAGATCATCCGTGTCGTGGTAGGTTTAGGTAGGCATCGTCGATTGTATATATAGTTACACCAATGGAAATGTAAAAAGTATTTAAAATTTTCAGGTGGTTGTATAGAAATTATCATAAATATGTAATTAGCCATATGTATGTTAAGCTAAAGGCAACAAAATCGAAAATAGTCACCAGTTTCAGGGCAACTTTTCTATGTCATGAAAGAAGCAAGGGCTTCTTTTTCAAGTGCAATACAAAATTTGCGATCCAAGAGATCTAATTTTGATGACTCAGGCGCATAGATGTATAGAGTTTGATCGATAGTACGGGTCATTTGGACTTTAAGGTTATCTGGGTTTTTTTGGTATTAGACTTCCGACTTTTTGTTAAATCTTCTGATCTCGGAGGCCAGCTTACTTCGTATTTCATTGAGATAACCAATAATTATGCCCTCAAATTGTTTCTGCAGAATGTTCATTATGACATCAGTTGTGAACGCTAACGTGTATATAATTAGTTTTCATCGAAAGTGGTTTTCTAAGAAATATACGGACCGAAATTGCGCCGACCCATGAACCACCCGAAACAGACTTTTTCATGATTTTTTCACTATTTTGTTACTAGAATGTTAAGGATTAAAATTCATGAGAAAAATAAAAAAAAAGCAATCAGGCTTATCACACAATCCATTCGGGGATTTTCTCTAATGGAATGCTACGCTACGAATTACGAAAAATTGTCGTCATGCATTCCGAAGGAAATCAGGAAAAGCATTGCCTAATTCGACCCTTTCACTCTTATTTTCGAAATCAGCTGTTAAACGTATAAGCTATACCCGTGTGTATAAAAACCAAGAATTTCCTACATTTGGTCCTTTTCTACCCTCTAATTTGGCATTTGCTTAAAAAAAGATGAAGAATGTTACCTATTTTTCCCACCACCTTGAATACTATGGATGAGTGTGTGACAGAGAAGAAAATCAAAAGGGCGTTCTTTGTCGGAAAGGAAAGTGTTTTTGTTTGTTTCACAATTTTTTATTTATTTTTATTCAAATAATTTTAATTCTGTTTGTGTTTAAATAATTGTAAATTATAATCGCTTAAGTGTAAAGTTTTTTTTTTTTTTTTTTTTTTTTTCTTTCGGTAGGTGGAAATCTTCAAAAGACACTTGATAATATTCGGTATCAAGTAGTGTGGGACTTCTACCGCACTAAAACCACCTAGAATCATGACCAATCTATAAAAGATCGACAAATGAATTTAGTTTCTCAATTTTTAGTTCACATTTTGGGAAGTTTGATGATTTAATACTTTCCCATCGCTTTTAGACCATCAGCTCATGAGGCTTGGTTCTTCTTAGTCTCCGAACATTGGTACGTACATTTAAGACTGTCTCCATTTCGGAGTTAGTGTGACTAAGCAGTCGCTGATTGTGTGATACAGCGTGTTTTCTAATTACTTCTGTAACCATTTCTACTTGAAGGTCACGATGTAAATCGCTGTTTCTTATATACCAAGGGGCGTTTACTATTCCACGAAGGACTTTGTTTTGGAATGTTTGGATGGTTTCCGCATTTGTTTTCTTTGTACAACCCCAAAGTTGGATGCCATACGTCCAAACAGGTTTTAATACCTGCTTATACAACATTAATTTGTTTTCAATTGATAGGGCAGAGGTTTTTCCCAGTAACCAGTACATTTTTCTATATTTTAAGTTAAGTTCTTCCCTTTTTTTCTTGATGTGCTCTTTCCATTTTAGCTTTGCATCCAAAGTCATCCCAAGGTATTTGGCCGTATTCCATTCTCTTATCTTGTCCATTCTCTTATCTTGTCGACTGCATATTGCAGTTTTTCTGTTGCCTTTACAACGCATTTATCTGACACTAATATCGCAGTATCATCTGCAAAAGTGGCCATGATCGCATTGTTGTCCACTGGAATATCCCTTGTATACAACAAATACAGGGTTGGTCCTAAGACACTTCCTTGTGGTACGCCGGCTTCGATTTTCTTAAGTTCCGAATACTCTTGCTCGTACCGTACTCTAAAAAGTCGGTCGGTAATATATGATTTGAGTATTACATAGAACTGCCTGGGAAGGTCCCTGTGCAGTTTGTACTCGAGCCCCAAATGCCAAACCTTGTCAAAGGCTTGAGCAACATCTAGAAATAGAGCGGAACATACTTGTTTTTCTTCGAGTGCTTTTTCAACAACATCCGTAATTCGATGTACTTGGTCTATAGTGGAATGTTTGTTTCTAAATCCAAACTGATGATTTTGTATTAGTTTTCGTTCTTCTATTATTTTGCTTAGTCTATTTAAAAGCAGTTTTTCGAAAACTTTTGCCATAATTGGTAAAAGCGATATTGGTCTGTAAGATGTAACTTCGGTTGGTGGCTTACCTTGCTTTGGTATAACAATGACTTCTGCAATTTTCCAATGATGTGGAACATAACGGAGCTTAAGGAATGCATTTATTATGTATTGGAATTTTTTGAAGGCTATTGTTGGCATTTCTTTCAAGACCTGAGCCGTAATTAGATCATACCCGGGTGATTTTTTATTTGATAACTTGTGATGGCACATGCTTTTTACTTCTTTGAGCCTTACTAAGGGAATTTCTAAGTCATCATTTTTATAAAAAAATGTAAGTTATTTGCCCCTGCACTTTGTGGAAACGGCTTAAAGACATTCGAGAGATGATCTGCGAAGAGGTCAGCTTTTTGTTTCGGATTTGCAGTCCATTTTCCGTCTTGTGCTTTGATGGGCGGATTTTGTTGTTGCGGTCTATTCAGACGTTTGGTAGCTTTCCACAGTGAGTAATCAGTAGAAGCATCCGTCGTCAAACTTTCAAGAAAACTGCTAAGTGAATCATTTTTGAATTCATAGATTCTTTTTTTCAATTCGTTATTTAGTCGATTAAATACTCTCTTATCGCCCGGAAATCTCGAAGTTTGCCATTTTCTTCGAGCCCTTCTTTTTTCCAATATTAACTCTGTTATTTCTACAGGGTATTTTATTTCTGTTTCTCTTCTGTTCAAAATAGTTGGCGTGCTTTCTTCTGCAGCCTGTTGCACATCAGCAATAAATTGTTCAACTTCGTGGTCAATTTGTTCACTAGTTTCCATTGGGGATCTAAGGTCAATAAAACTTTCCAGTTTTACTTTAAATTCCTCCCAATTTGTTCTTTTATTCACGAGCTTTGGATTACTTTTTTCTTTTATTTCTACTTCAAGTGTAAAGTAAATTCAGTTTTTTTCTTTTAAAGACAAAAACATTCTATAGCAATGCAACTAGAGTGAATTGTGTGAATACCATATTAAGTTATCTGTGTTACAATTATTATAAACATAGAATTAAAACAAAATATTTAATCTTCTTTTGTAGTGCTAAATTTTCATAAAAAAAATTAAAACTATTTGTTTAGTTATTTTATTCCAACAACTTTTGGATTGTTGTATCTACATTATCTACAAAGAAGATAAGGTTCCAATTTGTTCAGTCAATCATTTTTTGTTTTCTGATTAAAAAATTAAGAAAATTTTAACTTTTACCTTTTTAAAATATTTGTTGCATGTTAACAATGAATTATTCTAAAGTTGTAGAGATTTTATTAACAACATAGTTACTTAACTTAATAGCCCAATCAAATTTTTGTCTGATTGTGTGAGGTAGTGTGCGTGAAATCCGACATTTCTGATTTTTTTGCAGACTTGTTTATGATGTTGGCTTAATGAAGTTTTTGACATCGAGCGCCTAATGCATCTATGTCAAAAATCAAAAAAACGCGAAATTTGTTGTTCAAACTTTAACGATTTTTCCCCAAAAGAACTAGTTAGTAATATTTTAGAACGTTTTTAAAGAAGACTAAATTGGCCACAATATGAGACTATAATTTTCTCTGTAGAAGTGTAGACACAATAGTAACTGAAAAAAGGCTTTTCAAAGTTTTCAAAAATGATGATAATAAATTGCGAATTTCAAGTAAATTATCATTTTTTGCACAATTTTTGCGAAATTTGGAGAATTAACTATTATGTCTACAGAGACAAATATAGTCTTATATTGTAGCCAATTTATTCTAACTAGAACCTCCCTAAAAAAGGTACAAGCTATAGTCTTGTTGGGGGAAAATCGCAAAAATTTTAACAAAAATGCGAAATTTTCGCGGCTTTCTATTTTTGACATAGTTGACTTAGGCACTCGACGTCAAAAACATGGATTATTCATTAGGTCATCATCAAAAATAAGTCTGCAAAAAATCAGAACTCCTGGATTTCAGGTACTGGGCTGAGAGGGCTCTACAGAGTAATGCGAAAAATTACAAAGTTCGAAAAAATGATAAACTTTGAAAAATTGTATCCCGAAAACTATTAGGTCTACAGAGACAATTCAAATCTCATATTGTAGCAAATTTAGTAGACTTTAAAAACATCCTGAGTAGAAACTGTGGGTTATAATCACCAAAATCTAAAAAAAAATCCGCAGTTTTTTCGATTTTTCACAAAGTTGCGTTCGGTGCTCGAGGTCACAAACTTGGATTATTCATTAGGCCAACATCATAAACAAGTCTGCAAAAAATCAGAAACATCAGACGACAATTTGATGGGACTGGTAGACAATTTTTCAAAACTCATATGTAAGCGGGATCGGATGCGGTCGGATTCATTTTTTTGTAAATCTTGTTTGGAACAAGTACGAAATTATTTAAAGTAATCTAGAAAACATGCATATGTAAGCATCAAAAAAGCTTATCTAAATCTGAAAAGATTGTTTTTCAAAAAAATTTTCAAAAAATGTTGTTTTTTAATTGAAAAACATTATTTTTTGCTTCTTTTTTGATAGATTTTTTGAGTCATCTAAGGGGCCGGTTATAGCGATCAGGAAAATGAATCAGGAAAAAATTTCAAGTCGATAATTAGCCATAAATTCATATGATTTATAACAAAAATGTTACACTTATCGATTACAAATAACTCAGAGAATTTTTTGTGCCAAAAAATGTTCAATTTAACAAATATTTGTTGTAAAAATGCATTTATTTATTTTCCTGATTAAATCTCATTTTTCGCATCAGCTGACTGCCATTTAAAAAAAAAATTAAACAAATCGTTCCAATTATTTGAGTTCAATTTTCACTTGTCCCACTAACAGATTTCTGTCAGAAAAAGTTTTTCGTGTGCATTTCAATCAGGAAAACAGCCTGTCCACTGACACATTTTTACTGATCGCTATAAACGCACATCAGGAAAAAAATCGCTATAACCGTAACCGGCCCCTAAGCCCGATGTTTTCCATCTTTTTCCAGAACTCATACGTTACTACGTCTGGCCCGATCGTTTTTTTCGTTTTTGCACTGATTTCTTCGACTGTGATGTCGGGCACTTCTTCGTAGTTTGGTGCGGTTGTTGAAAAATTTCGTCTTTGAAACTATTAATTTAAAAGTCCTTTGCATTATACTCTCGCTATTTGTGAAGAATTTTGTTATCATCAAAATTTCCTGGGCATTTCTGTTTGCCTCTCCCCTATGAAACGGTACTGCTAGGCAATCGCTACTCCCAGTATCAACTTGCAATCTTTCAAATTTGGTTTCATTCAACTGTTCCCCAAATGGAAGTCAATTTGAGTTTTACTCCCTCCACTGCTGTAGGTAATCAGGTGACTTCTGTGTTTGATGAATATAGTGTTTGAAACCAAATAATTTCGGTTACTAGCACACATTTCTCTATTTAACTTTCTCTTATTTGAATTGAAGGGGAGTGTTACGATATCTGGCAATTTAAAATATTGAATAACGAAATCTCGCTTTTTTTTAATCTCGAAAAACGAAATCTTGCAAGTTTAAAATCACGTTTTTCCTGTTTTTTTTTTAAACATCCCCTCGCACACAAAAATCTCGTCATTTTCAACCAAAATCCCGAAAACTAATTTTTTAATAATCCATTAACTTCTACTATAGCCGACCGACCGACCGACGCCCATCTTTGTCACCTTATGCTATACTATAGAAACACAATTCTATTTATCGGTTTGGCTGAGATTCTGCTGATGAATCTCCTCGTTGACTCTTAGGTTTCGAAGAGAGACATACTTTTGTGGAATGGTTTTCTCAAGTTTGCATTTATAGTTTTAAGGTTGATTTTGGCCTGAGGTCAGACAACCTCGTATCTATGTCGAGCCGGCTTATGATTATTTTATCAGTCCTCTTGATATTATCCTTGAACGTGACCTGAATCTGATAATGAAAACCACAAACAAAAATTGGTATTCAATGTGGATAAGCAAAAAGGTTAGCTTTGAAAAAGAGTTCAATACGGACAAAGTTTTTGGTTTCGTTAAACTTTTGGGTGGGTACCATTCGGTCAAATAGGCATCTCGAGGTTATAGTGAACATATTTTCAGGCTTTGCGTTTCAATCGTGAAATTAGAAAGAAAAAGGTCCTTAATTTTAAAATGTAGTTATGTATTTTATATTCAATATATTTTAAATAGTTCCATAGTTTTGACCACAATTATGTTATGTTGATTATGATTTTGAATTTTAAACAAATATAGGAACGACTGTGGTAGAAGCGATGAACAGGATTTTGGTTTATAAAACTATTTGAGTATCTACTTACCTATTGTTTTTTTTTTGTTTGTGTAGTAAAGTATTGAAAAATTTTACAAATCCTATTAACTTCTTTATTTTAATGGAATTTTAACAATTTTTTGTATTGAAATGAATTAATAAAAAGTTCCGATTATCCTGCAAATGTGTAATGAATTTATTTCCGAAGGTTAAAAAGTCAAAGTGGGTAACCGAATTAAAGATGCGAAGTTATGTCAGTCATAGGCAAGCACCCGATTCCTAAACCTCAATATGCACAAGGGTGGAATTGTTGGCCTTGTGTTTAAAAAACCGTCAACCAAATTGGTGACATCGCTATAGACACCAGACATGTATGGTCGTTCCGAGGGGCAAACATAAACTCGGACCACTACACTTATTACTTATACTAACAACCAGAGGCATACATGCCGACTTGCTACTTATCAACTTGTCACAAGTGAAGATTTGATGTCGCGTAGCTAAAATGGCGGAATACCACCAAAACATTTGTATCTTTATCTTTCAAAGAGCCCGTAACCAGCAGCAGCGAGTACAGCAGACCAGTGGAGATATTGTGCACGGATGTACTTGGTTAGGAACTCTAAAACAGAAAAGGGTTAGCGTCAGTCTCAGACAAATTTTCGACAAATAAATCGATAAAACATCCAGATTTCTGTAGTGTCTTTCAAACCGAAATGCTTGCGGTGAATGAAGTAGCTAAATATCTCGCAACACTTAATCTGGGCTAAGATAACATTAAAATATTTATTGACAACCAGGCGGATCGTTGTCGAAGAGAACTGAGAATGCTGACTGAAACAAATCCATTTACTCTGCGATGGGACGAAATGGCACACGAACTAGCTAAAGACGGGTCGGCTCAGAATCAGGTTTTGATGCCTCTGGAACTTATTTAAATAAGAATGCACCATGGATTCCACAAAATTGTTTATGGCTGATGGTCAGGTCAACTTGTGACTAGAAATCTGCCGCCATTTTAAAGAGAAAAAACTGAATATCTGCTAAAATTAAACAGGACCTAACTGTCTGTTTATGTATGTGTAAGGGTACATTAAACATAATCCCACCTTTTTAATTGGTCTTTCTTTCTTTTTTTCTCTCTGTCTTTATTTTTTGCCTTCCATGTACTCTATTTTTTGCTCTATCTGTGCAGCGCAATGAATGCACGAGATCCGAGTGAGATGATGCGGTTTAACCTCACTATTGGCTTAAGGAACATATAATAAAAAAAATATCAAACTATCCCATTGCTCGGCCAAAGCAGATCTCAGCATACTTTGTGTTTCTGGGAGGCCAGATCGCTTCCTAATTATTATTTCCAGCAGGTCCAAAACGTGTATATACCTATCTTTACTTTGACGGAACCTGCAAATAAATGTTCCCGGTGGGCTACTGTTCCCAAAGAGTATCTTTCATCTGATCGGCTCCACGATCTGCTAATCCAAGCAGTCTCGCTAACGCCCTGGTGAAGGCGAGCTATTTCTATGTGCGGAAAACCGAGATTTCTACCGCAATGCAATGTGCAGAATATTCGGAGCCAACCCGAAATTAACGGAGGGCTAGCAAAGTAATGCAACTGATTTTTCGAAATCTGAGAGTATCGAGTTGAAACGCTGGAAGAAACGAGTTGAAAGTGATGATGAAGAAAGACGTCCAAGAAACAGGTGTCTAGGAAACAAAATGGCTAATCACTCGAAAGAAACATGCTCATTTTTTTTGGATTTGAAGACAAAAGCGTAAAAGATGTTATATTACAAACTAGAACAGGTAAAGATCTGTATTATCCTTGCGAAAGAGTAACGGTCAAGCGTCTTGGCTTTTGCTCCATATGATACTTTTTGTTTAACTCGTGATGAAAGAATGAAGGACGATGGAAAAGATGTAAATATCTATGTTTTCCAAATGAAGGTTAACGAACTGGAAAAGATACCTTTTGACTAGTTTTTCACAACATAAATATTTAAAGATGTGTGCCCAAATTTAAAGAAGAAGTGTGCTCAAATTCATGGAGAGAGTACGGAGAGTTTATTTAGGGTTTAATTCAGATGCTACTGACATAAATAAAGACCAAACTATTAACAAAAATGTTTAAAAGATTTGTTCCCCAAAGTGCATAAACAATGCTCAAGGTCAACTTCTAGTTAGTAACGACCCAATTTATCAATTTATCATAAATGGCGAAAGTATTGTGAAGAAATTCTAAATGAACAGACCGTGATAACATCAGTTGAAAAAGTCAGTGCGGCGGCGGTGAATATTTTTGAAAAGAGAAAAGCTATTGACCCAGACGGTATATACCCTTTGAGTTCTGGAAAAAAATAGGAGACATCGGGCTTAGATGTGATTGTTTGCAAAATATATTACGACTATCTGATGATGGTGCGGTGCAATCAACCACAGATGCCATATCAAAATAACAACAGTGATTCCACAACTGATTTGGATATTTTCCTAATTGATTTTGAAATAACGTTCTCTGGAAATCTACTTGCGAATTATTAAGAATATGTTCGAAAAATCCTCCTTAAGCTGAAGAAATAAATGGTTAAGATTTGTATGTTCCACTCCATAGTCTTCGTCTTTCTTCAATTTATTATCTTATTGCATAAAAAAAATTAAGTTTCAAAAATTGCACCTCTCTTGCAATTTCGTCTAATAATAAAAAAAAAACCATGGTCAAGGTTGAACGAGTTCGAGTTAACTACGGGTGATTTTTAATTGGTGTGTTTGTTGATTGAACTTATGTCACATCGTCAAAAGAAGATTCATAAAAGATCAAATCAATCAGAATTAAATACTTTAAAATACTTTAAATTATTTCTCTGGCCATTTAGTCACCAGACACTCGCTTTATTTGAATAAATTTTAATTGACCAATAAAAAAGTATTTCATTGAATTTTACTTCAACAACTTATTTCGAGGGTTCAATCCAATAACATTTATTTAATCTGCATAAAATCTGTTACGTTTAATTAAATCAGTTCTTCAACTGTTACACACTTATATGACTATCCACGCATCAATGACCCTTACCTTTTATATATATAAAAAATTACGTATGGTACCTTAAAACCACTTAATCACCTCTACCATAATAAAACTGTTAATTGCACTAGCGTTTTTAATTAATCCCACTTCATTCCTAGATTTTTAATAACGAATTCATGCATAATTGGTTATTTACCAATAAGCTTTTGACTGATTAATACAAAAAAATGTTTTTTATTCTTTTTTTTTTTATGAAATTATTAACAAAATATGCACAATAATTGTGAATCAATAATGGGATATCGTTGGTTAAATAAAAATGTGGGACAAATTAATTAAATAAATAAATAAAAAGCAATGAAATTCTATATCTATGTATTTGATCTACAGGGCAAGTATTGGTAGGTGTTATCCGAAAATTAAATCAACGCCTCTAATGATCAGTTACACCAAAATATACTTAAATAGTCCAGTCGGGTTAGACTTTTAAAAGAAAAAATAAATAATTGTCAAGTTTCTTTACAGTTCGGTGCTAGGAGGAGGTCATTAGAAGCTTAAGTGTATAAGGATAATTGAACTTGTGCCGCCATTTGGAAAACAGTAAAATTTAAATTTTTATTTGTTTATAACTTAAAAAATATTACAGATACATTAAAAAAGTGGGAAATCTACAAAATACCGAATGCAAAAATTTTAAAATCCCGATTTACAAAATCCCGAATGCGAAAATTCGGGATTTGTTCGTGGTTTTTTTTTCAATCTTTTAAATTTGTTAACTTGGAAATATGTAGATATGGGCAGATTCAAGCAGACTCTAATCGTCCACAGGTTTTATCCAAACCAACCTCTGACTACAAACTCCTACTCTCATCTCCCCGTGCTGAACATCGAGTGCCTAGTCCTTTCACCTGAGATCTGTGTAATCAATTCATTTGGTGGATTTTGGGGGCTGCAAACGAGAGAGGAGAGAAGAGTGTTGCCACTGACATACTTGATGCTTTGAACTATCTAAGAGTCTGGTCCTCCAGGAGTTGTGCGTTGGTTTAAATTCCCTACCTTAAAAAAATCATTAGGTCCGAAACAACAACTAGCCTCGGATATGGATGATCTTAATGTTAAAGACCCCAGCAAAGAATTTCGGATCTGCACGTGTAATGTACTGTCGTTTTACAGACCACGTGCAGTCAAACAATTAGCTTACACCCTGAATAGGCTAAGGGCTGATGTAACAGCTGTCCATGAAGTGCGATGGGATGGAGAGGGTGGACGTAGGATGATCGTGTGATATTTACATGGGGCCGTGCTATAAAGAACAGATATGCTGTTTTGTGATACTGGGAAAACTTAGGCAAGAAGTATTAGGATTTCGCAGTTTCAGCGAGCGCTTGGTCAAAATCCGCATCAAAGCGAAATTCATCAATATCTAGCTGACATGTGTTCCCTTCTCCCACCAAAAGAAGGGTGAACAAACGAAGGACGCGTTCTATGACCTCTTCGGGAACGCGTAAGATAATAAGTACGATGCCAAAATATTCTGGGTGACTAAAGCCATATTCGGAGAGGAGGGTCCCTTTGGTTTAATCATCGGCATCATGACACTTCCGTCAACGGATAAAGGATAGTAGACTTTATATACACAAAGGTATACTTCGCGGAGCAGTGATCAAAACACCATTGACCAAATTGATGAAATCGCTATAGACGACAGACATGCTCCCAGTACCCTGGATGTTCGAGCATTTCGTGTTGCAAACATGGTCTTTGACCATTACTTAGTAGAATCATGGAGTACATGTGCGGATATCCATGGCACCACAATGCCGAGCTGAAAATTTGATGCTTTGGGTTTCACTGGTTTGATGAAGAATGGCGGTGGGCGCATGCAGCGAAAAACGAAGTTGCGTAAGCGGGACTGACCCCTTTAACTGAATTTCTCATGATTGACGAAATACCATTTTTTTTTTCTGTAAACACATAATATATATAAAGCAATAAATCCATCAATCTCAGAGGTAAATTTTAACTCAAAAAAAAACTGTATTCTGCTTAAATTAATCTGCTGTTATATTAACGCACTTAAGGTGGCAACACACAGAACATAACAATGTAAGGATATTCGACCCAGTTGTGCGATTTATTTATTTTAAATCAATTCGTTGTGCGACCATGTGGTTTTTGCACAACTTAACTGTGGTTTTTGTGATTCCAATTAAATAGGCAAATTTATTCGATAGGGTTGAAAGGGCAGATCAGGATAAAATGCTCCAACACTACAATTAATATACCACAGACAAATATTTGGTTTTGCTTTGTTAAATTTTTATTAATTTTTATATATATTTTCGGTTCGAATAATAATTACATTACTTTATTTATTTCTTTTGAAGATTATTTTGTGTGTGACTTGTCTGTTATGATAAAGAGGTCATAGCTCAGTTCAAAAGCTGCCACAGTAAATTTATAATTATTATTTACATATTGTAGGCACATATTGTAAATTATTATAATTATATTAATTGCTCAATAGGACAAGTATTTGTTTCGTGTAAAAAAAAACGAGGTTTTTAACTAAACCTGACATTACGATGAAAGAGAAGACGAAAAAAGTAGTTTTCGTCATGCCGTCCTTTGGCCTGTCTGTGCGGATGTGCTGATATTCGGTTGTATGTTCACCGAGCTACAGCCTAAACGGTTGGACGAATTTTCTTCAAACTTCGTTTGTAGTACTTTTTGGTAATTCCCTCCTAGAGCTCAATTCAATTCAATTCAATTTTTATTTTAATACGGGGTACAAATAAGACGTAGTCTTTTATAGTACATTTGATTATGGTTAACATTTTATATAAGCATAATAGATACTTAATTTTAAACTTAAATAACAAAACAATATAATGATAGAATAAACCTAAATATTTTAAAAAGTGAGAGAAGAAAAGTAATAGTAGAAAAGAAGTGAAAATAGAAAGAAAAGATGAAGAAGTAGAAGTAGAAGTAGCCTGTTTTAGTTTTATTTTGTCTTATTTGAGAAACAAGTGACGAATTTAATTTACAAGAGTAAATGGTGTTATAATTTTTCTCCTTTAACGAAAGTGAAGGTTAATTGCTGACTTGAACTTTTCTGGTCGAATGATCCTTTTTATAATAGCCGGCAGAGAGTTCCATAGTTTTGTTGCATGGAAAATAAAGAGGCGAGAGGAGTTCAGGTAATTGACTGAAGGTGACACAAGATTCATAGTTCTAACAGATTGGGAAAATCGCAGTTTTTCAAATATATAAGATGGGTTTCTTTGTTGAATAATTTTGTGCAGAAATATGCAGCACCTGGCATCAAGAAATTGTTGAAAAGTGCATCCAAGTACTAGTTTATGATAATGCGATATGTGTTCATGTCGTCGAACTCCATATATACAGGGTGAGTCATGAGCAATGCGACAAAATGCTAGGGCGTGTAGGTTGCGTTGAGACAAGAAAAAAATCGTATGGGAGGGGGGGTCTATTCCCCTCCGTTTAGCCGGGAGGGGCAATTTTCGAAAAAACTGACTTAAAATGGGAAAAAAACTATTTAAAATCAACGGCTTCATTCACAATGCTGTGCGATACGTTTTTGAAAAGCCAATAACTTTTTCTTTCATTCTGTCTTTAAATAAATCTATTCTAAGAAATAGTTTTTGAAATATTAATTTTCAAAGTCAAAATTTTGAAAAAAAAAATTGAAAAAAAAATTTCAAATTCATTTTTTTCAAAATTTTACGTAATTAAGTGCTAATTTTAATTTCAAAATTCAATGCTGTTATTAATTTTAAGTCTAAATAAGAAAACCGGATGCAAAAATTTTATGTCGTTCTCAAGAAATTAAAAAAAAACCAAAACCACCTTTTTCTAAGAAAAAAATTTATTTTTATTGTAACGAAGCAATTTATTTATTTATTTAGCATTAATCTTAGTTTTTTTACTTTTTTTTTAATTGGAGTTTTATGAGAACGTAATAAAATTAAATAGTATTGGAATAACCCTGGATTAATATTATTTTCATTGATAACTTCTGAAAACTGACCTGTCAATATTTTTGCCTTGGCCTGCCCGCAGCCCATGGGTTCTACCTGTTATGGGGACAATAGGGACAATAAAACCGCATTTTTTTTAATGAAAAAAAAAGAAAATTGCAACGCAAGATAAATAAAAGGCATTGCAGTTTTGCTTAGTAATTATTTCAAATTTGAATATTAACTCATTAACACGTAACGATGTCAAGCTCATACACCCGAGAAGAATTAACGGACATGCATTTCTGCTACGGTTTAGCTAATGGTCGAAATCGTGAAGCCAAAAGACTGTACGCTGAAAGATATCCCGATAGGAGGTGTCCCCATCATAGCACGTTTCCAAGAATCCACCGACGTCTAAGAGATCATGGAGTGCTGGAGCATCGAAGAAGCGAAAGGCCAGTTTCTGATGAGTCAAGAATCTTAGATGAAATAATTCTGGATTTAGTCCGAAATAATCCCTCCGTCAGTACAAGAAGAATATCCACTATGCTTGGAGTGTCCCAATCTAGAGCATGTCGAGTACTTCGGGCGGAAAATTTACACCCGTACCACTTTACGCCTGTTCAGGAACTCACCTCAAACGACAAGTTATTGAGAACCGAATTTTGTAGAACATTACTACTTAGAAATGAAACCGAACAAAACTATTTTAGAAGAATATTCTGGACGGATGAAGCACAGTTTACTAGGGATGGGGTTACTAACTTCCACAATTTACATTATTGGAGTAGCGCCAATCCACACAAAAAAAAAACAAAACAAATCACAACACCGCTTTAGTTGTAATGTTTGGCTTGGTATTGTTGGACACACTGTGATCGGGCCCCGGTTTTTGAATTCCATTATTAATGGAGAATCATACCTGCAATTCCTACGAGACCTTTTACCCGATTTATTAGACAGCGTTCCATTGGTTATAGCAGATACTTTAATCTACCAACAAGATGGTGCTCCAGCACACTACAGCTTACAGGTGAGAAACTGGCTGGATGATCATTTTAGTGACCGTTGGATCGGAAGAAGGGGCCCCACGGAATGGCCGCCTAGGTCACCAGATTTAACTCCCCTAGATTTCTATGCATGGGGATTTATGAAGAATTATGTTTACGAAGTGGAAATAGTATCATTGGAACAACTGAAGGAACGAATTGAAGTCGCTGGAGTCAAATTGCAGGAAAATTTGTCAAGCATAAACTTATGTGAAGCCATTACAAGGAGATATAATCTATGCCTTCTAAACTATGGAGATCATATCGAGAATTTTTTATAAGTACTTCCAATAAAAAACATAGTAAAAATAAAAGGAATAAAAAAAACTAAAAAAACTAAGATTAATGCTTCTTAAATTGCTTCGTTACAATAAAAATAAATGTTTTTCTTAGAAAAAGGTGGTTTTGGTTTTTTTTTAATTTCTTGAGAACGACATAAAATTTTTGCATCCGGTTTTCTTATTTAGACTTAAAATTAATAACAGCATTGAATTTTGAAATTAAAATTAGCACTTAATTACGTAAAATTTTGAAAAAAATGAATTTGAAATTTTTTTTTCAAAATTTTGACTTTGAAAATTAATATTTCAAAAACAATTTCTTAGAATAGATTTATTTAAACACAGAATGAAAGAAAAAGTTATTGGTTTTTCAAAAACGTATCGCACAGCATTGTGAATGAAGCCGTTGATTTTAAATAATTTTTTTCCCATTTTAAGTCAGTTTTTTCGAAAATTGCCCCTCCCGGCTAAACGGAGGGGAATAGACCCCCCCTCCCATACGATTTTTTTCTTGTCTCAACGCAACCTACACGCCCTAGCATTTTGTCGCATTGCTCATGACTCACCCTGTATATCTTAACATGTCATTAAAAGCAACAAGAAGCTTATGATGGGAAAGAGATTCCAGTTTGCAATAAACAACGTTGGAATAATCAATCAGTGGGATGAGTAATGTTTTAACTATAGCCTGAGTATAGTATTTGTAGGAGTAATGCTGGAAAACAACCAGAGCTTTCGAAGTCCACCGTAGATTCTTCCAATAGTGTAGTTCACATGATTTGTTGCCGAAAGAGAGCTGTTGACCTTAAAGCCAAGACTAGTTACACTGTCAATAAACTTAAGTTCAACCGATGATAAATATACTGGAGGTAAAAACATGGTATTAATCTTTTTCTTTGACATCGCAACCAATTGAGATTTCGCTGGATTAAGTGTAAGACCATTATTAAGCGACCTTTTGAAAATTGAGGAAAGGTCTTCATTTATTCTATACATCAGATCCTCTTGTAGACCAAGTGGACGAGACAGATAGATTTGTACATCGTCAGCATATAAGTGAATTGAAACGTTTAAACAAACATTTGGGAGATCATTTATAAACAAACAGAACAAAATAGGCCCTAAAATAGACCCTTGTGGCACATTTGGAGGTACAAAGATTCAGACAAGTGTTGACCAGAAATAATCCCTCCGTCAGTACAAGAAGAATATCCACTATGCTTGGAGTGTCCCAATCTAGAGCATGTCGAGTACTTCGGGCGGAAAATTTACACCCGTACCACTTTACGCCTGTTCAGGAACTCACCTCAAACGACAAGTTATTGAGAACCGAATTTTGTAGAACATTACTACTTAGAAATGAAACCGAACAAAACTATTTTAGAAGAATATTCTGGACGGATGAAGCACAGTTTACTAGGGATGGGGTTACTAACTTCCACAATTTACATTATTGGAGTAGCGCCAATCCACACAAAAAAAAAACAAAACAAATCACAACACCGCTTTAGTTGTAATGTTTGGCTTGGTATTGTTGGACACACTGTGATCGGGCCCCGGTTTTTGAATTCCATTATTAATGGAGAATCATACCTGCAATTCCTACGAGACCTTTTACCCGATTTATTAGACAGCGTTCCATTGGTTATAGCAGATACTTTAATCTACCAACAAGATGGTGCTCCAGCACACTACAGCTTACAGGTGAGAAACTGGCTGGATGATCATTTTAGTGACCGTTGGATCGGAAGAAGGGGCCCCACGGAATGGCCGCCTAGGTCACCAGATTTAACTCCCCTAGATTTCTATGCATGGGGATTTATGAAGAATTATGTTTACGAAGTGGAAATAGTATCATTGGAACAACTGAAGGAACGAATTGAAGTCGCTGGAGTCAAATTGCAGGAAAATTTGTCAAGCATAAACTTATGTGAAGCCATTACAAGGAGATATAATCTATGCCTTCTAAACTATGGAGATCATATCGAGAATTTTTTATAAGTACTTCCAATAAAAAACATAGTAAAAATAAAAGGAATAAAAAAAACTAAAAAAACTAAGATTAATGCTTCTTAAATTGCTTCGTTACAATAAAAATAAATGTTTTTCTTAGAAAAAGGTGGTTTTGGTTTTTTTTTAATTTCTTGAGAACGACATAAAATTTTTGCATCCGGTTTTCTTATTTAGACTTAAAATTAATAACAGCATTGAATTTTGAAATTAAAATTAGCACTTAATTACGTAAAATTTTGAAAAAAATGAATTTGAAATTTTTTTTTCAAAATTTTGACTTTGAAAATTAATATTTCAAAAACAATTTCTTAGAATAGATTTATTTAAACACAGAATGAAAGAAAAAGTTATTGGTTTTTCAAAAACGTATCGCACAGCATTGTGAATGAAGCCGTTGATTTTAAATAATTTTTTTCCCATTTTAAGTCAGTTTTTTCGAAAATTGCCCCTCCCGGCTAAACGGAGGGGAATAGACCCCCCCTCCCATACGATTTTTTTCTTGTCTCAACGCAACCTACACGCCCTAGCATTTTGTCGCATTGCTCATGACTCACCCTGTATATCTTAACATGTCATTAAAAGCAACAAGAAGCTTATGATGGGAAAGAGATTCCAGTTTGCAATAAACAACGTTGGAATAATCAATCAGTGGGATGAGTAATGTTTTAACTATAGCCTGAGTATAGTATTTGTAGGAGTAATGCTGGAAAACAACCAGAGCTTTCGAAGTCCACCGTAGATTCTTCCAATAGTGTAGTTCACATGATTTGTTGCCGAAAGAGAGCTGTTGACCTTAAAGCCAAGACTAGTTACACTGTCAATAAACTTAAGTTCAACCGATGATAAATAGACTGGAGGTAAAAACATGGTATTAATCTTTTTCTTTGACATCGCAACCAATTGAGATTTCGCTGGATTAAGTGTAAGACCATTATTAAGCGACCTTTTGAAAATTGAGGAAAGGTCTTCATTTATTCTATACATCAGATCCTCTTGTAGACCAAGTGGACGAGACAGATAGATTTGTACATCGTCAGCATATAAGTGAATTGAAACGTTTAAACAAACATTTGGGAGATCATTTATAAACAAACAGAACAAAATAGGCCCTAAAATAGACCCTTGTGGCACATTTGGAGGTACAAAGATTCAGACAAGTGTTGACCAGCCTTATCTCGTTGGCTACGGTTATTCAAATAGCTTTTAATAAGACCTACCGCTCTATCATGAAAACCAAAGTAGAGCTTTAGTTTCTTACATAGTATTTGATGGTTTACTCTGTCGAAAGCTTTAGAGAAATCTAACAAACAAAGAACTGTAAGATTGTCCAAGTCATACTGAGCCTGAATGTCATCAAGTACTTTGATCATTGCTGTTTGACAGCTGTGGTGAGCACGAAATCCGGACTGGAAAGAGTATAGCAACTTTAGTCTATTAAGATAATCTGAGACTTGGCTTGCCAGAATTTTTTCAAAAACTTTAGAAAGACAGGGTAAAATACTGATGGGACGGAAATCAGAGCAAGAATTGGGATTTGATTTTTTAGCCACAGGTATGACCTTAGCTAGAGGACAAATTTTAAATTTTATTTTAGCCCGGCTATAACGGGTACCTCCTATATAACGGTTTTAGTTTTCACAAATTTAACGATTTGATTTTTATGTTGTTCTTGGTATTGGTTGTATTATATTCGAGGGATTGGATTGTAACCATTCCATTGCCATTTACGCTTTTTTATGTCGACGTCCATTCGCTCAGCGAATCTTTAGGATGTGGCTTAGACAACGATTGACAAAAGCCTGCAAACACCTCAAGGTGGTTAGACGCGACTTACCAGGTTTGGAAAGCATATAACAGCAAGAATTTTACATTGGATTTAAGGAATCTCAACTTAGTGCGTAAGAGATTTGACTAGATTTCCAAATCGGGGACAGAACACCGAAGACGGCACGTGTTTTATTAATTCAACTTCTAAGGTCCAGATCCGTACCGACATATGCAAAAACAACGCTGCGAAGGTATAGTTAAACTGTTGGACTTCTTCCATTGGGATCTCCTGTAGAATAATTCGCTGATGTGTGTAGCCACCTGCGAGCATTATTTTTGTCTTTCTGCTGTCTATTTACTGTCCGACTGAACATTCGGTTTCGGCTTCGGCCAAAAATATCACCTTCGGCAAAACATTCAGCTTCGGCTAAATGAGTCGAAAGGATTTGCCGAAGCCGAGGGTTGAATTTCTGTTACAGTATCTCGCCAAAAGGTGAATATTTGAATTTGTAAGGCGTTCCCCCTTTCAAATTTAGAAGGCTTTGTCGTGGTGGTAGGGCTTAAGCTGTTCATTATTCTACGGCATCAATGATGTCTTACTCAGTGAACCAACCTTAATCCGGGTGAACGCCTTGTTCTATGACGTTCACCCTTAAATATGTTGAAAAATCAGAACATCTGAATGTTTTTCTAAAAATATCTTCAGTGTGATGACTGGGTAACGGCCCTACATCAGGCAACAGCAGTTAGGGGGAATAGCAAAAATGTCCTCGACGATGACTCATTCAACGTTTGAAAGTTAGCTTTCATAACATGAGTGTTTTGTTGTTGACAATGGGTGAGTGCCATGCGTTAGTACCAAATAAGCAGGGTGGTTTTTTGTTAGCTGAAGGATGCCGAAAATGCTGTTAATAACTACTTTATCCCTGAATATAAACTATGTAACGAGCGTTACTATCGTCAAATATTGAGCAAGTCAAGTGGAATTGACGGAGGATGAGATGTTGGGACTTGAGTTTGGTTCCAGCTTAAAAAAAAATTAAGCTACATATCCAGGGTCGGCAATCCGTGTGACTTAATGGGTAAAGTCAGAATGACTAATTTTACAGCTGCGAATCTTTCCTCAACTAAACGACCGACGTTTTAGGTTTGACGAAAAATAAACTTAGCACTCGGTGTTAAGATCATTAGAGTTTGTTCCAGAGGAATGTCCAATTCGGAATTTATTCAGGATCATTCTCTACCGGTTGGGCCCCTTGTGGCAACTCGTGCTGGTTGTGGTTCTCCAAGCAAAATCAAATATCATCTTAAAAAAGTAATGGAAAAAAACTTATTGGCAGTACAAAAAAAATAAAAAGATAACAAAAACGTGATTTTCAAAGGTATAGAAAATCAACTTCGTGAGTATTTCCTGGGACACCCTATACTTTAACTCAAACTAACTCTGCATTCATATAGATTCTTTAGGTAGCGAACCATATATGACAGCAAAAATGATATCATTGTCAAAAAGATAAAAGACAATGTCAATTCTCTTCTATCTAACAACCTTAATAAAAATGTTATTATCTTTTGTAAGGTGATTATAAATACGATAAGGCTGTAGAAATTCATTGCATGTGATTAAGTTTCATTGCAGTTACATTAAGATTGTTAACTTTGTCTTTCACAACAATATTATAAATAAAAAAAAAATCTTTTTAAGGATAAAGTAAAATGAGTCCGATTCTCATAATATCCAAACTCTCATTCACTCCTTAACGTTCACACGAAAATTGAAGAAATTATACTTGAAAAGATATACGAAAAGGAAGTCTTTTGAACACCAGTCCCACAGGCCGTTCTCTACCTTGCATAATTCATTAACTAAACGCAATAAAAGCATAAATGCTGGCAGAATATTCAGCCATAGCTTGTGTTACATTCAAAAAAGAAAGGTGCTTTGCAGAGTGTTGCCATTCATGTAAGAGTATTATTTTACGTAGATTCTTAACGCGGGAATGAAATTCGGTAGGATAAATTAAGTTTTGTTTGTTGACGTATCGACTACAAGACTGATGTAGACAGTAATTCTGGAGATGAGTTCACTCGTTAAGTATCCATTCTATCCACTCGAATACTTTAAGAGAGATTTCATCTAATTTGGAAAGAGTCCATGCTTCTGTACCATACAGAAGGACTAGTAAAAACTTGCTTGCTTGAAAGAAGATCACACAAAAATAATCCTGCTCTAGAATTGGCGCCCAACGTGGGGCTTCAACAAATTGAGAGACGACGTAAACGAATTGAAAGACGAAGACAAAAGAATGGCGAAATTTAGTGAAAACCAGTTCAATCGATTTCTAGCAGTTCTCCAAAGGAACAATACCCGGGTTGGATCTTTTACAGGTGGTAAAAGATCCAGCACGGCACGATTCAAAGGAGAAAAAGCTGGGAGAGTTTATTGCAGCAGTGACATTATTCAAGAAGTTGGAGAATATAAGCGTTGTGGAAATTAATAAAGCAATGCCAATGCTGCGTGAAGATTATGCTGCGTCTGGCAGCTGGGTTTAAAATCGACAGTCAAGACATTTGCCAACCTTCTGGAACTCCTACCCTCTGTTTTGTCAAGAAATATTCTGCCAAAAACAATTTCCGAATGAGATCACACCAGAACGGCAAAAAGAACAGCTTTTTGGTCCTCCAGGTTAAATAAACGTAAGAGAATACCAAAAATCTCTCATTCCAATAAATTCTCTGGCCATTGAAATTCTGAAAGCTTCTGATGGACCAAAATAAATTATGTGATCACCTTGCACTTGCAGATATTTTAAATCATCAAAAGACCATGAGACCCTTTGCAACGCATCGCATTTTTATGGGGAACAGTAGCCGAGTGTCGACTCCACATTATAGGCTGTCTCCAGTAAGAAAAGAACAACTTGGAAATGCCAGTCATTATGCTGTTGAAGAAGTTGTATTCCAGGGGGAGAATCCAGATGAATAACCGATCAAATATACAGGTACTTATGAAGAAGCCAGAGAAAATTAAACCAACATTCCACTTGATACATCTCATGCATCAAATTTAACACTGGGGGTTCAACAATCTGCAAAAAATGAGAATAAGAAACCGCCCTAGAAAGTCAGATTAAATGTTGATAACACGTCGAGGCGACTTCATCATCAAAGTGGGAGAATGTAACCCGCTATTATTTTTATTTAATTATTTATTATTTTACTATTATTTTATTATTATTTTCTCGAACCAAATACTAAAGCCTTATGAAATCTTACTACAAAAATCAAAACTTAGTTGTCATCGAAACGAAATTAAATAATAAATAGTCTCCTCAAAACTAGTATAAAAGGATCTGTTTGTCAGAAGAAGAATCAAATATATTTAAACGGGTGTTCCAACGCACGGCAATTTTTTTTTAAAGTAACAAAAGTTTATTGTTAAACTTAAACAACAAATGCTTTTTTTTTTGAAAGAAGATCACACAAAAATAATCCTGCTTTATGAAATTCTCGAAATTCTCTACAATTCGGGATTTAAGTGTCGGGAACTTGTAATTCAGGATTTATTTGTATTTTTGATTTGTCCTAGCTAGCTACCTTCAATTACAAAAACTTAGGTGGTTGAAGTTATTCTCCAAACGTCCGTCCGCACGGTCGATTTGTCTATACGTGCATCTGCGGTATTTTCGGCCGAAGTCGCTGTACAACCCGTTAAGCTCGTCATTGAATCATTTTCTCTCCACTCTTTTAATACACATGTAAACTACAAAAATCATTAAAACAATATTCATCTCAAATCCAGCAAGGAAATTTTCATCGAATTGCTTTAAGTTTACGGAACAGCGAGAATTCTAAATCATCATTCTGCTCAAGTGAACAAGTTTGACACAAATGTCAAAATACTGTACTGCCCTGTACAATTCGTCTCTATTTATGCTGTCAGATTTGAATCAGGATCAATAGGACAACGATCTGAAATTCTAATCAAGATTTTTTTCCCATAATCTATCGGAGTGAGAACTATTTGACCTCCGTCCAATATCTTTTATTCTAATTCCTGAGAAAATTAATTTGGTTCCCTGAATTGATGTTCTTTGTTATTTCCACCTACATATCTTCGATTCTGAATCCTCGGGCATAATTTATAATCAGCCATTATGCTCCGCTTGTCTTATCAAAAATTAAACAATGAAACTTTATGTCTGGCATCACTGGTAAAATTTCTCTTAAAGAATTTCTTCCCGTGACAGCAGATATAAATATGTAAATTCGAGCGTATGAAGTGAAATATCCATCCGTAGATTTATCTCATTTCTGCATTATGCAGATATTTCAATTTTTTTCTTGTGTTCACCTGTCGAGTTCGAGCTCGGTTGAAAGATAGATTGTAAGGACGAAATGAGTCCTTCTGGAGAGCAAAAACTTCTAAAAGAATAAAAAAAAGTTAAACCAAAATGATAATCAACTCCCGGAATGAATGAATGAGAAATTTGCTTCGCATTTTTATGAATTGCAGACTCTTCGTCGTGCTTTGTAAACATTGCTTTAGGTTCTTTGCCATTCTATAATATAATACCATATCCCTTACATAATATACATAATATTCAGAAAAAAAATCTGAGGCTAAAGTTTGGTTTCATATAGCCCGTGAATAAAATTCAATATAATTTAGAATAGTATAAAGGAAACCAATGGCGTAGAAGATTAATGAACTCTTTGTATTCAAAGGCGTGTTAAAAGGAAATCCATTTTTTTTTCAAATCACTCAACAATGTCGAACAAAATTCATCATTGTCAATTGATGTTTTTTTCTTTTTTTTATATCGAAAGGGTAACATAAAGGCTCACTTAAAAAAAGGACATGAATTGGACTTTACCATAACGAACTACACGAGTACTTCGCCTGTTCCGGTTGAGTATTTGTAATGTAACAGTTGGTACCTTTGAGCGTTGCCACTAATACTTTATAGGACCACTCTATTTTATGTGTTGTAATTCGGTCTTGGGCCGAGTTTCCCAAAATTTCTTCGATTTAATATACCATTTGGTAGACGGTTCCATGAAACCGTTTGAAGAATGATATTGGGAGCCGCGATCACCCAGCAACGCCGTCTTCGGCTGAAGGATTTTTTCTGGAAAAGCAGTTCTTGGGAGAGATGGAATCGGGCTTATATATCTCATGATTACCTAATCTCATCTTTAAACTTATCGGAGAATTCTCTAGGTTCTGTCCGTTTTTGTTGAAGTTCCAGCACCAAATTCGTCCGTGTCAATGGTTGTTGTGGAATGCAATCGATATCAATTTTCTCACCCGATAAAGTCCTTTTGAAGCCTGGTCAGCTGCTTTAATTGTAGAACATAACACTAATTTTTTGACCGTTTTCAAGCAGTTTTTACTGTTTTTTGTGCCTGGTCACACTTTCACTTGAATGAAAAACAATTTAAAAAAAACGTGGCTTTCATTTAATTTAAAGACAAGAAAGAAATATTAAAATATTTGAGAGAGAGCCAATAATATTTTCGTATCCTTAGTAACTGTATTTACTCTTTCGTCAACAAAGAGTTTCATTTTGAAAATGAGTTTCGGTGGAATTTTGATGTATTCAGCTTTAATCGCTCAGACTCATTACAAATTAACCTGTCTCTCTCCAACTTTGAATGTTAATGTGGATAGGGCACAAACAACAAAGGCTTCTGCAACGAATTAGTTAATGATTTGTTACCCCGTAGTTGTATATGCCATAAGTGAGTCATTAGTAGAGCCTCTACTCATATCTGTACTCTGGTGTTAAGTTGGACTCCATAGACTTCTAGCATATTATGGTCATTTCTAAAGTGGCCTGCTCGGCTGAAATTATGATTGCGACAAAAGATAACATATAGTTCTCTTGATATATTTGTTAGCTTGAGGAAGATGTGAGCCAAGAACATTAGTTTGTATTGTTTTTGTTCCTTTTACTCTTCTAAAAATGTCTCCTGTTCAGTATTTTGCTCCTCGAAGTTGTAAAGAAGAAGAGTTATCGTATTTAACAAGTCGATAATTACTTGTAAACAAAAATAAAATTCATTTTATTTCACTTCCGACACTAATGTTATATTTCGATTTTGGTTCGTGAAAATAAATATTATTATTATTTATCTCAATAAGTCAAAAACCTTTTAATACAATGTTGAAAGTCAAATTCAATAAAAATTGCTTAACGATTATCAATTTTAGATATTTTGACGTATTTGAATGCAAAACTGAGTAACTGACGAGCTGTACGCTCGCATATGTATCACTAGAAATAGTGGATTCTCAAGTTATAATGGATGGATTTTTTTCCAATTTCAATTTGGATTTGTCTTGACCTGGTGAAAGTTCCCTTGCAGCCTTTACAGCGAATTTTTTTCATTAAAGCTTTGTTTTTATACCAGGGTTGTCATATAGATTTCTTACGTTTATTTCCTCATAGATGTCGTTGCGTTGTTGTTAAGGCTGGAACCCAAATTGGAGCAAAGCAAATAAATTTCTTCCTGCAGAGCGAACAAAAAAGACGAAGAACATACTTCGTATTACACGTTTCAATTACAATAGGTTTACAAACTGTATGAAGAAGTACCTCATCTTAGATGAAGATGAGTCGCATGCAGGAGTGAGAAAGTTTCATCGATTTGGCTAAATACACAACAGCAGTTTTATAAAAAATTAAAAAAACACCTTCACATTTCTCGCTTGTATTTTTAAAATATTTCGCGAACCATTTGTCCGGTTTCAAAATTCTTTTATGCAACTTCTTACAAGAACGAATTTTCAGTCTCCTTTATGGCAACGCTGCTACCTTACACACACGTGCATTTATTCATGCAAACGCACATGGATTGTACTCAAATTAACAAACAATGGATAGAGTGTTTGAAATTGAAGTAAGGCAGCAATTAGTTGCTTGGATGGTTTTCGGTTACGGCATCGATTTTGGGACAGAGTTCTTTTATGTGATTGCAAATAAATCAAAGTCTGACGGGCTTTTAAATAAAACATCCATGTATAGAGAAAGTGGCCTAAGGCTTAAGTGCTTCAACGTTCAGGCAACAGTAATCACTCAAACTCTCTTTGATAGTTGGACATCATGTGGCTAGAAAGGACTTTTTTTCCAATTTCAATAGTTAGAGACCGAATATAAATAAATTTATAAATCAAACTTGCAGGTGGTATGTTAGTTTGTCAAACATTTTTATGAACGTTCAATCTTATGTGTTAAATCCTTTCTAAAGAAAAGACAGTCGCTGTGGTTTGGCTAATCTTAAAGCAAGACTTTTGGTTAAATTCTGCTTTAAGTATCAAATATATTCATGTGTAAATATTTCAACAATAAATCCATACATTTTCTTTCACTTACATGCTCCAGCTGATGATGTCAAAAAAAGGACACATTTTAAATTCCACATTATCGAGTTATGTCCTTTGAGACTTTGAGACACGCACACACATGGGACAACAGAACGTGCTTGCCTTGAGTTTGCCGTATAACAAAAATAAGTATGAGATCCATTGTGTGGTGAGACACTTAATACAATTCCAGCCTTTACTCTTGTCTGCCAACAACTAAGAACGACAATGATGAAGAAAGAACTTTTAACACAGTTGATATCTTTAAGACAACATCCTGAATCAACAAATACATTAAGATACAGCAGTGTATGGCAATTTCAACTCATAAATATTAAATACATTTTATAGATTAGAGATTACTTATATACCGAATAATGATGACCTTGTCGAAAATCCTACGACACTTCCAAATATACACAAACCAAACAACTAAACAGAAACCAAACCCTTGAAAACATCGATCAAAGTGTTCATCAATTTTCTCCTCTAATTCCCAATATTTATCCTCTTCATTCTCGCTCTCACTTGGTGGTAGATTATTTTGTCATCTTCTATCTGCTCTTGTAAATTCAGGAACTGAAAGATATTCCAGTTGGATATTTAGCAGCCCACAATAGAGTCCTTCCTTTGAAAATGAAGATTATATTCATTTCGTTGCTATGCAACCTTGACGCTTTGGTATTTGCTTCCAGGAACTCTTACTTCTCTACTATGTATGGCTCAAGGGTTTTGTAGGGCACGACTAACAGCAGCATAACATCACCTTAAGAGAAGTCCTGTAAAATTAAAGTATATAAACACAGAAGCAAAAAAGAAGCAATCCCAAGCAGGATTCCTTTCAAAAGATTTTCTCTGCAATATTCGTTGGGAGAATTTAACACGTAAACATATATCAGTAGGTTGCTAAGGAAACATTTTCACACGATGATGGGGACATCATCATTGTAGGAAGTAGTATTATAATATTGGCAGGTCCGCATTTGCTTGAAAGGTGATTTTAAAGGCGACAGATTTGTTTTAGTTTATGATTATGAGAATTGATAACGGAATGGTTTGATACCAAAAAAAGTCTTATAAACTTATAGCCTCCCGTCACCCCATCAAGGTGTGTCAAGGATAGAGTGTGGGAGTTTGATTCGTTCTGTCAAAAATTGTGTTTGTTGCAATTGACGATATTACGACTACAACGAATAAAATTTCCTCGTCGGGAAAAAAAAACTAATAAATTTACAAAACTACATTTGCACGATCCTTACCAGTGACTTGGGCCATAAACCTAAAGGGGCTTTTATGAGGTGATTTCATGTGTGTGTGTGTGAAACTTTATCGTATTTGGCTAATGTCATGAATAATATGTTGGCTTTGAAAGACGCTGTGGTTTTTGCCGGGTTATTAGCATAAAATTCAGAAAGCTCTATACAAGATACAGTCTAACAGGGCCTAATCACTCGATGTCGGTGACATCGGTGATCACGGTGGATCTCGATTTGCTCGAGATCCAATGTGGCGAGGAGTGTGTGGTACGTACTGCCGCCGGCCATCCTGTTAAAAAACCACATGCCTTTAGTGTCCATATTGTCTAATTCAGGCTAAAAGAAGTTGTTAAGCATCGGTGTATAATGCTCGCCGTTGACGGTGATTGCCTGGCCAAAGCCGTTCTCAAAGAAATATGAACCGATGATGCCGTCAGCCCAAATGCTTTGAATCTTTTTAATATTTTATATACTTTCCAGTCGGCCACAAACAAGAATCTCCTGAATTAAGAGATTGATGACGATTCGGGATTTGCTGTTAATAACGCATTAAAAAACCCGAAAAAATTCTAGAACTTGACACGGTAAACATCCGCACGTGTACATCCAAGAAAGGAATATCTATGTTCGCTAGATCACTAAAATCGTCGAAAAAGAAATTACCCAGGTGTAATTTACATTTTTGGGAGAGAGCTGGGCATGAACAGAGAAGATGGGTGATACTCTCCTCCTCCTCCTCGTCCATGCAGCTTCTGCAAAAATCGTTAGAGAATACGCCAAGTCTTGTGGCGTGTCTTCCAACGCCTACAAGGCATAGTCAACGTTAGTTAAACGGGATAGTGTGAGTTGGGATATCCTTACGCGGAAAAACATATTTCGGAGTGGAAAACGTGCCGCAAGAAAACGTAGCCAACTTCTTTCTCTAAAGTATTCATTGTTCCTCCTGATCTGTAAAATGTACCCACTTCTTTCCTGTCAATATACATTCATTTGCTCTATTCAATTTAACGTTGTTCGTGCTGCTTCTATTTCCTTCTGAGTAAGCGTTTTTCATCATTTTCCGTTCTTATTTTTTCCTCTTTATTTGTTTGCGCCTTGAGCATTCTCACATGAATACGCTCATGACACCGAGGAGAATATTTTAATTTTGTATGCCTGGCCTGGCTTCTGTGCTCATGCCCGCATAAGAATAAGTGAGTTGATGGGGATGATGAGGACAATCACATTGCTAACTTAATTAACTCATTGAGTGTGTGTTTAATGTGTATTCATTCGCCGAGGACATGTTGGGCAGGGGCGTGGTGGTTGAGGCGAGCAGCAAGCCTCAAGAGGCCTTATATAATAATGCGGGGCTTTGACTTCCATTGGAATTCTAATTATGCATGCGTAACACGTTACAAAGAAAGGTATTTGAATAGGAATTCCCTGCAAGAGGGCAAACGCATGGGTTGAGTGTGGTGAAAGTATCCTTAAAGACCGCGGGATGAACTGTTGTCGAACTAAGTGAAAGACAAATATTTACATCCCCATAGTTAATTGTGTAGAAGCAATTAAGTATGTGGGAGTAAAATTTACACAAAGTGTTATGAGAGGTTTTTTTGTTGGTGTTTGTGTGGTAAATGAGAGATAAATTATTCTTAAATTGGAAACCAAATCAAGTTATGTAAATGTCAATTCATATACATATCCCTCATCCTGTTATGCACATTTTTTTCTCCTTGCTTTTGACGAAAATATAGTGTTTTCTTTTTAAAATTCATTCACGTTTTATGAAAATAAACACAAAACGGACTCGGATTAAAAATTAACCCCATTAAACTTGCTGCTCAACTCAGTGAAGGTAATGTCTCTACTTTTCTATTCAGGAGATTAATGCTGCTATGTTGTTATCCAGCACTCAGAAATGAGACCTTGAAATTTCTTAGTTGAGTGATGTAATGAAATAAAGGCAAATAGCAAGCAAATTGTTCATAGGATTTATGAGGTAAAAGGATTACTTGTGCTTTTTTTTCTTTGCTTTTGATGCTTTAGATGCAAAAATAGAATGTTTGAGCCTCTGAATAGATAAAGATAATATTATAAAAGGATTTGTACAGAAACAGAATAAAATAAGATGCATGACTGGGTCGGATATATACTTGATGCTCTGTGAGTCCTTAGTGGTACATTATTTTTCTTGAAAATTCGAAACAGTAAAATTTTGATTATAAATGATTTTCTTCACCAATAAACGCGTAACATAAAATAAAACAAGGTTAGAGGTTATTTTAAGATAACAAAAAGTTCTGATATATCTTTCTATATACGGATTATTGTGAATAAGAACGAGCGTGAACACGCCCTGCAGAAGATATCGAACATTTTCCAATTGATGTTGGCTTACACCAAAGAGTTCTTTTACAGTTCATGATTATCTTCTTGGAGATACTTGATGAAGGACCTTAAAGTGAGTTAGTTATTTTTTGCTGAGGATAGTGCCATCATAAGTGAAGATCCTACATTCTTTCAATGATCGGCTTATGTGTGGGTTAACGTTTTGGAAGAAAGAATTTTGTATGCTGTTCTGATCTGATTCAGACTTCTTCCAAAGATTTATTTGAACGGAACAGGCTTTCTCTTCTGGAAACAGTTTAACCATCTCTTAAGGAGATAAGGAGAAACACGATTTTAAATATTTTCACAATTAATTTCTTGACTTAAACAACATCAACTGAAAGAGAATGAATTTTAAAATATATTAAGTTTTACAAAATATGTGCACTTACTTACTTACTTACGATGGTGCTCACAGTACAGGATGAACTTCAGTCTCAACCAATAGGTCCAGCCAGCTCTGTTTCTAGCTAGCCGCTTTAAATTTCGCAAGTTGGCTTGTCATTTTCCACTTATGTGCGCTATCTATGGGGGGTCTCTCAATGATGATTACACCATTGGACTCGAAGACTAGTCTGGCGCTGGTGTGTTGGTGTCCATACGCTCCATGTAACCCACTCATCTCAGCCGCTGTATTTTCAGCTTCAAAGACTGCAAATAAATGCTTGGAATGCAAAGGATTGGTGAACTGCAAATGAATGCTGGACTTCAAAGGAATGCTGGACTGCAAACGAAAGCTGGAATTGAAAGGAATGCTTGGACTGCAAATGAATGCTGGGCTGCAAAGGAATGCAAGGACCTCAAAGGAATGCCCGGAATGCATGAAGTCTCAAATGATTGCATTCAATTGATTGCTGCAAAATGAATGGGGTGAAAAATGATTGCAATCATTTTGATTTCAAATGAATGGTGAATGCTTATTTCGAAGTTGAAGTCTCAAAGAAAGATTTTTGAATGCAATCTTTTTATTAAAGCATTAAATATTGCATTCATAAAAGATTGCATTCTTTTACAAGCCTGCTGTTTGACTTCAAAAAGAATCGCTGTGTTTCATAGTACACGAAGTTTTTGACATATAGTGAACTGACGACTGAATGGCTCCATGATAGAAATGAAACTTCCTTCTTCTCCTTCATCACGTTCTTCTTAATGAAGCACACTTTATTTAAGTATAAACTCTATTAAAACAGGAAAGTCTTTACGAAAACATTACAGTCCTGTTCTTAGGGGAATTTCACTGATGTTTACTCGCATTCTGACTGAAAACCATATCCTTGAATGTAATTTTTTTAAATAGGTACTTTTGATATAAATATTTCAAATAAGGAAGAATAAACGAAGGGAACGCAATGTTTGTGTAAATGCCTTTGAAGTCAACTTGACTGCAATTCTGTGGCATATTGACCATAAAGCTCTTTGAGTCAATAATTTCTTACGCGTGAAATCATTTTTTAATATATCAGTGTTTGTGTTTTTTTTTAATTTTTTTTTAAGGACTCAATGTTGAAGCAAAGGGTTAACCACAACCTATCTCAAGTAAATAAAGGTATAAATATATATTTTTTTTATATTTGCTTGTTTCAGTAAACATACAGCATGGCATGGTACATCTGTGTTTTCCTTATATAAAAATATTTTTTTTATTGAAGAACGTTCATATTTATTTATTTAACCTAAAAGAAGACAAAATACATCTTATTTCAAAATAACCCAAAGCCTATCTCATTATTTTAACATTTTCAATAAAAAAATATTATCCCTATACCCTATAAGGATTTAAAATAAATAGAAAAAAAACTGCCCTTCAATAAAATCAATAATTCAGTGTTTTAATGCAAAGATAACGGTGTTTGTATTTCTTGCTTAGCATAATTTATCATAAGCATAATTCAAATTGAGAAAAAGAAAAAGCTTTTGAAAACTTCTTATCGTCTATCGTCCTTCAGTTGGCTCTTGCTAGTGAGTGCCTTAAGTGGAAGACCATTACACAAATAAACACAAACGATTTCCAGCAATTGCTATGCGATATTGCCATAAGTCAATGGTAAGCTTTTTAAATGGGTTAATAGTTTCCTTCCTCTTTCTTTTGGTCTCATCTGGCAGAGTTAAGTTAGTTTGGTATAGTTGACAACCTTGACCTTCCACAAACTAAGAAATATTCCATTTAAACGATTCACTTAAGGACATCTTTCTTTTTTTTTTTTTTTCTTTTTCAAGACCACACAAGTGAACAGAGATTATTCGACACACACTCTTATACATAAAAGGTTCAAT
Organism: Baccha elongata; assembly: GCA_951217065.1. Lineage (NCBI taxonomy): Eukaryota > Metazoa > Arthropoda > Insecta > Diptera > Syrphidae > Baccha > Baccha elongata. Next base: position 177,318,004 of record OX578272.1, read on the forward strand.
TTAATTTCAGTAAATTATTTCATTATATGAAATTTTTCTCTCTCTGTTTCGTCCTTAGAGATTAAACTGTAAACGACCAACTGCAACTGGAAATTAATGGAAATGGTGCTTGTCATTAAAAGGAGATAAGTTTTTTAGTGCTGTAATTCATGATTGCTCGTATACCTTAGCAAAGATGAAGGATGTGAAGGATATAGACACTTGGTGGTTTAATTACCACAAAAGAAATGCCAATTTAAAAAGTGCATGCTATTTCAATTAGTTTTGTTTTACAATCACTTACAACTTACTATAGACATAGAGGATATATGAAGGTGAAAAAGTAAGTTTGTTCATCTTAAGTTTTAAGTATTACTGAATTACTTTGTTACGAAGCGGAACGGGAAGGAAAAACTAGAATTCGTCGCTATATATACGCCACCTCGATATTTGGTGGGTACCAATCTGAAGCTCTTGGGCTTTTTCCAAGATCTATCCAAATTGGAATACTTGATTGGTGGTGGACTTTCCTTATCTTAAGTTTCAGTCGTTCGCACAATACAGAAGAAAACAAGAGATAGACGATTTGAAGAAAACTGATGCCTCTGTACATAGTTGCAGTTCAGACGACTTCTTTATTTAAGACCGAGCATAAAAAAGCTGATGTTCCATTTATTGCAACAAATTGGATTAGTTAGTCGTTAGTGCATACTTACCAAGTCATTTAGTGCTGCTCTGAATAGTTTGGCAGGATGTACGTTAGCTTCAGTAGTTCTACCGGACTTTAGTTTCGATAAAGCTGCCTTTACTTTCCCCAAAAAAGATTTTTCCAAAACTTTAGTACCTTACTGTGGTTTTAATACGTGTTCCCTTGATCATTTTAGCAGGCTTCGGATCGGGCTTTCTTACTACTGTTGTTTTTTTTTATCTTTCAAACCTTTTCTTTAATTTATCTAGTGCGTGTTTCTCGTTCTTTTTCCGTTCGAGAAGCTGTTTTTCCTTTCACCCCACTTCTGATTCCGCGTAGAGCTCGTCAGCTACTTTCGTCTGTCTGTGTATACTTAAGCTACGTGTGCTCCACCGAACCTAGTTGTCAAACCAGAGTTTTGATTGTGTTGCCTAAAACCCAGCAACTTAAATGTAGGATCGCAATACATGATGATGGTGACAAATGACTCTTCAGGAATTTAATAGAAACTCTATCGGGCCTGGCGATCTCATAAGATTCCGGTCGTGCAACAATGTACTTCATTAAAGAATTTTCTTCTTTTTGGCTTTGGTCGGGATATCCGCAGTAGTACCATGGCTACAACGAAGTAGTTGTTCCAGGTTGGCTCCTCACAACTTTGGGTTATACATGATACCGTCTCCAGTAAGGTATATCAAGTCTTTTACTTGATCACTGAACCGAAGATGAGGTCTGCCTTGGTATCTCCTTCCCTCTGGTCTGGCTTTGAAGACTCTACAAATGTTCTTCCCTAAAGGGCTTTAGTTTTCAATTGCTTACTTATTGCACAGAAAAAGCGATAAGCAAGAGTTATTCTACGTTTTATTTCTGCGCTGATGTTGTTTGTGGAGCTAACAGCTGTGCCCAGGTAGACAAATTCATTTACTACCTCGAAATTATACTCATCAATGATGACTTTCTGATGGGGTCCGACTTTTGCTGATGAGAGCATATCTTTCGTTTTATCCTCGTTGACAACCATTTTGCAGGCTTGCAACTCGAAATTTTCGTTTCCTGTCGTAGCATCTCTGCATCTCATCCTATCAGGATCTCTCTTCTGCTTTGTAAGCAGGCGCTTTTCATTTCTTCTTCTGTCTACATATAGCTTGCGAGTAGTTCTTGTTTTTCTCTGTAGCCACGTCCTATAGGCCTCTGTTTCGGCCTTATTTGCCTGGTCACACTAATAGTCGAACCAAGAATTCCTCTATGATGGTTGCGATAGTCCCCGGACCTCTGATGCAGCGCTTTCGATAGCTTGTTGACATTGCTGACTGGTCCTCAAGGTTCAGATCTACAGTCGTGGGGGCATACGTTTTGGCTGTGTCTTGGCATTGTAGTTTCTCAACGTTGTATTTTCTTCTCGCAAATGATTTCTAAGGGCTTCATGGATATCAATGGTCAGAGTCAGAGTCGTTGTTGGCTCCTCTGAAAGTATGGATGTACGTTGTGCTCGAGAAATTTCTTCCGTCAGTTACTACGTGGTCGATTTGGTTGTAGGTTCAACCATGAGGTGACTGCCATGTTTCTTTATGGATGTCGAGACGAGGGAATCTCGTGATGCTCACGACCATGTTTTTTCCACCACAAAGTCGGTTGCCGGACGTGATTTCGTGCAGGCTGTATTTTCCGATTATTGTACCAAAGACATCTTCTTTCCCAATCTTGGCGGTAAAATGTCCTAAAAGAATCTTTATGTAATTTTTGGGGCAATGCTCATAGGTCTCGGCGAGGAGCTCCATTTTTCGTTTTCGTTTTTCGTTTCCGGTATTTTCATCCGAGGCTTCTTTTCTTTTTTTCATCACAATCGGTTTTCCCTTTCACGTCCGGCTTATGAGGCCTGCGCGTGACGTGTATAGTTCTTTTGAACTGGTTTTTCAGGGTTTATTCTTTTCGTGTTTCCCTGAGACAATAACTCATGTGTCACAGTTCGTGTATCTTATGGACCCAAAACACATCGCACCACTTGGAGGTGACGTTGCTCGGTGCCCCCGTCCGCTGCGCCGCTGTAAAATTACAACTGGAAAATTCTCAATTATAGAGTTGCCTGCGGAACATTCTTTAATTTCACTAATGCTCTATTAAGGGGCAAGCTTACATTAAAGGATCAGTAATATTTGCATTTGGAATATATATTGAGTATAGCCTTAATCAGATATTGTTCAATTCTCATTTAAAAAAAAAAAAAAAAACGATATAAAAGCTCTTGAAATCTATTGCTCTATATACTCGTACGTATGTGAAATTAAATGGTCACCAGGCTAAACAAGTATTAACATCTTTTGTAAATGTACGCAAACTTAATCTTTTGAATCATTTTTTCCTTTCTCATATTATGTTCTCAAAGTAAATCCAAATATGACTATGCCTTATGCTTGAAAAAAAAACTCTGTCTTTTGGATATATCAAGATTGTTTTTAATGTTACGATGACGATGCGAATCCTTTTTGAATACAATCTCCTTTAGCTTCCGTTTTAATTCTTCTTCCTATATTATAATCCTACAATCTTGCTCTCAATGAACTTCCCATGACTAATACAATATTTTCTCCATTAAGATATGTTATTTCAAAAGATCATCGCGGTTAAGTCACAGGAAGAGAATACACTTCATTTTGAATATATATATATACAATATCTCTGGATTCATATTGGCAAGAAAGCGGTCCGGAAATCTATTATCCTTTACCTTGCTCCAGCTTTTGCTTCCCAACAGATTTGCTCATTTGTCTGTTTTGTCAACCCTTTCTGCCGAGATGATGTCAACCGGAGCCCATGAAACCAAATGTCGTCCATATCTTTTTAGGTTGTGGTAGGTATATATATATGTATGTATATTGGTGCTCATCAAAATCCTCATCCTGAATTCTGATGGCACAGAAGAACCAGCTATAGCATGAAATTTCACTGGCAAATGGGCTTCACAAAAGCCATATTCAGACATCGGGCGAGAAATACTCATCTCCGGGTTTTTTGGAGATTTGTTTTTGTTGTTGTATAGGTTTATCCTTGGATGGATGTTTTTTTTTTCTTCATTCTTTTGACTGAAAGGGGACCAAGTAGAGGCGGCAGCAATTTGCTACCATTGTGGGCACTAAACGAAACCCGAAGCGAAAAACTGATGACTGTGAAGGCAAATAGGATTCATTTGGCATGATACTGTCATACATACAATAAGCAGACACTTCCACTCACACTATACATCGATGAGGAGCTTCATATCTATGTCCATTAGGTATACAAGAGAATATAGATCCGTGAGCTGCCGCCCAAGATAAAAACTATAAAAAGGAGGAGAGCAATGAATGAAGGAAGACTAAAAAAAAAATACTCAAACAATTTCCATATTTATTGACAAAGAGATATAACGCCTGCTAGAATGACACTACATATAGAGCACCGCAATTTAATAGCTGATGGCAGCCAAGCCAGGATGTCCTTCGTATTCAGAGTGGGACGCGTGTTAAGGGATATGTGTGATGTGTACGAAGGTGGAATGACGCGAGGCGAATTATGTTATCACAACATGATGTCACTTCGATTTATGTTGTCATTTGCTTTGTGTAAGAATGAATGTAAGGACATAGCCTTTCCACCAGGTACATATATAGATATATGGTTTATGGCAAGGTCGTCATTGTTGAAATGTTGCAATTCAAAGAAGGTTGTTTCTTGTAATTTACCTTGATATCCATCAGGAATTAACATCAAAACTATCAGAGATACAAGTTTATCGATTATTATTATTATAATATATAGAAAGGTGTCTATTAAATGTTATGGCTTAAAAGAGATAAGCTTGTTTTGGAGTCATTTAAGCAGAGATAGCTTCAAGGTGAAGGACTTAGTGTTGTTCAAGTTTTGGATTTGTTGATTCTTTGGAAATATTTATAGCAAATATTGCCATAAGAAAAATAGAGATTTTATGTCGATAAATTTAATGTCAATGTTATACCCTTAAGGAATAAACTAGATCATATTAATTTTATTGCCTTGGACTTGTTCTTACCACTTATCTTTCTATGTATAAAGTAAAAGAGTATATTGATGACTTTTAACTACTGTGTCTTGTTCAATTCGTATTAAATGAATGAAGGTCGACTGTTATACAAACTATTAAGGCCAAGATACTTAAATTGTATTGTCATGATTTAATGTGTGATGATGGGTAAAAATAAACACAGAAATAATGACAATATGGAACTAAGAAACTTCGTCTTCGTCTTCATATTTTCATCTGGAACTTTACCCGTGTTTTTTTTGGCAATCTATACAAAGTGAAGTGAGAAATTTCAAAAAAAACATCCGCAGCTGCGTTTTTGTATTTGAAATATGGTACTACCGAACTGTCAGATAGAACGAAATGTTAAGAAAACTATGCATAAAAGAATCGTTTTTGAATTTTGCCCTAAAAATCTTTCAAAAGAGTAAGTGTCAAACATTTATTGCTATAGCTGATGCCAGCTAGTTTGCACTGAATTTTCCGCAAATGTCAAAATTAAATTTGTACATACCTGTCAAACTAGAAATTTTCAAAGAAATATTTTTTTGATGACAGTTCGTATTGAATATTGTGCTAATGTCAGAATTGGATTTGTAAGAAAATGTGAAAAAGTAAGTGTTTAAGCTATAACATACTGATGACAGTTCATACTGAATGCTTAGCAAATTTCAACATTAAATTCGTGCGGATCTGTCCAACCACAAAGTGACAAAACGCAAAACTCAGCAAAACCTTAAAACAAAAAAGAACTTTATTTTTAGGTTTGACAAGATACTGTTAACCTACTGTTTTTTAGTCGAGAAAATATGAAGAATGCAACGAGAGCACATTTTTAGATGGAAATGGCTGATGTTATGTCCTCCTATGTATAAACTATGTGGGCGATCTAACATAAAAAAGATTACACTTTAAGAGTCATTGCAACTTTACGAACATACCCTTATCGAGATACATGAATTTATCATTCGTACTAACATTAACAAAAATTTTGAGCGATACTCGATTGAAAGTCAAAAATCTATCGGCAGTCAGATTAGACTTCTCCTTTTATTGGTAGTGATACGCATTGAGGTTTTTATCTGGAAAATTATACTTCACTAAGAATAGCACGGGTTATATCTACATACAATAAAGATATCCCAAAATGTATAACCCTATCGGAAGTAACTTTTTATTTTGCATATGATATCACCCGTCAGTTTTTTTTTATGTTTTAAATCAAGCAGAAGAAAATACACATCGAAAAGTTATAGAACATAGAGGTACCAAAAAGCCTTTACTGTGCTTGAACAATCGAAAAGGTATCAATTCAAATCTATATTGTCAAATTTGTTGCAAAATTCCTTTTAATACTTATGTATTCCTTAACTTAGTTATAAGCAAAATCTGTGGATTTCAATTATCGACTGCTATATAAAATTTACAGAGAAAACTCACTGTGAATTTTATTTTTCTAAAGAACTTTGATTAAAGTTAGACATTAGAATTAAGATGTTATGCTCGTGGCCAAGCAAAGTTAATAGTTTTAAAAAAATAAACAATAAAAAGACTAAAAAGTGCTATTTTTAGTCTTTTTATTGTTTATTTTTTTAAAACTATTAACTTCGCTTGGCCACGAGCATAACATCTTAATTCTAATGTCTAACTTTAATCAAAGTTCTTTAGAAAAATAAAATTCACAGTGAGTTTTCTCTGTAAATTTTATATAGCAGTCGGTAATCATCGACAATTATTGCGTACTAGAGAAGGTTTGATGTCATCTAGCTGATGAGCCCACCATCAAACTAGGGCGAAACGCAAAACTTGGAGTTAAGGCCACAAAACCTTTAAAATTGAATTTCATTCATATACACTCCACTTAATAATATTTAATTTGGCTATTTTTAGTCTTTTTATTGTTTATTTTTTTAAAACTATTAACTTCGCTTGGCCACGAGCATAACATCTTAATTCTAATGTCTAACTTTAATCAAAGTTCTTTAGAAAAATAAAATTCACAGTGAGTTTTCTCTGTAAATTTTATATAGCAGTCGGTAATCATCGACAATTATTGCGTACTAGAGAAGGTTTGATGTCATCTAGCTGATGAGCCCACCATCAAACTAGGGCGAAACGCAAAACTTGGAGTTAAGGCCACAAAACCTTTAAAATTGAATTTCATTCATATACACTCCACTTAATAATATTTAATTTGGCTATTTTTAGTCTTTTTATTGTTTATTTTTTTAAAACTATTAACTTCGCTTGGCCACGAGCATAACATCTTAATTCTAATGTCTAACTTTAATCAAAGTTCTTTAGAAAAATAAAATTCACAGTGAGTTTTCTCTGTAAATTTTATATAGCAGTCGGTAATCATCGACAATTATTGCGTACTAGAGAAGGTTTGATGTCATCTGTAGGGAGACCATTTCCAATATCTATTCGTTAAGCAATTAACATACAGTAGAATAGAAAAGTTCCACCATAGAAATTACATACGAATAAAATGTAGTCACCAACATCTAGCTTTAATACCTACCTAATTTGAAAATTTCTGTAGAACTAATTTCGTTACACTTTTTGCAGTGTAACACAATAACAGATAAATCAACATCACTAACAGACTCAACTATCAAACAACATACGTTTGTAGCTTACTACAAATTTCATTTGAATTCGCCAGAGTGACGTTGAAAAATTAATTCATAAAGCAACCAGAGCTTATTAGAACCTACAACACCCTCTAAGAGCAATTAGCCAAAGCTACAACATTCGTCTGAAAGCTACAAATAAATGGAAGCAAATAAAAGCTCACTTTTACTGCCTAAAGAAACCACCATTCAGAAAAAGGCGCTATTAGCAGATGGAGAAAATACGAGGTTAAGTCCGAAAACATACGAGTGCTGCCCCTCAAGTTAGTTCAACAACACAGAGTAGTCCATGTAGCAAACAACAGTGAAAAGAACCCTTCAGACTGGAAAAGTCGGTAGTAGTAAATTTTACATCTAGAGCTCAAAGTAGAATTATAATCAAACAAATGAAATTAAACATAGAAAGATAATAGTAGAAAAAAAAGCGTAAAATAAATTATGAAGAATCTCCAAAAAGGTAACAGACAGTTTTTCTTTCATAAAGATCCGAAAAGTAAATGAGTGATGAGCCACAACAATGTGTCAGAGACCAAAAATCAGATACTCTCCTAACGAGAAAAAGTCCTCAGGTAGTAATATTCACTTTTATTAACCACAGGGAAATGTAGTGAATTCATAAACTACAGTCATAGGCGTATAGAATAGTTAAAATGATTTTGCAAACTAAAACACTTTACATGACGCGACTTTCATAATAATTCAAAGACGACTTTGTCATTATCTTTTCAAATGTCAAAATGTTTGACAGATTGAAACAAATTCCCACACAATTAAAAACATACTTACCTTAGACTTACCATCATCAGTAGAACACGACATGCACTCATACGTACGCAATTATTTGTTCACTCAAACGACACTGTACACACCCGAACAGAAAGTGACATTTGAGAGGTCTAAAATAATCCTAAACGGAAATTTAGAAGACCTTACTTACCGAAACATAAAAATAAAGAATGACACAGAAACCAAACAACTAACGAAAATTTAACCGAACTTACTAATACTTACCACATCTGAAAAGATACCATACTGAAATACTTACCCTAACAATTTACCCTATCTGAAAAGAACCAACACAAATACATACATTTCTAGATACTCACCATTAAACTATACAACTCATGTCATTAAAGAATATAAGTTAGTTTTATCTTCACATAAAAATAATTTTTATCGTCAAGCAAAAATCAAAAATTCATTTAATTAAGACTAAAGAGTACCAGTCGACTCAGTCATGCCACAATCACATTCATTTTCGGACGCAATTGTATCATGACGTAGTCCAATGAAATAAGTGAAACCAAACTATTGAAATTGGTTGCCACAAATTGAAATCGACCAATCAGAAAGTTCCACGTCGACAGTTTACTCCGAATCGACAGTTCAAATCTGATATACATGAAGAGAAACGTATACGTAACGCAAAGAAGAAAAATTATTTCTCAGATAGAGTCTTTCCAAGTCAGTCCATCCTAAAGTTAACTTCGTCGAATAAAAGTTAATAAAAGGAGAAAAAAAACTTAGAAATAATTTATAAATTAATTAATAATTACCCACATAACAATTAGAGGAGTACCTGAAATAACATAAATCAATAGTAAGTAATAATAAGCAAAAGCAAAAGAAAAATCCTAGCAGACAAAAAAATTATCCACAAAATTATTTTTTTTTGCATCAAAGGCCCAATTGAATTTTAATGGCTGAGAATCGGGACAACCCGTTTATTCCCAGAAATATTGGTGTGAAATACGAAAACGGTGGTGAAGATCGCCACTATACGTATACGGCAGACGCCTCTGAATCGCCAAAAGCAGTGCGTCGAATCTTCACCAACGGGAGTAATTTCTTGATCTCACGTGAAGCAAGCGACATCCGTCTAAAACCAGCAGGATTATCCGACGAGGATCTCCTGGAGGCGAAGCAGTGACTTAAATTCATAAAAAGAAAAACTTACCAGGTAATATTCACATTTTCTTGGTTGAAACTACACGTGTTACCCCCAGGTAATCTTATTGGTAGGACAATTAAAACAGTCCAGAAATAGTTCTAAAAGAAAAAAGAGACGAACTAAATAAACCAATAAGAAAATCTGGAACACCTAAAAGAAAATATAAAAAAAAAAAAAAAAAAAAGAAAAAGAAATGAAAACTTATCATAAATCATTATGATATACTTACCTATATGAAATACTAAAGTCCATTCTCTTTCCTCAGGTAGCATTCTCAGTGCAAGGAGCAAAACTCAGGCAAAAAGTGTACGCAGGAATCCACCCCAAGGGCGGACTCGACCACGTACATAAATTTACCCGAGGATCCTGCGTACCAAATTGCCTACGCACATCGTAATACCAGATGCTACCTGGTCTTTTTTTTTAGTTAAAATAACCTATTAAATTTTTGTGTGAACATAGTCTTCAAGTCTCATTAGACATCATCTTGTCGTCCAAAAAGATGATGTAAAGATCTTCAGTTTTCACAACTATGTTGCAATCAGCTATAACTTACGTTAAAGCAGAAGTACGGTAATTCAAGAGTACTGTTCTGCCAACGGGGGATAAATCATACGTTCATCCCGCCTATGAAGATAAGGATCATATAGATGCCTCATGTAACTGCAGTAATTATTATAATAAAACTCAATATGTACTGTAAGTGATTTGATATTTATTTCTAAGAAATTATCCACATATTTTATATTAAGAAGTGACTCTGAAATTAAAAATTAAATTACGAAAAATTATCATATTAATTTACGACCTATATTACCCAGTCGTTGTGATTATGTAATTAAGATACTTACCTAGTGCCGATTAGATAGCCAAGGTACCTGGAAGAAAAGAAAAAGAGTGTTAAAGTAATTTAAAGAAAAATTTAAAGTAATTTGAAGTGAGAATCACGTAATGAAAATCACGTAACTCAATCACCACTTAAATTTGAAATAACTTACCTATGTGTTAAATACGATCTAACGAGATTTGTCCAGAAATAATTTAATTTCACTTACGATTTGTTCGACGGTATCGTCAAGTATTTTTTTTTGTTAAGATACAAAGTATCTAAAGATTTGGAATTTGGCTTGGTTTAGTCCAGACTCTGTTTAACAACTTAACGTTGTCAATTTTTTTATTGGATTCGTTTATACAATCTGAAAAATAACATTTTTTTATTTAAAGTTTTTCCTACACACGTAGAAGGCGAAAGCATTATTATTTCTTTTTGTGAATACATCCAAATACTTTTTTTTTATTGATTAATATTCACTTCAATTCATTTATGATTGTAATCACGAATGGGACTTGAGTCCAAAACCCTAAAATTATTGAAAGAATTTCCAAAACCTGTAAAGGGATTAACTTCAATTACGAATATTAGCTACTTATATAATTTTTGAGTATCGATTACGTACCTAAAGGGTATTGTCCAGTATATAATCTGTTTTCGGGCGTAATTAAAACTCGAACAGCAAATAATCCGAAAAGAAAAAGAGTAGAAACTGGTGAGGTTAAAGTGATTGTTTCTTTTTAACGTATATACTTACGCGTAATTGTTAAGATCAAACGTGATTGATTACATAAATTACTTTGGTACCTACGTATAAAGGTACTCATATACGGTCGTGACTGATTACCTACGAACGGAATATAAGGTAAAGTCAAAGTTTTTTTTTGTAACGAAGTACATAATACCTTCGTACCACTCGGGCTGAACTACATACGAGTAGTTATCACTATTTTACACGTTTTTTTTTTGTTTTGTTTGTTTGATTTAAATTTTCAGTTCAACATACTGAATCTCTCACTAGAGTGTACATAGTTACACCAGCTTTTAATTTAATTATTTTTTTTTACGTTCTGTTTAATTTGTATTGTGAATGATCAAGTCGACGGATAAGTGGTAAATTGAAATACATACCACTGGAGACCTAGTTACATAACTTGGTTAGTAAAATATAGGTACTAATTATTCTATATTAGTACGAATACTTACACTGAAGGTCAAAGTTTATACTCTCCTTCAATATAATCTGTAGGAACCCATTTACGTCTTTAAAAGCAACCTTTAACCGAATTTGAGTTCGAAATACCATAATTCAAAAAGTTAGAGGAAAGGTGCACCTTATCTTTAAGTAGATTTTTATTAATTTTTGAATATATTTTATGATATTTTATAATTATATATATATTTTAAATTTCACCATATAAACATTAAATTTACAGATCATCGTTGAATTTTACCTATCTTTTTACCGTGATATAATTGATCCTTTTTTTTTTACTGATCTATTTTAAATACTGCTATTGGTTGTCTTTTGGGAATTCGTGGGAGTGCATTGCACTTTAAACTCTTGAGTTTTTACTTTTGTGTTTGAAAGTGGTTTGAATTTTCTGAAGATTCATTCTACCGGGATAATTTTTTTGAATTTTAAGTCCGTTTGATGAATATTGATCATTGGTCATTCAATCGTGTCGTTTTGCATTGTGTTCGTGTATCAGAACGAGATTCTATCGCTTCGCGACGACTAGAGCGACTACGATTATCCTATATACTCTATAGAGGTAATGCGTCATACAACGCTGCGATAGAACAACTGTTCATTTAACTGATTAAAGTTTAAAGTCGTATTACGCTTAAATAATATCTCGAATAACTTACCAAAGTTATCCAAGGTCGCGAAAAAGGGGTGAACCGTGATCACTACCTACATTATTGATGTTCAGGATTCACTTACGTTGTGAATTGGACTTGCTGTCATCGAAAGTTAACATCTCGATTAAAGATTTCACTTTTATCTTGCAGGTCTCAATTCTTCTCACGAGGATTATTTTCCGTTTGAATTAAAGAATTTTGAAAATAACTTAGTTCGTTTTATCAAAAATTGAAGTCAGTTCCTAGTAGAATTCTAGTTAAAGTAATTTTTCTGTTTGAAAATCAAAGATTAAGATAGAAAGTAAAAATAGTTTTTGAAGCTTTGTTATATTAAGGATATATTATAACAGATTCTAACAAAGATAAGATATTTGAAATTTATTTAGTTTCATTGATTAAGGTTAGTTTTAAGATTGTTTGAATAAATTTTGTCATTAAGTAAAAGAATGATACGAGTTTTTTTGAAAATAATTTCTTTTGGAAGAGCAGTTTTCTTTGGGAAGTTTTTTTTTTATATATTTACATCCAGGTTCGGAGATGAGTATTGATTAGCAAGATGCAATGCTAAGGCAATAGGTAGAGGGGTCGCGGCTGGAGCTGCTGTTTACTTAATGTGAGTACATCATCATCATCAAACGGTAACCGGAAGGTTTAAGACCTTCCGTCTTCAAAGAGGGAGTTCTTGAAGTAAATTTCGTGCAACCAAGAACCATAATGGGTGATGAAGAGAGGTGGTCTTTGAGATTAGCTCTGTTTATCCTAGGTAGGGAAGTTAAGCACCGAGGGAATTCATCAACACCTGAATTTTCCCCAACGATGTCGCGGTACCTTACTATGGAAGCGATGAGAAGTAGGTAGATACAGTAAGGTGTATCTATAGTAGTAGTAACATCGAGGCTACTGTCGTACGGGTTATTTGTAGTCTCTTTTTCAAGTTTCACTTTCTCTACAATGTCTCCATCGGGTCCTTTGCAACTTTCATAATCTAATAAGTTAATATCATCTATACTTCAGGTCTGAAATAATGTGACACTGGTCGTATTCGAATTGCAAGATCCTACCCCACAACTCGGCGAGCTAAGCAATGGCAACGAGCAGACCTGGTGCAATGGTAGAATGACGACCGCCCTGATTTCTAGGGGCGTGGACGAGCCTTCATCCGGATGTGGACGAGGTTCTAAACGTCTCGAAGGAAGCAGGTGTAGGATCCTTCGAAGGGAGGTTATTTCGATTCTAACACTTTTCTATTATAAGTCGGTTGGGATATCTTTTCTGATGCCTAGAGGGATTGAGAACCTCTCTATAATCTTTAGACCTATATAGAGGACTGTTTCGAGTTGATTACATCCTTCAACGAACATACTAAAATTAACTTTTCGTCTCTAATCCTCAGCGACAACCCGAGTCGGTCGTTTAATGAAAGACTTTAGTTTAGTTGGTGGATTACAAGGAAATCCTGATCAGACGTAGGGTCGAGGTTTTCTAGTGTCCGGAGAAATCCCATACATACCATCAACGTATGTCAGTGACTCATTGGTATGAAGAATGGAGTGAAGTAGTTCGAACCTGAACAGCAGTGTGTGGATGACACTGAGGTTCGTACTAGGGAACTCCCAACTCTTTCGACTGATGCTTTCACCCTTTTTTTTGTTGGATCCTATCCGTTGACTGTACACTCTCGGGACTATGGGTACCGAAATGGAATATTGTCGAGACTTCTGAATAATTTCAGATTTCTTGGTGATAGTGGAAATTTGTACAAGGTTTAATTTGGAGACATGGTCAAGACAATAGGTCAATCGTAGCCCCAGTAAGAGCACGGTTTAACGGATTATTATTTTTTTTCATTACACAACAACGCATCATCCAACATTTATATTTTTTTTTATTATCATTTGAGATTCAATAATTAACAATAATATTTATTATCGTTTCTTCTCATATATAAAGAATAAAATTCTTAATCAAAGTTTTCTTTCGTTTGATTTAAAAAGAATTTCGATCTTTCACAATGTGTTGCAATGTAATGAAAGGAAATAATATTTTTTGTATCCGTTACAAATGGCGCTCAAACGTGTGGGGCCCGAATGGAGTTTAGATGTTGTAGAAGTTGGAGGAATTTGAAAGAGATTCATTTGAGATTTAGTACATGTTCAAGATTTCATAATCGAGAATATGTTAGTTTTTTTTGGTTTTCTTGTAGTTGAGAATTTTTTGTTGAGATTTTCCATCGGGAGGTGAGTGACTTATGTGTCGGCCGATGAGTGGTGATCTTTCCTATTCATGTCCGTTTGCGACAACCAGATCACACATTCTCTCACTCTCGCAAAAATTAATTCGATCCATTATTATGGGTAACTTTCGGTCTGATGTCCGGATTGGTTAGTTGAAGCCAGTTGCTGTAGCTTCGGAGGATAGTTATTCAATTTTTTTTGGTTCGAAGTCTTTGGAAGATGAAGTGTTAGATTCTTCGACCAGGTGAGTGGTTGAAGTTGTTCCTACTCAGGTCTGTAGCGAAGAACAATTATGCTTTATTCGAAGTAAAAGACAAACCAACTCAAGAAGAAGAACCATACCAATTTTAAATAACAACTTTTATAGTAGAATCTTTAATTTTTTTGTTGTATTGAGCGGTATCTTGAAATAGTTTGGGATGCGATCTTAACCTACTGTCCACTAGGCAACGATGTCTTCTTACCTAGGTTTGTAGCTGTAGTATAGATCAAGTGTCAAATTATGGATAGGTAGTTTTTAGATGCAGTGACAAATAAGCCGTGCGATCTAAAGTAAACTTTGATTTAAAAATCAAAAATTTTTTTTTGAGATGATGATGTGGTTACGGTAGACGACAGTATTCTAGTCGCGATCCCGAACCTGGAATGAATATAGAGAAGCTTAGAAAGAAGGATTAAGATTTTTGAAAAATATTTTTGAAGTTAAGAATTTTGAAATTGTAGTTTTTCTAAAAATTTAAAAGATTAAAATTTTTAGAATTTGCCTGGTGGCGTTTTGTAGTGGCAGTTTCTGCAAATTCTTGTTTGGATTTGGAAACTGGAGTGCCTGGTGGCAATTGGAGTTAGCAGTTCTTGCAAATACTTGTTTGGATTTGGGAACTGGAGTGCCTGGTGGCAATTGGAGTGCCTGGTGGCGATAAAGCAACATTTTCTTTTGGTTGCAGTTTTTAGATTCTTCCAAGTAGTTTTGGAGAATTCTAGTTTTGTTGTCAGAAGTTGGAGAGGATCACTTCTGAAGTTTTGAATTAGTAGTTTTGGTCAGAAGTTGGAGAGGATCACTTCTGAAATTTTGAGTTAGTGGATTTAGTAGGAAGTTGGAGAGAATCACTTCCTTAGTTAGTAATTTAGTTTTTTTTTGGAGTTTAGCTATTTAGAAAAATCTGGAAAGTCAGGAGGAGAAGGAATTACTCCTGAGGTTTCCAGCTTTTTTCGTTTGGAGTTTTGGAGTTTTTAGAGGGTTTACCCTATAAAGGAAATTAGGTTAAGTTAGTTTATAAGTTAGGTTTAGAAGATAGTTTTAAGGAAAAACTTAGGTTTAGCAATTATAGTAGCGTAGGTTTAGAAATTTTTTTTTGTAGGTTCTCTTGCAAAACAAAATATTTTGTTTTGAATTATCTTTCTTGAATTTTCAATCTATAATATTATCACTCATTAAATACCATCTACCAAAGCAAAAGAAAAAAATTAGTCAATCTTATGGGGGGTAGAAAGGACAAGAACCCTACCGCGGAAAAACCTAAAAAGAAGAATTCACGAAATCCCAGTACGCCAGGGGATCATCTCACGAGGTACCAGAAGGCGTTGAATCCAGCACGAGATTTAACAATGGAAGCCGGAGACGTTGCTGACGTGAGTCAAATGGAAGAAATTCCAGGCACCTCACAAGGACAGCAAGCCATTGATGAAAGTCCACATGTAGTGGAAGAGAACCGACCATCTACCCCTGAAGCACTGAGACAACGTCGATTGGAATTTTCACCGACTAGAGAGGACCAAATGCAGCAGTACATTAAGGAGGTAGCGTTAGCCACAATCGGGTTCAGCAGAGCCGAGGATAGGAAGAATCTGCAGGAGACTTTAGCGGCAAGTCAAATGCAGATGCTAGACAAAGTGAACGAAGCAATTCGAACAGCTTTGGCTATTAGCACGCAGAACACACAACCTTCCAGACCTGCAATGAACCTGTGTGAGCAACCTACTCCAAGAGTATACCCTGCAGAACGAGAACCACCTATCATCAGACTTATACCTGACACACCTAATTTTCCACGCGATCTTCCTAGACACCCAGGAACTTTTAGAGCTGAAGCAGCAAGAACTCAAGGAGTCGACTTTTATGAACGACTGGATCGAATGACGTTCGAGAATCCTTCGGGACATGATCGAACTAGGATACCATCACCATCACCAGCAGGCTCTTATTCACGTTTTCCACATTATCACAAATGGGGAGTGAAATTTAACGCGAAGAACATGACGGTCGACGAGTTCTTGTTTCGCTTAGAACGGGTAAAAGATAGCTACAACGTTTCATGGGAAGAGGTTGTAGCGAACTTCCATCACTTCATAAGCGGAGCTGTCGAAACATGGTTTTGGATGTGGTTGAAGGAACATCCACATTCATCATGGGGATCCTTACGTTTAGGCCTCATTGAACAGTACCGTGGATTAGAAACCGATTCAGAACTTACTCGTCAGATGGCCGAACGAAAACAATTGCCAGGCGAGAGTTTCGACACCTTCTATGAAGATATACTGAAGATAAATTCCAGGATGCGTACACCTCGACCAAACCAGGAGATCGTGGAGATAGTTAAGCAGAATGTAAAAAGAAGGATGGGCGAACTATTGCTCACAAGTAAAGTCAGTAAATTGTCAGAACTGGTACACACTTGTCGTGAGATGGAGAAGTTCTTAAATCATTACGATCCTAATCGTGCACGAGCACCACCACCATACATCGCACAAGCAAGAAAACAAGTTAGTGAGATAGAAGTCCAAACGGTAGAGACTACACCTATAGAATTTTCAAACGCTATTGAAGCTTACAATCCACAATTTAAACGCGAGAATAAACCCCCTTTCAACCCTGACAACGTAAAATGTTGGAATTGTCGAAAGGTGGGTCATTCGTTTCGCGACTGTACTGATACGCAGCGAAGACTGTTTTGTTATAAATGCGGCTTACCTGAAACTGTAACACCTAATTGTCGTATTTGTTCGGGAAACTCACCACGGAGCCAGCTCTCATCCGAGAGGGATCTGGTACGGACGGGGGACTCGGAGAGTCCGTTGTAAAAGAAGATAGTACTGAGAAAATAACTATTTTGAAAAATCCTAATCTGAACAAACCCCAAAATAATGAATTACCTAATTTATCTACTAAAACACCTCCTTTAAGACCCCTTAAACCTTTGCATGTTAGACAAATTGAATATGATCTAGCGAGGCGAAGAATATATACTTACCCTAAACATCTGAAAAAAATTGAAAAATTAAGAAATCGTTTCACGCAAAAGCGAATAACTTTTAGAAATATAGCTGCCACCAGAATAGCAATTAATTCGGGCGATCCTCGTCCATATGTTGAAGTCAAATTTTTTGACAAAAATTGGTTAGGTTTACTGGACTCGGGTGCCAGTGTCAGCTGCCTCGGAAAGGGAGCAGTTGAGTATTTAGAGAAATTGAACATCCCATACAAAAAGTTCTCTACAGACATTTCCACGGCCGATGGTCGTAAACAACCAGTGATTGGAGTAGTAAAGGCGAAAATCCAGTTTAACGATAAGTGCTTATCAATAGAGTTATATCTAGTGCCTACCCTTTCACAAGAGTTATATTTAGGTGTAGATTTTTGGGCTCTGTTTAAAATAGCGCCAAACATAATCTCATCAATAAGTTCCATTTCCGAGGTAGTTTCCGAACCGCCAAAAATTACGGAATGTGACCTGACATCTGAGGAGTCAGATATATTAAAAGAAGTAGTGAAGTCTTTTCCATCTTTCGCTCTTAAAGGGCTCGGAAGGACTCACTTGTTGGAACACAGAATCGATACGGGAGACGCCGAACCAATCAAACAACGTCATTATCCCATATCGCCAGCAGTACAAAGCCTAGTCTATGCGGAATTGGACCGCATGCTTTCTTTGGGTGTAATCGAAGAATCTTCAAGCGCATGGTCCTCACCCGTGGTTTTGGTGAGGAAACCGGGAAAAAATCGCCTGTGCCTAGATTTTCGAAAGGTCAACAGTGTCACCAAGAAGAACGCGAGTCCAATTGCGCATATTGAAAGACTGCTTGCACGACTTTCGGAAACACGTTTCATTTCGAGCGTGGATCTGAAAGATGCGTATTGGCAGGTACCCCTGGAGAAAGACTCACGGGAGAAGACAGCGTTTACGGTCCCCAATCGACCTCTGTACCAATTCAAGGTAATGCCTTTCGGTCTTTCCAATGCGGCACAGACTTTAACTTACCTGATGAATAAAGTAATTCCTTCAAGATTACGTGAAAATGTATTTATATATTTGGACGATTTACTCGTCGTATCATCATCATTCAAAGAACATGTATCGATTTTAAAAATTGTAAGTAAGCGACTATCGGAAGCAGGACTTACGATAAACGTCGAGAAGTCTCGATTCTGCTTCCAAGAGTTGCAATATTTGGGATACGTTGTCGGTCAAGGTTGCCTGAAAGCTGACCCCGGCAAGATATCAGCAATTGTTGATTTCCCGGTACCAACCACAGTCCGTCAAGTCAGGCGATTCCTAGGAATGGCCGGGTGGTACCGTAGGTTCATAGAAAACTTTTCAGGAGTAGCCGGTCCGATATCGGATACTCTAAAGAAAGGGGTGAAATTCGAGTTTGGAGAAGAGGCTATGGTTGCTTTTAATAAAATCAAAGTGGCGTTAACTTCAGCTCCAGTACTTCGTAACCCCGATTTCAGCAAGCCATTTATTATCCTTTGTGATGCATCAGCTACTGGAATCGGGTGTGTATTATGCCAAAAAGATGAGTCTGGAGCTGAGTTACCAATTTATTATTACTCCCAAAAATTGAATTCGGCCCAGCGAAATTATACTGTCACTGAACGTGAGTGTTTAGCTGCAGTAAAAGGAATTCATAAATTTAGGCCATATATTGAGGGATACCGGTTTACAGTTATAACCGATCACGCGAGTTTGAAGTGGCTCATGAGTCTGAAAGACCCGACTGGTAGGTTAGCTCGTTGGAGTCTCAAACTCCAAGGGTTTGATTTCGAGGTTCTTCACAGACGTGGAACTTTGAACGTTTTGCCTGATGCTCTGTCTCGCATTTATGAGGTAGAGGCAATATCGTCAAATGTTTCCACGCCGGTATTAACTTCAGCAAACCCGTCTGAAGTGTTGTATGTAGATTTAAAGGATCCGGCTTTCCAGTCGGACGAATACCTTCAAATCGCTGAACACATCAGTAAAAATAAAGAACAACTGCCGGACTTACAAGTATCGGAAAATTTTATATACAAGAAGGTCCGACATGTTACAGGTAATCCAATACAGGATGATGAGTCTTGGAAACTTTGGATTCCATCGAGTCTGGCTGAAAAGTTGATAAGTCAGTCACATTGTCCACCTAGAGCTGCGCATGGAGGTATAACTAAAACACTGTATCGCTTAAGACAGCGATTTTATTGGCCAGGGATGGCGTCACAAGTTAAAACATTCATAGGTAATTGTGATACATGCAAGACGGTTAAAGCACCTAACATTACGTTGAGAAATGAAATGGGAAAAGTTTTCGAGGTCGAAAGACCTTTCCAACACATTTATGTGGATTTTTTGGGACCATACCCACGTTCGAGAAGAGGTAACACCTTCATCGTAATAGCTTTAGACCAACTAACCAAATTCGTGTTGATCAAGCCTTTGAAAAAAGCAAACACTAACGAATTAATTAAATTTTTAGCCGACGAGGTATTTTTATTATTCGGGGTACCCGAAACACTTTTGTCAGATAACGGATCTCAGTTCTTGAGCAACGAATTCGTCAAATTTCTGAATAACTTCGGCGTTAGCCACGTAAAGACTGCTGCATATGCTCCTCAAGCAAATGCAAGTGAGAGAGTTAACCGCTCAATCTTAAGTTCTATAAGAGCTTATATAGACGACAAACAATATGATTGGGATGCGAACTTGACATCCATAGGAAGCGCTTTACGCACCACAATTCATTCAGTGATAGGCATGTCCCCGTACGAAGCACTCTTCGGGCAACGTATGGTGGAGCATGGAGAAGATTACAAGTTATTAAGGAAGTTGGGGGGATTAAATCAATCTGAAATAGATTGGATTCCAAAAACCGCCAAGATGAACATAGTCCACAACTACCTTAAAACAGCATTGAACTTAGCCCATGAACAATATGAAAGGGTTTACAATCTTCGAAGTAGAACCGTCAGATACGACATTGGGGATACAGTCTTCAGAAGAAACTTCACCTTAAGCGATGCAACAAAACACCAGAACGCAAAGCTTTGTCCGAAATTCATTAAAGCCACAGTTATAAAAATCATCGGAAATAATCTATACAAAACCAGAGACGAGCGAGGTTTTGAGACAGTAGTTCATACTAAAGATTTAAGAAAATAAAAAAAACGTAACAAGTTCAAATTACAGGATAGGCACCGGCAAGTCAGCTGAACATGAGACACAGCGGGTCGTGGGTGAATAGCTGGCGTAACAATAAAATTTTTTTTTCGTACAAATTTTAAAGATTATTCTAAGCAGGGCTCCTTTCCTCTTTCGTTGAACAGGCTTACGCGCTATTAAACGAATGAGTTTTGTAGGGAGACCATTTCCAATATCTATTCGTTAAGCAATTAACATACAGTAGAATAGAAAAGTTCCACCATAGAAATTACATACGAATAAAATGTAGTCACCAACATCTAGCTTTAATACCTACCTAATTTGAAAATTTCTGTAGAACTAATTTCGTTACACTTTTTGCAGTGTAACACAATAACAGATAAATCAACATCACTAACAGACTCAACTATCAAACAACATACGTTTGTAGCTTACTACAAATTTCATTTGAATTCGCCAGAGTGACGTTGAAAAATTAATTCATAAAGCAACCAGAGCTTATTAGAACCTACAACACCCTCTAAGAGCAATTAGCCAAAGCTACAACATTCGTCTGAAAGCTACAAATAAATGGAAGCAAATAAAAGCTCACTTTTACTGCCTAAAGAAACCACCATTCAGAAAAAGGCGCTATTAGCAGATGGAGAAAATACGAGGTTAAGTCCGAAAACATACGAGTGCTGCCCCTCAAGTTAGTTCAACAACACAGAGTAGTCCATGTAGCAAACAACAGTGAAAAGAACCCTTCAGACTGGAAAAGTCGGTAGTAGTAAATTTTACATCTAGAGCTCAAAGTAGAATTATAATCAAACAAATGAAATTAAACATAGAAAGATAATAGTAGAAAAAAAAGCGTAAAATAAATTATGAAGAATCTCCAAAAAGGTAACAGACAGTTTTTCTTTCATAAAGATCCGAAAAGTAAATGAGTGATGAGCCACAACAATGTGTCAGAGACCAAAAATCAGATACTCTCCTAACGAGAAAAAGTCCTCAGGTAGTAATATTCACTTTTATTAACCACAGGGAAATGTAGTGAATTCATAAACTACAGTCATAGGCGTATAGAATAGTTAAAATGATTTTGCAAACTAAAACACTTTACATGACGCGACTTTCATAATAATTCAAAGACGACTTTGTCATTATCTTTTCAAATGTCAAAATGTTTGACAGATTGAAACAAATTCCCACACAATTAAAAACATACTTACCTTAGACTTACCATCATCAGTAGAACACGACATGCACTCATACGTACGCAATTATTTGTTCACTCAAACGACACTGTACACACCCGAACAGAAAGTGACATTTGAGAGGTCTAAAATAATCCTAAACGGAAATTTAGAAGACCTTACTTACCGAAACATAAAAATAAAGAATGACACAGAAACCAAACAACTAACGAAAATTTAACCGAACTTACTAATACTTACCACATCTGAAAAGATACCATACTGAAATACTTACCCTAACAATTTACCCTATCTGAAAAGAACCAACACAAATACATACATTTCTAGATACTCACCATTAAACTATACAACTCATGTCATTAAAGAATATAAGTTAGTTTTATCTTCACATAAAAATAATTTTTATCGTCAAGCAAAAATCAAAAATTCATTTAATTAAGACTAAAGAGTACCAGTCGACTCAGTCATGCCACAATCACATTCATTTTCGGACGCAATTGTATCATGACGTAGTCCAATGAAATAAGTGAAACCAAACTATTGAAATTGGTTGCCACAAATTGAAATCGACCAATCAGAAAGTTCCACGTCGACAGTTTACTCCGAATCGACAGTTCAAATCTGATATACATGAAGAGAAACGTATACGTAACGCAAAGAAGAAAAATTATTTCTCAGATAGAGTCTTTCCAAGTCAGTCCATCCTAAAGTTAACTTCGTCGAATAAAAGTTAATAAAAGGAGAAAAAAAACTTAGAAATAATTTATAAATTAATTAATAATTACCCACATAACAATTAGAGGAGTACCTGAAATAACATAAATCAATAGTAAGTAATAATAAGCAAAAGCAAAAGAAAAATCCTAGCAGACAAAAAAATTATCCACAAAATTATTTTTTTTTGCATCAAAGGCCCAATTGAATTTTAATGGCTGAGAATCGGGACAACCCGTTTATTCCCAGAAATATTGGTGTGAAATACGAAAACGGTGGTGAAGATCGCCACTATACGTATACGGCAGACGCCTCTGAATCGCCAAAAGCAGTGCGTCGAATCTTCACCAACGGGAGTAATTTCTTGACCTCACGTGAAGCAAGCGACATCCGTCTAAAACCAGCAGGATTATCCGACGAGGATCTCCTGGAGGCGAAGCAGTGACTTAAATTCATAAAAAGAAAAACTTACCAGGTAATATTCACATTTTCTTGGTTGAAACTACACGTGTTACCCCCAGGTAATCTTATTGGTAGGACAATTAAAACAGTCCAGAAATAGTTCTAAAAGAAAAAAGAGACGAACTAAATAAACCAATAAGAAAATCTGGAACACCTAAAAGAAAATATAAAAAAAAAAAAAAAAAAAAGAAAAAGAAATGAAAACTTATCATAAATCATTATGATATACTTACCTATATGAAATACTAAAGTCCATTCTCTTTCCTCAGGTAGCATTCTCAGTGCAAGGAGCAAAACTCAGGCAAAAAGTGTACGCAGGAATCCACCCCAAGGGCGGACTCGACCACGTACATAAATTTACCCGAGGATCCTGCGTACCAAATTGCCTACGCACATCGTAATACCAGATGCTACCTGGTCTTTTTTTTTAGTTAAAATAACCTATTAAATTTTTGTGTGAACATAGTCTTCAAGTCTCATTAGACATCATCTTGTCGTCCAAAAAGATGATGTAAAGATCTTCAGTTTTCACAACTATGTTGCAATCAGCTATAACTTACGTTAAAGCAGAAGTACGGTAATTCAAGAGTACTGTTCTGCCAACGGGGGATAAATCATACGTTCATCCCGCCTATGAAGATAAGGATCATATAGATGCCTCATGTAACTGCAGTAATTATTATAATAAAACTCAATATGTACTGTAAGTGATTTGATATTTATTTCTAAGAAATTATCCACATATTTTATATTAAGAAGTGACTCTGAAATTAAAAATTAAATTACGAAAAATTATCATATTAATTTACGACCTATATTACCCAGTCGTTGTGATTATGTAATTAAGATACTTACCTAGTGCCGATTAGATAGCCAAGGTACCTGGAAGAAAAGAAAAAGAGTGTTAAAGTAATTTAAAGAAAAATTTAAAGTAATTTGAAGTGAGAATCACGTAATGAAAATCACGTAACTCAATCACCACTTAAATTTGAAATAACTTACCTATGTGTTAAATACGATCTAACGAGATTTGTCCAGAAATAATTTAATTTCACTTACGATTTGTTCGACGGTATCGTCAAGTATTTTTTTTTGTTAAGATACAAAGTATCTAAAGATTTGGAATTTGGCTTGGTTTAGTCCAGACTCTGTTTAACAACTTAACGTTGTCAATTTTTTTATTGGATTCGTTTATACAATCTGAAAAATAACATTTTTTTATTTAAAGTTTTTCCTACACACGTAGAAGGCGAAAGCATTATTATTTCTTTTTGTGAATACATCCAAATACTTTTTTTTTATTGATTAATATTCACTTCAATTCATTTATGATTGTAATCACGAATGGGACTTGAGTCCAAAACCCTAAAATTATTGAAAGAATTTCCAAAACCTGTAAAGGGATTAACTTCAATTACGAATATTAGCTACTTATATAATTTTTGAGTATCGATTACGTACCTAAAGGGTATTGTCCAGTATATAATCTGTTTTCGGGCGTAATTAAAACTCGAACAGCAAATAATCCGAAAAGAAAAAGAGTAGAAACTGGTGAGGTTAAAGTGATTGTTTCTTTTTAACGTATATACTTACGCGTAATTGTTAAGATCAAACGTGATTGATTACATAAATTACTTTGGTACCTACGTATAAAGGTACTCATATACGGTCGTGACTGATTACCTACGAACGGAATATAAGGTAAAGTCAAAGTTTTTTTTTGTAACGAAGTACATAATACCTTCGTACCACTCGGGCTGAACTACATACGAGTAGTTATCACTATTTTACACGTTTTTTTTTTTGTTTTGTTTGTTTGATTTAAATTTTCAGTTCAACATACTGAATCTCTCACTAGAGTGTACATAGTTACACCAGCTTTTAATTTAATTATTTTTTTTTACGTTCTGTTTAATTTGTATTGTGAATGATCAAGTCGACGGATAAGTGGTAAATTGAAATACATACCACTGGAGACCTAGTTACATAACTTGGTTAGTAAAATATAGGTACTAATTATTCTATATTAGTACGAATACTTACACTGAAGGTCAAAGTTTATACTCTCCTTCAATATAATCTGTAGGAACCCATTTACGTCTTTAAAAGCAACCTTTAACCGAATTTGAGTTCGAAATACCATAATTCAAAAAGTTAGAGGAAAGGTGCACCTTATCTTTAAGTAGATTTTTATTAATTTTTGAATATATTTTATGATATTTTATAATTATATATATATTTTAAATTTCACCATATAAACATTAAATTTACAGATCATCGTTGAATTTTACCTATCTTTTTACCGTGATATAATTGATCCTTTTTTTTTTACTGATCTATTTTAAATACTGCTATTGGTTGTCTTTTGGGAATTCGTGGGAGTGCATTGCACTTTAAACTCTTGAGTTTTTACTTTTGTGTTTGAAAGTGGTTTGAATTTTCTGAAGATTCATTCTACCGGGATAATTTTTTTGAATTTTAAGTCCGTTTGATGAATATTGATCATTGGTCATTCAATCGTGTCGTTTTGCATTGTGTTCGTGTATCAGAACGAGATTCTATCGCTTCGCGACGACTAGAGCGACTACGATTATCCTATATACTCTATAGAGGTAATGCGTCATACAACGCTGCGATAGAACAACTGTTCATTTAACTGATTAAAGTTTAAAGTCGTATTACGCTTAAATAATATCTCGAATAACTTACCAAAGTTATCCAAGGTCGCGAAAAAGGGGTGAACCGTGATCACTACCTACATTATTGATGTTCAGGATTCACTTACGTTGTGAATTGGACTTGCTGTCATCGAAAGTTAACATCTCGATTAAAGATTTCACTTTTATCTTGCAGGTCTCAATTCTTCTCACGAGGATTATTTTCCGTTTGAATTAAAGAATTTTGAAAATAACTTAGTTCGTTTTATCAAAAATTGAAGTCAGTTCCTAGTAGAATTCTAGTTAAAGTAATTTTTCTGTTTGAAAATCAAAGATTAAGATAGAAAGTAAAAATAGTTTTTGAAGCTTTGTTATATTAAGGATATATTATAACAGATTCTAACAAAGATAAGATATTTGAAATTTATTTAGTTTCATTGATTAAGGTTAGTTTTAAGATTGTTTGAATAAATTTTGTCATTAAGTAAAAGAATGATACGAGTTTTTTTGAAAATAATTTCTTTTGGAAGAGCAGTTTTCTTTGGGAAGTTTTTTTTTTATATATTTACATCCAGGTTCGGAGATGAGTATTGATTAGCAAGATGCAATGCTAAGGCAATAGGTAGAGGGGTCGCGGCTGGAGCTGCTGTTTACTTAATGTGAGTACATCATCATCATCAAACGGTAACCGGAAGGTTTAAGACCTTCCGTCTTCAAAGAGGGAGTTCTTGAAGTAAATTTCGTGCAACCAAGAACCATAATGGGTGATGAAGAGAGGTGGTCTTTGAGATTAGCTCTGTTTATCCTAGGTAGGGAAGTTAAGCACCGAGGGAATTCATCAACACCTGAATTTTCCCCAACGATGTCGCGGTACCTTACTATGGAAGCGATGAGAAGTAGGTAGATACAGTAAGGTGTATCTATAGTAGTAGTAACATCGAGGCTACTGTCGTACGGGTTATTTGTAGTCTCTTTTTCAAGTTTCACTTTCTCTACAATGTCTCCATCGGGTCCTTTGCAACTTTCATAATCTAATAAGTTAATATCATCTATACTTCAGGTCTGAAATAATGTGACACTGGTCGTATTCGAATTGCAAGATCCTACCCCACAACTCGGCGAGCTAAGCAATGGCAACGAGCAGACCTGGTGCAATGGTAGAATGACGACCGCCCTGATTTCTAGGGGCGTGGACGAGCCTTCATCCGGATGTGGACGAGGTTCTAAACGTCTCGAAGGAAGCAGGTGTAGGATCCTTCGAAGGGAGGTTATTTCGATTCTAACACTTTTCTATTATAAGTCGGTTGGGATATCTTTTCTGATGCCTAGAGGGATTGAGAACCTCTCTATAATCTTTAGACCTATATAGAGGACTGTTTCGAGTTGATTACATCCTTCAACGAACATACTAAAATTAACTTTTCGTCTCTAATCCTCAGCGACAACCCGAGTCGGTCGTTTAATGAAAGACTTTAGTTTAGTTGGTGGATTACAAGGAAATCCTGATCAGACGTAGGGTCGAGGTTTTCTAGTGTCCGGAGAAATCCCATACATACCATCAACGTATGTCAGTGACTCATTGGTATGAAGAATGGAGTGAAGTAGTTCGAACCTGAACAGCAGTGTGTGGATGACACTGAGGTTCGTACTAGGGAACTCCCAACTCTTTCGACTGATGCTTTCACCCTTTTTTTTGTTGGATCCTATCCGTTGACTGTACACTCTCGGGACTATGGGTACCGAAATGGAATATTGTCGAGACTTCTGAATAATTTCAGATTTCTTGGTGATAGTGGAAATTTGTACAAGGTTTAATTTGGAGACATGGTCAAGACAATAGGTCAATCGTAGCCCCAGTAAGAGCACGGTTTAACGGATTATTATTTTTTTTCATTACACAACAACGCATCATCCAACATTTATATTTTTTTTTATTATCATTTGAGATTCAATAATTAACAATAATATTTATTATCGTTTCTTCTCATATATAAAGAATAAAATTCTTAATCAAAGTTTTCTTTCGTTTGATTTAAAAAGAATTTCGATCTTTCACAATGTGTTGCAATGTAATGAAAGGAAATAATATTTTTTGTATCCGTTACACATCTAGCTGATGAGCCCACCATCAAACTAGGGCGAAACGCAAAACTTGGAGTTAAGGCCACAAAACCTTTAAAATTGAATTTCATTCATATACACTCCACTTAATAATATTTAATTTGGCTATTTTTAGTCTTTTTATTGTTTATTTTTTTAAAACGATTTCAATTATCGTTAATTTAAATAAATAAATAAATAAATAAATAAATAAATAAATAGTAACCTTCAAAACCAAAAAGCTGCTGGTTTTGATCAAATCAAAAACCAAGTTATTAAACAACTCCCAATGAGTGGGTTCGCTTTTCTTACGTTTCTCGTCAACTGTTGTTTAAAGTTGCAATATTTTCCTTGTAAGTGGAAACTGGCGAAAGTGGTTCCAATATTGAAGCACGGAAAGCCTCGAAACGATGCAAATAGCTGCAGACCTATTAGCCTGCTCAGTAATATAAGCAAGATTTTAGAGAAAATTATTCTTCAAAAAACTTTAAACGTTCTGAATGAGAAAAGCATTATTCCCCCCCAGCAGTTTGGTTTTCGCAAAGGACATAATACGTCCCATCAAATAAATAGGATTTGTCAGCATGTCAAACATAATTTTAATGAAAAGAAATCAACTGGTCTTGTGTTACTTGATGTGGAAAAGGCGTTTGACTCTGTGTGGCATAATGCGTTAATACATAAACTTATAAACGAGTTCCCTGGCTATTTAGTCAAAATAATCCAAAGTTTTTTAAATTATAGAAAATTTATAGTAACGCTAAATGGAATTAGCTCTTCCCTTAAGCCAGTGCCTTCTGGCGTTCCCCAAGGCTCTGTGCTTTCTCCAACGCTCTTCAATATTTATACCTCAGATTTTCCGAGCCTCCAAAATTGTGAATTCGGAATGTATGCTGATGACATTGCTATATATGCTTCGGGAGAATATGGATCTACTCTCAATGTTATATTCGAGTATTACAAACATTGGAAAATCAAAATAAATGCTGAAAAGAGTCAGGCTATCTTTTTCACAAGAAAAAGAAAGAACTGCTTCTTACCCATTTCTAATCTGAAATTGAATAACTGCGATATTCCTTGGGTTAGCTCTGTTAAGTACTTAGGTGTTTACTTTGACAAGAGACGACATTTAAGGAACATACTAATAATACTCTGAATAAAATTAATATAGCAATAAAGTTTCTATACCCCTTGATAAACCGCAAGTCACTATTAGGCAATCGTAACAAGCTCACTATCTTCAAAGTCGTTTTCCAATCTATCATTCTGTATGGATCACCCGCCTGGGGAAACTGCGCTACAATGCATATAAAAAAACTACAGATATCGCAAAATAAAGTCCTGAAAATGATCCTTCGTGTCCCATGGTTCTACTCTACATCAACATTGCACCAAAAAACTCACGTTATAACAATTGAAAAAAAAATTGAATTCATTAAAGAAAAATTTATTAGAACATGTCAAAATAGTGAAAATGAACTAATTGTTGGACTTACATAACATAATATTATGTGTGTCAGATATTCACTATATCCGCATCAAATTCTTTTCATTTATTTATTTTGTGTTAATACATATTTGTTTATTTGTCTTTGTTTATTTACAATTTGCTATATTTGCATTATTTATTTATTACATATTTATTAAAACCTTCTGTGATATTAGTATTAATCTAATGTATGTTAAAATATTTATTAATTATTTGTTTTGTTTTTTTTTTTGCTTGCTGTATATTTATTTATTTATTTGTTTATTAAAATATTTTCTATTATTTAATCATTTATTTATTATTTATTATTAATTATTTATTATATGTTTATTCATTAAATATTATTTTTTTTTTTTTTGTTTTTTGTTTACTTATGTATTTATTTATCTATTTTTTATTTACTTATTTATTTATTTTGTTATTTATTTATTTAATTATTTATATATTTACTTATTTTTATGTAAACATTTATTTATTTAAATTTACTTTGTTAATTTATCTGTGATACAATACAATTTTAAAACTTATATGAAGGTTTTTTTTTTCTCTTCCATATTTTTCCTTCAAATATATTTAAATTAATTTAACTAAACTAGCAACTTAATAAATACAAATGTATATTTCAGTAGTAAGATAAATATAACTTATCATATCTCTGTACACTGTGCAATGACAATTTGTTAAAAAATGTAAATTCATATGGAAACAATAAATATACATACATACATAAATAAATATCAGCTCCATGGCTCAATTAACATATTGATGCATATATGAGTTTACTAACGTATAAAGTAAAAAAATTCAATTAAAAACTGTTAAGTACGACATCCCGACTGCCGAAATCCTGATGGGTTTCGAAATAATTTATTGTGATCGACGAAATAAACCTCGTTGATCACTAGTATGAATTTTGTTCGAAAATAATCAACTGCCTCGTTGAGGAAATCTGGTCGGTTACAAACTATTAATTTGTTTGCTTGTAAGAATCCTTGGTCCGTCATTTACCCCATATAGACCCATTTAAAAGTTATGTTGTGATCGGTATTTCTAAACAACCATTTAGTGGTGTTTAGAAATCTAGGGAATCTTTGATATATATATATATATATTTTTTTAGGTTTGTTAAGGCCTTCAAAGAAAGAATCGGAATCTTGGTCGTGCTTAAGCTTCGTTGTGTTTTGATTTTGAGCAGCAATTGTTCTTCACAACTTCTGAAAATTTTCTTCCGAAGGTTAAACAACTCCACATTTCAGGCTGAAATGCATGCAATTGAGCACTGCCTTCGAGAGAATTTAAACAGATCGCTTAATAGTGAGAACATTTAGATCTTGTCCGAAAGCAGAGCTGCACTACTTACATTGAATTCTTTTGAAATGACATCAAAATAAGTCTTTGACTGCCTTCAAATTCTTATAAAACTGGCTATGACAAACAGAGTTCACCTCATTTGGATTCAAAACACAGCGGACACGAAGGTAATGAAAAAGCAGACGAACTAGCTAGAAAAGGATTTGCATCTTAATTTATGATGACTAGACCATTCTGCGGTATTCCACTTACTACCATAAAAAGTAGTATAAACACATGGCTTGTAGACAAAAAGCACCATTACTGGAGAGAAACCGAAGGTAACAGGCAAGCAAAACAATTCATATGCTTCCCACAAGCGAACAAAACAACTACTACAGCTTAACAGAAGGCATATTAGACTAGACACAGGTTTCCTCACGGGGCACTGTCGAGTGAAAAAACATCTCATGACTATGGGAATAGCACAAGACAATGTCTGTAGAATGTGCTATGAGGATAAGGAAACAGCAGAACACATCTTATGTGACTGCAACTGTCTCATCAAAATACGTCAACAGTATTTAGGTAAATTTTACCTTGAATCAGCTGATATAGCTACTAGCTCGTCCAAAGATATAGCTGCGTTCCTTACAAAACGCAGCATCATGAATGAGCTCTTAATAAGAGGACATCACAATAGGCCCAATGTGATTTGGCATAATTTATACCACCTCTTATCGTAATCGAATCTAATCTAATGTAGTTATTTAATACGATTGCCAGGAAAATCATAATTGTTTGTGGTAGTTTCTTCAGGATAAAGTTGGAAATCGTATCTGGTCCAGTTGATTTCTTAGGTCGGCCGC
The DNA here is from genome assembly GCA_951217065.1 of Baccha elongata. Lineage (NCBI taxonomy): Eukaryota > Metazoa > Arthropoda > Insecta > Diptera > Syrphidae > Baccha > Baccha elongata. Next base: position 177,349,419 of record OX578272.1, read on the forward strand.
TGTATATTAATTTCGCTTTCTGTAACTTCTCCAGGGCTGGTATAACCAGCAGTTTGCTCTGGGTCACTGGCTGGATTATCATAGCTGAACATGATGCTCTCTTTGTCCGTTTATTGTAATTGCCGTATTGTTAGGTTAACTTCTTCCATAAACTCAGGATCGCTGGGTGGGCTCAGTATAAAATAATCGGCAAACACTTCCGATTTTTCCTGAGGGGGAATTCACTTCTATTTCTCCGGTACTAATTGTTTCAAGCATCTGCTGTCTCTTGCCTCCGCTTTTTTTTAACCACCTATCTCTTAAACTCATTTGCAGATTTTTAAGATATTTGATTTCGAGATAGTCTCACTACGCGTAGTTTTATGTTCGATTTAAATGTTACAAAAAAAAATATATTTAGCATTCTCATAAGAGAATGCAACCACTTAAATAAAACGCAAGTTTATTTTATTTTAATAGTTTATTAAGCATCCGATCCCTTACCTCTGGTGGGGGGAAATCTTCAGCTATACGAAGTTCAGTTAATACTAAAATCTTACAATGTTCATGTCAACCTATTTATACTTATATTATGCTTATGCAGCAATTCTGCATATCTAGAATAATTATTTCATCATTTATCTTTGTATGATGAAATCCTAACGATTTATTGTTATCTTTCTTTATTTGGATGCACACTTGTGCATCTGATTTAATTTCATTGCAAACTGCTTATATGACAAAATGATCATAGAAGATACTTTGTATCTTCTTTATTGAAAGGGTGTTTTAAATATGATTATAACTGAATGTAAGGGTGTTCTGAGAACGTAACTGCGTGATAACTAAACTACAAACAGTTTTTTCATAAATTATTTTACCAAAAAAAAAAAAAATCAAACAAAATACAAAAAATTGTTTTTCATAAAAATTAAAAATAGAAACATATTTTTGATCATTTATATAGCAGAATAAGTAAAAAGATTATATTGGACATCATGTTCTGTACACATATGCATACTTTAAATGCAAATGATATAAAACAATAAATTATTATTTTCAAGCTATTAGTTAAAGTGCTCGAAAATTATAATGATGCTAATGGTATTTTATAATGTAATCATATTATGCGCGTAAGTTTTATATTTCAGTTGTTATTTTTTTTTTTAATTTCCATTTTGAAATTGTCTCTAAAGCACTCAAAATAATATAAATAATGTACATTGTACTGTACATACCAATCCCTATATTCAAAGGATACAAGTTAAATTAATGCTTCTCGTACATTAGACAAAACCAAATGCAGATTTTATGAAAACAATTTGCCAATTTAATACATTCTCCGCCGCATTTTCTAGAAAGCTCATTTACATGATAACATGCGTCGTTGTTTTGTCTTCCGCTAACTCAAATTTATTCCAACTCCATGAAGCTTGAAACTCATTACGGAAAACGCTTCCCTCAATTGGCAAGCATACATATAGTTCGGGTAATGGAATGTCGTTTTCGAATAACAAATGATGTATCTAATTCTTTTGTGAAGTCACGAAGGCCATTTTCTGAATTTCATTGTCATCATTCTTCTCACATGACAAGGAATTTATTTGTCTCGTATATATTATTTCAAATGTACCTTACATACATTTGAGCAATGAAAATTTCAGAAAATACCAACACATGGTGTATTTTGGACTATGATTAAATAAACATACGGATAATTAGATTCACTGTCAAAAGCTAAGACGATAGCTAAGCATTTAAATTGCATAATTTACATTTTGATCAAGTTTGAATTTATAATTTTGAAATTATTTAGAAGTCATCTAAGGCATGTTAGAGCGTATAAAAACTTGCGTTGTATTAATTTTTGGGGAAAATGAAATCAAGATGCCAATAGTATTTAACCAAGTTTGCAAGTTCCAAGAAACTGTGTTAAGTGCGTTGGTGCCCGTAAAACATCGACATTTTGGGAATTTTTCAGTAATGTCTGATTTAAACTTTTGAAAGATGAGTCATACGAAAAATATGTTTTTACCTACATTCTGTTGTATGCTTGAATTTAAAATACGGCACTTACAAAATTTACCACTTTCCTAATAAAATTAATTGTAGATTTAGCAGTCCTCGCAGCAGAATTTTCTCCTTCTTCCTGTTCTGTTTCATCTTGTTTCCGTCAGAACCATATTTACAGCCGTGTAGGTGGGTTATGTCAACTATGGAAATCATGTTTTTACTTATAGAATTGTATAATCTCACGGGCACCAACCCTACTCTTAGGCATGCAGCAACCTGTCTATATGGGCACCAGGTTGGCATACAACCTGGTGAGGGAAATGGGCGACTACCCTTTGTTTAGGTGTTGAAGGATCTCTTGTTTTCCTATGGAAGTTGGTTACAAAGGAACTAACTTCCAAAGAAACGCATTTCCATTAAACAGCATCTCAGTTCACATCCTTCTCAAACTGACAAAATTAATCAGGAGAGCCTTATGAATTCCCGTCGTAACCATATACCCATTTCTACATAGCTACCTACCTCCTGTCCAACTTTTCTTTTTCCGACGTTTCTATGGCCTCACATTAGATCAACACTTCCCACATTTTCAGTTAAGCAGTTGATCCATTGTGGGATTCATCGGGGCTACTAGGAGCAAAACAAAAAAACGACTACGACGTTAAGTGGTTTCAGAGCTTGTAGCATCATTTTTGAAAAATAAACACAAATTAAAGTGCGTCAAGAAGAATTACTGTAAAACTCCAAAAACAAGAAAAGATTGACGGATATACATACAAGGGATCAAAACAAGCAAGCTCCAGGGAACGTCGATTGTCTCATTGTGAGGATAGCATTTGATAAGATTCAAGAGTAAACCCATATCATAAATGCTGGAAAGGAATCGATCATTGAGGGCCAGTTGTAAAAACATTTTTACTGCAGTTTAGCTACGATCTAGTTCTTGTTAAAGGTATATGTATATGATAATAAGCAACTGCATGCCTTTATAAGAGCCGAAATCAGTGTCCCTTACCAATAACAAACCGATAACCACGCGTTTAGATAAACACGCTGTTTAAATTTCAAAGACTACTTAATTTGTTTGCTTACCAATAAAGTGAACACGTCTTTTACTAAACGCCGCTCTATTACTAAATCTATTACATTCGCTGTCCAAATAGGTGGCTACGTTCTCATAATTTCGTATAATCACCTCTTTCACACCTCATGATTTTAAAGGAGCCTTCAATTATATTTGCTTGATTTGACAGATTCGTTAAAAGGGACATGACATCAAACACAAATAAATAATTTTATAAAATTATATTATGATTTATTACATCATATTTAATTTAAGGTAGTTATTTTTATTTTCCAAAAAAATATAAAAATTAATCAACACACAGATTGAAAAGAAAAAATTATTTTTTTCTCTTTTTTGCTTTGAATTGTCACAGACATTACAAACTTGGGGATACTCCTAACCTTGAAGTTAAACATGAGTTTCTCAACTATAATTTTTTTTTTTTTTACACTATCAGATCCTGTTCATAAGGAGCTTAGAGCAAGCTTCAGCTTATGAACAAAGATTTGCCAACACATTATATGTGTTCCACTGGCTCATCACTTAGTGCTGGTGTTAGTTGTTAGTAATGTAAGCACTATAATACAATAAAACATATAATTTAACAATACAAAATACATAAAACATGAACTAAAAGCGTGGAGCACTGGTTTTAAGTACATTTTTAAGATTTATTTTATTGTCATTAAAATCAATCATTTTAGAATTTAAATTGAAAAGCCTGCACATGCGGGTAAGCGGCTCATTTATACCATAATTAGTCCGATGGTGTGGACAATGTAGGAGCTCAAGGCTACGCAGATGGTGAGCGATAATTGAGTCCAACACAAGTAAGTAGATCAGGTGCATCTATTGCGCCCGAAAGAAGTTGGTGGATAAAAACTATATCGTTATTTACACGCCTCTGTAACAAGGACTGAATGTGTAGAAGCTGAATTCGGTGTTCATAAGGTGGAAGGTTATAAGGATCTGTCCAGGGAAGATCTTTTAAGGCAAAACGAACAAAATTATGCTGAACTGCCTCTATCCTAGATCTATGAACATCATAGAACGGAGTCCATACCTGCGATGCGTATTCCAGATGCGGACGAACAAAACAATTGTATAAAGATAGGGTAACATAAGGGTCTTGAAACTCATTGGACCATCTTTTTACAAAACCTAACATTGATTTAGCCTTTTTAACAAGAGAGTTGATGTGCTCTGTGAAATCTAGACTTGAATTGAAGACGATTCCAAGATCTTTAAAACTAACAACACGGCACAATGTATGTTGTGAAATATTATAGTCAAATATATTGGGTACTCGTTTCTTTGAAAAAGTCATAGTTTGACATTTCGCTGGGTTAAGGTTTAATCCGTTCTTGCTGCACCAAGTACAAAAGCTATCAATGTCGGCTTGCAAATTCACACGATCACCGCTTGAGCATATAGATTTAAAAATCTTCATATCGTCAGCAAAAATCAGAATTTCACTATTGCGAATACATGATGTTACATCATTAATAGCAAGAATAAAAAGAATGGGACCTAAATGACTTCCTTGCGGTACTCCAGAGTTGGCAGTAAAAGGGTTTGAAAATGTTTTTCTGAATTTCACCTGGTAGGATCTATTTTGAAGATAAGAATATATCCAATCAATAAATCCAGCAGAAAATCCAAAGGCCTTAAGTTTAAAAATTATAATGTCGTGTGAAAGTTGGTCAAATCTTTTGAAAAGTCGGTATAAATGCAATCTAGTTCCTGTCCGCTCTCCAAAGCATTTGAGCACTTGTGTAAAAACGTTAGAAGATTCGTTACCGTTGACCGCCTCTGCATAAATCCATGTTGTTGATTACAGATAATATTTTTGCAGAAAAACGTCATACTATTACAAACCACTTGCTCAAATAGCTTTGGAATACAAGAGAGTTTGGCAATTGGTCTGTAGTTCTTTATGTCAGACTTACTACCCTTTTTAAAAACGGGTGTAATAAATGATTTTTTCCATACACTGTTAAATTTCCCCGACGTAAGGGATATAGCTCGAAAAGAAGTTGAAGAGGAAAAGCTATAATGGAGCTACATTTTTCAGTATATAATTAGAGGAATGCCATCTGGGCCTGGAGAGTAGTCATCTTTAAGCAATGAAAGAAAATGTAAAATTTTGTCATGTTCCATCGGAACGTTGTTAAAAGTAACTTGAGGACAGTCACGCAAATATTCAAAGAACTCGACATCAATATCAACACGAGTGTCAATAAAAGAGTTACTAAAATTTTCTGAAAATGCATTACAGATATCAGAAGAGCTCGTTAACGAAGAATCATTATAAACAAAGTTTATTAGATATCCGTCAGACTTCTTTTTTGAATTTACAAAATTCCAAAACTTCTTCGGATCAAGTTTCATTTAAAGTGACGATGGCGTTAAACTGACTATTAAATTGGTTATTGGTATGCGTAATTATTTACAGTCCACTTAATTATTTTAGTCACGTCTAAATTTGATTATTGGTAGGTCCCAGTAGAGTGCTCGTTAATAATAAAACAAAATCTTTTCTTCCAAAAAAATGACAGAGATGTAATCTGATCAGTTGCTGTCCACTCATTCGACTTGAGTCAATAATTTTTTGTACACGTTGCTTTTGTAAAGATTTCATAATATACCTATCTACTTTAAATAATCTTGACCACCCTGTACTTTATATTTTATTTTCGAGAGAATACATAATTTATAATACATATACTTTTACTCTAGCTGTACAATCGAATGTTTAAAGTACTGGTTTTATGTATACTTATTTCTCTTATGTTAACTGTTAACTTTAATATAACTTAGATTTGTTAAGATATAATATCACTTGTAATAAAGCTCTCGTTAAAAGAAGACGTCTTTTTGATTTCATATGGTTACCTATATTTTCTATTATTGAGTTGTTGCATGAAATGCATGTTAATTTAAACAATATATTGATTATACTTTTGATACATAAATACTGTGAGGAAATTCGATATCGGCCGGCTGCAATCGCAAAACACCGCCACGTCCTTTTTCGACCGAGTAACCCAAAATGACGAAATGACAACCGAAAACCCTAGTTTGACGGATAGAATGCAGGTAATTAAAAGCAACAGCATACAAAGCGGCCGGCGCTGCAAAGAAGGACTAAAGCAGCTTGCCAATTCAACGCGCTAAAGAGAAGAGAGAAACGATGGCTTTTAAAAAAGAAAACTCTGTTGATAAGGTGGTGCCGCTGTTTGTTGTTCGAATGTCTCTCTGCGACCACACATTGCGATCAATCAAAAATCTTCACTAAATTGTAATCAATTAAGAATTGTTACAATAACAAACTCCCCATACAAAGAAGATGAGATGGTGCATGTCCTTTTTTTGTGTACTTCTTGCCATATATGTTAACCCTACCTATAAAATTTGGAGTATTTAAAAATACCTGTATCCTTAATTTGTTCGTTTTAGTTTTAAAACTTTTCTTAAAAAAACAACTTCATCATACCATTGAACAAAAATTCGTCCTTGTTTCTGTCAAACGTGTTACATTAAAAATATTAATGTCCCCCTCGGTGCCATTGTTTTCGATGCGGTGGCGTTAATACCCAACCCACAATATTTATTTTTGTATAAATTACAAAACATTTATTTACTTTAAATATATTTTGAAATCCTCGTCACGACCGTGTTGGCTTGGCATACCCTCAAAGCATTTTGTAGTAAATGACAAATAATGTTGTCTTCTTGAAAAGTTTACATTCAGCTTTCTACTCATCAGAGGGGCTTACCATTATTTAAACTTAAGTCAATATTTTTGGCTTATTTTTGTTTGTGTTTTTTTTTTCAAGAACAAATGTATGAAATCGTTTATAAGTTTGATCTCCACGCAACCTTACTGTAATTGTCAGGACACCTTACTTGAATACTTAAGGACGCGTTATTTTCAAAAAAACATGGTGTTACGTCAAAAAAACTTGTCAGTCGAATTTGTAAATTTAATTTTATTTGTAATTGAAGTGTTTAAACAGAAAACAGGAGACATTCAAGGTAAAAGACAAACCTAAGGAATCTTAATTGAGAGAAGAAACCTCCTGTCAGTGCTCGTTAGATAGAATGTGTGTGCTTCTTCCCTTTCGAGCTTGCAAAAAACAGTAAATCAAAATAAAGCAAGACCAGGATCAGTTCTTTGTTCAGTGCGACAAGGGGGAAGCAGAGCTTGAGATTTTTCGTTCTTGTCCCAGACTGCGTAAATATTTATATGGCAACAAGGACTCTATCAAGTGAACAGCGTTAACGTTTGCTGTTGGTTCTTTCTTGCACTACATCGCACTGTAGCATACGAAAACGAACAGAACAGAACATGCTTCGAACACAATTTGAGTTTTCACCTCGATTAATATTTTTTTTTATTCTGTCGCCAAGGTACATATTGGCACAGAGGATTAAAAAATTGTTATGTTGTTTGAGGGAAAATACACTAAAGAATGTTTGTAAATACATTCACAGTGTGTATTCTTTGGATTGCACATAATATTTGGTTTTTCTGAAGGAGTTTTTAGTTAAAAAAAAGAGCTCTTGAGACTTTGAAATGAAATGAAATTCTTCGATGCTGAATAAATTGTTAAATGTTTGCACTTGTGGTTTTGTGGTATTTGTAGATTTTGAAGTACAAAAAATATATATGTGTATATTAAAATGAGAAGCCTTTTTCAGAGAAAGTGAGAAGAGGGTTAAGCGTCAGCAATCGTTTTAAAATGGTAGAGCTTGTTTTTTTGAAATTATATTTAAAAAAAGTGTGATGGATGATAATAAGTACGGGTACGGGTCTATATATTCATGCAGTGAATTTTGCTTGTAAATCAAGACTTCTAAGGGGAAAACACAGCTATGGGAGTAACACCAACACCAACAAGTTGTAGGTCAGCTTTACGTGGGTATCTAACAATTAAGCTTTTACCCCACGGTGGCACAACCACTTTAGGGTAAATTTTGACGTCAACCAGCGTCCTGAAGTATATATCCCAGTAGCAACTCTGTGAAAATATGTAACTATCCACACACCTTGCTGAGGAGCGAGGCCAATCTGCACCTCTTGCATCAAAATGGCAATGTGTTTCCGCTTGGATAACCACAGCCAGCACGAAGCTCCATCTAGAGAGCCAACCCAAAGTTGGGTAGAGAATGATCCTGATTAAATTCCGAATTAGACATTCCTCTGGAACAAACTCTAGGGCTCCCAACACCTGTGCTAAGTTTATTTTACGTCAAACCTAAAACGTCGTTAAGTTGAGAAGAGACTCTCAACTGTTAAACTATACATTATGACTTTACCCACAAAGCCACAGGGATTGCCTACCCTGGAGATGTAGCTCATGTCAATTTTAAGCTGGAACCAAACTCAAGAGCCCACATATCATCTTCCGTCAATTCCCTTTAACTTGTTCGATATTTGACGGTAGTAACGCTCGTTATTCAGTTTATATTCTGGGATCGAGTAGCTATCTACCGCCTTTAAGGGTGGCCTCCTTAAACTTCAAAAACCACCATGCTTATTTGCTACTAACGTACGGCACTAGCCCATTGTCAACAACAAAACACTCATGTTATGAAAGCTACCTTTCAAACGTTGAATGAATCATCGTCGAGGACGCTTTCGCCATTCCCCTGTTCTAACTACTTTTGCCTGATGTAGGACCGTTACCCAGTTATTTCTGGGAAAGGTTACCAATAAAACACGGACATCAAAAGCAACGAGCTAGAAGAGATGATGCAGAGAAGTGGGTTATACATTTTTCGGGATCAATAATCCCTTTTTTTAACGACATATTTACCTTATTCTGAATTTTTTTTGCCAACAAATCCGGAACGTAGATTGACGCCAATAACATAATCTCAAAATTTCAAGTTGGTTTCAGAGCAAAGCTTTTCAATATCTTTACCCTAACGCTTATTGGATGACTATTCCAAGCCATTCAGAGTGTAAGAATCAGAATGTAAAACCATTGTGATTCCCCTAGCGATTTGCATGCAATGTTTGTTGATTTTGAGGAAGCCCTAGATATACAACCACGAGATCTGATAGAAGGCAACGAGGTTACGAAGAAGTCAAAATAGAGGTTCGATGCTCGTTGGGAAAAAAGAAACAATGCTGCTCTTTATTACAGTCCTCGATTATCTACTTGAAGATATTATTTGCTGACGATATAAGTGAATATTCTTCATCCTTGAGACAAGCACTCGATCATCTTGCATCTCTGCAATCTTTAAAAAGAGTGACCCTAACTTACCAGCAAATTATAGAGGAATTTCAGTGTTAAGTTCTTTTCGGAAATTATACACGCAAATTCTATATCACAGACTTGTTAGCTGGGTTGAAAGAAATAAAAAAATCAGTTGTTTTCAGGCAGCTTTTAGAGCTAATCTATCAACTGTAGATCAGATTTTTGCTCTTACAAGCATTGCCAGACGTTTCATTGATAAAAAGAAAAACTTGTTTGCTTTTTTTGTCGACTTCAAAGCAGCATTTGATACCATCAACAGAAAGTCACTATTGTTTAAACTGGCTACTATTGGATTGTCTACAAAATTTATCAGAATTTATGAGCAACTTCTTCTTAATATGACTGCTGATGTATCAGATGGAACAAATCAGTCGAAGCAATTTAATTCTGAGTCTGGTGTACCGCAAGGCTGTATTTTGAGCCCACTAATGTTCGCTCTTTATATAAATGATGTCGAGGACCAAATTCCTGGAGGTGTTACTTTTGGTGATCTTCACGTCAAAGTTTTGCTTTATGCAGATGACCTAATCATTTTGACTGATGATCCGGTGACTCTTCAGCTTCAAATCAACAAATTAAAGCAATTCTGTGATATGTGGGACCTCAAAATTAATACTGCGAAATCAAAGATTATGATTTTCAGAAACCGTACGGTTGGTAATGATCGAGTTTGGACTTTGAATGGCTCTTCTATCGAAGTTGTGAAGGAATTCAAATACTTAGGTTACATTATAACTAACAATCTGAATATTCGATCTCATATCAAAAATAAAATTTCTTCTGCAAAGTCAGCAATTAATTCTATGTGGTCTAACTTTTTCAAAAGTAAACTTGTAGATCCGGCTTCCAAATTTAAGGTGTTCGATGCAACAATAAAAAGCTGTTTTTGCTACGCCAACGAAGTGTACGGGTATCAATAACTCGATGAATTGGAAATAATTCAGAGATATTTTTTTAAGAAAATTTTCAGATTGCCTTATAATACACCGAATTATTCCATTCATGTTGAATCGGGCTTACCTCAGATTTTTCTAAGAAATTTAAAAGCAAACGCTGACTACATTATTAAAGTAATGCAAAGATCAGATAATTCGGCTTTGTGGAAACCAATTTTTTACAATTGTATATCCATTATCGATGAAAGATTGTTCCAGTCATGTATCGACCAAGCGAGGGCATCTGATTCCAGATCTGTCTACTGCCAACTTAAACTCAATTTAGGGGAAGCCAATTACTTCAGGGATGAATTTTCAGTCATGGAAATGAGTTTGATTTTCAAATTACGTACTGAGATGTTACAACTTAACTACAGACCTCACAGAAGCGACATTAACCAAAATTGTACTCTTTGTAACCACAATCAATCTGAAAATATCTTTCATTTCTTAGCGTTATGTCCAATTTTGCAAGAAATCCGGCGACTTCATTTAAATGCGAGTTTTCTATCAATAGAAGAATGCTTATCTTTACTGAACGGAGAGAGTGGATGGAAATTGCTTATACGGTTTGCAATCCACGTGATTTCATATCGTGATACGTTCCCTAGTTTTCTCTAGGTCAACTTACAGACAAAGTCTATTATTATTTTTGTTTTAGCTAAACTAAAAGCCCATATTAAATTGATAATGCAGCTTATTCTGTATCTACTTTTGTTTTAGCTAAACTAAAAGCCCAATACTTTGTGAGTTATTTGTAATCATATTGCTGTAATTTGTTTTTTTTTTATTTTGATTTTGCTAATCTAAAAGCTCCTGCAAAGTATATATATGTTAATCCATCTTTGATTTCTAATAACCAATAAACAATAAGTTAAATTAAAATAGAATTTTGTTTGCTATAATTTTCAATCTCCTTTCTTATAATAACTATTTCAATAATGTTTAGTTTTATTTTATATTTATATATAACTTATGTATGTTATTTAATTTTCTTAATTATTCTTTGAATTAAAATTATATATTATTTATTTTTCTTTTTTTCTTGTTTGCTCTCAAAATGGTTTTTTAGAGTTGAAATTTTCCGGCAGACGGCATAAGCCATGCTTGTATTTCTTTTATTATAATTTTAAGTATATTGTTTTATGAAAATAATAAAGAATATATCTATCTATCTATCTATCTATTTGTGGATGTTTTGGGGAATAGGTATCGCGTAAGCACCAAAAAGACAGAATATCTATGCTGCTCATTCTTTGATTCATTCTGGCCTATTACAGAAAATTATTTGAACACAAAAGTGCTTTTTCAATACGAAAATTTTAAATATCTTGGATCTTTGCTTTCAGTAAGGGTCAGATGGTACTGTCATGCACTAAGAAGAAACGATGAGAGCTCCGTCCAAAAAGGAATATCACAAATCGTTCCGAAGCAATCGCGAAATAGAGGCAGGTCAAAGAAGTTCTGGAAATACAAATTCAACGACATCAGCATTCAATTGGGCTCAGACATGTAACAATCTTTTACCGATTGGAACCAATTTTCAATGTGGAATTTTCGGATGTGGAACTGAAACTTCATCATATGTTAAGCTCATTAAATTCCGATCTTGACAGTATTATAGAATGGGGTATAAACAACCGTGTCGAATTGAATGCTTCCAAATCACAATGCTGTCTTCTGTCGGCCAAGCGAAATATATTACTCTTGCCACTTTCCATGAATGGCACTTGCATCGAAGAAACCAAAAAACTCTGCATTCTCGGTATGTGTATTACAGTTTACAGATCACCTCCTGTGGAAAGATCACATATTTGAAGTAACGAAAAACGCAGCAAAACGCTTAGGTTTTCTAAAAAGTTGCAAGCAATTTTTACTCTTTCTGATCTGAATTTATAAGGCATACATTCGCCCAATGCTTGAATACAACTCTCATATCTGGGCAGGTGCTCTTACAACTCATCCGAATCTACCAGAGCCCTAAAACTAATTGGTGACGGATCCATTACTGAAACTTTTGTTTCCTAAGAACACCGCCGAAATGTTTCTTGTCTAGCATTATTTTATCGCTTCTTTTATAAACAGTGTTCAATTGAAATAGCCAGTTGCATTACTCCCCTTAAAATATTCAGCCGTAATACCCGCTTATAGCTATGAATGCTCATTAGTTCACCCTTGAGCCTAAAAAAATGTACGAGCTGTTTTGAATTCGCCCACGTTGGGCGCCAATTCCTCCGCGTTTTTTTCAAATTTTAAACTTCTTAAATGATTATCTGCCAAAGAGGTTTCACATTTGAAAATGAAAAAGAAAACTTTTGAAAATTGGGATTAAACTATTTTGCGGAAAATAGAGTAAAGGAAAAGCTAGAAAGATTCGCGACAACCAAACAGGAAAAGAAAGGAGAATTTTGGAGGCTTAGATGTATAGGTATATCAACATAGTTTTTTTTTAATTACGACATTTAAAGTGAGTCTTTTTTTATTGTTAGAGAAAAGAGCTTAAAAATTCGGTTGATATCTGCATCGAATTAATCTTGAGATTGCAGGACATATTTAAATGTTGCTTCATATATTGGGGCCAGGCGATAGTAATATAGCGATAGTGAAATTTAAATGTCACAGCATTTGGAAATTAGAAATGGCGGGAACTAAAAGTTTATTTTAAAATTCTCAAAAAGACAAGTATTGCAAGCAAAAAATATGTTTGAAGCTTTAATTAAGCTGATAGAGAGGCATAAAAAAGTAACTTTCTTCATGCCGCTCGTTGGTCTGTTTGTGCGTATGTGTGAATGCAGTTTTCATTTCAATGAACGACATCCTAAACGATTGAACACATTTTAATGAAACTTGGCGAAAAGTATTAAAATTGATAACGGTTAAACCAATTAGTTTAAATTCAGTATGGTATTTAGGTTTCACAAAAAATATCTATCATAAAACATTTATGCAATTTTTAATTGTTAAACACCATGTTTTTCTACGAAACCCAGTTCATGCGATCCAGTTGTGACAGTTGGTGCACACTACAGGAAACAATCATATCAACCAAATCAAGAGTTTATGTGTCCGCAGTTTTCCGAGAATCAATTAACGTACATTCTCTTTTTTGCCTTAGTCTATTATTTATGTAGATGATCTTGAAATAGTTTTACACAAGCTCAGTAATTTATTTAAGGTTCTTAAGATTTAATAAAAAATTAAGATTTTGTTAATATTTTCTTAATACTTTCACGGATAAATTATGCTTCATAATTATTTTCCAGCAGAGGTTTTGTTTGGTTTTTACGCTATGGCAATTTCATCACATCCCTATACCGACTGCTTCAATATTCATATAGTGAAATCATCAACTCATCCAAGCACCTTCACTTTACCACACTCTAATCATATATTCATTCGTCGCTCAAGTGTAACGTGTCTGCAGGCGTATGTCGGTCACCCCCCTTCATACTCAATTGTAAAACCATCAACCCAACTTTAAACAAAAAGCTATAACACTCTTAAAACAACATTCTTATAACAAGCAGTAAAATTGAATCCTAATTTAGTGGTTTGGAAGCAAGAGTTTGAGTTTACCAACGATTTACCCCATCACTTACACAACTCCTCTACAACAATAATGCCATCCAGCCATTACTTGAAATTTTTCAATTATTCCCACTCCAGGAATGAAGGAACCCGCTTAAAGATTCAGTGTACCAGTTCCAGCTATATGAACTACTAGTACACAAGCCAAATGGCTGGCTATAGATATATTGAGGAGAAGTCATAATTTGTCAGAATCTCCTCATCGGTTCGTGCAACTTTTAAGGTATGGATGTATGTAACTATACATTTTACGTAGCGTACCCCTACCCTTAATCATTGTTGTCGTCGTTTTTACTCGTCTCCTTACTAATTTATTCAGCATCTCAGCAAGTTGAAAAACAATCCCAAGAGATGTTCTTTCCAGTTCTTTGGAGGTTCCTATAAAGTGTGCCAACATAAATAAATGTACATTGGAAACACTGAGCAGACAGAGACTTCATTCAAGTAGGTTTATGAATTCCTATACCTATACTCTTCGTATAAGCATCATAGCTGTTCGATAAAGGCCCAGTTATAGCAAGTCAAAAAATGAGAATCTGTGGAAAGGACTCACAAGTAATATGAATAAATTATTTCGTAAGAATACGTTGTTACAGGAAACAAACAGGATGTGGCTCATTAAGCTCATTTCCATATTCATATGACAAAATTAACGGAACGACACTCTGTTAGAGGGGGAAAAAATGAAAAGAGAAAAACAACTGAACAGGCACTGCTGGTGTGAAATATTCACGCCAGTAATGATTCAGGCTTGCACAACCATAACATAATCGTTACCATTAATGCTAACTTATTCAAATGGGTTTCCTGGTGCCTCAACCTCAAAAGTGCATTTCTTTTGACATGTAATAACAGTATTTTTAAAAGCTATAGGTGTTTTTATATAGAGCGTTTTTATAAAGTTAATTACAGAGTACAGAGATTACAGAGTACAGTAAATTAAAAAGAGACAAAAATCTATGTAATGACCGTGTTTTAGTTATTATTATTTCGACAAAGAATGTGCGCACTGACTAGATCAAATACAAAAAGTTTATCTGGGAGTTCAATTTCAAAAAGTTCAGTGAGTTCCTGGCTTGATTTTCTTTCGCCTGAAATATTAGTGAAATTGTCATATTTCGTTTTGGGTTTCTTCTTCTGTTAGATCTTGTAGGTTGTTGGTGATTCCAGTAAGAACTTTCACAAATCGTGAGTAATATGTTGCTGGTACAAGAAAACTTATAAGCTGACGCTTGGACCTGGACCACTTCTTCACCTTCTCTGAATCAGTTCTTTCGCCATGAGACGAAATGATGTGCCCCAAATACTTCAATCAGCTTGAAAGAATTGGACTGAGCTACAGATAAATCTCATTGCAAGACTGGAATGCGATTGTCTCCGGAAAGGAAGAAAACAAAAAGAAGAATTTTACCCTTCCAGCAGCGGTTTTTTAGGTCCAATGTTAAAAGCCATTGAACTTCTGTCATATTGCTCAGAATATCACTATTTCTAAACTGAGTAGAGCTGTATTTCTCGCTAACATCTTTGAGACTTCGGTAGTCCGTAAAATGAGTGCTCTTTTTGGAAAATATAGACTTTTTGAGTTCTCGACTACCCAATGTGTATCTACAGCATCGGTTTGGTGCTGTACCAGTTGTATGGGTACATGCTGCCCCTCTTGTGAAGTGAAATCATAAGCGAACTCAAGTAAGAGGCTTCTGGCAACTCTTAGCTTTTATTGATTGAGATTGAAAACTTACGTTTTGTTTTCTCCAAAGCAATTGCTTTAGTTGGGCTTACGTATTCCATCCCGTATTGCCGCTGCAGGGTCCCCGGTTCCGACAACTTCTCTTCTTCTTAGCTTGAACTAGATGTATAGTACTATGGTCATACAGCAACATGGCGTGTTCTCCAAGTTGTAATTTTGGAAGCGTTTCTGGTGTCATCATGAGGTTTCGAAGCTTTCAAAATTGGAATCGTTGAAGATGTTAACTCATGTTTTGCATGCATCTGCAACTGGAAATTGATGATAAAATGGATTTCTCCTGTTGAAGTATTAACGCAAAAGCTGTTGGTGTTGTTCAGCCATGGCGTCTTAATTAAATGTCTTCGTACAATAGAAAAGGTTCTTACACGTTCTCTTTTTTAGAAACAGGTCCAACGGGGGTATTGGTTTTATTTGAGACTGGCTTGAGTTGTAATTTCTGCTACCGTAATGTTGACATGTGCTTCAGATATTCAGTTTCATTGCAACCCTAGCATCAAATTTGTTCATCAAACTATTTTTCTGGATTGCCGTCTCTGGAAAGAATATTCTTCGATATGAACTTCTCTTTACCGGTCAACTTCTTTTGAAGCGTGTTCCTCTTCTTAAATAGTCAATATGGACGCTAATGTTTCTGAAAATTTTCGTGTTTTGCTGTTCGAACTGCCCTTTGAAGGGTTATGTGAGACAAAGACAAAAACAGAAGCTTTTGCGCCCAATTGTTTTTTAATTTCTTTACCCGCAGTTGGATAGCTTAAGCAAATCACAAGCAACTCCCATACAAAAAATATAAAAAATACGTTGTATAAAATTTGCGTGTATTTTTATATGTGGCAATATTTTTAAATTTTTGCTTTCTCGGTTTTTTTTCATGGAAATTCTTGGAAATTGTGTCTTGGGTCTTTCTTACCATCAAGTGTTAAAAGTTGTTTAACAACTCGTCTACTTCAACAAATTTGCCGTCTTTTGCGGTAAGCACAAAACAAACACTATGCAATTTATCTAGTTTCACTTCTGACACTAGTGTTATATTTCGCCCAGAGTTCGTCATAATAAAACTTATTATCCGTTTTTAAAGTCACAGATACTTCCCGTGCATAACCATTTATTATCATGTTTATTGGTTTATATCGTTTGCCGGTGAATTCAATTGTGTTACTGAGCAACAAGCTCTCAACTGTGATTGAAAATGGTTAAAAAGAGCACAGTTTTTTAACATAAACAAATCTAGAGTATTGATATGCATCTTGTTGAACATAACATCTTTCTGATGAGCTCTAACGTTGTTAATGAACATTCGGGCTATTTTTTACTGGCTTTCCTAACGTTTTTGCGAAAACTTCAAGCGTACAGTTCTCGCCTCCAGCCAAAATTTCTCTTTAAGACTTTGTGATTTGTTCTTTTAGACCCGCGACTTCAAAATAAAAGCAAAAAGTTTTAGGTGGTCAAATCGAGCAATCACATCTCGTTAAAATGAGACATTTGGTAACCCGGAAACGCGGTCTTCAAACTGTCCATTCCCGCTTAAGCTGTGAATGCAGTTAAACCCTCTAACTCGTTAGTTAACCATTGCTCTGTATCAGTTACCATGTTGAAACTACAGTGTTACCCACACCGTTCATCCGATACCAAATGGGGTAATTTTTAAAAGTTTTAAAAGAAACGACTGCTGCTTTGATTGGCCTAATGAAAGCTTAACCATAGTTTAAACGCGATAGTTTAAACGGTGTATATTATGCACCTTATTACGTCAAGACAATTTATAACCACAAACAGACAGATTGATCAATAAATAAACTATGATAGTAGCAGCCACTTGCAAAATTAATAGCATCTTCCAATAATATGGCAGTATATTAAAGACCACTTTATCTTGCTTGTGTATAAAAGAAAAACAAAAATTGAAAAATAACCCTGTTATTATAAAAGTCTAGAAAAACAAAATAAACAAATCTTGGAGATACAAAATCAAAGACATTTTCTTCGTTAACGTGTTGAAAGATTAAAAGTAGTAGGCTCATCAATTCAAAGATTTATCGCTCTTGTTCTACTGTTCTTACTTTCGACAAAAAAATTCGTCGATAACGCTTTTATAGATACAAGTGGCTTACATGATAACAACATGAACATCAGACAAAATCCGAGGAACTTTCAATCTAAAAGAACAAATATTATGAAAACTCAATTGACCTATTTTAGACGACCGACCGCCCTCTACCCGCCACCGCCGCGCCGCTGCTGCCGTATACAAGGATTTACGTTGTTCACAATATCCTTCTTTGACAATAAAGATATACAAACGTAGGCACATGTACACAGCAACAATCTCTTCCAACTTCGAAGGGCAAAACTGATGACTTAAATGAATTTTGTCCCATCTTACCAGTCGACTGTTGAGTCACCCATCTATATCGTATCCAGCAAGGCAGAATCCTGTCGGAAGGATAATCGTTTTGTGCTGCTCGCCTTAACGGGACTATCGTCTTGTTTATTATTTCCGTAATGTAAACGATAATATTGTCGTAGTGCTTTTCTGTTTCTGTTGTACATTCTGTCTTGTTGGATTTGCTGCCTTGTTTTTCGCAATTTATTATTCGTACATAAGTTCAAAATTTACGACTTCTTTGTAGGTATAAATATAGTATTTGTACTTTTGTTTTTTTAAACAGACAGATTATTCCCTTTTGTTGAAAGATTTAATGTTCAAAATATAACATTCCTTTCTGTTTAAATACTTTAACAACCAATTAGGGAAGAATTTTTGAAACCTCCTGTTCAAAAACATCAAACAAATGAAATTGTCCTTGCGGTAATGAAACTTGAAGTCATGTAAAAATGTGTTCTACAGCTAGATTAATTGCTTTACCAAATATATGGAGAATTATATAGCGTCAAGTTTAGTGGTCTGGTATATTCACTTTGATGCTGATTTGGAAATTATACGCCTTGATGGTGAAGTTTTCATAAAACTTGGAAGAAGCGTTTAAATTTTAAGGAAATTATATGAAAATAAACTGTTGGTTCTTTTATGTATTGATTTAAAAACAAGTACATGGAGTTTAGTAAAATTCTATTAGGATAAAAAGTTTATAAATGTGCAGGCATGTACAGATCCTAGAAAGGAACCTACGGTCTTATTCTAAGCTGCGGCAATAATATAAACACCTTGCAGAGCTACAACGACAAACTGGGAATTCAAGGAGCGGATAAAACTGGACCGGAGCGTTTGAAATTTAGGTATATATAAGGGAAAGACATCATCTAAGTCTTTTATCTGGATAGCTAGGAAGCGAACATAACTAGTCATCCACAAAGAACAAATGGCGAGGGCAACTGCAAGATATAAAACCTGTAATAAATATTATGCTGATTTGCTTCAAAGTGTTCACATCAGAACTGAATTCCCTAACATCAGCCTGACCTCTGCACACGCTCTCAGAAAATAAAAGGACGATATCTGCACGGATAGTTCCTTCGATACACGTCGTTTAACTTGTGGAAACCTAAAACCATCAGAGGCTTTAGTAACCAATGTAAAAATTGCACTGGGAGACTTTCATTTTAGAGGAATATTAATACCCAATATTATATTTATGTCGATTATATAGAAGAAAGTCCAACAAGTAACTAATTTTGCTTGCTTCAGCTTTCAAATAAATACATAACATATATTAAGAAAAAATATTTATTTTAAGTAGCTCGAAAGAATATAGTTTCACAGCAGTTTTATGTTGACAAGCGTGGACGTTTTCACAAGTGTTCCAACATGAATGTTTTTAAATTTAAGAATACAAAGAGGACCATGCGCAATTTTGTATGCCTTCGATTTCGATTTAGCTGCCATATAATGAAATGCAGTGCTCTCTATACGCTTTCATATGACATGAGTTTCCCGAAAATGCCCATGGTCCTTTGTTCGATTGTTTTACAGGGCCTCACGTTGGGCGCCATTCTTGCAAACTGAATACCAAGGGGACGTATTTGAACAAGTAGAATTGGAAAGAACCCATTTTCCGTCGAACATAGCAGTACATCAGTGTTGCAACTGCTACTACTGTACCAAAGTACGTCGCATGTTTAAAGTAGCATAAAATAATACGGTGATTGTATTTTTTTTTTGCACCGACTCGAGAATCAAAGTCTCCCATCTTCGTTTTTTTTATCTCAGAGATTAGTTTATCTGACTAAATTATTTTCTATGTTTTCTTTTAAAATTTTTCAATACTTAAAAGTGCCTTGCAGCGTAGAAGTTACTGTATCGAACTTTGATAAAACCTAAGTTTGCAATGCTTCTCGCGTGACAAATCTTCCAAGTCATTCATACGTCTTGATAAAATGCATCTCATGTCGCGTCGGATCGATGAATTTGGTTGTACATTGAAACTAGGCCTCCATTTGAGAGTAAGAGAGCTGCGAGCAGGTGTCACGAGCAAACTCATTAGTGGACAATCACACGCTGTGAACGAAGAACCTAATAACTATTAGAAATAAGGTCGCAGAATTCCTAAACTGTTGATATTTTCAACACGGAAATATAGTCAAAATCGAAAGAGACAAATCATCTTATCCATTTGCGAGTAGAAATGGTCCAAGCAGCCCTATAATCTACCAATATTCAAGCAGCTGCAATATTTCGCTAGTAAGCAATAAACATGTCATTCTGACTACTTCCAACTGCAGAAGCAGTCCAATATCAAGTCATCAAGATCATGAAAGTACTCTCAGGAAATGAAATCTCGAATGTTTCTCTTCTAAATAATTCCTTTTCGTGAACACAGTTGTTCATTCAAAATTCTGAATGGGTGCACATTTTACAAAGTATGACTGCAGTATGAAAAACCTTACAAATTTCTTGAGAACAAAATTACCCCCTTGTTAAAGTTAGCGTTTCGCAGCTTTCTAAATAGCCTGGTCCAATTATTAAATTTTGTATTTAAACGTATACTTTATATTGTTCGTCAAATAGCTTGAATAATATAACCACACATCTTTTATCATATTATTTCCCGATAACAGATTCATGTTCCCATGATAGACAAAAATATTGCATTATAATTATCATGATTCCTAACTTATTGTATTTCAGATTCTATTTCTATTACCCTAGAGATGTTAAATATAATACCCCCTGTCAAACTCCTATGTAAGAATTCTTATTCTAATAACTTTTAATTGACAGTTGTATCCGTTAACAACCTACGTATTTGCCTTTCTCCATAATCTTTATGCCAACACTTTGTTTACAGATCATCTTGTTATTCTAGGTCTGGTCTTTGAAATATGCTACAATGAACTGGCAAAAAATACAAAAAAAAACTTTTCCATCATTTTAAAGGGGAAAAAAAAAATGTTTTCTTATGATTTATGACCATAAACCTTTACTTTTCTAACCCTGATGATGGTTAAGTTTGGTCCATAAATCTAAGAACCGATATCAACTAAAAGCTTTTTCTGGCACCCTATACTATATAAGTGAACTTCAATGTAAATATTTTGGAGTTGTAGCAAGACCAAAGAAGGATTCAGGCTTCTTCAATTTTCAAAACATCCAAAAACACACGCACTTCCCGGGATCAGACAAGAATAAAAAAATATAACACTTCCTCCTGTCATAATAAATCAAAGGGAAAACATTCACCATACCATTAAAGAAGAAAAAATAAAACAAACAAAGAAGCACATTCTACGAAATCTTTTGGTTTTAATGATAAAAAGCTTCTCCCATGATATTAGAATTAATTGCCCAGAAAGAGAAAAGTTTGACATTAAAATAACCCTCTTAGTGAATCTTTACTTAAGGAATAAGGAGTCAAATTACTATACAGGATGATATTTAATTATGAAAAACAACCAACACTGATGGCAGATGATAGGGAATAAAATGTGAGGGGCATTTTTATTCTCAAACCAGATCTTACATTGTTAAAAACAAAAGTAAAAGATCTTTTGGTTAATTTATAATCCATATTCAAAAAAACGATACTGTTTCACAAATAAGTGGCAGCACGAAATGTCCCTATCTCAATATTCACAAAGTCACTTGGTGGCATCCTGATGGACAACTACGTTGCTAGCGAGGGAAGACACTACTCTAGCATAATGAATGTGCGGACTTTTAGATCAGCGAATACCGATTTGGATCACTGCCTAAGAGCTTCCAAGCTACTGGTGCGTCTATCCAACAAAACTATAATGCAAACATCTATCATGAGAAGAAGAGAACTTTGGAAAATTGCAAGAAGATGAGATCGCTAGAGCTTATGCCCTGGAGCTCGCATTAAACTCTGCGGTTGATGATATGGACCCATCTTCCCACTGGCAGCAATGTCAATGTCAATGGTGATTGTAAAGATAGAGAAGGCAATATTGTAGTAGAAACCCAGTATATCTTAAACATATGGAGAGACTATTTCAACCATCTGCTTAATGGTGATGAAGGTCAAGATCCCGCCTCTGAGCAGCCTCAAGAATTAAACTTGGATTATTAATCTAGAGTTCCAACTGCCAGACCAAAATGAGATCAAGGTCGCCATAAACCGCCCAAAATCGTTCAAACCAGCTGGGGTCTACAAGCAGAGCTATTTAAGCATGCTGGAGAGGATCTGGTAAGGAGCATACACCAGTTCATGTGTAATATATGGTTGAAGGAAAGTTTGTATGATAAATGGAACCTGAGTACAATTTACCCGCAAATTTCGAGTCGGAAGCGAGCAAAATGGATCTTGTATCTAATTAACGAAGTATATGCTCTCATCAACAAAAGTCGAAGACTTGGCTAGAATGTTAACATGTTATGTATAACTTCGAGGTGGTTATTAAATTTGTCTACCTGGCACTGCTGGTAACACACAAACAACAACAGCTCGGAAATCAAACGTAGATTAACACTTGTTAATGGCTGTTTCTTTGGATTAAATAAGCGGAAAGTACAACGTACGGTTGTACTCTCCGAAACAAAATTTGGCGAAAGATATATAACAACGAGCTGTACGGAGATGGTGATCTAGTCCATAAGTTACGTGTCCAGCGTTTAAGTTGGTTGGGACATGTAGATCAAATGAACATCGACACTCCAGCCCGTAGAGTATTTTACGCCAAGACTGAAGAAACGACGATGATCTCCGATGAAGTGATCAGGTTGAAGAAGTTCTCCACCAACTTGAACGAAGAAATTGGAAGGATCGAACTGGCTGAAGAAGTATATTACGTGAGGCCCTGGAGCACACTGCTCCTCGTAGCGCCAACTAAGTAAGTAAGTATATATTTTTCCTTTGCCTATGGCCCACCATCTTGTTTTTCAAATAAACACGGCACGTTTATGACGAGATCGGTCATCGGTGTTCCAAAAAAATGTCCATTTGTAAATCTGATTCTCTCATTAAGATTTGAAGATTCCAAATAGATTACTCGGAGATAATGTTCACAATCGATTTACCGGCCAATGATGTGTATCTAATAACATTGGTATTATTCGTCGTTGCACTAAAAATTGAAAATTAAAAACAAGAGGCTCCAACAGGGGCTTACAACAGAGCTACAAGATCCTGCAACTTAGCTACATAGAGTCCTCCAAATGAGTTTTAAGACCTCTAACATATAGCTGTAGGTGCCTCTTACCGATATACAAGCTCCTGCAACTAACCGATTTACAAGAGTCTCCAAAAGAACTGAAGAGGCCTCCAGTGGAGCTGAAGAGGCCTCCAATAGAATCTATAGCTGCAGATACTTCCAACCGAGTTATTGAGGCCTACAATGCCACCTATGGGGCTACAAAAGCTCATACTTGACAAGAAACCGAGAACTTTTTGACCACAGTTTTCGAAAATGCAACAAAAAATGAGCGCAAAGGGTCATCAACTTGACCGATATGATCTTCTTCTATATTTTGTACCATCCTATATAAAACGTACAAGTTTCCTGAGCATAATAGAAGTAAATATACCTATTTAGTTCACAACTTCTACACCTTTTTTTTATTGCTGAACTCTGAATTCTGAACATGAACATGAACATGAGATTCCATTAAGAGCATTCTCCGCGAATAACGCAAATTTTTTTTTTTTTTTAATACAGCAGCAGCAGGTACTCAGAGTGAATAAAAACCATTTTTATATGCGCAAATATTCACATAAAATATAATATATTTTTTTTTTATAAAAAGCAAAAATGCAGCGAACGTATAAAATAAAACTTTCTGAATGCAACAAATGCTGAATGCATCACAAAAATGTAATTTCCGTTTCGACTTTCTGTTCAAATGACACGAACTATTCATCCAGAAAATAGAGCTGCCTGCTCCTCTTCATCTATTCAAATATTATGTATACTTTTTTTTTCAATATTTGAATAAATATAAATTCCATGAGAAATTGTTGGAATAGAACAAATAGCCAGAACAGAAAAATGAGACAACGACTACCATTGAATTGAAAAAAGGTAAATCCAGTTTTATTTTTAAAATAAAGATAACTTTGCTCTAAAATGCCCACTATATCCTCGAGTGTAGTAAAATTTGCAATGATTGCCATAGTTTGTATATAATGCCGTTTTATTCGAATGGAATATTTTATTTTGTATAGCTTTTGAATTGCTGTTTGCCAAAGTGAATCTATTAAGGATACACAATCGTTAGGTTGCTAAATAGACTTTTTAGAAAAGTAAAATTACATTAAAGGGTTTTTATATTTATTTTTTGAACCCTTAAAAAGTCCTATTATAAATATTAAAATATGTGGCAGAAAATTACTATAAATTGTTTTTTTGTTTGTATAGGTATATGCAATAGTTATAGTTATCATTTACAATCAACTATGCCACAGAGAGTTTGTTAACATCCATGCCTTCATATGATCTTTTAGTAATATTAAAATCTTTTTAATATCCTTGTGATTCTTTTTGGTGTTAATAACCGTGTTAATGTCTTTTTGCTCATATGTCCAAAAATTTTATTTTTTTTTTGAAACATTTCTTGAAATGTTTTTTGGAAAAAAATGTAAGGTAAAAATTGTTATTGCGAGAAAACTTTGTGAACATAATCCGATCCGAGTTCGATTGCAAATTCCGAGTAAAATTATATTTCCTCCAAAAAACTTCCCTCGAATTAACACTCATGTTCTGAATTTTGTTTGAATATAAAATTCTTTCGTTTTCAAAAGCCCGGTATTTTAAATATCGATTTCAATTCGTTTGAATTTTGTTTTGCGAATTCAAATTTAGAAATTATAATGCCCAGTTTCACAGTGAGAGTTAAAACTGTAGTTTAATTAAAACTAAACGAAAGTTTAAACTCTTCGTTTAATTCGTTCGATTTCACATCGAAAATTTAAACTCCAGTTAGCTAAAAACATTTGGCGAAGCTCTGTGTTATGAAATTTGTTTGAAATGTCAAAATATTGTTGTGAAAATAAAATAAATCATGAATTATTGTGAAATTGTGATGCTATTGTGTGTCTTTTCTCAAATAAGTTAAATCTTTATTTAAAAATGAAAAAAAAAATGTGAGTGAACAGTGATAATAAAATTATTAAAATATCATGTCTGAATTGACTCTCGAATTTCTTCATGAAAACTTTGTTTTATTTGTATGAAATGTAGAACAACTATTTTAAATATGTGAGAAAATCAACTCGAGTACGAGTTTAATTCTTAACGAAATCTAAACAGTCCCCTAAATCCATATGAACAATTTCGAACAATAATTACAAATAATTTTCAGGGGTGTCAACAAAAAATCCGTTTTAATTGTGACGAAATTCCCTGAATTGATAATTCTATAAAACTTAATATCCCAAAATCTATAATTTAATTTGAGCATAATTGAAAAAATAAAATGTTCGAATTCAAACCAACTTGCTCTTGTAGCAAACTATAGGACCACAAAAAATTATGCTGAAAGGCGAAAAATATCGAAAAATGGCGTAAACGTGGGAAATGTCTATCTATAACTTCTTCTTTATAGGAAATCATCAAAAAGTATTAAGTCAGCCCCACCCAAATCAACGCGAAAGCGACAGGGGAAATTTTTGGTATCCAATTTTAATTACACAGCGGCATTACAAGAGTGCCCACAACGACGCGACAGTGTCGCCGCGATAACTTAACCTGTAGCGTTTTCTACGGTCGACAGCGTTCTTCCAACTGGGAGGATAAAAAATCGACTTTACATTGAGTGTGAAAAATTCTTAATCCATATATTAGTTTTTTTTTTTTTTTTTTATAATGCACACGCGCTCAAGGGGTTTGTTATAGCCCTTTTAATGATAAGTCACAGCGCGAGCGATAGGAATTTAGGGAGGAAGGGAAAGGAGGTGTCGATGAACATTGATCTTGAATGTCTGCAGATCAAAATGGCAAGGAAAAATTGTGCCAGGCAATTCATTCCACATTCGTGTTGTACGGCTAAAGAAAGAATCTCTATATTTCACGGTACGACCGAAATTGGGCTCAAGTGTAAACTGATGAGCGTTCCTAGCAAGACGAGTGTTACGGGAGAAATGTTTAAGGGGTGGAACGCAGCTGGCTACCTCAAGTGAACATTTTTTATAAAAGAACCTGTAAAATAAAGAAAGACAAGAAACATTTCGACGATGTTCGAGTGAT
This sequence comes from Baccha elongata, assembly GCA_951217065.1. Taxonomy (NCBI): domain Eukaryota; kingdom Metazoa; phylum Arthropoda; class Insecta; order Diptera; family Syrphidae; genus Baccha; species Baccha elongata. Next base: position 177,375,615 of record OX578272.1, read on the forward strand.
GGAAATGTTTCCTCAATGTTTCTCTCTCCTATCAATTTTAACGCCTTTTTCTGAACTCTGTCGAGCAGGTGAAGAAAAGTTTGAGAAGCACCTGCCCAGAGATGGGAATTATACTCGAGTTTAGGGCATATAAAAGCCTTGTAAATTGTAGCCAGATCAGAAGGGTATATATGATCATTGCAACGAAGGTTGTCACTGATACACATACCGAGTACTGAAAGCTTTTCGGCCTCCTCGATGCAAGTACCATTCATGGATAATGGCATAGGGGGTATGTTTAACTTTAACGACAAAAGACAGCATTGAGTTTTCGACGCATTAAACTCCACACGATTTCTGATACCCCAATTCACAATGCTGTTTAAATCGGAGTTTAATGAGCTTATCATACGGTTTCGTTGTAATAACACGTCCGAAGGCGAAGGCCGTGAATTATCAAACGTATATGAAAAGCTGAGGGTTGAGTCGTCAGCAAAACAATTTAATGGATTAGAAGTCACAGACAAGAGATCATTTATAAAAATGAGAAAGAGAGTCGGAGACAGAACGGAGCCCTGGGGCACACCAGCATTTATTTTGTGGAGATCAGACTTGAAACCGTCTAATACAACTTGTATTGAACGGTCCAGAAGATAGCTTCTAATCCAACGAATAAGAGTATCATCGATACCAAATGCACGCATTTTCGATAAAAGAGCTTCATGCCAAACTCTATCAAATGCCTTTGAAATATCAAGCGCAATAATCTTGCTTTCGCCAAAGCGATGCACAGATTTGTTCCACTGTTCGGTGAGATATGCCATCAGATTACCAGTGGAACGATTGCTGCGAAAGCCGTATTGCCGGTCATTTAAAAGCTCCCGATCTTCGAGATATTTCTTGAGCTGACGATTTATCAGCGTTTCCATGACCTTGGAAAGAAGGGACGTAAGTGCAATTGGTCGGTAGGAGGAGGGGGAGGTGGAATCACCTTTTTAGGGACGGGCTGGACAAATGCTGTTTTCCATTTACTAGGAAAGATACCTGAACGATAGGAGCTATGGAAAAGCTTACGCAATGGTTTTGCCAGCGATGAAGAACACCTCTTCAGAAGTATAGGGGGTATACCATCCGGGCCAGCGGATTTGTGTATATCAAGATCTTGAAGAACTCTTGCTACTGTACGAGTGCGGAAAAATACCTGTCCCATAGAAAAATTAACGTTCTCAAGTACAGGAGGGACATTGTTGCTTGCAGGCAACGTAGAACTTGCAGCAAAATGAGCTGCGAGCATATTCGCCTTCTCTGAAGAGCTGACAATTGGATTATTGTCGACGATGAGCGTTGGAACTGATGATGACGTTGAGTTCTTGACGTTTTTTACAAATGACCAGAAGTTTTTACTGCCTTTGGGACATTGCAGAATTTTTTGCCGTAATTTCTGGTCATGTAAAAATTTCGTTTTGTGTATAACGGAGTTGCACGAGTTCCTAACTTGTTTATGTTTCTTCCGATTTTCCTCAGATGGGTTGGCTTTATAGGATCGGAAGCTTACTTCTTTCAACCTGATAGCTTCTTTACACTCTTCGGTAAACCAAGACTTTTCTTTTGGTTTGATACATTTTGTTCTGTGAGGGACAAAAGTTCTCATTCCAAGAAAAATCACTTCTGTAATCATTTCAGCACTGGCATCAATGTCATTATCGAGGAAGCATAATGACCAGTTAAAGTTGCGAAAGAAATTATTCAGACCGTCCCAGTTGGCTTTCTCGTATTGCCAAACGGTCCTAGTGGGAATTTTTTCTTTAACTGGATGATTGGAGATCGAGAAATTAGCTGAAATGACACAATGGTCCGAGGTGCCAAATGGAGAAGTTACTTTAATAGTATATTTATCAGGGTGGGAAGTAAGGAACAAGTCAAGAGTATGGGCGGAATGCCCATCAACATCCGGTATACGGGTAGGCTCATCGACAAGCTGAGTAAGATGGTTATACTCAGCAAAGATCTCGGTATACCTTCCTTCGAGTGTTGTCTGGCCAGAATAGCGGAGCCAACTTGAATTGTGTACATTGAAGTCGCCCGTAATCACGACTTCAGTGTGAGGACAATGGGAAACAATTCGGGAAATTGAATCTGACAGAACATCTAACTCATCACAAGTAGACATGCTGTCAAGATTCGGACTCCTGTAAATAAAACAGTAATGAATGATATGCTTGCGGACAGTGAATTTGAGCCACAGGAAATTAAAGTTCGTATTAGAACAATGCCCATATTGGGGAAGGCTCTGGCAAGCAATATCATTTCTAACATAAACGACAAGACCATGGTGGGAAAAAAGTAATGGCACTAAGTTATATCCAACCAAACAAAATTCTGATAAATCAGTATTCTGTCCAACCTGGGTTTCACTTAATGCCAAAACAGCTGGCCTGTATTGCACAGTATGGGCGTACACAGAAAAGAAATTCTTCCTAAGCCCACGAACATTTGAATAGACAACACAAAAATCACTTACCATTCTGAAAAACAAAACACAAAAAATCGACTTTGACGTACCTAAGTTCAACTGTGCAGTGTAGGCCCATATCAAATCAATGATAAACAAACTGTCCTAGGTGTTATGCCCATAAGACAGTTTGTACACGAAATTAATATATATAGGTATACACAACACAATAGAATTATTCGACAAATGCTACTTACCCATCCACCACAAACTTCTTGCGATAAGCCTCACAAGAGGCTTGCAGTGCATAGAAAGCAACAGTTACGAGTGAGCTCGGGTGGAGAGGATGGGTGGTGTCGGATGCTGTGCTGTGATTGATTTCTATTTTTTTTTTTTTTTTTTTTTTATTTTTTTTTTTTTTACACACGCGCACAGAGTTATCAACGCGACCGCTCACGACGAGTACTTGATCGACCAGTTAACTCGGAAATAAGACTTAAAATTACAGCAGTGGCCCAGTAAGCAAGGTTGAGGCCCGGGGCGGCAAACGGTCAACAAATATTATATTATTAGCGATAGACAGGGTAATGAGTCACTGAAATCCCATTCAATTATAAACTGCAGATTTTCTTTCGCTGTCCAATTAGTAGCTACGTCCGCACTTACATCAGTTGCACGTAGATGCCTACCATACCTCTTTATCTCTTGCAACACTTATTAGATTCCTCATACATTTGTATCAAAATATTAACGGAACAAGCCAAAGCGTCATCAAAAGCTTTGTTTGAAATTTTTTGAATATATTACTGATTTCTTTCATTGCAATGGATCGATGGGACAACTCTTCTTTGAATCTATCAATGCATTTAAACTTTGATCGTCGAACTTCACTTCTACTTGGTCCACCGTCGGCATCCAGTTCACCCGGCATTGTTTTTTCAGCCTCCTTCTTCCTCGTCTTTCAATGTTGATGTCCATATCCATGCATTGTTTAGTGCCAAAAGTTACTGCGTTTGTCTATTATTGTATTTCTTTCAGCCGTTGAGAAATCATTTAATGTCAGAAGTTTAATCCAGGCCCTTATCCAAAGTCATTTTTGGAGACTGTAAATACTGCTAAACTAAATTTACTTCTTTCAATATTGTGTGCCAAAAATGAATGTAGCTGGAACGAGCAAGCTTGCTGCTGACCTTGTATCAAGATTTGCCCTTGAGGGATCTTGCATGTCTTCCAGAAGGCTCACAATTGTTTGCACGTTTTCTTTTACGACCTTTACAGTACTGTAGTGTGAACTCCAACGTGTGTCAGACAAACGTTTCAAACTTCTTTCTGTTTTTTTCAAAAAGTAGTTCCCATCTTTGTGTTGATGGCGAGAAGAATGAATATATAGCTTCTGAACAGTCCCAAAACAGGTGACGCTAGAGGAGACGCATGAACCCCACAAAGATTTAAAGAATGATTAGCACAAGGACTGAAAAGAGCTTTCTGATTGACTTCTCGTACTTTCCTTTGTACTCCTCCGTGTACACCTGATATAGACGCAGCATTATCATAACCTTGAGCTCTGCATAACGCAATGTCTACCCAATTTTTAATCAGTTCCAGTTGGATGTCTTTTGACATATCCTCTGAGGTTTTACCAGACATAATAAAAAAAAGTAAAAAGAATTCTCGAACTTCAACAACGTCATCTTCAATATGAACGTATCTAATTATTTGGCTCATTTGGTCAGTTTTACTTTCATTAGGAGTACCGTCAAAAATCATTCCGAAATACTTAGCTTTTTTTCTATCTTCAAGAATTTTATTCCTTACGTGTTCACCTTAACAGAATATAAATTCATTTTGTATCGTCTTCCACAAATATGAAGATACTCTCTTTGATCCACCAGCGGCGTCTGGAAGTTTTAAGCAATATTCTTTTAATACTGGATCATATTTTGCCATCAGTTGCACCAAATCTAGGAAATTTTTTCTGTTTTCAGATGAAACGTCTGCAAGATTTTGTTCGGCTAAAAACAGTGTTACATCAAGAAGGCGATGTAAAATATTTCGCAATTTCTTGGTGTTATCGTTAATAATTTTTTGATTTTCTTTGTCAACAGTTTTCAATTTTTCCAAATTTGATAGATGTTCTGCTGATGATTCATGCTGTGCTATTCTTGGATTCAATTTCCACCACTGAGAGAAGCAAGAAATTAATTTATTAATATTGAAATCTCTTTCAGATGCAAATAATCGGCAACAGAAACAATACAGTTTATTGGTTGATTGTGAGTATAACATTTATTTCCTTAGATATTTAATCTCGTTTAAATGAGAGTAAAACCATGACGAATTTAAGCAATGATTTGTTCCCTTGGTGTGTTCACCTAATCTTTTTGAAACTTTAAAAGGTCCCTCTTCGCTACCTTTTCGATAATAATCATTCTAATATGCTCAGGAAAAGGCATTGGCCAACTTGCAGTATCGTTGGATAAAGAACAGTCGAAGTTAAGAACATTCTCAGTAGTTATTTCATCTTTAACATCAATCCTTAACATCAATCCGTACGCCGGAGTCCGGTTCAACAGTTTGTTTATTTTGTTAGTCATTTTCTTCTTCACGAACGGAGAGGAATTTGGTTAAAGATCCACGCAGCGATTTAAGTTCTTTGATTTTTGCTTTTTTTAGATTTCTCTTCTGAGTTTTGAACAAAAAGGATTAAATTTAAGTATGTACCTATTTAAATTTGAATCCCAGTCAGGGATCTTTTTGGAAACTTCTTCAGCATCATAATTGCATTTGCCAAACAATTTATTAATATGTGAAGAAACAAATATAGACAATCAAATTTACTTGGGCAACTCGTACCTATCCTACATTATGTAAATCGATTCTATATTAGTATTTAGAATTTGCATCATTATGAATTTTATTTCTTTGGTAGTCTTTATCCAAATTTGCTACTTCGAAAAACTTGTGTGTGCCACGCACTACGTGAAATACCGCAAAATTAAGATCTTTTCCACTTTTTGTCTTAGATGTCATTAACTATGTGTTATGGTGCAATAGTGCAGGGGACCACCTTATTCACTTCCTAATTTCTATTATACCCTTTAAACAATACAAGATTTTAAATTGTCGACACTTGACTGGTCGGTAAGAAAAGTTGTCGGCATTTTAAAATCCGATAAAATCGATTTAAATTGACATTTCAAGCAATCGAGATATTTCATGTCCATCATTCCAACGTAACCCACTTCAGAAAGATCTGTATATTGACAAGTTCAAAGGTACCCAATGCTATCTACTCCCTGACATAACCGAATAATTTTTGACATTGCGATTCTAATCTTATTGCTAAATGTAACCCTTGAAGTTCTTGCAGTTTTTGCAGTTAACTTTTTAGTGAACTTGTTTTCTGCATTTTACCATTTGACCATTTTCCATTTTAATGATGTGTTTTTTTTTATTGAATTTATTGTTTTATATAAAACTGTCTTAGAAATGTACTTGAAGTAGAGATTTTGTGAACAGGATTTGTATTTCACTTTGGTATTGTCTTTTGTCTGGAAGATCCTCCTTACAGTTGCTATAATGCACTATGATTATGATGTATAGAACAAATAAACACTTGTGAACAAACATTTTAAAACAAAATTGAAAAATTATTTGCTTTGTTTTATTTGTATAGAAGTGTTGAAATAATTTGTTTAAAATAATCACAGAAAAAATAGGAGAATAAAATTAAAACCTTAGAAAAAATGTTGAGGGAGAACAATTGATAATTTAAGAAAATAAATCTTGAAGGTACTGCAATAAAACAAATTTAGTATTTGATTATTCTTTCATAAATTTCAAACAGTTTTACAATAATTTCAAAGGAGGGGTCCTAGATGTTTCTAGATTTCATACCTGGGAGCCAAGTCCCATTTAAACAAAGTATGTAAGTATTAAATGTTATAGATTTCTCTACAAAATATTCAAGCATACGTCATGTGCTTATTTCAAAGAAGTTAAATCATCAATGTCAGCAAAGCATTAAACTAATTTAAGTTCAGGGGCATTATTTTCTCGCTCCTGCTCCCGTCCAGGATCTTATTATTTTACTGAAATTATAGCATACAACAATATATTATTTCAATTAACAACTATATAATGCATACCTACAGTGATGCACTCTTTTATCGATTGTATTTCATATAATATATTAAAATAACATCAACGACATTTTCCTCGACATTTTCAATAAAAAAACAATCACAATATCAATTTGAATTTCCATAACGCTGCATTCGTCAGGTTCAAAATGGCCAGATAAACACCATTGTTCAGCTGCCACGCATCGCATTAAATATTCCATGTGTCTGTGAAATATAATTATTAATAAAATTTGAAATTGAAATATTATTCTACAAAAATAAAATATTCGAAAATCACCTTCTCTATATATGTATGTATGATGTGTATAGGTAGATATCTTTGTAACCTATTGTCATAAAAACATTATTAAATATTCCCTTTGTTAGTTGAGAATCGAAAATGTCTGATGACAAAGGACATTTATACAACAAACTCTTACCCCCATTCTGGATTTTACTGTTGTTGCTCTCGTTTCAACAACGACGGGACGGACTTGATGCTTACTTTGTTGTGCTCTGCCTTATTGTGATTCTGTCAACCTTCGATGCTGCTCCATAGCATCAATCATTGAATTTCTTGATGAATGTGCAAAAGGATCCTTCTCATTCGTTCATAAATAAAATCACAACATTGTTCGGCTGTATGGGCTGGGAATCGGCTTTATCGTCCTTGAGTGGTGTGACATGACAATGCTTCAGTCGAAAGGGACTGCTTCTTAATTGCATTATAGGAATGTGTCAGGAATTCGCTATGCCGTAGCGGTGTAGTGCATGAATAATGTCGTCTGTTGGATCAATGGAAGGGTTTTGCTTTTATCCATTTGACCAAATATTATCCTTCCTGCCTATGACTGGCTATTTGTATGAGGAAAGGATAAGACGGAAAGCATTCATTTTCCAGATAGCACAAATTCACCTCACTCTTAGTCTTAATTTTTGGTCGTTTGTCTGGGCGAAAAAATACTACCAAGTGATAACTTCGTTTACGAGATATATTTATTTATGTATGAGTATGAGTGCTTCTGCGACACATACCATCACCATAAGAACTACAAATAGACGACCACCCAAATTGGTCATACCAATAACAATAACTAACGGTTATGCACACCATATACGCTGACTAATGGCCGTTTGTTTTTCTCCTTGAATCGTTTTTGCTGGATGAAGATCAAAAGTCATCATCAGGCGGGGTAGAAGTGCTATGTGCAAATAAACTTTATTGTCAAACCTCACACAATTTGAGGTCTAATCCTAAATTTCAATTAAACGCGAAGGACAGTGTTGTAGGTTATTGTATGATATTTTTATATCTGACGATGGTGAGGATGAAAACGTTACGAATCAAAAAGTCACATTTTTTAGCAGAGACAAAAAGAAGATTTCTTTATCGTTCAACGTCTTTTTGCCTCTCTTTACCTTGATCTCCTTCGATTATACTCGAATGAAATAAGTTAGTACATTTGATTTAACTGTATTATAGTTATTATCTTCGAAGCATGTTTTACAATCTTTTTCCTAGTGATGAGGTCTCGAGCTCGACTTAAGATTTCATTAGATTTTTCTGTTTGAGTTTTTTGTTTAATTTAGAAGATCAAATTAAAGACAAATAGCCTTTAATTTTTTTTCAAGCTTAAGTCTCTTAAGACTTTTAACCACTTGAGCTTTATACATATATGTTATAAAGATGAGAGAATGCTCAAGCATTTACCTGCAGATTTCCTCAATTTTCATTCACAAACCAAAATTTAAGCAAAAGATTTGTTTTTTTTCTCTTAAATAAAATCGAAACTCAAATTTGGTACGGAGATGCCTAAACAGTCAGATAACTTAGTGTGCGATTACACCATGATTCTAAGGTCATGAATATTTTTTAAATCACGTTAGAGCAAAAGAGCAGGGGATAGTCTTTTCGATTTGTTCTCTGTTCTGTTCTATAACGTATGTAGTTTGAAAAAGAGTCATGACTCTGGAATCATGGTGTAAAAGCGCACTTAGCTCTTATAGCTTATGGTTCTTCTTATCCCACTTTATCAAAAGGAGTTAGCCGAGAGAAGCACATTCCTGCGGTGACATCTTAAACAAGTGAAGCTGAAGTTAACTTAAAACTCCAATCATGGTTAAGAAATAATTTTACTCAAGTCAAGATTTTTTCACGTAAGAAATTTCTTATGTTTCACATTAAATACGTAAATAGCTTGAGCAAATGCTTAAGATCTTGTCAGAATCAGTTGGAAAAATATTAATTTGTTTACAATACGACTGTCAAATGCACCCGAGTTCTTATACGGTTTTGTATGATTATTTGGAATACGTTCATTTCGATATCAATGAGTGAAGTCCTTTTTTCGGTGATCCCAACATTTTAACTGCGATTTTAGTTACCTACTATAAGGCAGGTTACTTATGCATTCGTAAAAAAAAGACGAAAAAAGTAGATCCGACAATTCTGTCTGTCTGCCTGGATGTACCGGCACCTGCAGCCTTAACGGCTATGCCGATTTTCTTCAAACGTGGTAAAAGAATTTTAAGAGAACATTTTAGAGAAAATTACGAAACCTAAGAGTAACCGATAATTGAATTTTTTTCGAAAAAAAACACGATCGATTTCGATAAATTTTTACATGAGTGATTTGTTGCCAATGGTAAGGTCCACAGTACCTGCTATAGAACTGTTTTTTTATTATTCCGACTATGTTTTGAAAAGCTGCACCGATTATGATTATGAAATCGATAATTCTAATTTTCTTGAAAAAATAAATCAATTTTGATTAAATTTCATACATCCAAGAGCAAGTTTGTGCGACCCAGTTGTGATCTTTATTCATAATTTTTTTACTTGCTCAATGGGGCAAGTATTGGTTTCGTGTAAAAAAGAAACGAGGTTTTAATAAAACCTGACATTACGATGATAGAGAACCCCAAAAAAGGCGATTTCGTCATGCCGTCCGACGGTCTGTCTGTGCGGATGTGCGTATGTGCGGACGGATTTTCTTCAAACTTTTTGTGTAGTATTTTTTGGTGATTCCTTCGAGGACGAATTTGAATTTCAAATTTGACATTTAACACAAGATATGACATTCAAAGTTTTTTGCTAAACAACCGTTTAATGATAGATGCCATACAACTTGATCTCTAATGTCATACAACTTGATCTAATGTCATAAGGTGTAATTTTTACTCAAATCATATATTTACACAAATCAAAGTCCATATATAAGACTTTTAGGGTAATTCAAATAATCTAAAGTCTACAATTTTTATATTACAGGAGATATAAAGCTGAAAATATGGGACGACTTTAGTTCTCGGTGTTTCCAACAGTTGAGATTGGTAAGAAAAAAGTGAAATTAATTCCTGCTAGTGGTGAAGTTAGTTCCGATGTGAAGTTAGTTTTCATGAAGTTAGTTCCCCGCACCCAAAAATGCTGTATCAGTGTTTTCTGTAGGACTGGAGGGTGCTGCCTAGAACTCTCAACAGAAAACCGCAAAACTCCTTTGAAATTTAATAAAACGAAAAGTTGGCCTCCCATTTGGTAATTTAAATATTTAAATTTTATTTTTGCAATTCGTATTATCTACAAATCAGCATAAAATGTTTATTTGTTGTGGTATTATATTATTAGTTATTAAGAGAAAACGAATTAAAAATAGGCATGATCACCTTAATTTTCGAATCGCTCATTATAACTGGGCTAAAATAAACATTCAAATTTGTCCTCTAGGGAATCACCAAAAAGTTTTTTAAACGATTTTTGTTTCGCAATGTCAGGTTTGATTAAAATCTTGATTTTTTTCTTTTTCACAAAACCAATACTTGCCCCTAAGTAAAAATCTTTAATTTCACAAAATTTTTCCTTGAAATCTGAGGCGACTTGTTAATTTGAGGACTTCTGGAATCAATTCTTACACTACACTACTTATGTGGAACAATGCATGACGTTCAGCCAAAGGCCAAATCACTTATAGCAATGTATATGTAGTAGTAATGTTTATGGCAAACTTCTTGTATATGGAAAACAGATTTTTTTAAATAATTATTTGTGTAGTTTTTAAATGAACAGTTTTCCAGGCTATCATTTTCAACGGCATTGGGTTATGATAATTAGGTAACGATCTTTATATATGTATAAGCTTAAGCGATTACTAAATGTCTAGTCAGTGGAGGAAAGGTACCACAACCCAAACAGTACAAATCATGAAGACAGAGTGAAGCAATATAGTGTTTTCATTCAAGACCATTTTGAATTATTAAGATCATCAATTCTCTTCAACGTGATGATTATAATTATCTTCTTTTGAGACTTGTTGTTCTTTTTTTTAAAAAAAGGGGCTTTATTTTGAGCGATTGAACTTGGTTTTTATCTTAGGAATTATCTTATTATAATCCTGTCAAATATATTTCAAATAACGATGATTATTTTTTTTTGGACTCGCTAAAATTTCAAATGTTTTCTCAATAAATTCTTCGTTATGTCAAAAAAAAAAGCTTACACAACAAAAACCTTATGCGAATGAATAAATTTGCATATCTTTATGGTCGTTAAGTGTGGTATCGCAATTTCAACTCTGAAACTCTGAAAACCATGCCTGGAAAAACTATAATTTTAAGAAAAACTTTTTTTCCTTTTCGGTATCGTTTTCTATTTTATCACACACCCGCTATTTCCCCCTTGTCACATTTCCTTCATCTTACAACTCTAATTTTTCAAAAAAATATAAAACTTTAGCAAGCAAAAACAAAGTTCCATCTTAAGACTATACAAAAGTTCCATCGTTCTTTTCCACCGATTCTATATCTTTTTGTCGCAGCACAATTTAGGTAAGAATATGAAAAATTACAAAACTCTTTTTGTTGCTGCCTGATGCTTGTGGTATTGATAAAGTGTGTCGCGGTAGTTTCTGGTAGGTAAGCGTGTTTTTTTTTTGTTTTGTTGTTATTCAAAGCAAGAAGCTTGACACTCGGGGGATGCTTATGAAAAATGATTGCCTTAAAGAAATTTTACAAAAAAAAACTTTTGAATGAGAAGAGTGTAAACTTTAGTTTGTAAAGTGTACGACGACGAAGTAGAACAGAGATGCATATCTGAGTAGCAACAATTTATTAGATTCTCAGAAGTTTTCCTTTGGAGTTCATGTGTGAGGATATGAAAACCAAGTGATGGAAATAATCTCCCCAAACAATCTATGAAATAATAATAATATTAATAATTATTTACAGGTAATAGAGAATAAACCGGAATGATATTTAGGCTACTTACCCGATATATGATATTCACTATGGCGTATGAGTAATAATTTAATTGGTGGGATTTTGATCGCCGGATATTTATTGTTTTGCATGCCGTGGGCCAATTCTGGTTCTATGAAAAAGTGAATCAAATAAATTTGTATAAATTGAGAACTTCTTTTACTCACTGATCTCAGTATTATAGAAATCAGTGCTTTCACTTGTAGATTCACTTGAGGTGTGAAGAAAATTATTCATATGTAAATTGTTGACGTTTGGTGTTACCTTTGCGAATGAACTATTGGTCTCACAGTCTTCGTTTTGTGTTTAAATGAAAGCAAATTAAATGTTCCACAATTTTATATTTCATTTTACCAATATTTTTATCTGAACGAGAGCAAAACTTATAATTGTCAACTTTAGGGGAAAATGGACGATTTTGAAAGAGCAACAGCTTGGTCCTTGGCTATCGTCAATAAAATTCCAGAGGAATTGTTTCATTTATTCGGAAAATTGGTATTGTGAAACATTTTTGAAATTTCACACGGAATTTATTGTGATCGCAAACAAAATTTTCATGAAAATTTAGCTGTCATTTCACTATTATTTTTTTCACTTTTATTAAGGTAATACTATATATATTATTTTGCTACATGTTTTTAAATAGGCGTTCTGCCATTAGTAAATGACAATAAAATAAACATTTCGCCTCTATTTTATTTCTTCAACAATTTCGTGGATAATATCTACTAATAGCTAACTATGAATGAAAATTAAATAAATTTTTTTATATATTTTGTTTTAAAGAATTATCCATTCAGGGATTCAGGAAATTTTGTCAAAATTAAAAAGGATTTTTTATTGACATCCCTGAACATTATTCGAAATTTATGTTACGTGAAACTCTAAAAAATAAGTGTTTATCTTAACTGCCGATAGTTTAAATTTAAAAACTTGACCATAGAAATACAAACTAAATGTCATTTTAAGGCTCTGTTTATGTATTTTTTTTTTTTGATGCGACACACAGTTAAGTTTCTAATACAAATGGAAAAACCATTAAAATTGCATCCTAACTGCCGCTAGGGTTATTTCAAAAACTATTGCACATGCGCAAAAAATACACATAATATTTTTTTTAGGAAATTAATTAAGCTTTATATTTGTGGAATATAATTTTTTGATTTGAGTAACAGTTTCCAAGATAAAAGTGAAAACCCAAAAAACAACATGTTTCTCTTCACTGCCGCAAGCGCTCCAGTCATGTTAAAAAAAAAATATATGTAAATATAATTTTTTTTTTAAAGATTTTCCGTTAATGTTTTCAAAAATTAAATTTTGTATATATCTTATTAAACAAAGTTTTACAAACATTCGTTAACAGTTTTGAAAAATAATGACTTAACAAACAAATTTTTAGAAAAATTATTTAAATTTAAAACAATTTTTTTTAAATAGCTTGTTTTAATTCAGTATAACTTTTATTAAAATCACTTCAGCATTTTTCGAGATACTAAAAATTAAAAAAAAAATCGTTTGGCAAGTACCGTTTAACGAATGTTTCTTTTTAGTATCTGATCTTTAATGCATTGTTACACACGTAAAATCTAGTTGAAATTATAAGTTTCCTTTCCTCGAGAAAAAAACAAGCTTTTGGATTAAGGTTATATGGAACGTATCATTATTTTCTGACTAACAGTAGACCTGCAAAAAAAACTTTCGGAAATATTAACTTAAAACAATACGTACCAATTTTGAATCAATTTGGCCCATCCGTTTAAGCTGTAAGTGACGATACAGATGAACAGACAGAATTGGCGGACCTACTTTTTTGTTCTTCATCTTCCAAAATGTACCACTGTAAAACGATTGCCAGATACTTAATTTTATACTTTGTTCAGAGTTCAAATCCAAAACATATCTTATTTCCGTTAATACATAGTATTCTAAATATTAAATTATACCGACCATGAAGAAAAACCACTTCTAACTGTTCGTTTGGTATGTAATAACTTTATGACAAGGACATTTAAACAAAACAAAAAAAAAATTATAATAGGCCGAAACGAATTAAAAACAACCTTTCAGTTTAGGCCACGGTCGACAAAACAAGAAATCCAATTTGCATTTTTTATCATTTGCACCTAATGTCCTTGTCATATCAAAAGACTATAATATAGCCTGATGACTGTTATAGCCTTTATCAAATGGAAAAGGACATCCAGCTTTGCTTTTGGGTTGAAAAGAATGAAAATGAATTGGAATGAGAAAAGAAAGTCTAAAGCAAAATAAATAAATACTCGGCAGACATCTGCAGATTATTTTTTTGTTTGCGGCATTAACGATCGAGTATTAGTCCAGTAGACGTAAACAATGGACACAAACAAAGTAATTTATAACAGTCAGAACTTTTTAAGCAATTATTTTCTTTGTGTATTATAGGTCTATATAAAAGTTTCTAATTGGTCAGAAAAACTGCCACCGAATGTTCAAAACTTTGAGTGGTTAATTCCGAAACTTTATAGAGGCTAAAACTTCGGAAATAAATCTTTGATATTAAAGAATAGAAAATTTAAAGCGTTTTGTCATGGTTTGTTTGAAAAATAACTTTTCACCATATGTCTTTAATTTCGCGAATTTTGGTTTTCATTTTTTCATTTGGCAAATAATTTTTTTACATTTTTCTTTTCACAAATGACGTTATGATTTTGTTTATTCAACAAATGATTCCAGTGAAATTGTTATTTCGCAATTATCATCTTTTTGTATTTCTTTGATTTGATTTTTAACTAAAATTTTATATATTTTGATTACGAAACAACAAACTTATGGGAAACGAACGAACATGTCCTGAGCAATCTTCGAGATGAAAGAAATGAACCAACAACTACAAAAAGAAGTTCATGACACCATAATGGAAACAAGAAGCCCAAATTTTTCAAGCATAACTACCACTCGAAAATCGATACAGATCGAATCAGTTATGTTTTTATGTTAGATGTGTGTGTTTAATAAAAGTTTCTAATTAATCAAACATAGAGTTGTTCCGACTCTTTTAAGAGGTTATAACATCGGAAATAAATCTTGGGTCTTAGGGAATGGAAAAATAAATGAGGTACGATTCATTTCGCCATGATTTGTTTCATTTTGTCTCGAATTTTGTAAATTTTTGTTTCACATTTTATTCATTTCGAAACATTATTTTTTCACATTTTTTTTCTTTTCACAAATTACATTATGATTTTGTTGATTTAAGAAAATTATTTCAGGATCATAGAGAATAGAAAAAGGAGTATGATTGTCATAATTTGTTTGAAAAATAACTTTTCACCGTTGTCTTTAATTTCGCAAATTTTCGTTTCTCATTTTTTTATTTCGCAATTAATTTTTTTTCACGAATTAGGTACTTATTTTATAATATTGTTGATTTATCAAATTAATGATTCCGACGCAATTGTTATTTCGCAATTATTATCTTTACGTTTCACAAGTTTAATTGGAGCAGAAGTTGCTTTCGATGAATGCTTTTCACAAAGAATTGCAATCCAGAGCAAACGTAGAGATGGAAGAAATGAACGCTAGAAATGCATAAAAACATAGAAATGCAGTATAATGGAAAGAATAAGACCGAATTTTTCAATCATGACTGCCACTCGAAAATCGATAAAAGCGAATTATTTTGTTTGCATATTTTAATTTATTTTTTATTTTTAAAGATGTCCCACACAATTTTTTGTTTCAAAGATGTGTATTTCTTTGTAAAAGTTCCTAATTGAACGGAAACTGCTCCCGAACGCTTAAAACTTAGGTAATTCGAAAAAAAATCTAAAATTTTAGAGAATAGAAAATAGAAAATAGAAATGATTCGTTTTCCCATGAGATGAAAAATAAATACCTTGTCTTTAATATCACAAATTTTCGTTGCGGATTTCTTCTATTTCGCAATTAATTTTTTCGCAAATTACTTTATGATTTTGTTGATTTATCAAATTATTCCAAAGCAATTGTTTTTTCGCACTTATTTTCGCATTTTCCTTATTTGATTTTGGATTACAGTGTTATATATTTTTTGCCATTCGTGTAAATACTGCACGATTATTGATTATGAAACAGCCGACCTTATACCACAGAATCTTGAAACAAAAAGATAAAACGATCTTATTTCACGAGTTCAAACACAAATCGATTGACTGGCATCTCCAACTGCGGGCAAAGAAATTAGCAACTCATTCGCTGCCGAAGCTTATTTCTGTGCCTTATCTGGCATTAACTTCAAAGAGCAATACGAACTTCTAGAAAACGAACATTTCCAGAATCAATTGCATTCACCTTGAAGCAGCTGAACAAGTTCATGGAGTGAAAATAATTGTTTTCGAAGAATGCTTTTTGGCAAAGAGGAGTACTTGAGAGCGTCAAGATGGACGAAATCAACGATTTTTTTCGATCATAACTGCCACTCAAAAATCGATACAGATTGAATCGGATGGAAGCAATGGTTCATCTTTACACTATACCATTATGATTTTATAATTTATATGTGGAGAAGAACTTTCAATAAGGCAACAAACTTTCGAATCTTAATTTAAACCCCGACTATTCAAATTGATATTCCCAATTGTTTTGAATAAAGAAAGTATCGAAACTCTAAGCTGCAACACCTGTCTGCTTATGTTAGATTTTCTTAATTTCTATTCGGTTATCTTGGTGTTGTGCTCAACTTTCAGGAACTTTAATTTCCATTTTGCATCGAAGCCACAAAATACAAATACTCTTCTATGTAAAAAAAATAACTTCTTTAATTTCAAGAAAAATCTCTGAAAGTTTAAGATGCAATTTTGAAAGTTATCTGTTCTTGGGTTTTCCTACACCTTTTATTTCCAATAAAAAAAAAATAATCCAAATGCAAACAAAACCACGGTAGCGTAGGTGCACACATGCATTTAATGAGTCAGGCAGTCACGAAACTTTAAATCTGTTTCTATATCCTCTGACAATTTTATTTTATAAGTTTTTTTTTGTCTTTTAAACATGCCCGTGTGCAAGTTTATTTGGACTCGTGTCTCGTGTGGCTTCTGCAGATACCAGAAAAGTTTTTAGGAATTTCACCAGGAGTTATGAGCCAGTCGGAAGAGAAAACATTTGTTTTTCATCCAATGTCATGATTGGATACGGTTTTTTATACGCAAAATTGAAAAACGCGTTTTCCCAAATAACTTAAGAATGTCTTTTTTGGACAAAAAATTATTATTATTATCATTTTTATTTACAAACAAAAGCAAAGATATACGTTTCTATTAAACTCTTAAGAAGGAGTGCGCTCTTACTATCAACAGAAGATAGTCAGAATTTTCAAAAACCGAATTTTGAAAGGCAGAATTTTGAAAAGCGGAATCTTAAAAAGAGAATTTTAACTCCGTCAGAATTTTCTTTTTTATCTTAATCAATCAATCAATCGGTGCTAAGATATCGAGTATGAATATGAACTGACGATAAATCGTAACTAGTTCCTGCAACACTTATATTTTAAAACGTTTTAGCTAAGAAAAAGTCTATAAGTTTTCTTATTTTGTTATGACCAGATGGCCAGTAAGTTTGAAATCCAGATGAATAGAGTTCACATTTGAATTCGCTACACTTTGTCTTGATATTTTTTTTGATAAAGTAAAGTGAGATTCTTGTAGTTCTAGTCAAGATTATTAGATAAGAAAAAGGGAATAAAATTATAGAAGGTTAAGTTAAGTAACTTAAATAGTCTGGTATGTTACCACTCTTCCAACTTCTCCCCCTTTGATATGTGCTACGAATTGTAGTCTATCAAATTATGGTTAGAAAATAATGGAGGCGGAACAAAACAGCATACTTAAAGGCGCTTAGAAAAATGTTGAAGCTCCAAATGGGTTTGAAAAACAAACAAACATAACATCTCGACCTGTGTCGTCTGTGGTCATAAGCGGTGGAAAGCGTTGTGCATACGACTTCGAAGACTGAGCAAATCTGATAATGCGTGGGTTCGAAATTCGAATCTCATGATGTGCACATTGTATATACATTTCTATAGTATTTTCATGCTGAATAATCACCGCCTGGCCATCTTGAGAAACGTGTGATAAACACATTTTTAGGTTCGTGCATTTAATAGTTGTCTATTCTGTAACCCTGACAACATTCGTAAACATATATTATTTTTTTTTTGTTTACGACTCTTGTCAAGGAAATATGGATTTTAGAGCCAATAAAATACATTATATATTATTAATTTGTTTCGTAGACGACTATTGTTAGGGTAACAGAATAGACACTTAGTAAATGTAAGAACCTCCAAATGTGTAGTTAACAACTTTCTTTAGATGGCGCTGCTCCATGGTTGTACTATAGAAATTTATATACAATGATGTGCATGTGAAAAAGTTTTTCATACTAAAATTGGATTAAAGCTCGACACCACTAATAAGGGGACTGATGATAGGAATCGGCACTCCTTGAAATAGCTATCTCTCCAGCCAAAGAGGGAAAAACGAATAATAAAAAATTCATAAAAACGAGTAAATAAAATTCATTTAAAAAATTGATGGTAGCGCCTTTAAGTTGTTGTTGTTGTTCAAAACATTCAATATAGAAGGTTAATTTTTTTTTTTTAGTTTAAACAATAACTTTTATGAAATTCACCTTTTTAAAAGGTGTAACTAAATAGCAGACAGTGTTTTTCGTTTATTTCCATCGATGCCACAAAGTTTCTTAGGAAAGTTCAACTTAGCGGTTTCTGGGTCACACAGTTTATATGCATGTCCCTTTGCCGCTCAGCTCGTATTTTCTCATTACCGAGTGCGAGTATAAAATTAAAAAGTTTTCCTTCGAGCGACCGGGTGTTAATTAATTAAATCCTGCACAGCGTCAAGTCTTGAACAAGGATAATAGAGGTATGGTCGAACAGAAACTTTAATAGAATTCATCTAAGTTGATTCTTCTTCTTTAACTTTTATATTATTTTATTCGATATACAATCAGATGAAAAGAAACCTAATGACTGAAACCCTAGATGAAGTAGATACAATAAACAGAAAAAATACGAAGTGACTAAGTTCTATAAAAAAAATATATATCGTCGGATGAAACGTTTTCTTTATTTGTCGTTAGGTTGTTCCAAGGACTATTTTACTTTTTTTTATCATAATAAGATCGTACTTTCAAATTGCTTGAATAAAACAGACAAGCAATGAGACACAATTTGAATGTTGTTGTATAGGCTAACGAACGGGCATTATTTATTGTAACTTTTTTATAAAACATTTCCTAGGAATTATCATTGATTAATTATATAGATGTAGACTCAAATTTGTATCTTCACATAATATTCAAACCCGAGGGTCTCGCATTTATGACGGCAAACGTATTTCTAGAATATTTTTATTTTAATAATTCAGAGTCTTGATGGAACGAAGATAGGTTGTCAGATTTTTATAACAGAACGTTGAACTTATGGTAATTGATGTGTTTTGTTGAATTCATTTTTTTTATTTTAATATTAAGAAGATGGAAATTAAGGGTATAATGATTTTGTTGGGATAGGTATTTTATTGAGTTTTAAAAGTATATAGAGTTTTTGATACAACAACCCGTTGTGTTCTACACAATTATTAAAGGAAGTTTTGAATTCGCGTTAGAGATTTAAAGACCAACATAACTTTTGTGATTTGATTAACTCTAAATAATAATAATTATGAAGTACTATCTGACCCGCCAGACGTTTTTTTGTCTCTTTCTATTTTAATTATATACTTTATACTTTAACGTACAAAACGGTAGATTATCTTATACATGAGCACGCAACACTATTGAAGATATAAGGAACATTATTTTCCTTGCTAATTATCAATTATCTTTTTAACATATTTATTAATGCAAGCTGGCAACTTTACACCACAAGAATTTATATGGGTAAAATTTTGTATATGGGTCAGATTGTCATATGGGTCAGATTTGAATTGTTTGACAGATTAGTAAAAAAGAACTTTTGTAAAGTTTTAACTTGATTAGGTTTTAAAGTGAATTCTTTAACATGATTAATCTTTAAAGTGAATTACAATTTTAAAAGACAATATTTATTGTTTGATGTAGTCTTGACTTATCTTTCTAAATATTTTATTTTTCTATAGTTTTCATTTTTCATTATTTGAAATATTTAAAAATGAACAACACTGACTTTTCTTTAGTATACATAAATAAAGCAGATGGTTTTCCGACACATGAGCACAAAATGGGAAAAAAACTTGAATTTGGAATTGGAATAGTACTCACGCTTCTGATGTTTATCATTTGAAGCTGCCTCACGAGAGTACTCACCCCTCATCCCTCTCGCTCTCGTGAGTCCGGTCTCAAATTTTCCAGTCTAAACACGGTCAATGCCAACCGTTTTGGAAATTGCAATCTTTTTAAATCAAAAGCAATATCGGTCGTAATCAAAGGAATGCGAGAGAATACATTTTCTCCTGTAGAATTGTTGCTTCTATAAGATTCGGCATCAATTTCTTCCCAGCAAGTACCATTCAACAGTCGTGGTTGATTCAAATTTCAAACCTTTTTACCAGTTTTGATTTTAAAATTATGCGGTGGAAATCTGTATATATTCCAGGAGTTCAAAAACTCCTCGGATAATTCATACGACATCATCTTGATGTTTGAATCAACTGACAATCTCCGTCAATTTGCGATTGAATGATAAAATTCAGTGCATTGACATGTATATTCTTTGCAGCAAGTATTACGCGTTCGCTGACCCAAGGGTGATTACGATGTTTTCTATTACTTCTGGAAATACAATTTTAATGAAAACAGTTTGTGAATCCACAAATTTACAAAAACCATTCCGAAAAGTTATTAATCCTGTACTCGCACTTTTCCATTTCCCATTTCTAACAATTGCTTTGAAAATTATTCATTCAGCGCTTTGAAAATTATTAAGTTGAGCTCTTATATTCGTGATCAATGACAGTATTTTTACGTGTTTCCACAACGATGATGCCTTTAGGTAAGCATTGAGCTTATCTGCAGGAGTCCCATGGGGAATTACTGGCAACGTTTGTCTGAAGTATCCTGCCAACAGAATCATTACACCGCCAAAGATTTTATTGTTGCGTCTTATATCTTGCAGTGTGATGTTTAGTGCTTCAATTGATTTCTTGTGTGCCAGTGTATATTCGTCCCATATAATCAGTTTGCACTCAATTAACAGTTTTCCTATTGCAATGTTGCACGTAATCTTGCACGTTGGAGCTTTCATTGTGGCAATTTTAATGCGGAATGTGCAGTTCGTCCTCAGTCTAAGTGTCGCTGCTATTCTGGATGTTTTCTTGCGGTTGCATCAAAGTAGCATAGGTATTTTTTTTTATCATTCAGCAATATGGTAGATTATATTGAACCGCTTCTTCCAGCGCCTCATGGTCGTATTGATGCTCACGGTCGTATTGATGCTCACGGTTCATTTCTTGACTGAACGCTTCATGCGCCTCAATTCCCCTGAATTAATAGTTTATTTGCTATCGACATTGCAATTTCTGGATTGTGTAATGTAATTCGTAAGCGATGCAATATGTCTTTTTCACACATGTCGTTCTTGTTTTTGTTCCACCACTCTAAAAGTTGAGTCGGATAGCAAAACAACAATAATTGCAAATAGAGTGTTTTTTTTTTGATGCGCATTTGATGTTGCTACGGATTTAACGATTGTTTGGTCCTTTTGGTTATCGTTATCTAACAAACTTAAATGCTGACATTCATCTCGATATTTTTTACATAGATTCTTATTTACCGCTCGTAATTTTGTAAATGATTTGAGCCATTTACGTTAATCAACAGCAAGCTCAAATAGAAACATTCAACATTCGATGGATGAACTTTGTAAATGCACTTCATAAGTAAAGAACACACCGGACCATGTCGCAACTGGAACTCCGTGGTTGCCTGAAATTTTTTTGTTGACTGATTCCAACGGTAATATTCGGGCATATCAGCATACAACAACGTAGCTTCGAATTGGTCAGTTGTACACATCTCAAAGAAACTTGTATATGTTGTTGGCGGTGGTTGGACCGCTCGTTGTGACCGATGATTAACAGCAATACGAATAAAACAAGAAAAAAAAAGAATCATAAAAATCGACCCAGCCGTTAGCGAGCTATAACATCATCGAGTTACACCCCGAAGAAATTATATATTAGATCCAACGTTTATTTTCCGAAAAACAGGAAATGTTTATAATATTTATATGTACTGTATATTTATAATTAAAAATCTCTTAATTACATACACATCGAATTATTGCGGCTGGGGCGTTCGACAAACAGTCTTGATTTAGTAGGCACTGATTTCTATTTATTCCCGTCTAGTATGTTTGCCGTGTTCCCGTCTAACAAATTAGTGTTCCTGTGAAAATTTTGTTTTTGGTTCATTTCTCAAAAAAATGCTTGAAAGATTGATTTTCTAGAGTTTCGGAAAAATTTAATGCCATCTCTTTCCATTTTCTTTGTTTCTTACAATGCTGCACTATGCAACTTGAACACAAAACCATTTTCGTGCGACCCAATCTTTGCTTGATTCATTGAAACTCTTGAATATCTTTTTACATTTGGAAACACAATTTCTTTGAATTTGTATCTTAATTATGTTCACCCTAATGGATTCTTGTACATATCCTTTAAATTACTAAGTATTTTCTTCATTTTCTTGCGAGCAACTCCATTCTACGTATATATTTAAGATACAGCTATGAACATAAATCTATCTCTCAAAACGAACCTATCTCAGTCTTGTTGGCAACCAACCGACCTTCCTTAAATTCCTTCATTCCACTGGAATTGTCTAGATATTAATTAGTTCTTGGATAACTTAACTATTATTTACAGTTTAAATTATAGAGAACACCAAAGGACCATCAGGAGTGTTTATAGTTGGTGAAAGAAGAATGTTGGTTTAAGGAATGCGCATAATAGATATAAATAAACCAAGCTGCAAGCATTTAGCCTTTTAAAGTATCATCCTTATAACATCCTTACAAAATAACTCTCAACAAAGAAATTCATGTCCATGGCAATAAATTAAGAGACATTGAGTTAATTTGGTAAAACAAGGATATAAATTAAATAAATCAAACATTCATAAAGAGCATGCTGACAGGCACTTAAGAAAATCTATCAAAATTTTATTGCATATCCCGTGGGTCACTAAAGATAAGATTTGTGCTTTTCTGTCAAAATAAATTATTATATCTTATTCTTCTTCTGGATTTCCAGTTTATTAAACACATTCATAAATGCTTGATGATTTATTTGCGTTCTGCATACACATTCTCAACCAACACAAGGCAGGTAATTCTGTTTATTAACTTTTTGACATTTAACCCTAAAACACTCTTGTAATCGATACAAGCATTCAATGTGGTTAGTTTGTGGTCGGTTTGTTACTTTGTTACTTTGTATTGCCAAAGTCAAAACGTTTAAGTGGGCTTGAAGTTCTGTTTCAATTAATTATACCACACACACATATGTACACAAATAGATCCCTGTGGATAAGTGATTGTCATAAATATATACCTTCCTTCCCTATCCGTAAATTATATGGCATTAAGATACAATCAATTACATAAATTTATCCATGCCGTAAATAATCATTGATGGTAGGGTTGTTGTATTCCAAGCAAATGCGACAACACGGACGAAATACATTTTTCTCTTTACGTGCCAACATGAAATAAAAAAAAGTTAATTTACTAAAACAAGAAAGTGAAACTATTTTCGATTTGTAAAGGTGAAATCGTGAGCTTTTGAGGACATAAGAGATGAAAGGCAGTTTTGCAAAATGATTGAAATAAATATATAGTTAAGGTCACGATTGAGACGCACGAGTTTACTCTTGTAACATGATAGAGTGGTATACTTAAAATTGTAAAATATCAAGTTGCACACATAATATGCTCGATGGAAATGTACATTTACCCTTGTGAAAACAAGATCGCAGTAATGTAATGGCGCCCAACGTGAGGCACTTTTATTGTTTAATTTTTGTTTTGTTAAGCAAGAGAAGCTGCAAAAATCACTCTCGTTTCCGTCAAGTATAGCTGTACATCGATAAACGTAGCACCGCCGCCACCGCTCCCACTGTACAGAAGCATTTTCCTGGTAAAATCACCTGGCAACAATTCCGCCCAACGTGGAAAATGATCTTAGGACCCTGAGATTAAGATATGATTGCAATTCCACGTTACACTTAAAGCTTTTATTGTTTTATTGAAAGGATACATAATATTTTGGTCGAAGGTTTTCAAGTAAGATTGGTGGCATTGCAATGGTGCACCTTTTCCTTGAAATTATTATTGAGGATAAGACAATTTATTTTTGAAATATCCCATTCTACTAATTATGGGCAGCGTGAGCCAATTTCCAATTGTTGTAAATATTTTAATTTGTATTACAATGAACTTGATCTATGTATGACAAGGTATCAATTCAAATCAATATTGTCAAATTTGTTGCAAAATTCTTTTTAATACTTATGTATTCCTTAACTTAGTTCTAAGCAAAATCTGTGGATTTCAATTATCGTAGATTTAAATAAATAAATAAATAAATAAATAAATAAATTATTGTAATATTGTTTCTTTTTATCTGGAAGTCTGGTGGTACCATTGAAAACTCGTTTTTGATTGATAATGTGGAGATAAATGATATCCACGCAATTTGTGATATGAAACCGTAGTGTAGTATGCCTAAAAAGTCAAGAGAATTAAAAAAATAATTCCCGTAGTTAGCGGTTTGATTTATTAAAGCATCAACTTTGAATCGACTTGTATTTTGTTTGGAATTCTGTACTTAACGGCGATGTCAGGTAATATATTCATCTGTGGTTGCTATACGGTTACTTCCATATTTTCATCAATTGCCTAGTGACTTATTCAGTGGATGAAAGTAGTTGAAACCAAGAGGTTTTGGCCGTATATGTAGGAATTAGTAGAGTTTCTTAAGATACTTACTAACGTTTCTCAATGTGAATATTCAGCCGTAGTACATTTAAATTTTAACGTAATATTTACTTCACGGGGCTAGAACTCTGTAATTGAAACTACTCATTTATTTTTTTTAACTTGTACACTACACGCATATATATAACAAAGTTACTAAGTACACCTTTTTTCAATGGCACTTAGTGATTTTTTACCATAACCCGACGATATTGATATAAGACAGACAATTTTTGACACATTCACTTCATTAATGGATTTTGGGCATGGTTTGTCGAAAATCACCCTATTGCGGTTGTCGATTACGTAATAGATGATCGAATTTTTTCTTTTCAACTGTCGATTACTCTAAAAATTTTAACACATCAAAAAGGCTGTCAAATTTGAAAAACTCAAAACATTATAAAGGTATATTCAAAATAAAGCATTGTTCCATCGATTGTTGTACAAACAATAAAATTTGTTATTCAAGCCGTTTTTGAAATACTGAATTTACCAACAAATAATAAAATACTTATCTATACAAGACTAGTCTTTAAAATGATAAAATCGTATAAAAGACGTAAATAAGACGTAAACGAATGATGACAAAGCCATATCCGAAAAGTGGCTGCCCTTGCTTATTACAAGGAAAAACACCATAATAGATATCGCAGTTTTCTTGTCTTTTTGTTATATATAGTTATATCTATATATATTTTTTTTTTTTGCATTCAAACAAATGTTTGCCCCCCCCCCAAAAAAAAAATAATCCTAGTTATGCCACTGCATAAGGTAAATGTATTTCGTTACACGAAACTCGTACATTTTCTATTCAATCAAGCTGAACATAACACAGAATGAAAATCATTGTTAGGGTCTTGGATTTGTTCGAGTAAATCAACCTCACATAAAATAGAAAATATGCAAATCGGAACTAAAAAGTATCAAAATATTTGGGGCCAATTTAAAACAAACACGAAAAGTCACAGAATCACCGAAGAATTTATCAAGAAATCATCAATACCTGCCTATTCCATTTAAAGTTTATTCATGGATCACATTTACTTTTTCTTTGTTGACTATGATGGACATCACTTAACTGCTTCACTATGCTTAAACTGCATGTAAACCCAGAAAAAATAACACCTATTATTTTTATTAAAATAAATCCACAATTGAGCACAAGGATATTATAATATCTCCCATCACCAAAAGCTATATTTGACTATTTTTTGAAATAACTCACTTAAAACTCATATTCACATGGCACAGCTAAGAATTTATCATAAATTTTAACTATGACTTCGCTTGTCAGATTAAACTCACAACCATAGCAGATAACTCATTCGTGGATTGTATATATGTATATAGAAAAGGCGTAAAACACTTTTTTTCGAGCAATTTGGCACAAAACATCACTCCCGTCCGTACCAAGCGAAATACATGTATAAGCAAGGACGAGCGATATCTTTTTGTGTTAAAAAACTCGCACCATCCAGAGCAAAGCGAAATATCGAGAACATTCATTTAACACCTCTGTATATCATAGGATATCTGACAATATTTATGGCGATGAACACAACGGGTATGAGTAAGAATTCACAAAACGCTGCTGAAATCACAAAAAAAAAAAAAAACGTATAAAAAATAATAAAAATAGAGAAAACTTTTCCATACAAAGATACATGTATCTAGAACCCTCCCCCCTCCCTCATTCGGAGAGAGGCACAAGCAAAGCAATTTATGAAAGAAAAAAAAAATCAAATTGGTGTAGGCAGTGTCCTTGTAACTTGTTCTTTTTTTATTATAGATACTTTTGGTTTGGATATCAAATAATTTTTTGCTTCAAATAATTTATTACTTTTAATTTGTTCCCATCGGATGAGCCGAGCGGGGCTCACAAATTCGGAAGCATGAAATTTTGTGTGTGACATTTTTCTGGGAATTTGGAGTATGTTATCATTGGTGTCCCATTTCTGTCGACGACTGTCGAGTCCAATCAATCGGAATGGTGTATATATGTAAGCATGTTGAAGTGCCTCGAGGAGACAGTTTTTTGAGTTGACATTATATTCATTAGCGGATTAATTCTACGAAAATTCGTTCTGAATGTTGAATTCAATTTTGGATGACTGAGTTCTTTTGACTTGTAAGGTAGATATGTCTTTGAGGAGTTGAGTGTTTGTCTTGTCATTTTGACTTTTCAAAAATATGAAATATGAAATTTTTCATCATAGAAATCAAAAATTTATTCGCAGTCTGAATGACATAAAATAAAAATCAAAGTCATAAGAAACAGGTGCTTAAAATGATAAAGTATGATTACCGAAACATATGTTTGCTGGGCGTAACCCTGGCAACTTATGTAACATTGAATCCTTTGTTGATGGATACAGATATGGACTTTTACTTCTGATTACTTTTTTACGCAGCGCTGTCAAAGAATCAAATTCTTTATGACTCAATGATCAAAATCCTTTTAAATCTTTCTTTTTAGCTAGATTCAGGTCACTGTACAAGTACATCCCGTAAATGTCTTCGTTGAAACATCAATTTTTCCACACATATGCGTACTTCATTATTCATGAACGAAAATCCATTAAAGGATTGTTCGCTTAAGAGATTCAAGCACTTCTTTATCTTATCAATGTGCATGTCTTCGTACTATAGAAGAATTGGGATGAACAGAAGGGCTCTGTTAATCGAGCTTTCGAAGCCCAAGAAGACAACAATGAAAAAAGTGATCCTTTTTTCGATTTGGCGTCGTACGACAATCATATTTGACATTTGTGAACTAGACAGCTGCAGAATACAAACACACAAGCAATGGAACGCGTCATTAGTCCGCAACAGCATTAAATATATGTGTCGATTTTTCTGATCAATAAACGGGTCGGTGATTTTGGCGCAGCGTGAATTTTGACTTTGATTTCTTAATCGTGTCGCGCCAACTGTGCAAAAATTCAAACGGTTAGCTATTCGGCAGGAACAGACTGGAACCAGATGAGACTATTAACGATGGTTATGGTGTGTCGGCTACCGGACTGGCTGTTGGGCCAAAAGAATAACGCGGTTCTGGCTGACGATGTCGATTGAAACAAAGAAAAAACAACTGGACGATGAGCCAAGCAATTGGCCCATGATAAACGACTTCCTACTGGCGGCATTGGATAAGCGGGGCTTGGTCAACATGTTGTTTCAACAAGACAACAAGACTGTGCAAGCGCAAACAGAACGAGCCACAATGGATATAGTAAAGAAAGCGTTTCCTAGTCACGCGATCTCCCGTTTTGACGATTTGACATGGCCAGCAAGATCGCCCTCCTATAAACTTCTTTCTTGGGGACTATTTGAAGTCGCGGGCTTATGACAACAAGCCTTTGAATTTGAATATTATAACATTCTAAAGGATAATAGTTTGCTCCATCTTTTCTGAGATGCGTCCTCCTAATGCTGATATTTTACCGATGGTAACTAATTCATCTTTTAATTGGTGCAAACTAATATCCTTATCTCTTTTTGAAGATGTCTTGCCATGCTGAGGTTTCATTCATCGGCCATCTTACACTCCAACTATATTTTCATGATAATTTGGTGCAAGCGCGGCTGGTCGGAATAAGTTTTTAAATGTTGATCTCAATTCATCAACATTAAGTGTTTTATAAGCCTTCTGTTTTGATGTCAAAACTAAATACTTTGGCTGTAGCCTTTTGATGTCTTTTTACCTTTAAATTATTTAAATTTTGATGATGGTGGCATGGGGTTAAATGGTAATGTGAGGGAGATACACAATCTGTGTATAGACGCTGGTCATTTCTGTTGAATTTAACGCTTCGTAGTTAAACTTCGTATGAGCAAGGTACCCGCGTTCGTATTTTGTCTGCAACAAGAACACAAATGTTCAAACGACCGCATTGTTGTCAATTTTTCGATTGAGTGTTTTGGCAAATGCCATGTTTATTGTACACTTAAGGATTTCATGTTTGCTATTACGATTTCCTACTTGCCTCAAATTCAATCAGCGTTTATTCATCAGAAGTGCTGAGAAGAAGGCTATAGGTATAATGATAACTGTTTTATCATCGATGTTTTTCTGAACAAATTCGGCATTTAAGTTTCCTGTGATGATTTGAAGTTGTAACTGGAACGATTGTAGATAGTAGGCTTCTTATTCTTTCAGTACAAGCTGTGATTTACATTGTCCTTATAGACTAAGAGCACAAAGCAATTTTTGGGTGTGATTGATAACCCAACGAAGTTGGTATCAGACGATAGCAAATTAATTGGCATTTTCAAAAGTCAGGGTCTTGCAGTCCAAAGTGGGGGCATTTGTGAAAAAGACTGCATTTTCTTTTTTTTTTTTATAGACAAAATAATTTTGTTAAGATTTTAAATTTAATTTAAAAGATAAGTGCTATGTGCCCTGATCGGTAATATGGTGTTGGAAGACGTTTTTCAGTGGACTTTCTGCTTGCAAGACACATTCAAAAAATTGCAGAAAGCGCAGCAAAAAACATCTTTCAAACCCATATTATCTATATATATATATATATATATATATATATATATATATATATGATATCAACTATATTGGGTTATCAAAAAAAAAAAATTGCTATGGGCTCTCCCAAATAGCATTTCAGAGCTACAGAACATTTACTGAATATTATCATCGCAGCTGTAATGTTTCAGCTGTATATGAAATGTTTACTCACTGTAACCAAAATGTAAACGGTTTTGGGAAATGAAATGTCGTGTTGACAGTATATGAACAAATTCTATTTGATGTACCTGATTTGTACATTTACAAATGTGAACATTCAAAAACTCTTCAAAACACGTAACAGACAAACTGCTTGTTATTAACAAATCGTTTACAGAAAAATATTAAACTGTATAGGTAAATACGTAATGCTATTTCAACTTTTTAAGTCATATAATTATCATGTATACAAACCAAAACTTAAACAATTTCCATCTTGTTCTTGAAATCATTATTATAATATGGGAGGTATAAAAATAATCAATAATTATATTTTTCGTGCAAGTAAAGGCAAAATATCGAACGCGAGAAATCACTTTCTTATTTTAGAAATGATTTCTTATAAAAATATTTGAGACTATTTTTTTTCCCACAAAAAACATATTTTTTAATATTTTGTAAGATAAAATTCAACGTCTTATTTCAATCAAAACCTAAACATGCTTTGTTTTTACTAAATATCAACAATAATAGATTTTCAATATTTTTGGTTTTCTAATTTGATAAAAAATGGAAACATTAATTGCCGATCAATGTTATACGTGTTACATTATCTGTAAATGAAATGTAGACATTCCAAATTGTTTTATATCGCGTAGAAGTACATTTACAGTTCTTGAACAACGTATACGCTAGTCAAACATAACACAACACACATCCCACGACCACCAGGTTTTGGTATCAAAACCATGTACATATGAAGACAAATTTAATAAAAATAAATGTATCTCGTTTGGTGATTGTTATAATACATTTGCACTGTTAATGTTTTGTGAGTGTTAAGTTTTAATAATAGTTTTACAAAACTGCTCAGTTTGAAGATGTTCTGTGACTATACACTGTAAACGTTTTGTAAGAGTAAAGTTTTGATAATGGCTTTATAAAACTGCTACAAATGTAAACGTTCCGTGATATTCATTTTACATTAACCATATTTGATTTACAGTACGTTTACGTTTGAAGAAGTGATATGACTATTCACTGTTAACGTTTTGTAAGAGTAATGGTTTTACAAAACTGCTACAAATGTAAACGTTTTGTGATATTGATTTTACGTTAACGATATTTGAATTGCAGTATGTTTACGTTTGAAGATGAACTGTGACTATTTACTGTAAACATTTTGTAACAGTTAAGTTTTGATAACAGCTTATCTTAAGATGTCTTTAATTAGTCTTCCTTTTATGATAAATTAACATTTTTTTTAAAGGGTTAAACATGTATTTGCGTTTGTGTTAATTTAATTTGCTTTTTGATTAAAGTATGTAGGAAAACCACTTCTACACCTACACTATGTTAACAATATGTTCGTACACACAGGTATATAGATGAATAATAATATCCATCATCTGTAGCAAACCGAACCAACTTAAAAATTTTCATTCATAAATTAAAATTATGAATCCTAATTAGCAATAGAAAACAAGAATTTATGTAGATAACATAGCAATAGTTGCTATAAAAATATACAAAGTGTTGTATCTTAGGCGAGAACCAAAGTAACAACTCTGTTACAATAAAAATTCTAACTAGGTACAATATACAGAAATGCTAGTAAATGAATATAGTGACATCTAGTGGTTATCAAATAATCTATATACCGGGGTGGCCGATATAGAAAAATTACTAGATGGCGTTATAATCCATTTGCGCAGCTTTTCATGAGGTGGTTTACACAACCAGATGCTCATGAGGTGGCAAACTCGTAGATGTATATTCACGCATGACATGTGGTAAAAAGTTTTACCACAGGAATATTGAGAGAACGAAGCAAAATTAGTTGCAAAGCATTAGCCTAGATGGCGTGTGCAGATAATATTATTGAAGCTCGAACAAAATGAGATTGAATGTTTCATGCAAACCATGACAGAAAACTTCATCTTATTCACCGAGTAAAATAACACCGAATTTGGGAAGAAATCATAGGCATGAGATGAAAATTCAGTAATTTGGTTATTTTTCTGTAGGTATATTCTTGCTAAAACTGCTTTAACAAGATATATTAGTAATTTTTGTTGATCACAAATGATCGAAACAGGCGTCCGTAATATTGTAAAAATCGATATAATGTTTTTATATGTATCAATCTTTCGCACGAAACCCGTAAAGAAAAGCCTTGAAAAAGACTGATGTCAAACAATCACGAAGATTGTATGTTTATCGTATGTGTATTGTGCAAAAGAACGCAATGACATTTATGACAATAACGAATCAGACGACTGACAGACATACGCAACGTTTATGACATAAATAAGAGTGGAAAAAGCAAATTGACAAATGTTACAGAAATGTTCTTTTGACTAGAAGCACTGAAAATCTTATTTGTATCATACTCAACGCAAACGAAAACGAACTTATACTTACCTTATTACCTGAAATGACCAAAATACACGACGAAACTTACCTTATTATACTTACCCTATGACACGACCAAAAACATACTTACCGTACAACTAAGACGAATTCGACTTTGATTCAAGAAAAGTACTAAACGTACATATTTTTATACTTACCCAATACGAAAAATCTACAAATACTTACCAAACGACTAAAATAATACTTAAGACATAAAACGAAAATGTTTATATTTGCATAATGCACACATGAATGATTTTCAATCATGGTGTTCAAGCATTCAGAAATTTTTGCACACAGATAGTACATTCTGTATACGGCATAAATTCATAAAGGGTTATGACGCAGTAAATGCGAAAATAAGTAAAATTTACCCAAACGTCCATAACAACCCTAAAGAGAAAGCGAGAGGAGAACAAGACGGAAATATTGTCTCACTCGAAACAGCTTTTCACCTCGCGAATTCAAACGCGGAATATACTGACAAAAGAACAACCGTCACGAAACAGATTGAGAAAAATAGTTTCGAGTTTGTTCTTTCCAAATTTAAGTCTCGTCGAATTAAGTTGCGTACTAGTAAAAGTTAATAAAATTTAATTCGCGACATAATATACATAATTTGGAGACCAGAAAAATTGCGGAGAAGAACATCCAAGGTCTAAAAACATAAAAAGGAAAAAGAAAAGCATAAAATAAGGTATGATTTTATAAAATTTGCGAAATAGAGCAAAAGTTTTTTTTTATGACACAATTTCTTTGTGCATAATATAGAACCGACGCATGTAATGGCGGACAGAAAATCGTCTGCTAAGAAAGTCGCAACGTATGTTAATAAATTACATAAACCAGATATTGGAGCATTATTGGAAAGAGATTCAGACGATAATCGACAAAAATTATTCCAAGAATTGTACAAGGAAAGCACCTCGACAGAAACAGTGACTCCATTGGAGCAAGACACGTGCGAAACCCAACAGGAAAAATTGTCGTCAAAAGTGGATTGAAATCCAACAAAAATCCTTAAGAACACAAAGGAGAAGAATATCTAAAGAAGCATACCTGAAATCGAAAGAAATTCTACAAGAAAAATCACAAAATAAAGTAAGTAACAAATCCAGATAAAATGTATTTTGTCCATGTGACAAATATAGGTACAAATACTTACCAGTTTTTCTGTATGTAAAGATACGACCTCATGTCCGGAAGAGAGAACGAGTTGTTAGGAGCAAAAATTGTTTGTTTTAACGAAAAGTACTATGGACAAAAAGGGCGCATCATAATACGTGATCCTGCCAGCTATCCCGAACAGACAATTAGAATCGTCACAATCGAAAAAGCAGACGGATCCGATAATTCGATTCCCAATAAGAGTACCTACCCAATGTTAAAACAGGAGGACTCGAAAAACAAACTTTAATATCACGAACTTCAATAAAATATTCATCCAGGTAAGATGAAATGCAATTTTTTTGTAAAGTCGGTAATGCAGTGGCATCTGCATACGCAAATCCCGATGCATTTAGTTTTTTTTTTGCCTCGTGGACACACGAGTAATGTATATATCGTTGCTAAAATGAAGTTTTTTATTCATTTTTAGGCAGCCAGGACGTATCGAGTTCTTCAGTGGATACATGTGGGCTAAATAGGGCAGTAAAAGTGTGTCGTTATTGAACAAGGAATGCTCAGTCGACCAACTAAGCACCCACATACACATCCACCAGAAACACCCTGAACTGCCTGGATTCGTATTTAACTAAAAATTGGACTCATCTTTAGTCCAATAGGATTCATCTTTAAGTCAACTTTAATTTAAATTTTTTTATTCAACTATAATTCATCTTTAATTCAATTATCTTCACGTATATGGAATTTATGATCAACATAAACTCACGTTGAGATCGTAATCACCGACGGAAATCTCGATGTATCTAAGCTCATCAAGAATCCCAATCAGGATTATATCACTCGTGGAAATTCAGTTTTTATCACCAACTGTCGGCAAGGACGTTTGATAGTATATCGTCGTGGGAGTAGCAGATCGTATATTTATGTATGCTGAGTACCACCAATAACGGATATCATCATTAATACGGAACATCCGACAAGGATCCAGTTATTTATTAAGTGGGTATTCACCTACGAAGAAGGTACTGTAAATTTATTACTTGTTTGATAAATTTCTGTGGATGAATGTGATCAGAATTAAAACAAAAAAAAAAATATTTCATAAATACCTATAGTGTAGATGAATGTATACGTATAAATATATCCTATGAATTAAAATTAAAAATTATGTTTATAAAAAGAATGCTTATCGTTGAATAGTGACCTAGTAATTTTTATCGATTATTTGATGAGGAATTTACCGATTTTTGGTTAAAAGATTGTTTTGAAAAACCTATTGATGTTTTGTTCATCTTAGGAATACTTAGCTATTTTTGTCTAATATTTGAAATGTACTTACCTTTGACTTTTGAAGTTGAAGATTGTTAACAGAGTTGAATAAGATTATTCATATGTTTGTAATTCTACGAAGTAAAAGAAAGAATAATTATTCTTGATTATACCTACCTATGGTGGGATACTTACCTTAGATAAGACGTCGTCGTCTTTTCGTAATTTAAATCACTAATTTTTTTTTAATTCTTAATTTTTACTTAAAATACTGAAATATAGTTCACGGGAACTTAATATTGATAAATACTAAGCTCGACCGCGAACGGATTTTTGAAATACGTACTTACGAGTTTAATTAATCGTGTATCGGTTGTAAACTCAGATATTTGAAGTCTGAATAATTTAATAAAATTATCATACGGAACAAAGGATTGCGCTTATCAACGAAGTCTTTAAATTTAAATTGAAAAACCTATTGATACGTGTTTCTCTGTTTTATAGAAATAAATGAGCTTAACACCCGATTTTAAAATAATTAACACGGTAGTTAATTAAAGTTTTTTTTTATTTGATTGAATTCAAACTTCTTGGCCGAATGTACTTATGTATAGAAGTTAATTCGCCCTTGAAATTTTTTTGTTTAATTTGTACTCTTCATGTACTAGTGTCTTTGAACGGTTACGAATTCGGTTATTGATATTATACTTAGTAACTGAAAACGTTTTATCGATTCTTTTGTTTGAAAGAATATATTACCGGCTACTGAAATCGTTGTATTTCTAGTCAGCAATACTTACCCACTTATGAGCGATAATTGTATTAAATTTATCACTCATAGGTACTCACACCTTAAACCAAAAGTTTTTATTTTTTTTTATTTAATTTGATATCTTGATTAAACCCTTTTGCTTTGAAATAGTAAAGTTATCCTTTTTAACTACTTTACTATTAAAGCTACTCGTCGGCAGAATGCATTCTTTCGTAGGTAGGCTTATAAAGTAACTTATTATTTGTTGATAAATTATATTGTTATATAAAATATATTTCCTTTTATTAATTTAAATTTCTTACTAACTATAATAACATTTCTATTGGGTCAACTCAAGTCCGTCTACTTATTAGTGAGAGCGTTGACAAAGAGTTCATCCAAATTTGGTTTTGGGAGGGATAATTGTCTGACAGGGTGGTTATTGATCACCTTTGGTATTTAATATTTCACGGTCCAGTTAATTAGTTTTTTTTTGTTTTGTCACGTTTTATAATTCGGTTTGTTTGATTCGCGTTCAAGTCAAGCTTTTTAAATAGAAGCTGGCTTATGGATTAATACGATTCGGATTAGTCAGTTTTAGTTTCATAAACTGAAATTTTTTTTTATGATACTTAACCACGTCACGGTTAGTATTCATCGCGATTAATAATTTATTTTTTTTTATTCGGGAACGTCTTATCGTACTATTCTGTCTGTTAGTAGATCAAGAATTCGCTTTTCGAATAAAAATACAGTATTTTTGTAATTTTTGGATACGCGCTTAGTATAGAACATATAACAAGTGACACTTGGTCATCTTGTTATTGGTTGAAACCAAAGTAAATTATATATTGAATCCTACGATTACTGAATTTATAATCGTGGATTTCTTTTACTTTAAAGAAGTTTTAGTATATGTATATTATATTTTATGCTATGTAATTTTGGAAATCATAAATAGAGTATTTTTATTTTTATTTTTTTTTGAACTTAAAACTTAAAATCGAAGTAGGTATAACTTTGTTTAAGTTAAGTTTATAAAAAAAACAATATAATCAGAACTTGTTAGTTATTAAGTTATATAAATAAAATTGTGAGTAAGGTTTCAAATGGAGATTTAGTCTTTTGAATTAGTTTTTGAAGAAGATATTTTCTATGGGAAGCCGATTTTTACAATTTTCTTTTGTTTTAGGATTTTAGGAATGGAACATTAAGTAACTCATGGATACGGGTGATGGCTGATCAATTTCGATGACTCGGTAGCCAACGAAATTACAACAGCAACAACAATAACGTAGAGGAATGTAGGCATTTCTATTCACATTTAGGGAGTTTACGTGATTAGTTTTCAAATGCCAGCGTAGACATAGGGAGTTAGTTTTTTGACTGTTTTTTTGTTAGAATACAACTTATAGGTAGGGTAGATAGGCATAGTGGAGTGAACAACATCATCACTCCCACATTAAAGGGTTCCTTCAATTTTATTTGTGAGTATATTGGAACATGGAGGGCGGGTATAGACCAACTCACGGAGGCATGAACATCTATGCGCTCCCAAATTAGATCAGATTTGAATCTGACTCGTACTTCAGAAATCTTCACTAAACATAATTCACACTTCGGGCCTCAGCTCTCAACAAAACTATGGTGGTCAAATGTCAGCTAGATCATGGTCTGTAAATAGTATGTGACACCGGTTAGTGTTCCCAGAGCAAGATCCTCCCCTCATTCGGCGAGCTAAGCAATCGAGCAACTATCAGGCCAACTGCGGTGGTTGAACACTAGCCAACCCAACCCTGCGCTGCTCGGATGTGTCGAAGCATTTGTTTGTTTTGATATATTAGACCAGATGGTAGGATTGGTGTAAGGGATTCTAGATAGTTTTATGAAACAAAATAGTTCAGCATAGTACATTGAATATTAAGCTTCGTTTATGACGCAATAGGGAATTGAAAACTCTCTTCAATAAAGAAAAAGACCGATCAATGCAATTGTAGAACTAATTTAAATCATAAAGTCTAACGAGCTGTAATGGTGATCGAATAGAAAGTCAGTCCGAGTCCACGGTCGAGAAGCCAACTCTTTTCTCCTGATATTTCGTTTTGAGACATGAAAATAAGCAGACGTAAGTTTATTTTTAATCCTCCATTATTAGTCACTCTGAAAAGGTATATATATCAACTAAATATACCACATGTTCTGTGTTGGTGGATTGTGGATAAAGGGAATTGAGCTAAAGATTTGTAGGTGACAGGTATATCGAACTACATCCCCTATCCATACATTTATTAGCTACGGGACATGTTAATTTTGTTTCTCTGGAATCCATAGTACGTTGATCTACACTTCGATGGTATTGCACAGAGGATAACTAACTCAATTTCGCGATCCTTAATTAAGTTAGGAAGGTCAGCTGTAGTGAATGAGATACGTGGTTTTAGGTACAGGGGTAGAGTTTCACAACAGCTTCCCTACCATACAGTTATTTGTTGTGGATGGTGTATTCATAAGTATACAAGTCTCATCGCGTGACGAACAAGTTCCTATGAGAGATACTGGAATCTGTCATATAGAAGATGTGTAATTCTAAATGGACAATGTCAGGTCTGGGGATTTCAGTCTCTTTGATGCTGTGTTATGTGAAGAAGCTGTACTAATGTAGAAGAATAAGATACACCATGACATGGTTGATGACGATTAAATGAAACCTAAGACTGAGTGTTTTGATTCTCCGGCAAAGATCCAAGAGTAAAATATTGAGATTTCACGATGAAGGTTTATCGTACCCCCTAATATATTGATGGATGTGTTAGATATGTTGATTTTTGTTACATAAGTACTGTTGTCGAACGCGAGGCATTGAGTTTCACAGGATGGAGATTTCGCTAGGACGGGACTGGAAATGACAATAATCTTATTATTGTGTTCCTGGTTTCGGTCTCACAGGCGCGTGGTGATTTGTGATGGTGATAATACATGGTGTGTTTTCCGTTTCATAATTAATGACGCCCAACGTTGAGCCCGAACAATAGTTCTGGCGGTTCCGCCTGCGAAAATTCAAAAACGCGAAGTTAGATATTTGAACAAGGTTTTTCTTCGGTCCCACTAACAATTTACTTTAATAACAACGAATTAACATTGGGTTAATTTTGGTTATCCGTTACATAATTAATGACACCCAACGTGGAGCCCGACTCAATTCAGTATGTCGGTTACGAAGCTTCAAAAACTTTAATATAGGTTTTTGTTAAAAGTTACTTCGGCTCCACTGGCGAGCTGTTGTATGTGTGGGTTAATTTTTGTTTTCCGTTACATAATTAATAGCGCCCAACGTAGGGCCCGAATCCGTTTAGCAATTCCCCTGCATAGCGCTGAATTCAGCAGCGGAAATTCAGAAACGTAAGGTTAGGCTTCTGAACGAAGTCTAGTTTCGGTCCTTGTTGGCGCTGTTGTATGTGTTGGAGAATGTTGTATTCCGTTACATAATTAATGGCGCCCAACGTGGGGCCCGAGGTGTTGAAGTTTATGGAGACGGAGAGGTAGTAGTCGAATTCGAAAAATTTTTTTTGAGTTTTTGAGATTTTTTTTTGTAGTCAAAAAATTTTTTTTTTTGACTGATTTACAGTTTTTGTAGTGAACATTTCGTTGAGATTTAAGATCTAGAGGGAAGCTTTTTCACAAGTACTGACCGGTGGTTAGTGACTTTATCCTGACACACGTCTGCAGCAGTAATCTGATTAAATTCTCTTCTTTTCTCATGAAATTATTTTTTTTGAACATTGAAACTTTTAATATCAACTTTTGTTATATTGTTAGTTAATAATACAAATGTCCGTATTGGATGTTATCATCCAGTAGACAGTAGCGTTTGAGTGAAACTAACAAAGTTTAGTGTGTCTTTGGTTAGATATAGTAGGTACCTTCGACCGATGGGTGGTTGAACATTTTCCTTACCCATGTCCGCTGCGATAGGACTTATGAGAATCTTGTATCCAGAGATAGTTTAGTACATTTACGTTTATAAAATAACATCATACATCTTTAAAAATTTGGAATTTATGTAGCATTCTTTAGTTGTTCTTCAAGTATAGACTTGATACGTTGACCGTTAGGAGATGAATTTTTCTCACCTAAGTCAGTTGCGGCGAGATAGTTTAAACTAGGGCAATTAAGTTGCTAGTGATTTTTATAAAAAAAATTTTTTTTGATCTAATGTAGTTAAAAGCATGTAGTAGTGAAATTCAAGTTGTGAGTTTCAAAAATTTTTTTTTATGTTGTTGTTGTTGGAGTTGGCACCGAAGTCATCAAATGGAATCGCTTAGCCACAACCCAAATCCTATTATGATTTATTAAAAACCATATTTAATAAATAGTTTTTTTTTGAGATTAGTTAATCTTGGAAATTTTTGAAATTTTGGGAATTTTTGTAATTTAAGTAGTTTATTTAGTTTATTTAGTTTTTTGGAAATTAAGTAGTGTGCCTGGTGGCTGTATTTAGTTTGGAGATTTAGCAATTTCTGCAAATCATCTTTTTGGTTTGGAAATTGGAGTGCCTGGTGGCAATTGGAGGTAATTTTGTTTTTGGATATTTAGCAATTTTTGCAAATCATCTTTTTGATTTGGAAATTGGAGTGCCTGGTGGCAATCGGAGGTTATTTAGTTTGGAGATTTAGCAATTTCTGCAAATCATCTTTTTGATTTGGAAATTGTAGTGCCTGGTGGCAAGTGGAGTTTATTTAGTTAGTTATTTTTAGTTTTTGCCTGGTGGCTTATTGTGTAGTTGTAGTTTTAAATTTTTTTTAGGTATTTTTGAATTTTTGGTAGTTTAGTTTATTTAGTAGTTTTTGGATAGTATTTAGGTAAAGTAAATTGAATTTTTGAATTAGTAAAAATTTAAGTATTCAAGTTACAGTTTTTGAAGTTTAGGTAGTTATTTAGTTATTGATTTAGTTTAGATTTTGGTTAGTTTATTAGTTTTTGATTTTGTGAATATTTTTGCTGTGGGTTTACCCAACATAAATATTAGGTTAGTTTAGTTAGTAAGTTTTAGTTATAGCGTAGGAAGTAAGTATTTATTGTAAAACAGTAGTATTTAAGTTTATATATTTTTTTTTTATATTTTATTATTGTATTTGTTTGAAAATTTTTTTTTGTAAGTTCTTTGTTTCGAAACCGAAACTTTCTTATAAGTAAATTGAGTAAGTGAAAGTTGTGATTGTGAAGTGGAATAAGAATGCCGTTACCTAAACCGAAAGGGAAAGGAGAAACAACAGACGGAAAGGAACGTAGAAATCCTAGAGATCCTACATTACCTGATCTCCACGATACCAGATCGAAGAGAAGACTTGACATTTCACACGATATGACGATGGAGGGAGCAGCAGCTGTCGACCTCAGTCAGATGGAGGAAGAACCAAGGGCTTCGAATATTCATAGGATAGCCGAAGAAGTAATACAGTTAGTAGAAGAAGATCATACAGCGACCCCAGCCAGAGAACCAAGTCCAGCAAGAGATCGTGACAGAACGGATGTGGATAGATGGGAAGATTATGTGAAAGAAATTGCCTTAGCTACAATAGGGTGTAGTCGTGCGGAGGACCGCAAAACCCTTAAGGAGACGCTAGCCCAGAATCAAGCACAAGTTCTTGAACGAGTTAGTAGTGCTATAAAAACTGCAATAGCTAACGCAAACCTCACTAATCAACCTAGAGCACCAGAAGTTCCGTTATGTGACCAACCGACGCCGGATACTCGCCGATATGATTTGAGAAGAGAACCAGCTGTAGAGACCAGACCAGATCCTTATATAACACCTCGAAGAGATAATATTCCAGATTTCCCAAGAGATTGGCCGAGATCAACTGCACCGCAATATAGAACCGACGCTGCGAGTGCAAATGAAATAGGTTTCTTCGAAAGATTGAATCAAATCAGGTTTGATAATACTTCTGCGCCTACGAATACGAGAGTACCTATGCCTTCTCCTTCAGCAACTTTATTAAGATCACCACATTATCACAAATGGGGAATTTCGTATAATGCAAAGAACATGACGGTGGACGAATTTTTATTCCGTCTAGATCGAGTTAAGGACAGTTATGGAGCGAACTGGGAGGAGATAGTAACAAATTTTCATCACTTTATCAGTGGTCCAGTGGAAATTTGGTACTGGATGTTTTTGAAGAGTAACCCTAGAGCAACGTGGGCAGCGCTAAAATTAGCCCTGATCGAGCAATATAGAGGTCTCGAGACAGACTCCGAACTGGCTAGACAAATGACTGAAAGAAAACAGTCGCCAGGAGAAAGTTTTGATGTATTCTACGAAGACATTCTTCGGTTGAATTCCAGAATGAAAAACCCCCGCCCTAACGAAGAGATAGTAGAAATCGTGAAGCAGAACGTGAAACGCAGAATGGGAGAATTACTGCTAATGTTCAAGTCTACACGACTATCTGACCTAGTCTACACCTGTCGAGAGATGGAACGATTTTGGATCCAAGGAGATTCAGCACGTCCACGTATACCACCAATGTATGTCAACAATCAAAGAAAACATATTAATGAAATTGATATGCCAGCTGATGTTCACAATCTAAACTTATCTCAATCTATTGACGCGTTTCATAGAGAACACAACAAAGATGTAAAGATTAATTACGACAACGTGAAGTGTTGGAACTGTCAAAAGATGGGACACTCTTTTAGAGACTGTCTCGACCAACAACGGAGATTATTCTGTTACAAATGTGGAGTTCCAGATGTAGTTACGCCAAATTGTAAAGTATGCGCGGGAAACCTAACGCGGAGCCAATATCTTGCCGAGAGAGATATGGTGAAGACGGGAAACTCGGGAAGTCTAAATTAGTTGTTGAACCTACAAAGAAAGTAACCATCTTACAGAACACTGAACCTATAATTAGCAAAGATTTCCCTAATAAAAATTCCAAAATACCAATTCTAAAGCCTTTAAAATCATTACACGAAAGACAGGTAGCTTATAACTTAGCCCGTCAAAGAATTTATACATACCCAAATCATTCAAAAAAAATAACTAAACTCAGAAATCGAATAAACAAGAGAAAGAAACTTTATAAAGCAATTGCCTCTACTAAGTTAGAGAAAGATAAGGTCGATCCCCGACCGTACGCAAAGGTCAATATTTTTGATCAAGAGTGGTTCGGATTGCTCGATACCGGAGCTAGCGTTAGTTGCCTCGGTAGAAAAGCAGTCAAATATTTATTAGACAATAATATTCTTTTTAATAAATTCACAGCGAATATTTCCACAGCTGATGGAAAGAAACAGCCTATAATTGGTGTAGTGAAAGCATTAGTATCCTTCAATGACAAATCCCATGTTTTGGATCTGTTTGTGGTACCATCACTTGCACAAGAATTATATCTGGGCGTTGACTTTTGGTCAACTTTTGAATTAGCACCGAATATTATTGCTCCTATAGGTAGTATTTCCGAGGTAACTTCCGAGATACCGAATTTCCGGAAATGCGTATTATCGTTAGAAGAGACAAGGTTGTTGCAGGAAACTGTGGCATTGTTTCCGTCATTTGCTGAGCGAGGACTCGGACGGACTCACCTTGTCGAACATGTTATTGATACGGGGGATGCTCTGCCAATTAAGCAGAAGCATTATCCCATATCTCCAGCTGTACAAGCCCTAGTGTTCACGGAATTAGACCGCATGCTATCTTTGGGCGTGATTGAAGAAAGTTCCAGTCCATGGTCATCACCAGTAGTTTTGGTGAGAAAACCCGGCAAAAACAGATTATGTCTGGACTTTCGGAAAGTAAACGGAGTAACCAAGAAAGATGCGAGTCCGATTGCGAACATAGATGGATTGTTAGCACGCCTTTCAGAGACACGCTATATCTCTAGTGTGGATCTGAAAGACGCATTCTGGCAAGTACCACTGGAGAAAGCTTCGAGGGAGAAAACTGCATTTACAGTTCCTGGCAGACCCCTTTATCAATTCAAGGTGATGCCGTTCGGTCTCTCGAACGCCGCTCAGTGTTTGACGAAACTTATGGATAAAGTCATTCCATCTAAATTAAGAGATCAGGTATTTATATATCTAGACGATCTCCTTGTTATATCGAAATCTTTCGATGAACATATATCGATTTTGAAGATAGTAGCTGCACGGTTACTGGAAGCAGGACTTTCGATTAACGTCGAAAAGTCCAAGTTCTGCTTCCAGGAACTTCAGTATTTAGGATATGTCGTAGGACAGGGCTGCCTCAGAGCAGATCCGTCCAAAATATCCGCTATAGTAGATTTCCCGGTGCCAACGACTATACGTCAGGTACGGCGATTCTTAGGAATGGCAGGTTGGTACCGGAGATTTATAGCCAACTTCTCTGAGGTAGCAGGACCAATGTCCGACACCCTAAAGAAAGGCAAGAATTTTGAATTTGGAGAGGAAGCTCTAGCGGCTTTCGATAAAATAAAGGTAGCATTAACAACTGCTCCAATTCTTCGCAACCCAGATTTCGATAGACAGTTCATTATTTTGTGTGATGCATCGTCGACAGGAATCGGGGCGGTATTGTGTCAACGTGACGAAGAAGGTAATGAATTACCAATATATTATTTTTCACAAAAATTAAATTCTGCTCAACGGAATTATTCCGTGACGGAGCGAGAATGTTTAGCGGCAGTTAAGGGAATACACAAGTTCCGACCTT
This sequence comes from Baccha elongata, assembly GCA_951217065.1. NCBI lineage: Eukaryota > Metazoa > Arthropoda > Insecta > Diptera > Syrphidae > Baccha > Baccha elongata. Next base: position 177,419,353 of record OX578272.1, read on the forward strand.
ATGTCGAGGGATATCGGTTCTTGGTCATCACCGACCATGCGAGTTTGCGATGGTTGATGAGTCTTAAAGACCCTACTGGGAGGTTAGCTAGGTGGAGTTTGAAGCTTCAAGGCTTCGATTTTTCGGTGGAGCACCGTCGTGGAAGTTTGCATGTAGTTCCAGATGCACTCTCAAGAATGCATGAGATGGAGGCGCTACGTGTAAACGAACTATCGGCGGAATCCACTGAAACCAAATCCTATAAATCAGAAGTGTTGCATGTCGATCTGGACGATCTGGCCTTCAAGTCAGATGAATATATCCAGATAGCTGCACACATTAGTAAAAATAAAGAGCGTTTACCGGATCTGCAAGTATCTGACAATTTCATTTACAAAAAGATTCGCCACGCTACAGGAAATCCAATCCAGGACGATCAAGTCTGGAAACTTTGGATTCCGTCTCAGCTAACTGAACAGTTAATCATTCAGGCTCATTGCCCACCCCAATCTGCGCATGGAGGGATTACCAAGACCCTTTATCGCCTCCGCCAACAATTCTACTGGCCAGGCATGGCCGCTCAAACAAAATTGTTCATAGGGAATTGCGAGGTATGCAAAACTACCAAAGCGCCGAACCAAGTACTGAGAACAGAGATGGGAAAAGGTTATGTGGTGGAAAGACCATTCCAACACATATATACCGACTTTCTGGGACCATACCCACGCTCTAGGAAAGGGAACACGTTTATCGTAATTGTCCTTGATCAACTCACTAAATTTGTCATCATTAAACCTTTAAAAAAAGCAACATCTGTGGAAGTAATGAAATTTTTATTAGACGAAATTTTTCTGATGTTTGGTGTACCAGAGACTCTACTGTCAGATAATGGGTCACAGTTCATCAGTAAAGACTTCGGTATATTTTTGAAAAATTTTGGTGTAAACCACATCAAAACAGCAGCGTATGCGCCACAAGCTAACGCTAGCGAGCGCGTAAATAGGTCTATATTAAGTGCTATTCGAGCCTATATAGATGAGAAGCAGTATACATGGGATGAACATTTATCCTCTATAAGTAGTGCTTTACGCACATCTGTCCATAGTGTGATTGGCATGTCGCCACACGAAGCTCTGTTTGGACAGAGGATGATTGAACATGGTGCTGATTATCAACTATTAAAAAAACTCGGAGGCCTTAATCAGGCGGAAATTGATTGGTTGCCAAAAACAGCTAAAATGAATATTCTTCATACTTACTTAAAAACAGCACTCAATCAAGCACATGAGAGTTATGAGAAAGTATATAATTTGCGGAGTCGAGTGGTAACGTATTCAATCAATGACGAAGTGTTCCGACGAAACTTCATCCTTAGTGATGCTACGAAACATAGGAATGCGAAGCTTTGTCCAAAATTTATCAAAACCAAAATAATTAAAATAATAGGTAATAACCTATATAAAGTCAAAGATAATAATGGTGTTACACTTTTAATCGCGCCCGAATATTATTATTATAATTAATAACTTAACACGATGAGATTACCGAATCTCAAATAACTCGAACTAAAACAAATAAAAGAAACAAATAAAATCAATTAAATTTAATCTGCGCTACCGTGCGCACGCGAGAAAAACAAATCGGACTTTTTGACAACTGTCAAAGCTAAGTGGGTGGGAGTGGGCGATAAAAAAAAGTGTAACTATGCAGCCTGTTGAATGCTGCCAATCACCGGCTGCTCAGCTGGGCTGAGTTCGCGAATTAAAAAAAAAGAAGTATATAAAAAAAGCGTTCGACTAATTCTTAAAGAATTAATCGAATAAAAAAAGAATGTAAAAATAAATGCCTACAGGGACGTAGGTACTTACTTTTAAAAAGGGCGCCAGGTATTTTTTTTAAAGGAATGGAAATACCAAACCAACTAATAAAATAAAACAAAAGTATTAAATTCCCTAATTGGGATTTTAAAAATTTATTTAAACAAATTGTCTAGGAAACCTTTACGGGTATAGGTATAAAACCTAGAATCTTTTCGAATCACAAATAAAACAAAGTGTACAAGTTAATATAAAATGGCGGAGGGCCAATTTTATATCGAAAGTTAAAATAACTTTACAACAAGATGAAAATTATACAATTAAAATTTCTGTGCCACAAAATACACAAAAATGAAAATGACTTCCGGATAGTCTCCGAAAATTCAACGTTGAGAACTAAAAGGACGCGCGTCTCGCAATGCCGAGAAAACAAAGTACGGAAGCGAAGGCCTACACGAATTAAATTTTTGCCAATTGGCAACCAAAATAAATTACACGCAAAATTAAAAATAACAATATTAAATAAAACCTGGTACTTATCTGTACACTATCGAATCCTTCCTCCGATAATTCTTTCCGAATTGTATTCTGTCCTGCACAAAAGTTTTCCTTTAAGTTTCACCACTCAACAAAGATCAAAAAAAAAACACAGGCAAAACAACTATTTGCCAACTACCAATTTCTCTAAAAATTAATTTAATAATTCACACGAAGTCGCAATAGTTTTTCGTTTTTCCAAAATTCCAACTTAGATTCTTGAAAGTCTTCCAAGAAGTGCCTTCATGGCGGACTTCATCTCGAACATCATCACTAACCATATTGTCGTCTCTTTCGGTATCACTTGGTGGTGGTATTCAACTATGGTGTATTCACTAAATCCCACACATTGGTAGAGGACTTCACCGTTGTTGAACCCAAGCCACGATCCGCTCAGAGACGACATGGTTAAATGGACGAGTTCAGTCCCTTACCGTCAATTCCATTAAATGAATAGTAAAACGAAAAACTATTCACCACACGATAAAGTTCCCTGTCCCATTCCGACCCAGACTCAATAAATTAAAAGAAAAACTGTTATGTCAGACAGGTATTAACCATTTTTATAAACAAAATGGTGAAAAAGGATTCGACGGCTCGCGACAAAATTTAAATACTAAGGACTCGTAGACCTTCGCGCAGATTTTAAGGGAAAGGAAACACCAAGCAAAATCATTTTCATTTTGTGTTGAAGACACTTAGGATTCAAAATAAAATCAACATTTCGACGCCTGGGCACGCCAGTTTCCAATATAGTTTTAAATAAAAATTAATGTCGCTAGCATATCGCTCAGTGTGTTCTTGTGTGGACTGTCCGACTCACACGCAATGAATTTAAAATGACTTTCCGTCGAAATTCTTGTTAAAGTTGATTATAAAAGTTAAAACGATGATTTTATAAGTGCAAACCTCCTGGTTTACACAACGCAGCTTTTGACGACGTGAAGCTGAAATTATAATGCTTTTCCAAAGTACTTGAGAGCAAGGCATCTGGCTGATGGACCAGTCTCTTTAAACTTGCAAGCATTTTGGAGCAGCAGCAAAAAGAAAAATGAATTAGAATTAATGTGTGGTAAGGAATAGGTTGGAGAAACTTGTTGCGGTAAATTTTACCGTAACAAATCCCACCCTTACCTCCCAGGAAATGTGCTTACATTTCGAAGAACTGTAAACCATTTCCTAAGGCTTACCTGATGAAAATGAAACGAAAATGATTTTCCATCAGAAAAAACAAACAAAAATAAAAAAAACAAACTACTTTAACTTTAACAAAACTAATTTTCGTCGGATGCATCGGTAAACGGTTTCAAATCTTTAACATGCCATGTTCCGCGTTCTTTACCATTATTATCTTCTAAGACGTATGTCCAAGGTGACACACGCTTCTTAACAATAAACGGACCGACAAACTTCGGTGCTAATTTGGCTGCATAATAATTCGCGGCATCCGACAACGAAAAATTTCTTCGCCAAACAATCTCGCCGGAATGATATTGAATATCACGCCGCCTAAGATTGTAAGCTTTAGCAGACCTCTGAGATGCTGCTTGCAATTTTTTTCTTATATCTAACCTAAGTTCGCGAAAACGTCTCTCGATCTCAAGTGGATCTTGATTGTTTTCCGAACTCTCCTCTACCGATGGTGCTTCGTGACCCGAAGTTACCATTTCTCTGCCAAAATTGGCATAATAAGGCGAAACACCTAAAACGTCATGTTGTGACGTGCGGATAGCGCACGCCACCTTAGAAAGTTGTGAATCCCATATACGATGGTTTTCAGCGACGTAAGCCCGCAACGTCGTCTTAAGGATCTGATTGATCCTTTCCGCAGGATTCGCCTGCGGATGATAATGGGCTGTAAATTTTAATTGTGACCCGTACGCCTGGCAAAGCGTTTTCAGTTCTTTAGACCGGAACTGGGGACCGTTGTCACATACGATCACCTTAGGGATGCCAAATAAAAGAAAAACGTTATCTTCTAACTCTCTAATAACTGCCTTTGCAGTAGCCGACCTCAAAGCGAAAAGTAACGGAAACTTGGTAAAGTAATCCACTACCGTCAAAATATAAATAAAACCCCTACTCGATTTTGGAAGCGGACCTACGAGATCTATACAGATCATTTCCCACGGTGACCTAATCCCAACCCTTTCTGTCATCAACCCAGCTGGTTTGTCATTCACCGGCTTCACCTGTTGGCAAACTCTACAACGTCTAACATATTTAGTTATATCGCCTCTCATCTTAGGCCAATAGAACTTTGCCCCAATCCTGGCAAAAGTTTTTCTAACACCCATGTGACCTGCTAAAGGGCCATCATGGTACTCACGTAAAATATCTAATCTTTCTGATTTACCTAACACTCTTTTCCATTCTTGGTTGTACTCATGCACCACAACATGTTTTGCCTTCACCAGTTTAAACAATTTACCTTGTTCAACTCTCCAGGCTGGAAAAGCTAAAGGATTCGAATTCACAGAAGAAATCATTTTTGTCACCCAAGGGTCCAAATCCTCGTCTGAGATACCAGCTAACCGCGGTACCCCCCGAGAGAGCATGTCAGGTATTACATGATCTTTGCCCCTACGATGAATGATTTCAAATTCGAATTGCTGCAGTCTGACTGCCCATCGAGCTAACCTGCCTTGTGGATCTTTAAGATTATTTAACCATACCAAGGAATAGTGATCAGTCACGACCGTAAATCGAATGCCTTCGAGGTACGGACGCAACTTCTCAATAGCCCACAGTACAGCTAAACATTCTTTTTCAGTAGTGCTATAATTTCTTTCACTTCTATTAAGTGACCTACTAAGGTAACAGACAACCTTTTCTCCCTCATCAAAGTTCTGTGAAAGAACTGCACCGATACCGTAATCTGAAGCGTCTGTTTGCACGACAAATGGTCGCTTAAAATCTGGGCATGTAAGTATTGGTGCTGTCACCAAACACTCCTTTGCCTTTCTAAAACTATTCTCACATTCTTCATTCCAAATAAACTTTCTACTTTTCTTCAATAAATCTGTCAATGGTCTAAGTAACTCTGCGAAATTCGGTACGAAACGACGGTACCATGAAACTGTGCCTATAAAACTTCTAACTTCTTTAACATTCCTCGGTGCTGGAATCCTAACCATGCCTTCCACTTTTTCTGGGTCTACATGAAGCCCGTTTCGATCCACTATATAACCTAAAAACTTCAGCGATGGCATGCAAAAATTGCACTTCTCTTTACTGACTTTCAGGCCTGCTTCACTCAACCTTTTCATCACCTCATTCAGAATTTCTAGATGTTGTTCGAAATTTTCTGTAATGATGATGATGTCGTCTAAATAGACGAATACGAATGGCTCCAGGTCGGCACCCAAAACTGTGTCGATAAACCTCTGCCAAGTCGCAGGTGAGTTATGAAGACCGAAAGGCATTCTCCGAAATTGGAAAAGTCCCCTTCCAGGTACTGTAAATGCAGTAAAAGGTTTTGATTCCTCCTCCATAGGAATCTGCCAATACGCGGATTTGATGTCTAACGAAGACAAGAACCTCGCACCACGAAGTCTGTCTAAAATTGAACTAATATACGGAAGTGGATAGGCATCTCTATCTGTGTTTTTATTTAGCTTCCTATAGTCTACGCAGAATCTAAAGGAGCCATCTTTCTTTTTAACTAATAGTATTGGAGATGACCACGCGCTAGTCGATCTCTCAACAACTCCTGCATCTAACATTTCATTCAATTCTCTATCTATATGTACCTGCATCGCTGGAGAAACCGGATAATACCTTTGTTTTATCGGTTCCGCCGACGTTCTAATTTTGTGTGCCACCATAGTGGTACACCCTAAGCCCTCTGGCATCTTTCTGAAAGATTCTTCTACTAATTTTTCTAGTTTTTGAATTTCACTAACACTCAACTCTGATCGTTCAGTAATTGAACAAATCGAAACCATCCTATCCTGGTCCGAAAAATTCCACATACGTGATCGCAAATCCGGGACGATACCCGACAGTGCCCAAAAATCTGCACCAAGGATCATCGTATGTGGCAGAGTTGGTATGACCAGACAGTCAATCAACACTGCCTTATTTTCTACTACTATGGGTAAAGAAAGGGTCCCTAAAACTGCTACACCTGCTCCATCCGCTAAACGAACGAAAGGAACAGTATTTTTTTTTAAAGAAAGCCCTAACTCCTGCAAAATCTTCCATCCGTCCCTACCTATTATGGTTCTAGATGCTCCTGAATCTAAAAGACCTAAAAATCTAGTACCATAGATACTAACTGTTAAAAAAGGCCTACTATCCCTACCGTTTGCCTCCAAGGTGAAATCTAAATGAATAACATTAGCCAGCTGGTTGCCAGCAGGCAACCTGACTAACGTCTGCGGTACTCTCGCCCTGCTGGTGCAAGGGACCGATGTTCGTTTCCCGAACATCTACGACAGTTTTGTCTGCTGACCCCTTCAGCACCACAACCGTAACAACGCCTAGGAGCAGAACACCTATTTGCATAATGGCCTGACCCATTGCAATTAAAACATCTAACTTGCCTCTGAGGATTCAAGGATGGGGCCTGACGAACAGTTTGGTTGCTTTCCGCCACAACTGAAACTGTTGGAGTTTCAACGCCTACATAAGCTAGATCCGGTTCTAGCAAATTCCTATTCGACCTAACACTAGGAGGTGGAACATAAGATTCCACGTTTGCCCTAACTGCTTCTAAATTGCGCCCTAATGCTACCAAATCAGAAACGCATTTTGGTCTAGCCAAACCGAGTTGCGTTTGATAGAAAGGTGTCAAGTTTCTTTGGATCATTGACAACTTCCTATCTTCTGATATTTGTTCGGTAAGCCTACCAAACAAATTTTGCATTGTCGCCACATAGACGCCGATGGATTCATCTTTGCCTTGTGTGCGACGCCTAATTTCATCGAGGAGTGAATCATTGTAATTCGGTGGCAAAAACTCCAGCTTCAACTCGCTAACAAGTTCTTGCCACGAACTTACAGAAATTCTAACGGCCCTATACCAAATTAATGCTTTTCCAACAAATAAATCAACACACCCCCTAAAAAGTTGGGATTCAGTCACGCCCCTGGCTTGACGAATCTCTTCAACTCGTTCTAAAAATGCATTCAATGATGCACCACAACGTTCACCCGTGAATTTCACATCCCATTTGGATAAATTTTCAAATCTATCAGTGTTTACAAAAACACGTTCTACAATCGGGCTATCCCGCCTATAACTATCCCTATTTTCACTGACTAACGCAGCTGCCTCTCCTAAACCTGTCGATGTACTGGCAGAAGTATGCATCGACTTACTACTAACCGGTTCAGCCGTCCGCTGAACAAGAACTTCCGAGCGCTTTTTTAATTCGACGTTCGTATTATTTTCTTCTACCTGATCCTCAACTTCAGCTTCTTCGTCCCCTTCTAAATCAGCCATCGCTATGACTAATTTATTTTTTAAAACCTGCTTCATTTTCTCATCCGAATCACTTTCTGGAACCGACCTATCCATTCTTCTTAGCCCCCATTCAATCTTTGTAACTATCTTAATATATTCTGTTGAGGATTTTAATCTAGGTGGATTTTCTAACAATTTTTCTAATTCTGCTAACTTCTTCTCCACCGCTAACCGATCCTCTTCAAAAGAGAATGGGTAAGCGGGAGGCACATATGAATTTCTACGTTCTAAAATCCTAGCTCCCCTAAGCGATTTACGCATTTCATCCACTGTCCCTACTTCTAAGCCCCTAATCTGTACTTCGTACACTAACTCCTCTTGAGATAATCTATTAATCTCCATTTTCAAACAAAGTAACAAGAAACAAAATAAAATAGCACGAAATATACACTAATAAAGAGAAAAAACACTATTAAAAAAAATAAAATATGATTTAACAGTTCCTATTAAAACACTAAAACAATTCTAGAAATTAATAAAAATGAAATAAAAATAATTTAAAAAAAGTATCAAAAAAAACTATTAATAAAAGTATTTAAAAAAAATACTTACTAAAATAAACTATTATAGAAAATTGGCAACCCTGTAATTAGAATAATATTAATTTTCAAAACAAACTATTTGCAAAAAGTGGCAACACTGTAACCAGGAAATAATATTCTCCACTCTCAAACTTCGCTACTCTCAAAAATCAATATACTTTCTACGGCCAGAAAGAGACCGCACTATACATACAAAAATAAATTAAGTGAAATTTGTCAACATGAAAAATAAAAAATGCCAGAAAAGGAAAAAAAGAATTAAATAAGCCAAATAAATAAAATGTATGAAAACAAATTCCAAGTAAAAAAAAGCAAGAAAAATAATAGAAAAGAAGAATAAAACACCTTACTCACAGTTTTATATGAATTTTCTTACAGAAATCTCCTTTTAAATTGCTCCAGATTCTTCAACAAAAACTATCCGTTTTGTTACATAAATTATGCAACTACGCCACTCAATATAATTTAACCTGTGGGATAAAAAAAACAACACCAAGTAACTTATTTTTATTTAAAAAAAAATAATAAAAGACACTTCCCTAAATGATAAACACAATGAACAGCAAAATTCTTCCTCACAAATAGATAAAAAATAAAAAAAACACTTGTACACAATGTATGTACCTAGGTAGGTAGGTAATTTTTTTATTTTACAAAGATGCCCCACGTTGGGCGCCAATTTGTTACACTTTTAATCGCGCCCGAATATTATTATTATAATTAATAACTTAACACGATGAGATTACCGAATCTCAAATAACTCGAACTAAAACAAATAAAAGAAACAAATAAAATCAATTAAATTTAATCTGCGCTACCGTGCGCACGCGAGAAAAACAAATCGGACTTTTTGACAACTGTCAAAGCTAAGTGGGTGGGAGTGGGCGATAAAAAAAAGTGTAACTATGCAGCCTGTTGAATGCTGCCAATCACCGGCTGCTCAGCTGGGCTGAGTTCGCGAATTAAAAAAAAAGAAGTATATAAAAAAAGCGTTCGACTAATTCTTAAAGAATTAATCGAATAAAAAAAGAATGTAAAAATAAATGCCTACAGGGACGTAGGTACTTACTTTTAAAAAGGGCGCCAGGTATTTTTTTTAAAGGAATGGAAATACCAAACCAACTAATAAAATAAAACAAAAGTATTAAATTCCCTAATTGGGATTTTAAAAATTTATTTAAACAAATTGTCTAGGAAACCTTTACGGGTATAGGTATAAAACCTAGAATCTTTTCGAATCACAAATAAAACAAAGTGTACAAGTTAATATAAAATGGCGGAGGGCCAATTTTATATCGAAAGTTAAAATAACTTTACAACAAGATGAAAATTATACAATTAAAATTTCTGTGCCACAAAATACACAAAAATGAAAATGACTTCCGGATAGTCTCCGAAAATTCAACGTTGAGAACTAAAAGGACGCGCGTCTCGCAATGCCGAGAAAACAAAGTACGGAAGCGAAGGCCTACACGAATTAAATTTTTGCCAATTGGCAACCAAAATAAATTACACGCAAAATTAAAAATAACAATATTAAATAAAACCTGGTACTTATCTGTACACTATCGAATCCTTCCTCCGATAATTCTTTCCGAATTGTATTCTGTCCTGCACAAAAGTTTTCCTTTAAGTTTCACCACTCAACAAAGATCAAAAAAAAAACACAGGCAAAACAACTATTTGCCAACTACCAATTTCTCTAAAAATTAATTTAATAATTCACACGAAGTCGCAATAGTTTTTCGTTTTTCCAAAATTCCAACTTAGATTCTTGAAAGTCTTCCAAGAAGTGCCTTCATGGCGGACTTCATCTCGAACATCATCACTAACCATATTGTCGTCTCTTTCGGTATCACTTGGTGGTGGTATTCAACTATGGTGTATTCACTAAATCCCACACATTGGTAGAGGACTTCACCGTTGTTGAACCCAAGCCACGATCCGCTCAGAGACGACATGGTTAAATGGACGAGTTCAGTCCCTTACCGTCAATTCCATTAAATGAATAGTAAAACGAAAAACTATTCACCACACGATAAAGTTCCCTGTCCCATTCCGACCCAGACTCAATAAATTAAAAGAAAAACTGTTATGTCAGACAGGTATTAACCATTTTTATAAACAAAATGGTGAAAAAGGATTCGACGGCTCGCGACAAAATTTAAATACTAAGGACTCGTAGACCTTCGCGCAGATTTTAAGGGAAAGGAAACACCAAGCAAAATCATTTTCATTTTGTGTTGAAGACACTTAGGATTCAAAATAAAATCAACATTTCGACGCCTGGGCACGCCAGTTTCCAATATAGTTTTAAATAAAAATTAATGTCGCTAGCATATCGCTCAGTGTGTTCTTGTGTGGACTGTCCGACTCACACGCAATGAATTTAAAATGACTTTCCGTCGAAATTCTTGTTAAAGTTGATTATAAAAGTTAAAACGATGATTTTATAAGTGCAAACCTCCTGGTTTACACAACGCAGCTTTTGACGACGTGAAGCTGAAATTATAATGCTTTTCCAAAGTACTTGAGAGCAAGGCATCTGGCTGATGGACCAGTCTCTTTAAACTTGCAAGCATTTTGGAGCAGCAGCAAAAAGAAAAATGAATTAGAATTAATGTGTGGTAAGGAATAGGTTGGAGAAACTTGTTGCGGTAAATTTTACCGTAACAATGGGTTTGAAACGGTTGTACACACGAAAGACTTACGCAAATAAACAAAGTATATGTAATTATATGTAGTGAATCAGTTAAATGTCCGGCTTGTCAGTCTGTGCATGAGACAGAAGGGTCGTGGGTTCAATCCATGAATACCAGTCTAAGCAATAACTATGAACAAAAGAGTAGATCAAGAATAAGCGTTTTCTTTTTCAGCTTCATTCAATGAAGTGAGACTTCATCAAAGTGAACCTGCTTTGTAGGAAAACCACTTCTACACCTACACTATGTTAACAATATGTTCGTACACACAGGTATACAGATGAATAATAATATCCATCATCTGTAGCAAACCGAACCAACTTAAAAATTTTCATTCATAAATTAAAATTATGAATCCTAATTAGCAATAGAAAACAAGAATTTATGTAGATAACATAGCAATAGTTGCTATAAAAATATACAAAGTGTTGTATCTTAGGCGAGAACCAAAGTAACAACTCTGTTACAATAAAAATTCTAACTAGGTACAATATACAGAAATGCTAGTAAATGAATATAGTGACATCTAGTGGTTATCAAATAATCTATATACCGGGGTGGCCGATATAGAAAAATTACTAGATGGCGTTATAATCCATTTGCGCAGCTTTTCATGAGGTGGTTTACACAACCAGATGCTCATGAGGTGGCAAACTCGTAGATGTATATTCACGCATGACATGTGGTAAAAAGTTTTACCACAGGAATATTGAGAGAACGAAGCAAAATTAGTTGCAAAGCATTAGCCTAGATGGCGTGTGCAGATAATATTATTGAAGCTCGAACAAAATGAGATTGAATGTTTCATGCAAACCATGACAGAAAACTTCATCTTATTCACCGAGTAAAATAACACCGAATTTGGGAAGAAATCATAGGCATGAGATGAAAATTCAGTAATTTGGTTATTTTTCTGTAGGTATATTCTTGCTAAAACTGCTTTAACAAGATATATTAGTAATTTTTGTTGATCACAAATGATCGAAACAGGCGTCCGTAATATTGTAAAAATCGATATAATGTTTTTATATGTATCAATCTTTCGCACGAAACCCGTAAAGAAAAGCCTTGAAAAAGACTGATGTCAAACAATCACGAAGATTGTATGTTTATCGTATGTGTATTGTGCAAAAGAACGCAATGACATTTATGACAATAACGAATCAGACGACTGACAGACATACGCAACGTTTATGACATAAATAAGAGTGGAAAAAGCAAATTGACAAATGTTACAGAAATGTTCTTTTGACTAGAAGCACTGAAAATCTTATTTGTATCATACTCAACGCAAACGAAAACGAACTTATACTTACCTTATTACCTGAAATGACCAAAATACACGACGAAACTTACCTTATTATACTTACCCTATGACACGACCAAAAACATACTTACCGTACAACTAAGACGAATTCGACTTTGATTCAAGAAAAGTACTAAACGTACATATTTTTATACTTACCCAATACGAAAAATCTACAAATACTTACCAAACGACTAAAATAATACTTAAGACATAAAACGAAAATGTTTATATTTGCATAATGCACACATGAATGATTTTCAATCATGGTGTTCAAGCATTCAGAAATTTTTGCACACAGATAGTACATTCTGTATACGGCATAAATTCATAAAGGGTTATGACGCAGTAAATGCGAAAATAAGTAAAATTTACCCAAACGTCCATAACAACCCTAAAGAGAAAGCGAGAGGAGAACAAGACGGAAATATTGTCTCACTCGAAACAGCTTTTCACCTCGCGAATTCAAACGCGGAATATACTGACAAAAGAACAACCGTCACGAAACAGATTGAGAAAAATAGTTTCGAGTTTGTTCTTTCCAAATTTAAGTCTCGTCGAATTAAGTTGCGTACTAGTAAAAGTTAATAAAATTTAATTCGCGACATAATATACATAATTTGGAGACCAGAAAAATTGCGGAGAAGAACATCCAAGATCTAAAAACATAAAAAGGAAAAAGAAAAGCATAAAATAAGGTATGATTTTATAAAATTTGCGAAATAGAGCAAAAGTTTTTTTTTATGACACAATTTCTTTGTGCATAATATAGAACCGACGCATGTAATGGCGGACAGAAAATCGTCTGCTAAGAAAGTCGCAACGTATGTTAATAAATTACATAAACCAGATATTGGAGCATTATTGGAAAGAGATTCAGACGATAATCGACAAAAATTATTCCAAGAATTGTACAAGGAAAGCACCTCGACAGAAACAGTGACTCCATTGGAGCAAGACACGTGCGAAACCCAACAGGAAAAATTGTCGTCAAAAGTGGATTGAAATCCAACAAAAATCCTTAAGAACACAAAGGAGAAGAATATCTAAAGAAGCATACCTGAAATCGAAAGAAATTCTACAAGAAAAATCACAAAATAAAGTAAGTAACAAATCCAGATAAAATGTATTTTGTCCATGTGACAAATATAGGTACAAATACTTACCAGTTTTTCTGTATGTAAAGATACGACCTCATGTCCGGAAGAGAGAACGAGTTGTTAGGAGCAAAAATTGTTTGTTTTAACGAAAAGTACTATGGACAAAAAGGGCGCATCATAATACGTGATCCTGCCAGCTATCCCGAACAGACAATTAGAATCGTCACAATCGAAAAAGCAGACGGATCCGATAATTCGATTCCCAATAAGAGTACCTACCCAATGTTAAAACAGGAGGACTCGAAAAACAAACTTTAATATCACGAACTTCAATAAAATATTCATCCAGGTAAGATGAAATGCAATTTTTTTGTAAAGTCGGTAATGCAGTGGCATCTGCATACGCAAATCCCGATGCATTTAGTTTTTTTTTTGCCTCGTGGACACACGAGTAATGTATATATCGTTGCTAAAATGAAGTTTTTTATTCATTTTTAGGCAGCCAGGACGTATCGAGTTCTTCAGTGGATACATGTGGGCTAAATAGGGCAGTAAAAGTGTGTCGTTATTGAACAAGGAATGCTCAGTCGAACAACTAAGCACCCACATACACATCCACCAGAAACACCCTGAACTGCCTGGATTCGTATTTAACTAAAAATTGGACTCATCTTTAGTCCAATAGGATTCATCTTTAAGTCAACTTTAATTTAAATTTTTTTATTCAACTATAATTCATCTTTAATTCAATTATCTTCACGTATATGGAATTTATGATCAACATAAACTCACGTTGAGATCGTAATCACCGACGGAAATCTCGATGTATCTAAGCTCATCAAGAATCCCAATCAGGATTAAATCACTCGTGGAAATTCAGTTTTTATCACCAACTGTCGGCAAGGACGTTTGATAGTATATCGTCGTGGGAGTAGCAGATCGTATATTTATGTATGCTGAGTACCACCAATAACGGATATCATCATTAATACGGAACATCCGACAAGGATCCAGTTATTTATTAAGTGGGTATTCACCTACGAAGAAGGTACTGTAAATTTATTACTTGTTTGATAAATTTCTGTGGATGAATGTGATCAGAATTAAAACAAAAAAAAAATATTTCATAAATACCTATAGTGTAGATGAATGTATACGTATAAATATATCCTATGAATTAAAATTAAAAATTATGTTTATAAAAAGAATGCTTATCGTTGAATAGTGACCTAGTAATTTTTATCGATTATTTGATGAGGAATTTACCGATTTTTGGTTAAAAGATTGTTTTGAAAAACCTATTGATGTTTTGTTCATCTTAGGAATACTTAGCTATTTTTGTCTAATATTTGAAATGTACTTACCTTTGACTTTTGAAGTTGAAGATTGTTAACAGAGTTGAATAAGATTATTCATATGTTTGTAATTCTACGAAGTAAAAGAAAGAATAATTATTCTTGATTATACCTACCTATGGTGGGATACTTACATTAGATAAGACGTCGTCGTCTTTTCGTAATTTAAATCACTAATTTTTTTTGAATTCTTAATTTTTACTTAAAATACTGAAATATAGTTCACGGGAACTTAATATTGATAAATACTAAGCTCGACCGCGAACGGATTTTTGAAATACGTACTTACGAGTTTAATTAATCGTGTATCGGTTGTAAACTCAGATATTTGAAGTCTGAATAATTTAATAAAATTATCATACGGAACAAAGGATTGCGCTTATCAACGAAGTCTTTAAATTTAAATTGAAAAACCTATTGATACGTGTTTCTCTGTTTTATAGAAATAAATGAGCTTAACACCCGATTTTAAAATAATTAACACGGTAGTTAATTAAAGTTTTTTTTTATTTGATTGAATTCAAACTTCTTGGCCGAATGTACTTATGTATAGAAGTTAATTCGCCCTTGAAATTTTTTTGTTTAATTTGTACTCTTCATGTACTAGTGTCTTTGAACGGTTACGAATTCGGTTATTGATATTATACTTAGTAACTGAAAACGTTTTATCGATTCTTTTGTTTGAAAGAATATATTACCGGCTACTGAAATCGTTGTATTTCTAGTCAGCAATACTTACCCACTTATGAGCGATAATTGTATTAAATTTATCACTCATAGGTACTCACACCTTAAACCAAAAGTTTTTATTTTTTTTTATTTAATTTGATATCTTGATTAAACCCTTTTGCTTTGAAATAGTAAAGTTATCCTTTTTAACTACTTTACTATTAAAGCTACTCGTCGGCAGAATGCATTCTTTCGTAGGTAGGCTTATAAAGTAACTTATTATTTGTTGATAAATTATATTGTTATATAAAATATATTTCCTTTTATTAATTTAAATTTCTTACTAACTATAATAACATTTCTATTGGGTCAACTCAAGTCCGTCTACTTATTAGTGAGAGCGTTGACAAAGAGTTCATCCAAATTTGGTTTTGGGAGGGATAATTGTCTGACAGGGTGGTTATTGATCACCTTTGGTATTTAATATTTCACGGTCCAGTTAATTAGTTTTTTTTTGTTTTGTCACGTTTTATAATTCGGTTTGTTTGATTCGCGTTCAAGTCAAGCTTTTTAAATAGAAGCTGGCTTATGGATTAATACGATTCGGATTAGTCAGTTTTAGTTTCATAAACTGAAATTTTTTTTTATGATACTTAACCACGTCACGGTTAGTATTCATCGCGTTATTAATAATTTATTTTTTTTTATTCGGGAACGTCTTATCGTACTATTCTGTCTGTTAGTAGATCAAGAATTCGCTTTTCGAATAAAAATACAGTATTTTTGTAATTTTTGGATACGCGCTTAGTATAGAACATATAACAAGTGACACTTGGTCATCTTGTTATTGGTTGAAACCAAAGTAAATTATATATTGAATCCTACGATTACTGAATTTATAATCGTGGATTTCTTTTACTTTAAAGAAGTTTTAGTATATGTATATTATATTTTATGCTATGTAATTTTGGAAATCATAAATAGAGTATTTTTATTTTTATTTTTTTTTGAACTTAAAACTTAAAATCGAAGTAGGTATAACTTTGTTTAAGTTAAGTTTATAAAAAAAACAATATAATCAGAACTTGTTAGTTATTAAGTTATATAAATAAAATTGTGAGTAAGGTTTCAAATGGAGATTTAGTCTTTTGAATTAGTTTTTGAAGAAGATATTTTCTATGGGAAGCCGATTTTTACAATTTTCTTTTGTTTTAGGATTTTAGGAATGGAACATTAAGTAACTCATGGATACGGGTGATGGCTGATCAATTTCGATGACTCGGTAGCCAACGAAATTACAACAGCAACAACAATAACGTAGAGGAATGTAGGCATTTCTATTCACATTTAGGGAGTTTACGTGATTAGTTTTCAAATGCCAGCGTAGACATAGGGAGTTAGTTTTTTGACTGTTTTTTTGTTAGAATACAACTTATAGGTAGGGTAGATAGGCATAGTGGAGTGAACAACATCATCACTCCCACATTAAAGGGTTCCTTCAATTTTATTTGTGAGTATATTGGAACATGGAGGGCGGGTATAGACCAACTCACGGAGGCATGAACATCTATGCGCTCCCAAATTAGATCAGATTTGAATCTGACTCGTACTTCAGAAATCTTCACTAAACATAATTCACACTTCGGGCCTCAGCTCTCAACAAAACTATGGTGGTCAAATGTCAGCTAGATCATGGTCTGTAAATAGTATGTGACACCGGTTAGTGTTCCCAGAGCAAGATCCTCCCCTCATTCGGCGAGCTAAGCAATCGAGCAACTATCAGGCCAACTGCGGTGGTTGAACACTAGCCAACCCAACCCTGCGCTGCTCGGATGTGTCGAAGCATTTGTTTGTTTTGATATATTAGACCAGATGGTAGGATTGGTGTAAGGGATTCTAGATAGTTTTATGAAACAAAATAGTTCAGCATAGTACATTGAATATTAAGCTTCGTTTATGACGCAATAGGGAATTGAAAACTCTCTTCAATAAAGAAAAAGACCGATCAATGCAATTGTAGAACTAATTTAAATCATAAAGTCTAACGAGCTGTAATGGTGATCGAATAGAAAGTCAGTCCGAGTCCACGGTCGAGAAGCCAACTCTTTTCTCCTGATATTTCGTTTTGAGACATGAAAATAAGCAGACGTAAGTTTATTTTTAATCCTCCATTATTAGTCACTCTGAAAAGGTATATATATCAACTAAATATACCACATGTTCTGTGTTGGTGGATTGTGGATAAAGGGAATTGAGCTAAAGATTTGTAGGTGACAGGTATATCGAACTACATCCCCTATCCATACATTTATTAGCTACGGGACATGTTAATTTTGTTTCTCTGGAATCCATAGTACGTTGATCTACACTTCGATGGTATTGCACAGAGGATAACTAACTCAATTTCGCGATCCTTAATTAAGTTAGGAAGGTCAGCTGTAGTGAATGAGATACGTGGTTTTAGGTACAGGGGTAGAGTTTCACAACAGCTTCCCTACCATACAGTTATTTGTTGTGGATGGTGTATTCATAAGTATACAAGTCTCATCGCGTGACGAACAAGTTCCTATGAGAGATACTGGAATCTGTCATATAGAAGATGTGTAATTCTAAATGGACAATGTCAGGTCTGGGGATTTCAGTCTCTTTGATGCTGTGTTATGTGAAGAAGCTGTACTAATGTAGAAGAATAAGATACACCATGACATGGTTGATGACGATTAAATGAAACCTAAGACTGAGTGTTTTGATTCTCCGGCAAAGATCCAAGAGTAAAATATTGAGATTTCACGATGAAGGTTTATCGTACCCCCTAATATATTGATGGATGTGTTAGATATGTTGATTTTTGTTACATAAGTATTGTTGTCCAACGCGAGGCATTGAGTTTCACAGGATGGAGATTTCGCTAGGACGGGACTGGAAATGACAATAATCTTATTATTGTGTTCCTGGTTTCGGTCTCACAGGCGCGTGGTGATTTGTGATGGTGATAATACATGGTGTGTTTTCCGTTTCATAATTAATGACGCCCAACGTTGAGCCCGAACAATAGTTCTGGCGGTTCCGCCTGCGAAAATTCAAAAACGCGAAGTTAGATATTTGAACAAGGTTTTTCTTCGGTCCCACTAACAATTTACTTTAATAACAACGAATTAACATTGGGTTAATTTTGGTTATCCGTTACATAATTAATGACACCCAACGTGGAGCCCGACTCAATTCAGTATGTCGGTTACGAAGCTTCAAAAACTTTAATATAGGTTTTTGTTAAAAGTTACTTCGGCTCCACTGGCGAGCTGTTGTATGTGTGGGTTAATTTTTGTTTTCCGTTACATAATTAATAGCGCCCAACGTAGGGCCCGAATCCGTTTAGCAATTCCCCTGCATAGCGCTGAATTCAGCAGCGGAAATTCAGAAACGTAAGGTTAGGCTTCTGAACGAAGTCTAGTTTCGGTCCTTGTTGGCGCTGTTGTATGTGTTGGAGAATGTTGTATTCCGTTACAAGTAAAAGCTGTTTGCTTTTACTTTACTTATTGTTAATGTGTTAATTAGATGTGCAAAAGCTATATTAATAAAGATAAATGTGTTCATCTTTACCCAAAATTTCGTACCTTTAATTTTTTAATGTTTCTGTGCTTTTGTCTTCCCTCTTTATCGCAGAATAATACATTATATTATTTTTCTATTAAGTATATATCCTCTTTTTTTTTTTGCAGAAAACGAAATGCAGAAACGTGTACATCATTAGTTAGAGGAATTTCAAGTAAGGTAAAACCTTTATATTGTCTTAAATTTTACATTAAGTATGTGAAAATAAAAAAAAATATCCTGACGTCAGGATAACGATTGCTGGAAATTTCCTCTTGAAGTTCACGTCATCGAACAAAAATAACAGTTTACCTAAATTAAATTTCAATAGGTTATCATACATAGTAGGGGAGAGACGCCTATAGTGAGACACTTTTTTTCAAATGACTATATCTTAAAAAGTATACCGAGTAATGAGTTATTGTAAATTACGTTAAATACCTTATTATGTGAGCTATTTTTGGCATACTTTAAATTTATTTTGCAATTACCAAAGAAAAAATATTAATTAAATTAGTCAAGTACCTCGTTTGTCTCACTGTTGGTATACCTATTCCAACAGGTGAAACAGTTCATATCCAAGAGTGAGATGCACGTCTCAACAAGTTTTATTTACTACGGAGTTATTTTATTATAAAAAAGGCTTCCTATGGCAACGGGCGGGATTTTGTCTCACTGTTGGTAAATCGTCCAAAATCTGTAAACACAACTAAAACAAAAAATCCATGCATCGAAATGTTTCAAATTGTTATTAATTGTATTGTTAACAATATAATCTTCAAAATGTTTAAGAAATTAATTATTTAACTAACCTAGAAAAAACCTTTTTTTTTGCGACACGTACATTTTACTTTGCCCGTATTTTTTTCAATGTTCTATCACAGCACTACGTATAATAAAAAGCGCAACTTGTTCCTTTGAATTCTTTCGAAGTTATTTGGAATGTCTCACTGTTAGAGGTGTCTCACGGTTGGCGTCTCTCCCCTATATTAATTGACACACAAGCTGCATGGCTCAGTGGGATATTAGAAACCACTCAAAGCAGTACATGACACCTTTGCAGTCACTCATTTTATTTTGCAGGGATGCTAAATTGTTTCAAATATCAATTCTAACAAAATGTATGCAAGTTAGTCGTCTACTTGATCTTTTATCCATACACTCACGCTTAAAATAACTCCAAACTTTAAATTATTTTGCATAAATCAATATAAAATTGAAAAAAAAATCACTTAGTCCAATTTAATTAGCTTTAAAACTTTCAAAAATAACTGTTGTAGTCGAGTCGTTTGGGTTATAAAAGTGCACTTTTTCGACTTTGAATTGTAATTCTAAAATAAGTTATGTTGTTACAAACTAAACATTTGTTTACAGAATCAGTTTATTAAAGGCCCCTGCCATAGAACTGTTTTTTATTACTCCGACAATCTTTTAACGGCTGCACCGATTTTGACGAAATCTAATATTCTAAAAGTGCTTTGATAAAGTTTTATGAGTGAGTCCTTCATGTGAATTTTTTTTATTACTCCGACTATGTGTTGTAGAGCTGCACCGATTTTAACTAAATTTAATATTGAAAAATTACTTCTGAACTTGAATAATACTGCAATTTTTTTTGTAAGAAAAGTAATTTTTGAAAAAGCTTTTTTCTCCAAATCTGATTGTACTATTTTTCTCGAAAAAAAAAATACAATCGATTTTGATAAAATTTCTTGTAATTGAATTTTTCCCGATTGAATTGATGCCTTTCACATAAACCTTTTTTTATTCCATACATTTGTTTTCAGAAGATTTTTTTGAAAAACAAAATATTTCAAACTTAAAAACACTGTTTTTTATTAAAAAAAAAGAAGTTCAAATGAATTTTCCAGTCGTCAAAACGAAAGTAAAAATGAGCGACCCAGTCGTGCCCTTTATTATTTATTTAATTAATTCTTCGGCCTTGAAAAAATCAATCAATAATTTTTTTTGGGATTGCATTTGCAAAATCTATTAAATATGTAAAAAAGTAGAATCCCACTTAGGTAACGATGTAACCTTTAGAAGTCTTGTATTTGCTGTGATTAACGATCTTTATATTCTCAGATTCCGTAGCTTTTTGCAGGTTAAAGCACTAAAATTTTTTTGTCTTCTCTATCATCGTTATGTCATGTTCGATTGTTATCTCAAAACATTTACGAATGTAACTAGCAATTGAAAGTTTCGAATTGCGACAAATGGCTTACCACCACTGTTTATAACATATTGTCAGAACCACCTGCGCTTCTTTTACCACGTTCTCATTTTCGTTTTTGAAGGAATCTGTAACATCCAGGATTTGTACCCATGAGATGTTTCATGTTTCTCCAACATCTGGTAAAATGTTCCGGTGTCATTTTTGCTGAAACCATTTTCAATAAAGTTGGTAAAGTCTTTTTTAATAAATGAATTCCTTCAATTTAATTGGCTATTTAGAAACCCAGTTTCTAATCCATTTGAACATTTCTAGAAATAGAGGGTTTTTTCATAAATCACATATACGAACGACCCTGCCCAGTGAAAAAAATTAAAGTAATTGATACCTCAAAAGAAGAGCTGCAAAATTTGATTCGAGGATTGATCTGAAAAGACTCTTCCAAGCTGAGTTGGCCATATAGGTAAATATTTGAACTATAATAGCGGTTAAATAAATAAATTACAAAAAAATGCAAACGAAATTGTAAGTCAATTAATGACGAAGATACAAGTGTCTAAATTTCAAAGCTGAGCCATAATTTTAAAACCAAAATGTATATATTATTCAATAGAAATTCAAACATCAAAACATTTTCGTAAATCAAAATCGTAAATCACCATAACTGAATTCATTCCCCTTCAACACCTACTCATAGAGCAGGAAGTACACGCAGGGAAATCGTTTCCAATAAATAAAATACAAAAACCATGGAAATCAATTTATCAAATGAGAGGTTTTCGTTAGCGGGTAATGCCAGTGTGATGGTAGGGATATAGACCCAGGACCACAGTCCGAAAAGTTGATTTATCCATAAAATAAGTGGTCTCTTCGGATATACCTACCGGGCTCCATTATTGGCTTGGTTTGGGTGTAATAATCATTATTGACGATATCTATGTCGATTTGTCTTTTAAGGGAAAGAAGATATTTTTACTTTGTGTCTTAAACATCAATTTTCTATTACATAACGTCTCTGTCTGCCCCTGTTATGTCATTTTGATTTTTGATTACTTTAAAATGAATGTTGAAAATAAAAATAATGATTTCATCAAATTGGACATTGATATAGCAGGAAGTTTTATATAAGAAATGTAAATCAATAAATTTTTATGGGTCAATCAAGAACATAAATTCAACAATTTTAGTGCATTTTATAATTTT
The DNA here is from genome assembly GCA_951217065.1 of Baccha elongata. Taxonomy (NCBI): domain Eukaryota; kingdom Metazoa; phylum Arthropoda; class Insecta; order Diptera; family Syrphidae; genus Baccha; species Baccha elongata. The sequence goes on from OX578272.1 coordinate 177,441,797, forward strand.
TATCGACTTTTAGCAATGATGAGCACAATATTATATAGAAGTAATAACAATAAAGAGGGTGCGTTTCTATTGTAGCTTTACTGTAGCTGTAATTTGAATTAAAGCTTTATTTTTTTTTTTTGTTGATCACAAATCGCCCAGTCCAAGAAGACATCGAAAGTCGACAAACATTTTGGGAAGTTGTTGGGATAGATACCAACATTTTAAAATCATGTTTGCAGCTTTGAAAGACTTGTGTTTACTTGGTGGTGGTCAAAAAAATTCAAATTTTTTTGACTTTTTTCAGTTTTTGCCCTATAAATTCATAAAAGTGCATCCGAGGAAAAAGTACGCTATGTGCAGTGCACCGCATTGCAATAATAGCCAATAACAATCTCGTTTGTTGGTTTAACAAGCTCGTTTGTTAATTTTACAAACTCGATTTAACAAACTTGATTTAACGAATATATTTTGTTGATTAAGTTTGTTGCTTTAAAAAAATTATGTTTTCTGGTTTAAAAAAAATATTTTCTCGATTTAACATATTTGTTGATTTAATAAACAAGTTTGTTGATTTAAAAAAAGTTTATTGATATAACAAACAATTTTGTTGGTTTACAAACAATATTCGTTGATTTAACACAAATATTTTGTGGATTAAAAAAACAAGTTTTTTCTGATTTAAAGAACAATCTTATGTATTTAAAGCGAATCATTCATCGTACACATATAATTTGTCATCAGACAAAATCATTTCGTCAAAAAAATGCACGCATACAACCTTGTTTTCACTAGTTTTTTTTTTATTATAGGTTGATGTCAAACGACTGACCGTGAATGTTCGCTTAACAAAGAAAAGTTTGTTGAATGTTGATTTAACAAAAAAATATTTTATTATTTTAACAAATATATTTGTTGATATTAAAAAAATACTTTGTTGATTTAAAGAACAATTTTATTGTTAAGTAAACAAAATTTAACAAACTGGTTTATTGAGTTAAAATAACAAGTTTATTTTATTAAAACAACAATGAAGTTTTTTAAGTTATTACACAAGTTTATTGATTTAAAGAACAAAGAAGATTTTTTGATTTAACAAACAAGTTTGTTTATTTAACAAACAATTTTGCTGATTTAAGGAAGAAGCTTATTGATTTATCAAACAAGTTTGTTGATTTTACAAAAATAATATATAGGTTGAACAAATAATTTTGTTGATTTACCTGACATATTTGCTGATTTAAAGAACAAGTGTATCAAACAATTTTGTTGGTTAAACGAACAAGTTGTTGATTTAAAGAACAAAAGAACACGTTTATTGATCTAACTAACAAGTTTTTTCATTTAACTTTTTTTTAAACTTTTTTTGACTTTTTTTTGTTGTGTTCACCCCGGACAAATATTTTTTAAAGGACTAGAATACAAAAACGAGTAGTTGAAGCTTATGGCTGCAATGAGGAGGAATTGAGAGCATGACAACACCGTTCCTTTTGGCTATTTCCAGTGTTTAAATTGATATATGAGGGAAATAATTGTCCAAAACGTATGGTACGGGGATTTCTTGATTCGTTCTTACACGCTTTATGAAGTGGATCATAAAAGCAAGAAATTTGTCATTGCTGCCCCAATCGCTGCATTTGCCGTTCCAATACAATCTGGTATACCTCCAATTACAAAGTGGTCCTTGAAGTTTTTGCGGAGAAAAATAAACATAGCTGGAATTCCGAACCCAACAGCTGAGACTACTATCCAAGTCACAGTGAAATATTCTTTTTCCCCTTACCAGCAACAATTTTGTTATATGCTTGTATACGGTGGACACGCCAGTCGCATCAACGTTCCTTATAAGTATTTAAAACACTAAAATCTGTGTCTATCCATAACCTCCGTTTGTTTGTCAAAAAAGCTATCGACATTAGTCTTGGTTAAGGAGGTGTCTCTGCCCATACTCGTAGCTTCGGGTTTTCTTATCGATGAAGTTGCTGGCTCCGCTTAAGAAACCCCGTATAAGGCAATCCTTATCCTTACCATTAATCTTGTTCTCATTTCAGGTGTTAAAATTTGGGTTCAAGTCCTTTTTCTCTAGACAGCAATTCAAGATCACAAAACTATAAGCTGGCTAAATTGCATTTTGGTTTTCCAAATAAAAGCGTCTGACCTCCATTAACTTTAAAGAAACCATGTTGAGTCATATAAATTCATAATCATAACCATACGTAATATGAAGGTATAGAAAATCATCGTTCGTTCACCTTAGTCAATCCGGAATAATGATAATAGAAATTACAAAGATAAACCACAAGGCAAAGCAGGACTCCATGGTGAGCAAATAAACATGCACCTTGGCTTTAATTTTTTTTAAAGCTACACATTTTTTTATAATTCGAGAAAAATAACATTCAAAGCGAAACAATGCGACTTTGACTTGTTAAATGGATTTTTATTTCAACAAGGATAAGAAGGATGAGAGCAAGACCTGCGCTAACAAAAAGGAACATGGGAATCGTTTTACGAGGCTCCAACTTAATAGGCAATTACCGCACTTGAGCGTTTTCATCAAGATTCGCCTATGGCACGTTATCTATACCAAGGATACCCGTTTTGCAAACCTAACGGCACAGAACTAGATTGCGCTTCTGTTGCTCTTTTATGCGAAGAACACGATGACGACGACAAAACGAGAACGACGACGACGACAAGGTATATGTCTGTATACGATAAGGATGCCAGACTTTTAAGGAATAATAAAAAAAGAAGCTTTCCATCGGAAGCGCTCCTCAAACGATCCGAACTGAAAAAGTCAATTTAGCCAACCCTAAGTGGCGGGAAATTGGGTTAGAAATGCGATTGTAAACATTTAAATAAAATCACACTGAATCATCGTGGTCTCTACATCTACAGACGATGGTTTGGGTTGTAAAGCAAGAAGCACAAGCTTTCAGAGCATTCTTGATGTCTTAATGGAAGCCGCAACATTAAAAGTGTTTTCAAATAAAAAAACGACAAAAAAAAAAACACGTAAATACTTAAGCAGCAGATAAGTATTTGATGGGTATCGTTGACATTTTAGTGGCCAGATAATGAGTTTTGTAACACAATAGCTATCGCTTGTGGTTTTTCTATAATAATATAATAAATTTGTCAGCTCTGATGCCGAAGGGGTGTGCGAGTAAGTTGTGGGTGAAACAAACTTCGTACTTGTATCCGTCTAAATGTGATAGAAAACATTTGTACATGAAAAAGAACACGCACAGTCCTACACACACTGCAAACACCATCATATGCGGGGGAGCCGACCAAAATTGTTGACCCAGTTCTTGGGGTATTTAAGTGGACTTATGTTGGCATAGCAAATTGATATCCTTATGTGACAGGCAATATTGTAGATACTAGAAAAATAAAGTTGGACTTGTTGTGCTTTCGAAGTCCTTGAGTGAGGGGGAAATTGATTATTCTCTTTATAAACCGCATGGACATTGACACAGAGTTACAAGCATTGTTTTCTTTTGTTTTGTTTTTCTGGTTTGCTGTTGCCAATATTCGAACAATAAATTGAAGTCAAATTATCATTTCTTATAAAGAAAATATTGCGGTTATATATTGAATTTCATAATTCGTAGATATATTGACATGTTCTTAACCCACTTAAAAGGGTAATTTATTATTGATCCTTTGTTCCTGCAGAATTGTTGGTAATAATGTAGTATAAAAAAAAATTAACAATAACACACAAAAAATTATAAAGGTCACATGCGACATAATTTGGCGAAATTTCAAGCTAAATGGAAAAATGTACCTACAATTATAAGAAGCAATATTCTAAGGCAGGGATCACCAATGCTATGCATTGTTTTGTTGCGAAGGCAAGCGGAATTGGGGCTCATCAGCGCTATACTGGTTCCCAGATCTATATTAGCATATTCAACAGATTAGTTGAAATCTTAGAATTCCTAGTTCGAACTTTGGAAGTATGAATGGATGAAGCTACGAGTTGGATGAGAAGGGGACTTGATTGGCGGACACCGCGTGAGTCCAAGAAAAAAAGCAGGGAACAATAATTGGAAGTTAAGACGAAATCATACAAAATGTTATAGCATGTACTAAAAGTCCAAAAAGGAAATATAGAAACCCTGAAGCCTGGAAATTTTTGTCGCATTTTTTGCGACGTCAAATATTTCAACATTCCACAGAAGGTGGCCAGTGGCCAGCACATATAACCGAGAGTGAAAAGATAGTTAGTTTCTTTGATGCAAGTGCCAATTATCGATAGTTGCATTGGGCGTATATGTTCCGTGGGACGGGAGGACAGCATTGCAGGTGGCGCACGCAAGTGGAAGAGAACCTCAACCAACTTGGCGTGCGACACTGGAGGCAGCTAGCTAGAAACCCAGCCGCTTGTTGCTTGAAGACCTGGTCCACCCCGGACTGTATCGCCACCTTAAGTAATTAAGTATATGTTCCGCTTTAACGACAGAAAGCAGCATTGATTTTTCGAAGTGTTAAATTTTACGCGATGTTTGAATCTTCATTAGGAAATGCTGTTTAACTTTGGATCGGAATTCAATGAGCTTATCACACGCCACCGTTTCAGTTCAACCCGAAGAATAGGCTTGTGAATCTAGAAACAAAAGCTGAAAGTTTTTTAAGGAATGTCCTATCCGGAGCAGTGGATTTGTGTACGTCGAGATCCTTGTGTAGTTGATTTTAAACACCTGAAGAAGCTATTTCAACCAACTGCTAAATCGCGGCGAGGACGTCCCAAATTACGCAAATAAACAACAGAGCTCATCTAGATGATTACCATGAGTTTCAATAGTACCCGACCAAGAGGAGATGAAAAAGCAATCGTCAGACTCCAATATGGCTGCTGGTGCATATAATCTTCAAGCGGAGCTTTTTGACATGCTGCAGATGATCTTGTTAGGAACATGCAACAGCTCATCTCTTAAATACGGTTGGAGGAAAGTATACCCGACGATTGGAATCTGAGTACCATCTGCCCGATCACAAAAAAAAAAGGATATCACCTCTTCTACAACAACTACAGAGGTCTTTTAAACGTCGCCTATAAGATCCTTTCTAGCGTTTTACGCCTCAAGCCTCTTAATGAGTATCTACTTGGACCCTACCAATGCGTGTTTAGACATGGAAAATCTACCATCAACAAAATGTTCATTTTGTGCCAGATCCTGGAGAAGTCCCTAGAATAGTATCGATACCGACATCTATTTATCGATTTCAAAGCCACCTATGATAGTGTGAAAAACAGAAGAATTGTATGGTGCCATGTCTGGTTTTAATATCCCTGCCAAACTGATACGACTTATTAGGATGACTAGAGAATGATCCATGCTCGGTCAAAATTGGGAGAGATTATATTGAAGCCTTCACCACCACCAGAGGTCTAAGACAAGGAGGTGCACTTTATTGAAGCTGTTTTAATATTGTGCTTGAGAAAGTAGTACGCAACGCCCAAGAAAATATATCTGGTACACTCTTTTACAAATCTACGCTATACCTTGGGCATGCTGCTGAAGTCGATCTGATAGGGAGAAACAAGCGATCAGTAACGGAAAATGGGCTATGTTGTTAATGAGATAAGACGAAAATATTGCTCTCATCAGCAATAGTCCGATCCCACCAAAGCCTTGATTAGAAAGTGACCGTTAAAAACTATAACTTCGAGGAAATCAATAAATTTTACTACATGGCCACTGCGGCTGCTTTAAGCTTACAAACAACATCAGCGCAGAAATCAAACGTAAAATAACTCTTGCTAATTGCTGTTTTTTTCGGCTAAGTAAGCAATTGAAGAATAAAGCCCATGGAATGGACCCTTTCCCAATCTGATGATAAAGCTTCCTCGATATTTTTGAGAGAAAAGTCCTACAAACGATTTAGAGAACACAACATCAGGGGAAGAAGATATAACAACGAACTATACGTGCTGTGCAGCGACATGAACCTTGTCAAAAAACTTGGTAGAGTAGGGTCTTTAACGCCAGACCAGAGGGAAGGAGACAGACCCTATCTTCTGTTGAGTGACCAAGTGGAAGGATATCTTCAAAGACTTGGTATACGCAACCAGAGATGGCAGGCTAGAGATCAAGCTTATTTCTTGATACCAATATGTGGCTCCCCGGCAATTTCAATCAAGCTGTTTAATGCAGCAAAGAGCTCTACATACCTTCCTCCATAAAAGCAAGTTAACTAGAATTGTTTTAATTAATTATCTTCGCAAAAGAGTTACTTGGTAACTTCTTGGCTTTTTGTTTCAAACTTCTAAAGTCACCATTTCATGAATTTAAAACTGTGGTGATGCAAGAAATGATGTGGAATAATGCTAAGGATTGTGATCTGAAAAAAAAGGTGTGGGTTCCGGGTAAGTCTAACGAGGTCTATGAGGACTCCCATAGTGGTCTATAATGCGGTAAGAGGAATCCTAATAGACCGAGGAAACATCCTCATCATTTTGTAGATCATATACGGTCTTATTTTGTTTAATTCTATGTTTGTCAAATAAAGGCGACATCCAATCACTGTCAGCTCAAAATGCACACCGAACAGCGACTTTCTCCGGATGTATTTGACTTTCTTGGATCTCGTAAATGGATCGGCCCCAATTTTGTTTGTTAACGCACTCTTTTACACAGAAATGGAGCTATAGCTATACAGCGATAATAATCTGGTCAAGAAGCTGGAAATACAGCGGCTGATATGGCTGGGTCTCGTGGAAACTAAAGCACCAGCCCGAAGAGTCTTCGAGTCCAATCCGGACGGTGTACGCAGCATTGGAAGACCCCCCAACAAATGGCGCACACAACCGGAAAATGACCTCGCCCAACTTGCGGTGCGAAATTGGAAGCGGCTAGCTAGAAACAAATCTGGCTGGAGAGAATGGTTGTGGTCGAAGTCCATCCTGGACTGTATAAGCGCCAGCTAAAGTAAGTAATCAAGTTAATTTAACCAAGAGAGAATCTATAAATTATAGCACAATTTGACAGATGTAGCTTCAAATATATAACCACTAAGATCTGTCAAAGTTCGGAAGTCCCTATAGAAAAGACCTTTTCCAATGACAAAGTTGTACAGTTCCTGGGAAAACTGAAATTTACAAATCTTTAAGTTTTTTTTGCTTGAAAAAAGTCACATCATTATTATTATGTCACATCATTCATTCGTTTTTTTGACACTGCAAAAAAAAACTAATTTTATATTCACTCATCAAAATTTAGTGCATAAAATTAACGGAATTTATACACAGCTTTTGGGCAATTAAAACCCCATTATAATTAAACAGAATTCTGCTCTTTTAATTTCTTAATAAACGACTCTCTGTGTTTTTGAAAAAAAAGTCATCAATTAAGTACCCTAGTTTTTACGGATGAATATTTTTTTTTAAACACACTAAGGCCTTTAATTTAGTTAATGATATATTTTTCAATTAAAAATGGATTGTAAAATGTTGGTAGCACCTGCTCATAAGTGATTTGCGGTCTGCCTAATTTGTTTGCGAATTAAATAAAAATTAGCATCATATTAAAGTATTGACGTTTGACGCTGCAATTTGCGATAAGCATTTATAATTAACGTAATACCACCCTGTGTGGTGATGGCGGTGCGTAATGACACACAACAATGTAATCTCTTCTCTAATTAAAATACAACTACCATTACAGTTAAAATAGTCACAGCACATATACGTATGTTACTATTTGTAGTTCTAAAGCAATATTGAGCTTAGGAACCGGATAGGAGAATGAAGGAAGGAAGTGTCATAGTTGAGCGTGACAGTAAAAGGAAATGCCCGCCATATATGAATGTGATATATTGGATACACAACATGGGCTTATTTATATAATTTAATAGGATTATTGGAGCTTGAAGTTCATTTATTTAAATATTTGATAACATTTCTAATTTCACCAAAAAATTTAAACCTTTTAAATTGCAGTGTTGTAGTAAAATATTTAATTACTTAAAGCTTCATACAAAGATCTTTAATTGAGTGTTAAATATTCAAATTACATTATAACAATCTTTAAAAAAAAAGATAGTCAAAGACCCTCTAGCCTCATATAGCTTAAAGATATTATGTCCCAGTTTCACATTCCATGTCAATTCTAATATCGGACAACAAAGCAGATATCCTGTTTTAATGATATGACTTTATTAGTCCTATAGGATTGGAATTCAAAGATACAAGATATTATTATATCAGAAAATGCTTTTGTGTGTCGTTTCCAAAATGCTTCTAGCCTGATAGCCAAAAATGAAAAGTGATTTTATTATAGAATAATATTATTGTTGTAAAGTAACAACTTCTTGAATCCTTTTGAACAATAAAATAATGAAGAATGTAAAAAAAATTTCATATTGAGAAAGATGAAAACGCTAGGGAACGAAAAGTTGCTAGAATGATGGAACGGAATAGTTATTATTGGGCGGGTTCTACTTCTAAATGACTTCATTCAGCAATAAATTTTATCGAAAAGTTTTGTCGTGCGGCTAATTAAAACATCTCAGTATTTAACTGTGCGTCGGATGTTAGGCTCTTGGGAAAGATTATTTCTCTTAAAGTGAGAAGTGCGACTGGCAATTTCTTTGGAATATTCCTGGTAAAAGTATCAAGCAAAAAACCAAAAAAAAATTGTTGTACTTTGGACAAACGTACATATGCCAATATTTACTGATTCCGCAAGATTTTATTCCCGAGTTATTTGTTGGAGAGCTAACAAAGAAAATGCAAGTTTTTCTTGTTTGGCACTAAAATATATTAAAAAAAATTGTTATTAGGTTGAAAATTGGAAATAAATCCCATCTATATATTTTATCAAACCTGATTAACCTCAAACGTGGTTGAGCTTGGTTCAAGTTTTTAACCCACCAATTTCTATAGCTAATTCGCTGCAATTAGTTGATTAAAAAGAAAAACATTTATTTTTATTGTAACGAAGCAATTTAAGAAGCATTAATCTTAGTTTTTTTAGTTTTTTTTATTCCTTTTATTTTTACTATGTTTTTTATTGGAAGTACTTATAAAAAATTCTCGATATGATCTCCATTGTTTAGAAGGCATAGATTATATCTCCTTGTAATGGCTTCACATAAGTTTATGCTTGACAAATTTTCCTGCAATTTGACTCCAGCGACTTCAATTCGTTCCTTCAGTTGTTCCAATGATACTATTTCCACTTCGTAAACATAATTCTTCATAAATCCCCATGCATAGAAATCTAGGGGAGTTAAATCTGGTGACCTAGGCGGCCATTCCGTGGGGCCCCTTCTTCCGATCCAAAGGTCACTAAAATGATCATCCAGCCAGTTTCTCACCTGTAAGCTGTAGTGTGCTGGAGCACCATCTTGTTGGTAGATTAAAGTATCTGCTATAACCAATGGAACGCTGTCTAATAAATCGGGTAAAAGGTCTCGTAGGAATTGCAGGTATGATTCTCCATTAATAATGGAATTCAAAAACCGGGGCCCGATCACAGTGTGTCCAACAATACCAAGCCAAACATTACAACTAAAGCGGTGTTGTGATTTGTTTTGTTTTTTTTTGTGTGGATTGGCGCTACTCCAATAATGTAAATTGTGGAAGTTAGTAACCCCATCCCTAGTAAACTGTGCTTCATCCGTCCAGAATATTCTTCTAAAATAGTTTTGTTCGGTTTCATTTCTAAGTAGTAATGTTCTACAAAATTCGGTTCTCAATAAATTGTCGTTTGAGGTGAGTTCCTGAACAGGCGTAAAGTGGTACGGGTGTAAATTTTCCGCCCGAAGTACTCGACATGCTCTAGATTGGGACACTCCAAGCATAGTGGATATCCTTCTTGTACTGACGGAGGGATTATTTCGGACTAAATCCAGAATTCTTTCATCTAAGATTCTTGACTCATCAGAAACTGGCCTTTCGCTTCTTCGATGCTCCAGCACTCCATGATCTCTTAGACGTCGGTGGATTCTTGGAAACGTGCTATGATGGGGACACCTCCTATCGGGATATCTTTCAGCGTACAGTCTTTCGGCTTCACGACTTCGACCATTAGCTAAACCGTAGCAGAAATGCATGTCCGTTAATTCTTCTCGGGTGTATGAGCTTGACATCGTTACGTGTTAATGAGTTAATATTCAAATTTGAAATAATTACTAAGCAAAACTGCAATGCCTTTTATTTATCTTGCGTTGCAATTTTCTTTTGTTTTCATTAAAAAAAATGTGGTTTTACTGTCCCTATTGTCCCCATAACAGGTAGAACCCATGGGCTGCGGGCAGGCCAAGGCAAAAATATTGACAGGTCAGTTTTCAGAAGTTATCAATGAAAATAATATTAATCCAGGGTTATTCCAATACTATTTAATTTTATTACGTTCTGATAAAACTCCAATTAAAAAAAAAGTAAAAAAACTCAGATTAATGCTAAATAAATAAATAAATTGCTTCGTTACAATAAAAATAAATGTTTTTCTTAGAAAAAGGTGGTTTTGGTTTTTTTTTAATTTCTTGAGAACAACATAAAATTTTTGCATCCGGTTTTCTTATTTAGACTTAAAATTAATAACAGCATTGAATTTTGAAATTAAAATTAGCACTTAATTACGTAAAATTTTGAAAAAAATGAATTTGAAATTTTTTTTTCAATTTTTTTTTTCAAAATTTTGAATTTGAAAATTAATATTTCAAAAACTATTTCTTAAAATAGATTTATTTAAACACAGAATGAAAGAAAAAGTTATTGGCTTTTCAAAAACGTATCGCACAGCATTGTGAATGAAGCCGTTGATTTAAATAATTTTTTTCCCATTTTAAGTCAGTTTTTTCGAAAATTGCCCCTCCCGGCTAAACGGAGGGGAATAGACCCCCCCCTCCCATACGATTTTTTTCTTGTCTCAACGCAACCTACACGCCCTAGCATTTTGTCGCATTGCTCATGACTCACCCTGTATATGGTCTCATTTCTAAAAACTTTAACACCAAATGTCCCTTTTTATATATTAGCCGTGTTTTTTTGCAAGTCCATATAGACTTGTGTGAAAAAACGACATTGAGAATTAACCCACGCCATTACCGAAGAAATTTGACGTTTCCATATAACAAACGCATGGAGTTGTGTCGGTAATGCTAGTAAGTCTATATGGACTTAGCCAAGTCCCGAGTTACACTTGCCAATAGATGAACTCTTTTTGTACGACACTTTATGCTAGTGGTTGCCTGTGCGGCAAACAACGGACGGCCAATGGATCGTTTTCAAATTGAAACATAGAGTTCTTTCGCGATGCTCAAGTGAAATTCATACCTTTTATGTAAGCGTTGAGTCTCCGATGCAAAACGAAAGCATTTTTGTTATATCCATGTCAAGCAAATGGTAAAAAATCCTGATTGCAATATCTTTCGTTATGATTCGGAGTCCGTTAATAGAAATTAGATCGACACATGATAACGAGTGAAAATCATAACAATGCATTAGATTAGGAAACGATAATTCCTAATACAACAAAGAAGAGACTAATCGGTACACAAGTGCACGCATTTCGGTTATAGAGCTTCATACCAAAATCTTCCAGATGAATAGTAAAGATCAAGTAAATGACTTTAGTTTCACCAAAGTAATGTAAAGAGTAAAGTGAGATATGTCATCCAATCACCACTGAAAGTTTTCAATCTTAAAGACAATTTATAAGCTGATTATGTACCTAGTAAAATTTCTATATGAACCAAGGTCTTGGATTAGTCTGGAGTTCTGAACAAATGTTATTCTCCATGCGAAATGAAAAATAAAAGAAGTTTATAACGGATGGAAACATTTACGTAGTGCGATAGTTTCACCAATGTTTGAAGAACAACCTATTAGCACTGATCAAGTGTGAAGAAAAATCGGTCCTATTAAATCTTTAACGTTATCCAATAGAAGAATTGTGCTGTTATTAAATTGTCTTTTCCACGACAGCTCACCACAATATCACTAGAGACCAATTGACCAATTATTCTTTGAACTTATGGCTCCTTGAAAACTTGCTGATACGAGTAGTAAAAATTGACCCAGAGTTTAAAAACTAAAAATGTTTTTCTTAAGTTGATAAAAAAGTTATCACAACACTGGATATTGACCCTTACTATAAAACTATTTTTTTCTTAGAATATACCAAAGTACTATTTTCCTTCCGAAATTGTCGCCACCTATTAGAAAACACGCATTACTGTAAATGACATTTTATATTTCATCAAAAAATAGAACCAATCATCTGTTACGTACTTCACGTTAAAAAGTTAATGGAAAATAATTGTGTGTATTAATCGATGCTAATCCGCTTTCATTAATGAACAAATTGCCTTCAGTTGATAATTGCACAAGAAAAAATTTTGACTTAAAGACTTCAATAGCAAAATAAGATTGCAATTAATTCTTTTATTATTCAATTATTGGGGCTTTCGTAAACGATAAAATGCTTGCCTTTTCAGTTTCAACTTTTTTTTTAACTTTCTATGATTAAACTTACAGAATTTTCAATTACGTGTTTAAATTTATGTCAATCATTTTCTCTGGAAGTGTTGTTGTTGTTTTTTTCCTCAATTGCAATTGAAATTCAGATGAAGATGCTTCTTTTTGAATGTCTAATCTTAAATAATTCCCTTTGAAATTAAATTGAAAAGAAATGTTCAAGGAAATTTTTTTTTTAATTCAATTGAACTTTGTAAAAAAAGGACACCCTCAGTCATGTCTTTTTTTTTTTTTTTTGGTTCGGAAGGTTGGAATTCAACGCTCGTGATTTTGTTAATGAGGTTTTAAGCCTTTTGATATTTTTGTACTATTTTATTTTATTTTGAAATTGATGCTACCAAGACAACGATGAAAGGTTTGAAACCTTTTTATTTAGGTAATTTAAATATTTCGTTGAGGCTTTTTTCTTTAAAGTTTTGAAACAAAAAGTTTAATAAAGACGAACATTCTTGCTCTATCGGTAAATTTATTATTTTTAGTTTGTAATTGTATTGTAATTTAAAAAAACTGAATCCAATATTTGTATCACTTTTAAGGAACATTGCATACATATATAATTATAAACGACTAATTTGTTGACACAAACTCGAGTAGCTTACTTACTTACTTATGCGGTGGTGCTACAGTAGATAGATAGATAAAGATAGATATAATTATTTATTTCAATAGATTTTTTACAATAATATAAAGATAAGATTAAGGACATGGTGCTTCATTACGGGGTGGACCAGGGCCTTAACCAACAAGCTTCTTCCAGGCGGCTAGGTTTCTAGCTAGCTGCCTCCAGTTTCGCGCGCCAAGTTGGTTGAGGTGCTCTTCCACTTACGTGCGAAACCTGCTACGCTGCCCTCCTATACCGGGCCGGAGCATTGGTGTCCGTTCGCTCTATGTGACCGAGCCACCGAGCCACCCGACCTAGATGAAGTCAAGATAGCTATATCTAAACTCAAGAACAATAAAGCAGCTAGAGCTGTTTAAAGCAGCTGGCGATAAATTAGTTAGGAATATGCAAAATATGGTCGGAGGAAAGCATACCCGACGAATGGAACCTCAGCATTGTTTGCCCGATCCTGAACAAAGACAACCCTATGGACAACAACAACAACAGCAACAACTACATCGCATAGGTACAAGATCTTCTATGCCGTACTATGTGAACGCCTGAAGCCATTTATCAACAACTTGATTGGTCCATATCAGTGCGGCCTTAGACCAGGAAAGCTAACAATCGATCATATATTCGCACTACGGAAGATCTTGGGAAAAAAACTGGAATTAAAAATCGATACACACCATTTTTTCATCGACTTTAAGGCCGCGTATGAAAGCATCTCACGCTGCTGTATCAAAGTCCATAAAGACCTAACCGATACCTTTGATGTCAAAAAAGGATTAAGACAAGGTTATGCTCTGTTATGCGATTTCTTTGAAATCATCCTTGAAAGAATAGGGTAAAACTAGCATATAAACACCAGAGGAAAAATCTTTCAAAAGTCCGTCAAATTACTTGCGTTCACCGAAGTAATTGACATAATAGGAAGAACAAAGCGTGATTCCAGTGATATTTTTGTGAGCATTGCGAAGAAAGCCAGGAAGATGGGTTTGACGGTGACTCAGAAGAAAACTAAATATATGCTATCAACAAGAAAGGACACCCAACACCAACGTCTTGGCCAAAACGTCACAATAGACAGCTATATAACTTTCAAAGCCTTTATGTACCTTGGTTAACAATATCAACTCAGTGAACTAGTGCTGAGGAAATTCAACGAAGTATTACTCCTACCAATCGCTGTTTCTTTGGCCTTAAAAGGCAACTGAAGAGCAAAGCCCTCTCTCAGCAACTAAAGTTTTCCTTTATAAAACGCTTATTGTCCCGGTCCTTGTTTATGTTAAGTAAAAACATAAACTTAATTGCCTCAAATCTTTTCATCTATTTATTTGCTTGATTTACATTTCAAATTGCTTCATTTACAATAGTTTAACAGGCGGTTTCATTGAAATTGCGTTTTAGGAAATTTCACCATAAAGTGTTTTGGAAAAACAAGACCACCAAATTTTGTGAAAATAAAAAACAAATCCCCCGAATTCATAGAATTTTCGAATAAGCGCCACAGAGTTAAAATTGAAAGTACGCGCCCAAAAAAGATATGCTTTTTCGCCCAAGACCAGAAAATCAGGTTGTCAGTTGGCTTTACACATGCAACATTTCAAACCCGCTAGTCAATTTTTTTTGGGTCAACCCAACAGACACCACAAGTGGAGCCTCAGATGAAACGGTGAAGGTGAGTTGTGATCCTATAGGGCTTTTGAACAGGCGGCTATATTTCCGTATAGATAGCTCACCGCAAGAGTTCTTATGGGTAAAATTCTGTTTGCCTTCTAATTCTTGGTTTGACAGATTCCTAAAAAGTTTTATTCGATATAATCAGATGGTCAGAAAAGAAGAAGAAGAAGACCCAAATCAACAATAAATAAGAAACTCTTTCACTAGTGTACATACGCACCCACTCTTATCATCAATGCTTACGTTAACTTGCTCATGCTTGACAACACGAATCTTTTTGTTTAAGTAATTTATTTGAACAGTTAATTAAACTGAGCCAAAAACAACGTAAAATCAAATATAACAACTTTAAATCAAAGTACAATCGTTACAATTTAGGAATAAACACAAAATATTTAAAATCAAACTTTAAAAACAATTTGATCAAAAGTCACCTTTAAAATAAAATTGTTTTAACGTAGAATAAAGGTTTTTGGAATAAAAAACAAATAATTTCGTATTTAAATGAATGTTATTTTATTTTAATTCAAGGCATTTTTTTAAAGCTAGGTGTTTGTAAGCCGAGAAATTTAGAATACATTTATATAGGTAGTTTTAATTTTTTTTATTAGCGCACACTAAATGTTCATTGTATCCACAATAACGACAAAATTTTATAACTTTTTCTAATTAATTTTAAAACGACTTTTTGCCTTTTTCGAGGTTTCGATTTGCCTTTTTTAGGTTTTAAATGTCTTAAAATACGATCCCTGGTCATAATCATAATATCACATTTTAGTGCAGTAAATTCTAAACAAGTCAATACATTTCTTTTTTTTTAATTTTTTTATGTTGTTTTTTGAGTTGATCTGGCAATTCTTTTCTTTAATAATGTTAGGGCTTTTTTACGTGTTGGTTAATTTTTTTGGACGTTGGATTGCTGTATCTTTTTTTTCCGGTAATTTCCGGTAGCCATAATAAATTGTCGTTCATTAATGAATGACACTGAAGCAATAACTGGACGAAAAATCAGACGGGACAAAATAATGTCCGAAAATCGGTCTCTAGCTGTCGTCCTATTATTTTTTACTTATAATATTACTTTAAGGGCGAAAAAACTATCGCTTAATATCAGATACCTGCACTTAAAAAAAAGTTTTTTCATCCATTTATTTGGAAATGAATCAATTCTGATCAGAACGTGATATCAAATTCAATAGTGGATTGTATTTTTGTCGATACAATATTGTGTCAACAGCAATGTGTGTACCAAAAAAAAAATGTTTTATTAAATTCCTTTCGATAAAAATATTTCCATCTGAATCCATGGAGTGTATTCTATCAGGATTCTCCGTGAAAAAAACGTTTCCAAATTAATTTTTTTTTATGCAAGGCTGTGCGTGGATATACAAGTTAGCAAGAAGAGAATACGCTCGTGTTATACGGCAGGCTAAGTGAAAGCAATTTCTCATGTTCAATGTCCTTTTGTACGGAGTTCGGCTTTTAATTTGTATATTTTACTTTTTGTTGTTTTATTTGATTTTTTTTTAATAAAATTGCCAACACATTGAATTGTTTGCTTGGCGCCATAAAAACAGGAAAAACTTTCCTCTCTCTCCTCTTATTTTTTATATTTCGTTTTTATTCCTTGGGATGGCAAATGTGCGGTTTCTTGTGTATCCTCTATCCGTACTTCGCTATAGCCTTGGATTGCTCATTTTGTTTGGCCTTCAGTTCTGTTAGTGGATTTTACGGATGAAATCGTTGTAAGTTTTACATTTAATTTGGCAATTTATTAAAATGCAAACTTTCAGTGGGAATGGAAGCAATAACTTTTTGCTACTTGTAAATGGTGTTTTAAATAATAGCCATGGATAACTGTAACTGGAATCTCGAAACGGATGTATTCAGATGGCAAAAAATTGGGGCAAACGAAGTGCGTTTCGTGAGACGAAGAATTTGTAGTGAGATTTTCAGTAGAAATGGGTTGGAGATTTCATAATTTATGAGTCTTGGATATTAAAGCTGAAAGGGAAGGTATGGAAAAGTAATTAAAATGGATTTTATATTTGAGATATAATGGAAAACAGATAGTGCAAAAAGAACTTTGAAAGAGTCGAAATAAATACATTTTTCAAGGCTACAATTTGAAAACTGAATTTTTTATTGCATTAAGTTTGATTTGAAAAATTCTAAATGCAGGCCCCTTTCAAGATTTAATTGATTATTTTGTCAAACCACTAAAATAAAGCTGGGGACACTTGAAAAAAGTTAGTGGACGAAACAATGGATGTTCAAACAATCAGTTAGTCACCGAAGACGAAGAAGAAGAAGAAGAAGAAGAAGAAGAAGAAGAAGAAGAAGAAGAAGAAGAAGAAGAAGAAGAAGAAGAAGAAGAAGAAGAAGAAGAAGAAGAAGAAGAAGAAGAAGAAGAAGAAGAAGAAGAAGAAGAAGAAGAAGAAGAAGAAGAAGAAGAAGAAGAAGAAGATCAAACTTGAAAACTCTTTTTGTTTCACAGCAAATTTACACTCGAATCGATTGCCATGAGAGACAACGATGCTCCATCTGATTTACAGCTACAAAGAGAATAAATTCATAACACAAGTTCCAAGGTCTCTCGACGACCATGAAGAAAGCTATGGGCCAGAGCCGTTGTACAAGTCCAACCATGAGTAAATTTAACAACAACGACTATTCTCCATTGAAACTGAAATGCGCTTAAACTTCTAATGGCAATCATATCGGTCTCATCGATCATCAAGGAAACTTATCTTTATTTTTCCTTTTATGACGTTGATCATTATTTTCTCCAACGCCACAGTCAACATGGTTCCATTTTACCATTTTGGCTCGTTTCGATTGAGTAACATTATGATGACAAAGCTGACTTTATAAAAAAACCGGGTAGATCCAACGAATTCTTAAATTGCTCCGCAAATCTTCGTTGTTCTCTTCTTTGGCATTCGAAATTTTTGTCATTGGATATTATGTCATAATTCCGCATTGTGCTTTGTGCATTGAGTGATTCGGGACAGGCATTCCTAATTTACTCATAAGGCTGCCGCACATGACCAGACCACATGTCTTGAATTAACAGCAGTTCCTAGTTGTGGATCTCATCGATCATTTAAGGACGGAATTTGATATTTTAAAGTGTAAACTCTATCTAAAATATCGTCAAACATGCCTTGTTTTTATATCATAAATTAAGTGTGTTAGATGGAAAACATGTGGAGATGATAATGGCGACCAATGTTCGAAAAAAAATGAAGTATCGCTTGTCGTTGGCAAGCGAACTCATCCGCTGGCAGGCTTCTCAATTGTGGTGCAGAGCACAATACCGACACCATCAACAGTCCGCATGTTACTGAACAAAGTTGGACCAGGTACTTTGACCAAAAGGAATCTCAGATAGAAGCAATCGCCATTTTTTGAATCAGCAATTATTTTTCCTTTATGATTTTACAAATTTTAAAAATTTTGGGCTCCGTAGTAAATGTTTGCCTGGTTCAATAATAATCCGACATAAAACACTTCCTATGCACATTGGTTGAAAAACATATTGTATTTATTTTCCCGTATAATCTTAACTGGCTCAATACGAATCCAAGAAACGTTGTAACCGCGTTCTTTGAAAACGTTATCTCCAAATAAAGTCATTTGGAAGCATCCATTGTATTGTTGGGTGTGTGCGAAGAAAAAGCGTGATTGCGGTGGATCTTAATACAGAAATGACCGCAATGGATTCGGTGGCGGTGTCAAAACGATTTATTTGACTTTTCCTTCTGTACAGTACAATCAATCAGGTGTTTTCGTTAAAAATTTAATTACAATGCAATGTTGACAGACGACATTCAATAATCCAATATTAACGCATTTTCGGCGTTGTAGGCAAACCTAAAAACATATCGAAATGCAGCCCGATTTAAATGTTGCCCTCGTCCCAAAATGCAGTCTGATTTAAAATTAACGTACGTTTCCACTCCCTTATAATTTTCCAATTTTTTTTTCAAATTTTAAATATTTTTCTCCGTAGTTTTTTTCCTGTTCAATACAAATCCAACATAATTCTCAAATCGGATAATAAACCACCGAGTTACGGCTCGCGTACACCAAACCCGTCATCGGACGAAGTATGATCGATTTAATCAAACATGACGGCCAAGGATTGCCGATCAACTGACAAATTCGAACTTGTTCGAATTTTCTGTCAGTTTGCCGGTTATTTTATTCAAATAAAAAATAAGATTGTAAAAAATTCATATTTTGTGAATATTTTTTGTTTGCAAAAAATTGTATGCATTAATGTTGTATATTTTGTTTATTGTTGTGTTTATTGTGATAAATCTTGTCCGATATCAGTTTTAATATATGCAGACGAGCGGAGCGTCGGAACTGGAAGTAGTCAGTCGAAGCGTTATGCGTGTTCAAACCGACACCAACCTTTTTTTTATACATATATACATACCTATAGATTTTATATTTTTTTTGTAAAGCAAATAAATGATAATAATAAAATAGGTACATACATACATATGTATGTATGTAAAAACAATGTTTTCGAAACCTATAAACAAAAATGAGAAATTTAGTGGGCGGCAATGGTACTATGGATGGAGTGCTTTGCTTGTTAACCCAGAGGGTCCAGGTTCAATCCTCACTCGGTTACAAAGCATTTTTTTCTTTTGAGCATACCTCCCAGCTTATGCTGGACGTCGCCCATGAGGTTATGCAATGAAAAATAAAAGTCAACTAATTTATCAATTGTACCAAAAACAATTCTTCCTGTTTAAAAGGCAATGTGCCTCACAGACACATAGTTAAAATATTATTATTATTAGCCCTATATTTACCCAAGTTCAATTATCCTATATATCTGATTATTTTCCAAAAGACTGTATAATTTACAGAATGTCTCAAATGTATCTTTAAAAGTTTGTACACGCACACGTTTCAAGTTTAGAAGATCATGTGGGAGGCAAATTTCAATCGCTTTATATCTCGTTAATGTTTATCTGCCAAAACACAAACAATAAGATTTGTATTTTTATATTTTTTTGAAAATGAAAAGTCGAACTCCATAGCAGTAAAGCATTCTCATTAAGAATTTTTTTTTTAACTCAAACATCCACAATAATTCCAAAGCCAAGGTCATACAAGATTACTTAATTTTCACATGAATTTCATTTTAATTAAATTATTTCAACAATCCATTTCGTTTAAATTGCAACACTTTCACAAACTAATGAAGCATTTCAATTTCAATTTTTAACAAAGAGTATTTTAATCTTTAACTCATACAAAGAATTTCATTCTCCATAGTAGTTTATATTCATAGCGATAGCCATACCCATAGATACATATTTGCAATGAGAAACGCTTTAGGGAAACGTACTGCATCTACTACAGTTCAAGTGTGAAATGATGTGATGTCTAAATCCTTTTCATTCTTTGACTTACAGTCGTTGTTCTATTAACACAAATCTCATGCGCGTACTATTTAAATTGTATCCTTTAAAAAACACAGTTAAAGTGAAAAAAAAGGATTTGTAGAACAAACAAAGTTGTCTTTATTATTTATACATTATAAACACTCGAATGAACTGGCAACAAGAATTGTCAAGAAAAGTGCAAATGTACTTTTAAGGAGATTAAAAAATAAAAGTTAAGACTTTTTGTTAATTTCAAGTTTTTAAAATCAAATATTTCATCTTTAAATTGTCTTTGTTGCTGGAATATCCTATTTTTGCAATTCATTTTGCAACTCATCACAGCAACGGAAACATCATCCATAAAGGAGAATTCAAGGAATATAATATTATTGTATTTATGGAGTTTTTTCTTTAACACGTTTTTTTTCGGTTGAATTTGTTTTTTATTTTTTATTTCTCTTTTTAACCAAATTCACTGCAATAAAACAAAAAAAAAAAAAAAAAACTGCCTGAAAGAACACTTCAATGAAACAAAAGATTTTTGTTTGTTTTACTTGCAAAGGAAAAATGTATGGATGTTATCAATCGAAAAACAAAAAAAAGAGAGTCCTTGATTTGAAGCAACATTGAATCAGTTTCGTGTAGGTACATATATACACCAATTAATTATATTTTAAAAATTATTTTTAAATTTTATACATTACTAAAAGAAAAAGAGGTTAGCTAAGATTTCATCCGAAAAAACATATTTAAGCTTTTGTTTCGCAGTTTGAAAAGAATAGTTCTCAAGATTAAACTATTTAAAGGTTGATATGTTCTCACATCAGTGTCTCAGAAAATTTGTTCATGATAACTTTTTAACAAGCCATATTCTACTAGATTACGACAAAATTCTTCTGTGGTCTGTTAGCTTACAAGGTTTCCAGATTATTGTTATATAGTAGGTTGTGTTTCCGGGTTGATTTGATGGTGATGGCTTGTTCAACCAAAACAATAAGTGATGATTAATTTATACACCTCTTTGTGATTTCGATTTGATGGTTTCATATTTCTTCATTTTAACCGACAACCGTATAGCCTAATCATAATTTCATTAGTGCCAGCTTATACCGATGAAGTTGACATCATTGGAAGAACAAGACTTTTGTAACGAGCTCTTTTGTTGGCTGGTATAATCTCATTTAGCTAGCTCAGTTAAGCAGAGTGGGTTCTTTGACCATAAGAGCCGTCACAAAAAAATTATACCACTCTTATATGGCGAATGGTGTATTCGCATCAAATTTCGCACCACTTTTTGCATCACAGCGCTCTTTGACTTAGTACTTAGTGCAATATATGGAACCCTTATAGCGGGCCACCCAGAAACTGTTGAATGAGAAAACTGTTGACAGTGCGGTGAAAGCTACTCAACTAAGTATATTATATTCGATTCCAGCCATGATTTTATAGTCCGGGAGCTCGTGATATATTTTAGTCAATGATTTCGCCAAAGCTAACTTTTTGGTGATTGGTTAATTTGGCATTGCTATATGAAGTCTGGTGGTCGTTAGCTGCGGCGCGAGCAGAACCTTCCCAAGTAGCATTTTGTACCTTTTATGTTACAAATTTATTGTATGTCGTTTACAATTCATATACAGTTGCTGGAAAAATGTTTTGTATTTTTACATTAACTAATTGGATGATTGGTAAACAAATTGTAACACACAAAATGTTGTTGAAACAACACATCTTCAAACGTAAACGTACTGTAAAGCAAATTTCGTGAATGTAAAACCAATATCACAAAACATTTACATTTGTAGCAGTTTTGTAAACCCATTATCATAACTTTACTCTTACAAAACGTTTACAGTGAATAGTCACATCACATCTTCAAAAGTAAACGTACTGTAAATCAAATATCGTTAATGTAAAATTAATATCACTTAACGTTTACATTTGTAGCAGTTTTGTAAACCCATTTTCAAAACTTTACTCTTACAAAACCTTTACAGTAAATAGTCACAGCACATCTTCAAACGTAAGCATACTGTAAAACAAAAATTGTCAATATCACGAACACTAAATTTGTAGCAGTTTTGTAAGACTATTATTAAAACTTAACATTCACAAAACATTTACAGTGCAAATGTATTATAACAATCACCAAACGAGATAAATCGGCCATTATTGTTTCCATTTTTTATCAAACTAGAAAACCAAAAATATTGAAAATCTATTTTTATTGATATTTAGTAAAAACAAAGCATGTTACGGATTTGATTGAAATAGGACTTTGAAATTTATCTTACAAAATATTGAAAAATATGATTTTTGTGGAAAAAAAAAATTGTCTCAAATATTTTTATAAGAAATCATTTCTAAAATAAGATAGTTTTTACAGGCCCCTTATTTTTATCGACCTGTTTTACAAAACTGGTAGAAAATATTTCTCGCGTTCCATATTTTGCCTTTACTTGCACAAAAAATATAATATTATTGATTATTTTTATACCTCCCATATTATAATAATAATGTCAAGAACAGGATCTCAAATGGCATTACGTATTTGCCTATACAGTTTAATATTTTTCTGTAAACGATTTGTACCTAAGTTAGTTTTTATGTTATTTATTTCGAAGTGTTTTTGATCGTTTACATTTGTAAACGTACAAATCAGGTACATCAAATAGAATTTGTTCATATACTGTCAACACGACATTTTATTCCCCAAAACCGTTTACATTTTGGGTACAGTGAGTAAACATTTCATATACGCCTAAAACATTACAGCTACGATGTTAACGTTCAGTAAATGTTCTGTAGCTCTGAAATGCTCCTTGGGTTGGACCACAGCATCAGCTCAAAGATGTAAACAAAAAATATAAAATTCAATCAAACCGCCAAAGCTGAAACTTTCCATATACTGATCAGCATAAGCAAAATCGAAAAAAACAAGTCATCCGGCTGAACCGCGGTACTACATACGTCAGCTGCTGACATCATCACGGAACAAAAATGTAAAGTTTAATGATTCCGCCAAAGCTGAAATTTGCCAAAAACTAACGAAACATTATTTAAACGCTGCGCTGCTATAGGTAATAACGTACTGATAAAACACATTAAATGTCAAATATTCAATTCAAGTGCCATACCAAGTTTGAATGAAATCGGTTTAGCCGTTATCAATTTATAGCCAAATTTGTAAAAAAAACGTTAACAGAAATTCCCTTTATATGTATGTCCATTTGTAGCCAAAAACCTGAAATGCAGTTATGTTAAGCATATTGCAAGTATAACGTTCAAAAAGTTTTATCAAAATCGTTACAGCCGTTTTCGATAAAATTAGGAAAAACTAAACCCGTTATATGGGAGGTACCCTTCATAACAAGGCTAAATCGAAAATTGGAATTTATCCTCTAGGGAATCTCCAAAAAGTACTAAACACGAAGTTTGAAGCAAATCCGCCAAACCGTTTAGGCTGTAGCTCGTTGAACAGACAACCGTACATACGCACATCCGCACAGACAGACCGACGCGACGGCCTGACGAAACCTATTTTTTGGGCTTCTCGATCATCGTAATGTCAGGTTTGACATTACGTTTTTTTTATACGAAACCAATACTCGCCCTATTGAGCAAGTAAAGATTTCGTTTGTAGTTTAAATATAATTTTTTTTTTTTTTTATTTTTACTCCATTTTAAATTCTTAAAATTAGAAAATACTACAATACAACTGCCTCTATATTATAAGAAACTAACAAATGTAACGCAATTACCGCTAGTACAAAAGGAAATAAGTTACTACAAACAAAAAACACGCTCCTACAAACGAAATCAAGTAACTACACACGAAAAAAACGCTGTTACAAACGAAATCAAGTAACTACAAACCATAAATCGGTTCTACGAACGAAATCAAGCTACTACAAACGATACAATCGCTGCTACAGACAAAATCAAGTTACTACAAACGATAAAATAGCTGCTACAGACGAAATCAAGTAACTACAAACGATAAAATCGCTACTACAAACAAAATGAAGTTACTATACAAAGTAAATTATAGATTAAAGTTTGTAGTTTACTTGATTTCGTTTGAAGTAGCGATTTTATCGTTTGTAGTAACTCATTTTCTTTTGTACTAGCAGTAATTGCGTTACAAATTTTTTGTTTCTTATAATATAGAGGCAGTTGTAGTACTTTCTTTTTTTAAGAATAAAAAAAAATTAAATAAAAAAAAGAAAAATTAAAAAAAAACTTTTGTCTTTTAACTACAAACGAAAATTTTTGTTACTCCAATCAACTACAAACGATTGTCTTCAAGAATCAATCACTAAATTTGAGTGCCGATAAAACAGTGTGCTGGTTTTTTTCTGTTTTTCAAGTAATTTTTTTTTTTAGTTTCTATAAAGGAACATTTTTTTACAATAATCCACTACAAACAAATATCTATAAGAATGAAGAAAAAAAATCTCGATTTTCCAAGTTCACAGAGCTGTTCGAAACTGCAAAATCAAGAACATACTAGTGGGACCATACTAAACAATATTCCCAAAATCAAACTTAATGCTATATTTTTTGCGACTTTTGCCTTTTTTTGTATAGATGAAATGGGATCGCATAAAAATGTATTAACATTTGTTTATAAAAAAATTTTGATTTGCTTTTATTCCTGGTGGAATAATAATTGTCTAGGTTGTACACAACCAGCTTCAAGGAAATCTACGATGAGAATGCTCCTTTCTCATCGTTTCACTTTCATCTAGACAAATCTTTATTCTGACATTGCTCTATTTTCAAACAATCATATTTACTTTAGAAAAGTCTGATCTAAAAGGCTTTTGTGATCTTATTTATACAGTACAGTATAATTAACCAATTCCCAAAATATCAACTTTGGTCACCAAAATCTGTCACGAGCTCCCGGACTATAAAGAACAATGTCCAATCATAACATTGGATATGGGTATTCCACAGAATTATGGAACCCAAATATTGTCTCTCCCGACTGCCTTATTTTTTAAATAATGTCAAATTTCTTTTGCCACGTTTATTTAGAATTCTATTTGCAGTGCTTTTATTTTGTATTTCCTTAGAATTCAGGGAGTAACATTTCAAGCTTAATTCTTAGAAAAAGTCACCCAATTCCTAATAGAATGAAGTGATTGTCAAATTTATTTTAAAATGTTTTTTTTTATATTATTATTTTTAATTCATCACATAAAGCGAATTATAAAAACAAAACATGGAAACGTTTTACAGAAAATATAAATAGATCTCATTACAGAAACATTATGTTATCTTCCATTTTGATGCATGAAATGGATGACATCGAAAACGAATGATTTCATTTTATATAGATAATAAAAAAATACATAAATTTTGAAATAGACAATCTCATCTCTTCCTACGCCTATACAATTATTCAGAATCTTATTATGTAGGTAACGCACGTCAGTCGAATTCATCTTCATGTTGCAAACTCAACAAACAATCTAAATTCGACGGCACGTTAAAGAATATATATCCTGCAGATACACCCTTCACACCTGCCTGCACATCAGACATTCTCAATCAATATATATTATACCTAGATATTCGTATTATGGAAAATCACAGAGGAGTCTTCTCGAGGATAAACTAAATTGAATGTCTTCTATAAGAATAGTGCGTATACGACAAGGACGAAGACAGCACCCAGCACACGTCCCGTCCATCAACTCACTTGTCATTCCAAAAACATGGCAACTGATAAATTCTTGAATTTCCTTCCAAATAGAGAAACCTAAGCATTCGTTCTGTTTGTCATCCTTGCTGTGAATAATGGTGAGCATAATTTAATTAAGCATTTTGTACCGTGCAAAGCCAACAAACTTGCCTGTCTATATAGATATACTTACCTTGGACCGTCTCCATTGGGCAGCATTAATTATTCCGCAGAAGCTAAACTTTTCGAATATTTATCTCTTAGTTATGTCCAAAGGCCACTACCTCAAAAAATATATACGAAGTAATCAATGAAATAGAAAAAAACACATAAATTTACCACCAATTTATTTGTGTTCGGTTAATCGTCATATAGGAATGAGGCTTCTAATTCCCGAACATAATTTTTGCTTCCTTATAACTTCCGAATTGGGAATTAATATTATACAACTTTCGCAGCATTGCAATATCCCTAATTAATGACTAATATTATATTGAGATGGGTGGAGTGACCAGGTTGAATTTCTGGGCGAATTTAATTTCTTCAAAAAGTAAAAGTCTCATAAAGGCCATTCTTATTTTATGAACACAAACTTAAATAAATAAATTTAGTTACATACATAGCTTCGAAAAACCACGGCCTTGTGACTTACACTCTCAAACAATCCTTTTATGTGTGAGTGGCTAGTTCTATCTAACTTTTCGTCGAATCCGAACGACTAACATAAGATGCACTTTCCATGACAATGATACTCTTGGAGGACTTTTCACTTCCTCGCAAGAAGCAGTGTCCCTGAAAAAGCATAAGGTGTACTCAGGGCTCGAACTCAGACCTCCCAGGTGGCATGATAGTCCGACACACTAACCACTACGCCACGGGGCACAACTTGTTCTAAAAACTTTAAGTATAGAAAACAAAAATATGTACATGTCTCGAAGTAGTTCACAGATGGTGTAGGTAAGTGACTAAGTGCTCGGACACGCAATAAGCAGTAAGCGTAAGAGTGGTTGAGCGGTGGCTGTGTCGCTCTTCCGCCCAGTTGTATAGGGGGCGTTTAACGACTAAGTACGTGGCCACAACCATACAGCTTCATATGTTTTAATTTTCTTCGCCGTTCAGAGCGACGCTCGCTCATAGCGTGTCAGGGGTCTAGCTTTGACCATAGAACGCCGAAACATGTATCGGAAGTCGGAAGAAATTAGAAATATCTACTTTCAGAATTGAAGCTCAAGGAAGAGAAAAAGCTATTTTCAAAACTTGAGCTGAAGCGCGAGGATGGAGAAATTTGCTCAGGAAATTTGTTGCCCAGAGTTCAAAAGCACTGCTCAAAAGCAACTTCTTGTGGATGAAGATGAAATTCTTTGGCGACAATATTGATATGACCTTAAAACTAACAGTTCTAGTTAGGAAGGTAGAAATGAGCTAGAATAACCCAAATTGCGCTTGGTGCTCCGTTTTAGTACCAAAAACTCATGAGACCTAACATTTTATAGAATTTGAAGTTACGTTATGATGATTTTAAGGTGTGTTATTAAAAGTCCTTTTCATGGACTTATGAGTGCCCATCTGAACTCGGTGCTGGATGGCTAAGAGTAGGCCCATGAAGTTATTCATTTTTATTGTTGCGACGGGAATTCAAAGAGTTCTCTTGATTTTTTTGTCAGTTTGGGAATATGTGAAAAAGGAAACAATTTTTAAAGCATGGATATGTGTTTTCCCTTTATAAAGAACTTCCATAGAAAAACAAGAGATCTTCGGGCACCTCATAAAGGGGAGGTAGACCATTTCCCCTTCCGATATTTTTTTTTCTTGTTTTGACCCAACCTACACGCTCTAGATTTTTGTTAGCATTTTATATGAATCACCTTGTATAGGTGATGAATAAGTGGATTTGTGAGATACATTGAAGGTGAATAAATCTCTTTGGTGAGACAATATGAAATCTTCATTTAAACACGGTCTATTGTATCATCGACTTTTTTCTGGTGGCCAGCTAAAATCAAATCAGCCAAAATTGGGGGATGTCATTTAACCACATTTCTAAATGTTCTTCTAATGGTCTTCACAAACGTTGTTCCAACACAACATAAAATTCTTTCTCATCTATTTAAACTAACTATTTAAATAGGCAACGGCTTTTTTTGTTCAAGCTATAAGATTGTAGAATTTACTACCTTCAATTAGTAATTAGTAATTCCAGGCATACAATTAAGTGCAGTGGCAGGGTCGACAGCACAGCTCGCAACAGTTACCACACTTTGGGCGCCATTGTTGCGGGATAGGCTCCCAAGATACTTCTTTGGGTATACCTATACTTAAGTTGTAGTTCGTTTGTTTTTATATTTACGGCAAACTGAATTTGCTTTACTTCAAGCACATAGTAGGATTGGAAATTAGGCACTTAGTATAATGCTCATAATATCATATTGGTCAGAATCTGACAATCATTGCCCGAAATTCTCGTAGCATCAATTGAAAATTCTTTGAATATAAACAAAACAGTCATCAATAGGGACGGTGGCGCCCATTTGACTTCGATTGAATTCAAAAAGTAACACCAAATAAGCATAAAGAAAAATTAATTTTGTATTACCATAAGCGAACACTCACGGGTCGCCGAGTTTTTGTCCGGTTATGGGAGCTGTCCGGTTAACAGAGATAAATAAAAAAAGAGTTTTTAATTAATTTTAAAACAGAAGACTATAAAACGGTTGCGGAAATAAAAAGCAGAACTAAAACAAATCAGAAGCGAAAGAGAATCACATAAAAAATCCATAACATAATAAATTTTTGTAGTCCGGGGAATCCCCTACGTAAGTCCGTGTGTGAGTCCGGTTACCGGAGATTTTTAATATATTTTCTAGTGTTATAAATAAAAATAGAAAATGTACTGCAAAATGATTTTTTGTATCTTTATGTTTCTTATTTTTAGAAAAAAAAACCTTATATTATATTATAGTGTCCGTTTATGTGACTTTTTATTTGAATTGTGTCCGCTTATGGGAATTATCCGCTTATCGGAGCTGTCCGCAATAAGAATATTAACTGTATATCTTTTCGTATTACAGATATAAAAACAGCATCGCGGGTCAGTTGTCTTGGCTCATTGCCATGTCATTTGGCCACTATCACAATGCGTCACATGGCCATGTTTGCACATATGACCATTTGCCTTTTTACGAAAGTGTCATTTCGCCATTTTGGCATGATGTTACTTTCAAATAAAGTTTTTAAAATAGCGCTCATCCAAAAGTTGGTTCATATCTAAATCTTCTGAAGAAAGTGGTAGCGAATGTAGTTTCGGTAACGATAAGAAACGAAAAGCGTAGCTTAAAAATTTTTTGATGAATAGAAGATCAATTTGGGATGTGAAAATTAAAAATTCGAGCAAATTTTTCTAAGGTGCAAGGCTGGGTACGTTAAGAAACGAAAATTTAAGAAACGCGAATTTTTAATTTTCACACCCCAAATTGATACATTTTTTTCACATCCCAGCCTTGAACCAATCTTACAGTGAGCCCCAGCATATTATTGTGGTTGCAGGGGTTCAGCATGCCCTTCATAACCCTTCACTGTGTGCGCACATTTGGTGCAGACAGCCGACATTAAAAAAAGCTTAATCATAATTCATAATCAATCAGAGCAATGTCAAAAAGTGTCGCTTTTTCTACCTTGGCATTGCAAAAAGCAAAACTCTTAAGTACCAACATCTCTGCAAAAAAATGTTCAACAAATCATATTTTAAAGCATTTTTGTTGTCTCGTCATTTACTCCTTTTAATAGAAACATAAAAAAAAACCCAAATCAATTCAAATGAATTATTCAAAAATAATGTTTTTTCATTAAAACAAAAAATATACTGTATCTATCCTGATGCTGCTGTAGTGAAAAACTTTGCTGTTGTCATGCACCTTTTTTGCGTAAATAATTCATCTCTTAATGTTGACTCAGGTATAATTTTTTGCATTTTGTTAGTCCATGACTTTTTTTTGGTTTAACTGAAGTAGGAAATAAAAATGCCAGACACTATACAAAAAGGTCATGATTTCTCATCTTCAACATAATTTTTTTCCAGCCAAATTTCAACCGACATTATTTTATGACAGTTTCTTAATAAATTGGACATTTAAAATAAATCTTCCCAGATCATGTCCAGATAATTGAAAAAAATATATATATATCACCATAACGACCATTTTGTCATTGTTTTTTTTTTAGGCTATTTAAGACTCATGCCATGCCTTATCCAGGATTTTATTCTCCTGATTCCAAACAACCCCGTTTTTTTTCTTCACCAGAAGTACACAATGTTCAATTCCGAAAAGTAATAGGGGATTTGCTACATGTCATGGAATTTACATGACACACGCTCCTCTCATCGTCTTCGTCGTCATTTTGGTCGCGAATGCGTGTATAAATAATTTGAAGCTAACAAACTCCAGTTAGCATGTGGAATACAAAATCTAACCTTCCTTTTTATCAAAAAAAAAAAAAAATTATAAATTCAGCATGTAAAATAGAGTAGTCCCATGGTTGTCAGCATCACTGCTGATTCACCTGATTCCGTTCATACATATATTGTCAGCAGAGGGTTCCTGCGATTTATGAAAGTCTGCCAAAAAATGTTTGTTTTAAAGTAGACAAAATGATACTGACAGGAAGAAAACAGAATTCTAAAATAGAATTTTGCATAAAGCAAGGGCCACTCATAACATCATCCCCGTTATCCGCGTATCTTTGGGGTTGCGATATGAATTTGTATAAATAACATTAACCTAGCTAGGATCCCTCAAAGAGTATCTATCACATTTCATTTGAAAACATATAAAAGGTGAATTTCACAATGATTTTTTTGTTTGTCTAAGAAAAGTTCGGAAGCAGCTTAGTCTCTATTAAGGTCAAGTTTGACTAAAAACATGACAAACTAACAAACTGACTTCTACTATGCCTTAAAGTTTCCTTCTCATTATGTCGTACCTACTACTGCCATTCCAGTCAGAATAAATTACAACATTTTTGGAAACTTCATCTGAGGCATGGGATGGTGAATAAAAGTTCGCAGCCTGTAAATTTATTCATGCGAAATAGGGTCAATTTAATACAAGGATTTACAGTTTAGTTTAGGGATATAAGAATTTGGGTAAGTATGTGAAAAAAGTTTCTATCCTAAGCACGACGACATTTGAAAAGCACTTTCGGTTGAAGAGTTTATTTTATACAAAATTTGTTTTCTTTTCGTCCGGTAGTTTGGGGACGATAATAATATGAAAGGCAGATTTTGTTAGAAGATATCTTTGTAGGTTAAGTATCTTTGCAAATACAAAATATTATGGATTTCGAATTTCATAGAGCATTTGGAAAGAAAATACTTTGCTGGTATATAATCATATGCTAATATGATTATTATACATATTTTGTATATCTGATGCGAAATTCTATGGATTTAAAGTTAAGGCCAGAAAAATAAAATCCACGTCTAGTTTCGGTTTTTTTTTTTAAAGCAGTTTTTTTGTTTGCACAACTTTACTTTTCTGGAAAAAATAAAACAAAACTAATAACAATAATTGTATGTGTTGCAATGTTCAATGTCGTTGCAGATAGATTTGGGTTTATTTGTTATGCGAAAAATAATTTGCATCTTCAAATGTATCTAACATAGTCTCCAATAAGGTAAATCCGTTATGATCTATGATGTTGCAGTATTATATTACTATTCAGAATACATGTATTTCGAGACCGTATTAATGCGAAAGTGTTGCAATATATGTGAGGTAGAATCTGCCGATATATTCGAAGGTGGTATTTTTGGAAAATCGAGTTCGTTAGTGATGCAATAAATGATCTCCATTTATATAATAATGAGAATAGTGAGAAAGTTTCTGCGAATTATACTCTTCTGCAGAAATTTTGTTAAAAGAACTGAATAAAAAACAAAAAGCAGAATTTAAAAATGCAGAATTTTGTCAACCAGATTGAAAAAAAAAGAATTTTGAAAAGCAGAATTTTCAAAAAAAGCAGAATTTCGAAACCAGAATTTCGACCCGCTCCCATTTTATGCTCTTGGCCAATCGAAATTGATAGGTAGTTGGAAAAATAAAACCAAGAAAAAGACTAAAAATAATCAAATTAAATTTTATTATGTAGAGTGTTTTAGGAATGAAATTCAAAAATTTTGTGCAGTAGTAAAATACAATTAAATTTTTATTATTATTTTACAAAATTAAACTGACGCGTTTCGTCTTCTTAGAACTTCATCAGGACACTTACATAAGCAATGTATTAAGACCTGTTTTTGCTGAAACGATACTTAAGCATTTATGTTCTACATTAATCTATGCAAAGGAAAATGTACTTCTTAAAAATTTATTTAGAACATAGATGTTTAAGTATCGTTTGAGCAAATGACCCTAAGTGTACGTGGTATGGTATTTTTTTTAAGTGCTAACAATTGTTTGGCATAAAGACATAGAGAAAAATAAATTACAACAATTAACAGATTTTGTTTGTATATATATAAATAAAAGAGATAAAATAAAACGATATTTAGTAAATTTTTAAGTATATAAGTTTATATAAAATTTAAGCATTTAACAGCGGGCTGTTATTAGTCAAGCCTATTTGGAAATTCAAAATATTTTATGTTTATCAGTGGTGATCTTATGATTTTTTTTTAAATTATTATACCTATATAACTGGCTGAAAAGAATGGTGTAGCTTGTAGCTGTAGCGCTGTCAAAGCTGCTGTCATAATGTAGCTCATAAGACGATGTTCACATTGGACGTACTCGTCCGACTCATTTTGATGTAACGTCCAGTCCGCCGTGTTCAGACACAAAGTAGTGTGAACACAAAGGATTCACGAAACCACACGAAACAAAAAAAACAAAATATATGAAATGAGCAATATTCTTTATAGGCTCATGCTTAATTGCAATTTCCAATCAAAAGTGACCAAATTTTGCGAAAACTTTCAAGAAGTTGATGCAAAAAGCGAAAAAATAAAAAATTACAAATGTCAAAATAGCGAATGTCAAAATGCATCCATGAGAATTTTAAAAAATCTGAAATTCCGGACGCAAAATCCTGTCTCTTTCTAACATCGAAGTGGGAATGGGACAAAACATATAGACGTCAAAATGCGTCGGGTGAGTACGTCCAATGTGAATATCGTCTAAAAGTAGCCAGCTCGTCCAGAATGGTGTAGAACGGAACATCAACTTTCATTCAGACATTTATCTTTGTTTTTATTTTTTTTGATCGTCAAATGTCAAAAAGTAGCAAGCAGTTGAGTGAACTTGTACTACAGCTGCAGCTACACATTCTGGGCGAATTATTATAGGATTGGCGCTGTCTTTACTATTGATAGTGCTACAAGCTACAGCTACAGCTACACCATTCTGTTCAAACAGTAAAGATCTGTATTTTCCGAATGCAAATATAACTATTTCATTCTTTTCCATATGATTTGTTGGGATTGAAGTTGAAAAAACCCCAACGAAACAAAAGCAACAGAATGAAATAGTCATTCGGAAAATACAGATCTTCAAGCCCGTATATAAACCAATTTTTTTAAATTCAAAATATTGTTGGATTTGTGTTTGTTTATTTTAAAGACCTCATATTTTCAAATACTCGGCCAGGTGGAGGGATATGAAGCAAGTTCCAACAATATTTTGAATTGCCAAATAGACTTGACTTATAGCAGCCCGCTGTTAAATCCTTAAAATTTAAACTTAAATATAAATTCACTGTATTTTATTTTATTTTATCTCTTTTATTTATCTTTTATAGGTGCCTACACACATCAGAAAATCTATTTATTGTAGTAATTTATTTTCTCTGTGTCATTATGTCAAACAATTATTCATTGTTATCATCACTAAAAAGAAATACCATAACACCGTAAACTTATATCTTTGTATTTACATTGCTTATGTTAGACGAAGTCGTAAGATCTTATTTTGTAAAATAATAAAATAAATTTAATTATATTTATAACGTAGGAAAAAACAAGTGTTTTCTTTTTCAAAATATTAACGCCGATCAATTTGCACTAAGTGGTGGTTAGCTTTATTAATTGAGAGTATATAAAAAAAAGTCAAATACAGTCGAATAAATGCTCAAATTTCGGATATTTAAGTAGTAGTAATTAGAGCGTTTTGTCCCCGCGGAACTAGCGACGCTAAGAAGCAGCGGTAAGGCCTAAGGGAGATTTTTTTTCATATAGGTTAGTAGAAAATGGTTGGGAATGTAAATTATTGCTTCAGAAAGAGAATAATAATTATAATTATATAAATCATATGCATTTTGAGTTTCAAATGTATATTTATGGTTCCGAACATAAATTAACGATGAGCCGCTCTAATTTATAATGGAAATTTATATATTACTATTAGATTATTGTTTAGAACGGAAGAAATAGTGTGTATTACATTTAAAAAATTCACGTTTAAGAACCGAGCGCTGAGCTGCCAATCTAGCCTCTACCTTCCCCCCCATAACCCTTCATTATAGTGTTTTCTACTGACCCACACAAAAATTATTCACCCTTACCACGTGTATTAACTTTCTCCCGTAGAACACACCCGACATTTTTAAAACTCTAGCTATTCCCCCACAATTACCACGCACATCTTCCCAAAAAAAGCTCCCTTCTCAGCATGCATAGAGCAACTCCGGCGACCGGCGCAGATGCAGAACGCTCTAATTACTAATACTAATTTAACTTTCCGTTGCTATGGTAAAACGTTAAAAATAAATGTAGATAAAAACCATGAAAACATTCTACGTCGCGATGTTCAAAGTACAAGGGACACTTTGAGAACTTTTGGAATTCCGAGACAAATCCAAGTAGTTCGACACTCAGCTTTTGAATGCTATAAATATTAAAAACGAATGCGCCATGAGTCAGATAGTTCGTTTTAAATTCCTATGCAGCTATCGGAAGAGTGTCGGATAAAAGGATTACTCCAACTTGGAGTCTCCCACCAGACAACGGAGAGTAAATAGAAAGAGTTATGCTTATGACTTTCGAACCTATCGATTTTGAAAATGTCAGCATTTTAATAATGGGACATCACATGATTCACTGGAGAGGCGTATTTTCATACCCGGAATGATCAATGATGTTGGTGCCATGAAATAATGCCTTGCGAAATAACGCCGACTTTTGAAATTCCGCCTTATTACACTTTCCGAAAACGAAATTTTCTGTAGTCTCCGAAAACTCAGATGAAATGATAACGAAACGGTACCGGACAAATTGTTATGTAAAGTTTCGCCATTTGAAAAAAAAATATTTTTCAAAACAGACAAAAAAACAAATAAAAAGAACAGAAATCCGTTTTATAATAATAATAACCACAAAAAAACACGAACAAAATACAAACGCAAAATTTCTTCAGCAATTAATATCCCAGTCAATTGAATTGTGTGCGAAAAGAGTGTAGAGAGTAGTGGAGACTTGAACAGTTTAAACCGTTTATCAACCGTTTATCAAGAAGGATGAAAAATTTCGTTTATGATTTCACTGTGTCACTTTTGTATGGGATTCTTCGTTTCACTTCAGCTGCATACTAGGCTTTAGGACGAAAAGCACAGCGAAACAAAATTGCTAATGGGCGGATCGATTTGGGGAGTGAAAATTAAAAATTCGCACGAATTTGTATTACTATTATGAGAAAAAGAATTAACCGATTCCCGGAGGTAACAAAAATTGCAACATACAAACAAAACGTGATTTTTCAGAGGACTGCAGATAGTGCAGAGGGCTGCATGTCCCCATATACCTACCTCATCACAGTATACACTGAAGTGAAATTTTTATTTCGCTTTGCTTTATTTCACTGCACCCATCAAACTTGTTGCATTTTTGCTAAATATAGTGATAGACTGTCAATTTGCGATGAATTATATATTTCCAAATAGATTTTTAGTTACAAGATTGAGGAATTTCCGTGATCTAGATGAATAAGTGTTTTTGTCTATACAAACTATGGTTGTAAGAGAATGAAATCTGTTGCGAATGCAGTTCTTAAAAATCATCAATTAAATTCAATAAAAATACTGCATTCATTTACTTTAAGACTGCAATTTTAAAATTCGCAATCACAATTGACTTATTATCAAAAAGATTGAAATCGTTTATTCCAAATTTATTTTATAGCAATCAATTGAATTTTTGAAATCATTTGAGAATTTATGCACTTTCTCCATTTTGCATTCATTGCAATCTTTGAATTTTTTGAATTCTTTGCTGAAATTTTAATATTTTTACTACTTAATTTTAAAATTAAAACATTGTGAAGGTGATGCTTGTCTTAGAAAATCAAATGAACCCGATAATGAGCATCGTGTCATCTATTTATCCGACACGAGTTATAGGAACCAACATTTACTTTTGAACAAAAATATTACACTGACATAATTATATATACAAATCTTCCTCACTCAAAAAATTAGGAAAAATGAAAATGACGACTTTGTTCTATAAGAAATGACAAAAACGTATGTCTGGAAATATTCTATTTAACTGTGGCACCTTTGTAAAAAAAAGAAATTGGGGGTATGTCGTCTTACCTGAGTATATCATCTTAAGCATAATATTCCCCTATTCATTGCATTGTTTTGCATTGTTCGAATGCTTTTGCATTCACCGTTGTGTTTTGCATTATTTGCATTCTTTTGTATTCTAGTATTTTTCAATTTTTTTGGAACCCTTCGTTTTTCAACTATCAATTATTGAAGTATTTCATATCAGTTCCACTCGTGTAAAAAAAAAAATTATGTACTTTTTTTTTGTAGCAACATATTGTTCTACTTCATTATCAATTTGTTCATATGTTTCGATTCGGGACCTTATACACTCCTCGTCAACTGAATACGCACAAACATTTTTGAATATATTTTATCCATTTTTTCCAAACAGTGATGGTTATTATGCCATCTGTTGATGGTAAACATTTTCGTAACATATAAATAACAGAATTTCAAAGTTTTATCAAAAAAAAAAACCGTGAGTTTTTCCTTCAACCACTTCCAAAGTGAAACTTATGCAAAGCAGAAGTTTTTTTTTGAGTCAACTGAATAGGTACAAAAATTAAAATTGATATTGGAATGGAATGAAACAAGTGATGTTGTTTAAGTTTAGTAGTGGGTACTTCCACCTTTATTTTTAATTACTTCGTAAATTCGATCCGGCATGGAATCGTATAGCTTTTTAATGTAATTTAACGAAATTTCGCTCCACGCTAATTTGATTGCAGAAATTAAGGTTTCTTTGTCTTCGAACTGACGACCACCCTCATAAACTTTGCGTACTAACCATCCCCAGACATTTTCTATTATGTTTAGATCAGGTTAGTACGGCGGCCATTGAAGCAACTGCACTTGTTGCTCCTCTATCCATGTTTTTATTATGCGCGCTGAGTGAATAGGCGCATTATCATGTTGGTAGGTCCAGTTTATGGGTCCAAAGATGTTAGAAAATTTAGGAAAATTTCTTTCCAAAATTACTTTATACCCAGCTGCTGTCATTTTTGATGTTACAACCTCGAGCTCAACTGTTCCATAATAACTGACTGCTCCCCATATCATGACACCTCCTTCACGACTATGATGGCGCTTTAAAAATCTTTTTTCTTTTCTTAAGTCGTAAAAATAGAAGTTGAACCCATCAGGGCCATCGAAATTAAACTTTTTTTCATCTGAAAAAACCACGTGATACCATTCTTTTTTCCAACTCATGTGAATTCTTGAAAAATCTAATCGCAACATTTTCCGTCTCTCGTCAAGTGGTGGTTTTTTCTTAAGTTTCATTCGTTAAAGATGGCTTGAGTTGTTGATTACTCTTAAAACTGTTGAGCAACTTGCGTTTACGCCGACTTTTTGTTTTATTTTTGCCACAGAATCAGAAGAATTTGATGCACATCTTAAAATTCTTCGTCTCTCAGCTGCTGTTGTTGCTGTTTTCTTACCTCCCTTCATGTTTTTGCCGTACGCATCTTTATTTTTCAAGTAAGAATAAACTACATTAAAACTTCGGCCAACTTTATCAGCTATTGCACGTCCAGTTAGGCCTTGGTCTCTAAGTAAATCGATTTTAGCTTTTTCAACACTGTTAAGACACGTAGATCTACCCATTTTTTTTTAAAATTTGAAATCAAGAATTAAATTTTACTGAAAACACTAAAATCGTTAATTTAAACTGTCAAGCACTCCAAAAAACTTAAAAACAACGAAGAAAATGGCGTTGTACCTATTCAGTTGACAAAAAAAAACTCCTACTTTGCATATAAAACACTTTGCAAGTGGTTGAAGAAAAACTCACGGTTGTTTTTGGATAATTCTTTCGGAATTATCTGCTTAACATCTTAAGGGAATAGTTAGCATCAACAGATGGCATAATAACCATCACTGTTTGGAAAAAATGGATAAAGTATATTAAAAAATGTTTGTGCGTATTCAGTTGACGAGGAGTGTATCTCTAAAACTTTTTCTGTGTTACTTTGAAACTGTATCAAATTGTTCTTTTGTTCAACAGCTAAGTATTACTTTGTTATCCAGAGAAAAATGAATGGATAAATATTTAAGATTTTGCAACGAGTTTATATTTTTTATCGATGGCTAGTGCCTATTCAAGTTATGCAACCCCAAATATTTAATAAATACATTTGACAAATACAAATTAATCTTCGGTCGCAGTTACGACCATATATTTTCATAAGATACCTACAATGTATCTGGGTATTTGATGCCACCCATAATGTGCATCCGACACCCACATTTCAATTCTTGAGATCCATCTCGATCTCTAAAATAATATTTAAGCGCAAAGAATACTTCGTCGCAATAGCGACTTAGCATAAAATCTTCCACTTGTGCGCTTCTGCCTTACTTCACAAGTTCAAAGTGATATTCGATATCCCATCGAATGGCAAATGGTACGGATAGCCACTGCGGTGTTTGTATAAGAATTATCTTCAGTTCCGTGGGCGACTAGTGTAATCCTAATGTATAAAGTAAGATTGCTTCCCGAGCTTAAGTTAAGAGAAAATATAATTGTAACAGTTTGTCTTAAGAAGATCATAAAAGACTCCGGACATAATCAGTTAAAATTAAATAAAGTAGTCTTAAAAAAGACTCCGCTCGTGATTATTTTAAACCAAATAAAGTGCAAGAAATTGGCGAAAGCCAATAAAAAAATATATTTTTTTATTCGACCGAATGAGTGAACACTTAACTTGCATGGATAAATCAGTGGTTACTAATGTCAAAAAAGTTTCGTGCAAGTGGGCCTAAGTATAGCTAATTCAAAATACGTTCAAGTTAAAATTCTCCTTTTTTATATCTTTTCATAGCCTTCACACAGTAATCTGCAGTTACAGCAAATTAGTGCGACCGACCCAGTCCTATCTTTTTTTATAAGTTTGCAAGTAGGTTTTTTAAAACATTTTCCTGCAAGCGGTTATACACAAAAAGCAATATTATATCGTTGCCTTTTTTTCCTTTGTTTCATTGCTTCAAGGGACAATAGATAGCAAAGTCGGTTCTCAGAAATAGGACTGTGTGCTGCAATAATAATGTTGTATTCCATGCCTTCGAGGAATAAACTTCTACCAGTTAGCAAGTTAAAGTGGGGAACTCTTGTAGTATAAAGTAGCAGCGGTTTGCATCACAGGCTTTTGACTCCAATAATGTTGGTAATGTTATAGTAATTTGCATTTGTGTCCTTAAGGTTATTTTGAATTCTTACACAGGCATGTAAATCAATTTCATTGGTAAAACAAAAATGGGGAAACAATTTCAATCTACACCTACACACAGATACTTTCGGTTGCTCCTGTATAAGTTAAAACTTAAAGGGAAAGTTTTTGTTTTGTTGCAGTTATATTTGTTCTTGTTCAAATTTGCAGGCGAACTTTTAGGTATTCACGAGTGCAGTTATGTTTTAATTAAGAAATTAAAACAACATATAATGTAACTTTTATTTAATATTATCTGTTAATGAATGTTTGATCCCTCTACTAAGTAATGAAGGTACATATTCTGTTAAGAAAATATGATAGATAAAATGCATACCTCGGTCACACAAACTTATTAACATAAGGACTTAACATGCAAAATAAAGAGAATTTCTAGGTCGCACAAAAAGTATAATAAATCCAATTTTGAACAGTTGGTATTATTTCACATTATTTCACGTCCCTTCTTTCTAAGCTCATTGAAACGCTGATAAACTATCAGCTTAAGAAATATCTTAAAGAACGGAAGCTTTTTAATGACCGACAGTACGGCTTTCCTTGGAATAGTACCACTGGTAATTTGGTGGCTTATCTCACCGAAAAGTGGAACCAATCTTTACACAGCTTTGGTGAAAGTAAGATTTATTGCGCTTGATATTTCAAAAGCATTTGATAGAGTTTGGCATCAAGCTCTTTTATCAAAAATGCATGCATTCGGTTTTGATGAATCTCTTCTTCGTTGGATTAGAAATTACCTTTCTGACCATTCAATACAAGTAGTATTAGATGGTTTCAAGTCTGAAAATTTCAAAATAAATGCTGGTGTGCCCCAGGGCTCAGTTTTGTCTCCGACTCTCTTCTTTATTTTTACTAACCATCTTCTGTCTGAAACTTCTAATCCAATATATTGTTTCGCTGATGACAGCACCCTCAGCTTTTCATATTCGTTTCCAGATTAACAACCCTGTCCTTCGGATGTGGAACTAAAGCGGCGCCGTATGTTAAGCTCTTTAAATTCCAATCTTCACAGCATTGTCCAATGGGGAATCAAAAACCGCGTGGAATTTAATGCTTCGACAACTCAATGCTGCCTTCTGTCATTAAAGCGCAATATACCCCCAATACCACTATCCATGAGTGACACTTGCATAGAAGAAACTGAACAGCTTTCCATTTTAGGTATGTGCGTCACTGACCACCTTCAGTGGAATGACCACATATTTGACGTCACAAAAAAATCTGCGAAATGCTTAGGTTTCTTACGACAGTTTCTTACGACGATACAAGAAATTTTTTACCCCCCATGATCTGACTGTTATCTATAAAGCATACATCCGTCCAAAGCTTGAGTATAATTCTCATGTCTGGGCAGGTGCTCCTAAAACCTATCTGAAGCTCATGGATAGAATTCAGAAAAGAGCTTTGAAATTGATTGGTCATAGAACTATAACGTTCACATCGCTTGAACAACGGTTAAACGTTTATTGTCTTTCCTTATTTTATCGGTACTTTTATAAAGAGTGTTCCGAAGAAATAGCCAGTTGCATTCCTCCCCTGAAACAATTCAACAGTAATACTCGGGCTGCAAGGAATGCTCATCATTTTACCCTAGAGCCAAACTTTGGACGT
This sequence comes from Baccha elongata, assembly GCA_951217065.1. Classification (NCBI taxonomy): domain Eukaryota; kingdom Metazoa; phylum Arthropoda; class Insecta; order Diptera; family Syrphidae; genus Baccha; species Baccha elongata. Next base: position 177,483,033 of record OX578272.1, read on the forward strand.
ACAGTGAAGTACAGAGATTCTTTCTTTAACCGCACAACAAGAATGTGGGATGCCTTACCCGGCTCAATTTTTCCCTCCCATTGTGGAGCTGTGACATTTAAAACTAATGTGCATGGGTATCTCCTTTCATCTACCCTTTAAATTTCCTAACCACTCGCAATGTGTTAAATCATCATAAGGGTATTCATAACCCCTTGAGTGCGCGCATATTATAAAAAAAAAAAAGTGCAATAAGGCCAGTTGGGAAAAAAGACCAACTATTTCAGTATGTCAACACGTTTGCTGCCGTCGGTCGTCACTGCCGACGTCAATATTTTTGCATTTTGAGACCTTATAGACTTAGAGCTAGCGACCGATTTACCAACCGCATTTCACCAAGACTAAAACTTTGTTGATAGAAAGGATGAGGTCCGACAAACACAAAAATGTGTTTTTTTACACTCCGGTGCCCTCAATGAGTCTTTCATTTTTAGTCTGGAAGGTGGTAATGAAGGTGGTGGTGAAGTCTCTCTTTTATTATATTATGCATTGGTTTCGTTTTAAACAAGAAAATAATAATGTAAAACATTTAAGCCCTCAATGACATGCTGTAAGAAGCATAATATATAAAAAGATGAGCCTTGCTTGATAAAAAATAACTTCTTAAATTCATAATTTGTAAGTCTAAACGTAATCATGTCTCTTAGGAGCAACGAGAAATCTTGATGGTTGACGTACACAAAATAGTCAGGCTATACGGAACGCAATACAATATAACTAACACTTTGGGTACAATAATGCTGCAGTGTTAACATGAACTGACGTATCTGCGCATTTTTGGCTTTTTGATATAAATGTATTTTTTATAAATATAATTGTTGTTTTTTTTTGATTTTTGACAATTGTTCTTCATATATTGAATTTCATTTATCAAACTTAATGGTCAAAACACAAATTGGAACAGGTTACCACTTGAATGCAGTTTAACTTAGTGTGGCTTTAGACCAGGAAAGTCTACCATCGATCAAATATTCGCTCTACGGCAGATCTTGGAAAAAACCCAGGAATTTCAAATCTATACCCACCATCTTTTCATCGATTTGAAGGCCGCATATAACAGCATCTTTAGAGACGAACTAAACATGTCTAGCTTTGTCATCCCTGTCAAACTCGTCCGTTTGTGCACGATGACGATGGAGATCTCACGCTGCTCCATCGAAGTCGGTAAAGATCTCACCGATACCTTCAATGTCAAAAAAGGGTTTAGACAAGGCGATCTACGCTGTCATGCGATTTCTTTAACATCATCCTTGAAAGAATAGTCTAAATAATTCTCCCCTTAACACCAGAGAAACAATCTTTCAAAAGTCAGTCCAATTACTTGCCCGCCGATTATATTGCCATAATTTATGAAGAACAAAGCGTGATGTCAGTGATGCTTTCGTGAGCATTGAGAAAGAAGGAACAGTGGATCAGGACAAAATATATGCTGTCAACAAGAAATGACACGCAACACCGATGTCTTGGCGAAATGTCACCATAGAAAGCTACAACTTTGAGGTGGTCAAAGACTTTGTGTTCCTAGTCTCCGCTAGCAACTCAATAAATAACATCAGTGCTGATATTCAACGAAGAATTACTCTTTTCAATCGCAGTTTCTTTGGGCTGAGAAGGCAACTGAAGAGCAAAGCCCTCTCTCGAGCAACTAAAGTGTCCCTCTATACACTTATCATTCCGGTCTTTATTTATATTGCCGAATCATGGACAATACTAAAGGTGGATGAGAACGCTTTAGGCTGCTTAGAAAGAAAATATCTCCGTCTGATTTATGGCCCTATCTGCGTAAATGGGGAATGGAGGAGAAGATATAACAACAAACTGTACGGGCTGCACAGCTACACTGACCTTGTCACAAAAGTGAATAAGGTGGCTCATACACATAGAGCGAATGGACATCAATGCCCTAGCACGGATGGTCTTTGAATCTTAACAGTGTAGAGAAAAGAGAAGAAAGTTCTTAATAATTGAAACGCAAACGATGTTAGTAGTTTAAAGGTTTACAGTCAACCCAACTGTGATTTATTTACTAAGTATAATTAGAGTATGATCTAGATCTGTACATAGATAATAAGTATCGTGAGAATGTGTATTCATAAAGAGAGTGCATATAATAAGAGAGTGCATATGATTTACTGTACAAATCCAACCCTGTTAGATGGCCGGTGCAGTATAGGAGGACAACGTAGCAGGTGGCGCACGCAAGTGGAACAGGACCTCAACCAACTTGGCGTTTGAAACTAGAGGCAGCTACCTAGAAACCGAGCAGCCTGGAAGGAGCTTGTTGGTTGAGGCCCTGGTCCACACCGGACTGCAGCGTTACCTTATAAGTAACTAAAGTAAGTTTATAAAAAAAAAAATTAAAATCGTTAGAGTGGTTCAAAAATATGCTTGGAACTTAGTCCACCGAGGGACTTCGTTGCAATTAATTCGCAGCTTAAGGAGTCTTCATATGAGAACGACCAACGAATACACGAACAATTGAGATTTTAAACAATTTCACAATTAATTTCTTGAAAAAAAAATAGGTACATTTAATAAGATATTAAGTTTTTAAAATATGCAGTTGCATTGCAATAAATAAGAACATTTTGATAAAATAAATTATTCGTCGCGAACTTCAAGATGATTGCAACGAACTTTCAAGCTCTATTCGCTTTACACATACCATCCACACCAGAACGAATGAATTGTTCGCGCTCGACTACTGTCCAACATAATCTCACTTTTGTTGTTTGCTTTAATATGTGGTTGGCGGTGCTCGTTCGCAGCAAATAAAAAATTAAAATGTACATTCAAACCCGCTTTAGCGAAACGACAAAAAAAACTGATTTTAAGTTTCAGTTATCCGGGGTTTCCACTTAAGCGGATCTCGGGTTACTGAAACAAATGTTCACTTAAGCGAACATCAGATAGCTAAAACAAAAATTTCAGTTAAGCGGAATTCAGCCGATTAAATTTTCAGTTAAATGGAGGGAAAGTTACCTTCTCCCAATTTACAAGGGGAAGGGTGATACGCGAAACTGCGATAATTACCGTTCAATCAAGCTGATGTCACACACTATGAAGATCGTTGAGCGTGTACTGGATGGCCGCTTGCGAAAAATAATAAGGCTTTCCAATGACCAGTGTGGATTTGTCTCGGGCAAATCAACCACAGATGCAATCCAGAGTGTAAGAATCAGAATGGAAAAACACCGCGATTCCTCAAGTAACTTGCATGCTGTGTTCGTAGATTTTGAAAAAGCATTCGATCGACAACCACGAGATCTGATATGGGTGGCCCTTAGACAACGGGGAGTTCCAGAAATCTACGTGCGGATCATCATGGATATGTACGAGCATGTCAAAACAAAGGTCAGGTGCACTGCAGGAGTAACCGAGAATTTCAGAATAGAAGTTGGTGTACACCAAGGAAGCGTTCTGAGTCCTTTGCTCTTTATAACAGTCCTTGATTATCTACTCGAAGATAAGGTGAGAGACCCTAAAGTGACTCAGTTATTCTTTGCTGATGATGGAGCCATCATAAGTGAAAATGCTTCTTCCTTGCAACGAGCACTCGATGTGTGGGTGGACGCTTTGGAGGGGAATGGATACCGCATAAGCGCCAAAAAGACAGAATACCTATGCTGTCCATTTTCTGATCCAACCATGGCCATTCCGGACATTTATTTGAACGGAACAGTGCTTCCCAAGTGCGAAAAGTTTAAATATCTTGGATCTATGATCAACAACGAAGCATCCTGTGATGACGACATCAACCATCGCATAAGCGTAGGGTGGATGAAGTGGCGTGAGAACTCTGCCATCTTCTGTGACCGAAAAATGCCCCCTAAGCTAAAAGGAAAACTCTACACATCAGCAGTCCGTCCAGCGCTTACATATGGTTCACAATGTTGGACAATGTACAAAAAGTATGAGAGCAAATTGACGGCAACTGAGATGAAGATGCTCCGCATGACAGCAGGAGTAACAAAGCTAGATCGAATCCGAAGTAAAAGGATCCGAAGAAGTCTTCACGTTAAAGATACCATCGTCGATAAAATACAGCACGACAAACTCAGCTGGTACTGGCACGTACTTAGAAGAGACGCTGAGAATCCCGTTCAAAAGGCACTTTCATACAACATTCCAGTACAATCGCGGAAGAGAGGCAGGACGAAAAATTCCTGGAAAAAACAAATGCAGCGACATCAGCATTCAGTTGGCCTCAGACATGGAACAATCCATAACCGGGAAGCTTGCCGACATTTTCTGAGGTCAACCCGACGAACCCCACACACAGATCAGTAGGTGAAGTGGAGAAGTGGGAAATATATGATCCCATTCGAGATCGTATATAGCATCGTCGGAAAAAGGAGAAGAAGAAGAAGAAGAAGAAATTTTCAGTTAAATAAATCCTATACAGGCGTTAAAATTTTTCATGAAAAAGTATCTTTAGTAATAAATGAAGAAAGTTAATAAACGTATTTAAAACAAAATTAGTATATTAAACATATAAATAATAAATTAATAGCAGAATCACATGATTTCATTTTTGTATGTAATTTTAAGTTTGTCTTTGATGGATAAACTTACAACTTTTCTTTTGCCATGAAGCTGAAATTTTAGATTATTAATTAAATTCACTTGATAACTGAAAATTTGTTTTTATATCTCTTTCACAAATTTTAAACAGCAGAAATGAAAATAAATAAATTCCGCAAGAAATCAGAATTTACATAATGTCACAGTCACTGTCAGTGAAATGAATGCATTCAGAGCATGTTTATTATTTTGTTCTTATTGTTCGATTGCTTAAGGCATACATATTTTTTTTTTGCATTTAAGAGGAGTTCATTCCGTGAAATGTAGTAATTTTTGAAGGAAATTGTTGTTCAGATATCCGAGTTTTTCACATAAGCGGGTTTCAGTTAAGCGGAGTTATTTGTATGAAATTTTACAAGAAATACACGGGGATAGATAAAATTTTTCAGATAAGCGAGTTTTTCAACTAAGCTGGATGCAGATAAGCGAGTTTTACTGTAAATGCAACGTCAGAATTAGCGAATATTCATCCATTCGTTGGTCGCTTTCATTATGAATACTCCCTTAGTTCCCATGCTATGTGGGACTTAGTTCGTTTTGAAAAATGGTGACATTATGAAGACAAACTTAAACTTTACACATTTTTAAATATTTATTTCACTGCCTTATCTTAGGACACGACAGTAAGCGGAATTGAATAATTCTTATGTTAAAAATAATTTAATGCGAATTAGATGCACTTCAATGCGGAAAGATACATTTTTAAGCAATTTTAATTTCAACTAATGTCATCTTTTGGACGACAATATTTATCCCTAACTCACTGATTAGTGAAAACATTTTTCCATTTCTTTTTGTCCATTTCGGTTATAAAACAGCATCTCATTAAAAATTGAATGATAAAATCTTTATGAAAACGTTAAACGTGCTGCAACGAGGTGTTCACCAGAAACAAATAAAATCGTTTCTCTAAAATGTATACATAACAAAGAGAAAACAAATACATAGGTACATCCATAATCAGAAGGACGTTATACTTGTGTAAGAATCCCAACAATAACAACAAAAACTAAATCCCATTATTTTATTTTATGTTTACAGTGAAACTTAAGTTACTTTATACAAAGACGGTGCATGCGTTGGTGAAGAATGCAATAAAGTTAAAAAGAACTCATTTCGTAAAATTTGCTTTGCAAAGTTTGTACTGCAATATACATACCTAGAGCTTGGGGTGATTTCGTATTACTTTTTTTACTTCCCCTAACTGAACTCACCCGTTGTAATGACTGTAATGAGATAACCTTTGAAGAAAATAAATGGATCACGTACGGCAGTGTATTAATCAAGTTACTTTTTAACAAGTTACGAGTTCGTATATTGTGTTGGTTTTTATCGCAAAATTAAATTGTGTAAAGAGTCTGCGGTAAAATAAATATTATTTGATCTTAAATTATATAATTCTTGACAGCGGTACCAACTTATGTGAGATTCTTACAATACTAAAACCACAGAGAACCAAGACCAATCTATGAAAGATTGTCAAATAAAATTCCTTTATAAATTTAACATTGTATTGGAGGAAATTTAAAGTTTAAATAGGGTGCGAGTCATTTGGACGGAACTCGTTTCGCAATCTCATTCCACAATTATCAAAATAAATTTCAATCGTCTCGCAATAGTTATTTGGCTAAATATCTTTTGGTTTTGTATCAACTCGCAATCAAAAGCAAAAACAATTTAAAAGCTAAATAATAAAATGCGAAATAAAAACTGCCAAATGAGAACTGCGAGTTAAAAATTGCGTAATGATTTTTTTTGAAACAATAAGTTTGCGAAATGAGAACTTGCTAAACAAACAATAAATTGCAAAACAATCAAAAGCAGACTGATAGCACGGACGACCGCATTAATCCTTTGAATGAAGGCATGTCAAACTGCACGAATGTGGTCCTGTTGTATTTGGGACCCTTTCTGGCTAAGCGCTTACTTTAATGATTCCACATTATCATATTTTCCATATGGTATTTTGTAGACTAAAGTATCAACAATAAAACAGGAAAATGTGGAAATATTGAAGTAGCGCTTAGCCAGAAAGGGTCCCAAATACAACAGGACCGCATTCATGCATCAGTGTGCAATGCCTTCATTCAAATGATTGATGCAGTCATCCATGCTACAGAGAGCTATATCAAACAATGAAATGGTTTTTATAAAACTAGATGATGTTTTATGATGTATACTTATAATATGAAACAAAAATAATAAAAAGTAAGGAAACCACATTATCGCTTGTATATATTCCTGTAAGGCATGTCAATTTATGCACATTTAGTTTCTTTTTAGAAGCCCAGGGTAAATACATCGGTCATTGGTAGAGACAACCTTCGGTTTATATAGTCTTTTCTGACCAAGAGACATACATTGCTATATAAACGATATAAAAAGGCTTATTTTTCTGTGACATAAAAAAAATCAAGTGTTTTTCATTCCTTTTTTCTTAAATATTTGTCCGTATCTCTATATTTTAGCAACTCATACTTTTTTCGATAACTTTTAATTTTTTGAATCCGCGTAATCTCCCTCGTGGACGCTTCTTAACTTATCGCTTTTTACGTGTTATCTTTCTGCGTGATCCCCTAGTCAGTAAGTATCTCCCTGGTAGTTGTTTTGTCAGGGGAAATTTAAAAATTTTAACTAAATAAAGAAAATATTTTGTCAAAAATTATATCACATTTCATACACACCAACAGGATTGTTGAAATTATTTAGGTAATTTAAACAAATTAAATGAATTTAAAATTTGTTGACCTTCCAGGGGAGAGACACAATCACCTGACCAAACCACTCTGAACTCCACTTTCACTTCGCACCAACTAAAGTAAATCACAAACTTAACGATGATCGCCAGGGTAGATAAGCTCAAAAGGCGGGGACAAAAATAAAATTCGAAAATTATTTAAAATTAACAAATATTTATTTTTTTATTTCTCTTTAATATGCTAAAGTATACTTATTTGAGATTATGCAAAATATACTTTTATTTTGAAACTGCAATAAACAAGGTGTGTACTGACTGAGTTTTCAATTAAAAACGTGAGCGGGACAGGCCAGGGTAGAAACTTTTTCCGGCTTAAATATTGAATTTCAGAAAAATTTACTTCATATGGGCGTTTAATGATAATGTTGTTTATAGAAAACATAAGGATACTGTGAATTATTGCAAAAAGTTACAACTCTTAGGTCAAGTCTTTTCAGCTCTGCTTATGTGTAACCATTGGCTATTTCCATAGATTTTGTATGTGTATCTATTGTTACCAGCAAAATTAAAAGAGATGAAGAGACTGGTATAATAATGATTGCCGCACACATGCCGCACATCTTACAATAGAATCACCCATATAATAAATACATCAGGGTTAACCCTTGGATCTAGGACACTTCCTTGTGTTACACCAATACCAGCTTCGATTTTTATTAGTTCCGAATGTTCAAGCAAGGCGACTAGTTCCATCTAACTTGTGCAATTATACGGCTGTGTAACGACTGTCTGTACAATTTAGGATTTAACACGAGATGTTTAAACTTTATAATCAATTTTATCGATGTTTTAATTTTAAATCAGGGTTGCAAAAGCTTAATTTGTTTTTAGCTTAAGCTTGGCTTTCAATTCGCAAGCTAGTTGGTTAATTATGAATTACAAAAAAATCAATTAATAAGCTAATTTGGTGAATTGTAAATTAAAAAAAATTTAATTCATAAGCTAGTGAATTGTGAAAATCCCGGAAACAGAATCCCGAAATACAAAATCACCCAAAACAGTAACAGAATAAAGTTGATTCGGAATTTCATTGTCGGAATTTTGTATTTTGGGAGCTTGTTTTCGTGTTTTTGGTGTCGGGATTTTCACTAGCTTATGAATTAAATTTTTTCCAATTCACAAGTCAATAGTATTTAGCTTAAGGCTTAGTGTTTTTTTAATTCATTAATTCGCAACCCTGCTTTAAATTAAGGTTGTTTGAATATAAATTTAAAATTTTCTACTCTAAGTAATATAATATCGTAAAAATCGTATTTAAATCAATATGATTTTATTTTGATTTTAATTAATCTATAAGTCGGTGCCGTGTCATAAGGCCGAGTTCTGAAATTTGGTCTTATGACACTTTCTTAAAGCGACATAAGGCCGAATTTCAACGTTCGGCCTTATGTCACTATCACAAAGTGACTTAAGGCCGATTCGGTCTTATGTCATTTTTTGAAATTTCATTCTTATTTTGTAAAATTAAGTAAAAGTTCCAATACAGCATTATAAATCTTAAGGTCAAAAGCGATAAGGAACTCATGACCCATCTATGTGGGTTTTTTGTATAATTAATTTGTGAACATATGACTCACCTTTAAGTGGGTGATAAGACCACAGAAATAATGTATGAATTTTCGACCAATTATTTGTTACCTTCTGTGACTTTGTACAGAGATGAAAAAAAGAACACTTGATCCTTCGGAGTAGTCCACAACCAATTTCTGTCGATTGCGCAAACTATTGACTTGCAGATGCCGGACGATTTTATGGATGTACACTAAGCGGTTAAGGAAGATAATGGCAAACGAAATAAATCATTATTTTAAAGTTGGACTTATTTGGTTAACTTTAAATTGTAACTCAAAAACTTAAAGTATTTTCTTACGTCCTTATTTTATATTAGTTTTCGAAATAAATAAATACAAACTACGGTGTAGTGGTGGTGTGAGAAACGTAGCGGAGAAGCATTTTGGCGAAATGATTATCAATTTAGGGTGTGAAATTTAAAAATTCGCGTGAATCAAACAATCAAACAATCAACATTTGTTGCAGCTCTTAGACCTCCAACAAACTCGTAACTATATATTAATTCGGTGGGATTTTCCATTTTAGAACGATGCGTTTGAAGAAATTTACACGAATGAGATCTGATAAAATCGATCTTACCTCTTTGTTTTTGCGATCAGTGGTTTCTTATCAATATTCAAACGGTAAAGAAAGGTTTTGTTGTTGAAAAAATTAGAAAGCATGTTTGGTCTTAAGTCGCAAGTAAATTCGGCCTTATGTCACTTTGTGAAAGTGTCATAAGGCCGAATTTAAAAAAATTGGCCCTATGTCGCTTTCACAAAGTGACATAAGGCCGAATTTTAGAATTCGGCCTTATGACGTTTGGCCTTATGACTTATAAGTCTTTTGTTTTCAAATTGTTTTCACAAACAATTTTCACTTTAATATTAATAAAATAGATACGAAATAATTAGAAAAAAACAAAAATACATTTTATTAATGCAAAATAAAAAAAAAATAGTTAATCTAACAATTTTGAACTAAGTACATAATCTGCGAAATTATACTTAAAGTAGTGCCTTAGATAAAGGGTTGGTAAATTCTTCGATTTGTTTATATTCGATCAAGTAACTCAACTTAGGTGCGAGCAATTTCAGAGAAAGAAAACCACCGGAACCACTACCAGCTTGATGATAGATTCCAAAACCACCTAATGGTGCTGGTGGGCTAGAAACAACTTCTCTAGTGTCAATAAATGGAACGGTTGAGCGACCAAAATCCTTCTTGAAATCCGATGGTTGGAAAGTTATAAAATTACGTTCATTTGGTAAAGGAGCCTTTGAAACAAAGTTTTTCATTGTAGTACCGAGAATCTCTGGATCATCGGCTTCCTTAATTGTAACTTCATTTCTGTAAATTATTGCAAAACAAATTTTAAGTGTTGAAATTTTAGAAAAACTTTTTCTTTTTCATATTACGATTGAGAAATTTTTCCACTGGTAGCAGCATATGGTCCAAAAGTATACCAGTTGGGAGTGGTTGAACCGTCGATAAATGCTTGAATAACTTCAAATCGTCGGTCTCTTATTAACCTGAATTGAATTGCTGAAAAAGATAATTTTAATTCACTTTCTAACCTTGAAATAAAAATAATGTAATATACTTGTCAAGAAGCTGTTGTCTTGCATTTCGAAATCACCCAATTCGATCTTCCTTAGCTGAGAGCTGAAGTATGCAACATGTTTACTTTCTGGTGTCTCAGACCAAAAGACTGTTTTCGGGTCTACGGAAATAGGATCCAAGTATTTTCCTTGCTGAATATCAACGTAGATGACATTTTTTCTAACTCTGAAACGGATTCCAGTGATGACACTGAAAAAAAAGATAACTTTTATTAAATAAAAAAATCTAATGGAAAAGGGGGGCAAGAGATGTGACCACTAAGCATCTTCTCCACACCATCCGATTATAGGAAAAGAGTGTCTGAAAGAACAAACGGAAGAGCTGAATATACAGTAAGGTGGAGTTGCAAAGTGTATACACCTATAATACGAATACGACAAAGTCAGCGTTCACTTGAGTTTTATTTAGAGAACTAGTCTACCAAATGCGTTTATTATAGTCGAGTTGAAAGTTAACGATCCCTGATCGCGATTAATAGACAAAGAAATTCGGATCTACAAAGGGAATGGTATAGATTTCTTAATAGACCACGTGCTTGCTAAGCAACTAGCAGATCTACATCTAGCTATAAAGTGGCTATAACTGCCGTTCAGAAATTGCAAGCCAATGGAAAGAGAAGGATGTTATTGAGAACTTACGTACCTACTTGTTTTTATTCGGTTTTGGTTTTTTTTAATTAAAATAAAACGTTTAAAGTAACAATGACGTTAGGCTCGCTAACCTAATGATTATCAGGATCAGGGCTCAATTTTCTTACCTCAGTCATCCACATTTCATGTTTATTTTAAAGAGCACGAATAGAACTACTTACTTGCCAGTCTGAGCACGAACAAGTTCGGTAGAAATACCGACGGCATTTTTCTGGAAAACGTTACAGAAAAAGGTGTTGCATCGCGCATCAGTTTTAGATTGACTTACAAGTGAATCTTTGTGTCCGAATATTTCTATACCATTTCCTGGTAATTCAACTTTCATGTATTGATATGGTCCTTCAGGACGACTGGGCTGTAGATTACATAAGCAAAATTTAAAAACAAAACATTGATAAAAAAAAAATAAACAAATTTTACATTATAGAAAATCGACAAGTGAGATCCTGCTGAAACGGGATAAACATTGCAGTTACCAACTTCATAATCATGTATTATGTCAACAGCATCTTTGTCTTCCCAGCACCCGTCTTCACCCATATACGAGGGTCTTGGAAGAACCTTGGCAAATGATAGACGCTCGTAATCAACTCCTTTAATTAGAAATAAATATAAGATTTTTTTTTAAACTTTTTTAATTCATAAAATGTTTTGTCAATTAAATCTACCTTGTTTCATGTTAGTAAATACTCCACAATTTTTAATGTCTCGAGATGCATTATCTAAAGCCCATTTAGTCTTTTCGAAGAGTTCCTTCATGTCGTTTTTGTATTCATTGATAAGATCTTCTGAAATCAACTTGGTGGAATCAGCATCTGAAATAATATTGTAAGTTGGAGATTAAAATCATAAAATAAATATAAAGTTTAGTTACCTGATAATCGGCCATCTTGAATTTCTTTTTGGAATTGTATTACGTGAGCTGATATAACCATAACATAGCTGTCAGTTAAAATTTTCAAAATGTACATGTAGGCTCTGAAGACTTTGGATTCCACTGAATTTGTGTAACAATCATCGTTTTCCATAGCCTATTAATTATAGAGATTTGTTTCAATTAAAACTCAGATGTATATTTTGTTTATTAAAATTAATTAGAAACATCTCCTCAATGATATCATATAAAATAAAGGAGCACAACTGGGTCGCACAAACTTGCTCTTGTGGCAATTAACCTTAGTGTAAACGACTGGGAAATTCGTCAACTTCACCGTCAACAAGAAATACTTAAATAAAATTTTTTTAAAATTAATCGGCTTTTTTTCGAAAAAATGGAATTAAACAACTGAATTGAAAATACTTTTTTCCAAAATTTTAATTTTTGAATGCAGTATTAATCAAGCTTAGGCAACCTATTAGAATGTCAAATATCGTCAAAATTGGTTAAGCCGTTTAAGAGATAATCGGTATCAAAAAAGTATCGTTCTAGGACAGGTACCGTTAATAATTCACTCCGGAAAATATTTTTTCGATTAAAGACATCATTATTATCAACAAATCACTCATATAAGATTTTTAAAGAATCGATCGGATTTTTTTGGGAAAAATAAAACTCAAAAAACTAACTTTTTAGAAAAAAAAACTTTTTTCTGAAATTTTTGATTACAGTATAAATGAGGCTTAAGAGTATTTCAAAATATTAAATTTTGTCGAAATCGGTTCAGCCGTTGGAAAGATAATCGCTATCGAAAAAGTACCGTTGTATGGAAAGTACCGTTAATAAGTTTTTCCGGAAAAAAAAATTAGATGAAAGATATCATCATTGACAACAAATCACTCATGTAAAATTTTATCAAAATCGATCGTATTTTTTCGAGAAATTTGGAACTATCGGTACGTACTGTTATTTCACGACCTAGGATAAAAATAATAAAAATAAAAAAAGGTCCTGGTATTATTACTCAAAGAATGCTTTTTACCAAGTTTGAAGAAAATCAGCCCAACCCTGTAGGGGTTTTTCGACTTCGCTATCATCGTAATGTCATGTTTGATTGTTATCTCAAAACTTTTTTTTTTGCTCGAATTTTAGTATCTTTAATCGCAAGTAAAAAGTTTTATGTGATATTCTTTTGGACTTATATGCATATGTTTAATTATTAGTGACCAGATCGGGACAATCAAAAAATTCAAAATATTAATTTAACTGAGTAAAATTACTTACACGTTTTAAAAAAATATTGCAAGATTGAAATTTAAAATAAATAGTATGGGTTATGTAGAAACAACAACAGGATTTTCTGAAAATATTTGCGATAATTTCGGACAAATTTCGAGGGATAAAAAAAAAACTTCATACAAAATGTTTGCTAACAATGAAGTTTGTTAGATTTCAGTAAGTGTGAATGAAATATTTTCAGAGAAAACATGAAACTATACGAAATACGAATAACAAACTCTAACATACATTATATTGGTTCTATTCTCAAATGAATGTTGCACGATAGACTCGCATTTATTTAAACAATTTAACTTCAAATGCAATTTCCAAATTGCAAATAAATACTGCCAGCCAAAAATTGATAGTAAAATCACGAAGAAAATCAAAAGGAAACTTCGAAAGTTTGATTTGACTTGTTTTTGTTTTATTTTTAACTTAAAATAAAACCCTTTGTTCATATCTCTGCCCAAAGAAATTTCTTGGATTACAATTCGAAGTATTGTACTCTCTCAGGTGTTCTTTTTTCTGTGAAAAACTATAAGAAATTTGCGTATTCTGGAACAGGGTGACCAAATTTCGTTGATTTTTATAGTTTTGGTGAGCATGTGGAACAGATTTAATAATCTTCGATTTCTGACATCTGAAATGTTCAAAAATGACGTCGTATCAGCCCTTTTTTTACATGAAATAAAAGGAAGTTTAAAAACTAATCAAAATGTACCGCAAAATAAAAATAAAAAAAAAAAATAATTAAGTAAAAAAAAAAAAATATATTATTTGCTATTTTTCAAAACAACAAAGTAAGCATTTTTTTATACATAAGTCGATTTTGTATTGATTTTTATATTGATTTGTGCACCACATTTCAAAATAAATATGAATTTGTAAAGCGATCGTTTACCTTGTAGACTGTTGGAAAACTTATCAAAATTTACTTTGCAAAACAGTTTTTGTGGATCGAAAAAGCATAATTATATGAAAAGTATTTGCAAATTACACTTTTCAATATAAACTTTTCAGTTTGCACAAAAGAAAGTACGTGGAACAGAAACTGCAAAGTGAATATACAAATTGAAAAGACTTTGCAAATTAGCTATACTGTTCAATTTCAACTTTTCACTTATCAAATTTTATAGTTCAGAGAAACGCAAAGTTTAGCAAATTGACGAAAATTTTGAAAAGTGCAAATAAAAAGGTTGAAAAGTTGTTTTGTGACTTTTAATATTTTATACCACGCTTAATAACATCACAATTTATTACAACGGACCTATATAATGGTCTAAGCCACATTAACCATTAACCTAATAACACTTACCGATTCAACTTGATTTCACAAAATCAAGTTCAGATATTTGCATTTGCATATGCTTTCGTATGTCGAAAGAACAAAAAAAAAAATATGAATCGCGTAAAACCATCTTATATCTTGAGGAATAGGGGAATTTCGAAAATATTCAATCGGTTGTGTTGAAACTGCTTGGGTGGTAAGTTCAGTGAACTTGTTATGTGTTGCTATGTTGTCTCGATAAAACATGCGTCTTATAACAATAAAATTCTTTTATTGACAAACAATTTGTTTGTTGAAATATTTGTTAATGAAATAGAAATTAAGAACAATTGACATTCCACAATAATGTGAATTCAATTGTTTTTGCATTGAAAGTTTCACTTGAATACGTTTGTCCACACATGCTATTAAATGTTTGTTCTTTTTTTTTATAGAAAATGTTTTTGAGTATCAATATTGACAATACCTATAAGTGCAGAATTAAACATGCTTTGAGGAATTTTTGTACATTAAAATTTTTCGTATTTATACATTTATGGGTGATTCTACAACCGATGCTGCTTATTCAGTAAATTTTATCTCAATCGTTTGAATGATCAAATTTTTATTAATTAAAAAAAAAAAAAAAATTGGTATATAATTTAAAATTTTTCATCTTCGTAAAAACGATAACTTACCAATAAATGGTCCTTTTCCAAAACATAATCGAAAAATAATTTAACTGGTCCTGATGTAGGCGAAAAGGAACTAGGCTTGATATACGTATTGATGAATGATCTCAAATTTTCCCTATAGGGACTGTAGTATTCCAACATGACTTTAAGAGTTTCGTTCTTGTGAAAGCCAGTTTTTTTAGAATCCAAAATAAGTTTCATGTTATCAGCATAAGATTTTCGGAATTTTTCGAGTTGTATTCGTAGATTTTCCAGAAGTTCATGAGATTCAATGGCGTTAGTCAGTTCACGAATTACTTTAGCAGAAGCTTCCATAACATGATTATCAACATTTTGTATGCTGTTCTGAATCACTTGCTGTGATTTAAATAGATCAAGTTGGGTTAAGGCAGTTGAGACTTCTTTGTTATTATCTGCGTTAACATCAGCCAATATGACGCAAGTAACATGAAGCAATCCTAATGACCCAGCAATGATGGGTCCAACGGGTGGTGGTATTAATAAACTCAAACTAGCTAGATTTGGAATGGCAGCGTTTAGAATATTAACCTCTGTGTCTTCATCGAGTATGGCTGATTCAGTTGGAAGAAGAAGTACTACACAAATCAGCAAACCGATACAATATTTGTTAAACTTCATTTTTTTAAATGCTTTAAAAAAATTCCGCACTAAACTGCGAGAATTTCAACACTATACTGTCAACGATATTAGAAATTGAAGGTTTTTATAAGATTTCGATTGAAGGTTATTTATTTTTTTAACTTTTAAGCATAACCGTACACTTGTAGAAACAATCTAGGACTGTTTAAATAACAAACTATGAATTTACAAATAAACTCTTCTTAAATACTGATATGACAGTTTGCCAACAGCTTATTTTTTTTTCTCAAGTTGTGCTAATATTGATGGGTTTTATACAAAACAAAAATTATTGCCTCAAGTTTTTTTTATATTGTGACGAAAGAACTTGTAGACTGCTCACATAACCATTTTCACTGTGAAACAGGGTTGCTTTGAGGAATCTTTTTGCCTGAAGCCTGAAAATTATTAAATTTTTAAATGCCTCAGCTGACTTTAGTCGTGTTTTTTTGTAAGTTCATATAGATTTGTGTGAAAAAACGACAACAGTCGTAAAACAACAACACGTAAATACAACAACAACATAAGTCCATATAGACTTAGCTAACTCTCGATAATTATCGGGACTTAGATAAGTCCATATAGATTACTGCGTTACCGACACAATTACATGTGGTTATATGGGAACGTGGGTTATGTTGTGGGCTAATTCCCAATGTCGTTTTTTTTTTACACATGTCTCTATAGACTTGCAAAAAAAAACACGTCTTTTATTTCCTTATTGACAAAAATTTTTAGTGAATTAATCCAGCGTCGATTTTCAAAGTTGGTTTATTTTTGGTGGCACTGTATAACCAAGCTTTTTGGCGTCTTAGCAATTGGTATTGTATGTTTGATGCTGGCGGCACCGGAATATGATCCTTTCTCCGGACTATAGACTGGGGTTGATCAGGGCCTTAACCAACAAACAGCTCGGTTTCTAGCTAGCTGCCTCCAGTTTCGCAAGCCCCCTGTAGTTGATGCAGTCCAGAGGGTCACATTCATTCAAGATCTGGCAAACAATGTTGAGGGTTAATTCATCCGAGGAGTTTCTACACGATTGTTTCTCTCTATCAAATCGATGTTGTCAGTATATTCAAGATATTGCGAAAACTTGTCAAAGATAGCACTTTCGCTTGAGTGTTGGACTACAATGCTCAAGCATAACATTAAAGCAGCTACATGAAACTATACATCTTCTTCTCGTAGACCTCTAGTGGTATTGAAGGTTTGAGTTTAATCTATCCCCATTTTGACGAAGCAGCGAGTCAAAGTCATCCAAATAAGTCATGTCGGTTTGGCAGTGATATACAAAAACTTAACATGACAAGACCTTAGTCAACTTGCTGTGCGTAACTGGAGGCGGCAGGATAAGATCAGAACCGGCTAGCGAAGCATGTTAGTTGAGCCCGTAAACAAAAAAAATAAAATAAGCAATAGTGGTGATTGAACTTGGACGATTGTTGAAGATGACTAACAACACTCAGAGAAATAAAGGGCACGACTGGGTCGCACAAACTTGCTCTTGAAGCAAGTTACTCTCCAGTTTACGACTGGAAAATTAATTTGACCAGCTTTTTATTTTATAAAGATTTTCAGTATTTAATGTTTTGAAATATTCGTCTTTTTAAAAAAAATCTTTTAAAAACAAATTTATGGATTAAAAAAAGATTTATATGAAAGATATAGTTTTCGGTAAAAATATAATTACTTGAAATTTTATCAAAGTTTATAGTATTTTTTTCGAGAAAATTAGATTTATCGGTTTTGGCAAAAAAAAACTTTTTCAAAAATTACTTTTGTTCAAAGTTTTTTTTTACAGTTTCATTTTAATTTAGCAGTAGTTTTTGAATATTAAATTTCGTTAAAATCGGTGAAGCCGTTCAAAATATAGTTGAATTAATAAAAAACGGTTCTATGGCAGGTACCGTTACGAAGTTGATTCTGAAAAAAAAAAAAAAAATGGTGGACATCACCATTGGCAAAAAATCACTCATATAAAATTTTATCGAAATTAATCGTATTTTTGTCGGGAAAATTGGAATTATCGGTTTTGACAAAAAAAAACTTTCAAAAATTACTTTTTTCAATTTTTTTTTTTTCGTTTCAGTTTTGTTTAGCAGTAGTTTTTGAATATTAAATTTCTTTAATATCGGTGAAGCCGTTCAAAAGATATTAGGAGTAATAAAAGACGATTCTGTGGCAGGTACCGTTACAAAGTTGATTCTGAAAAAATAATTTAGATGGTGGACATCACCATTGGCAAAAAATCACTCATATAAAATTTTATCGAAATTAATGGTATTTTTTTTCAGAAAAATAGTATTATCGGTTATGCTTATATGGTAGGTACCGTTATTTGTATACCTTGGTTAAAAATAAAAAAACGTCCGGGGATATTTCACTAAGAATAGTTTATGCCAAGTTTGAAGAAAATCGAGTCAACCGTTTAGGCTGCAGGTGTCGATACATCCAGACAGACAGAATTGTAGGACCTACTTTTTTCGTCTGCTCTATCATCGTAATGTCATGTTTGATTGTTATCTTGAAGCTTTTCTTAATTACAGTGTTGTAATTTATATAATATTTTTCTCTGAGTGTAATCCTTCAAAATTCTATGAAGTTCAAATGTGCTTCAAAATAATTATAAATGAAACATCATTTAAATTAATATTTTTTTATTATATCTTATTTATTAGTAGGTACTTAGCTCTCTATGCATATAATTTAATTCAGTTTCATCTTTTAGATAAGCTATGAGTAAAGTTTTGAATTTAAATTTTTGTTTGTATTTTTCACAGGGTTTTTCCTTATTTTTAATTTGATTAAGAATTTTAGAAAAAATACATATTCGAAATATTTTATAAGTTAATAAGTAAATTTTTGTTTTTGCTTTCTTTTATTTTTTATAATTGTGTTTTTGTCTAACAACGACTCTCAGCTTGCTGATCCTGATATCTGCTCGTGTGGAATTGAATGGAACTGATTTTCTGCCGGGAGATAAAACTGGTGAAATAAGAAATTAAATATCACATATGAGAAAAAAACACTGAGACTTTAAAAAAAAGGGGCTGGGGAACACTTTAACAATATGGTATGTATGGTCCATAGTTATAATACTGTAATCTGTTGTTTGTTCAGAAAATTGTTTCACCAGGTACGTGTATAAAACGATTTGTTGGAAAAGACCGATCAAAATCACGTCTTCCGATTGACTGAGATTGATTTTTGGTCAAACATCTTTCCTACTATATCTTTCCTACTCAAACTTAATCTAAGTGGTGTCAAAGTTGTAGCGTATGCAGATGACATCGTTATAATGGCCTCAGAGAAATATAATATATAACCTGCCCTAAACAAGCTTAATCGATTGGCCAATAGCTCTGGTCTTAATCTAAACGCACAGAAAACAGAACTGGTTTTGTTTACAAATAAACGGAACATTCCGGTCATAGATGCGCCAACCATAAATGGAATTCCATTAAATGTCCCTGACAAATCAAGGTACCTTGGCCTGGTTTTGGACAGTAAATTGAACTGGAAATACAATTTAAGAGAAAGAGAAAAGAAAGCCTCGATTGCATTATATACATGTAGTAGAATATTTGGTAAAAGATGGGGCCCCAGCCCCAAAACTATATATACGGCCATTGTAAGGCCAATTCTAACCTACGCATGTTCGATCTGGTGGCCCTCTTTAGATAAGGTAACAAATCCTAAAACCATGACAAAAATTCAAAGACTTGCGTGTATTGGTACAACTAGTACCATGAAAACAACACCAACCGCAGCCCTTAAAACGTTTCTAGAACTTGCCCACTTGACCTTTTCACGAAAGAGATGGCGGCCAAGAGTTCATTTAGGTTAATGCAGTGTAGCAACTGGAAAAAGGGCAATAGCGGTCATAGTAATATCAATAACTTCACTGACATAGATATAGATACAGACTTCATATCACCATATATTGACTTCAATCCAGTAACCCTAACAGACATCCTATCAAGGGAAACATGAAAGGAAACCCGGGTCATAAATGAAGATCATGTATCGGTGTTCACGGACGGGTCTAAAACAGAAAAAGTTATATTTCCAGACAACCCTCCAAAAAATAGATCGATAAAACTTCCAGATTTCTGCAGTGTCTTTCAAGCCGAAGTGCTAGCGGTGGGTGAGGTAGCTAAACATCTCGCAAAACTATAATAATATTAACACTTGTCTGTTACTTGTCTTCAAATGAGCATATTGAGAAATTGACTCTGATTTCAGGTTGCGTATTATGTGTTTACAGGATACTCTTGTAACTTGTGCAGATATAGTTTAAAATTAACACTGCTTTCAGATAAAATATAAATTTCTGTAACGGTAATTTTTTTAAATTAACATGATCTATTGTATTTATTGTATAATCTTATTACTTGTGCTCAAATGAACAGATATACTGAGAAATTAACTCGGATTTAAGGTTACTTATTGTGTGTTAACTGGATACTCTGGTAACTAGTGCGTATACAGTTTAAAATTAGAACTTCGTTTCTGGAACGCTGGTTTTTTTTTATTACAGAAGAATCTGTTTACTTTTGCAAATATACTGTTAGATTAACATTGCTTTCAGGTTAGAAAAGAATTTGTTCAACGGTAAATTTACTTAAACTAACATAATAATGTGGTTAATTGTAGAGATATACTGTTGAATTAACACTGCTCTTGTCAATAATTTAACAGGACAATATGTTGACTTGTCTAGAAATAGTGTTAAACTAACACTTCCTTCAAATTTTACAGGAACCATGTTAAAATAACACAAACAAGGAAAAAAACAACACTGTTGTCATGAACAGTTTAGCTATTTACGAGATTTAAATGTTAAAATGACATAAACTTAAATCAACAAAAAATCATCTCAAATTTACAGTCTATGCGCCCATGTTAATAGAACAATTCATATAATGGTACAAAATTCTTGTAAGTACCACAGCTTTCTGTCAATTTTATATGGTAAATTATTTCTCTGAGTGAATATGTTAAGGTGATCAACTCAAGATCGACCACTGCTTGGTTTCAAAAATATTATATTTATTCTTATTTATTATTATATTTATTCAAAAATAATAATTGCCGTACATTTCGGTAGTACAGACGAAATGGTGCTTACGAAATACAAAAGATACTCTTATGTATGCAGGTATTGCAAATGCAACAAATTAGTAAAAATATATTTTATTTATGCAAAATTTTAAGTTTAATTAATTTAACAAATTTTCGAACGACATGCCTGCCGCACTATTCTCGGAGACTAGGAGTTCGATTTTCGTTGAAGAATTAGTAAATTGTTCAATTGGTTTATAATCGACCAAGTAACTCAATTTAGGTGCGATCAATTTTAGAGAAATGAATCCACCGGAACCACTTCCGGCTTGGTGATAGATTCCAAAACCACCACATGGTGCTGGTGGGTTAGTAACAATTTCTCTGGTGTCAATAAATGGTACCGTTGAGCGACCGAAATCCTTCTTGAAATCCGATGGTTGGAAAGATATGTAATGAGGCTGATTTGGTACAGGAGCCTTTGAAATCAAGTTTTTCACATTAGCACCGAGTATCACTGGGTCATCAGCTTCCTTAATTTTAACGTCATTTCTGTAAATATTTATGAGTTGAAATATTTGAAAAAAAAAACTTATTTAGTTTTCATATTACGACATAGATATCGGTTGTGATGGACCAGAGAAATATGGACCTAATGGATTTGAGGGAGCAGCTGACCCTTCAATATTTGGATGAATAATATATTTAAATCGTCGGTCTTTTGTCAAACTCAATTGAATTTCTGGAAAAGATAATGTTAAATAACTGTCAAGCCTTAGATTAGAAATTATGCGACATAACGTATACCTGTCAAGAAGCCATCTTTCAATTTGAAGTCACCCAATTCGATCTTCCTCATGTAATGGTCCAAGTATGCAACATGGGAACTTTCTGGTGTTTCAGACCAAAAGACTGTTTTCGGGTCTACCGAAACAGGATCCAAGTATTTTCCTTGCTGAATATCAATGTAGATAACATTTTTTCTAACTCTGAAACGGATTCCGGTGATGACACTAAAAGAAAAAGATTATTTGTCAACAAATTTCTTTTTTATAAAAAAAATAAAAATGCGACAAGACTAAAAAAAATAAAAGATATTTCAGATCTTGATAAAAAAAACATACAAAGAGAGCCTAGCGACGCAATAACACCTTGTTTAAAGCTATCCCAACAGCGTGCAAGCGCGAGCCCTGGAGTTGCGCGGTTCGATATTACCGGCGCACTGTGGTCCAAAATTTATTTTCTCGTTGCAAAAATCATAACTTTTGAATGAATAAAGATTAACCATTTTATTTATTATCAGGGCTATAAAATTTCAAAGTTTCAAAACAAAAAAAAAATTTTTGTACCGGGTGTTTCAAAATCTTTGCCTAAAGTTAGATTTTCTCAAAAAAAAAAAAAAACAACAGAACAAGGAATTTAAATCGAACTTAAATAACAGTTCCCGAATTTTTTAAAACAACTAATCACAAGGTGTTACAAGGGGCATTTATAACAGACCAGTTTTTTTTTAACATAAATCATCTGATACAGTTAGGCGTTAGCTTAAAAAATTTTAAATTTTAAGACAAAACAGGTAGGTACAGGGTAAAAGTAAGAATTTCTATAAAAAAAAAAATAAGAAAAAGGCGGCCAATTTCAAAATCTTATAGCTATGTATATATAAAAATTGATGTTTGTATGTATGAATGTTCCCTATAGACTCCAAAACCCCTGATTTGAAATTTGGCACATTCATTTTAGTCTGAAATAGAGAAAACAGACTTGCTTTACATCCCGGAAAAATATTTGATTCCCGTGGCCTAGATTTTCTTAGTTTTTCACCGAGTCAATACAAAAGCTTCGGTAAATAGCGCTTTAAAGATTTTCTTCCAAAGAATGATTTTTTGTTTAACTCATCTTCTTCTTTAAGTGATCAACACAAAAATTAAATTCAATGCAGCCGAGCAACACCGAGCAAATCAGCCATACTCAACCTTTTTTGTATAGGGGCCACAAAAATGTTTTAGTCATGATGTCCAGGCCGCAAGATAAATTCATTTTTTTAGTTTTACTAAGATTTTAAGAATTGATGCTTATTTTTCAAAACATTGTTAAGATCTGGTCTACTGATGGATGCTCAGCTTTTTTATATAATCCTGTTGACAAAGTCGTTTTTGTTAATTTTTCAGCGAACAATATTAATAGGATTTGGGGACTCCTTTGAATGGTCTTAATATTTGAGGTACAATGCTTAAACATTTCACGCCAAGTTTTTTTGTCGCTCTTCAAAGTTGCGATAAGTACCCAGTAAATCTGTGCCTTGTTTCTGAACTTTCATTGGAAAGAATTGTAAGTAAGAATTGTAAAAATTTAGCACTGTTCTATGCAATATCAAACAAACGGTAGAGTGAAATAAGGGCCGCGGAATAAAGGCACGCGGGTTAATTACCAATTTAAAAGGAAACAACGCACAAAGGCTTTAATTCCTTCCCAAAATGGCAATTAAATACGCGAGTGTTATTTCCCAACAGTTTTGGGGTGGGCACAAATACCACGGGTCTTAATGCTTTTTTGTGGCGGATCTTATTGCCAGTTTGAAAATTTCCTTTTATAGTAGCAGTTGAGACCCACGGGCCTTAATTCCGCTTCTCTTATTTCACTGCACCCAAACAAACACCATAGCAATGTGGCTGAAGTATCGGTTTCCAATAGCAGACTAAACAAATTGCAGTGTGTTGAATATTTGAACATATTCAACACTTCCCACAAAAGTGAAATCGGTGGCTGAAGATTTTTTTCGAAAAGTATTTATTTAATGTTGCTTAATTGATCAAAAGTTTGGCTAAACATAGGAACCATAAGAAAAACATTCCATTGAAGTTTCTGCATCTATTGCTGGCTTTATAATTTTATATTCTTACCAAAAACGTTATACATTTAGTAAAATGCCTTAGTTACCGCGGAGTCTTCTATTCCTGTTCAAATGACTTCTCAGAAAAGCCAATTTATTACTTCTTAATGAAATTAACTTCGGTAAAAGAAGAAAAATTATTATTTTTTTATATTTTACTCGACCATACTTTTTCTTGATTCAAACGAAACTTAAAATGATTGACAATGACAACATTGTTAGGTGGGCCACTTATAAAAGCTCAACAGGCCGCAGGTTGAGTATAGCTGATCTAGACAGTTAATTATAAAGAACAAGAAAAAATACTTACTTGCCGAGTTGGGCCCTAACATGATCGGTGGAAATAGCAACTGCCTTATTTTTGTAAGCTTCATAGAAATCGGTTTTGCATTTCGCATTAGTTCTAGATTGATTTAAAAGTGGTTCTTCGTGTCCGAATATACCGTGGAAAGTATAATCTGGTAAATCAACTTTCATGTATTGATACGGTGACTCAGGACGACTGGACTGAAAATAACGTAATAAGTATGATATTAAATAACATATAAAAAAAATTAAATTAAATTTATTAAAATTACATTATAGAAAATCGACAAGTGGGATCCGTCTGGAAAATCGGGACAGCCACCGCATTTGTATAATGAATAACCACCCAAATTGAAAGCAGCATCGTGTTCAGTGCATTCTTCTTCAGGCATATACATGGGTTTCGGAAGGATCTTGGCAAATGATAGACGCTCGTAATCAACTCCTTTAATTATAAAATGTAAGTATGTATAATATTTAAAATTTCAGTTTTTATTTTTAATTTTTCGTTCAATTTTATTTATTTTTTTAATTCACCTTGTTCCAATTTAGTGAATGTTCCACAATTTTTAATATCACGAGATGCATTATCTAAAGCCCATTTGGTTTTATCGACGAGTTCTTTCATGTTTTTTTTGTATTCATTTATAAGTTCTTCTGAATTCGTCTTGGATAATTTGGCATCTGGAAAATATTCTTGTAAGTTGGCGAATGAAATCGTCAAATTTATAGTTTAGTTACCTGATAGTTGGCCAGCTTGGATTTCTTGTTGAAATTGAATAACCTGAGCTGATATAACCATAGCATAGCTGTCAGTCAGAATTTTTACAATATACAAGTAAGCTTTGAAGACTTTGGATACCACTGAATCTGTGTAACAATCATCGTTTTCTTTAGCCTATTAATCAATGAGATTATTCCAATTAAAAATCAGAAATATTTATTTATTTTAATCCTTATAAAAATATGTCTGACCATCATTGGTGAACCAATGAAGAGCTCCATTTAATAAATCATAATGATATATAGTTGTCGTTCAATGAAAACCCCCTTACTATAGCTCGTCCAGCGAAGATTGTCTTTACATGCCTTATGGGAGGGAGAGCTTTTAATTCATCAGTGCAACCTGCCAATTTTCCAGGGGACTGTACAAATAAAAATGCCTCTGAAATCCATAACAAAACACATATCCACCATGGCAATTTTATTTTTTTTAGTCCCTTATTTAATGCTTAAGTCGTTCGAAGTTCATTGTTTTTTGGTAGAACAGTTGGTTTAAAAAAAAAGTAGTTCATTAAATTAAAATGATAAATAAAAAGTTTTTTTTTACAAGATGGTAACGCTGGTACTGTTTTATTGTAACTTGAAACAACTTTTTATGCATATTACGGTGCTAGAGCTTTCATTTGCGATTGACTTATGCAGTTCGCTGCAGCCAAACTGAGATGCAAATGTCTTATCTATCTTTCCTGTACTGACAATCTTTCCTGAACATCAACTACTAGGTACCTAACTATAATGTAAATAAAAACCAAATTTTGCAGGGTTGTAGAGCTAGTGAGTAGAGTATTTAAACAAAAGTCCCCGACTCTTATTGTTGAACAATGAGCAATCCCTGATAAAAACAGGGTTGCCATCACAAATTTTAAGTAAATAAATAAAAATAAATAACGCAACATTAATTAAACTTAGAAGATATTAAATTAAATGATGCAGAATTAAATTCATAGAAATCCAGGATTAAATAGAAAAGTTTTTGATTTTCAATTTGCCGTTGTAGAATAAAAACACAGCTATGTAACTAAAGATAAAAAAAATTAAAACAGGCACGATAAAAAAACCCCCACAAAACAACAACATTTAATTAATGAATGGTGTTTACGCTTTCATAAAAGCTATGTCACATTACCGTATGTGCTTTCGTTGATTTTTATTAAATTGTTTTGCATTTTAAGACAATTTTGTACTTGCAAATTTGATTCTTTACAACTTTTATATTCACAACTTTGTGCTTAAAAAAATGTGGAAAAGAGTCCCAACAAGAAGTTTGGCGAAAAAACATATTTTTGGAATTTTTCATCTTTTTCCAGAGAGGATATCTAAAAGACGGCTCTGATGTGCAAAATAGTGTGTGGTAGCAAATTGTCGGAAATTTTATCAGCTACATTTTTGATCTTAATGTTTTTTTTTTGTACGACTCACCGTCTTCGAGATATGCGGGGATTTTTTATTGCGAGTACATGGGACCCTCCCTCCCTTCACATTCCCGAAAAAATTGGAACTACACGAGTTTTTTTATTTATTTTTATTAGTTTGACTGGTCTATTATAGAAAAATTCAAATTTAATTCAGAACAAAACTTTAGCTGCCTTAGGGCTTGTTTCACAATATCTAAATAAGTTTCAATTAGTATTCAGAAATTTTTTTGACAGAAAACAACAAAACAATATATGTACAGCAAACAATGAGTTTAAATGCCGAGTATTTTACTTGAAACTTACTCGAAACTGTGAAACTTAACAAAACATTTTTTTTTATATTTAATTAACGGTACAGTGCACAAACTTGAAAAAAAAAAATTATATGCCGCAGAATCAAATTATCCATAGGACGGCATTATTATTTTTTTTTACTTGCGATTATAGGTACATACCTAAGGCAAGTTATGCATTCGTAAAAAAAATGAAGATAACAATCAAACATGACATTACGATTATAGAGAACACGAAAAAAGTAGGTCCGACAATTCTGGTTGTTTGTCAGTCTGGATGTATGTATCGACACCTACAGCCTTAATAGTTGGGCCGATTTTCTTCAAACTTGGCACTCTGTATTTTTAGAGTAATATGCCCAGACGTATTTTTGATTTTTATCCTAGGTCTGAAAATAACGGTACCTGCCATATAAACGTAACAGATAATTAAATTTTTCTCGAAAAAAATACGATCGATTTTGGTAAAATTTAACATGACTGATTTTTTGAAAACTGTGATGTGTTTTGACAAAACATTTTTACAACTTAATTTTTTACGGTACGTGCCATACAAGCGTTTTAGACAATTCCATTATTCTCGAAAAAAATACGATCGATTTTTTATAAAATTTCGTACAATGGATTTGTAGCCAAAGGTTGTGTTTTTCATTTTTTCAGAATAAGTTTACATATTAACGGTAACTAACAAATAAGCTTTAAAGACAATCCAGTTTTTCTCGTAAAACATACGATCGATTTTGTTAAATGTAGTGTGACTGACTTTTTTCCAATAATGAAGTTTTTCGTTAGAAATTTATTATCAAAATCACGTTATTAACGGTACCTGCCATATAAATTTTATAGAAAATTCAACTTTTCTCGAAAAAAATACGATCGATTTTGATAAAATTTAGTGTGACTGATTTTTTCTCAATAATTAAGATTTTCGTTAGAATTTTTTTTCAAAATCACCTTACTAACGGTACCTTGCCATATAAATTCTATAGAAAATCCGACTTTTCTCGAAAAAAAATACGATCGCTTTTGATAAGATTTTGTGTGACTGATTATTTGCCAATAAGGAAGTTTTTCGTTAGAATTTTTTTTTTCAAAATCACTTTATCAACGGTACCTGTCATATAAATATATGATAAAATTTTGTGTGACTGATTTGTTGTCAATAACGGAGCTTTTGGTTAGATTTTTTTTTTATAGAAACTATATTTACTTCTGAATATTTATTGCTTAGTATCCTAAGCCAAAGGTTAGTAATCTTACACAAGACCATCAAGTTTGTCCGACCCAGTCGTGCCTTTTATTTTTACTTGCGATTATTTATTTTAGTTTCTTGTTTACATTAATCTGAAACAAGAGCAAGTTTGTCCGACCCAGTCGTGCTTTTTATTTCTATTAAATTTTATAAATAATCGAATGTGTTTTTTCTTAAAAGAAATCTTCTCCGAAAATTGTTAAAAGCATTTAGTTTTAATGGTGTAAAACTGACATTTAGATGCTAATAAGGGCAAACGCGGACTCTAATCAAGCTATGAGGTCATTTTAACTTACTCAGCCTCTACTCAAAATTTTTGATCAGGAAGAGGCATATTAAGGGCAGCATAACTTTACTCAATCGTTAATATGATTTTAAAAATAAGGCTGCTAGTGTCTACCAACCTATTTTCTTTGAAAAATAATCAATCGATTTTTAGTACCTAAGGTAAAGTCCATAAGTATCAAATCTATTCAAATTTGTTAGGAGCGATATTTTTGTTTGCTGGGATATTAATGGTGGTTCTATTTTCTGTGTAAATTATGTTTGTGATCTTGGTGTTATTTTGGATCAAAAACTGACATTTAATAAACATATTGACTATATTGTGAATAATTCGAATCGAATGCTTGGTTTTTTGCGTCGGTGGGCTACAGATTTTCAAGATCCGCATATACTAAAAATGCTATATTTTTCTTTGGTGCGATCGGGTTTAGAATACTGTAGCAACGTATGGTGTCCACGTTACAATGTTAACATAAACCGCATTGAATCTGTCCAGAAAAAGTTCCTGTTGTTTGCCTTGCGGTATCTTTCTTGGGATAGATCGACCAACCTACCATAGGTCGAATTACTCAATTTTGTCAATTGAGTAATTCGCCCGATGATGGAGTAAGTACACTCCGAAACGCGTCGCAATATAAATTTAAAATAAAAATTAAAATTTAAACTACAAATTTAAAACTGTGAAAATTATTGAAAAATAAAAAAATAAAAATTAAAAATTTAAAATTTTTTTATTTGTTTAATTTATTATAATACCTATCCTTTTTGTTTTTAACATATTAAATGGAAATATCGATTCAAATAATCTGCTTTTTAAAATAACCATTAATGTTCCAAACAGAACTTTCCATCATTTTGAACTTTTAAATTTAAGATTTAATAGAACTGTCTATGGTATTCATGAACCACTTTTTGCTGCTTGTGTCGATTTTAATAATTGTTTTAATTTAATAGATTTCAATTTAAACTCAAAAAATTTAAAAATAATATTAAGAAACAATTTACAAGACTAAAATTAAAATTATATTTATGTTCCTACGTATGTTTACTTTAAAAGCTAAGAATTGAATTTGTAGCTAAATAAATAAATAAATAAATAAATAAATAAATAAACATATAAGTAGTTAAAATATAAAAATAAAGAAAAGTATTTAAATTCATAGATGAGAATATAGATACAGTACAATAATAATTCAAATAAAACAAATCTAATTCAAACTTATTCATTTATATTTCGGCAAACTATTCAATATTCAATTTCAACGAATAATTAAAGCGAAACTGTTCAAACCAATCTAAAACAAAAGTATTTACTTAACCAACAGCTGAATATTATAAATAGCAAACATTGTAATAGGTATATGTCCTTGTTATAGTGCCCCAATAAAGATTTTCAGTTTTTAAAGTCAACTGCTGATTAATTATTTGATTTTTGAAGTAACATAAATAACATTATCGACAGATATTTTATACACAATAAACTATATAATGTGCGCATTCACATTATTGTTTACATAAACTCGTCAAGTTAATACAAAAAAACTTTTGTTACTTTTTGTTTGTGTTTTTAAGCAAATAAGGCTAACACGTGTAACTACACGTAAACTACACATAAACGAAAATTAGAAATTTATAATGTTGAAATTAAAAGAAACATTATTTCCAATATCGGTATTTTGAAACGTGAAATTTGCATTGTCTCACGGTAAGCACTTTCTCATTATTCACATTGTTTACGCCTCATTTTGAATACGCGAAATATTTCTCTACCGCTCCTGGGATATACCCTAAGCGGAGCAGTAGAGAACTAAAAGCGGCAGAGAACTACTATTTCGCAAAATGAAGTCCCTTTAGACAGACTCGGATATTAAGAGCCTAAAGGCAAACGTTAAGATTCAAATAAAAAATAAATGAAAAAAAAAACTAAAATCAAAGTGAACATAAAAGGAAATTGTCGAAAAACTAAACAATAACATACGAAATAAACTTAATATGAAATATTTAAAAATCGTAGAATAATAATTATCGAAACGAAAGTATACCAAACAAACGAAAAATTAATCACCAAAATGCGAAACGACTTCGATATGCGATACAATAAAAAAAATATATATATGAAAAAAGCGAAACAATCTATACCGATTTTTATTCAATGTCTTATGTTATAGTTTTGGTAAAGTTTGCTAAAGTATTTGATAAAAAGAAACCTCTTAGCTGAAAGGAAGAATCTATACCTACACTGCTGTTGTTCGTAAAACGAAGAAGTGTCGATCTTCATCAAAAAATTTTAACTCAAATATTTGAATGTTGTTATAAACAAAAAATAAACGAAAAAATGTTGTTATAAACAAAAAAAGAACAGATAAAATACGTGCCTTTATAAATTCAATAACTTACCAGTAAACGATCTTTTTCCAAGACATGCTCAAAAATTAATTTAACCGGTCCTGACAAAGGTGAAATGGTACTTCGCTTAATGTAGGTATCGACAAATGATCTCAAATCTTGCCTGAAGGGACTGGAGTACTTCAATATTGTCTGAAGAATGGATTTCTTTTCATATCCAGTTATTTTAGGATTCAAAATAAATTTCATGTTATCAGAATATGATTTTCTGAATCTTTCGAGTTTTGCAGGTAAGTCTTTTATAAACTTTTGCGATTTAATGAAGTTCGGCAATTCAAGGATGACTTGGGCAGAAGCAATCAAAGCTTGATTATCGAAATTTTTTATACTATCCAGAATCACCTGCTGTGAAGTCAGAAGATCGACTTTGCTAAGGGCACTTGAGACTTCAGTGTTATTATCATCCAATATAGCAGCAGCTATATGAAGTAATCCCAAGCTACCAACAATGTTTGGTCCAACAGGTTCTGCTCTTGCAAACGAACCAACCAATCCATCTAGATTTGGAATTGCTGTCTTAAGAAGATTAACCTGGTCGTCCTCAGCGGTTATGGCTGGAATAAAAAGAACTACACTAACGAGTAAACTAAAACAATATATGTTGAACTTCATTTTTTAAAATTCTTTAAGAAATTCCGCACTAAACTGCGAGAATTTCGCCACTATACTGACGACGATGTTAGAAATTGAAGCTTTTTATAGTTATGTTTCACATTCAATGTATTTTTGGAAGTTTTAAGCAAAAGGTATTGGAACACTTGTTCTAATAAGCTATGAACAATAAAATATGACTTAAAAAAAAAAAAAACTTAAGGTACATAATGTTAGTTTTTGAACAACTATTTGTTCTCATTCTCTCAAGCTGTGCTAATTTAATCATGGATGTCAAACAAGTTGTCCCAAAAGAAATTGTCTTACGAAAACATTTCTGATATTTTATATTTCTAATAGTAGGAATAGAAATGTGTTTTATTTAACAATTTTAAGATTTCTTCTGTATTTACATTATTTTAAAACATTGCCTTCTGCCGTCCGTCCATCGCCGCCGTCGCGGCTCGAAAAAGAGTTTTAATTCAATAGACTTTTATTCTATGATCTATACAGAAATATTAAATTGTACATAATTTAGTGACCAATTTTGAATACAATTGATGAATGGAAATCAGATTAAAATCTGTTTTTCTGCGGCTAATTTGGTCACAATAATTTTAGATTGGAAATGAAACTAAACTATGTAACATTTACTTTTCTCGACAAAAACAAATAAAAGCCACGACTGGGTCGGACAAACTTGCTCTTGTGTAAGATTACTAACCTTTGGCTTTGGATTCTAAGCAAGAAACTTTAATAATAATACCCTTAATATGTACACTTATTCTGAAAAATTGGAAAACACAACCTTTATCTACAAATCCATTGTACGAAATTTTATTAAAATCGATCGAATTTTTTACGAGAAAAATGGAATTATCTAAAACGCTTGTACTGCCGTTAAAAATCTAGTTGTAAAAATGTTTTGTCGAAACACATCACAGTTTTCAAAAAATCAGTCATGTTAAATTTTACCAAAATCGATCGTATTTTTTTGAGAAAAATTTAATTATCTGTTACGTTTATATGGCAGGTACCGTTATTTTCAGACCTAGGATAAAAATCAAAAATACGTCTGGGCATATTACTCTAAAAATAAGAGTACCAAGTTTGAAGAAAATTGGCCCAACCGTTTATGCTGTAGGTGTCGATACATCCAGACTGACAGACGGCAGACAGACAGAATTGTCAGACCTACTTTTTTCGTGTTCTGTATCATCGTTAAGTCATGTTTAATTGTTATCTCAAAACTTCTTTTTGTTACGAATACAAAACTTGCCTTACAGTACCTATAATCGCAAGTTAAAATAAATAAAATGCACGACTGGGTCGCACGAACTTGCTCTTGTAGCAAACTATTGGATTGGGAAAATTTAATTTGCTGAATTATGTTGAAAAGTAAAAAGTGGCCTAAATGTGATATAAATTTGTATGGTAGGTATCATTAAATGGTTGCTTAACAAAAAACTTTAAATGTCATCTTGTGTTGAATGCTTAGATTATATACCATACCAAATTCAAATGAAATTGGTCAAGCCGTTGTCAATTTAAGCCTAATTTGTTAAAAACCGTTAACACCAAATCTCCGTTATGTAAATTTTTAACCAAAATTGTTAGAGCCGTTTTAGAGAAATTTTGGGAAAAACTAAAACTGTTGTATGGGACGTATCCGTTATAGCCGGGCTATAACAAAAATTCGAATTTCTCCTCTAGGGAATCAACAAAAAGTACCACACACAAAGTTTGAAGAAAATCCGTCCAACCGTTTAGGCTGTAGCTCGGTGAACATACAACCGAACATCCGCACATCCGGACATCCGCACATCCGCACAGACAGACCGATGGACGGCATGACGAAATCTACTTTTTTCGTCTTCTCTATCATCGTAATGTCAGGTTTGATTAATACCTCAATTTTTTTTTACACGAAACCAATACTTTCCCTTTTGAGCAAGTAAAAATTAAAACAATCAATGAATTTACATAGTCAAAAAAAGAGAACAAAATTCAATAATTACTTATAACACTTAATAAAAATAAATTTTGCTCTGTTGCAACACTAGCCTGTTGTAGAAATAGTCGATAGAAGTATATAAGAAAAAGTTCCCACCCTTAAATACTAAGCAATCCCTGCAATTTGTTGCCAACAATAATTTTAAGTTAATAAACAGGTACATTGCTTAAACTAAAATAACTATAACTTATAAATGACGCAGAATATATATAAATATTTTTTAAAAAAATATTAAATTACTATTAAATTATATTTAAGAATATATGCCAGAATACAGTATTTAGCATTATAATATTCTGTGTGTATATTAAAGTTAAATTGGAAAAATTTTGGATCGAAAATTAAAGAAGTGTTTGTTCTTTATTATTGTTTTTTTTTTTACTTTTTTTTAAGACAACAGTTAAAAGAACTGAATAAAAATGTGTTATGCAAATTCATTCTGAACAATTTAAGCTTTTTTACAAAATTGTGCTGTGACTGCTGTAAGCAATACAAAAATAAAATAATTTTTATTTATAACAAATTTTAAAAATGTATTCTCTCAGAAAAAAAAAAAATATTTTTTTTATACTTAATTAACACTGCATAAACTTTAAAAATATTTTAAATGTAGCAGAATCAAATCATAGCATAGCTGAAAATCTAGTTTTATAATAACTTAATAAGCTGTAAAGTTAGAAAATTTCAGATCAAAACTAAAAAAGTTAGAACTAAAAAACAAAAATTTTCTTAGGAAAACAATTAGAGGAATTGAATAAAAAATGTACTTATTTATTATTTAACAGTTTTCTGCGCAATTCAAGCATTTTCATAATCTGGTAGTGGAAGCGCTTCACATTTACTTACATTCCTTAAAAACATGCTTAAATATATAATTAGAAATGAATAAATAAATAAAAACATTAAACGTTTTTTTTTATATATTTAATAAACGATAACGATAAAACCTACCAAAAGCAGCAATAAAGTTTTTGCAAGACTTATTAAATTGTTGTTTAAAATAAAACTACTTCCCCGATGGAAAACTGCAAAAACAATACCATTTCTTAAGCTTGGTAATCAGTTTTTTAAGTTCTCTTAGCAAATGTTTTGAGCAGTTAATAAAAAGAAGAATATGCTCCGAAATTGACAGACGAAACACTTTACCACATCTCAAAAACTAAGATACATTTTGACATCCGGTTTTTTTTTTAAATTAATAGGAGCATTGAATTTTGAAAATAAAAATAATAGTTAAATACATACATAAAATATTGAAAAAAATTAGTTTAATTTTTTTTTTTTATTTTTTTTTAAATTTCAAGTTTGAAAATTTATTTGTTTAAAACTGTTCGTTAAAACAACTTAACTTAAAAATTAAAAAAAAGAGTAGTTTTCTGGCTTTCCAAAAAGGTATAACATGGTTTTGTATCATTCACCGTTGTTTTGAAATATTTATTTTTCTGTGGGGAAATAGGCCACCCCCGCCCATACGATTTTTTTCTTGTCTTAACCTAACCTACACACTCAAGCTTGTTTGTGCACCTTAAACCAATCACCCTGTATACAAAATATGTATTATAGTCCAGTCAATAAATAGCTTAAAAAAGGGTTGTAGAGTGTGCGTAAGAAGAGACCTAATACGTTCCTTCGGAATATTGTCCACGCTGGCTTAAATATATTTAGTCGTGAAGCTAGTCGGCACTGGTTGCCAACATCGTAGATGAATAATATTTTGCATTTGAATTGGCCATAGTTTAAAAAATTCACAAAATTTGCCTTAGCAAATTCGAGAAAAATTTTTTGTTGGCAATTTAAGGGACACTATACGTATATATATATTTTAAACAAAGGTTTTAGGTTGATCCGCGTAGTAAAATAATAAAATTAGTTTAATTTCTAACTCATCACGAATGTTTCACTCAAGTTTCATTCACCGGTAGTTATGTCCGCCAATGGATATTGTTCGAAACAGTCAATTGTCCGCCATAGTGAACTTTTGCACAGTGAATTAGCCGGCTTCGATAAAAATTGTATTCATTATCTTCGATTCTGTCGAAGATAATGAGTACCTAAATCATTTTTGATGCCATATTCTCAAAGGAGCAATCATGTAAGACCAAACGCAAAGGAAACAAATCAAATTGTATATTTTTAAGTTCTTATTAACTTTTAGAAACAATTTACCAGTTCATAAATTCTTAACGAAATAATAAAAGAAAGTATCTTGACATCCACCGCTACCCCAGATACAGGTAATATCGATTTAAATCGATATCAAAGTATAAAGCAAGTGTATTCGTCGACTTACTCATATATGTGCTTCTTTAAAGCGCAATGAAGGCAAACGAGTTACGCTACCACTGATGATTTTCTACTTCACGTCAGTTTGACTTTTTGTCAAGCATACTCACCGTGTACTCAAGTAAACGATATAGCTTCTACTATAAGGACCAAAGAAAATAAAATAAAGACACTTAAATATCACACACTTTCATGAGTAAAGTTTCTCTTCCAAGTAAAGGAGATGATATATTGGTAAACTTTTCGATGTGATAGCACACAAAAAAAAAAATAAACCGAAAAAAAAAATCTAAACTTAAATTCACTCGAAAGATGTAGCATCACAAAAAATCTCTTCAAAGTAGCTTATATCACATCAATGTATGTCATGTCAGTTTCACTTCAAGAAACTGATGGAAAATTTTTTATTTTCCTATTTTTATGACTCAAACTTTATACATAAAATTGTAAAGAGGAAAAAGAAATGATTTCGAACTACCTCTATAGGTAAATACTACACGTGTCGAAAAAGCTGTAAGCTATAAGAAGTCGGTATTTATGTAACGTTGACATACTATCAATAATATGAGACTTGTGATTTGTGTTTGATAGGAAATAAGTTCCAACCATGAATAATACTCAAAGATGCTTTGAAAATAAAATACACTACTTAGTTGTGGTTCTATGAATTTGCTGTTGTCATTGCTACTAACGTTATATCTAAGTTATCTATGGGTCACTTGCACGAAAACAAATGATACATTTATAAAATCATAGTTAGCTGGGGGTTTTCTGTTTCGTTCCTGTATTTATTTTTGTATCTTTGGTAAGCTGTGTTGTCATTCGTGCAACGCGAAATCGAAAATAAAAAAATATCTACATATTTAATCCTGGGTTTAAATGTGTAGATATTTTTTTATTTTCGATTTTACGTTGCACGAATGAAAACACAGCTTAGACGCCGGTTATAGCGATCAGGAAAACGCATCAGGAAAAATGTTCGAATGGATCTTTTATGTTGTTTTAAATCGATTTTCAACACAAATACTACACTAATCGACTACAAATAACTAAAAGAATTTTTTTTTCTAATAAATTTTACTATAGAATAATTATTTATTGTTTAAAATGTATTTCTTTATTTTCCTGACGAAAACTAATTTTTCGTGCCAGCTGATTGACATTTAAAAAAAAAAAGGAACAAATCGTTCCAATTATTTGAGTTCAATTTTCACTTCCACTGACAGATTTCTGTCAGATAAAGTTTTTCGTGTGCATTTCAATCAGGAAAACAGCCTGTTCATTGACACATTTTTCCTGATCGCTATAAACGCACATCAGGAAAAATTCCTGTTCTCATTTGTTTCTACTTTTCCTGATGGGTTTTCCTGATAGCTATAACCGGCCCTTTACCAAAGATACAAAAATAAATACAGGAACGAAATAGAAAACCCCCACAAAACAACAACAACATTTCGTGCTA
This sequence comes from Baccha elongata, assembly GCA_951217065.1. NCBI lineage: Eukaryota > Metazoa > Arthropoda > Insecta > Diptera > Syrphidae > Baccha > Baccha elongata. Next base: position 177,520,044 of record OX578272.1, read on the forward strand.
AGTTATCCAGAAAAAAATGAGTGGATAAATATTTTAAAGATTATAGTCTCCTGTATAATCAAAAGGAGCTTATCTATTCACATTACCTGTTTATCAAATTCACCTATGCAGAATAAAGTTGACTACGAGCAACACTCTTTTCAGGTGGTGTCGCAGCCCAAACTAACATACCCAAAAAACCCATCCTGGCTAGCATTTTTTTAAATTACTTCAAATTTTATTCATATACTAACAGAAATTCAAATTTTTTCTTGCATAACATTACCAGGAGACGCAACTACCAACCAGTCGAAATAATCATCAAGTTAAATCAACCTATTCCTACGTTCACAAAACGGCGGAGAGCCGCCTGGATATTGAACGCCTAAAAAGGAAGATCAAGGAAACAGTAATCATGCAAGATGCAAATCGGAACCAAACAAAACTCACCTCACGGAAACTGAAATGGCAATCGAGGAAATGGAATCAGTTGTACCAAACGCACAAAACGACCAGAAGCAAACGAAAACATGTAGAGACAGATACCAACATCCATCAGAAGGGATCGTCAAGTTGTAAGATCACAGACAAAGACTCAGAAAGCATATGCAAAGAATCCATTGAAAGGAATGGAACAATGAAAATAGGGAGTGTCAAACTATAAAAAGTTTGAACTTCAGTGTACCCAAGTAATGCTGAGAAACCCGATACAGCATCACAATAACACGCAGTACCAGAAAAGACTGCAGTATATGAAGCCTTGACCGGACGCATTTAAAAACATCAACAGGATAATTGGCAAGAGACATCAGATGCCTGAAACAATTAGTACCGGAGAAAGAGAAGTGTAATCCCCCCAGGAAAAGTCGGAAGTGTTGCCGAATATTTTGAAAGAAATTTCGTACGGAGCCCACCCAGCGATCCTGAATTTATGGAAGAAGTTTAACGCAACAATACGGCAAGTACAACAAACGAACACCAAGTGAATCATATTCAGCGATGATAATCCAGCCCGTGTCCATAGAAGAGCTGGTAATACCAGGCATGGAGAAGTTGCAGAACTAATATACAGCGGTCTAAGAAATCAACTGCACCAGGTACGATTTCCAATTTTTATTTACGTAACCAGCATTGAAAAGGCATTTGATAGTGTTGTATTTTTAATTTTCCACCATCACTAATAAAAATAATTATCAGTTTTCTACATTCCAGGTTATTATTCGTCCAGATTGAGACACTTAGAGAAATAATTTAAGCTTTAAATCAGACCGTAGAGAAGAATGTAACAAAAATGATCCACACTTATAAGTCCTGTTGAAGGCGAATAAAAGAATTCGTTCGATGAACTTCTAATTTTTGTTTATGTAGAATTTACGAATTTTTGTAATGGATTGTTTAAAAGATGAAACTCTCTGAACCTTAGAAATTCCTTATTACCCATTTTAATTTTTAACGGTTTGTACAAATTCTAAATTTAATTCCTCTTACTAAAATAAGAGGTAAACAGAAACCACGTTGGTGGAACTCGGGACTAGAACTGCTCAGGATAAAGTGCAGACAACTAAACATTCTAGCTAAACATTCTAGTGATAGTCTGGACTGGGAATTTCATAAAGAATCCCTAAAAATTTATAAAAAAAAAATTAAGAAATAATAAAAGAACCTCCTGGAGGAACTTCTGTGGAAAAATAGAAGAAACTTCAGAAGCTTCACGATTAAGAAAAATTCTATCAAAAAATCCTACAATGCCTAGCTCCCTAAAGACAGCTAACGGCTCTTGGACCAACTCTTGCGAAGAATCGCTCACCTTGCTACTAGACACCCATTTTCCAGGTAGCTCACAAAATATAAATAACATTGATTCATTATCAAGCAACACACAGACAAATATTGTTGGTCTGATTTCTAAGGATAAACTGAAATGGGCTATAAACAGCTTTGATCCTTACAAATCCCCCGGGCCCGACGGCATAATACCTGCCGAGCTTCAATTTGCCTCGGATATCATAGTACCTATCCTAGAGATCATCCTAATTGGTTGCGTAAAATTTACTTACATTCCCTCTTTATGGAGAGAGGTAAAGGTTGTCTTCATACCCAAAGCCGGAAAATGCTCCCAGGTAAACCCTAAAGATCTCAGACCAATTAGCCTATCATCGTTCCTTCTCAAAACTCTAGAGAGATTGATCGATATCCATCTGCGTAATGCTATAGATCCTAATATGGTATCTACTGCACAACACGCTTATTGTAAAGGAAAATCGGTAGAAACGGCTTTACATACACTGGTACGAACCATCGAATACTCACTACATCATAAAGAGTACACTCTAGTTGCATTTCTCGATATTGAAGGCGCTTTCAATAATGTCAGCTACCAAGCAATCACAGCGTCACTGAAGAAACTAGATATACATGGTTCACTGAATGACCTAATTAATCTTATGTTAGAAAGTAGAATTATTAATTCATCTTTAGGTGGCACTCATGAAAGAAGATCTGTCAGCAGAGGTACACCTCAAGGCGGAGTCCTTTCCCCACTTCTATGGAACATAGTCGTAAATGAGGTGTTAGAAAGCCTAGAAAAGGAAGGTTTCAAAGTGATCGCGTATGCCGACGATGTTGCCATTGCAATATCGGGAAAACATGCTCAAATTCTCGTTGAATTAATGCAAAATGCTCTAAATATTATGCTCAAATGGACAGAAAAATGCGGACTGGGTTTAAACCCAAACAAAACTGAACATGTCCTCTTCACAAGAAAATATAAAATTCCCCAAATAAGTCCCCCATCAATTATGGGAACTCCACTAAGATTTTCAGATGAAGCTAAATATCTAGGTCTTATCCTGGACAAAAAACTACATTGGAAAGCAAATATACAGGAAAGAGTTAGGAAAGCCACAGTAGCACTCTTCTCTTGCAAAAAAGCCATCGGAAATAAATGGGGCTTATCCCCATACATAACCCACTGGCTCTACACAGCGGTCATCAGACCGATACTAACTTACGGGGTAGCAGTATGGTGGACTGCTCTTGACAAAGTTACATATCGTGACAAGTTAAGTAAAGTCCAACGGTCAGCCTGTATGTGTATTAGCGGAGCTCTCCGTTCGACACCTTCAGCTGCTCTTGACATTCTACTTTATCTCATACCCCTTGATATTTTTAGCAAACAAACGGCCGCAAGCACAGCCGTTCGTCTTAAAGCCATCTCTCAATGGACCGATAACTCAATTGGTCACTCCATTATTCTGAAAACATTCGGACCAAAATTAAGTCACTCCGACTACTCTATACCCCAGCTAGTTTTTGACAAGAATTTTCAAGTCACCATCCCACCAAGATCCACTTGGGAAAATGAGAGATTCTTGAAAGGTGAATCAGTTCATTTTTATACTGATGGCTCAACAACTAAAGATGGGGTTGGTGGTGGCGTGTACTCAGACAGACTAAATTTAAGTCTCTCCTTCCGTCTCCCTGACCATTGTAGTGTGTTCCAAGCGGAAATTCTGGCGATTAAAGAGGTATTATATTGGTTAAGGGAAAACGTGATATCTGCATCGGATATCCGTATATTTTCAGACAGTCAGGCAGCCCTTAAATCAATCTGTGCTGTTTCCACAAACTCAATAACTGCCCGCGACTGTCGATCATCTCTCATGGAGATGGCAGAGCAGTTCAACATTCACATTTGCTGGGTGCCGGGACACAGAGACATTGAGGGAAACTGCAAAGCCGATGAACTCGCCAGAAATGGAACCCTACTGCCGGTTTTACCTAACAAGGTGAATATTGGTATACCTATCGCTACAAGCAAACTCATGCTAAAACTAAATGCCATAGAGAAAACAAATTTAAGGTGGACAAACACTACTACCTGCGTAGCGACAAAACAAATCTGGCCAAAATTAGATCAGAAACGTACTAAATGTTTGTTATCTATGAGCAGATTACATCTTAGCTTCGTAATTGGTGTCATAACCGGACACTGCCTCATAGGAAGACACGCCATAAGACTCGGCGTATTCTCTATTGATTTTTGCAGAAGCTGCATGGACGAGGAGGAGGAGGAGACTATCACCCATCTTCTCTGTTCATGCCCAGCTCTCTCCCAAAGACGTAAATTACACCTGGGTAATTTCTTTTTCGACGATCCTAGCGATTTGTCGAACGTAAATATTCTATCTTTACATCGCTTCTTAATAAAGCTCCAACTGGTTTAATTAAAGAGGTACTCCCTCGCTCATTTCGTGGTATCACAACGGACCTATCTGTGGTCTAAGTGTGTCAGTAGTCTTCCTGACAGCCACATAAACCTAAAACCTAAACCTAAACAAATTCTAAGTCATCATTATCGGCTCGACAACCGGGGTCCGGTCCTGGGCTCCTTCAACAAGTCTCTCCACCTATCCCGGTCTCGAGCCGACGCCATCCAGTTGCGCACCCCAAGGCTCCGGGCGTCCTGGTCTACGCCATCTCTCCAACGCAAGCATGATCTACCACGCTGTCGTCTGCCATAGAATGTACCACAAAGAACTTTCCTCTTCGCCCACCGGAGTCTACCGAGCCTAATTTTTGTCACGATATCTGCTTCAAGGTAGATTGCGTAAAATTCATGATTGTACCGTCTCCGGAATCGTCCTTCCTCACATATGGATCCAACAATTCTCCTTAAGACTTTTATCTCAAACGCGGCCAAGAGGTCGGAGTGTTTTTTGCTAAACACCCAAGTCTCGGATCCATATGTGAGTACTGGTGTATAATATGAAATAAAACTTAAATGATCTAAGTTGGCAACACTTTTATATAAATATTTACTCTCTGTAAAAGTATTATACTATCGGTATTTGACTATTGTGAATATGTATACATATAGAGTATAATTAGGTTAAGCTATTCTATTCTATGCTCTAGTCATTCTGAATTTAACCATCACCGAGAGCAGTCCTGTTAAGCAATAAAGATCAGTTATATAATATTAACAGTGCGTTTCATTTACCATCCAAATACAACAACTATGGCAGGACCAGTTTTGAACAAATTCTAAGTAATAAATAAAAATTAAAAGTAAATAATAACATAAAAAGTAATTACTCAATGTTTTTCTTTAATAACCTATTTCCAGAAATATTTTTTTTTTCAATTAATTGTAATGGCTAATTGAAATATTTCAATAATAATAATAAAAAATTAAACTTAATTGTAATACATTTATTTACTAATTATTTCTATTTGTAAATCAGGTTGTAATTAAATAAGTACAAAAAGTAATCATTATAACTATATCCTAAATCAAATATGGTGTAATCGTCATTGAAAAACTCACACCTTTATAACGTCCCCAAACTTTCAAGTTGTATTACGCAAATTATTCTGTTGTATCAACGGATATATACTTTCTGCCTACTAAGCCTATCATTTTATAATAACTTTGTACATATATCAACACTAGATACATCAGAATTAATTATTTGTCAAGCACTAGGGATATTAACTGTATCTAATATTTTTAAAATTTACCGCAAAGCAGAACCACTATCATCCTTCATTCAATAACAATTAAATGCAATATCCTGTCTATGTCCCCTGTTGAAATTTATAATCAAAATCCTGTCTACCTTTCAGCAAAGTTTTCTCCCTCCCTGTGGAAATTATTAAAACAACACATAATTGCGAAAATGTTTTCTATTATAAAGAACGCAATAGTATCTACTGAATTCACGTTCGTGAATCTGGAAGATTAATTCTATGACAGTAAAATGACAGCAACATGACAGAAGTGTTTGTGTTTTATAGCGTGATTATCTAAATTCACGAGAGGACCATCGTCTGGAGACTCTTGTCCCAATAATCTTTATCCTAAATAATGTTTTTCATACCAATTGTTGCAAAAACGTAATCAAGGTCTCAAACACGGAAACAATTCCCATATTCACCTGAATGAACGTATACCCGTATACGGGAGCGTAACGTTTTCCCGTACTCGTTATCCCGTGGCACGTTTGCCCGCGAAAAAAAACACTCCTCGCAGAACGACTGCCCGTGGCACATTTGCCCGCAGATAAAAAATTTACGGATTTGCGGGATTCACTACTTTTTGAAATGTACTATTTTTAAAAAGTACTTTTTTCAAAACAAATGAAAAAAACTCGTATCGGACATTGTTGTCAAACGATGGAATATTATAATACAATCAAATTTGTATTTTGTTCGCGGGCAAACCTGACACGATAAAACGTGACACGGGCAACTGTTGTATTGAATATATTCTAACTGAATATTTATTTCTTTCGTAGGCAAAGTTGACACGGGCAAACGTTCCCCGGGAAAACTTCATATGGAATATAATCTAACTGAGTTTTTATTTGTTTCGCGGACAAACGTTACGCGGGCAAACGCTCCTCGGGCAAACGTTATCCAACTTAGTATTTATTTGTTTCGCGGGCAAAGGTTATATGGAATAAACGTAATCCAACAGAAAGTTTATTTTTATCGCGGGCAAACATGACACGGGCAATCGTTATATGGCAAAAATTTTTATTTTTTTTCGAATTTATAAATATCCAATATACCGTGTAAACATTACGCGATTTATTTATATCTCTTTCAGAAAATGTTTCGCCTTAAAAGGACGGATTTTAAGTGTTATGGTGTGATTCTATTGTTGTATTTACGCTATGTTGCTGTTGTGTGCGATGTCGAGGAGGAATTGGACTTTGTCTGTCGTTGCTTTGCCGCTGACAATACGTTGAAGTTTTTGTTTTTTTTTTGTGGTTTTCGATTCGGGTGGTTCTTCCCCTTGTCAGATTCAGTCCACTGCCAATATGCCAACAATTTTCTCCTTGGACAATAAGTCACCAATAAGCTTGTATAGTCCCGCATATGATTTCCCGACCACAACTTTTAAACGGCAATGTCACGCTTCCACACAGTTCTGTGTTGTAGGGAACTTTCGCTCAAGCGCAGACGCTCCAGTAGTCCAAAACTCTGGCTTATATCTTGGCATATTGTTTTTCGCAGGCAACCGTTCCACGGGCAAATGTTATCCAAAGTTCCACCGGCAAACGTAATATGGAATATAAACCAACGGAGAGTTTACTTATTTTTGTGGGCAAACGTGCCACGAGCAATCGTTCTATGAAATATAAACCAACTGAGAGTTTATTTGTTTCGCGGGGAAACTTGCCACGGGCAAACGTTATATGGAATATTAACCAACTGAGAGTTTATTCGTTTCGCGGGCAAACGTTTATCAACAGGTGTACGGGGGTATAGAAATCGCGCGATTTATTTGGTTTTATTTTCAGTACAAAAGTAGTAAATGGCGGGAAAACGTGCCACGGGATAACGTTGCGCGGGTTATCGTTACACGGGCAAACGTGCTATGGGAAAATGGCAAAAGAGCAGCGGGAAAACGTAGCCTACCCCCCGTATACCTGTTGTTACACATATTTCATAATACACAGCTTAAATGTATTTTTCAGACCAGCTTTGGAATCAGGAACAATATTAAAGCATAAGAAAGAAATAAAAGAAAATATCCCGCATTTATTTAATTTATCATTATTTTGATGTTGGTGCGGTATTTTACCCTTGGACTAGCAAGCTCAATAAGACTTCCTGATAACAGCATCGTCTTCCAAACTGTGGTGCTGGCAGTGACAACACCCAAGATGATATCACCTTTTTCATTGACAGCTAATCGGCAATAAAAGCAATAAAATGCAATATATAAAGTGTTTTTAAACGTGATTTTTTAATATCATAACTAACTATGAAAACTGGGGCTGTCTGCCATCGAAATAAAATCGTAGCTTGTAACTTGCTGTGGCGAAGAGCTTAAGGCAAGCCACGCGGCATATTAGGTAATGAAACGGCTGATGATGAACTAGAAAGAATAAAATCATCGCTTGGTGATCTTAGCCAAGCAAACGCAACGGTCAAAATTCCACCCTGGTTATCGAAAACACGATAGGAAACAAAGTGCTCGAAATAAATGCACGAGAGAGCAACGAAATCATTTGACTCCTACTCCTGAGTCATAACCAGAAAAATATGGCCGGATTTTAATAAACAAAGGACAGATAGAATCATACAACTGAACAAGAAATCTCTGACTTCTCTCACTGGTATTATTACCGGGAATAACTTGCTTGGAACTAAAAATGAAACTTAGTATACAGATGACTTCTGTCGAGGATGTGGTGATGAAGAGGTATCTACACGAAGACACACCACACTTCCTCTGTCACTATGCCCAGCTATCTGTTGCCCAAAAAAAGAATACCTGAGGACAATACTTTTTCCAGGAACTAGAAGAAACCTCAAGCATTTCAGGAAAAAAACTTAATGCAATTCATAAATTCCTCTGGATGGTTGAATTAATAATTATTTTTTATTGCAAATACGCACTATGGGAGTTATAAACCTCAGGGCACCAAAATGGATCTACATAAATTTAAGTGTGGCGGATATAAGATCAATCGCCAGCCCACTAACCTAACCTCCCTATAGACTCTTAACGGTAGAACAGATCTGGATGAAATTCGGCACCAGACATAGGTTATAGTCTGAAAAAGAAAATAGACTACTATTTATCACGGAAAAATGATGACTTTTTAACCCGAAAAAATGCACGGTTCCTGTGGAATAACATAATATCCTCTATAGGGAATAAAGAATATGCTACTTTTTATATGGGGATATATGTAGGAATCATGTATTTATAGTTTCGTTGAAGTTCTTGTGATTTATTATGGACTTTGAAATTTGTTTGTAGTTATATTTTCAAAGCATTTTTTAGTTCGAATATTTTAGTCTTCTTATTTGCATTTAATTTTAAACACGTAGCTACAAATCACAAACGTGCTAAATCCATACAAGAACCACAAATAAAAACAAAATTTCAAACAATAATAAAGTGAACAAATATTGAAAGTCTGGTAAGTAAATAAAAGATTATTTTGTTGGCCAATATAAATATCGATTCTAAATATGGCATAATTTACATTTCGGGATTAGTTATTTGCTTTAATGTAGCTTAGCCATGCCAGGAATATATTTTATTTATGTTAATGCATTCTCATTTATTATTTTTAATGATTTTCCGAATATATTTATTATTAGATAAATCAAAATTAAAATACAGTTACTAAAGTAGATATGTATAATTCGATACTGCTTCTATTTCTGTGATGACCAAAATTGGATTTTAAAATCGTACCACAAAGGGTGTCCCGAAATGAGTGCTTTTAATAATATAATAAAATAAAATTTAGTAAAAATAAAATTAAACGAAAAGTTTATAAAATGTATGAAAGTGTTTTTAACCAAGTTTTATACAAATCCATCAACAGGTTATCAAAATATTGAATTAAGGTAAAAAGTTTAAGAATTTTTTTTTTAACTTAACAACAACAGTTGATAAAAATATTGATATGCAATCTTATTTTTAATAGCTACACTCAGGGAAAAACGTCAGGTAAAAAATTAACAATCGTCCTTTTAAATATTTAAGATGTAATTTCCCATACAAAATTGACAGATAGCTGTGGTACTTACATATGGTTTTTGTAACATTATATGAATTGTTAAATTAACATGACCGCATTGACTGCAAGTTTGACATAATTTTTTGTTGATTTAATTTGATATTGTTTTCACAATTAAATATGTGATTTACCATACATTTTCATGATTTACATTAACGTGATTTAGACTCGTTTTATTTTTAATTAAGTATCTGGCATCGTAAATCTTTATGAAAACAAACTATAATAAATCTGCTTTTTACTCAGCGCTTTATTCAGCAACCAAAAACAAAAACAAAACTTTGAAGCCGTCAAAACAAATTAAATTTTAATGTTCTCAAGGGAAAAAAATATTGTTCTCGGTAAGATTTCTTGTGTTTTTATTAATTATTTATAATTAAAAGCTATTTTTATCTTTACAGGAATGTCTCAAGACAAAACTAAAAAAAAAGAACGACGTAAAAGGAGTCAAGATTGACATAAATGTCAGACTAAAACAGGAAATAGTTCGGTGGGAATGCCTTTCGTGCTTTATAAATCATTTATTTAAATCAGGTCGGTGGGAACATGGTATTAACCAAGTTTTATTTGATTTAACATGTGTACATTTTCATGATTTATATTTACGTGATTTAAGGTTGTTTTATTTTAAATTACGTATCTGTCATTGCAAATGTTTATAAACATAGCTACCTGATTTATAATTCAGCATTTTATTCAGCTATATTTTCTTGTCAACAATGTAGATAACAAATGTTCAAATCCTTTTTGGCTTCATTTGAGCCATTTAAAAATATCCAAAGCATTAGAATATCCTTTTATTTTATTGCTATTAATTTTTTGTATCTTTTTTTATATTAATAAAATTGAAAGTTTGAAATGAAATGTCAAGATTGACATAAAAATCAAATTAAAACACGTAATAAAAAGCTGAATGCAGTCTGTGTTTTAGAATCAATATTTAATAAATAATTAAGTTTTGATTCTTGTTGGAATCTTCTTCAGGGCTCTATTGGTAATATTGGCTGTGTCTTTACAGATTCATGATCAACAGCAGCCATATAACATTAAATTTCAGCAAATGCAAACCGTAACAATATTTTTGTTTTTAAAACACGAAATAGTTCGGTGGGACCGCACTTCGTGATTTATAAATCATTTTTATAAATCAGTTTTTTTTTGTTACAAAGGGCCACTTGCACGAAAACAAAGGATAAATTTATAAAATCGCAGTTAGCTATCCAGATAATTGTTTATTTTTCGATTTTACGTTGCACGAATGAAAACACAGCTAACCAAAGATATGTAAATAAAATGGACGACTGAATCCCACGAACTTGCTCTTGTAGCAAACTATGGGACAAGAAAAATTTTATTTTATTAAATTCTGAAGAAAGTTCGAAAAATATCAAAAAATGGCCTAAACGTGAGATCAAGTTGTATGGTAGCAATCATTAAACGGTTGTTTAGCAAAACACTGTGAATGGCATCTTGTGTGTTAAATGTCAAATTTGAAAACTGCACCAAATTTCTAAGGAATCGGATGAGCCGGTATCAAGTTATGGTCAAATTTGTAAAAAACCGTTAACAGCAAATCTCGGTTATGTGCATTTTTAGCCAAAAACCTGATATGCAGTTATATTAAGAGCACTCTAAATATAACATTCACAAAGTTTTATCAAAATCGTTATGGCCGTCTTTGTGAAATTCGGAAAAACTAAAACCGTTATATGGGAGGTCACCCATATAATGCGTGGGTTCGAATCTCATGATGTGCATGTGAAAAAGTTTTTCATAATAAAATTGGATTTAAGATCGGCACCACTAATAAGCTAGGAGACTGATGATAGGAATTGGCACTCCTTGAAATAGCTATATCTCCAGCCAAAAATGGAAAAACGAATAATAAAAAAAATTCGCAAAAAGGAGTAAATAAAATTCGTTTAAAAATTGGTGGTAGCACCTTTAAGTTGTTGTTGTTGTTCAAAACATTCAATGAAAAATTGACGGAATGGTAAAGTAATAAAAACTGACATTCTAGTACGAATAGTACAATATAACAACAATGGTACCCATTATAGCCGAGCTAAAACAAAAAATCAAATTTTCCCTCTAGGGAATCACTAAAAAGTACTACACACGAAGTTTGAAGAAAATCCGTCCAACCGTTTAGGCTGTAGCTCGGTGAATATGCAACCGAACATACCATATCCGCACAGACAGACCGACGGACGGCATGATGAAGCCTACTTTTTTGGGCATCTCTATTAATGTAATGTCAGGTTTGATTAAAACCTAGAATTTTTTTTTTACTCGAAACCAATACTTGCCCTATTGAGCAAGTAAAAAATAAAAACAGAAAACCACCACAAAACATCAACAACATTTGCTACACACACTAATGCGAACCTTAACGATAGCAACTTCTTGTCAAATTCTATTTGACGGATGTAAAAAGTTATCCAGAGAAAAAAGAGTGGATAAATATTTAAGATTTTGCAACGAGTTTATATTTATATCGATGGTTAGTGCCTATTCATGGATAGATCAGTGGTTACAAATGTCAAAAAAGTTTCGTGCAAGAACCATTTTTTTTTTTTTTTTTTTTGAGAAAAAACCATTTAAAAAGAAACTTATTTTTGTAATTTGTTGATAAATAACTTTTTATACTCGCGGTAATTTTCCCTATTTTTACTTAAATGAAAATCTTTTTGAATATTTTGATGACTTGAATGTGAGAATTTAAGTTTTTTAAGTACACTGTTAATATCATTTATTCTCTAGCGACTACAATAATTAAATTATTTAAATTTTAATTCAGTGAATTGACCACATCCAACCAACTAAAGTAACACACTTTAAAAAACATATTTGAGAGTAAAATAACTATTTCAAGGGAATTGTTTTTATAATAATAAATTTATGAAATTAAGTTTTATGTATGACATTTCAGAATAATTGAGAGTAGATTCATCGAGTGGATATATATAACATTCGATAAATCACAAAATTGGATTTGGTGTTATAAACTGATAAATCATAATAAAGATTATATATATGTATATTTTATCTGTATTTGATGATACAGAATGGACCACAAAAACATGTAAGCATAAAATAGAAACATAATTATAAAAAAATAAAAAAAAAAATACTGTAGCATCAATGATTTAATAAATGTGTTTCAGATTTTGTATTCCCATGGTATCTGTTCTATATGTTAATTAAGTTCATGAAATTAAAAAAAAAATGGTTGGATTCGATATTTTTCATATTATGATGAAAATTACTATCAAAACATGAAATATATATAGATATATAATGGAACTTTAAAAAAAATAAACCTGCAATATTAAAAAATCCTCTTTAAAAGCTACCGATCCATAAATCTTTTCATTGTATTATAAAGTTGGTAACTCAATAAACTCAACTTTTGTTGCATAAATTTGGATAATTTTTTTTGTTATTAAGTTCCATTGCATATAGTTTGTGTTGATTCAGAAAATTAATTGACAAAATGTTGTAAGAAACGGAATGATGCCAGTGAAAGTCACCGCCCCATTTCCCATTGCCAATATTATTAGACATTAGTAATGGGAAATGGGGCTCTGAAAACGCTTCCGCCCAATGGTTATTTTGTAATAACATTGCTGGTGCAGCTCTGTTCCTAGCTAGCCGCCTCTAGTTATGAGCAGCAATTTGGCTGAGGTAATTATCCACTTGTGAGCATCATATGTTGGGTGTCTTCCGATGCTGCGTATACACATATCATCAATGTTTGATTCAAATCCTTGTCGGACTGGGGAGTTGGTATTCATACGCTTCACGTATTGTTTATTTTCTTTATGTGCAATGCAACAGATTGCTTGAGATCAGCGGGTCCAAATTTGAACGTAATACGTATAAAAGGGCAAAACGTAACGTGCCATAATTACATGGTGATATAATAGTAAAGACCATTTAGTGATAAACTGGGAAAAAACGATTTTAAATTTTTATCAGTGTGTCTCTCTAAATATTTGACCGAAAAATACAGCGCTTTTTAATCTTTACACATAAATAAAAATGAAGTGTCTGTTTGTAGTGTCAAAATAACGACTAATAACAAGAAGCATATACGGCACTTATTACAAAATATAAATTTAATTTTTTTTTGTCTATCTGTCTGTCCATCTGTTTGTGTGTCCCGGCTAATCTCGAGAACGGCTGAACTGATTTTGACGGGACTATCACTGACCGATATATAATGTTGTAGCGAGTATTATAGGCTATTTTAATAACTCCCTAGCTGGCGCTCGGGTAGCTTTTTTTCGCATATTTGTGTTTATGAACCCATCAGAAACTACTGGACTGATTTTAGCGGTACCTTCACTGACAGATAGCTGATGTTGTAGGAATTAACTTATGAAGTAAATTATCCCAAAGATAGCTTTTCGAACGTACGTGACGACGAAAAACGTATGGAACAATTTCGACGGGACTTTCACTGGTGAATAGCTGATAATAACACTTTATTTTTTAATAATGATGTTGTACAAAATGAATAAGGCTATTTCAATTACCGAATAGATGGCGCTGGGGTAATTTTTTCGAAAACTTATACATGAGCTTAAAAGCTTTTGGCAAAATGTAGCAGCCCAAATTCATTCTTTCATTGGAGACTTTGTCATTCGAGATTTCTTCATTCGAGACTTTGTCATTCAAGATTTTGTCAATCGGGATTTGGTCATTTTAGATTTTGTAACCATCCCGAATAAAATACAGAACAAGTGATTTTCATTTAGCGAGTACTCTACGTATTCTCTTTCTTTCGATTCACCTACAAATACAAGTTATTTTTGAAGTTGAGATTTCGATAAGTAAGTATAGACCTTTTTCGAAATTAAAAATTTAACTGCCAACATTTTCTTTGAAACTTAAATAAATCATAACAAAAAAATAGTTTTACAGGGTTCTGCACTTCATGAAATCGCAGCTGACGTTGAAGAGCTCCATCGTGCTGAGGAGATGGCCAAATTCCAATTAAGACATAGAAACGATTTACTTGCCATGGATTCTTTTCGTGACTGCGATGTTAATGTCAAAGAACAAGGCCGACTTCTACGACAAAACGAATTTATCGTTTGGCAGGGACGAGGTGGCAAAAAATCCCTCCGACAAGTTTTTCTTTTTGAAGATTTGGTTCTATTTAGCAAAGCTCGAAGATTCCCAGATCATAAAGTAAGTTAAAAAAATAAATTAATGAATATTTTTCTCAAGAAGATATTTTCTTTCAGAATTTAGATATTTATATCTATAAAAATAGTATAAAAACCTCAGATATCGGTTTGACAGCACACACAGGAGATTCGTCGACTAAATTCGAGAAATGGTTTCGTAAACGTAAACCTGAAGATACATGGACTTTACAAACCATATCGGAGGATATTAAAAATGCTTGGACAGAAGAAGTTTCGAAATTATTATGGAAACAGGCGAAACGAAATCGAGGTGGGTTTTTGACAAAATACAAAATATTTTAACTATTCAACGTTTTGCTTTTTCTAGAAATTCGCCTTGCCGAAATGTCTTCAATGGGTATAGGAAGCAAACTATGGTTGGATATACGTCCTAGTAATAATCAGATCAGCGACAGATCGATCACAATAAATCAACTGGGAAAAGGTAAGCCGGACATTTTTCCAAGCTCACAACAAGAACTTCGTGAGGAATCTCCTTTTCCAGCTCCAAAATTGCGAAATTCATTCATAGGAAATATGCCGGAGAACAGTAAAGCTCCACGTCGCGTCGTCCCAATTCTTTGATATCTGAGAGTTCAATGTCATCGGGAACAAGTAGCTCTTCAATAAGCAATGGTTCTGGTGGAATTAACAGTGGCAAAAACCAAGTAGGTGGATTAGAGTTGATCAATGAAACACAGACACTTGTTAGAAGTAAAAAAGGTAGAAGCAATCACAAGCGTTCTACCACACTTATAAGTCAACTTTCAATGGGTAAGTTTTAGTAAACAAAAATGCCAAATTGCGGTTAATTAGATAAATCTTTCATTATTGTTAAAACAACTTTATAATATTTAGAAAAGGGAATAATGTCCGACATTTCAATGAAGCCGGACAATGAATCACACGAACCAGCATGGCCTCTAATGAGAAAACCCAGCAACACTTCATCTTCATCATCCTCTTCGACCCACACAGATTTCCCACGTCGAAATCAAGAGCTAAGTAGCCCTGAGCAGGATCATCCCTACTTAGACAGTTCGGTTACCGTCCATTTGTAAATTTTATAATCTAAATCTCTCCTCAAACCATGAAATACCATCCACGTTCCCTTCCGATTCCATAAATTCAGCAACCTGCCGTTTCTTGAATATAAAAAAATATCTTATTCACATTCAATTAAGCTTTGTGTAAGTGTTGTAATAAAAAAAAATGTAATTTAATTCTTAGTATGTAATTCTTAAAAAAATATATGTATTTTTTAAGTATTTCTTAAATTCTTTCTGCATTTTATTTTAATTTTTTTTGTTTATATGAAAAAAAAGCCATTTTGGCGTATAGTGAAAATATTTACGATACTAGATCTAATAATTTTTGTAGAATAGCTTGTATATTTTTTTGTTTGTAGTTATTATTTTGTTTCCCTAAACATTCATAAAAAAAATGAAACACAATTATTTTTCTACAGCAACCTCAAAAGAAAGAAAACACATGATATATTATATTCTTTGAAAATCACACTCTTTTAGACACACAAATTATTAAAAGAATAACTCACAAAAGAGTAGTAGTTAATATTTTTCTACATACAGACTCATCAACACGCTTCACCTTAATTTTGTATTGTATTATATAAAATTTTTATTCTTACTGTTTATGATTTAAAAATAAAATAAAAAAAATATATAAAATAAAATTAAGGCATATAATAAAAGATTGGTAATATAAAATTATAAAAATCAAATTGTAATATTTGAAACATTGTTATATATATATATTTACAAACACTAATAAATTCTATACATTCTAAGTACTTTTGTTTTTTAAAGTGTAAATGCCTCTTTTGTATTTTCCATGACATCCTGTGAAAATAAAGTGAGTATATTTATTGTATTTGTTGTTAAAATAAAATTAGCAAATGCCGAAATTTGTTTCAGAATATGTATGATTCTCGTGACTTTTTTTTTGTGTCTCTTGAAGGGAAAGTACTTTTAGTCCAAAATAACAGTTGTGTTTGAAAGCAGCAAAACTTTGAGGAACAAAAACGTTCAAAAAAAATCTAATTCGCTAATAAAAAAGAACAAATTGTATCCAATAAAATGTGCAATAAAATTAATTTTTTGTATTCTAAAACCGCAAATGTTATTCCATATATCTTTCAGTGTGGTGTCTTTAATACCCTTTTAAAAAATATCGGCAGTTGGAATTGGAAACCAAATATCAAAATTCATTAACAAAGCTGCAGATTTCCTAACTCGGCAAAATAAATAACACGGTACATTTGTGTTGCATACTTTTCGGCAACTTTGCAAAATAAAATTTTAAAAAATCGAACACCAGGCGACCACGCAGAAGCAGTAGGTATACCGTAGAAAAAGCAATTTGTTATTAATCTACTCCTATACATTGATAATAAACAAGAAACTAGATAACAAAATGAATTGCAAAAAAATCTGACCCAACCTCTAAGAAACGGTTGTTTATCATTCTTTTCCAAAGTGAGAAATGTCATCTCCTCATTTCAAAGCAATCAACGAAAAAAAAAACTTAGTTAACTAAACGATTGATACTCCACACTCGCATAGACAAACACTAATACAGTGAGAAAAAAATAAATACAGGAATGCAAAAAAAAAAAACAAATCTTGAACTAATTTGTTCAGCAGAAAGGCCAAAATTTAATAAAATTTCAATCAGGCACCAGGCGACCAGGCATCAGCAGTAGGTATACTGTGAGTAGAGAAAAAAATTTTTTCTACACCTACACATTGACAATAAACTAGACTAGAACACGAGATAAGCAGTGGAAAAATAATCCCTCCTCTAAAGAACGGTTCTTTTTTATTCTCTTCTTTCACACGATGAATCGATATTTTTTCTATAATGGCGGTTTGAGTGTTGTAATTAAGAGAGAAGAAAGGAATTAAAAAAAAAACATCCTCAGCAAGTTTACCCATATTATTCGGTTCAACAGAAAAAATCGCACATAATCAAAATCGAATACCAGGCGACCATGCAGAAGCAGTAGGTATACCAGGAGATGAGGAAATAAAAAAAATTATTTTCTGTCTTGATCATAAGATAACTACAAAATATTGACTCCTCCTTTGAAAAACGGATCTTTTTCATATATTCTCTCACACGATGGACTAATGCGAATGACAGCTGCCGTTTATTTTTTTTCTATGAAACCTGTGGTGTTGTATAAACTTCATATGTATATATAAATATATATTTATTAAATATACGTATATAAGAAAAAATACTATCTTTTTGAGACAAAACAAAGTGTGAAATAATAAAAAAGAGATTGTGTTCAGTGTGAAAATGTACCGATATTTTAAGGAGGATTCGTTCTTTTACTTAGAAGATTGATGGTGTTCGGAGCAAGTAGTTTTTTTCGACTACAGTAACCTTGAAATAACATCGATAGCTTGATAGTTTGTCTATCATAATAACCTTCAATGCGAGCCACATGTAAAAAAGTATACCTACTAAATTTCTGGGATTCATGAGCACCTGGTAATTTTCCTGAATTTTCGATAGTTTGCAAGTAGTTTTTTGCGACTATAGTAACCTTGAAATAACCTCGATAGTTTGTCTATCATAATAACCTTCAATGAGAGCCACATGTTAAAAAGTTTACCTACTGAATTTCTGGGATTCATGAGCTCCTGGTATTTTTCCTGAATTGTCGATAGTTTGCAAGTAGTTCTTTTCGACTACAGTAACCTTGAAATAACCTCGATAGTTTGATAGTTTGTATATCATAATAACCTTCAATAAGAGCCACATGTTAAAAAGTATACCTACTAAATTTCTGGGATTCATGAGCTCCTGGTATTTTTCCTAAATTGTCGATGGTTTGCAAGTAGTTCTTTTCGACTACAGTAACCTTGAAATAACCTCGATAGTTTGATAATTTGTCTGTAATAACCTTCAATGAGAGCCACATGTTAAAAAGTATACCTACTGAATTTCTGGGATTCATGAGCACCTGGTATTTTTCCTGAAATGTCGATAGTTTGCAAGTAGTTTTTTTCGACTACAATAACCTTGAAATAACCTTCAATGAGAGCCACATGTTAAAAAGTATACCTATTGAATTTCTGGGATTCATGAGCTCCTGGTATTTTTCCTGAATTGTCGATAGTTTGCAAGTAGTTCTTTTCGACTACAGTAACCTTGAAATAACCTCGATAGTTTGATAATTTGTCTGTAATAACCTTCAATGAGAGCCACATGTTAAAAAGTATACCTACTGAATTTCTGGGATTCATGAGCACCTGGTATTTTTCCTGAAATGTCGATAGTTTGCAAGTAGTTTTTTTCGACTACAATAACCTTGAAATAACCTTCAATGAGAGCCACATGTTAAAAAGTATACCTATTGAATTTCTGGGATTCATGAGCTCCTGGTATTTTTCCTGAATTGTCGATGGTTTGCAAGTAGTTCTTTTCGACTACAGTAACCTTGAAATAACCTTCAATGAGAGCCACATGTTAAAAAGTATACCTACTAAATTTCTGGGATTCACTAGCACCTGGTAATTTTCCTGAATTGTCGATAGTTTGCAAGTAGTTTTTTTCGACTACAGTAACCTTGAAATAACCTCGATAGTTTGATAGTTTGTCTATAATAACCTTCAATGAGAGCCACATGTTAAAAAGTATACCTACTGAATTTCTGGGATTCACGAGCACCTGGTATTTTTCGCGAAATAGACAAAATTGACCAATGAATAAACTATACCTATAGTTCTACTTCTTACAAAATTAGCTATATCTTTCAGTGCACAACCCGCCAAAATCGGTTAAGCCGTTTCTAAACGTCCATAAATAAGATTTTTCGAGAAAAAACAAACGACTTAGTGAGCAATCGAAATAGTCAAAGTTACGCTCTGTAAAATAAGCTATCTGCCAGTCCTTTCAAAATAGGTTCAGCCTTCAGCCGTTCTCGAGCAGGCAAAAACAGAGAGGCAGGCGGACACAAAATTAAGAAATGCTTTCATAGGAATCTTGTGTAAAAAGCTGTTAAGAAACACTTAATTTTTATTTATGTATATGTTTACCATAGCTGTCTTTTGTAGTTTGTAAAAGTTACTTCATTTTTGATTATTAAATAATGATAATATCTATAAACAATGAAATTGTTATTATATTGTGGATTTTTATTGTTTCTTTTGCTTTTGGGTATTTTCCGTCTTTAGCAAAAACAAATATATTTCTTGGCTGTCCGACTCTGGAGCAGGCATCATACAATTTTCCATGTGAAAAACATGCATTTTCTAAATTAAATCCGTACACTTTAGCACATCTTCTTCTTTAGAATTTCCGTTCAGAGTACTTTCCTCGATTTCATTCGGCATCAGTTTCTGTATACAACAAGTCTTGTTTCATTACATAATCGAGTTGGATTAATATAGCGCAAGAGAATAATCAGCATCCCGACTTTGAGTGACAATATTTCTCACAGTGAGTGGGAAACAACTCCACTTTAGAAAGTGAACTACTTTTTCACTTAAAAGTGCACTAAATTCCCATCTTCAGTGGAAAATGAATCCATATTGAAAAGTAGAGCAGTAAAAGTGGAATAAATTCCTATCTGTAGCACTTGCTCGTGGAGTTATTTCTCTGCACCATATATGTGTACCTTCTTTGGACATTACTTTAGCAATTACATAATAGCTACACATAAATGCATGTTAAAAACAAACATATTACAATAGTAGATCTCGGTAATGTGAACTTTGAGCAATGCATTACATTTTTATGTTTGTATAAATTTTGTAATATGGGGTAATGCAATGTTTATTAAAAAAAAGAACTATTTGTATAAGAATTAATCCATATTTACTATCAAACAAAAAAAAACAACGTAAAAACTCGAGCAAAACAAATTTTATAAAACAAAAAAAAAAAAAAAAAACAAAATGTTTCCCAATCCTACGTTAAGGCTGAAGTTGTCCATACATCCAGACAAACAGACAGACAAATTGTAGAACCTACTTTTATCTTCTGCTCTATCATCGTAATGTCATGTTTGATTGTTATTTCGAAACTTTTTTTTTTACGAATGCATAACTTGCCTTATAGTTAGTACCTATAATCGCAAGTAAAAATACAAATACGATCGATATTGATAAAATTTCACATAAGTGATTTATTGACAACGATTAAGTCTTTAATTAGAAAATTTTGCTCGAAAAATACTTTTAAATGGTATCGTATATGCCATAGAACCGTTTATTTTTATGTTTCGACTATCTCTTTAATTTACTGACCGATTTTGATGAAATTTTATTATTCAATGCCTGATAAAAATGGCATAAAAATATGTCGGAAAAAATATTTTTTGGAAAGACATTTTTTTTTGGAAATTTAAAAAAAATTCTTTTTTTTAAACTGGTCAAATAAATTTTTAGAGTTGTTAACAAGAAGGTAACTTGCCACAAGAGCAACTTCGTGCGAACCAGTCGTTATTCTTTAAGTAAAAACCTTCCCCGTATCAATTACAAACAAACCCGCAGAAAGAAGTATCCACATTGGTCCAGTCGTTTTGAAGTTTTAAGCATCCAAACAAACCACAATCCAAAATAAAATCTGTTTAATCGATATATGTATATTAGAATAAATATATCTTCTATTTAAAATTTTATATGACCCAACTTGAACTGCAATCGACTATGTCAAATATTTGTTCAAAATTATTTATTAGCCACATCCCTACATCCATCATGTCAACAAATCCTTGTTCCAAAATACATATAACACAGCTACAGCACAGAAATATTTTGTAGTATTGGTAAATTTTATTGTGAATTTGGGATTTGTCATTGGTAATTTATTTAGGCATGAATTTAAGTGCCAGAAAACTAAAATCCATTACAACTATAAACCGGAACCTATCTAAACCGATTAATGGGCAAACACGAATCGGCATAGCATAGTGTACAAATATAATGTACATATGTATAGAATGTACATCATTTGATTTGTAAACGAAATAAATTTTTAAAATTATTTCTATTTGAATGATTAGTCGATTGAAGGAATTATTTATTTCTAAAACATTTGCAAATTCTCTATTCGATTGTTACAGTTGAATTAACGAAATGAATATCGATTACCACTCGAATAGATTATAATCCCCTTCTCAGGGAATGACGTAATTAATTTATATTAGTGAGCTTAGAAATAGGTTAACAAAGAGATTAGAATTATGTATGCTTATGAATTTTGTGTTTCTGTATACGATCTGTCGAATTTGTATGAATATGAGGCATTTGTGTTTCATTAATATAATGTTCCTGTAAATTTCAGGGATTAAAACACGCACAAGGCATTGTTGCTGTTGATATTATAGTAAAATTTAAACGATATAAATTTGAATCGAGTCTCTACTGCTCCAACCATTTTTCTAGATAAGATTTTGGTTCACTAACAAGAAATTTGATTAACATTAATTTAGATAGCACTAGCCAGTTTAGTTGTTCAATGATTGCAATATTTCAAATGACTTCATATGATTTCAGGTGATTTCAAGCAGTATTTAAATTGATTTCAAATGATTGCAAATTAATTCAAGTGATTTTATAGTGATTTCAATTCGTGATTTCATTAAGGCATTTTTGATTTCATGATTGCAAAAAAACTAAGTGATTTCAAATATTTTTAATGATTAGAAAAAATCATTTGAAATCAACGTGATTTTAAATGATTACAAGTATAAGTGGTCAGGTGATCTCATACGTGACAAACCTCTCGGTGTAGCACTAAAAAGGTAAAATGTTTTTAATGCGCACACTTGAGCACATCTTCTTCTTCAAACTTTCCGTTCACAATAGTTTCCTCGATTACATTCGGCATCAGTTTCTGTATACAGCAAGTCTTGTTTCATAACATAATCGAGTTGGATTAATATTGCGCAAGAGAATAATTAGCATCCCGATTTTGAGTGACAATATGTGCAGAAGATCTAACGAATATAGAAACTCTATTCGATAATTGATTTATACAGGGTGATTGGTATAGGGTAAAAAAAAATTAAAAGAAACTAGTAAGTAAAGTAAAAAGTTAATTCGTTTTTTTTTTATTATTTGATTAAAATCGGATGATATGTAATAAAAAAATAAAAAAGGGATAATTCCCTAATTCATAATTGACCTGAGTCAAATTTCGGAAAACCAAAAAAAAAGTGTTTTTCTTGGAAAAAAATACTTCTAGTTTTTCTTAATTTCTCAAAAACTAAGATACATTTTGGCATCCGGTTTTCTCTTTTTGACTAATAATTAATAAGAGCATTGAATTTTAAAAATAATAATTTTTTAATTACATAAAATTTTGAAAAAAATTAGTTTAAAAATTTTTTTTTTAGTTTTTTTTTCAAACTTTTGAGTTTGAAAATTAATTTTTTTAAAACCGTTCACTTAAACAACTAAATCTAAAAATTAAATAAAAGAGTAGTTTTCTGGCTTTTAAAAAAAATATAACAAGGCTTTGTATTATTCACCGTTGTTTTTAAATAATTTTTTTTCTGATTTAAGTCAATGTTTTTAGAAAATCGCCTCTCCCGCCTAAACGGGGGGGAAATAGACCCCCATACGATTTTTTTCTTGTCTTTACTCCACCTACACGCTCAAGCTTTTTGGTGCACCTTATACCAATCACCCTGTATTTATATGTAACAGAATTACCTGGAATTTGTTCTTGAATTAATTTGTTAATTGCTGTCGGTGTTTTTTGATGCTAAAATAGCACGTTCGCAATAAGCCATTTATGATTCTTATAATTTGAAAAACATTCTGAATAAGTTGTTCGATGGATGGTTAAACGATGCAAAAGTTCAACGGAAATAAAATACATTTTGTGATAGCATCAACTGTTATTTTTCCTTCGCCAATGTTTAAAAGCTGTTATGAAAATTTGGCTGCCGACAAATCGCGCTGCAAATATACACGCATTTTTGTCTTTAATGTGAGTTTTTGAACATGTCTCCATAAATGCGATGCTTTGAGGCAGTGAAAAGATTCAAACAAAATAAAACTTCTGCTTGGTTCGCCATGTTGAAAAAGACGGTAATGCAATTGTCTCGACTTCTATAGGTCGTATATTAATTTTATTTTTTAGTTTTATGAGGTAAAATATTTTCAATATTTGTCTCACATAAAAAGTTTTTAGCAAAGAACTGTCAAAATTTTGAAGATGGAAATATTTTTTAATGATTATCTCGCCTCCCGTTGAACAAAATAACATCTAATACAATTTTGGGAAAACTTTAAATTTTCGACATAGTTATACTATATTCAAAGTTTCTGTACAACAACAAATAATTAAAATATATAATGACAAAGTTCATATAATGCAGAAAATTTTTAATTTTTCACGAGGAAGAAATTATAAAAATTTGTTTATTATTGTAAAAAAAAAATCATATAATGAGGGATATAACGAAAAATTAGATATTTGCTGAATAATATAATCTTTCACCCCTGTTCTGGATTTCGTTTGAATACTAAATTCTATCGTTTTCAAATGCCCGGTGTTCTAAATATCAAATTCAATTCGTTTGGATTTTGTTTTGCGAATTCAAATTCGGAAAATCTGAGTTATTTGTTTACTGACTGTCAAATTTATTTATGAAAACTTTGTATTTATCTTACGAAATGTATAACACATATTTTAAATCTGTGCAAAAATCAATTCGTTTACGAATTCAATTACGAACCAAAATCAGAACAGGCCCCAATGTCATGATTTTAATTATTTTTTGGTGTACAGAAACTTTGAATATACAGATAGGTCGCAAATTTAAATTTTTACCAAAATTGCATTAAATTTTATTTTGTTTAGATCAAAGGGAGGCGATATAATCGTTAAAAATGAGTTCAATCTCCAAAATTTTTACACTTTTTTGTCAATAACTTTTTTTTGGAAAAATCTGTCAAAAATATTTGTGAGACAAAGTTGTAAAAAATATTTTTCTTCATAAAAATAAAAAAAAGTAAATTATTATGCGACCAATTTGCTATGTGCAAAGAGACAGAGAAAGGAGATTTTCTTAGTCAAAAGTGTCAACAAAATCACAACAAATTCTCCTGTTATTTACTAGATGGCGTTAATGTAATTAAAATAGGCAAAACTCTAGTTTTTCTTAAACATAACATAAACATCGTCTATGAATATGCCTCTATGTAATTCTATTGAAATTAGTTGCTTTTTGTTCACAATAAAATTTGTATTTGAGCACTGAAAGCTCTGGATGTAAGTGTGTCTTTGATAGAGGAGTAATACGCACATAGCGATTAGAAGTCGAGAAAATTGCATTAACGCCTTTTTCAACATGGCGGACGAAGCAGAACTTAGTGGCTTAAGAATCCCCAAGAGGTACCTATATATACTCTTTAAATTGAAACAATAAAATTCTCCTCTCTAATTTTTGTAGATATTTTTTCGTTTTATTTTCTTGGATAGGTAATTTAACTGGCATATTAGATGAAAATCGAAAAAAAATTCGCTAACATTATTGATTTTCCAAGCCTTGGTTTTTGTTTTCATAATTTTCATAAAATTAAGTTGTGAGAGGAAATAATGAAAGTTCAGACTTTGTGATGGGTTTACACTTTTATATCAGTTTTTTTTTTACGTGAGACTCTACAGTTCCGATAAAATAGCCAATTGCATTACTGCTCTTCAACAATTCAACGCGTAAATATTACTCGCACAGGAAGGAACAACTTAAAAATGTGGAATTCCTTACCCCTCTGAATTTTTATTTCCCCCCATTGTGATGCTCAGACAATCAAAACATCAGTACATCAGTATCTATTGTGTTCTACTCTTCAGTTTCCCTAATCGCTCGCATTTAATGTTAAGTCATTATAAGGGTATTGTTTATTTTTCAAATAAAGATAAAGTAAATATAACCACTATGCATCGAGAAAACTGACTAACATAATTTTGGGTCGCGAAAAACGCTACGAAATACTTGATTTTCTTATACAAATATTTTTCGCTGTATGATCTGACTGTTTTGTATAGGATACCCTTCCAATACTAGAGTACAACACTCATAAAGTGGCAGTGTTGCTCTATAACATAACTTGTTTAAGTTTATTGAATAGAATCCAAAAAAGCTTCAAAAAATATATGTACATAGAAGACAAGACTAAAAACGCAAATATTTTTGTCACTTGAACACATGGCGTTATAAGAACCATAACGCTCTTTCTTGTTTTATCGCTTTTTTATAGAGATTACTGCGTTGTATGTACTTAAACAATCCCACCTTAATACTCGCAATGCAAGGTGAATTTATGTCCATCTAGGTATGTATACCATAATAGAATTTTTGACAAAATGTCCATCTCTATTTTCATTTACACTCTAAATCTATTACTCGTATGAAAAAATCAATTTACCTCGCACCACGTATTGCCATCATCGAGATCGTAACTCGTAAATTTTAAATTCTGCTTACGTTCAAAAAAATAATTTTCAAACAATAGAAGCTAAAATATAATACTACACGTTCATCAAATCGATCGATTTCCTCAGAAACAAAAGAACTTTCAAGAAAAATAAAAAAATGAAAAAAAAAAACTATATCAAGACACAAGCGTGACATACCAGCAAACGTGACCATTGTAATCAAATCCTTTTCTCAACGAGCTCCAAACAATAGACAAAATGTAGTCACAATTCATATAAAATGGGATTTTCATTGGAAAAGGACATTTATTTGCGAAATCATACGACTTGAAAAAAGATACAATATTTTTCCGATGCCGACGACATATGTATGACATTTGTTTTCCCATTTGGCTTTTTATCCTTGTGTATATTGTCTTTGTGTTTGTTTGTCCTTTTTTGTTTCTCTTCGATTTTTCTTTTTTTGTTCATATGCAATGTCTTGTTGTATTGTATCCCCAATATCCATGTTTATTGGATGCATATGGAATAATATGCCCCTAGAGGAGGAACAAGGATTCCAACGGATATCTATGGATGAATTGAGACAAAAGGTGAATTCTTTTGTCATTATTGATTGTTTGTTCCTTCAAGTTTGGTGAATGAGAATATTTGTGCCCTTGTTGTTTTTCTGCCACAAAGTTTTGGATAAACCTATAGACCATTCATGATTCGTTTATGTATTCCAGTCTTTATGATGAGGTACCTATTCATATTCGTATTTTTTCAAGGTCCCCCTTTTCTAAAGTCGTGCGCCTGGATTGGGATTATTGTGAGCCAGCATTTTTGCAAGTTCAAAAGGACTCAAGGGTTTTTGTGGCAACATGGTTCTAGTGAGGAATAAATTTAATACATAATTCAGGTGCTATTTTCTGATTTTCAGTAGTTTGAACTTTTGGTTCGCAATTGTTCACAATTTTTATTGCAGAAATATCAATTCGAACGAAAACAAAAACATATCTAAGCACTTTATAAAGATTAATTTTGTATCCACACATTGAAAATCTTTTTCAGAATTGTTGTGAAGATTTAAATTTTTCCTCAAATGTTTCCTTGATCGGGACATCGGGCAAATCAACCACAGATGCAATCCAGAGTGTAAGAATCAGAATGGAAAAACACTGCGATTTCTCAAGCGACGTGCATGCGGTGTTTGTAGATTTTGAAAAAGCGTTCGATCGATAACCACCACATGAAATGGGTGGCGTTAAGGCAACGGGGAATATCAAAAATCTACTTGTGGATGATCATGGATATGTACGAACATGTTCTGCACTGCAGAAGTTACCGAAAATTTCCCTATAGAAGTTGGCGTACGCCAAGGAAGCGTCTTGAGTCCAGTCATTGACTATCTGCTTGAAGATAAGAAGAGAGACCCGAAAAGGACTCAGTTGTTGTTTGCTGTTGAGCCATCGTATTTGAACGGAACAGTGATTCCCAAGTGCGAAAAGTCTTAATATCTAAGATCTATGATCAACACTAAAGCATATTGTGAAAACTCTGCCATCTTCTGTGACCGAAAAATGCCCCTAAGCTGAAAGGAAAGCTCTACACTGCAGTAGTTTTGGTTGACCAAATGAGAAATTAGTCGTAAAAGGAAGCTGTGTTCAAATTATTGATTTTACATAAGAAGGATTCAAATATCTCTTGTGATCTTCAAATTGTAGACATAAATTCATTATATTCCATTTAAAGTTTTTCCCGCGAATTATTTCTCTTCATTTGTTGTTCTAAATAGTTACCTTGTTCTTGAAAAAATCAGTTCCTAACTTTACCTTTCCTTTTCTTTCCTTTTTCAAATTAAAAAAAAAAACTATCGATTGCTTTATCAACTCAATTTTCTTTTGAACTTAACCTTTTAGCGAACAAAACTAATACGATAGCACTTTCTGAATTTAACTTCATATCAATGTCAATAATAGTGACCTCATTTTCTTTGAAAAATAAAATAACTCTTACCCTCTTGATTCAACTGAATGAAACTTGGTAAAGAGAATAGTGATGTGATGACTCCTGGCTAAAAAAAAAAAATCAAATTGACATTTCTAATAAAAATTATGTTGGCAATTGCGAAATAAATTATTATCATCATGGATAACAACTTCTTCCCCACCCAAATGACCACTCACTCTATACCCCCAGCAGATTATCCCACATTTCTTTGTATTGACACGTCCCATAACCCGGCACTCTATCCTCGATAGGACTATTTGGAACTCATTCTGGTAATAAATTGCCAGACATTTAAGACTTTACCAAAGTCCATTAATTTATAAAAGCTCTCAATTGATGAACACATTCTATATATAAGATACAAATACCACATATCTATAAGCATACACTTTATTTGGATTCATGTATGGAGGGGGGTACATACCAAGTTGAGTTTATGGTTTGACGTTCTTGGACAATGACGACGACAACCAACCGAAAGTACATCACAGAGGCAACTTAATGTTTCCGTTTGGCAAAGGCCGGAATTATTTTAGGCTATTAAAACTTTTAAGGCCACTCAAGAAGAACAAAAAGTTTCCTCATTGTGATAACAATCGAGAGCACACCTCACTTTGTGAATACTTTTCCGCTTTTCCCATGCCTGCAAATCTAAACGAAGAAGGATAAAGTTGGGACCAGGAGAAAATTCTGCGCACACATATGCATCCGTTCCAAAATATTATATAATGCTAATTACGAAGAGGCATGAGTTGAGTAAAGGCGATATGTCTCCTCTATACGAGCTTCTTGACTAATCTCCGAAGTAGATGAAAACGACAAAATTCCACGTTTCATTAGGTACCAGGAGGAGGATGTGTCTGAGATTAAAATAAAATGGAGACATTTAACATTTTCCAGATCGCATTTCAGTGATTGTGGGAAACTTTCCATGTGGGAGTATATATATGTATATAAATATATGAACAAACCTTGCAACTGATGTAGAATTTTAAACATGATAAATGTCTTGAAAGTGTTTCAACTTTTTCTGCAGGTAAAAAGGATGCTTTTCTGTTTGTAATCTGATTGATGAGAGAGACTTGTAGATTTGACCTAGTATCCTGGCAGTCATGAGTTTTTTCTCGTTCCTTTTATCAAATAGTTTGATCCGAAAATCGTGTCGAAGATAAATCAAAAACGCATCAGGCAAAGAAAATGTCTTCAATTAAACCGCATCGCACCTGGAATGAGGAAGTTTGTTTGAGATTAATTATTTAAGTGAGGTTTTTTTGAAGAAAATAACGTTAGTATTTGTTTGTTTTAAGTAAATTTAAGGACATACATGTTTATACGTACTAAATGTATATAACATTATCGGAAGGACGGAAGATGCTTTAAGTTGTGTTAAGTATAAGTGGTCAGGTTATTTCATTCGTGAAAAACCCCTCGATACTTTTCTAAGATTTTTTTAATTTAGTTTTCAATTGTATTTAGCAAAAAAAGATATTTTGAAAATAGATACAATACCTAATATAGATTTATACTTTTATTGTTAATTTGAAATATCTCACTTTGTTTAATTACAAAAAACCATAAAGTCAGAAAACACCCGAAGCGACGGGGCACCTCCAACAAAGTGCAATAGTTTATTAAAAAAATTTCTAAAATCTAAACAACTTTACTATCCGATGTATCAGTGCATCATATTTGATTCACCACATTAAATTTGCTTTTAGTTTGCAGCGTCCATGTATCATATATGATCAAATCAAACATGACACCTAACTTTCCACACAATACAAAATTGTTTTTTTTACACACCTACGACGACGCTACGAATTTAGTTTTGACAAGACTCAATATATACCTACCTTTTTTTACAGTTCATTGATTAACCACAAACAAAAAATACTTCACTGTTCCAAACAATATATATTTTTATGGTGCAGGGAACTAACTTCACTGGAACTTACTTCACATGGGAACTTACTTCACATGGGAACTAACTTTACCACTAGTGGGAACTAATTTCACTTTTTTGTGGTGAAGTAAATTCCCACTAAAGGTGAGAACTATTTTCATATGAAGATTATGTGAAGTTAATTCCCATCTACAATTTTTATATTACAGCCTACATGAGACACAAAGCTGAACATATGGCCTGGGGCGACTTTAGTACCCGGTGTCTCCAGATAATAAAAGTTAGTAAAAGCAACCCCCCTGCTTGGACCACTATAAGATTTGGGATGGGTGCAAGTTCGGGTAGGTGCAATAATTTCCCATCAAAAAGTTAAGT
This sequence comes from Baccha elongata, assembly GCA_951217065.1. NCBI lineage: Eukaryota > Metazoa > Arthropoda > Insecta > Diptera > Syrphidae > Baccha > Baccha elongata. The sequence goes on from OX578272.1 coordinate 177,550,475, forward strand.
TATTTCCCACTCAAAGGAATTTATTTCGCCAAAAAAAAAAGTGAAATTAACTCCCACTAGTGGTGAAGATAGTTTCCATGTGAAGTTATTTCCCGTGAAGTTAGTTTCCATGTGAAGTTAGTTCCCGTGAAGTTAGTTCATGCACCTATTTTTACTTCCTTGGTTTGGAATTTTCTTTTGGAAAGAAAACGTACCCTTAAATGTCCAATGTATCGCATTTGACTCGCAGCATTTAATGTATAATGTATACCGTCTTAAACGTCCACGTCCACAGATGTGATCCGATTTCCCACTTTTTTTTTTAAACATTAAAAACAACTAAAAATACATTTTCAAAAAAACTCAAACTTCGTCAAAATTTTGGAAAAATACTTACTTTTAAACTCACGTTTAAAAATATATAAAAAAAAAAACGACAAATTCGGAATTATACAACTTTTTCTCTTAAGGTGGCGGAGGATGCCACCCTGCCATCTCTACCTTACTTTATGTAGTAGGGTTGAAAATTCGCCACCCCTTAAAATCTGCTGACTTAGATGCTACCTTTATGTATGCTTTATTTCTAATTCAACGTTATTGGATGTGCCTCATCTTTAATACGAATAAAGGAGATGCCCTAAATTGAGCCAACTAAGGGCATCATTTAAAAAACCTATACCTGCTGTATAGGGCAGATGAAAGGGGGACGGTATAAAACTGTGAAAGGATGTTTCTCCGATTGATTTTTGGTCCAGTGTAAAAAATAAGTGTGGAGGAGAAATTCAAGGGCGAGCCTTATGGGTTCTACAGCCGAAGGACCCATCTAAGTACGTGCTCTAAGCTGATGGAAAACAACCTCAACCAACTTGGCTTGCGTAACTGGAGGAAGATAGTTAGCCATCGGACTGGCTGGAAAAGCTAGTTGGTTAAAGCTGTTGTCCAATCTGTAATGTTAGATCCATATGAAGTAAAATTAGTCTCATCGGTATTCGTATGTTCGATAGAACGGTCTCTTTCGACGATATACCATCGATAAAAATGTTTTTATGTCCTGTGACCTATAACTGATAATGGATCTATTATTATCGGAACCGCATTTGAGGTAGGAAACGAAAATTAAAGTCCTCCGGTTTTCCCTCTCTATAAATAGATGACATGAAAGACGTACTACATTCTGAGGTAATAGTAGCTATAGGGTAGTTTAAGAGTAGTATAAGGGCTGTAGATTCAAGAAAAACGAACGAACTTTTTTTAAAAGTTCATCAACCTTTGAATTGAGAAGTTTACTCAAAGGTAGAGTATAGCTTTTTAACCAAAAGTTACTGAAAGAAAAACAATTACCAAGCCTGATTTAATTCTCTTTGAAAATAAAAGTAGAGTTTCTGATGTCACTGAAACTTAGATATACCACATAGAAACGATGGTACTGAAATTTTCAGTCTGTGTAACCAGGGAGATAGTAAAACTTGTTCTTTCTCAGATTAATTATTTTTACCAAACGTTATAGTATTAACAATACCTACAAGAAAATAAAATTGGATTGGTATACATATATACTCAACATTGTTCATAAAGGTTTGAGCATCAATGAATTTGGGGTTAATTCATTTTCTGCACAGTTTAAGTCTAGTTTAACTGAGCTTTAGAGTTCATCCGGAAATATTTACTGATTGACTCACTGGTTTGTAAAAATGCTAACCCTTAAATCCTCTTCATCGATTGCCTGATTTCCACTAAACCAACTAATACTCCTGGTATGTGTACTTTTTCAATTAAGTTTATTTAATTAACAATCTTAATCCGAATATAGACTCAACATTCAAATAACGTGGCAAAATAACTCTGTTTTCATTTAAGCCATATATCGTCTTCGTCTCTAACTTGTTAATCCTTTCAAAGGAACTTATTCACATCCCTTCGTATTACCATACGAAAATTAGTATTTGGCTATAAGATTGCTCAACTTTTTCTTATAGCCAGAAGCAATTGCCATACATACATATTATACACACGAGTCAACTCTTATCTCGAAATGTATATCCTCACCAGAATCTCAATTCTAATTAGCTATTGAAACCATCTGACATGTGTCAATGCCTAGGAGTCTCCATTGCTAGTGGAAAAAATATACCAAAAGGCGACTTCAATGGTGAGCAGTATAAGAACTTTATCCTTTTCTTATTCCTCCACAATGAAGAAAAGTATAATAAGAAGGCAATGTCTACAAGGAGAGAAAAAAAAATTTCAATGAAAACTTAAGTTAAATCAAACTCCCGACCGACGACGAAAAAGTTTTCTCTTGCAGACTCATCTATATATTGGACATTCCATTAATACGCCAGCAAAGATTAAATCTTCTACACTATGGAATTAATGTTTGTAGTTTTGAATTGGTAATTGGCTCATTTAAGTTATAATTCTTGCATGAGAACCCATGTTCACATCTTTGGCCGTTTTTCCTGCATCAATGCCAATTGGATTTCGTAATTGCTTGGTTGTTCCTTTTATAATGAAACAATTAAAAGATATCTGCACGCATATTGTCCAAGTTGATGCTGAAATTAGACATTGTGGCGACGAGGAAGCCAAATTGCTTACTTGCGTTTCAAATGTCATTCGAGGAAAGCACCGATCAGAGAAGCAATCTTAAAACAGTCATTAATGTAAAACGAGTACTGCCTCGTGGTAGAAATTGATATGCGAAAATACTTCTTTTGTCAGGATTTGGCAGAGAATTGTAGAGTACCTTATAGTTCTTGATACATGATGCAAATGTAAAACTGGGACACAAGGATAGTTCTTATTTTTATTACCATTTATTTTAAACTCAAGTTTTTTTATGGAATATTCATTGACAAAACAGTAAAAAAATATAATCCTATTTGCTCTAATTTTTTTCGGAAATTACAAACCAAATATTTTAGAATTTTTTTTTATCGAAATCGTACATCTAATTTTTAAAAAAATCGATTTTTTTAAGCAACTTTTTTAAAATATTTAAGAAAAAAAAACTAAAAACTTTCACATATGAAAACAATATTTAGCAACGAGTTTTCAAAGTATTAAACTTATATAAAAAAAAATGTTGTAAACATTTAAACACTCACATAAAACTTTATAAAAAATTGATCGGATTTTTTGCGAAAAAAAAGAATTAAAAAAAAATTACTTTTTGAATATTAATTTGTTCCAAAATTGTTGAATGCAAACTTAGGAGACCTTTAAGCATAACAAATTTCGTCAAAATCGGTTAAGCCGTTTAAGAGATAATCGGTATCAAAAAAGTACTGTTCTAGGACAGGTAGGTACCGTTAATAAGTTACTCCAAAAAAAAAAACTTGAAAATTGTTTTATGAAAGACATCACCTTCTACAATACATGACTCATATAAATTTTTATTAAAATTGATCGGATTTTTTTTTTGAGAAAAATGGAATTAAAAAACTAACTTTTTGGAAAATATTTTTTTTTTTCCAAATTTTTGTACTGCATTATTGATGAAGTTAAGCAGAACTTTTAGGACATAAAATTTCGTTGAAATCGGTTAAAATCGTTTAAAAGATAATCGGTACAAAAAAAGTTTGAAACAAATCACCGTTTGGTAAAAATCACTCACATAAAATTTTATCAAAATCGATCGTATTTTTTACGAGAAAAATGGAATTATCTGTAGGTAACGCTTATATGGTAGGTACCGTTATTATCACCTTAATAAAAAAAAAAGCTACCGGGCATATTACTCAAAGAATAGTTTTCACCAAGTCTGAAGAAAATCGGTCCAACCGATTAGGCTTTAGTTGTCGATACAGACAGGCAGACAGATAGACAGACATTCAAAATTGTCGGACCTACTTTTTCGTCTTCTCTATCATCGTAATGTCATGATTGATTGTTATCTCAAAAGTTGCCTTAGTACCTACCTATAATCGCAAGTAAAATAAAAGGCACGACTGGGTCGCGCAAACTTGCTCTTGTGTCAAGTTACTAATGGCCAGTTTCTCCAAACACTTTTAAATATTTATTGGGTTGTTAAATCTTAAAATGGCATTTTTCAATTTCACCAACCATTTTCATTTTTAAAAGGGTCAATAAACTAAAGTCCCATTTTGTTCCAAATAAATTTTAAAGGCGTCTTAAAAATGCAAGACAAAGAGAAAGTTGAAATTTTTCGATTGATATGCTCTCCTCTCGCTTGCTCTAATGAAAGAGAGCCATGAGTGGTGAATAAAAATCCGTGGTTGGCATCAAGTTTCCTCATTTTTAAAAATTCACCTCCTTATGTTGGTGCAAACCATTTTAAGCTAAAAATGGCAATAAATTTTATTACTCCGTTAACTAAAATGCTTTTAGGTGTATTTTGGTGAAACTGGGCATAAGAGCTTAAAAGAACCTACCACCGAATTATTTTATATGTAATTATTTCTTAAATTTTTATTTCTTAAATTTTTATTTCTTAAAAATAATAAAAATAAATAACTTTGAAAATCACTTTATAACAAACGAGAGTTTTCTGAGAAAATTGTGGTATGCCAGTAATTATTAAATATTATAATATATGTAATTTTTTTTTCAAAATCTTATAGGTCCAGTTTTTGAAAAAAATCGATTTTTTTCAAACAACTTTTTTAAAATATTTTTTTTTTTTAAATATTCGAGAATGCCTATTTTGGCCAATTAATAATTTTCTTCCGAAAATTAGATTTCAAAAAAGATTCATAAATTGGTTTTCAAAATATAAAATTTAAAAAAAAAAAAAAAAATTGTTTAATTAATCTAATTTTTTAAGAAACGTCATTAAAAAAATTAAGTACGACATTATTGTTTGGCTATCTAGGTCTTATTAGGAATAAAATTTTGTAAAAATCCACTCAGTCGTTAACGAGAAAGTCAAAATTTAAAAAATCCGTTATATGGCAGGTACCGTTAAAACTATTCTTAAAGAAATATGGCTCATGCCCTCTAAAAGGCTTTTAGTTTCGTATCACTTATGTGAAATTTTATCAAAATCGTTAGAGCCGTTTTCGAGAAAACAATTTTTTTCATAACCGTCATATGGCAGGTACCTTAATTTTTAGGCCGAGAACAAAAATTCAAAGAATCTTCCTGACTGTCATCCTAAAAATTCTATACAGTCCTATATGCCATATTTATCAGGACTGCCTGAATATCAAATCGGTGGGTGAGTATACAAAAAGTCGTAATACAAAAACGATTTTGTGGGGGATGTAGGTACCCTTTGAAGCTTTTTCGAAACATTTTTTCTAATAAAAAAATATAACCGTTGACAACAAAGCAGTCATATAAAACTTTTTCAAAATTGATCACAATTGTTTCGATAAAAATAAAGTTTATTAAACTAACTTTTAACAGCCCTAATAATAGTAATATTAATAGTAGGGGAGCCCAAGAGGCGATTTGGGGATTTACTCGAACGCGGCAGATTAATATAAGTGGGGATATCTTGCACCCTGTAGAGTACTTCCAACCTTATATAAGCTTTTTCAATATAGTGACGCGCGTCTATGACAGCCCGTCAGAATAGTAAAAAAAAAATCGATGGGTGCATTTTTTTTTGTTCGTGATTTTTTGTCCGATTAAGAAAACCCCTCCATATATAATCGTCAGATTAAGGGTGAGCACTCCTAGGACATCAAGCTGAACCATCTGTATGATAATCTGACGCGCTCGATCATTTCAAAATAGCGATTTTTTTTTTTGCATTTTCAAATGGCCACCACAAGCTTGCGTCACGTCCGAAGCGTCAGTATTTGAAATGGTAGCTTCTTTTGGGTTCACTTAACATCTCCTATGAAAATCTCGAGTAAATTTTTTTTACCATTTTTCAACAAGTCAGAATAATCACCCCCACCACGCAAATCGGCAGATAAACATACAACCGTCATCAGAGACCCTTGGGGTGTATCCATTATCAATATGTGACGCGCTTGAGTAAGTCCATACCACTGTTTTTTTTTTTACATTTTTGACAGCGTGTAGACGCTCCCCCCACCGGTGAATAGGAAAACTCAAAAAACATTTTTTTCTTTCTAACATCTAATCTTCAAAAGGCTCGAGTAAATCCCCATTTAGCATCGTGGGCTCCCCTACTATAATAAAAAACCATATTTGCTTTTTTACTGAGTTATATAACACATGCATAATTCAGAACTTATCTGTTTAATAAATTTTGTTTTTAATAAACAAAAAAGAATAATAATGTCTCGCTCTTGGTTATCTTTTCTCTTTCTTTGTTTACTTAAATCGTACTTAAATTATGAGAAATGAGAGCGTATTATAAAAATGTGTTCTGGGGAGAGAACATTGACACAAGTTCATGTTATAAAGGTACTTTCTTTATCTTGCGCCTGTCATATTCCGTGAGTTAAATTTATTTTGTATTTATTTCATCAATTAAAGTTAAGCTAAGTGTACACGATTTCTAGGTCTGACAACCATTGTTAGATTAGCAAACGTATGACAATGTCTGAAAATGAGCTGACAATGAGCTGAAAATTAAATTTGTACACGGTTTGCAGAAAATCTACAAATGTCCTGAAATCTGTTGCCAAATGTTCTTTAAACTGCATCTGAAAATTTATTCATTGGCAGAATAAAAATTGGTGGTCTCCAAATGAATTTTGTGTACACACGATTGCCACATCTGCAAATTAATTTGTCTTCAAAATGATTGACGAACACATTTTTCTGCAAATTAATTTGGTGTGCACACGGTTGTCAGCTTGCGTGTAGACGATTGTCAAATATCTACAAATTAATTGGCAAATATTTTTCTACAAATTCGAAGCCAAAAATTTTTTCTGCAAATTAATTTGTTGTGTATGCGATTGTCAGTCATATGAAACAAATTTTGCACTGACAGATCTGGCAATATTTGCAGATCTGGCAAACGTGTACACTTAGCTTAAGACACATTTATTAATTGAAATTACGAGTTATATGGTGTGTTATAGCCTTTTCACACCGAATCAAAAACACGGTTTCTGACAAAAACTCGAAATTCGTTCACACTGCACATTTACCCGTTTTTGTTTGACATTTAATTTTGTTTTGTCAACAACATTGAAATTGTGCTTTTAAATAAACTTTTTTATTTTGTTAATTGCATTCCGCTTTAGTTTCAAATGAAAATAAAGTTGAAAAGAATTATTTAAAACTGATTTTTGTGCATTTTTAATAATCCTTAATGAATATTTGGTAAATTCAGTTTCAAATGTTGACAATTTCAATTTATCGTAAAAGTACTGTTCAAGAAGACGCCCTGAGGTCAGAACCAAAACTTGAAAAACAACAATATTTCTCAAATTTTTACTATTTTAACGTTTCGTGCGTACTGAAACCGAATCATCGTCCACAAATATACAATAAAACAAGCACAAACAATTAGTTTTCTTCAAATAAATTAATTTTTCACAATCCAATATTGTTTTTTTGATGTTGAATCGAATAAAATAGCCGGCAAACTGACAGAAAATCCAAACAAATTTAGATTTTTTGGTCGATCAGTAATCAAAGGACGTCGAGCGTTGCCGTTTGAAGCGGTTTGTGTATAGGTCTGTGCTTTTATTCGTTTACGGATGTATGTTTGATTCAATCGGTCAAATTCGGGCGAAGGTGCCTGAGCGCATTTCGGCCGATGACAGGTTTGGTGTATGCAAGTCATAACTGTTCTAAATTAAAGGCAAGCCAAATTTTTTTCCGAAAACGGTTGGGAACTTGAAGCAGCAGAACATTTCAGCACAGACATTTTCTCATTTTGTACTTATAACATGTTCTATTCTATTCGGTATCGATTCGTAGCAGTCGCATTGAAAACATAGATACAATTATTTCTATTGACAGTCCTCTTTCATTTCTTATACTTCACAATTGATTGAGTGCTGAATGTTTCACTAATTATGTTTGATTTGTTCATCTCGCAATTTCGACTGGTTTTTGATAGGTTTTTGCAAAAACGAGTGGTTTTTGATACAGGTTTTTGATTTTTCGCAAAAACCTGGTTTTTGATTCGGTGTGAAAAGGCTATTAGCTCATTGATATTTAATGCTATTTGGTGTTTGTTAATATGGGGTTAACAAAATATATTTTTCCAAAACATTTGATTGATGTATTAATCAAGATTAGCAGAACTTTTGGAATAATTATATTTGAAAATTGTTGCAGCCGTTTAAAAGATAATCGAGATATAAAATAGGTATACGTTATTGTTAATAAGCTTCTTAGATTTTTTTTGATATAAAAGACATCACCGTCGGACAAAAATCACTTATATAAAATTTTATTTAAAAAAAAAAGAAAATTATCGGTAACTTATATGGTAGGTACCGATTTTTAAAGACGTAGGATTAAAATAAAAACTACGTCCGGACTTATCTAAGAATGCTGTATACCAAATTTGAAGAACATCGGCTTTTTGTGGCATTTCAAGTTTTTAGCTAAACAACACAAAACCAAAAATATGATGCATAATTTCATGATTTAAAATCTGTGTAGTCCCCTAGTTTGCAACAAGAGCAAGTTGGTGCCACTCAGTTATGCATTTAATTTTTTGTTTTTTTCTTTGGACAAAGCTCAATGGGAAAACCACAAAAATATAAAGCAAAAAACGCAAAATACAGTGAAAAATTGCAATTTTGTCTAACAACAGACTTTGTTACAATTTAACACTTTTTTCTCGAAATTGGTTGATGGTACGATGAAAAGTCACAAGACATTTTTTTAGAAAATCATATAAGCAACAATTTTTTTCATAATATTTTGCTCAAGACACAAAAACAAAGGTCTCCAGCAAAATTCAGCTTTGTCCGAATTTTTTCGAGGTAAAATTCTAATTTTCCTGGGCTAATAAGTATAGATACCGATTATTATCGCCGAAAAACATTTCTTTTGTTTTTTTGGGCAATATCTCATATTTTGTGCTATTATTCCTTTTACACTAAATCTTGATATTTGAGTGTAAATAAATGTACCTACCGAAAATGGACTGAAACATGGTAATAGCACCAAAAATGGAAGAAATATACTTACTTACTTATGATGGCTCAACTAGAGCGTAATGCTCCTCGGCATTACTTAATATCTCCCTCCAGCCGACTCGATCTCTTGTCTACCGTTTCCAATCTCGCAATCCAAGTAGTCGGAGATCTCATTCTACCTGGGTCGCTCCATCGAAGATGAGGTCTATCTTGGGGGCTTCTGTTCTGACTCCCTCTGGTTTGGCGTTGAAGACTCTATACAAGCTGAAGCGTTGATGTCCATTTGCTCTACATGGCCAAGGCATCTAAGTCGTTGAATTAAATTTTTTCTGGCCAGGCTTATGTCGCTGTACAGAACGTATAATTCGTCGTTATACCTTCGTCAAATGTTGTTTTCTCTGTTTACGCAGACAGAACCATAAATCGTACGCAGAATTTTTCTCTCGAAAACTGCAAGTGTTTTTTCATCCAATTAAAAAAGGGTCCATGCGTCTGCACCATATAGCAGGATGGCACTATAGGTTACAACAAATATTAGTCTTGCATTTTTCGGTCGTTATTTCCAAAGCAATTTTTCCATGTGCCTTACGCCATAGTAAATATCTCTCTAAAACTAACATTTCTTTTAGATTTAAATATATGTTGATGTGGTTAAACTGAAATAATCCAACACATTGTTCAAAATCGACAGCAGAACGATAAGACTGACTAAAAATTTCTAGCAGTAGGCATATTTTTATGGGTTTAAAAGTGTAAAAGTCACAAAAAATAAATCTGAGATAAAAATCAGACATGAAGAAAATTCTAAATTGAAAATATTACATACTTATCGAATACAAATGTAATAATATGTAATAAGAATTACCCAATACCTATTATTGCACTTCAATTTTTCATAATTTCATTTTAATACAACCACAGTCACGTTGACTCAAGTCATCAAGTGCATTAATTTCAAAATTCTTGTTCCACTTCTTGAACATAAAAATCAATTATATTCAAGTACTTGCCTCGCTCAATTCTAAGAACTAAAATAATGCAATTTAAGATCAAACTTTCCAAAGTTTTTGATTTACAAAACCAATATTTTAAATTGTTATACAATTAATTTATTTGTGAAATCATGTTTTCTATTCCAAAACACAAAGAAAATATGTTGTGGTTTTGGTGACACAATGCACCATCTCAAAATCATAATGTTTTCATAGTGGTTGATATATTATTTGTCAGAGGGTGTAATTCCTATGTACCTATGGTTTTCCTGGCAGTGTGGTTCTGCTGTGTGATATATGGCATTACGATTGAAATGGAGTACGTTTGAGTGTGGATTATTAAGCAAATCAATAAAATCACATATAAAACCAAAAACATTCATACATTGTCGTGTTGAACTCTTCTCATGACGACAGTCCACAACCTCAGATTTCACCACAAAACAAAAACAAACAGAATTTCAAACTTGATGTGCAATCAAGTTCGGCATATTGAATCTTCATCATTAGGAACATGCATATGAAATATCAGCATGTTGGACAAGTAAGTATTCAAAATTGAAGAATAAAATTTTACTGTAGGTAAATAATAAACTTTTCTAGAATAATAGCGGGCAAATTAAATCGAAGATGTTTAAAATATGTAAACCAATTTGAATATTTTGATCGTTAAAATTGTGGCGTTGTGTCATCATGGTCTACAAATATATCTAATTATGGAATGGCTGGCAGGAAGCAGTTGCATGTTGCACGTATGTACCTCATATTCCGCATGTAGTCATAATTTCCTTTAGAAAACAGCGATTACCAATTTACCTACATGCTGGAGATCTAAGCAATTTTAGGTCCAGTAGATAACTTTTTCACATGAATAAATATATTTTGCAAATGGCGGCAACTGCCAGCTTGGTTTTGGTATTTGTAAAGAATACAGAATATACAAAACATGTCGTGAAGTATGTGTGCTCGAGTCATCTTATAAATGTATTATATATTGGCCATTTGCACTGTCTAACAATATCACTCTATTTCACTATTTGACCAATTAAGACTTCGATTCATTGGTGTTTTTCGAGATCACAGTTATATGAATATTTATAAAATACTCTAAGAACTGGGTAGTCGTGACCCGCAAATGTTTAACAATGATTTTTACTTGCGATTATAGGTACTATAAGGCAAGTTTTGTATTCGTAAAAAAAAAAGTTTTGAGATAACAATCAAAATACGATAAAAGTAGGTCCGACAATTCTTGCTGTCTGTTTGTCTGTCTGTCCGTCTGTCAGTCTGGATGTATCGACACCTACAGCCTAAATGGTTGGGCCGATTTTCTTATTTTTAGAGTAATATGCCCAGGCGTATTTTAAATTTTTATCCTGGGTCTTAAAATAACGGTACCTGCCATATAAACGTAACATATAATTCAATTTTTCCCGAAAAAAATACCATCGATTTTGATAAAATTTAACATGACTGATTTTTTGAAAACGGTGATGTTTTTCGACAAGAATATTTTTTTACAACTAGATTTTTAGCGGTACCTGCCATACAAGCGTTTTAGACAATTCCATTTTTCTCGTAAAAATACGACCGATTTTTATAATATCTCGTACAATATATTTGTAGCCAAAGGTTTTGTTTTTCATTTTTTAGAATAAGTATACATATTATAGGTACCTGGCAAATAAGCCTCAAAGAAAATACAATTTTTCTCGTAAAT